>OY755055.1:4363543-5814725 GCA_963576755.1 Noctua janthina | reverse complement strand
CTTTAATCTGGTTACTCGCAATTAGGTTTTGTTGTTGAGCTGTTTGGGCAAAACATTTTGGGTATTTTGATATCTAATTTGGGAATAGGAATTTCTTAAGTTTTGTTAATAATTTTCGACACGGTCGGTTATAAAACAAGATTAAGTCCAAAAAAATGATGGCTAGATTCAGTGAAAGAGGATATGGCTTAACGAGAGGTGCGATGTTTTATGGAAGAAGAAGACATGCTGCGATAACCTCAAAAAAAATTGGAATAAAAGCGCGAGAGTTATGATAATGACGCGTTACTCGCCAAGAGTAGCAAAGCTGTTAGTAATTTATCCATACTGGACAGTATGGTTAAATTAATAGTTCAAATAGTTTATTAACAGTTTTTGTTTTATTAATAGTTCAATAGTTTATTAATAGTTCAATGACTTTCTTTAATAGTTTTCCAAGATCTGGATACTTGTAAATGTGAGATTGTTATTTATAAACGCTTTTTCGTTTGTCACTTCACGTACAGACGCCACTACATCAAGCTACCCGAAACTGTCAAATTTTCCCAATCAACTTTGAACCTAACACTTTAGCGATAAAGTTGGAAATCTATTAAAGAAAATTGACGGATTGTAATAGCTTGATATGCTGGCGTCTGTACATTATCTTCAAGAGTCAAACAAAAGAAGGTGAGCTCGATGACCCTAAAACTTGTATTACAACAAAACATTCATAATTACACGCTTACGAGTATAGTATAGTTAATAAGAAACTAGCTAGAACTAGTTAGCCAGGTGTAACATTACAACAACGTATCGCTGAGTTTCAACAATGGAACAACTTCGCTGATTGCGCACTCAAAAGTTTAACCAACAGTTATCGTTCGGCGATTGTGAACATAACTGAGATTGTTTTACAAGAGTCTGGCTAGAGATTATTAAGTTATAATACCAGACCATTGCCAACCCAGCGTGTCGTAGAACCAAATATTACATGTGAAATCTTACACGTACCGGGCCAGCGTAGAAGAGTCAGAATTAATAAAAAATAAAAATAAATTAATTAAATATAATTAATTAATAATAATAAAAATAATTAATTAAAAATAAATATATAATTAAATAATAATATAGTTCTTTTTTATTAATTTAAATCATTAATTTAAGCTAATTTATTAAACCCTAAAAAACCTAGAGAATTTCATACATAATACATATATGTATATGTATAATATAATACAAATATCTATGAGGCCCCCACGTCAGTGTTTACGTCAAATTAAACCCACATCAGTAGCTAAAGGTTAAGAAAACTCACAGCCAATACATTCGAGTAATCTGTAGTAATATGTAGAAAAAGGGCAATTAAGTATAACAAGTTTCCATTGATTTGAACGTTTGTATAAAATTATCATATCAGCATAAACAGCGTGAGAGTTAACCATAGAAATATCAGACGAGAATAAACAAACAAAAAGTATCGTAGTGGTATACGAAATTTGTAAAAACCGTGTCATTCTTCCTACATATATTAATTTATGTATGTCAAGGTATTTTTTCGAAGGCGATGAAACTACCAATCGCAGCGGCAACGATACTCAATCACAATGACAGATCGCACGACAAGACTGGTTTCTTAATAAACCCTATGAAAATAGTGACAGGCCACCATATCGCCATTTAAGGACGCGTTCTCAAAGAAACGTAGAAACCATAAAGTACTACAGAAAAGATACCCTCTCTGATAAAAATTATGATATCAAAGTTCATACTTAAGTAGGTAATATTCAATAATACCAGCTCATATAATATACAAAAACGACCTATATAGTACGGGCACGTGCACGAAAATTCAATACCTGCCAATTTTCCTCTTAAAGTAGATGACGACAAAAAGATTTCCTATCGTATGCTCTTCGTTTTGCTGAATAACGTTATTTTTTGTGTTAGTTTGAAGTATTATAATTGGACATCGATACTCGATAGTTTCTCAGTTTTTTGTGTTTATAATGAAGTGATAGCCTAGGTGGTGTGACCGTCGGAATGTCAAATCACAGGTCACGAGTTCGAATCCAAGGCACGTACCTCTGTTTTTTTGGACACATATGCATATTGTGTAATTATCACTTGCTTCGGTGAAGGAAACAAGCATGCCAAAGAGAAATTTCTTAACTGCACACTTAAAATGATCGTACTATACCTACAACAACATTGAAAATCAACCGAAATGAGGTTGTCGGAAACTTCTATCAATTCGTTCTCACTGATAGAATATCACTATGTTATATATGATGCTCTGTGTTACTCGGTTTAAGCAGGTCTATTTGTCTAAACGTGGCAGCTAGACAGTTTCAGCCTTCGTTTTTTAATTTACTAGAAATTGTTATCAAATATGGTGGAGGAGCTCGTGGCTAAATAATAACAGCCGCTCGGGTCAATGTTTAGGTTAAGCCGTGCTTGCCTAAGTTGGTCTGTGGACGGGTGACCACCCAATACATACCGAGTTTCCTCGGTGCCACGGAAAGCACGTTAAACCGTTGGTCGCGGGTATCATTTATAGATCTTTGACAGTCGTTAGGTAGTCAGTGGCCCAAAAAGTCTGACAACCAGTCTTACCAAGGGGTATCGTATTACCCAGTACTAACTGGGTTGTGAAGGTCAGATAAGTAGTCGCTCCATGTAAAACACTGGTATTCAGCTGCATCCAGTTATACTGGAAGCCGACCCCAACATAGTTGGGAAAAGGCTAGGTAGATGATGATGGTATCAAAAATAGTAGAGCAATTAGAAGGTTAGTTTATCCATAGGTAGTCTCCGAGGTTTTTAACGCCCCCTAGTGACAAAAAGGAGCTTTCCAAACCATCTTCTCATAATATAAAAGCCTCCGCCCCTATCCATTTAATTAAGATGTCCTTCGGTCGTTCCGTAGCTAAAATATATCATGATCATATAAGCGTCTCCTGCCGGAACTGACCCTCACTATCAAATTATTAAGGCAAGATAAGGCTTCCGAGGATGTGACTTAAGTTTATCGATGTTGTAATTATTGTGTAACGACCTCGTAAGAGGAGGAATGGCCAAAAGTGCGTCCTCACTGTCTGGAGAAAACGTGGTTGACAATGTTCATGCCTTTTATGTATGAGAAAAGGATTTAGCCAGGATAATGAGTATCATTATTATAAGGTAGGGTAAGGTATAATGCTGGTATTCAGCTGCAACCGGTCATACTGGAAGCCGACCCCAATATACTACATTAGTTTTAGTATATGCGAAAGCTGAAATACGTGTCTAGTATTTTTATGTAAAGAATCTATGTACAAAATTTCAAAACTTTATCATGAAATATCACAAAGTTATAAGCTTGTTCTGTTACCTGGTTGTCCACACAAAAACGTGGTCACCACGCGGCGCACCCGCGCGCTCTCCTCCAGCGTCGTCTTGAGCTCAGTGATAACAAAAATTTGGCAGTAGGTACCTAAATGATTGCGACAGGTACTTAGTGCCACTCGGTGTCCAACTTGTAGCCTTTTTAAAATATTTTTGGGACAAAATATAACATGGTTTAAAAATTTTTGGAATCGATTCAGTTACTTATTCTGAACAAACTATATGCAGGTTTTGCATATACTAAAAATAATGTTGTTGTTGGGAAAAAGCTAGGCAGATGATGATGAAGATAACTAAAATCAACTTTTGTGTGAAAGATTGATCTAAGGGAAAAAATCATCAGTTGTTCAGTTGTTACTTCTTTTACTAAGTAATAGTACTCCTACTTTGCACAAGAAACGACCTTGATCGAACTTCTACCAGGTTCAACGGACCCGCCGGAGAAGTGCCAATCTTTGCAAAGTAACTTGTAACAACAAAAGGGGTTGCCGAGAAAGCTATAGGCTGGTGATGATGAGCAGTAACTGCCTCGTAAAATTCAGTACTCGTAAGTTTGGAAATTTTTAGTTTTCCCATCTAATGGTGTTTTCCCATCTAATGGTGATCTTTGTTGGTGCACATTTGGTTAGGACAAAGAATAAAATTAGATATCACAGTACTTAAAACGTGCAAAAAATTACGTACTGAAAAGAGTCAACTCACTCATGCTCTGATTATCAATATGGATGAGCATGACTATCAAATGTCAAAGAAATAAAAACGTGATTTTTTGGACGCGGCCTTTTTCCAACGATTTCATTTACAAAGCCTAGTAGTAATTTACCTATTCGGGACGTGAGTACTCTCAAGTACTTGCGGAAAACCTGAATTTCCGCGGGGAACTTCTATTCCTGAAGCATTGAGAATTTGTTTTCGAAACTTTTTGTGCGTACATGTGAAATTCTTGTTAGCACTCAGCAGTTTTAATCTATTTTAATAACTCAACTTCAAACCTGAAATCTGGGGTTTCAGGTTTTATACCTGAAGTTATATTCCAGTTTCAGATGATCCATTTACATGCCCTTAGTAAAGGTACCTATGTATCATAGTTTATCCAAAAAACAATTATATTAGGCACTCAAAACAGCCTAAATCAACAGATTTATGTAATTCCTCAGGGCTGGCTTTTAAACAAAGAAAACCCAGACATACCCGTATTTCACGTCACGCCATTACTTTTGATAAAATTTTCAATTTCGCTGACATTTATTGCACATGGTAATAAAACTATGCGGTACTTTATTAAAATCTAGTATTAACACGAATCTTCACGCCATTTAATGTCTATACTGGGTATTTAATTTTGGCCGGCTATTATTTTAAGATATACACTTGCGGCCGAGAAATATTGCCACCTTTTTAGTGGTTATTTTTTATTTGTGTTTTTACAGATTTTTTGTTTGCATTTCTTAACTACTCCAACGGAGATGAATAGTTAGACTTGTAATTTTATATAAAAGCGTTCACAACAAAATAAACAGGTGGACATTAAATTCGTGCTTAAATGAAACGGAGAATAAGGAACATATTCCCAATCTTATTGATCGAATCTCTTAAAATTGTGAAACCGTGCAGAATTTTTAAAGAGACGGTTATTTTAACGTGACAAAGGCTGATATTGTTCATTTGCTCCCCCAATAGATGTCTATGCTTCTTAGGTTATGTAAATGAAACGTATTTCCATGCCAGCCAACGTTGTTTAAAAAATACACCGACCTGTAAAAAATGTTGCTTGTCATCCCAAATAATTTGCTACGAAAGTAGGTTAGTAGGGATAAAGGATCGGAATCTGAATCTTGAAGGGCACATGGGTTATTAGTAAGTGGCTTATTATTTTGCTGTAATCGGACAGTTAGCCTTCAAGCTTCTGATACTTGACTCTGCAATATCTAGAAGAAGAATATTCGGTACATAATATATAAGACATGTCAAGGAAAACCTCAAAAAAAATTGATGTTTACGACAAGCGTCCTAACTAGATTTTATTTTTACGCATACGTGCTTATTACCTCTATATTCTTTTATTTCAAATAAGTTTTTTATTGTACCCATATATCTGGCCGTAAGTGTACTATCGTTGGGTGTAGGGTAACGCACTTAAAAGACAGAAAGGTCGAGCTATAAGGGACCTAGCCCTGTTAATTACATAGATAGCACTGCGGAATTTATTTCGCCCGATAGCCATCTACACAAGTACACAGTACCTACATAAGTGTTATTGGACCATTTCACAAGATTACTACTGTGAAATACTTAATTACTGAAATTATTGCGATACTTTTGGCCTTCGGCGCACATTATGATAACTTGTTGTATGAAAATTTCTGAATATTATATACGTTAAAAGTTATTGAAGGTTTATAACGGTATGGTATATTAAAATGGAATTGAATATAATTTTATGATGGCCGCCATTGGTCTTTATAATTTTATGCGAAGCTTGTGTTTAAAGCGTGTGTTTTATTTTTAGGGGCGTGTTAACAATGGCCTAGTACTATTTTAATACGTTTAATTTTATACTAGCTAATAGGGCAGAAATAGTAGCCGTTTATTTTTAAACATGGAAGGTAACTTCATCTGTACATCTAGCCGGAGTATATACTCTTTTAAGTAACAGTTATTTAACCAGTGACAAGAGCAAACCAACAACAATCTTAGGCTGCGTTTCCACCAGAGATGAGCGAGGATGCGTAGCCGGGGATGTGGAACTAACGAATAGTAAAGTTTCTTTTTCACATTTTGAGATAAGCTAGCTATGTGATTGGTTATTTTTATGTACATCTCTCGCTGCACAACCCTGCACATCTCTGGTGGAAACGCAGCCTTATTGCACCGACAATAAAGATCACTGATTTTGAGCATCTTGTCGGGGATAGCACCCAAATCGCAATCCTATTTTAACGGTAACAAAGCTGACTGTTATTTTGACAGTCATGGAATTTTAGAAGTAAATAAAGTGAATATAATGAGAATCGATCTAGGTAACATAATCGTAGCATATTTTTGATAATAAGCTTTCATAGAAATTCGTTGTATTAGATCAGGGCCTAAAACGGCGGCTTTAGGAGAATCATAACAGGATAATAATATCATCATCATCATCATTTCAGCCGAAAGACGTCCACTGCTGGACATAGGCCTCCCCCAAGTGTCGCCACATTGACCGGTCCCGTGCGACTCGCATCCAGCGGATCCCCGCAACCTTTACCAGGTCATCGGTCCACCTAGTGGGAGGCCTCGAGGATAACAATATAAATCACGTTACATTTCGTAAAACGGTCGCAGACGCAGTTAATATTATGAATTGTCACTTTGTGACCGTTTTACGGACTGAAACATCATTCATGTTATTATGATCCATCTAAAGCGGCCATCCCAAGCCCCCTGAACACATTTTTTAAGCTATGCCGAGTTAAATTTTGAAATGTATAACAAAATCTATTTCAAAAGCTGCTACCGAATAAAAACGTGTCTTATAACGAGATTTTCATGTCTAGGTTGAAATACAGCATATTTTCATTTTACCTGAAGAAAGTAAAGATGCCCGGGGGAAATTAGATAAACTAAAATTGTGTCCTAAGTCTCTCCTGTAAATAATGATTGTCAGCACTTTAGAATTTCAGCATTTTCTTGAATACGAGGTTCTGACAGATAGTTTTTTTTTAAAGAATTATTTATACTCAAGAGTTTATTTATTTTATCAGTGACATGTTACTTGTTACTATACTTTTCTATTACTTTTACTAATATTATAAATTGCGAAAGTTTGTGAGGATGGATGGATGGATGTTTATTACTCTTTCATGCAAAAACTGCTGAATGGATTTGGATGAAATATGGCACTTAGATAATTAAAAACACATAAGAAACGAGTTGAAGTTGTTGAAGAATTTTTATCCCGGTAGATGATCTCGTGGGACAGTTACCGAACTTCACGTAGGTGAAACCGCGGGTACAAGCTAGTATAAAACTATATGTTTAGATCTGACGTTTGAGTTCAGGCTAAGCCGTGCTTGCGTAGGTTAGCCTGTGGATGGGTGACCACCCATTACATACCGAGTTTTCACCGTCTCTCCGAAAGCACGTTAAACCGTTGGTCCCGGCTGTCATTTGTAGATCTTTGACGGTCGTTGCAGTAGCCCGAAAGTCTGACAGCCAGTCTTACTAAGGGGTACTGTACCCCGTACTAACTGGGTTGTGGAGGTCAGATAGGCAATCGCTCCATGTAAAATACTGATATACAGCTGCATCTGGTTAGACTGGAAGCCGACCCCAACATAGTTGTGAAAAGGCTAGGCAGATGATGATGCTTAAATCTGCGTTTTTTAGTTTTGCCGATCGCCATTGAATAAAAAGTGAAATTATGCATCTATACATGTAATTACAGTATTAGGCGTTTAAAAATTCATTTAATTTTTTTAGAAGATACAACAATATTATAATGCCTCTGTCACATCTTTTTATTAACCGACTTCTAAAAAGTATTTTAGGTGCTCAATTCGGATGTATTTTTTTTTCTTTTTATAATTATTTGTCATAACTCCGTGATTACTGGTTCGATTTACGTGATTCTTTTTAGGGTCCCGTACCCGAAGGATAACCAATGTGACCCTGTTACTAAGCCTCCGCTGTCTGTCCGTCCGTTTGTCTGTCAGCGGGCTGTATCTCACGATCCGTAATAGGTAGAGAGTTAAAATTTTCACAGAATGTGTATAATAAAAATAAATTAAAGGGGACTCCCCTATTACAATGGTATGGAACCCTTCATACGCGAGTCCGACTCGCACTTGGCCGGTTTTTTATTTAGAAGAGGAAGCTCGTCTAGTCAACTAAAAATGCTTATTTTTTTTATTGATAAATAAAAACAAAATTACCAACTTCCACTTTTGCAAAAAGTTTTTTTGCTCTGCACTAAACTACCTACGTTTACAAAATACATATAAACACTTCAAGCATTTCTCAGCGAGATCGTCAAATCGTTATGAGTCATTATTTTGGAACTCCAACTTTTCTCTCATAATGTCTAACTGTCAACTTTCGAAGTTTTGATGATGTTAGTATAATTTTATTGCTACGGGAGCCCCCTCGTTTGTTTTTTGGCCTTGGCAACTCTACACGGGAATTTTTGATAGTAAAATCAAAGTAGAGGAGTATAAAATAGCGATTACTGATCATATTCTCATCTCAGTTTTATGATGAGACATAAAAAAGTTTTTTAGTTTTCGAACATGAATTGAGAAGCTATTTGGATGAAAAAGATTTTCATGTAAGTAATATAATATTACCAGCCTTTAGCTTTCTTACTGTGGGGCAAAGGTCTCTCCTTATTCAAATAAGGCACGAGTCCATAATCCAGCTTTTTTCACAATAATTTCCTGAACAAATATAGGAATAAGCCCTGACCGCCGGTAGCTTGGACCCTGTTCCCGATACCGGTGGGCTACAATTTTTTTTTATATATCTAAATATTTTTTTTTAATGTTTTTTTAAGGAATATTTAAAAATATAATTGATTTGTATATAAATAAATAAAGGAAGAAATAATAGGAATAATGAAACTTAAGTTGTGAATTTCATGAAAGGTGGATGTATTCTCTCCTTACAAACAACGCGATTGCCAATTTGACCTCCACAACGATACCACTTGGTAAGACTGGTTGTCAGACTTTCGAGCCACTGACTATCTGCAACGACTGTCCATGATCTATAAATAACAGCCGGGACCAACTGCTTAACGTGCATTCCGAGATACGGAGGAAACTCGATAATGTGGGGTCATCCGTCCACGGACCAACCTAGGCAAGCGCGGTTTAACCTAAAGATAGACCCGAGCGGCTGTAATTATTTAGCCACGAGCTCCTCATAAGCTGATTAAGCAATACCTTACACAAGATCTCCTTAAACTTAAACCTGCCACTAAAACCATCCCTTATAATCTGATTTAAGTTAAGCCCTCAGCCCACGTTTCACCTTATCAATGACTACAGTATGGTAAGTGGAAAAGTTACAAGTCCAATGTCTCTCGTATAATCAACGTGGAACCGTTTCCATCACGCACTCCTATTACTTTTGAGTTTGGAACTTTTGGAAGTAGCTTCAGATCTCAATTGTTCTATTGAACCGTGTGATAAGGCTCTAATATGATTGGTGTTACTGTTGATTAAGAAAGTACCTTTACGTAAAGAAGTGTCCCGTTGTGTTCAATTTGTTTGGATTTTTGGGTATCATAGTACCATTTTTGTTTCGGTTACTAGTCAGCAAAAGAAATAAATTTTAAATAAATAAATTTTATGACTTTTCATAAAAGAAAACTTTTATGAAAAGTCATAAAAGTTTTCTTGGGTGTGTGGGCCCAGCTAGCCCAGTCAATTTCAACGCCTCCACAGCAAGATGCAATCTCTGGCGGGAGCGGTTTAAACCCGCTGACATCTTCAACGATCCATCAGAAAACCTTCCACCTGGACACGAGTTGCTGTGGTCGACTTGGAAATCTCTAAACAGACTTCGAACCGAAGTCGGTTGGAGTAAAGACAATCTCTGCAGATGGGGGTTCATGGACGGCTCAGATCTCAAGTGCCTATGCGGCGTCTCCCCACAAACAATGGCCCACCTTCCATATTGCCCGGCATGCCCTATCTCCTGCACTCTTGCTGATTTATTTACTGCATCAGTGAGCGGGGTACGCGTAGCTGAGTTTTGGGCTAAACATATTTAAAAATTTTGCCATCGAAACGCTAAGAAGAAGAAACAAAATGAAGGTTACCTAATTCAATGTTTCTTTGAACAGTGGTCATATAAGTATCTTAGCAATATATTTTGAGCGGTATTACTCTTCATAAAAGGCAGGTACTTTTCAAACATTTTCAAAAAATACCAGATTCTAACTGTAAGCTCTCTTTTCAGATATATTGATCTCCTCATGATGTTTCCCTCACCAATGTCTGTGATGAACAGTTAAACTAAGAAAGTACTTTATTCTGAATTGAATAAAGAATTGGTACTTACTCGGTTTGGAACCACAAGGTATACGCATGAGAGACGAGGCCTTAACTACTGAGCCATCAGGACATTTACAATTTTGATCATAATAAAACAATCTAAATACCCTAAGCACAAGAATTCATAAATACCGACTACGTACTTCATCTACCACTATCTCATAATAATAATATGTTCAGAGTAAGGGACATATTATTGCTAAGTCATAGTCTACGCTACCCACATTAATTCTAGATACCAGCACGTTTTTCACCTATTACATCATAGGTAAGCACCTTTCGGTACACACAATAAAATTGTTAAGAGTACAGACAACCTAAACATACTTTATTGGTGAAATTCGTAGGTCTGTGCGTAGTACACGCACCTGACTTTTCTGAAGAATTTCCGCAACCGTGTATTCTTTTTTTCCTTTTTTTTATTTTTAAAAACGTTGCCCCACACTAGGAATTTCTCCTGTATTTAAACTCACATAGACTAACAGCCAGACCCGGAACAACTACCTATAGGCCATACAAATATTTGTTTCGTGCGGGAATCGAACCCGCGACACGCAGCGCAGCAATCAATCGCTCAGCCACCGCGCCAACCGTGCCGTCAAATTATGTATGATGAATGATATGATGTATGATACCAACAAAGTCTTCATATAATTAAGTAAATAAAATAGAGAACAACTAACTGGTAACATACCATATTAATTCAACATTAAAATCCCTTTCCTAATAAAAGTTTTGTCTCGATTCTCCCCTGCGTCTCTCTTCACCTAGTTTTACCCGGTATAGTAAATAGAGGTCGTCACCTCACGTTTTTATTAACCCATACACAAATCGCTTTCGCCGCCAGTACAATGACTAACGTCTCGGTCAGACAGCCCATTACATCTTTTCATATAAACGTGACATTAAATTATGACTATTATTCTCGGACCTTATAAACGAGGGTCTTCAGTGGCTATAATGTTCCTTCAATTTCTATTAAAGCAAAGACGGTCCCCACCTTACTTTTTGTTTTTGCTTAATTGAAAATTGACGTGGCCATATTGATTGATTGCTTCGAAGTGACTTTGCTTTTCATGGACTGAAATTATAGAAGATTTTGTGAAGGTTTTTTGTGTTTTTTATTTAAAAATGTGGAGCATTTTCAAATTCATAAAACGTACAGATGACTTCTTTGCGGTCTTGTAAAAGATCCGACAATAGTTTCCTGAGCATGGTTTCTATCAAGACTGAAGGCCACCTAATGGGGCACCTGTGCGCAGTGCATGTATTGTTGCCTGGTGTCTCCAGGACACCTCCTGGAGACAACAGGCAACAGGCCTGGTATTTTTTTAATAATGTTCATACAAGTTCGTATTTTCAGTTTAGTTCATGTTAGAATCTATTGATTGTGTGTGCTGATGTGCATGTGTTGAGCAATCGGGCATGCATTGTTCGGGCGAAAATCACCACAAAAGGTTGCCATGTTTCATCGAGGTATGTATGAACGTCGACAAGCCGGGTCGAATTTCCAGCCAAGCACGGTGGTGATTTTTTTTATTTAATTCACGATTAGGGTTCCTAGATCTATAAAAAAGTATTCCGGAGAAAATCTCGGACAAAACTGTTTTTTCTTTCTTTCGTATCATGCTGTAAAATTTTTCCCGGGTCGGCTCTCAGTCTCACCGGGTGCACCAATGTTTTGTATAAAGTGACTGCCTCTCTGACTTCAAACACAGAACTTTTGTAATCATCATCATCATCATTTCAGCCGAAAGACGTCCACTGCTGGACATAGGCCTCCCCAAGTGTCGCCACATTGAACGGTCACGTGCGACTCGCATCCAGCGGATCCCCGCAACCTTTACCAGGTCATCGGTCAACCTGGTGGGAGGCCTTCCAACGCAGCGTCTTCCGGAACTTCTGTAACAGAGTATAATTTCGGGCTTATGACTAATAACGTAAAAGAATGGCAGACAGGACCTGCTGCTTTACCTGCAGTCCGAGGTGCGGAGGGTATCGGTGTGTACTTAATGCATGATCACATTGAACATCCATTCATGGCCCGACAAACACGTGTAATATATATATATACTTTTTTTTTTTTATACATACATATAAAATAATAAAATTACTATGAAATAAATAAAGTTTTTCGGGCTGTCAGTCTAAGTCGGCGGTCAGGCTTGTATCGCGGGAGTCCTGGATGTAAGAAATGTTGAAGACAGGTCGGCGTGGTGGTGCCTAGGGAAAGGTCTGTATTCAGCGTTGGACGTCTTTTTGCAGAAAGATGATGATGGAGATATCTTTCCACGTGAGTCAGTATAGAATTTAGCTACCTTCATAAATTATCTAAGTCTTACCTACCTCCATAAGAAAAATGGACATCTCGTTTAGGTGAAATTCGAGCCTTTTTTTATTATTTAAGCGTTATTACCACATTTAGTTTACCCCAGTTAAATAACTTTTGGGCTACCGTTACCGAATTGACCAACAAAAAAAACTACAACACACTAATTTTAGTTCGGAAAAATGCTTGTTTTGTTTAAAACAATAGAATTGGAACATTGTTGGCTAGACAGTTAATTTAATTTGGTTATACTTTTTTATGTGTCTGGTAAATAAAAGTTATATGGTGGTCAAATATTGAACACATTCGTAAAAATTAAATTTTTACTTTTAAGCTTGGAGAATTTTCCTTTGACAATAGTGAAAATGCCTTATGACGAATATGAACTTGACGTATATATCGGAAGGGTCATTAACAGTGCTGCCAATCGCGGGGAAAATCCCCGATTTGCGGGGAAATAAGGGTTAGCGCGGGGAGAGCATGGGGAATGACAAAAATCAGGGAATTTCGGGGAATCAGGCCAATTTTTTCGGTGGGTGTAAAACTGTTTTATGTCCCGTATTGCTTACACCTAAAAATCACGTTTGGACTTAGCAGAAACAGCTCGACATTACTAACATAATTTTAAATGGCAACACCACTCAAATGCCTGCTCAACTGTTGACCACGATTTTGTATTTCTGAACGCATCCATTTCTACATCATTAACTAATTGTTCATGGTTGTCGATTTTTTAAATTGGTGCGAAGGGTTGAAATTTTCAAACACATTATGGAAAAGTGGTTAAAAACTGCAGCTACTGTTAAAAAACAGGTAAGTTGCACGTTCAGCATAAGTTAACCGGAACCCTTTTTGAGTTTGTCGAGGTGTGCAATACGGTTTCCTTGAGAGCCGCCCTTGTTCCGCAGGAAATAAGATATAGATTTTACAAAAATGTTAGTAGTTTACTAAACAAATTTTGTATAAAACAGCGTTTTTGTTCCAAAAATATAATTTTGGGGACTTTGTGGAAATGAATAAAAAAGAAGCGGGTAATTTCGGGGAATTGACAACACTGACGCGGGGAATCAAGATTTTTTTATTGGCAGCACTGGTCATTAGTACGGAGTATCAATTGACAACGAAACGCAAGTGTGCAGTTGGCACGCTTAGACAGAGTCTAGCCTGACGTTCGTGCGAGTCGATGAGGGCGCTACAGCAGCGTGGAGCAGCCCTCTTGACCATCAGACATCGTGCGGCCAACAAGTGCCTAGAAACTGTCCAACGTTTCGTTTTGAGAAATTACTAATATAATCTAAAATCAACTACAGACTATTTCTTCTCGCCCACAACACGTCTACGCCCAGTAAAATGCAAAACGGTAAAGATTCCAGTTCCAATCTGCCTCCTTTGCCGACATATAGATACGATCAACTCCCGTTTCGATGAGAGTTAGATATTTTCTTACTACTTGATGATGTTTAAACAAGTTGTCGATATAAGGTATCTTCTTTAACACAAAAGGGGAGCAAAGTCGAGTTCGGAACTCTCAAAACTTTGTTGAAAATGTTCATCCGATCAGAATTTTCTTCTAAAATATTTAGTTTAAAGTGATCCCGAAAGGACGTGATCCTTAAAGTTTCCCAAAATTTCATTAAAGTTAATTTCACGTTTAAAAAGATTTTCGAATAGAGGGTCTACAGAGCTTTCTTTATTTTAGTACCTACATAAAATAATCTCTACAACGCGTAGTTACCAAGAATATTATGGCCATATTCAAAATTTTTTTTTTTTTTTTTTTCTTTCCTAAATACGCGCTTCGGGCATCCGCCATGTTTTCCATGTAAAATGGGCAGCGTTTAAATTAAAACCAATTTAAAGTTGATCAAAGTTTCGACTGGAGTATTTGAATTGGAGGCAAATCTATAAATTATCATCTCGCTCTTCAGTTAATTGTGTGACGGGGGAGCGGGTTGGGGTGTCGAAGTTTGAGCCTCATTTAAACCTTGGTTTGAAATTCGGTGTTCGGAGATCTATTGATCTTTTAAAGGTTTAGATCAACTTGTTTAACTTCGCTTTTGATTAATGACAGTTTGTGTTTGTTTTGTAAAAATATCGCTTAATATTTCTCAAAATGTTATAATTCAGGATTAAGGAGATTTCCTTATGTCTGTTTTGTTAGTCAAATCTGACTGACGGGAAATTGATGACGGTATTTAGAAACAAAACAGACATAGTTTTATTTGCCTTTCAAAAATGATTTACAAGCCTTGTGCAGAAGGCAAAAGTAACCAATACGCCAAATATAATAAAAATATGGCGTCAGGCCATTTTCGTCTCGCCAGGCCATAACTTGGGCTGAGGCCGAAGATTGAAGGAGTCCCGAAACTCTATCACGGCCTATTGGGCCGACGTGACTGACGCAATATGAGGCCGACGTCGATCAACGAAACGTGATGCTTTTACCAAAGCCTTGCTTGTAGGTATAGTAATGTAGGGTTGACTCGATACAAATACGATTTTTAATCGGTGTGAAATTGTTATAATAATAAGGTTGAACAGTAGATTCAAAAGTGCCTAAGTTTTCGATTTATGCTTCGATAAGTCGCATCGAGTCGAATAGATAAGTGATGGACCACTGGAAACGACCGAGACTTATGAGCTGCAGGTCGTTGGTTTGAAACCAGACAGGCACTACTTTTGAAAGATGAAAGAAAATATCTTGAGGAAACCGTCTTGTCCTAGAACGGAAGAGTTCAAAGAAATGAGATACTCACCTATTCGCAATTGTCCCACATGTGTATTACGGTCAATTAAAACACAGACACAGAAAAACTTCTAGAAGTTGTGGTTTGATTATGTTATCCCCTCGTATCTATTTGTATATATTTACTTAAGATAGTTTTAGTGTTTTTCTTTTATATCAATTTTATGCATAATTGTTAATAGATTAATTTAATTTTATCATTTTATTGTCCTTATTAAATTGTGTTAGGTAAAGTGATGGCCTGAAACACAGGTTTAAATAAACCTAGATCGGGCAGGTAGCTGACATCTGAATTGAACTATTGAATACTTGCGACTGTAGAATATATTTTAGCTATAGTTTACTTATAAGTACTAAATATACCACTGTATGAGAAATAATACTACTGCGCCTTAATGTACACTTTTTGTAATACTTCTTATTCTTTTTATTATTCTTATTTTGTTTTTCTTTTTTCTTTGTTTTTTTACGGCTGACCACTGAAAACCAGCGCAGTGTTGTGGGCCCCCCCATAGCACAGCATCATGCTGTTTGGTTGCTGTTAACTTTTTCGTTATTTTTTTTTCCGTCCTGTTGATTTTATAGTTTATTTTTTGTAATTTTGTATTATGCACGTCATGTCCCTGCGACAAATAAATATTTTTTCTTTTTTTCTTCTTTCTTTATTATTCTTATTCTAATTCCTACACTTACTTATAGAGGCCTGTGTGTGTCACAGTAGTGGATACAATGATGGCTGATTATGTCCACACCTCCCAGTGCAAAGATTGTCACGAATGTTATCAGTTACTCGTGAAAAGAGTGAAACTTACGGGATTATAAGGGTCGTATTTAAGTTATTTTTTAATCATCATCTGCCTACCCTATTCCCAACTATGTTGGGGTCGGCTTCCAGTCTAACCGGATTCAACTGATTACCAGGATTTTACATGGAGCGACTGCCTATCTGACCTCCACAACCCAATTAGTACCGGGTAATACGATACCCCTTAGTAAGACTAGCTATCAGACTTGAGTACCTGCAACGACTGTCAAAGTTTTCCAAATGACAGCCGGGACCAACGGTTTAACCATAAAGTTCGGTACGGGCCCCTTTGGGGGTCTGACAGTCAAACCTCCGCTGGATTGGCACCGGCCCCCGAAGGGGTCTAGCGTTTAAGTCATACGTCATCCTCATTATTTATGTAAATATTTAATATTCTGATTATCAAATACTATGAGTGTGCGTTAATTAAGAGAGTTGGATAAAAAGTTCATAATTATGTTTTCGCCATTAAAACTTCTGTATTTAGCGCGCAAGGTTCTTAATTTACCCTTTAAAAATCCAAGTGCATAAATACGGTCATCGCCATTTTGACGTCAGTGCTGGCTGAGGCTAAAAATCATAAAAATTGTACTATTCGGACATCCAAGCTCCACTATATTAAGAATGATTGACTCATTATTAAATTATGTGACGAATTAATCCATAGTTCAATTTAAATAAGCAGTGGTAATGATGAGTTATGATATCTAAAGTCGAAGTTTCGCGCCAATCGTGCGTGTTTACCTTTTTATTTTTCACATTACATCACACAGAAGCGTATAGATTCGATAACAAATATGACAAATATCATTCCAAATATTATAAAGAACATGAGAATGCCCAGATCTTAGCTTAATTTTATTAATACGGGACCAATAACTCGTAATATTCATTACGACTCCTCAAATTTGTATTCGAAATTGACGACCATTTTTTTTTAAATTATTGTGATGTGTGGAAACGATTGTTTCAATCAATTCGTTTTTTGTAAATTTCGATAATCGAGAAATTAAATTATAGAATTGAAAAAATCGATAGATGGAAATTAAAATAATTCTGTTTTAAGCGTAAAATAGAATAAATAAATACAATAATATTTTTTAAAGTTTTATATTGGTAATTTTAATAGTTTTTCGTAAATTGTAGGGACTAAAACCGACATAACAAACAGCACAGACTGATCTATGGCTAAATTTGCGCAGTTTTTTTTCTCACATCAAAATTTAAATTATGAATGCATTCGCTGTTCAAATTTATATTGTATTTTACTAGATAATTTATTGCGTATTTTTATGATTAAAATATGCTTGTATTTAACTTCCCATGTTAGTAAGTATTGGTCAAATCTTGCAACTGAATTTTAAACTAGTTCCCTGATACCGATTGAGCTGAAATTTTGCACACACCTTTTGATCAGGTGACAATACATTTTTATGATAAACATTACTTAGTCCTGCAGCCAGGATCGTCTCCTTACGAGAGAACTCCTCAACGGTTAATAGCGCGGTCACGAAACTTTGTATACGCGTTTAATTTTGATAGATATAGATGATTTTTATCATGACCTTATCCTGCAGTCAAAATGGTCTTCTCACGAGGGAACTCCTCAATGGTTCAAAGACCAGACACGAAACTTTGATAGATACGCGTTCAATTTTGATCAATAAACATAATTTCTATCGTATTTGACCTACAGCCAGGATTGTCTTTTCATGAGGACACTCCTCAACGGAATAGCATAATATAATGATGCGGTATCAGAAATGTACAGAATACAACAAAACTAAAAATTTGAAAATAAGATTTTTTTTTTATTAATAATTTTATTTTTCTATTGTTTGGTCGGTTGGATATAAAAAGCCCAGGATCTTGGAAGGCATAGTAAAAATTTATTTGGTTCCCAAGATGAATTTAATATGGTAAAGTTATTATGTTAGGTTATATTCGTTATTTTGGTATTCACCATTTACAAATACTTATTTTATCAGCCTGTTCTTTCTCACTGCGGGGTAAAGGCCTGCCTATGGCATTCCAATTTTATTTATCTTTTGCCTTCTCCGACTAATACCTTTAATAGTCAATTTTTTTATACTTAATAAGCTTGGTTTAGTAGCAACCAAACTATTTTTAAGAAAACTACTCATGCGAGTAGGGCTCTTGCCCTGAGGGTTCTGTCGCATAGCTATTCACGGCTTAACTCAAGTGACATGGCCCACGGCCTATGATGGATAACCTGAACTTTGCAGTTGTAAGAAGAGTTTTTAGAGTTGACAGTGAACCGCTTTCAAAGAATAAACTAATGTTTCTTCAGGATAAGTCTTATGAATTGCGATTGCGAAAGAAAAGGCATTAAGCTTGTCGGTCGTTGTCACCGAGGCAGGTCCAAGAAACGCTGGCATGACTATTTGGACTCATTCGTGGCTCATTGGCCAGAGAAGGCAAATCACCGACAGAGTTGAAAAGGATTGGAGGAGGTCTTTGCTCAGCAGTGGGAAAAAATAGTTTGTCCTAATCTAACACATAACCGACAAAACGCTACCAATCGATACACAATTTTGTAGGAATAAATATAATTTATCTTTGGCGGATCAAACTATTTTTTTTTTACTATGCCTATTCAATATCGAACCTTCAGATATTACAAAACAAAATTCGCAATAAATGATAATAGTAAATTAAAACAGTTAAGTATAAATGTGAAATGCGAGCGCATTCTTAATTTAAATTTTGAAACAAAAAAAAAATGGGCACCCATTTATGTATAATTGAAAATCAATCCATTCCCGATTTTTTATTTGCTTGAATTGTGAAACTTTATTTCATGCCAAATCTCACGCTGCTAGTTCAACGGAAAGTTAGCAAACCATCTATAAGTGTTAACACACCTTATGTACATGGATGACATAAAGTTATATGCAGCTGACAAAGAAGCACTTTATCAACTTGCTGATTCCACACAACAATTTTCTAATGATATTTGTATGTCATTCGGAGTAGATAAATGTAAAATTTTGTCCATTATGAAAGGAAAAATCCAAAATAATAGTTATACACTTCTATCAGGAGCATCAATCGAGCCAATAGATGAACAGAGTACATACAAATACCTAGGTTTCAAACAGTCCAGACAAATACAACAAAAGATGTCAAAACAAGAACTGCTCAAAAAATTCTCACACCGCCTCAATGTATTTTAAAAAGCAACCTTAATTCAAGAAATACAATTAAAGCCATCAACACCTTTGCAATACCCATTCTCACATACTCTTTCGGAATTATAAGATGGTCAAAGACTGATATTAAAAAACTTCAGCGCACTATCCATACACTCCTAACCAAACATAGAAAACACCATCCAAAATCATGCATACAACGACTTACACTACCACGCCAAGAAGGAGGGAGAGGATTAATAGACATACACAATTTACACAACAAACATATACTTTCACTCAGAGCATACTTTCATAACAAATCAGAAACCTCATCACTACACAAGCAAAAAACGGAGACAGATAACAAACTAACACCACTAAACCTACAAAACCGAAACACACAAATAAATGAACATATAGTAAGTGTACAACAAAAAATAGCAGCATGGTCTGAAAAAGCCCTACACGGAAGACATCGAGCCTGCCTGAGCCAGCCACACGTCGATAAAATAAAGTCGAACGAATGGCTCAAACGAGGCGAATTGTTTCCCGAGACCGAGGGTTTTATGCTGGCCATACAAGATCAAATAATAGCAACTCGTAATTACAGAAAATATATTATAAAAGACCCAAACCAGCCGACTGACTTGTGCAGACATTGTAACAATGCCTCCGAAACTATACAACATATAACAGGAGCATGTAAGTCACTTGCACAAACCGATTATAAACATCGCCATGACCAAATAACAGTTTAATTTAATAATTCAATTTGATTAATAATAAAATGATAAAAATTATAATAGATTTTTAGATTTGGGGAACCCAATTTTGGGCAAAGGCCTCCTCCATGCATTTCCATAATTTCCTGTCTTTGGCGATCCTGGTCCAAGTGGATCCCGCGACACGCGCGATGTCGTCGCTCCAGCGGCGGCGCGGGCGACCGCGGTGTCGCGCCTCGCCGCGCGGCCACCAGTGCAGTACACGCTCGCTCCAACGTCCGTCGTCCGCGCGCGCCGCGTGACCCGCCCATCGCCATTTTAGTCTACATGCTGAGTCTGCTACGTCTGTCAGTTTAGTGTTCATTCGGATTTGAAAGTTTCGAATTCTGTCTCGCAGTTTCAATCCCAACATACTTCGTTCGACGGCCCGCTGGAAGACTAGTAGTTTAGTAATCATTTCTTTTGTTAGTGCCCAGGTCTGGCATCCGTAGAGTAGTGTGGGAGACACGACAGTTTCGAATGCCTTTTTCTTTAATTTGATTGGTAGTTTAGATTTGAACTTTGTTTAGATTTGGAACTCAGAATACTAAACATAAAACACTAAACATTGTAAATATCCCGTTTTTAGTTTTAATGAAAGTGATCGTGACCATTATAGTTTAAAACTTATAAAATGATAAATGATGAAAAATTATATTAAATTCTTTAAATTGGTTGTACAAACCGTTTTTACTCGCCAAAGATAAAAGTGCCTCTTATTCGACTACTGTAACAAGAAACACGGAAACAAAATCAGAGGAACGAACATAATTTAAAAACAGAAACAATGACACTTAAAAATCAAACATTACAAGAAATTCATTCTATTAGTGGAATACCAGTTACGATCTCCTTCTCTATACCGCAGTGGTCTTCTCCACGTAGTATTTTGAAGAAACCCTTATCACCCCAATCTGCACTCCAAGAATTTGCCACAAGCCAGTAGTTGTCACCGTTCTCTACTCCCCAGCCTAACATTTTAACAACTTGTCCGAAACGTACACTGCCTTTCACATGTTTGTATACCCCTTCTTTATAGTGTAAAAAATCATCAAATACCATAAAGCGAGCCTCTACGGGTCCATTCTTAAACAGTTCAGCTTTTATTTGGTCTTCATCTCTAGATACGCTATAAATATGTTTGCCGCGCCGCAAATCTTTATCATAATCAATGTTGTACTCCCATTCACAAGACTTGACGCATTCCGGGGTAGGATATGTCTCCTCTTTACAAGGCAGTAATTTGCCATGCTCATAGTGTGCACAAGGAGCTATCGTGTACGGTCTACAACCTTGATTCGAGTTGTAGTTTCCTCCTGACACAATACCCGTGGAGTTCCAGTAAGACCAAGCACCAAACGCGAAACCTCCATTGCAGTCACCACTGTCTGAACAGCTCAAAAGATCTTCTGCAGAGAAGTGGAAATTCTGTCCGTTGGAGTGTATACAGTACCGGTCGGTCATGACTTCGACAGCGCCTAACGCCCAGTCACTGAGGCATGAGCCTTCGTCTCTTATTTCGTTCAAAGAGGGACAGTTCGGCCATTTATCCCTCGGGTCGAAGCTTTCTGGAAGACTTGCAATCAGCTCGGCGTCATGTTTCACTATTGGTATTTCTTCAAAGTTTTTATCCTTGATGGCTCCCAGTCGATTTTTGATGAACGAAAAAGGAGTATTCACTGGAAAGTTTCTGCCAGCTTTCCAAGAGTTTTGCTTGGAATTGATCAAATTAATGAATTCATCGGAGAACGGGTTCAGTTCTTCGCCGTCGGCTGCCAGTGCGAGCAGCAAAGCAGCATAAATTGCA
Source organism: Noctua janthina (assembly GCA_963576755.1). Lineage (NCBI taxonomy): Eukaryota > Metazoa > Arthropoda > Insecta > Lepidoptera > Noctuidae > Noctua > Noctua janthina. The sequence goes on along the minus strand of OY755055.1, from coordinate 5,792,719 downwards.
CACGATGCGATCATTATTATCGAGTTCTATAATTACTTTATTACTGAACACTAAAGTCACCATTTTATATGTCTTTTTTCAGGATTATCACAGAACAATTTGTTTTTATCGCAAAAAAACTTCATAAATGCCAGATAGGTGGTGAAAATAAAATTGTAAAATTGATAACATCATTACACGTGCTCTGTGAACGTGTAATGATGTTATCTATGCTTTTAAAATCCTTTGTCCTGACTTTCAGCGCACAGCTCAAACCAATGGGCATCTGCTAAGAAAGAACTTTGGAAAATTCAACTCCTAAGCGAGTGAAATAGGGGTTTAAAGTTTATGAAAATCCGTTACCGGGCGAATCTGTGTCGGCTAATACATAAATAAAACTATTAAATGCGCCATCAGTGCTTTTCTTACTTATTTGGTTGAATATAATAAAATTGATAACGTGTAGTCAAACATAAACCATGTAAGAAACAGAATTACGTATTTTTAGATCCTTTTCAATCGTAAAAACATTACCAGAATTCCCGATTTCGCTATTGTGGTTAACAAAATTGGTCCCATTACTCGAATTTGTTAAATGGACGAAAAAACCTCTTCGGTGTTACATTGTATTGATTTGGAATTTATTGTCAGCCGATTGAATGGGGCTGTACAATGGCTAACCTTTGGTGTTGTGTGGCTATGTCTGCCTTCGTACGGATGGAACATCTGAATGCCTGACTACAAGCTGCACTGTAAAAATCCAATGCCTCTATTGGACTTTCACCTTTTAGAGAATTATAATATAAGTTTATTTTTCTTTTACTAACACTCTTGATGGATGTTGCTTGTCCGAAATAAACGTAATTTTTTTTTTTTTTTAGCGTGTTTCAAAGGTTTTCGGATAATGCTGTTCTCGTAATAGATTTGAATCAATGAGTTGCTGATTTTTGCCATTTATTAGTACTTCCTTACCCTCTAAATAATTAAATGAAATATGTCGTGATGACACATTGACTAAACAAGATACGCTGAATTCACTAACCGATAAGTTCAGTTTCGTAGTCACTCCTATATCTCAGAAATGTTAAAAATTCTTAGTCGTTATAATATAATAATCCATTTTTTTCAGGAAACAATTTAAAGACCCATAGAAAATACCTTAACCTAAGTAGACATACTATTATTAATATTATTTATTTATTTATTTATTTAAACTTCATGTACAATAGTGATACATAGGCGGTGCATATTCGTGTTAGTATATGAAAATTAAAACTATGCTATTGCATGATATTTTTGTGTATTCTTGTTTAATTTGTCCGCGGAAGCACCGGAACACCAAAATCTTTCTACCAACATCAGTTGGAGTAAACACGTTGGTATGCGCACCACAAACGTCTTAAAATTGACGTTGCCGCGCGACTCCAGCAGCTGGCGTGTTTCTTCAGTCTTTGGCGCACGATGTACACCGGGGTTCCTTTACGATCTTTGGGCCTAAAAAAGTGACATCTGGAATCGATAACAATGACGCAAAAGTTAAAAATGAATGGAGCTTTTTTTCGGATGGGAAATCATCAAATGACCCCCCCTCCCCCTACTCTGGGCGGAGCGGAAGGGAGTGTCAGACTTGTACTGACTAAAACCCATCCATGTTCCTTCTTTGCCCTTTGTGTCAGGGCCACGGTATCTCTTTCGAACAGTCCCGCAGCATAATCTTAAAGATGACTTTATTTATTTTTATACAAATCTTATACATTTTTAAATATTTCTTAAACTAAAAACAATGTAAAAAACATTTAAAAATATAAAAAATTGTAGCCCACCGGTATCGGGAACAGGGTCCAAGCTACCGGCGGTCTGGGCTCCAGAGAGAGGAACCACCTGACAATACGAGCCGTGTCCAGGAGTACCGCTTTCTGAATCAAACCCTTGATCCAGCTGCCTAACGAGAGTCTCCTCAGGTATTGGTCGAGGCTCTTTACAATTAAGCCATGGGCTGATACAACTATTGGCACAATGATCGCTGACTCCACATCCCACATGTCGACAACCTCGCGAGCCAAGTCAAGATACTTGATTTGCTTATCTTTCTCGGCTTTCACGAGGTTCTCATCATGCGGGACCGTTATGTCAACAATCATTGCACGCCGCTCTGACCGATCCACCACCACTGTATCAGGCTTATTGGCTACAATAGTCCTGTTAGTGATGATGGATCGATCCCAGTACAATGTGATACTGCCATTTTCGAGAACTGGGTCGGGCACATATTTATAGTACAGTACTTCCGATTCCACAAGGTTGTATTTTAGAGCAAGTTGCTAATGGATAATCCTGGCTACAAGGTTATGACTATGCAAGTACTCTCCGTTAGCCAGACGAGAACACCCGGAGATAATGTGACGGATTGATTCGCCTGCCCGACATATGTGAACCGTACCGTCCTTCACAATAAATCTCCGGTAGTTATTCGTAGATGTGATGACTTTATTATTAGCAGATAATAAAGATACAAAAGTTAAAAATGAATGGAGCTGACTTAAGCTACCGAAACTTACGTCAATCCCGTGGAAAATCGCTGTAGAAAAACTCAGGGTCAAATCCACACGCGGTACACTTTTACACAATGCTTTAGAATTTATTCGTAGAATAGGTAGCTATAGATACTAATTATACAGGATGTAAACAGACCCTTCACATAGCCGTCAACCAAGTATTCTGTGCATCAAACTAAGTAACTTTACGCAAAAATTATTGCTGGGAAACGACTTTTTTTTTGCGGTGAAAAATCACGTTTTACGGTATTACTCGATGGAAAGCACTCAAAGCATTGTGCTGATGGATGGATTGAATAGTACGGGGGTCGTGGAGGTGTGTAACGTAAAAATCTTCATTAAAAACATTTATTCTAAAAAAACTTGTGAAAAAGTTGGAACTTTGACCCCCAATATTTCCGTAACTAGAGGTTCCCAGGTATGGTCTTGAACAAAAAAATATCACAAAGACGGGGAGAACAAGTGCCTTTCGGTTATGTTAAAAGGTCTATTTACACCGTTTATAAAAAAAAAATAGCTGTTGCCCGCGACCTTCGTTCGCGTGCAATTAAAAAATATTATTAAAAAATATTACTTCCTTTTTTAATTGAACTCTGTTACCAATTTCAAGGCCTTTTAATTTTTTTGCACATATCCCTAAGTCTTATTCTAAAATAAAAGTAGCCCAAGTTACTCTTACAGCTTAGTAGCTTGGCCACACGGTGGCCTTGAATGAAAATCTCCTCAAAAAATTAAATGATAAATATGTTTACCTACTGTTTGGTCTGAGATTTGTCTGCTCATAAACACCCACCCGTAATAACTTCAGTTTATCCGTGATCATGGTGCTTGCAATAAGGCCGAAATATCAGGAACTTAGAATAAACAGTAAACATGGTAAATATCCCGTTTTTAATGTTAATGATAGTGACTATTGCAGTTTAGAACTTATAAATGATAAGTGATGAAAAATTATATTTTATTCTTTTAGTTGGTTGTAAATACAATTTTTACTCGCCAAAGATAAAAGTGCCTCTTATTCGACTACTGTAACAAGAAACACGGAAACAAAATCAGAGGAACGAACATAATTTAAAAACAGAAACAATGACACTTAAAATAAAACATTACAAGTAATTCATTCTATTAGTGGTATACCAGTTATGATCTCGCTCTCTATACCGCAGTGGTCTTCTCCACGTAGTATTTTGAAGAAACCCTTATCACCCCAATCTGCGTTCCAAGAATTTGCCATAAGCCAGTACTTGTCACCGTTCTCTACTCCCCAGCCTAACATTTTAACATCATGTCCGCCACACCAAATGCCTTCCACGTGTTTGTATACCCCTTCTTTATATTGTAGAAAATCATAATATACGTTGAAGCCAGCCTCTACGGGTCCATTCTTAAACAGTTCAGCTTTTATTTGGTCTTCATCTGAAGATAAGCTATAAATATTTTTGCCGCGCCGCAAATCTTTATGATAATCAACGTTGTAGTCCGACTCACAGGACTTTTCGCATACCGGGGTAGGATGATATGTCTCCTCTTCACAAGGTGGTAATTTGCCGTCCACATGGTGTTCACAAGGAGCTATCGTGTACGGTCTACAACCTTGATTCGAGTTGTAGTTTCCTCCTGACACAATACCCGTGGAGTTCCAGTAAGACCAAGCACAAAACGCTAAACCTCCATCGCAGTCACCACAGTCTGAACAGCTCAAAAGATCTTCTGCAGAGAAGTGGAAATTCTGTCCGTTGGAGTGTATACAGTACCGGTCGGTCATGGCTTCCACAGCGCCGAACGCCCAGCAACTGCCGCATGAGCCTTGGTCTCTTATTTCGTTCAAGGAGGGACAGTTCGGCCATTGATCTCTCGGGTCGAAGCTCTCTGGAAGACTTGCAATCAGTTCGGCGTCATGTTTCACTATTGGTATTTCCTCAAAGTTTTTATCTTTAATGGCTCCTAGTCGATTTTTGATGAACGAAAAAGGTGTATTCACTGGAAAGTTTCTGCCAGCTTTCCAAGAGGTTTGCTTGGAATTGATCAAATTAATTAATTCATCGGAGAACGGGTTCAGTTCTTCGCCGTCGAGTGCCAGTGCGAGCAGCAAAACAGCAAAAATTGCACGCGTTGCGACCATTATTGGCGAGTTCTATAATTACTTTATTACTGAACACTAAAGTCACCATTTTATGTCTTTTTTCAGGATTATCACAGAACAATTTGTTTTTATCGCAAAAACTGCAAAAATGCCAGATGGATACCTATTTTAAACACGCGTGTACAGAAAATGATAAATTGAATATTTCAAACATTCTTATGTGTTTAGGTGAAAATAAAATTGTTATATTGATAACATCATAATGATGTTATCTATGCTTTTAAAATCCTTTGTCCTGACTATCAGCGCACAGCTCAAACCAATGGGGTCGAGCAAAAATTGGCATACTGACATCTGTTATAACATAGGCATCTGCTAAGAAAGGACTTTGGAAAATTCAACTCCTAAGCGAGTGAAATAGGGGTTTAAAGTTTTATGAAAATCCGTTACCGGGCGAAGCTGTGTCGGCTAGTCCATAAATAAAACTATTAAACGCGCCATCAGTGCTTTTCTTACTTATTTGGTTGAGGAGAAAACCCTTCGGTAAAAGGAACAATACCTACCGTACAAGAGCTCGTGGCTAAATAATAACAGCCGCTCGGGTCGATCTTCAGGTTAAGCCGCGCTTGTCTAGGTTGGTCCGTCAATTCGTTTCCCATTACATTCCGAGTTTCCTTCGTGCCTCGGAAAGCATGTTAAGGCTTAGGTCCAGGTTGTATTTAAAGATCTTTGACAGTCGTTTCAGGTAGTCGGTGGCTCGAAAGTCAGACAACCAGTCATACCAAGGAGTATCGTATTACCCAGTACTAACTGGTTGTGGAGGTCAGATAGGCAGTCACTCCATGTAATATACTGGTATTCAGCTGAATCCGGTAAGAATGGAAGCCGACCCCAACATAGTTGGGAAAAGGCTAGGCAGATAAGGATACCTACCGTATATTATGCCTGATACCACTTATAACTGCGAATTTCTCCAAGGTAAAACATAATAAAATTGATAACGTGTAGTCAAACATAAACCAAGTAAGAAACAGAATTACGTATTTTTAGATCCTTTTAAATCGTAAAAACATTACCAAAATTCCCGATTTCGCTATTGTGGTTAACAAAATTGGTCCCATTACTCGAATTTGTTAAATGGACGAAAAAACCTCTTTGGTGTTACATTGCATTGATTTGGAATTTATTGTCAGCCGATTGAATGGGGCTGTACAATGGCTAGCCTTTTGTGTTGTGTGGCTATGTCTGCCTTCGTACGGATGGAACATTTGAATGCCTGACTGCAGGCTGGATTTTGGCAGTGTTCGATGTATTGGACTTCCAGCTTTTAGAGAAAATAATATAAGTTTTTTTTTCTTTTACTAACCCTCTGTGGATGTTGCTTGTCCGAAATAAACGTATTTTTTATTTTTCTTTTAGCGAATTTCCAAGGTTTTCGGATAATGCTGTTCTCGTAATACATTTGAATCAATGAGTTGCTGATTTTTGCCATTTATTAGTACTTCCTTACCCTCTAAATAATTAAATAAAAATATTTCGTGATGACACATTGACTAAACAAAATACGCTGAATTCACTAACCAATAAATTAAGTTTCGTAGTCACTTTTATATCTCAGGAATGTTAAAAATTCTTAGTCGTTATAATATAACTAGCTGTTGCCCGCGAATTCGTTCGCGTGGAAATTTTGTTGTGTATGCGTTTTCGATTCCCGGGTTGGGCAAAGTGTTATTTGGTTATTCCATCAGGAATTTCTCAGTAGCAGCTACGGAGTCTGAATTTGTGCCCGATTGATGGCAATAGGCTCGCTCACTATTACATAGGGACTTCAACATAACTGGTGAAATGTGGTTGTACGATTAGGTACACACCTGTGCCTAAACCTTCGGGGATTACAGACAGGATGTTATGTGTGAGAACTGAAGGCCTGATAAAAATGTGCTAAGGTCTGAAACAAAACAAATGGCGTAGAGGCGACGATAAGGCTTAAAAACCGGAACACTATGGTGGTATACGACTTTTTTTTAAAGTGAAAATCATAATTGCATATCACACGTGTGAATGCTATGTACTGTAAGGTTACAATTTACATTTTGTTATCTTTCATTGGCTTGAATGTGCCCTGGTGGCTGAGAGAATGTCATGCTCACTCAAATGTCTCGCTGATGGTGGCGGGTATGTCGGGTCATTTAGTTCCCTTCAATATGGTTGAGTTGAATGGTGCTGATCCATGTGTCATGTTCGTGAACGGGCGCTGTCAGTCGGGACTGGTCATCTCTTAGCTGCCACGGTTTATTTTAATTACTTTATTTTTTCATTGTTGATTTAATCTTTTACTCTTGACGCTCTTAATGTGCACGTCTTTCTACATCGTTCTCACATTATGTATTATTTCAACATGCATGATGTAACCAAGATTTTGTAACAATATTTTGTTTTAAAAGAGTCCCATGGAGTTTCTTGCCAATTCTTCTCTATAGAGATCTACGCTTTGGAATGTGCAACTACAGTACTTTCTCAAGTTATTATGCCTTGTGAGTGTGACTGTAGTTTCGCTTTTTATTTGTTTTTTTGACATTCAAAAGTGCCTGTGATGGTCTAATTGAAATAAATGCTTTGACACCAAAAACTTTCTTCCAACATCAGTTGGAGTAAACACGTTGGTATGCGCACAACAAATTAACTAATGACGTATAAACTTTGTATTACGTCGTTGGCTATACCCGATTGTGGTGACCCCAAAAGGGGGGTAAAGTGTTTTAACAACTTTTCGTCAAATAAATAAAAAAAAACGTGCCCACCTTCAAATAAAGCAAAACAAATGAGACCACTTTAAAATTACAGAATCATTTAAGAAAAAACATTCAATAAATTGGTCCCAACGATTTTATTAACCAAATATTATTTTATCCCTCTCCAATACGGCCCGACGAGGCCCATAGCACCGGAATTAACGACCATACATCCTTTTTCAACCCAATTTATTTAATTGGAAGTCACATTGCCGACAAAATCCGTTTTAGTCTATTAAAATTTCAATTTATATGATGCGAATGAACGGAAAAGGTGAAAAAATACAAATAAAAATTATGATGAAGGTTGAATCTTGTTGATACGGTATTTTTAAAAACCTGTGTCGTATGGGTAGGTAGGTAGGCAGTTTTGGATAAAAATGTGTTTTTGTTATAAGTGCCGTATATAATTTCATATGCATTCAGTAAAAATCTGTTATTTTGATGTAACAAACAGACACTTCAATTTTATTAATGTGTATAGATGTATAGATTGTATACAACATTAGTTTTAGTATATGCGAAACCTGAAACACGTGCCTAGTATTTTTATGTAAAGAATCTATGTACAAAATTTTAATACTGTATCATGAAAAATCACAAAGTTATAAGCTTGTTCTGTTACCTGGTTTTCTGCACAAAAACGTGGTCACAACGCGGTGCGCCCGCACGCGCGCCTCGTCAGCGTCGTCTTGAGCTCATTAGTAATAATAATTTAACAGTAGGTACCTCAATGATTACGATAGTTACTTAGGGTCTCTCGGTGTCCAACTTGGGCCTTTTTTAAATATTTTTGGGACAAAATATAAAAAAATATTGGAATCGATTCAGTTACTTATTCTGAACAAACCATATTCAGGTTCCGCATATACTAAAAATAATGTTGTAGATAAATACTTAAGGTCACTATATCTTAGTATAAACGCCTAACACCTTAAGATTTGTCACGTGCTTCTAACCACAGTCGCTGGCAAACTTCCAAGGTTTTGTTTGTGTGGCTTTTTAATAATTCGTAAGTTATGATCCACGAGTTTCTTCAAGGAGTTTCAGGAGAATTATTGTTGAATAATGAAAAGGCTGAAAGGCTACATAGTAGTTTGTTTTACATTTGGTTTTATTTTAAGTACCAAGAGGTGTTGCCGCAACTTAAGTTCTACACAGGCATACCGATTTTCGTTATTGCGAAAGATCATATGCCCTAGCACGAGCGCGGTGTTAACTTATCGTAAATACGTCGATTTTTAGACCGATTATCCTCTAGCATTTTAATTCAATTGGTTGCAGCAAGCACAATAAGTATCACTTTGCTCATTTTAACTCGTGCTTTGGGTAATAATAAATATTTGCCAGTCAGAAGTTTTATTTTTATATTATCATCTTTATAAAAAAATAAGTTGAAGCAAAGTGGTTAGCACTGCGGAGCAACTCAGATGCATTACGTCGATTGCGAGGAGGTTGGCTCCGACACCATCTTACCGTCTTTAAGCAGCTGTTTTATACCTTTTTAGCTAATCTGCAGATGGAAAATGTTTTAATTTCGAAAGTAGCAGGGGTTTGTGGTCCATGGAGTTTGGTATCTGTTTACTTTCAAATAGTATGAAGAGAGAAACTCTTATATGATCAGTATTTTTGTCATGATTTAATTTTGAGTTATTTTTGTGTAACTATCTCTGACGTTCACTCTTAATTTATCAGGCAGAGGTTGATAGCCCTGGGTGCACCGGACATTACTCTTGGTGGAGGCTGTATTATTCTGCAAGTAAATCAAGCTTAGTAATTTTGAAGGTTGGTACAAAAATGCTAAGGATAGTCACCGTGTGTTTTCCGTCCATCCAATATCATGTTTTTAAAATGCCTATTACCATTTAATAATCATCATTCTCCATTTTGTTTGGGGTCGGCGCAGCATGTCTAATTCTTCCATACTTGTCTATTACTCGTCATCTTAGCAGTCACCTCCTTTCTAGCCATATCATCCTTCACACAGTCCCTTCATATTTTCTTTGGTCTTCCTCTACTCCTACTGGTATAGTAATTCACACTATTCGTATGACATTTTCAAACAGTCCACGAGCAAAATATTTGAATAAGTTTGTGTGTTTGTATTATCGTCGAAAGCAGTGAATATTTAACTAATGAGTAGCAAACTACTTACTCAAAATTAATCATGCAGTGAATCAAAGCCAATTTTATAGTATCACGCTATTTACAGCCAATTAGGTTCTTGTAAAGCGTTCGTTTGAAGAGTAACCGAATGAAAATTCGGTATCATTGACTGCATATCACCCGCGATATTACCTTGATCGCTTATTTCCTCCGAATTATTGGATCTATTATTATAAAATATATTTTTTTTAAATATGGAAAGATGGTGACCTGTAATACAGGTTTTTTCTAAAATATACTTCAGCACCAGCTCTCACAATGTGCATTTTCATAGTTCAAAACTGTTAAGTGCTACAAAACTATTGTGAGAGAAAATAAATAAAAATATTTATTAAAATTTATTGTTATTTATTAACCGCAACATAAAGACATGGTAGGGATGGACACCTATAGATTTTGTAGTTACTAATTGCTCTAGTTTTATAATCCAGAGAGAAAACAAGGGAATAAGTTTGTATGGCTAAACGCCACTAGCCTTTCCTCATAATTTTAAAGAAGACTAACTGTACCCCGCGGTCTCACCCGCCGCTTTTGACTTGTTTTATATATTGGTCATAGCGTGTTATACAGCCGATAGCCTTTCTCGATAATGGGACTATCTAACACTAAAAGAATTTTTCAATTCGAACCAGTAGTTCCCGAGATTAGCGAGTTCAACCAAACAAACAAACTCTGCAGCTTTATAATAGTATAAGTATAAGTATAGATTACCTAACTATGGTATGTCTTGCTCACACTTCTCCATGTGAAACTACCTTTGCGAATGGGAATCTAAAACGAATCATCTTTCTTTGTAAATTTTACCATCAAAAGAGTATTTTATGATCTAATTGAGATTAATAGGAATATCATAAAACTAGTAGGTAACGACCTAATGAAAGGCTAGTTAAATGTCTACTCACACTGGCTGTTGTAATCGGTCGATGGAATAAAATGAAAACAATTTTGATTTTATATAGCCACACATAAAACCTGAATCAATAGCTGACATCAAAACAATCAAGTATTGACGTCGCGTTTACAATTTACATGGTTGTGAATCGCTGGTGTCTATGGTAGGTAGTGAAACACCAAAACACCTGTATTACAGGTCGATATGACAAGTAGAGAGAATATTTTTACCCCCTTTTTCACATACACCAAACAAAATACGTGATTATCTTGTAAACGGCAAACAACTCAGATACAACGATCAGAGAAATCTTGTTCGAAATAATGTTATGAAGGTAATGTCAGTGTAGATACGCCAGTTTGTTAGATACGACACTAAGCCAGAGGTGGTGTATGAGACAAAATATTCTAAAGCGTCGCATTTCCGAAATATCAGCTATCGAAGTTGTACTGATAGCGAATATTGTAACTTTGATAGCATATGTCTCAGAAACGTGAAGTGTTCATGAATAACAACAATGCTTTAGTATACAGTCCACAACAATCGAAACTAAAATTTTAGATGATAATTTGGCGGGAAATCTAAAGTCAATTAAATAACCTTTGGCCACAGTAGGTACAGTCGTCTTAGAAATTGCTGCCACCCTAAGGTTGAACATCACAAGCATATCCTAAAAAAACAAGGTGTTTTGGGCTATGTAACAGTTAGACATAAAACAAGGCTGCATGGGTCTTCTGTCGTTCGAATGACATTGACAGGAGGGAGCTGTCGGTAAATATTTGTGAAATTGTCTGAGAAAATTATGTTGAAAAACCAAGATGGCGGCGTCAGCGCAAAAATAATCATGCAGCACTATGATTTCGTCCTTAGTGACAATCTGGTAATGTCATATATTTCAAAATAGCTTGACCTCATTGGTCAGATGGAGACCTAGCTATGGAAATGATTGTCGAATATGGTCAACATAAATAAGAAACTTATATTGTCACTTACGGGATATCTTCCGTGAGTGACAATATAAGTTTAGTTATAAACTTTGAAAGCTTAAAACAGTGTTTAACATAAATAAGAGACCGACTATACCTAATACCTACATAATATTTACAATAATAATTTCTGTTCTAGTTTTATAAATGGAAAGTAGGAAGCCGGACCTTCGTACAGTTTCCGATTGAAATTTATTTCAATTCGAAATTAGTTTTTGAACAGTACCACAGTACGCGGGAAAATATTGATACTGGCCAATTATTACTACTCATGTGGTTACTGAGGGAATTGAAACTGAAATAATAATGTATTTACTTTATTCAATTTACATAGTTCCCAAAGGAGATAAGTCAGATAGGCAGTCGCACATGTATAGTCCTGGTATTTAGGCGTTGGGGTCAGCTTCCAGTCTAACCGGATGTCGCATCATAGTTGGGAAAGGCTAGGCAGATGACATGACATACTTCCTAATAGTAAATAGGTAGGTACCTACTTATTGATAACTTTATCTTATGTTATGGCAGTCACTAAACAGCTACATATGTAATGGCCTACAAAGGCAATTACATACTTATTTAAGTATTTTTTTAAACAAAAAACTTTCTGCGAATTAAACCGACTTCCAAAAAAACACTAAAAATGTCTAAAATAACTTTACTTTCAGAACTCTGTGACTTTGTTTGTTTCATTGACTTTCATTGAAGTCGGTTTTTTTTCGCAGAAAGTTTTTGTTTCCAAAAATACTTAAATAAGTACGTAATTGCCTTTGTAGGCCATTGCCACGTTGTATGGCAACACTTAGCCTCTGGCCGAAGTAAAAGCCAGCCCTTGGGTAAATACTACATAAGTACGTAATTGCCTTTGTAGGCCATTGACGCGACGTCGCGTGAAGTGGCCTTCACGCGACGTCAAGTGATGTGGCAATTAATGTGACGAAAAAAACAAAATTACTGAACCGATTTTGATGAAATTTCTATTGGGCCAATCGGGAAGTATATCACACACTTAAAAAAAAATATCGGTTTAGATATGACGGAGTTATGAGGTAACAAACAAAAAAAAATACAACTGAATTGAGAACCTCCTCCTTTTTAAGAAAATCGGTTACAAATGAAGAAAGACCCTCATCATAATTTACTTAGCACAATTCTCGTTTGAATACGACAGCAGTAGCTTACTAATTGTAAAATAACTATACTTCTACTTACAGTTCTAAAGTAGGTGTAAAGTTACTACTTGGATGCTTAGTAACTACTCAATAATCTGTCCTAAATAGAGTAGGTACCTACCTAGTAGTATAAAACTGGTCTGAAATAGACTTTGATTAAATTTTCTTGTCTTGCAACCAAATTTTATTCAAGTCTTATAGAACCGTGTCTAGCTTGAGCAATTCCTTGATTAAATGTACCGAAAAACCCGGAGTTGAGATGTAAATTGTAAAGGGAAGCCTCTTCGTCGCTTTTGTGCTGAGTAAGGATCGAGTCGAGTTGGCAAAAACGGGGTAAATAGATATTCAATTATTTTGAGACGCGTCTTCGTGATTTATTTACATCGCGAGTTTCCTAATGTATTCCTGTATCGATGTTTGGTGTAAAATAAATCAAATGTGGAATCGAAACGATCGGTTTCTGGCTTCAATACTTTGTATTCCTGTTCCTGTGGAAAGTCAAAGAGCCTGCCTTTGAAAAGATTCTGAAGCAATCGAATCTTTTCTATTAATTGAATATATGAGACAGCAGTGACCTGTACAATACATTAACTATCAGACTTGAAAAGTTAAAACGACTGCAGCAAATAGAGCATTCAGTAAAGAAGCGAAACATAACCCATCTATATTCTAGCTCTCAGAATCTAAATGCAATTTAAACTAAGGCAAGGCATCTACCTACTTAGCGCTCCAGGAAGTCTAAACCTTCTCCTCCAAACATTATTACCATACGTAGCTTAGTCACCGTCTCCAACTTGCTCCACTAAGAAGTTCGCTTATCTATTTAAAGGCTTATAATGTCAAACGGACTACTTAAGGACCCTAAGCCAGAGGACCCAAAGTGTACAAATACAGCCAGAGACCGACATACGTTATGTGGGGCCGCACAGAATACTAAGCGTGCTCGCTAGTTAATAATTCAGTTGCCAACTTTGACAAAATAGTCCAGATCTAGTGAGGTTTTAGCGCGTTGATGTACTGTTTTATTTGTACTGTGGCGGGGTTTAGGACGTGATTTGTCGAAGGATATTCTGGAAGGTTATCGATTTTGAAGGTATAAACCTTCAAAATCGATAACCTTCCACCGTAGTAGATATAGGTAGATATATGCGGTTAGTCAATGGATTAATGGCACTATTGACACAATTTTGGCTCTTGTGATACAGGGAATCCTAGTACAAGAGCCGGAGCTACACTGATGTTTGAACAATCACCTGTTAATCAAGATTTTATTTCCTTTTATTTTATTATTATATTACCTTTATTTATTTTTATACATTATAATTTACATTTTTAAATATTTCTATACAAAGTAACATAAAAAAAAAAAACATTTAAAAATATAAAAAATAGTAGCCCACCGGTATCGGAAACAGGGTCCGAGATACCGGTGGTCAGGGCTCTTGAGAGAGGAACCTCCTAACGATACGCGCCGTGTTATTATTATTATTAATAACCATTCTTACACAGACTGAGTCTAGAGTTGTCTATGCCTAGCTGTGGGCTATGATTCTATAGCGTTCTATAAACTCTGATTTGAGAATTACGCAGATGTAGGTATAATTATATTTTCGGCTAGTGTTTTAAAAATCTGATTTATGGGTGCTTCTCGAGCAGACAAAGAAACCAGCGAACCTTCCATTGATTTCCTCTAAAATACTGTAGGTTTTCCATTCGAAATAGTGGGAAATATGGCTTCATTTCCCTCGAGACTTGGTTGCAGGTACATTTCAATGGATATAGCTCGAAGCGCATCTAAGTACATCTGGCCAAAGAAGAGTACGTGAGCAGCATTGAAAGAATGTCTATAAGATCAGGCATTCAGTGTAAAGTAAAACTTGGTAGTAATGTCCAAAATGGATAGGTTTTTTAACAATAACAGTGTTTATTAAAACATCTAATAATTTCGATTCCCCGGTCGGGAAAAGTATCATTAAGTTTTTCCATCAAGAATTTCTCAATAGCAGCCACGGAGTCTGGATTTATGCCCGGTTGATGGCAAAAAGCCATATTGTAACAGCCGCTCAGGTCGATCTTCAGGTTAAGCTCGCTGGTCTAGGTTAGTTCGTGGATGGGCCATTAAATACAGAGTTTCCTCCGTGCCTCTGAAAGCACGCTAAACCGTTGATCCCGGTGTTCATTTGTAGATCTTTGACAGTCGTTACAGGTCTAGTAGGTAGGAAAGTCTGACAACCAGTCTTGCCAAGGGGTATCGTATAACCCAGGACAAACTGGGTTGTGGACGTCAAATACGCAGTCGCTCCTTATAAAATACTGGTATTCAGCTACATCCAGTTACACTGGAAGCCAACCCCAACATTAGTTGAGAAAAGGCTAGGACGATTATGATGATGGCAATAGGCTGGCCTATGTGGTACATGAAACGGCGCGGCATACGCTGGCAGTGTGTGCCGCATAGGGAAAGCCGTGCCGTAAAGTAGTAGGAAGGGAACACCGGGGTGGTTTTTAGTCAGTTGGAGTCTGACAGACCCGCTCCAGGGCGGAGGACAACCATGAGGATTTTCAATCCCGAAACAAAACAAAAAAAAATGTGTTACATGGAAAGATAAACATAACTGGCGAAATGCGAGTGTACTATAAGATACACCTCTGCCTAACGTTTGTGGGATAACAGACGTGATGATATGTCATATTTTCCGTGACTGTCTGTGTGACCGCGTTGTTCTTCCTTGTGCACACAACGGTTGTTGATGAGGTTTTAACTTTAATTTAAAGTTTTAGAAAATTCATTTTAAAAGGTGTAGTAAAGATTGGTATAGTTAAAGATGACTAACGACCCAAAACTCAAACTCGCTCCTACTCATAATAAGTCACAGAACCCACGAAAAGCGGGACCACTTCGGCTGGTAAACGGTTTTTTGTTTTTAAAATTAGAAATTTATATTGCTACGTTAGATCATGACTCTAAGATTCAATTTATTAGATTTAACCTCTAAACTTAGGGCTTAAACCTCATTTACTTGATGTCAACGTAAAATATGGTAATGTCTTTCACAATGTTACCACAGGAAATTTTGAAGAAAAGCGGAAATAAATTGAAATGGTGAACAATCAGAAACCATTGAATCATTAGAAAGGATTTATAGTCGCATAGCTTCGCAGTAAGTACTTTGTACAATAGAAATTGTAGCGTCATCGTTACGACGTCACTCATAAACACCGAAGTTGAACAAAAGCTTGTTGTAGGTCGCAGGCCTGTGGACGGCGAGTTATGGGCTAGCTCGCCGTCCGGCCGTCTTATGACGACAGGCCGTGTCGACGGCGCGTTCGTGTTCCACGCGCGCCTCAAAGAGATGTCAGCAACCGAGTAGGGGTCCGCATGGGCCGATGCCTGCCAGAGCTGCGGGACTGTTCGAAAGAGACACCGTGGCCCTGGAACACAAAGGGCAAAGAAGGAACATGGATGGGTTTTAGTCAGTACAAGTCTGACACTCCCTTCCGCTCCGCCCAGAGTGGGGGGGGTCATTTGATGATTTCCCATCCAAAAAAAAAAAAAGGCTTGTTGTAGGTACGCACCGGTTGTAATGTATGTAATTACAAATCTCTGTGGAAGATGCCAGACCAGCTCTGTCGCCTGTGGCGTGTACGTAGAATGCGCATATGACAGGCCTTACAGGCCACATGCACGTATTTAGTCTGCTCCAGCCTTGAATGGAGAAGTTTTGTTAATAATGAGACCTTCATATTTTTCTGTTGAAGGCTTACCTAATGCTATGCCCCGTCTCATTAAATAGAATCTCATCACTATAGAAAGCACCTGCCTGAATTTTACGCAAATTTATATTTTTTTATTTGAGCTTTATTTTTATATCCGTAAAAAAAACATGTTTCTGTTCAATTGAATTGAAATCCTCACCGCCACTCGGCCAGTCTACATAGACCCTTGCCCGCTGCTATGCAATACGGACCTGTACAACGTACAACAATTCTACATTAAATCCAACCACCGCTTATCCCTACGGATCAGTAATCCGTTTCTAAATAAAATATGTCGTCATAAAAGGCTGGCTGTTTCGTACAGTATTCAAGGAGTGCAGGTGTCCGACAACGACTGCTGTCGGCAAGTGACAATCCAATTTTGTTCAGACCTCCCTCGACGCGGTCGGATAAAACCTCTGCAGTAAACATTGACTGTACCTCCTACTACGATGCTGCCAGTATAAAATAAATTAAATCATGTAGGGGCTATGAATGGAGGAATAGTTGTTGAGTGGTTGGTGGTCTTTAGTTAATTTGTCGTGTTGATAATACTTTGAAAAAAACTAAATCAAAGAAATGATTATTGATTAATGATTGTACCTTCGCCCACGCGCCTGTGCTGGAGTCTCTGTCCATGTGATGAAAAGATTAGGGTAAACGGTGGATTTTTTGGAAAGTACACAACAACTATCTAAAAACTATTTATTTTATTTACTTAAGTATTATTTTGCTTTCCGCTCGCCGACGAACGGCGTGTCATAATGTTCGAAGTATCGTCGCACGGGTTGGTCTCCGAGTTCGCTGTCGTATATCACCGAATGCAGCTGTTCCACGAGTTCCCAGGTACTTGGACTGAAGTGCTGCTCGCGTGTGTAGCCCAGAAATGAGGACCGATCCGTTTCCAGCCAGTCTGAGGTCTTGAACAATGATATCTTCAGTAAAATAAATAGTCGTCCTAAATGTCATGACAGAGACTTGCCATCGACGTAGTAAATATTATAGTCCAAAAACGTGTGCGCAAAACACATGTATGCTCTCATGGGCGTACCCACGGTGGGGCAGGGTAGGGCTCTTGCCCCACCCTGCTCTCTAACCCGAAGCTAAGAATTTTTAGACAAAATTAATATAATGACAAAATTAAATATTCATTGCGTACTTTAACATTTTCACATTAAAATAAAAACTTGGTTAAGGTCAACAATGACAGAAAACCGTTTTGTCGGCGTCTGTATGTTGAGTGTGCATAGAAAGAGGGTTCTGGAAGCACAACTACATTTGAAAACGAAATTTTAGCTAGATTTAGCCAGAACCCTCGCAGGCTATTATTGAAATAAAATGTAGTGCAGTCAATAAAACGTATCAGGCAGTACATAAAAACGCTTTTCGTTTACTTAGTTTATTTACTTCTGCCCCACACCTTAAAAAATGTTGAGTACGCCCATGGTATAATAATATACTTCGCCTGGTATTCTCTTCCCGTGACAGCTGGGTCTCGTGATTGGCCCAAGAATACGTCATCAGTTGCGATGTGTTGCCACGGTGTGTGATTGAATTATACACACGGTGTGTGATTGTTTTTAACACTTATCGTGACGTAGTCTTGGGCCATCGTGGGAATAGAATACTAGGCGAAGTATATTATTATACCATGAGTACGCCCATGTATGCTCTCTCTCCCTCACCGTCATAGTTCGATGACACGGCCATACAACGCGACCGGAGGAAGATCAGGCGCAAGACCAACGGCTGAATCTTTTGACCGCCACGTCAATAACGAAAATCTGTGTTCTCTACGCCAAGCGCTTTAAAAAAGCGTTATTTTCGATATGCCATGCCGTTCAAGGCGTCGTGAGCACTTTTTGATTTGACGTACGTAAACGTCCGTGGCGGTCAATAGGCCGTGCGCACCAAGACACGAGGTAATAGAATCAAGAGACCCAAGCTCTGGAGTACCGCTAATGTTGCTGCTCGTCTGCAACTACACAGACGACACGGGTAAACACACTTTCACAGACACTAGACATCTCGCTTCCGGTCCGCTTCAGCGCATGCTTGTGGTCATGACATTGCCTTGATTTGCGTGGAAGTGAAAGCGACACAACTTCTCTCTCGACTTGAAGACAGCCGCCTGAACAGACTAGGCCGGCCTTTGAGTAGCAACTGTGTGCCCGTAAGGGGGTGATATCCGATCTTAAGGGACTGAGCACACTAGTTTATCGATGCGTAATCAGCTTTAGTCTACAATAAAAACGAATAAAGACCGAGGTCGTTACCGCACCATAACAAAACAAAATGCGACAAATGTTATAAAACGTGATCGGATGATTCCGCGTCGAAAGTCTGTTGACACTCTAAATCAAGACGACAGTACCTGCTCCCGGAGTGCCCCGGACAGCTCCTGGCAACACTTAACAAATTTTAAAATTATGCTCGAAATTGAGTTAAGGTGGAAGCGCCAGGGTATCCCGCGAAATTTAAATTTTCTTACATTTTTTCAGTCAGGTCAGTGTCAGGCTGTATATTGATTAAGATATGATTAGCAACCGTAACAAATATGGCTTTACAGAGCTATAGTCAGTAAACTCATCAATACAACCCTCTAAGTTCATATAACCCCATTGAATGACTTTTTCATGAACTAGTCATTAAATAGGATTAAATGAATTTACGAGGGTTGTATTTATGAATTTGATGGTTATAATTCTGTAACTACATACGAGTTACGATCGCGAGTCATATTTTGTTTCACATGTAGCCTGAAACTGACCTGCAAATTGCAAAAGAACTAAGAAATTTTGCATTTCGCCGGCTACCCTGGTGCATCCACCTTAAGTACTCACCGCCATCATTGTTGTAAATAAACAGTGCGCCAATAGAACTATGCTATACTTCTTCAATAAAATAGTCATTTCATAGGAGTCTTATAAAATAGAATTAACATTATTCCTCCATAACGAAACTACATATGTAGGAACTGATGTCAACAATTGTATGTTCGTTCAATTTCGACATAAAACGAAAAAAAAACTATTACTTTTATTTTATTACGATTGGAGGTTGTGAAAATATATCGAGGTTGATAAAAATTACACTCTTTGGAGTAAGAAGCCTCTTGTGAATGAATGAAAATTCAGACATTGTAAACTAGAATTTATTTACAAAAATACTGGGATTTTAATAAATACAATTTATTGTAATATCATTATTTGTAATATCACTTTCAATGCAAAATTTTATAAAGACAAAAATAAATAAACAATATTGTGGTACATTTTGTAACCAGTATGAATCATGTAACATTTTTGGAATATTTTTTTTCTCTAAATGCCTTTAAAATGTTGTGAAAAAGCATATATAAATATAATTATGAATCACTGGTCTCAATTTGTTTTTGACCTACAACCTTAGTTGACGAACTTTTAAATTAACACTGTATTTTCATGTTGACATAATTTCTTGTATTCCAAATGCAATATAAAATAAATATTATTCATGGTGCAGGGGCCATATATGCGCAAATTCTTACCATGAATTCAGTACATGATTCTACTAGACAAAACATCCGACGGTTAAAAATTAAAGCCCTTAGCCTAGTTTTCTACATTTCAACCATGTAAATAACCCATGAAACAGCAGATTTTTTAGTAACTTACGAAAAAGTTCTATACCAGTCCAGAATTTTTAAATAAATGTTATAATTTGGCCCATTTTGGCCTCGTACAGTACCAATTTAATTTGTTTTATCTTTTTCTTATGTTTACTTTTTTATATAATTTTTGTATTAAGTTTTGTATAAATATTTTATCTTTTTTTCATCTTTCTTGCAATTTAGTTAATGAATACTAAAAACCTTTATAAAAATTGTTTTATTTCAAACTTTAATTTTATACTTTTTCCTATAATAATATATATTTTTACAGGGACCGTAATTATAATTGTATCTTAGCTTGAAGCCATTGTAAGATCTTCAAACATTATGCTGAATGCAAATAAAGATGTGAATATGAATCATGTGCTAATAGCATGGTAACAGTCTCCGCATGTGATGTCTCTTACACCCTAAATAACATAAGTAATGTAATCAGCCTTCCACATTCAGCAAAGTGTTAGCGTACTGGAACTCAGGACTGTTTTCATATTCAGACATGTCAAGAGCCACTTCACAGCTTTCACGTACAATGCGATGTGGGTCCTGTAGATACCTGAAAAATATTAAAGATTTTGAGCATAACCACTTAGGTTCGACGGCACGGTTGGCGCAGTGCCTGAACGATTGACTGCTGCGCTTCGTGCCGCGGGTTCGATTCCCGAACGGAACAAATATTTGTATGGCCTACAGGTTCTTGTTCCGGGTCTGATTGTTTGTGTATGTCAGTTTAAATGTTTGTAAACGCACCCACGATACAGGAGAAATTCCTAGTGTGGGGCAAAGTTATTTAAAAAAAAAAAAAACGAAGGTTTATGTAGCAAAAATAAAACTTTAGTTAGGCCAAAGAAACCAGGGCCGTCCTAAAACTCGTTGGGTCGATGATATCGTCAAAGTCGCGGGAAACATCTGGATAAGGGACCCACAGAATCGGGAAGTGTGGTAGTAAAAAGGGGACGACTATACCCAGCCGTGGGTGATTCTAGGCTGATATGATGAAGATGATGATGAAATAAATCTAGAATCTCTTTGGCAGTTGGTAGCCAAGTGATTATGTCTAATGATCTAAATAACCTTTTCTCAACTATGTTCAGATTGGCTTCCAGTTTTACTGGATGCAGCTGAAAACAGTATTTTTCAAGGAGCAACAGCTAGCTGACCTACACTATAAAAAGTGCCTATATAAATTTTCGATAGCAAGAAGTTATTTTTATATATTTATTTTGTACCCTATCACAATGTTTTCTTATTTAACCCAAAGGTTGACTGGTAGAGAATGCCTTGTGGCATTAAGTCCGCCTATGTATCACTATTGTACATGAAGTTTAAATAAATAAATAAATATAAAACCCCTTGAAAAGATTGGTTGTCAGAATTTGTGATGTTTTTTTTTTATATTTTATGCGGTTTTCTCTGGCCAATCTCTCACAAACGCCTTTATAAAAGTGGTTAAAAACTTAATGACCTATATTTCAAACAATATATACCTCTGCAGAACCTTGGTGCATTCATCAGTGGCGATGGATCCCAGTGCCTCAGCTGCCTCATGTCTCACCATCTCATGTTCAGAGGTATCTTCTAGGGCCTGCGTCAGGAACGGCACGCTGCGCTCATCCTGCATCTGACCAAACACGAATGCTACTTCATGACGAAAGAGGGCACTGGCGGCTTTGAAACCTGAAAATAGAAAAAATAAATGCATTCGTTTTTTGAATTTTATGCTTAACTTTTATACAAAGTAAAATTCCTAAATTAAATATAACATCATATGACCCGAGAGGCTGTAATCACCGAAGGGTTAGGCAGAGGTGTACCTAACAGAACACCCACATTTTGCCAGTTATGGTTTCAAGTCCCATGTAATAGGGTGCAAGTCTATGCCATCTACTGGGCACAATTCCAGACTCTTTATGGGAAAACCCATCAACACTTTATCCGATCTAAGAATCGAACCCAGAATCTCATTCTCAGCAGTTGCACTTGCAACCACACAACCAATGCATAGTAAATTAAAATTTTGTTAGAACCTTAATTGACATGTTGCTTGCTGATACTTAAACCAAAATATGGACAATGCATAGCCTCAGCCTACCTTACTTACCAATTTGAATTATACTGAAGGTTTGATATTTAGCCGACTGTCAAGAAAGGGTTATGTTTTTTTGTAAATTTCTTTATTACCCTTTATGTTCCAAATGGCTGAATGGATTTCGATGATTAAGGTATTATTAGATTCGTCTCAAAAACCTGAGTGTCCTTAGACAGGTGTTTTGAAAAAAAATATATAATGGCGGATTTTTGGTGCTAAATTGTAAGTGGTTAATATTTTTTTTTCAACCATACCTCATCAAGTAGGGTATCATAATGAAGGAGATTACAAATATATAGGTTAATATATATGGGTACACACGGCGGCACATGAAGCTGTACATCTCCAGTTTAACTTGGCCTCGCTTTGTTTAAATTTCCCATACAACAAAGGATATGTATAAACTAGTTTTGTATAGCTTGATTGGCCGTCTTGCCTACATGATACAATTTGTAGTCAGGTTTTTTGATACTTTAATTAAATGTTACTTGTTGATTATTGACAATGCCTTAAAACTACAAACTTTGTACTCGAAGCTCTAAAGTATTTTATTGCATACATAAAACTAAAAATGCTTGAATCTCACCTTCACCTAGTGCATTAATACTCTCAGTCGTACCCAAGTTCCTCAAACTAAACATAGCTCTATATCTTTCAAACAATGGTATAGTTTCATCTATCAAAGTATTCTTTAGAGTCGCTACATCACTCTCACTGCTTGGTGGTGCAGGGTCTACAGAGGTAAACAAACTCTTTGATAGGTTGGGCTCCTTGGTGCTATCGTAGGCAACCCAGTTGAGTCTTTGAAGCGCAATTTGACAGGTCTCGGCAACTACTATAGCTGGGTCATTTTGGTACTTCTCAAGTAACTCACGGAGTTTTGGGTGACCAATAGCGCCTAACGCTTCACCTGGAAAGTGACAGTTATTTTGATGGTAAATGTCTGTGTTTTAGATACATTGTTTATTTTAGTTAAAGTCTTGCAAGAATATGCTACCTTAGAAAACATAAATAGAACATAAATTATATGCACATACATTAAAGTAAACATACATACATTAATTCACATACATTAAAGTTCTGGCTCAATTCTTATACTAGTTAAATTTTGCACATGAACTAAAGATTATTTCTGTTAATAAAATTCTAATAATGACCTCATCTTTAATAAGAAAGGAAGATAAGGTTTTCCCTTTATAGGAAACACCTATAGGAAGATTTACATATATAATAAAAGTATTACACAGATTCCAATTAAGCTCATCAAGCTTGAGGTCCTCCATACAGAATCAAAGTAAATATCAACTTTAACTACAAATCTTAAGACAAGTGTCACTCAATATGAAGTGCAAATCATGACTCACAGCTAAAACCATGCATGCCCTAGCTCACGTACACACTAGCGCAAGGTTTATCAAAAAACAAGCTTAGTAATTGATAAGAACCAACCTGCCTCATGGCGGACTATGGGATCATTGCTATTATCCTCCAAAATACTCCTAAGAACAGGGATCGCACGTTCATCCTGCATCTGACCTAAACAGTAAGCTAATTCATGCTTTAGCAGAACAGATTCGTCTACAAAACACTGGCTGATGCACTCAATAGCGGTTTCGCCTCCCAAGTTTCGTAGGGTAAATAAAGCTCGGAAACGCTCCTTCATTGGCCTCGATGGATCGTTAAGGATTGTACCGATTCTCTTCACAGCAATCTCGCCGGCATTTGACATTTTTGAAATAATTTACTTTTAAGAAAAATAAAAAGAAACCTCTATCAACAATTCAAAAAGCAACAACATGCGGTTTTGACAGGATAAAACAAAAGACGAAACTGACAGTAGTCTACATTTGATAGACGTCTTCAAACATGTTCGGATAGGCTTTCAGATTCAAATTTAAATTCAATTTTTCTCACACCAATCATAACGATAGATTTTGGTGAGTTTTAGTTGGCATAAAACCACAGAGTTCTTTTATATATACATAAAACAAAGTTAAATCAATAATTTAATGTCGCCTGTGTAGATACAAATGCTTTTGTTGATCCTCAAAGAAATAACCATATCAAGAAACTATCCGAAACAAAACCACTAATGTTACCATACCTCTTTTAAATAATTTACTAAACTACTAAAAAAAACCCAAATTAGTGGTAGATTTGCATGATAAATTATTATCATAAGTAAATGCTTCATCATTTAATACATGACATGGCTCTCGAACACTACAATAAAAGTCAGGAATAGCTTTTATATTTTTATAAATCCCAAAATAAACACAATTAATGTTATTTTTTACTTTCAAGACGTAGCCTTAAATGTTATCTTACATTACTCGATTTGACCTTTATACAATTGTGCACTCGGAACTTGTTGCTCGAAAGGTGTGCAAAAATTTGTAACTACGAGGCTTCTACAAATCGTAAAAAATAATGATGAAATCTATATATATAAGATTATCTTAGATCATGTCAGTTATCAGTCTTTCGCGGACATTCAATCGATGCTCATGCGTCGAAATCGTAACAAACAATTATACGTAGAAAACAGAGATTTTATTTGAATAAAGTGTAGAAAGAAGTAAAAGGTTAGTTATAATTTTTACAATTTATTTGAATAATAAGAATTCGTGAACGTGCGTGGCATTGTTAATTTTGTTTTTTACTAACACAAAAAGTGATAACTCAATATTGCTTGAACCTTGAACTTATTTGAATGCTATTCTTTAGAACATAGTGACACGAATAAAATTATTATTTTTTTGTATTTTTAACATTAAGTATTTCGGTGTTTTTGGCTTTTGGGAGTCTGCTCTAATTATGCTAGCTCACCACATCATGTTACAGCAGGTACACACATAAACTCACGCCTTTTTTCCATGGGGGCAGAAACTATCTGCTACGATCCTTACATACTCCTTGCATGTCACAGTCCTTTTCTAGGCTATGGATAAACATTTTTTGAATCAGCCTTATTTTGTTTTGGTTTTAATAGAGTCAAGCATTTTGTATCTATGGTGGTGCAGTTCTTGAAATGCATCTACATTCTCTGGCGTTACTAGGAGTCCGAAACTTTTTATGAGTCACCCATACAATGAGTTACCCATACATCCTCTGGGAATAACATAGGTCTAGCAAGTTACAGAATATGCTATTTTTACCTAAATACTTCCAGTTATTTTACCGCTTTTGGCGGCCATCAGAGCGGCATATTATGTAAGTTGGTAAATAAAGTTGACCTTACACTAAACAGCTGTGTTTTGTGTACCGAAACCTCTGTTATTTACATTTCTATAGACCGCATACTTGAGTCGACGTCTATGATAAGTGCAAGTGGCACAATCACATTTACTATTTACCTACTATCGTCCACCTACACTGGCCCCACTAAACAAATAATTACGTACAATATCTCTTGTATAGATTTTATTTTCGTATAAATTAACTTTAATCAGTCTATTTATTCTCGTAACAAACATTGCCACGTTAAATCAATAATAATTTATTCATAGAAATTGGGGTGATTTTCTTGACGTCTCATGGCTACTATCAAAGTGTAGAATACGTCTTATAACAAACACTAGCTAACTGAAATAATTTGGCCGCTGTCAAAAACACAAAAACTCACCTTTTCTGCTTCAAATAACAAGACGAAGGAAGCAAGACAATTATTTTTCAAATCTGAACTAAAATTATGTAACTGTGACTGTAAAAAAATCACGGACGCGTTCAATTGATTCAAATATCATCCTCATCATTTCAGCTCGGAACCAACGCGATTTGGCTTAACTTAAGTCAGCATTCGGTCAAATCTTTGCTTCATCAGCCAGCATATCAGTGTCTAGCCAGGTTTCCGACAGATTTCGGTGTCACGCACTAGGTGGGTCTAGCAGTTATACCAAGTATTCGGCGGTCAGTCTTCTTCGTGAGTGTCCATATGTTTTCACCGTAGGTCATTGAACATCACGTCACGTAGGACAGAATTTTATAATTGTTTAAGTTTTGTAAGAATTAACACGTTACTGTTTATTATTTCCCAGGAGGTATCCTGGGAAATAATAAACAGTAACGTGTGTGAATCCTCCGAGAGACCATCCAAACCAACGACTATCAGCGACACATAGGATTTTATCCATAGAGGCTCTGGAAACATGGGTGACATGATCAGCCGATGGTGGTGGGGTGGTGATCCTGATGCGAAGAATGAGGTGTCTCACATGTCTTTAAGAGACATCTACAATGTACAAAAGTCTTGGAAGAAGATTCAGGAAAATTCCAACGCGAATGGGATGTTGATGTTTTTTAGGTAAAGTATGAATAGAAATTTGAATCATTGTTTCTGTAGGTACGTACCTACACCAACCTTCGAGATTGAAAGATATTTCTTCAATCATCCCGATTGTTTGTTAGGGCTGGGTCCAACAGTGGGTCTAAAATGCTAGTCTTCAGGAAATCTCGTCTTTTTAATTTGCGATCAAAAAGGAAAAAGGTTCAGTAAAAGAGACAGTGTACAAAGCCACACTAGCCGTTTATGCCCAAAACAATTCAAATGCCATTTATGTTTTCTTTTTAATAATTTATTTTCTTATAATATTATGGCTTCTGGATTTAGTTTATTGTGGAAATCAGTCAGTAATTAAGCTTTATTACTAAAATTAAACAAGAGTTGTTTTTTGCCGTGTCATCCGTTATGAGGCTGTCACAGTCAAAACTGTTAATCAGTCAAAACTACTTTTGACCGGTGACAACCATTTTAACAATAACTAAAATTTTAGAAACTTATTAGGTTGTTAGGTTTTTTTTTTGTGACCCTTTGCAAAACATTATGTTGTAGTAATAAAGAATATATATATAATTTTTTCTTCACTTAATCAATAAAATATACACTTTAGTAGGAAACAGCCGTTTTTTTTTAAAAAATTACCGATGCATTATTATGCGGTTTGGAATGATGTACGCACGGCGGCCAATCAAGCTTAGCAAAACTAAATTAAGCTGATCTCTCATCGTACGGGAAGCTCATACAGAGCGATGTCAGGTTATACTGGATATGTAGAGCTTCATGTGCCGCCGTGTGAACTGAATACGTGGTAACCGTTTGTGTGTCCCTTCCACCCTGTATTACCAAGCTACTAGCTAGACTAGCTTTTATACGCGACTTCATCCTCGTCGAAGAAACATATCCTGCTAACACTCGGATATAGTGTAGGTTTCTGTCAGTGAAAGAGTTATTGAAATTGGATGAGTAGTTTCGGAGATTACCTACCCCTACAACCAAACTTACAAACTTTACGTCTACCTCTTTATAATATAGTGTAGATAAAATATTTAACGAACTCATGACTAAATAATAACAGCTGCTCGGGTCGATCTTCAGGTTAAGCCACGCTTTCCTAAGGTGGTCCGTGGATGGATGGTCACCCATTCGTGTCTCGGAAAGCACGTTAAGCCGTTTGTTTGTAGATCCTTGACAGTCGTTACAGGTTACCAAAGGTTATCGTACTGTACAGTACTAACTGGGTTGTGGAGGTCAGATAGTCGTTCCACGTATAATACTGGTATTCAGATGCATCCGGTTAGACTGGAAGCTGACCCCAACATAGTTGGGAAAAGATTAGGCAGATGATGATTAAATATTTAACATCACAATTCCCCACAGGCTCTTCGACGCGGAACCACAAACCAAGCTCTTCTTCAAGAATCTAGCACACGTACATAAAGAGGAAGAAATGGCGGAAAACGTCGTGTTCAGAGCACACATCATCAACATCATGTCTTCCCTGGATAACACTATTATAAACTTAAATAAACCGGATCTGGTGGTCGCGTGGATGCAGAAGCTTGGAGACTCACACCGGAGACATCGCATCGAGAAAAGACATTTTTGGGTAAGATTTGACCTGGAAACCCGGCTTATTATAACTGAACTAGCTGTGGCCTGCGACCTTCGTCCACGTGAAATTTTATAGCCTTCGACCTTCCTCGATAAATGGGCTATCCAACACTAAAATAATTTTTCAAATCGAACCAGCAGTTCCTGAGATTAGCGCGTTCAACCAAACAAACAAACTCTTCAGCTTTAAAATATTAGTATAGATAAAAGCCTCTTAGGTGGTGAGTCAGACCATCAAACTGGACAACTTTAACTAAGGAACAGGGATCGAAAAAAAGACAGTCCAAATTTTTTGTTGTAACCCTTTTTATTTATTTAATCTTCATGTACAATAGTGATACATAGGCTGACTTTATGCCACAAGCATTCTCTACCAGTCAACCTTTGGGTCCAGGCTGATGGTCTGAATTACCACATAAGAGGTAAGTATTGTGCATATTCTGTTACACCAGTTTAGGTCAAATAGGTTATCTGAGTTTCTCTCTGTTACGCCGAGGGTTTTTACTAACACTAAGAAACAATTAAATGAACGTATTATATTTTCATTGTTGAATTTTGGCACTTTTGGCTCTGAGCCGAGCTTTGAAAATCCGTGTGCAGTGTGCTTTTATTTAGGTGATGTCTACTGACACTTAATTAAAACGGGTACGTAAATATAAGACGCTGTCTAAGTCTGTAGCTAGCACTATCTACATTATCTAACGTAACAAAGACAACATAAAACTCAAAATTAATATCCTAGTTACGGAAAATGGACATTATAATGACTTAAAATAGATAGCCTTTAAGTTTCCGACCATCAGTTACTCTTTTACATTTTCAACGCCGATTTAACCGTTGGTTCTCATCTTTCAAAGAGTATTTTTTTACTTCTCGTGGGTGTGCAGCAAACGAGGTCCCCGTGGGAGAAATATTACGAAATATGGCCACCAGTTAACTAAAATAGAACTTCAATAGTACAGAGTCACATGTCTTTGCAGCCTATGATAGTTACATAAAACGCCACAGAAACCTGGATTCTAATGTCTCATCGTCAGATTGCAAATTAATAACATCATCTTCATTAACACACTCCTGCTGTTATCTCAATTCATTTGGGGTCGATGCAGCATGTTTTCTTCCGTACTTCTCTATTAGTCAACATCCTTCAGACAGTCTATCCATCGTTTCTTTGGTCTTCCCTCTTCTCTTATAGCCATTCACATTTATACTCAAAATTTTCCTCATCACATTGTCCTCATTCCTCCGCATCACATACCCATACCATGACAACCGATAACCACACAACTTGTCAGTGACTGTCGCCACTTTCAGACTTTCTTTTAAATACTCATATCTTCATATTGTAGTCTAATGACTCGAAAACTACATGCCCGGCAATTACTACATGCCCGGCAATTCCAGTTAAACCGGAAAAGATATGCGCTTCATTATCAAGCGCTCACATTTCCGAAGATAAACGATGTTTCCCGAACAGCATACTTTGCCTTCGAGACCTACGTGATTTTTTTCTTTAATTCTGTTCATTTAATAACAAAATATATCATTCCAGGTGTTCAAAGATGTCCTGGTAAACATTCTGCAGAATGACCTCAAATTCCCCGAAGATGTAGTCGAGTCATGGGGCCGATACGTCACATTTATATACGATCATTTGCTCTCAAGATTATCTTCCTAATTATAAAATATTGCCTTTAGATATGTCATGCATCTTTGGTGCTTCCTATTTTTAGTAATATGTAAACTAAGTGCCTTCCTACGCTTGACATAAAATTAATACGCGTTTACTTTGAGATGCAGAATTTAAAGTTTGTGTTTGACTTGAGTAATTTTAAAAGTGTCTTAAAACCTACTGGTTTAGGTATAAATTATTGACGGCGTTATTGTATTAATGAAAAGTATTAAATTACTTACTATGATTACCGACTATTACATTTCTCTACTTCGCTTGTATTAAGTTTTATTTGTTTGACATTAGAATATTAAATTAATTATATGCTATGCTATTCAAATAATAAATGTGATAATAATGATCGAATGTGTTTCTTTTACAAAATTTAATGTGTGTAAATGCCACTGCTGAGCAAAAACCTCTCACGTCTCTACTCTATTGTTGTTATTTCTATGTAAAAATAATAGAATAAAGACTTTTGCCCACTACCTTGTCATAGCGGTCTTTTTTTTTCGTTCTGGAATTCCTCAATGGATGGTCGGACTCGTACTGAACCACCCCGGCGGCGGCGTGTTGAGGATCAATATCCACACATCTGAATGTTTCCAAACGTATGTCATTTAATTATTTACGCTATGGTATTGTGCGAAGAGCAATGTGGCTCTCTGTGGTCTCTCTGAAAAAATGAAAACTAGATGAAAAAGACTGAATAATTAGTGTGCTCAAACAAAATGTTAATTATAATAAGTAAGAAGAGAAATAAAACTAAAACTCAAGGATCAGTGTTTGTGTTGTGTTGTGTTGTTTTTTCAAAATATAACAGTGGTTACAGAGTGTGGTTCGCGAAAACGGAAACCGAAAACGGTACGGAAATTTTGCAATATGGAAATTCCATATTAGCAGCACGACGAGTTTGAGGACAGGAATATTGACCCTTTTTTTTCCGGATGGGAAATCATCAAATGACCCCCCCCCCCCCCACTCTGGGCGGAGCGGAGGGGAGTGTCAGACTTGTACTGACTAAAACCCATCCATGTTCCTTCTTTGCCCTTTGTGTTCCAGGGCCACGGTATCTCTTTCGAACAGTCCCGCAGCCCTGGCAGGCATCGGCCCATGCGGACCCCTACTTGATTGCTGACATCTCTTAGAGGCGCGCGTGGAACACGAACGCGCCGGAATATTGACCCTGACTGGAGGGATACGCCGCTTTTTAGACGTATATAGGCGCAACGCTTCCACCTCAGAAGAGAGACAAGAGCCGTAGCAACACGTGCCACTGTCCGCCCGAACTCTGCAAGAATAGACGGGTTGTCTTCCAACAGTGAGGATAGTTAGTAGAATAATAATGATACCGCGGATAAGAGTCTCATTCAGAAACTGTTTTCAAGGCTATGTAGCAATACTAGCATATGGCCAGACAGGATCTGGCAAGATCCTGTCTGGCCATATGCTAGTATTGCTAGTATTGCATACACAATGGGGATCAACTATGCTGGATCTGAAGGTGACTTCACTAAACTGAGTGTTATATATATCCCAGGCTGTGGTATACATGTTTGACTGCATAGATAACCATGAGAACAAGTTCATCTTCAAAGTGAATGTTTCTTTCATGGAGCTGTGTCAGGAGCAGTGCTATGACCTGCTCTCCGGGAAGGAGAGGGAACACAGTATCATTGTGATTAGGAAGGATATTAATAAAGGAGTTATTTTACCTAGTATAAAAAAGCTACCAGTGACTTCAACAATGGAGACCATCATGGTGCTAGCACCACCCTCGCTCTAGAGCGAGGGTCTCAACGCTACGATACGCTGATGGAGCACGCAGAATACGCAAAAAGCCTATCATAAACCAGGAAGTGAAGGCCGCGGAGATTGTTAGGTTGAACAACTTAGTAAATGAACAAAGGCTGCAACTTATAGGAAAAATCCCGACCGCCTCTGAACACAACAACGAACAACTCCAAGAACACTTAGAACGAGAAAGAGGTCGATACTCCGAATTATTGAAACATATTGATATTAAATTTAACTTTATTAAACAAAAGAGGAAGGATTAAAATAAACGGTAGCAAATAAATTGTTAATTACAGATAGTTACGCTTTCCTGATGTAGACATCAGGAAAATCGTAAAAATGTAAGTAGATACCTTTACAGTTGTGTTATTTGTTCAAATGATCTAAAATATCCATAATTTATTATAGTGTCCGCGTAGTGTGCACCAACTGCAAATTGTCGTTGCTTTATCTTCAATGAATTATATTCGAATAATCAGCGGCTTTAATATTCGGCAAGCGTAGATTAATCGAACAAGATGAGCCGACGAAACATTACGGCTGAGACAGACTGGGTAGGCGGAGAGCTAGAGGGCCTAAAAAGCAATCGACTTCGGGCAACTTGCGAGACCCATGGCAAACAGTGAACTGCGATAGGCAGACCACCACCACCAACCAACCATGACAACCATGTTCAACTTGAACTTCAGCTGAGGATCAAGTTGAACATGGTTTAAGATAACGACGATTGCCTTACATTGATTTTTTTTTCAAAAGGTTCAAATATAGCAGCGTTCGAGATTATAAAGATATTTTTTTTCTTTGATAATATTATCCATGCTGATTCAATACTTGATCTCTTTAATTTTTAAGTTAAACTGCTTTTATTGTTTAACGCACTCGAATTCAGTACAAACAGGGTCTTTATTTCTCGGTATTTTTGTAACTATAACTCCGGTTCTGTAATGGGTGTAAAAATGCCCTTAACGAAGCCGAAAGGCACTTGTTCTCCAATCTCCCCGTCATTGCGATCATTGTTTTGTTTTAGACCTACCTGGTACCTGATACCTGGGAACCTTCTAGTTACGGAGATATTGCTGGTCAAAGTTCTAACTTTTCACAATTTTTTTTAATTAATTTTTCTCATGTTCTAACTTTACTTTAAATTCCTGCACGACCCTAGTACTATTCAATGCATATCAACACAGTGTTTTGAGTGTGTTACATTGAGTCCTACCGACTTTTTTCCTCAAAAATAAAAGTCTTTTCCCAGTAATAATTTTTGCTTACAATTTATTTGATGTACAGAATGCTCGGTTGAAGGCTTCGTGAAGGGTCCGTTCACACCTTGTATAGTGAAATAACAACAAACAAATCTTACAAAAAGTACTAAAAAAATCAGTTTGTTGATTAAACACAACATTTTTAACAGGCTTTTATTAGCTACACCTATAACTATGTAAAAAAACAGAAGTTAAATTTGACCCACTTCCCGGTTTTCGATTGACCTGAAATATTGCATTCCGTATGTAGTTTGGATGACAATGCATGGTTAGTTAAATGACATTCTAAATCCAATATGGCGGACTCCGAAAAATGGCGGACTAGTTATTTTTTATGCATTCCTATGATATGGTTATGAAATGAAAGAGTTTGCCTAGAAGAGTTACTCTAAAGCTTGTTTTTTAGTTTTTTTTTTTTGTTTTGCAATACTTAATCAAGGGAAGGCTCTTAATGCGTTTGGATATGCGTGGAAGCGGCCAATTGCATTTGGATAAACGTGAAGTGGTAATGATTATTGTTATCATCAAGAATTATCAATGATAATTATCACTTCGAACCCTGAAATAAAGGTACCGGTTGCAAAAAAAAAAAAACATCGTTTCTTATTGATAGATAAAGTGATTACGCGCATGCATGACTGTTGAAAAAAGAAATAAGGATTTAGATTAGTGAATTAGATACTGTCTTTATTTTACCTGATAGGTCCTATCTGTTGATTCGAAAGTGGTTATTACTGGTTAGCGACCAATTTGTAGGCAATTGATACCACCTATAAACTTTTAAACATTAACTGGGTCTACTCTTGACCTCCATCTTGTCCTGAGGACAGAGATGAGGTCGACGAAAAACATTTAAAAATTACGAAGTTAACACTTCTAAAGAAGCAAGAGATTTCTTCAAGAAAGATCTCTCACCGGAGCATTTGTCTGTAATGGATTCGATTTTGAGCATTACGTTACAAATAGACGCTCGCGGTGAGAGAGCATTGTCCTGTAGGTAATGTAACAATCCAAGACTCGATTTTAAAATAAACGACTGCTACAAAATGTATCGTTACAGGGTGTAATGCTCGGTTCGAATCTAAATAGTTACAGTTCAAGCGAATGCTTCCCGTGAGCGCCTTTATGTTCATGAATTAACATTTCAATAAAATCAGCCTGCCGCCGTTTACTGCTGTCCACTTTCCAGATCCAGTCTGACCCAACCAGGGAGAAGCGCCAGGGAAGCCCGCGAAATTCAAACTTTCTTACGTTTTTTGTAATGTATGTTGAACAAAATAAAATTACACGCACGCACACGAACACGCATGTATTTACAGAACTATAATGATAAAAATCATCAATATAACCCTCTACGTTTCTCTCATATAATATCATCATCATCTGCCTAACGTTTTTCCAACTATGTTGGGGCCGGCTGAGGAGCTCGTGGCTAAATAATAACAGCCGCCCGGATAGATCTTTAGGTTAGGCCGTGCTTGACTAGGTGGATGGGTGACCACCCGTTACATACCGAGTTTCCGTCGCGTCTCGGTGTGAACTGACCCTCAAGGTCGTCGGTCCATCTGGGGGGCACCCCACGCTACTAATACCGATACGCGGTTTGATAGTATTGAATAACATACCCTGTTCTTCTTCTCAAAAATTTTATACCAGTATCTACGTCGTAGCTCATGTCGTAGTCAAAAGGATTGTTAGCCTACCAACTTGTTTTATAGAAAGAGAAGCCTTTGCCATGCAGTGGAACGAATGGAACGTAAAAAGACATATCTTAGAGGGGACGAAATAGGTTAAAATAAATAAAATTAATGACTCCGTTTGGTAGAAAGGTGGACTGCTCAAGGTGTGGCGAGCGTTATACAGAATCTATAATACATTAGTTGCTTGGTATACAAACCTACTTGCCATATTAATTACAATGTTACTAAGTGTCTACTGACAGCTAAAATATTTTTACACCAGAAAAAGTACAAGCGATAAATGGATATGAAAAACATAATATAATTAAAGGCCACCGAGTAAATAAGCACACTAGTTAAACATAAATGTACGCACGACGGCCAATCAAGCTATACAAAACCAGTTTATACGGATCACCCGTTGTTCGGGAAATTTATACAAAGCGAGGCCGAGTTGTACTGGAAATGTGCAGCTTGATGTGCCGCCGTGTGTACATCCAATTTGTGATTACATCGCATAAAGCTGTTTTTTCTGCGAACACGCTTAGAAATCATCAGTTTAATTGAATTATAATGAAATAACGATTGTTGACCTTTGGTATTGCTTAAGAGCATTTTAACTATTATTTGGACGGTGCGACAAAAAGGGATGGGTGGCAAGAAACAGCCTATAAGCATACGCAAACAACGTACTGAGATGACCAGTCAAAAAGGGTTTTTGCGAGTGATGTTATTGAATATAAGAGTAAGTACTTCCTTGTCAATTTAAATTCTTTTGTGAGATCAAGTACTTTTTTATTCTTGTAACCAGAGATAATGAAAAAAACCTCAATAAAAAAAATCAAGAGCTTTTGAATGTTTTTTTCTGATTGAAATAGTCGAGATTGTCGTAAATATGTAGGTAGTTAGTGTTGTGATGCTCAGTATGACGCGGCGCCGCGGCGTAATAAGAACTCGTCAGACCAGAGATAGTCGTCTAAGTCTTAGACTATCTCTGGTCTTTCCTCGACGAGTAACCTTGTATAACTTAGACTCTATATTATACCTACAAGGTGGAAAAGACTTCGGCGCACAAACGGTTACCACGTATTCAATACTTCATTCCAACCTGGGTGGCTCTACCTAAAATTATTTCAACAGTAATTAAAAAAATGCCTTTGTGCTCTTCTATCTTAATGTTATGTCTTGTTGAGTATTTTGTGTGTAAATAAATAAATAAATAAATAAATAAACAAACAAACAAACAAACAAACAAACAAACAAACAAACAAACAAACAATTAAACAAACAAACAAACAAACAAACAAACAAACAAACAAACAAACAAATAAATAAATAAATAAATAAAATATAAGTATCAGCTGTTCTAAAGGGTGTAAATAGACCCTTAACGAAGCCCAAAGGCACAATGTTCTCCTCAACATTTTGATTATTTTCTTATTCTGGGCCATACTTGGGAACCTTCTAGTTACGGAGATATTGGAGGTCAAAGTTCCATCTTTTTCACATGTTTTTTCTTTAATACTAATTTTTAAGGTTATAACTTAACTTTAAAAACCTCCATGATCCGTTTACTATTTCAATGCATTCATCAGCACAATATTTTGAGCGCGTTACATTGAGTTTTGCCGTAAAAAGTGATTTTCCACCCTAAAAAAAAAGTCGTTTCCCAGCAATAATTTTTGCGTAGGGTTACTTAGTTTGATGTACAGAATGCTTGGTTGATGGCTTCGTGAAGGGTCCGTCTACACCTTGTATACAATTTGCCTTTTTTTTAAAAGGTCCCTTCCACCCCACCCACGTGTATAGTTGTTATCGGAAATGTTGGACGCTTTTTCTTTTTGTCCCAGCGTATGCGCTTGTTAGATTATGTTCAAACTGATTACAATTTATGATGGTTATTTTGGCACGTTTCAGCTTAACACCAAATTCAAATGATACATTGACAAATAAGTTTGTCTATTCTTATTTTTCTTTACGCCCCGTCCACGTCCTCCAATGATGCGACTTGAGATGCACTCACTGGTTTTCTTTTTGAGAGTGCCTATCGTCGCGGCGCGGCGATGACTCGTGGCATTGTTCTTAGCTGATTAGTTAGTGTTCTGTGTGTGTCAAGGCACATGCGCATGAGCGTCTAGATCATTGATAAACACCATTTGTACCAAAAGTCACCATCAACATTACATTACAAGAACAAATTCGTTTTTAATACACCTTCTGACTCTTTCTACTTTCTAACTCCACAACCATATCATGTTCCGACCAAGCCTTTTTTGCATTGGGACACCATTACTTATCGGCACCTCATCCCCTGGGAGTTGCTTTTCTAATTACTCATCACTCATCACGCACTTACTTCATTAACCCCGTCAATGTTTGACATGCAAATGAGCGTGCTATATTTGAGTAAAGCAAATATTAATTCTATAACTGAATTCTCTGTTGAATCGTAAATATACGCGCCTTGATCGTAGAATGTAAATGGTTTAAATATATACATAAATTCACGCTTATATTTCGTTGGGGGTAGACGGAAACTACAGCACGCCATCATCATCATCATCATTTCAGCCGAAAGACGTCCACTGGTAAACAGACCTCCCCCAAGTGCCGCCACATTGACCGGTCCCGTGCGACTCCCATCCAGCGGATCCCTGCAAGTTTCACCAGGTCATCGGTCCACCCAGTGGGAGGCCTTACGTCTTCCGGTTCGCGGTCGCCTCTCCAGAACTTTTCGGCCCCATCGGCCATCCGTTCTGCGAGCAATGTGCCCTGCCCACTGCCACACACACTGCACACGCACACCACGCACAACAAGAAAAATCAACTTACAAACTTATACTTATGTACGGTTTGTCCATCCCGGAAATCATGTCTAAAAGATTCAAAAGTCCCTTAGAGCTATAAAAAAATCAAGACCAAAGTAAATGATATTTTAAATGATATTTTTTAATTTAAACTTGATACTACCACGCGGTGTTGAGAAAAAGGTCTCTACAGACAGACAGATAATAAAGTGATCTTATAAGGGTTCCGTTTTTTCTTTTGACGTATAGAATCCTTCACACACCCACACACACACACATTCACACCTCCTCCACCTCCACGCCCTTCAGACAGTCAGTTCTAGTATCTTTTCTTTGGTCTTTATCTAACCATTCAAACTCAAAACTTTTCTTACGACATTATTCCCTCCATATCCCATGCCCATACCACGACAACCGATTAGCACACAACTTTTCCGTCCCCAGCGCAATGGCGGATTCAGGGGGTCATGGGGGTCATGACCCCCCCTGGACTAACTAAAACGTTTTGGAAGAAAACATAAGAGAAAAGTTGATTTTGTTATTTAACTAAGTAAATATGTTTTGATATATAGCAATAAAACACTTTCTTCTTAATTTGAATTATAATTGTAATTGAATTCGAGCCTGTCTTGACTAGATCTCAACTAGGTGAGCTTGACATGAAAGCTGGATCCGCCCTTGCCCCGGCGTCATTTTCAGACTTCCTCTAATATCGCGTAACACCGCACATCCACCTTATCATTCTCATCTCAGCCACATGGCATTACCGTTCATACATCCCTTTAGTGGTCCAATATTCTGATCCATGCAAGCCGGAAAAGGTCTGACCATGGTATTATAAATCTGCCCCTTAAGTTTAAGGGGAATGTGGCAGTTGCATATTGTTCCCGTGACCTGCCGCCATTTCATTCATCCAGAGTTAATTCTGTGCTTGACACTCCGATCTATTTTGCCATCGTTTTGCACTATCTTTCGATTTACTGATAACATTATACTTATTTATTTTATTTATTTAGGATCTTCAACAAAGGATATACACAGACACATGAAATAAAAAATCGACGACAAAAGTATCACGTAGGTGTACTCCTTCACTTACAGGAGACCACAGCATGCATAATAAGATGTACAACTAAGCCAACAAAGTTATAGTAGCATTTAAAAATTAAAATCAAAACACATTATTTAGCACTAAAATAAAATTAGAAAAATAAAATAATTAACAAAGTCGTAATAGCAATTTAAAAAAATCGAAACACATTTGGAAGTAGGTAGTTTAGGAAAAAAAAAATTAAAAAAATTAATTAACAAAGTCATAGTAGCAATTAAACAAAATCAAAACACATCTGGTAATAAAATTGCAAAAATAAAATTAAAATAGTAATTAACAAATATAATTAAAATAGGTGCATAGATTATAGATTATATTAAATTAAATTGAACAAAATTAAATTAAATTAAATTAGATTAAATCAAGTATTATATTACATTAATGAAATTTAAAATTATTATTATTATAATAATTATGATTCATGTATCTGCAAGTGAATGATTTACAACTACTTTAATAATTATATTAAAAATAGAATAGCTGATAAAAGATTAGTCACAAATAACAATTGTTAATAGTCTGTTTTGCTGTGTTAATTAAAGGCTACAATTTATATCATCCATTTTTAAAAGATTTCGATCGGAAAAGTATATACTGCCACAGCCCCATTATTGACTTATCGTAATCGCGAAATAGATAAAAGACGTCCCACGTAGAAAATAGCCGTACAGGATTCAAGGATACAGTGTGGTTTTTCCAATATTATTCCTGTGAGGCTGTGCATCCATGCCTGTGAACCTAGTCAATAATTTCTATAAATAACCTACCTTCATCAAAAAGGGGATAATTTAAGTTTTGATAAATTGACCGTGTAATTCAAAAATCATTCCGGAAAAATCGCCCTTATCCGAAAATAATATGTAAGTTAGACGTAAAAAGAGCATTCTAAAGATAGAAAAGAAAGTACTAGGTGGATCTGGCATCATCTTTCATCGCTAGGCAAACAACAAACTATCACCAGTATCAACAAAATAAAAGTAAGTAAAAACTTTGAATATCTTTGAATATATGTAATATTCAAAGATATTCAAAGTTTTTACTTGTGTTAAAGTAGTTATTTAAGATACGATATTTATTTTGTAGTTAAATAATTGCTTGAAGTTAGAACTGTCAAAAGTTGAAATTCTTAGCTTTGCTTTCTTTGACGTTTCTTGCTTCGCTCAAATTCTTGTCTAATGTTTAAAAATGTTTGCATAAGTAATTACTTAAACTCAAGTAATTACTTTAACTTGACTATAGATACGGGTCTGAGTGTAATAAAAACTAGTCATAAGGTCAGGCTCAAAATTTCACATCACTCGAACGACAATCCGAAGGCTTTCGCAAAGAATTCGTAAAATTATAAATGAGAAAGTTTGTGAGTTTGGATGGATGTTTGTTACTCTTTCACGCAAAATCTACTGAACGGATTTGGATGAAATTTAGCAGACAGATAGTTTATAACCTGGATTAACAAATAGGATAATTTTTATTCCGGTAGTACGATCCCGTGGGACAATAACGGACCTACACGCGGGCGAAGCCGCGACCATAAGCTAGTTGCTTTATATGTTTGAAAAATTCGTCTGTTCGGCAATGTAAAAACGCTATAAATATTCTTAAATGGTCAAAATGCAAAGCATTGCAAGTGTGTTACGCAAGGTTACGAAAATTACAACGTGCTTAAAATATAACAGTTTCGTGACTATTATTTGACTGTAACTGATCATGCTATCATTTGGCCCACACACTCGGTTATATTTGGTCAGAAAAGTTACAAAGTTATAAAGATCGCAGTAAGAGTGTCTGAGACCGGTGTCGCAATGTCAGGCAAAGTTGACAGCCTATCGGTTTTTTATCGGTTACATTTCGGATAGTGTGCTTTGGAATTAGTTACACAATTTAAATCCCTATTCTATCATCGGACGAGCAGAGATACCGTGAAGTGTCACCGTTGTATGGTTGAAGTCCCACGGATCTGAACAAAGCGCTTGCATCCACGTTTATTGTGTGTACCGCCAGTCTGTGGAATTCACTGCCAGCTTCTCTGTTCCCCGATCATTATAATCTGGATCTCTTCAAAGTTCGAGTGCATCGGTTTCTTCTAGACAAGCGTGCTCCACCCTAGGCCGTATTATCGCTTCACAGTGGCGGTTAAACGCAAGTAAACCTATTTAGTATAAAAAAAAGTTTACATATGTTAGGTACATTATTTCTATCTAGGTGGTAGGAGGTATTAAGACCTAGGCCGAGGAAGTAGGTCCCCGAGCTCTTAAAGGATCCTTAATTAACTTACAATCGCCACCGGTCGTCCACATCCTTTCCGAGGAGCACTCAGCATTCGGTCCACGCCACTAGCACGCCACCGCAATAAGGAGCGAGAACAATACTTCATTAGTAGATATAAATCGATCATTAGTTCACAAGTGCAGTGCGATGCACATCAAATAGACCATTATTACGTTTTGTGATTTACTTCTCATTGTGAATGCACGCTTAATGTTCTAATGACTTATTATGAATGGCACACAATGCCGAGACGCTGTTAACATGATAGTAAAGCTGGTCTAGTCGTTTATCTTTACAGAATGGGCTTTTTCATTGTCTAGAATTGTCATAAAATTCTGAACCACTGAAAATCATAATATAGGTTTCCTGTTCCGTATTTATTTCAATTTATGAGGTCAGCGCAGTATTTTTTCTCCCGCTTTTTAGCCATACAGGTCTTCAGTCATCTACACAACATGACATAAGAAATACAAGAATGTGTGTCTAATTAAATTGATTTTGTTAAAGTGAATTGCTTGGAGTGTTAACGTTGTAACACAATAAATAATCGTTAAAAAGTAATAAGGAGCACTCTCCTAAACTACTTTTAAATTATTCTATAGGATGACCCCTTTAAGAAGTACAGCTGGGAATTAAACATTCATTTTCTGTTTGACCCTCTCTGCATAGAATGAATGAATAGGTAACCCAGTTTTTCAAATTGTAAGTTGCTATCATTCCATTCTACTGTTGGGTATTATCTGTGTTTTAAAAGAGAGACAAGAAAAAAGTGGATTTACGATTTTAGCAGATAAAATCGCGAAGAACATCCATACTGCAACTGGTTGTGGCATATCATGAATCGTAACCTAACGAAGACCGTGGATTATTATGGTGACCCACACGTAGTTATATTCTATACAGATTATAAGATATGCTTAGCTAGGGCTACGACCGAGACCTAGTTCATGGTAATATCATCTTTCCTGTTTCCGTACACAGACTAGTGAAGATACTAGTTTCTTAAGGCCAGGCTAGTACTCAAACTGCCACTAAGAATTTATGAATAGGAATTGCATAATTAAATAGGTATTTCATTATGTACTACCCAGTTCACGGATGGTCGACCGCTTTTCAACCTTATTACTCAGGTCATAAGGGGAAGACCCCCTCAATGAGCTCGATAGTACCTATCAGTAGCGAAGGGTCAATTTTTTTAAGAGGTTAGTCGGAGTACATATCTTTAATGTGATACTTTATTTGTCTATTGAATATCGACTGGGCATTTTTCAAAAGGAATCCGGAAGGAATCGAGTTGTATGGAGCCTTCGCCACTGGTACCTGTTTTTAAAAGTCTATTCATCACGCTTCACTAACCATTTAATAAAGTGTGTTCGTGTCAAAATGGAGAGGACTCTAGTGTTGTTATTATAGTGCTTGTATTAACAACGTGTGGGGGACACAAGCTTACTCTCAATGAGAGGGCATTGAGTTAGAAGTTCATTATAGTATAACTAGTGCTTTAATGAACTTCTAACATTCCATTTAAATTGTTGAGTTTGTTACTTTTTTATACGTACCTAGTTAGAAGTGAAGCTATGTACAGTGAAATCAAATAAGTAGTATATTTTTCTCATCTTTTTTACATTCAAAAGGATTGCCCGTCCTTCACCTTGACCAAGTACTATTTGTTAACCACTTCAATACATAGTATAAAACAAAGTCGCTTCCCGCTGTCTGTCTGTCCCTATGTATGCTTAGATCTTTAAAACTACGCAACGGATTTTCATGCGGTTTTTTTTAATAGATAGAGTGATTCAAGAAGAAGGTTTATATGTATATATTGCACCCGTGCGAAGCCGAGATGGGTCCCTAGTTTAATATAATCGGTATGTTTAGAATTAGAATCACGATTATAAGTATCTAGGCAATTCGAAATAGAGTTAAGATATTTTTTCATTTCATTAGATATCTGCCTCATTGGCCTAATGTTTGGCACGACTGCTGAGCGCGAAATCTTTGGTTTGATTCGCAGGTCAGGCAAAGTGTTATTGGGTTTTTCCATTAGGAACTTCTCAGTATTAGCCACGGAGTCTGGATTTGTACCCGGTTTATGGCAATAGGCCCCCTATTACATAGGACTTAAAACATAACTGGCAAAATGAAGGTGTACTATTAACTACAACTCTGCCTTACCCTCAGGATTACAAGCTGACTCACAGCATACTATATTTCGTTACCGAACAGCACGTGTTTTTTAGCCAATAACCCGACTATTACAAAATGTTTCGCACGCTCTTAATGTGCAAGTCTTTCTACATCGTTCTCACAAATATTTATTTATTTATTTATTATTCCTTAACACACACATTTGTTTTAACAGGTAAGACCCAAGCTAACAAATTTGTCATAAATTGCAAAAATCCAGTCCTAAGTAACGGGACTGGGTAGAGGCACAAGTTAAACAGCAGACAACATACCAAGTGCCACCCTCTGGAATTCCGCCAAAGAGCAAGAAAATATGTCCAATCGCCGAGAGACACTATTTAGCATTCTTAATGCACACAATACAGGCGCAAACTTTAATAAGTTTGTACGGGTTGCCGGAACCTTAAAAGGCCCCTCCCTAGGTCCTAA
Source organism: Noctua janthina (assembly GCA_963576755.1). Lineage (NCBI taxonomy): Eukaryota > Metazoa > Arthropoda > Insecta > Lepidoptera > Noctuidae > Noctua > Noctua janthina. The sequence continues at coordinate 5,749,501 of OY755055.1, read as the reverse complement.
CCGTAGCGTCCTGCTTGGAACAAGCAATCCCAACGATTCCAGTATTTGTGGATTATTTAGCATACCACGAAAAACCATAAAAACATATTTTACGAGAGCGAGGTTATATGTATAATCTCAACATGAATGATGTAACCAAGATTTTGTCAAAATATTTTGATTTAAAAGAGTGTCGCTGGAGTTTCTTGCCCATTCTTCTCCATAGAGATCTACGCTTTTTAATGTGCAACTACAGTACTTTTTCAAGTTATTATGTCTTGTGACTGTGACTGTAGCTTCGCTTCTTTTTGTTTTTTTTTGACGTTCAAAAGTGCGTGTGATGGTCTAATTCATGGTATAATAATATACTTCGCCTTGTATTCTCTTCCCACGATGGCCCAAGACTACGTCACGATAAGTGTTACCATTGATTGTCCTTTTCAGTAAATTTGGAGACTCTCATTTAGTGAATGAAAATAAAATAAATTACTAGCTTAACTTCTTAGTAACTCGTGTGATTCATCTATTTAGTTTTAAATTAATTTAAATATTGAATTATTAGTTCATAATTGCTTTGTTAAGTTAAAAAATGCATTTTGCTCGGGTAATTCAATCACACACCGTGGCAACACATCGACAGCATCGCAACTGATGACGTATTCTTGGGCCAGTCACGTGACCCAGCTGTCACGGGAAGAGAATACCAGGCGAAGTATATTATTATACCATGGTCTAATTGAAATAAATGCTTTTGACTTTGACATGTGTTACATTTATACATCGGAACGTACATATTAAATAACATGTTGAAACACGGCCAGAAATCACATTATCTAAAATAGATTAGGTTTTTTTTTGTAAGGTGACACCTACCGTCTATCCTGAACTGACTCTTTAATTCCTCAGTGTCCCTTCTAAAGGTACGATTCCGATGGCGACGGCAACCGCTAACACGACTGGTGTGTATGTCACTTTATGAAAACGCTTTGGCAGACGAAAATATTACCTCTAAGTTGTATAGAAACAAAGATATTAAAATAATTAAACTTAAAAAAGACAGACAACCCAAATGAAATTGTGATCTATTTGTACACACAGCGACACATCAAGCTATACATTTCCAGTATAACATGGCCTCGCTTTGTATAGATTTCCCGTACAATGAGAGATCCGCTTATACTGGCTTTGTACAGCTCGATTGGTCGTCGTGTCAGTACAAGTGTAATGTGTCAAACTTGACAATTAGGTAGGTACAGTATGACCACTTTTTAATTCATGATGGCGCTGCTTGTCATGAAAAATTGCATCGGTATGTCAACATTGGTACATTTATTTTAGTTCTGTGTTTTCCCGCCTGCCCAGATAAGTTGGTTGAAGTGTACGATATTTTGCTTTACCAAACTAGGGGATCTCATTTTCTCTGTAACAGTTCTTCTGATAACCTCTCTAAGGACAGGTCCTTAAATTTCTTTGCATAGAAACCTGGGGATGCGGCAATGTGATGAGGCTGCATTGCCGCTGCGGATTGCGGTTGCGCTGATCTTCGGAACTGTACCTTAATAACACTGTTTTACAGTTGAGACAGAAGTGACATCTCGACAGTCGTATGTGAGTTATTCCAGAATAGCACGCTGGTATTGCTAGTACAAATAACACATACAGTATTTAAAAAAAAAAAGGTAAAGTAATTTTGTGTGACTTCTTTTTTAGCTCTATTTATACCAAAAGATGGTGTGAAACTTCAACAGAATCGCGTGATGTGTCTAGCCATTAAACCAATAACGAATTCACCGGCGCTTCTAGATTACTGCACGAAGCCGACGACCGGTTTTGGAAATATATTCATATTTATATTTGTCATTGATATATTTGACTTTTATGTTAGCAGCTTCTTCGGTTCTTCGCTATTGATGTGATAATATTAACAATAAATACGCAAGTCACCAAAATCAAAGAACGTGCAAAGTCCACTGAGTGATAATTAAAATCTAATTGTTAATGTCAATAAAAACTATATTTGTTGGTATTTAAGGCAAATCTACTTAGAGCTTGTGACCTTAACAGGATAATTCGTTTTCATTTATTATGTATTTGATTTTTTAATTATTTATGTACCCAGTTCACAATGTTAAAGGTCATTTGAACCGTGTTTTATGACAATCGTTATTTAATCAGGTGTTCGTTTTAGTAATACTTCCTACGGCTTCTTAGTACAATTTTTTGTTAATACGGTCGGAAATAAAAAAGGATCATCGGAAGAAGGAAACTATACAGAACTTACATTGCCACTTACGGGATAACCTCCGTGATTATCAATTATTCTGAGCTCCCGATATTTCGACGCTATTGCAAGCACCACGATCGTGGTATGACCCCCTCCACGCCTCCCCCCCACCTTCCTCAATATCCCGTAAGTGATAATGTAAGTTTAGTTATAAACCGTGAAAGCTTAAAACAGTGTAGGAATATACAGGATGTAAAATACATATTATATAGCTAAGTCATATCAACATCAGTCAACATCGGCGTATAAAAATAAAGTTACACTTAGTTAAAGTGTGATGCGCAAGAGCTATGTGATAGGTCTTTTTGACCCTTTTTTGTATGAGCAAAAGGCAAATTATTATTGAGTTATAATAATGCTAACGCGTTACGAAATTAAGATTTAAATTTTAGGGTTTTCATTTAATTTTATGAACACCAAAAATAAATATATTCATTGCAACATCTGCAATATCTCGATGACACATTTATGATCAGCCAAACGATCAAAACACTCCAAATTGTTATATTTTTATGATCATGTCTTAATATTTTATTGTCTGATGATGGATTCAAAAGCAGGCGCATCTAAATATAATTTTATCGAATTGTTACTGATTTAAATATTTTATTGGTAATCGCTGAAAGATGCCTGAAAAATACAAGTACCTATCAGTTTTGTGGATACTGAAGAAGTGGGCTTTGTACTGAATTTTAAATTTCTTTATAAAGTCGAAAGCTCAATGTGGAACGAAAAAAGTTTGTTTCACGTCTCTCTTAAGAAAAGAAACAAAATAAAAAAAAATAAAAAAAATTATTAAGTATCTTAAATAATTGTACAAGAAACACTTATGTAAGCACTATGCAGCGTTACAACTAGGGAACAGAGTGTTTTCGATGGACACCCAATGTAAGATTTAACTTGTGTTTAGGGTGCCAGCGTCCTCGCCTATGCTTTGAGCATATAATATTAGTTGTAAGACGAGCACAGTATATATCATCATTCAATTACAACATTATATTAACTAGTTAATAAAACTAAGATGTGGCCTATTTACATGTCTCTGGGTGGCTGTGTATATGTGAGTGTGAAACTATTTATGGTTCACTTGAAAAAATGACGACATTATAACGCAGCATCCCATTTGTGTAGCATACTTTCAATCACAATACGAAGGATTTGGAGGATTTTTTTTTTTCCTAATTCCTAATCCAATGCTTCTTATGTTTGAAAAAATCGTCTGTTCGATAGCATTGCGATTGCAAAAGCATAAAAGCATAATCGGCCTATTCATGTTCCCACTGCTGGGACGCAGGCCTCCTCTCTATGAGAGGGAATGGGCTATAATCCACCACGCGGGCCCAGTGCGGGTTGGTAGATGTCACATGTCTTCGAATTTTTCTAGGACATGATGGTTTCCTCACGATGTTTCCCTACACCGTTCGTTGCGATTGTAAGCATGATTAAATAAAGACGCACAAGCAAGCTGCTGTTGCGAATATTCTAAAAGTTACGAAAAGTTAAAAGTTATAAAAAGTATGAATGCTAATTTGAATCTACATTGGACTATAAATGTAGTCAAAACATGAAATCAAAAAATATCTAGATTTGAATTTCCCAAAACCTTCAAATTAACCAAACTTAAGTGGCAGTGGGCAGGGCACATTGCTCGCAGAACGGATGGCCGACAGGGCCGAAAAGTTCTGGAGTGGCGACCGCGAACCGGAAGACGTTGCGCTGGAAGGCCTCCCACTAGGTAAACCGATGACCTGGTAAAGGTTGCAGGGATCCGCTGGATGCGAGTCGCAAGGGACCGGTCGATGTGGCGACACTTGGGGGAGGCCTATGTCCAGCAGTGGACGTCTTTCGGCTGAAATGATGATGATGATGATGAACCTTCAAATGACATCCATCAATAAGGAACGCCCAAGTGATGATTTGCAAACTATATTATCATGCACTAAACTACATGCTAATGAAAGTCAAATAATAATGTTATTGCATTTATCAAAATTCTGGGAAACACGTCGTCAGAAAGTGCCGTGTGGCAACCTAGGAATGTAAAGGTTTTCACACGGCACTGCACTAAATTGTTAAGATATGTGTTGCAATATTATCCATCATTGAGTTAACGTTTAGTGACGATTAGACGATAACACGGAATAAATAAAAGTTTATCTGTTCTATGACTTGAAAGGCGATCTCCCAAATAAATTGGGACGAGACGAGGGACCTGCCCTCGTCTAATGATGATGTTATTTAAACCCTCCGGAATACTTGAGGTCACCGCAAAGTTAAATGCACTGAATGGAATCAGTATCACTACCACTCGTGCCACTCGGGAGTTTTTCTATGAAACTCCATGCCGCTATATACAAGGATCAATTTTTAAAAACGAGATGAGGTGATGCCGCCCAGCAGTGTTTATACGTGTGTTATGATTTTTCTCCAACAAAGACTGTAGTTAAAATGATAACAAATATCATTCTGCAAAAGTTTTTAACGAAGCCGAAATCGTTGAATTTATGCATCAAAACTTATACTGTCACTCACGGGATATCTTCCGTGATTGTTCATTATTTTGAGCTCCCGATATTTCGGCGCTGTAATGCGGGTTGACAAAAAACAAAAAAACAAATCGAAATATCGGGAACTCAAAGTAATAAACAATCACGAAAGATATACCGTAAGTGACAGTATAAGTTTAATTGTTAACAGTGAAAGCTTAAAACAGTGTTTATGCATCCAGCTCACACTCTGAAACAATGTCGCCAGTTCATGGCACTATCGCTTAAAAATAAACAGACGCAATATTTATTTTGGCGCAGTCTCTGCAATTATTTCAGGAGTTTTCACCTGCCATTTTAAGGGGTGCTATACACTTAATCGCGTATATTATATGCATTTATTGTACAACAAAACTGACCCGAAGCACACGTGTTGAGTCATCAATCATGTTCAGATGTGTTCGGCACAAAGTGAGCGTGTGTGCTAAGCCGAGCGAGTTGTTTATCCCGAACGTATGTCTCCATACGTTCTATTTTGCCGACCGACTGCGCATTTTCATGGTGCATAGGTTCAAGTAGTTGTCGCTCTGCTTGTAGACTGCTCCATCTCCCATCCCCAAAACATGCAGCCAAAGCGGCCTCTGCGCTGCAACCGACGATGCCGTGGAGGTGGCAAAGTTTTGAGCCAAAAAAAATGAAAACTGATTTGCCAGCAGCGTAAGGAAACAGAAAATAGGTAGATTTAACGATTGATGAGGGAAATCCAGCAGTTTGGAGTCATGTATGTCGGGTTTGTCAGGATTCATTCCGTTACGCTCGTACATCATGTGGGCAGACGATGGACTTCGTGCAATGAAAATACACTGTTTCTATTAAACTAACAAATAACTTGAAATTACAACTTAACACAATAACACGGGGCACAATGAATCGGATACAGTTCCAAGACGTCTCAACTCCGCCGCGACGAGATATTGACTGTCGTCCTTGCCTCGAGCTGTAAACATCAGGGCTCTGTAGAAGCACGCTGTGGAGTCGGTAGACTTGTAAGAAGGTCACGTGACGTCACCACCGGCGCACTTGCGATTCATTTAATGTCCGTACTGGTGACCGGATCAGGCATGTATTTTATAGAAAAACAAATAAAATGCCGTTCTTCTCAACATTAAACACAAACGTCGTATTACTTAACAGAATTCTAGTAATTAAATTAATGATTTGTAGTATCTACTTAAGCATTTTCAGTTTCACTCCTTTTGCTATAGATCATTTGCTGGGTATTTATAAGTTCAACGCATTTTTAATTAAAAATAATCTTGAAAAACTACCTAAACTAATTCAGAATTTACTAATGCCTACTTATTCGTTGCTACGAACCGCTACGACTGCGCAGGGTTGCGCCCTCTACGTCGCCCGTAGCACCACAGGGCCGGTACTAAGAAATACCAAAAAAAAATTCGTAATAAAATTGTACCTTAAGTTTAAGCCCATTGTCTTAAGCCCTTAGCTTTAAACAATATGTAATGCTAGTAAAGATATGAATATAAAATTTAATATAATATTTGATCAAACCGAATACTTTTATGATTATAAAAATAATCGTTTTAATCGTCCTGCTCGCTAACGATTATTTTTATAATCATAAAAAATTATATTACTATTCCCTTTATTTATATTTTTACAATCATTTACATTTTTAAATATTTTTTATATTTTCAAAAACATTTAAAAATATAAAAAAATGTAGCCCACCGGTATCGGGAACAGGGTCCAAGCTACCGGCGGTCAGGGCTCCAGAGAGAGGAACCTCCTAACAATACGAGCCGTGTCCAGGAGTACCGCTTTCTGAATCAAGCCCTTGATCCAGCTGCCTAAAGAGAGCCTACTCAGGTATTGGTCGAGGCTCTTGGCAATTAAGCCTCGGCACAATGATCGCTGAGTCCACATATTATTATTATTTTTATATTTGATTACTTTTAGTCTTATTTTTATCATTACTTTAGTTCTATTTGTAGTCTGTATATAATGTACATAATACCGTTGTAATGAAATAAATAAAGTAGGACATTATGTTTATATATTTTTGCTTTAATCGTGTTTAATTTTAGTCGCAATTTTTCTGTCTTTTTTATAAGTTAGACCTAGGGAACAATGCTATTTTGTAGCTGTAGTGTAAATAAATTAGTTACAATATAGCTGTCAACGATAATTGAATAGAATAGCTCGAATTGCTACGTTTGTCGGCATCGTAAAGTCTTCATCCGAAACATTAAAACCCCATGTAAGTGTCACAATCAGAAAAAAGGCAGTTCCACACAGTATACTGATCAGAATTAATAATTATGCACATGTACTGGAATTCAATCATCGTAAACGAGAAACTCGTTAAGAAACACTTACGATGTAAAACGTCTATTAAGGATTAAATTAAATCAATAATTTAACATAAAATCGCGGTTTTATTCCCTGTTGGGTTGTACGGAGGTATACCAGTTATAATTGACTCCGGTGTCATTGAGGCGAGCCTATTTCCATCAACCACTTACAAATTTAGACTACAAGCTATAAAACAACGCAAAAACACTTAGCCGATCTGGGAATCGAACACAAAACCTCATACTCAACAGCCGCGAACTATTAGGCCAGTGAGAAAAGTGTGAAGCGAAATTTAAAAGGTAGACACACCTACCTACACACCTACCCCTTCGGGAAATACAGGGGTGATGTTATTTGAGTAAGTATAATTATTCGGAAACCCACTCGGTTATAAATGTGATTACTTCGATACTCCCATAAGTTCCATACTATTTTGTTAGGGCTTCGTCGCATGGGCGGGCGGGAGGCGGGCGCTTAGTACTGCTAGTAAACAAAATACCACCACGCCAGTACCGCTCCAAACACCGGCCGTAGCGCACGCGTGCCACTAAACGTAACGTAGATTACACACCTCTACACGTTTTACACGAAAAACGCGCGCGTAAAAGTTCAAAGACAACATTTGAAATTGTGACTCGTAAGTAATATTTGTTTGTGTAAACATTGTTACCGTTTGTCGGTACGTTGAAGTGTTGATAGGGTTCAGTTTTCAATGTATTGCGGTATTTATTGTAGGTACCAAGTGGATTAAACGAATGCTCGCGATGTCGGGAATTCAAACGACAAAGTATAAATAGATGTTATATTGTATTTTGTTGGGAAAACTGTATTTTAAAACTGTAGAGTTTCTTCTAGAATAATAATCTTTACCTGTATAGTTTCTACTATTAATTTTACAGCAGAAAAATGACGTTTTCTGACCCAATTCTGAAAAAACTTCGAACTTGTATTTTAATGTTTTCAAAGGATATGTCTGTCATATCTTCTGCGTAATATTGTATGTACTTATTTATATTACGTATGATAATGCTAATCGTTGTCTTTATCAGAAACACTTTGAGTAATTAGTTATAATTATAACTAATACGTTATCTTCAAGATGGAATAACAACGTATATGGCTGAAATAAATGTTTAGGAAGTTTGAAATACTATTTAACTGTAATTACTTAATTAGGTATATCCACTTAATCAAAAGGCGCGCATTGTTTTTATTTATTTGGTTCTAAAGATACCAGAATAACACAAAAGACGTGTTGCTAATTCTTCATTCTTAAACCTCGAATTGAGATAGACATTATGTCCCAAGAAGTTAGATAAAGTCGAAAGTGATTTAATTTTGAGAAACTTACATATTCCTAAGCTATTTCTTCCCATAATCAGGCCTGCATTTTGATAATTTTCCGCTAGGTACTAGGCACTCTACATTCTGAGTTCCTCCCGATATACGGACTTGGATAGCCAATTAAATCTATATAAAGGCCGAACAAGACCCTCAACGAAGACGAAAGGCACTTGTTCTCCCCGTCATTGCGATATTTTTTTTGTTCTAGACCATACCTGGGAACTTTCCAGTTACGGAGATATTTGGGGTCAAAGTTCCAACTTTTTTACAAGTTTTTATTTAATTACTTATTTTTTATGTAATATTTTTACTTTAAATACCTCCACGATCAGCACTATTCCATCAGCACAATGTTTTGAGTGTGTTACATTGAGTCCTAGCGTAAAACGTGACTGTTCACCTCAAAAAAAAAGTCATTTTCCAGCAATAATTTTTGCGTAAAGTTACTTAGTTTGATGTACGTAATGCGTAGTTGACGAATTCGTGAAGGGTTCCGTTTACACCCTATATATCATCTATATATATAGGTAGCATAACTTTATGAGTTTTAATTAATTATTTATTTATTTTATTTTATTTATTTATTTATTTATTCATATAACAATTCGCATTGTGTTTGAATTGGTTTGTACATTAATTAATATTTTATAGTTATAACAACAAATTATGAATATGAAAAAACAGTAAAGTCTACTCAATTTAAAATCTAAAATAACATAAATGATAAGTATTGTGTCAATAGAATGTAAATAGTAATTATATAATTTAATGTAAATATTATTATGTCAAATACTTATAAATCTATTCTCTAAAATGTAAAAAAAATCGAATAATGTCTTGAATAAATATTTAATGTCAAAAGGTAAATTACTAAATATAAAAACTATTCACCATCATTTGTCACCAATTCAGTTAAAGAATATAAACATTTATTCAACAGGAACGCTTTGAGTTTGGCTTTGAATAGAGTACCTTTGTAAATCAGTGATCGCAGATCAGTAGGCAACTTATTAAATAATTCTACTGCTTGGTATTTAGAGCAATGTTTAGTAATATTAAGTTTCGGTGCAATTTTATTTTTTATAACGTTTCTTCTAGTTTTCTCTCTAAGTTCACGTTCTTCTTGTGATTCATGCTCGTGTATGTATTTCGCAAAGTGGCTGAGTATTACTAAAACGTATAAACTTGGTACCGTCAAAATAGCTAATTTTTTAAAATATTCTTTACATGACTCTTGTTGTGGGATTCTGACAATCGTTCTTAACGCACGTTTCTGCAGTATGAATGCTCTTTGGCAATTATACCCGTAACTGCTCCCCCAAAACATAATGCTGTATCGTAATCTGGATTCTACTAATGCATAATATACAGATTTTAGCTGCTTTAAATCAATATCGTCCCTGAGGCTTCTTAGCGCGTAACAAGCTGAAGATATTGAGGAATCAATGGCGGTGAGCTCTTTTTTCCAATTTAATAGGGAATCTATAAAAACTCCTAAAAATTTTACTTCGTTCACCAGTCCAATATTTTCCTTTTTGAGCTTGACATCTATGCTATCTTTGTTACGTGACGTTGTTTTAAACAACATAACATTGGTTTTATTTGGGTTTATTATTAAATTATTTGCTGTAAACCAAACAGAAAGATTCTTTAAACACTTATTTACATTTTCTGTCAACTCATTTAAATTTGACGACCCGATTATGGCGTTCGTATCATCTGCAAACATTATAAGTCCTGCGTCGGGTTGGGTATTATTCATAAAATTTAGTAAATCATTTGTAAAAATTAAATATAATATTGGTCCTAAGATTGAGCCTTGAGGCACACCGCGGCTTATGTTGGTCATTTTAGACTTATAAATTACTTCATTCACACACTTTACGTCACAATTGTTTGAGTTAATGTCTTTTATTTCTACGTACATTCTACGGTTTTTTAAATAAGATGTCAAAAGTTGTAACGCTTTTCCTCTAATGCCATAATGCTCTAGTTTAGCCAGAAGTAGCTCATGATCAACTGTATCAAACGCAGAACTTAAATTAAAGAATGGCACTCCCGAAAATTTTCTGTTGAGATTTTTTCTTTTTTCTGTTGAGTATTTTTCTTTGCTTCTCTGTCGGATACTTGAAAACAAAAGGGTATCTTTTGTTTTTAAGTCTTGATGGGTATCTAAAATATAAAAGGTACAGAAAGTTTATACAGCTGAAAGTTTGTTGAAAAACTACATAATTAAGAACGAGGGATCCCATGATCCCGTGTTCGAGGGATCCCGTGTTTGACATAAAACATATTTTAAATAAAAATTCAAATAAATTGAATACTAAAACAATTACTAAACGAAATATTTTATTACTATTTTTTATTGTTTTTTACGTTCAACAAATAACTTGTAGGTGTGGTGTTAACTGTAAGAATAAGTTGGTATTAAATAAACAAAAAAATCGGATGTTGAAAGCATTTGGTGTCCGACACATGTTATAAAACATTATCAACTTGTTCGATAGATAGCCCGGTATCGTGCAATAATATCCGATTGTAGATACAAATAATTTGACACGGTATTTTATCAAATAAGCACCATGCATGTGTTAACTCCGTCAAGGTCACAATGCAGATATTTGCAGATGTGATAGGACATTTTGGCTAGCAAATGAAGCTTGAAACTCGTTAGGAAAGCTGCTGTTCACATTGGGGAAATATCCATCTATACAAAATATAATTAATAATAAAATAATTGATCGAATTAATTGCAATCAGTGAGCATAGTCCGAATTTAAATTACTGAGGAAACCCACTCGTTCGCGTTATAGTCAAGTTCTATATATTGATAATTCAGCTTCAGTAGATAAAAAATCAGGTTCGTAACGCGATCGAATAGGCATAAAACCGCGCAATACAACAGTGGGAAACGCTTAAATACCTGTATTGCTTAAATAGGCAACGTTCACCTCCTTTTTGGCAACAAAGAAACAACCAAAAGACGGAAATATGATAAGAATTTTCCTGCAGCTCGCCAAACGGTCAATGTCAAATACTCAAGTTAAATAACGCGCTGATAAGAGAACATAAAAGTACTTCAATTTACGTAGTTTTTTGTCAGTAGGAATGTTATTATACGATCTTACTAATATTATAAATGCGAAAGTTTCTGAGGATAGATGAATAGATGAATGTTTGTTTCTCTTTCACGGATTTGGATGAAATTTGGCACATATACACCGTGACTTTTTAGTCGTCTTACAACGGCAGCCCACTTCACGTATCCAATGAAAACTAAACATTCATAAAAAAAAAACAGGTGTTTATGAGATTTTAATCATTTAAAAATAAAATAATATTATTCAGTATTATGACACATGACGTAGTTAAAACACCCTGTTGCGAGCGATGATCTACTGGACTCGAGTGCTGGGTAGGTGTTCTTCCGTTTGACACGTAAACATCATTAACAGGATGTTTCATAATTTTATTCAAATTTTTTATTATTATTTTTCTTTGTACCTATTACAGAACATTTAAAAAAATCGCGCCTAGAGCTATTTTTTGTCGGGTACATTGAGTGGACGACCTTTGTAAGACGACTAAAAAGTCACGGTGTATAGTTTATAACCTGGATTAACATATAGGATACTTTTTATCCCGGTAGTATGATCGCGTGAGACAGTTACCGAACTTCACGCGGGCAAGCCGCGGACATAAGCTATTTGTAGAAGAATAACACAAACATTTCGTACTAGCCTCAACCCATAGGAGCCATGGCTTGAGGCTTCTTGAGGCCCTCGTGGAGATCACTTTTCACCCTTGTTACTTAGGGCATTAGGGCGAAAATTGGCAGGCCGTCAGTGAACTATGTAGTACATAGATACAACCGAGTTCACTGACGGTCTAAAAAAAACCGGTATAAAAATCAGAAATTTTTATTCCCGTCTGCCCCCACCGGTCTGTCCCCAATGGTGGTAGTTGCAACTATTTGTCGCATCTACCACCACTGAACAGACGCAACCACCATCTACTGGTGGTTGCGTCTGTTCAGTCGCATCTGCTCCTACCTCTGTCCCCACTGGTGGCAGATGACACTTAAATTAGTGGTATAAAAATCAGAATTTTTTATTCCCGTCTGCCCCCACCGGTCTGTCCCCAATGGTGGTAGTTGCAACTATTTGTCGCATCTACCACCACTGAACAGACGTCAGTCGCATCTGCTCCTACCTCTGTCCCCACTGGTGGCAGATGACACTTAAATTAGTGGAATCCTCCACCAGTGGTGGCGGACTCGACGATCAAGTAGCCGTCTGACACCACCAACAAATAGAAAAAAGGATGGCCATTCTGGGCCCAGCTGTAAATGCTGCCTTCAGTAGTAGTTTTTATTTTATACCGCAATAAAAAAAATTGTATTTCAATCTAGGTCCTGATCCACCTGAGCCGTTTGTAACATCATATGTAACAAACAGACAGAGTTATTTTCGCACTATGGAAATAAGGATTTTTTATGGTATCAGTTATGTATGGGTGTTTAATATTAATTAGCACCTATACGTTTGAATTTTCTATATAACGTACGTATAGCATACTTTATTACGTATCGAAAAAAATATCACGTAGTTGTATTATACCTAGGTATATACTGCGACCTTGTCAAGTACGGTTAGCAACTGAAATATTTCACGATTTCAATCAATTACTTAATTTTTTTATTCGTATCGTATCGATAATAACATCACAGATTGTCACCATATTATAACTATAATTTAATTTGATAAACCATTTTGATTATAATTATTATGTTGCCTAATTAAGAGACACTTATTTATATTATTAACTCAGGCGGATATTATCCTCCATGTTTTAATTTTTGAGTGATTTTGATGACTTTTATTTATTTTTGTAATGATTTTAATGACTTTTTAATTAAAATTTTCTATGATTTTCTACTTTACTGTTTTTATTTAATCTCAATTTATTATTTTTTGTTGTATATGGGTATTTTGCCTGAATTAAAACACAATTTATTTTTATTATTTTAAATTATCTACCAGGTAAGAGAAAAACTGAGAGGTACTAAGCTGGAGGTATTGAAACAGGAAGGGGAAAAGTGCTCATTAAAAATAAACATTGAAATATTAACAAGCGCCCCCCACCGCTGCTTTACATAGTTGATGAAAAATCTAGTATTTATACTTATAATATTATAAATGCGAAAGTTTGGATGGATGTTTGTTACTCAATCACGCCAGAACAGCTGAACGGATCTGGATGCAATTTGGCACAGAGATAGAGAATAGTCTAGAATAGCACATAGGATACTTGTTTTTCCTCACACTTACACATTAAAATTTCCACGCGAACGAAGTCGCGGGCAACAGCTAATATAATAATATACATTGTATATTACATAGGTAGATAATCAGTTGTTACAGGTAGTCAGTGGCCCGAAAGTCTGACAACCAGTCTGGTACAAAGGGGCATCGTATTACCCAGTACTAACTGGGTTGTGGAGGTCAGATAGGCAGCCGCTCCATTAAAATTTCGGGTACTCAGCTTCATCCGGTTAGACTGGTAGCTGACCCCAACATAGTTGGGAAAACGCTAGGCAGATGATGATTATATCATTATAGGTAGATATAGAATTATAGAACTATTATTACCTTCTTTTAATTTATTTAAACACTGACGCCTAGGGAATGGCCGTTATTTTGATGAATGCTGGTTTTCCTTTAATAACATAATGTAAACGTCCTCATACAAATAAATGGATGGTGTCATGTATGCCCCTGACGTCACGGTCCGGTGGGAAATACAAGTTGAAATAAGGATGTTCGTAAGGTCGATAGGGAGTTAAAAAATGTGTTTAATACACGCACACCTTTATTCCACGGGGGTAGGCAGGAACTACACAACGTCAGCAGCTACGATCCTTACATACTAAAAAAGAATAAAATAAAAAAAAATAAAAAACTTCTATCGCCCCGTCCATCTTTATACAACAAATATAAATTTCTCTATATTAAAATGATTTAAAATGGCTGGCAAAACTTACGACTTATTAGTAAACACTGACAGTTAACAAAATAAAATAAAACAATGAGTTAGGTACCCATAATATCAGTAATTTTGTGTTTTTGAGCAATCGAGCATACGCAAACATGACGATAAATTATAAAATATAAATTACTAGATCACTATATTCTACTACATTGTCGACTTAAGCAGTTTTTTATTTTATTTTACAAAAATATTATTTATTCTTGAACACATAAATATTTTAAATAACTGATAAAAAATGAAAATTGTTAAGTAAGAGCTGGGTTTTGAGGCTTTTACACTTTGAAATTAAATAAAATATTAATTTGTAAGTAGCTTGCAAAAACTCAAAAATTTAAATTATATTATTTTTCGACACATTGTCATTTTGAAAACCGAGAAGATAAATTAAGTTTCTTTAAGGAAAATAAAATAGGTTCAAGGTAAGCTAAATTCTTAGAGTGACAAATCAATTGAATCTTTAAAACTTACAATTTATTAAACGCCAGAACCTTTTGAACGCCAGAGCATAAACGCACGCGCGTGCCCTCCACGCCAAGACAAAAACTATTCTTTTTGTCTTGGCGTGGAGGGCACGCGCGTGCGTTGGTTGGAAAATGGTTTCCAGAACTATTTAATTTTTTACTCCGTGTTAAAGTGCACCGCATTTTTTGTCACATATTTGTGTCGTTGGCGTACAGGGCACGCGCTTGCTTGTCATGTAAATGTGACAATGGCTTTAGAAAGGTTAATATCCAGAACGTCCTTTAACACACAATGATTATGGCAAAAATATATATTTAGATACGAGATATTTTGCTAATGATTGATTGAATGATATCAGTACTGAATCAAATGATTAGATACCTGGGTTTAGTAACTAAGTGAAAAAAGCTTTGATAGTAAATTATCGATCACGAGTATCTATACAACATTATTTTTAGTATATGCGAAACCTGAATATAGTTAGTTCAGAATAAGTTAAACCATGTTATATTTTTTCCCACAAATATTTAAAAAATTAAAAAGTTGAACACCAAGCTAATTTAAGTACCTATCGCAATAATTTAGGTACCTACTGCCAAATTATTGTTTTCTGTGAGCTCAAGACTACGCTGGCGCGCTGCGTGGTGACCACGTTTTTGAGCGGACAACCAGGTAACAGAGCAAGCTTATGACTTTGTGATTTTTCATGATACAGTTTTGAAATTTTGTACATAGATTCTTTACATAAAAATACTAGACACGTGTTTCAGGTTTCGCATATACTAAAACTAATGTTGTATATGTAGGTACACACAACACACCTATACGGGTAATGGATGGTTATTTAATGGAAAGAACATAATAATCAATATTTTTGATTAAATGCAATTGTAAATGAATTAATTATTGGTTTTATAAATTATTCTCCAAAAATAACTTTGGTGCACACAAGGTCAGCTCTACTAAGATAATATTTACAGATAATGTAAAATCATGACAACATTATTATTTTTTTATCATTGAGTATCATGCAACAATATTTATTTATTTATTTATTTAATTATTTATTTATTTAAACTTCATGTACAATAGTGGTACATAGGCGGACTTAATGCCACAAGGCATTCTCTACCAGTCAACCTTTGGGTTAAATAAGAAAACATTGTGATAGGGTACAAAATAAATATATAAAAATAACTTCTTGCTATCGAAAATTTATATAGGCACTTATAATGATACTAATACTTATATACAAATAAAATAAACTAATACATATTTTAACAAATACCAAAATTAAAAACGAGAAACCTAATAATAATTACCATGACTCGACTTCTAATAGAGAGAGAGAGCTATTTATTCTGACTTAAATAGTGGTTACGCACTTTTCTTTTAAAACAGAATAATAAAGAAATAAAATAAAATATCATCAAAATAAAAAGCAATTGTGTTGCAAGTGTTTTGTTTATAAAATCTTGGTAAATTATGTATTCAAATGCAAAGTATAGAATTGATAAAAACGAAAATTATTTCGGTTTATGTTGACCGTACAGACAGACCCTGGCCTGTAATTATAAAAAGGCGATATAGGTATGTCATCATCTGATGATATATCAATTAAGGCGAAATAGATAAAATGCTTGTATTAAAATCTATTAAATTCGAAAGTAAAAAACACTGAGGTTCATATTCTATATTTTATTTTATACTAGCTGTTGCCCGCTACCTTCGTCCACGTGAAATAATTATAAAAATATTACTTCCTTATTTAAATCGGATTTTGATAACAATTTCATGGGTTTTAATTTTTTTTTTCACGAAACCCTAATCCTTTTTTCTAAAACAAAAGCAACGGTCTAAGTTACTCTTTATAACATCAGCTATCTGCCAGTCCCGTCAAAATTGGTCTAGCCGTTTCGGAGATTAGCCAGAACAAACAGACAAAAATCTAAAAAAATATTTTTTTTGTTACAAGTACCGTAAGAATATACTTTCATATGCATTCAGTAAAATGCTGTTATTTTGAAATTATAAACAGACACTTCAATTTTGATTTATTTTTACTGATGTGGACGTATTGTACTAAAATACAGACAACATTTTTCAGAGAACTCCCTTCGACGGATCAATTTGAACACAGCCTAACTTTGACCACGCCCACTTATAACAAACATATTCACTTCAATAGCTCGTCAGTGAATGCATATTGTTGACACCATCGTTACAACAATTGTAAACGATAGATACTAATTAAAACCACAAGTTTACAATAATTAAGTGATTGTAAACGGAACTAATTATAATTTTACAATTACGGCATTATTTACTATCGTAAGGTAGCTGTATTTTTTTTAAAATCATTGATGGCAAAATATGTGGCGGGTTTCGGAACTATATACTGAACACGTGGTAACCGTTTGTTTGTACGTCGGTGTATTCCACCCTGTCATATTTGAATAATGAAAATATGAAACACGCACCAAGCCGTGTGCAAAAGCTAGCATACTTATAATAACAGGACGTCACTACATTAATGTTTTCTCCAACTATTAGATAACTTTAGATAACGTGGACCTATGGCCCAAACCACATGATGGCAGTCATATGATCAGTTTGTTTGTTCAGAAGTAAGACAGTAATGGTATTTAAGTATCTCTTTGGCTGATTAGATAAAGGTTGAGTACACAATGTATATTTAATTCAATATGATCAGCACTTTTTGAGCATTGGAATAATAAAATTGGTGTAAAAATACCCTTCACGAAGCCGAAAGGCACTTGTTCTCCCCGTCATTGAGATCATTTTTTTGTTCTAGACCATACCTGGGAATCTTCTAGTTAGGGAGATATTGGGGGTCAAAGTTCCAACTTATTCATTTTTTTTTTTTATATAAAAGTTTTTAATGTTATAACTTTACTTTAAATACCTCCACGGCCCCGTACTATTCAATGTATCCATCAGCCTTTTTTTTTTAGTACATTGAGCACGATACGTACATTGAATCCTACCGTTAGATAGACGTGACTTTTCACTCCAAAAAAAGTCTATATCCAGCAATTTTTTTTACGTACAGAATGCTTGGGTTATAATTAATTTGATAGGTATACGGCATAGAGCCTAATGCGCAGTTATGCCTGCAACGACCGAACGAGATTGAAATATTAAAGACATGAGGCATATACTCGCTAGAATGTATGATGCTTTGAAGTATTAATATTTTATAAACAAAAACATTAAACGATCTTCGTAATCAGTACCGGACCAAAACATTTAGGAATGTAGGATTGATCCACAATGTATAGTTTTACGAGTGTTTTTTTTCTTACTCATCGCTCTCAAATAATAAAACAAAATGTATGCCAAAAATTACTCAAAATATAAACTATGATTATAGTTGCTGCCAGTTAAGATGGCAATAGCGGTCATTGCTCTTTCCCTGATATCTCTTTACACGAACTGAAACCATAAACCGTGTAACTTATCGTTTCTTCTGTTAATGTTCAGGATCACAATCAATGTCAATTCAGAGGCTATTAACAGGTTTGTATACGTTTTTTAAAAGAAGAGATTCAATAAATGTATGTGGTTCAATGACCGCTATTGCCATCTTAGCTGGCAGCAACTATAGTAACAGAATCGTAACTACCGCCGTATCAGCCGTATCAATGATACCGAGTAACAAGGGCCCAGAAGAAGAGGAAAAAAATCACATAATCTTCACACAACTTCAAATATTCTTCTTGATAAAAGATAAATAGAAAATAAAACTTACCACACAAATTATTGCGAGCTCGCTTCGCTCGCTCTTTGATGAAGGCCTTGCCAATCGCGGTCCAGAAAGCACCAATTTTTCGAGGTATTCGATGAAAACCTAAACCCTTTCAGGATGCTGTAATTTTCTAGAACTTCATTGAAGTCTTAACCTATGCTGGTCAAGATCACAGTTACACTTTTTTTTTGTCTCACTTTGCGATTGAAGTCAGGATGCTATTTTCTTAGTTTTTCAAAAATCATTTATTTATTACTAATGGATTTCTCCTCTATTTGGGCTTCGCCGCACTCGGGTTCTAAGGGCCCCCAAAAATTTTTGATACAGGGCCCTACTAGGACTATAGCTACGCCACTGTTAGTAAAGTAGGTAATCGATTTAATCTACACATTCTTTTACCCTATAATTTTCCTGGGAACTAATTAATACTATATGATTTGCTTCAATTAACTTCCAATCAATCTAGTTTAAATATTCAATTGGCAGCCTTGATGAATTAATGGGCTGGTCGTGAATAATGTTTCAATTGGTCCAGAATCGCGGTCGATTCTGGGTTAATGCAATTATTGGAGTTCAATTGGTTTGACGCGGCATGAGTACAGCCACCCGCCACAGCCCAATTAATTACCGGAAGAGACACCATGATTTTTGGATTTTTCCGGACAGAAAAAGATATGGCAGAAAAAGAAAATATTTTCACGTAGGTATTTGATCTCTTCAAAAAGCATAATGTGTTGACAGCCTAAAATGCTTTATGTGTGTGGTCGAAGTTAAATATAAACACATATTGAATTGCAGAAAAAAATCTTTTCACGTACCTATTTGATCTCTTCAAAAATATAAGCATAATGTGTTGACAGCCTAAAATGCGTTATGTGTGTGGTCGAAGTTAAATATAAACACATATTGATATGTCCATTAAAGTAACAGATATGATGGGGTCAAGACCTTAGTTCAAACAAAGATGGCTTCGGCAAACTGTCAGTCAAAACTACGATAACAACAAACTAGTATACATAATGTACGATACAATTCGAACATAAGAAAACTTATGAAAGCCATAATAATATGGTTATTATACTAGCGGTAGCATTCACCTGTTAGGCTGTTAACGACAATTTAATAAAATAACCCCATTAAATAAGCGTCACGTATATTTTCCAATTAGATGACAAAATTGGCCTTCCATTCACTAACAAGAACGATGATTGACATCCAATTTAGAATTTACCAAAACAAAAACATATTTACTACGTCGTTACAGAGGCACGTAGATAATTTCTTGACAAAATTATTAAAACTTAGTCAAGTCACAAAGTTTACGTCGACATTATTCATGTTGTAGGAAGTTTTTTTCGCCTGTCGAATAAAAATTAGTTAGAAAAGTTTTAACGTTTACGTGAGTTTCATAATAAAAAAGAAGTAGAAGAAGGTGTCGACTTGAGTAATAAAGTTTTTTGCGATTTCGTAGGAATCATTTCAGCAAAAATTACAAATACATGAAACATCCCTCGTAAAAGTAGAGATGGTACTGTTTATTAAAAAAAAAAATAGCAAGAACAAATAGTACTAAGCACGATTCCGTGCTTTAATTTCTTGTAAACAACAAAGAAATACTAAACATTTGTCAAAAATTTGACCAGACATGCAAAAAATATCTATGTTACATGATTAAAATGCGAACAGTATCGAAAAATTCAACTTCCAGCATGGTGTCACTACTATCATACTACGCTCTCCCCGGCGGACTGTGTGACACCATTACTCAAAACTGCGACTTTCCCTTTAATTAATCCTACACCAAAATATTAAAAGTATTCGCTATTTTTTACGTTACTTTAATTAACTTATAGTTTTGCCAATTTATTAAGTAAAGGACGGCCAGCTATTAGTGGATTGTTTTGTTTTTAGTTAATTGGTTAAAAGTACAGTGTTTTGTAGGATATCTTTGACGTCTGTCACCGTTATGTGTATATTGTGTGTGTTGTTGATTCTCTTAATTCCCATCGGTTATCATGGAGACAGCATTTTATTTTCCATTTTACTGTAAAGTTACGCAGGTTTTTTTATTTGTCATAATGAAGAAAAGATTTTTCGTATAGTTTCTCCTTCTTAGCGTGTCGATGACAATCTAAATGTGATTTATGCCATTTGGCGAGTGTCACTAAATGAATTCATCATTATTCTCTTTATCCCAATTAATTTAGGGTCGACGCCTCATGTCTTCTTCTTCCATGCTTCTCTATTAATCCTCATCACATCAGACACCTTAGAAATATTGTGACTATTTGAATTATATTCATAATATAAAATATTTCTGAGTTCTTACATGTATAATCCTTATCGAGAATCGAAATTTTGATCAAATTCTTGGTTGATCGACGATAAGTCAAAAACCTAAATGATTGATAATCGCTAACTCACGTGCGATAACCGGGAAGAAATTTACATAGGTGTACAGGGTGAAAAGGGACTCCGACGTTAACACGGCTGAGTTTAAAAAAATACCGTTGAAAAATTTATACAGGGTGTAAACAGACCCTTCACGAAGCAGTCAACCAAGCATTCTGTACATCAAACTAAGTAACTTTACGCAAAAATTATTGCTGGGAAATGACTTTCTTTTTTGGGGTGAAAAATCACGTTATACGGTAGGACCCGTGGAACGCACACAAAGCATTGTGCTGATGGATGGATTGAACAGTATGGGGGTCATGGAGGTGTTTAAAGTAAAAATCTTACATTAAAAACATGTATTTAAAAAAAACTTGTGAAAAAGTTGGAAAAACTTTAACCCCCAATATCTCCGTGACTAGAAGGTTCCCAGGTATGGTCTAGAACAAAAAAATGATCGCAAAGACGGGGAGAACAAGTGCCTTTCGGCTTCGTTAAGGGTCTATTTACACCCTTTATGTAGGGGTTCAGAACGATGGACTGAATACGTGGTCACCGTTTTAACGTTGATGTCCCTTCCACCATGTATTGGAACAATATTAAAAATATCATACCGAACGACATACAGTTTTGGTATTCAAGGCTACATCGTGATAAAGATATTTTGGCAATGTCAAGGTTGATTAAAACAAGATGGTATATAAGGATGGTGCGAGGTTATTCAGCTAGATGACTATACTCTGTATAAGGTTGTATCACGGATATACAAAATAAATAAACATGAAAACGGATGTCAATAAATTTTAGATGGCTCGCCAAACATAATTTGGTGTACTGTTAGGAATTTCTCTGTACCAGCCTGGAATCCGGATTAGGGCCCGGTTGATGGCAATAGGCTCACCCTCTGTTACGTGGGACTTAAACGTAACTAGCGAAATGTACTCAAAATTATTCGAGTCACACTGTAGCACGTTACAGTGTGACTCGAATAATTTTGATTGCACTGCCTTATACCAAGCCTGATTAGTGATTCCTTACCTTTCTTTTTCTAGTACACAGGTCGCATGATAGCTTATCTACAGCCAAAACTGGTGAAAAAATGACCCCCCCCCCCTCCCTGACCCTTGCTCGAGCCAGCTGGCGATGCTGAGCCAGTAGTTTGAAACCAGCCCCTAAATAATCTTACTCAGATCCAGCCTGTCCGCTTGCTGCCCTCCCCCGCGACGTCCTAAGCTGAGTCTCGTACCCCACAGGGGGTGCCCTTAGCGCGCGGTCGCTTGGTTTATAGTTTCATGCCCCTGGCTGGAAGCCTTACTCTCAAGGCATCCACAGGATAGTCCGGTTACCGGTTAAGCAGAAAGCCAGCCTCATAGGTTGACCTGCGAGATGCGATGTAGAAAAAAAAAATTAAAATATGGAATGGAATGAATCCGGTTTGGTACTTTTCCGATTTGCCAACTAATCAATTGGCGTGTAGAACAAGTGAAAAAAGTGCCTATTCGTAACTATTTTGATCTTCATTGAGTCCCGTTTTCAATGAAGATCAAAATAGTTACGAAAAGGCACTTTTGTAAACAAATGTTTTTAGTACCGTACAGTCAGCTCCCAAGGCTAAATGGAAATTTCTTGTAGATGAAATTACGCGTCGACTCGAAAGAACCTCTTTCTTTTTTCGTCGGTTGATAAAGCTAACACTTTTAAAGCATTCTCCAATAACAGAGTATGGTGTTCTAGCTAAGCATGGAGATGCATTTATTCTAAAAAAGAAATTTCCGATGAAATGGCCATTGGCCTGAAATACGAGCGAGTATGTCGCAGGATAATTGGAATTCTTTCTTTCATTCCAAAAACTAAAGTTTTACAGGAGCTCGTATTATTGCGAAAATCTTAAAAGAAAATACATTTATTCTGCGATACACGGTCACATTATAATATTTCTTGTAAGTGATTCGTCAACTCATAATTTAACGATAATGTAGAACAAATTATACAAAAGAGATTATAGAAAACTTTGAACAGTGGAGCCAAGTTTCAGTATTGAATATACAAATAGGTTTCCAAGACAAGGGTTTATTCAACCCAAGCCAACATAAGCCAGGGTATTATACTATTATTCCAAGGCAAACTTAAGGTGTTTGAGCAGTACCACAACTGATAACAGGATTGCGACACTGTTATCTTCTGAATAGAGTTCCTGCAGATATGATATTGTGCACAGTGACTGACTAAGTTCGTGGTTAACAAGGATGGACTTACAAAAGCTCTCAGCTAATTTATTATGAGGCAACAGAAAGTATGAGAGAGAGCCTTTGTCCAGCAGTGGGACAACATAGGAAAAAGAAGAAAAAAAAACAGAAAGGATTTCATCCCAGGTGTGCTACGCCAAGTTCAGACTGGCATGATGCGATACGAGCAGCAAAATCGAATAAATCTAGATTATCTGAACTCTAAAGATATATTTACACACATTTACAACGGCAGTAGTTGCCGATCAGCAGAGCTCGTGGCTAAATAATATCAGCCGCTCATGTCGATCTTGAGGTTAAGCCGTGCTTGTATAGGTTGGTCTGTGGATGGGTGACCACCTATTACATACTGAGTTTCCTCCGAAACGAAAGCACGTTAAGCCGTTGGTTCCGGCAGTCATTTGTAGATCTTTGACAGACGTTTCAGGTAGTCAGTGGCGGCATAAAGTCTGACAACCAGTTTTATCAAGGAGTATCGTAATCATATAACCCAGTACTAACTGGGTTGTGGAGGTCAGGTAGGCAGTCGCTCCATGTCAAATACTTATTATTTAGCTGCATCCTGTTAGACTGGAAGCCGACCCGAACAGAGTTGAGGAAAGGCTAGGCAGATGCTGAGATGCCGATCAGCATCAGCACGAGCCGAATGAAATCCGTATGTGTGTAGTGATATTATAGCTTCGCGGAAACGTTTTTATGTTTAAAAAAACCAGAATGCCATATTTTGCAATCAGAGGAAATTGGAACACTAATCAAGGTCTACAAGCTAGAAAAAAATTGGTTTTTGGTGAAACCCTTCTTTTTTTGGTTTTACTTTCCTTTATCCTTGCGTGACTCTAAATGGCAAGGCAACGTGTTTAACCCAGGAGGCGTTAATTATACTGGAACCAATTTGACTAATCTGAGAGCTCATTAGATTCTTTTGACGAGATACATCTACGTCATAAGTTAAATAACTACGGAGTTAAATAGCATACATACAATTTTTTTATTTTTTTATACGCAAACCCTGGGAACTACAGATGTTTTGATATGGAAAGAAAAATTCAAGTGCGAGCAGGGTTTGAACCTGCGACCTTCCGATTCAGTACACCGGACGTCTTAACCAACGACGAGACGTTATTAATGGAACGAAAATTTCGAGAGCTGTGAGCAGGGTGCGATGGTCTAATTGGTTAAGACGTCCGGTGTACTGAATTGGAAGGTCGCAGGTTCAAACCCTGCTCGCACTCGAATTTTTCTTTCCATATCAAAACATCTTTAGCATATATACAGTGTATAAGGGACCACAGGGATGACGGGCCCTCCACAAACTCATGGGGTGAATTCAATATATCATACTAAGATGACCGGTACAAGAAATTAATTTAGGAATGTTACGGGAATCCAATAAAGATTTGTTTTATTTCCTCATACGCAATGTATCGTTACCGTGGCAAAACGCACGTAGCGAACGGCAAACGCGAAGACGAATTCGAGTAACTCTGTAAGCAGGAAGTAAACAGCTGATTTCATCCGTCGTTCGTTGGAGTATTTCAACATCCATTGTTGGATTTTTGATTTTAGCAGTATTATTTGCATAAACGAAGTGCTGCGTACAGGGAATGTAATTTTACAGTGAAATAAAGGAATAGTAACTGAAAAAAATAATCTGGAGAAAAATTCCGGTTGAATATCATTCAAAATAAGGAGCTGAAAGCACCCTGTCAGTTTGTAGAGGGCTGTCCCTTACACCCTGTGTTATGCCCATTGTTGGAGTACACACCGTCTGCCTGTAACATGGAATGGGCCGTGATCTACCACGCGAGCCCAGCATATAAAATACTTTATAACAAATTACCTAATCAGACTTGATACCCAACAACTCGTAAAAATCAATTGTAGGGAAATAAGATCTTTTATAACAACTCGTAGGCGAAGGAAACAAGCCATTCCGCCTACCACAGGTGACTGGACACCATCTCCAAGGCCGTAAGTTATTGACTTTTAAATCTTTGAATTAGGAATAGGTGAACCCATATGGTAAACCTGATAGATTTCTCTGTAGGAAGTTTGTGGCTTATATTCTCAGCTGGGACATTAGGAAGAGGACATTATAACTGACTTCAAAAAGGGCGGTTCTATGT
This sequence comes from Noctua janthina, assembly GCA_963576755.1. Taxonomy (NCBI): domain Eukaryota; kingdom Metazoa; phylum Arthropoda; class Insecta; order Lepidoptera; family Noctuidae; genus Noctua; species Noctua janthina. The sequence goes on along the minus strand of OY755055.1, from coordinate 5,723,984 downwards.
TTGCGTGTATGTTTTATTGGAATAAAAACAGGGAAAAATAGGAAAAAAAAAAATAATAGGGTCGGGTCAATGTGGCGACACTTGGGGGAGGCCAGAGTCCAACAGTGGACGTGTTTCGGCTGAAATGATGAAATGATGATGAATGAAAAGAAAATCAGTGAAAAACTGCAAAATAACTTCAGTGTACTAAAGTTCCTTAGACCTTGTATAAAGCAAAGGTATAACAGAATAGATTCTGATCCCATTGCTTTGTCATTAGTTGGTCCCAAACATACGAATTGACAGTACTACAGTGCAATAATAGAAAGCAAAAGTAATAAACCCATGTCCCTTCGAACGAGGCCCTCGCGATTCTCGCGAACAACAATTACTCTAATGTTAGCTCAGTCTGTTAGCTAGGCCCATGTGATTTTCACCTACGCAAACATTGACACACTGTGTTATGCCGTGTGCCTAAGTCTTATATAATCAACGTAATTCTATTGCACCCAGTTACACAGTGTTCGTTTGTGACAATTTCAAGTAGCGGGTGGGAAACAATATAAGTTTTAATAAATAAACAGAAGACTAGGGCTGAATATAAAATTATTAAAATATGGAATGGTCCCCTGTTTCCAAATGTTTTATGAGTTTTAGTCGGTTTTTTAGTTTCTTTAGTTACTTTTTTTATTTCCAGCTTTTCAGTTTAATAATGTGAAAGATTTCGCGGACGATTTACGGTTTCGTCTTTTTTTTTTCACATTTTATGACATTTGTCATTTTGAATGACCAACTTTAAATTGTTTTAGATCCTAAATGTTCATTCGAAATGAAAAATGATATGAGAATCCTATTTTAAAGATGATTTTCAAATACCGAAACACAGACCCCTACCTTATACTTACCATAGTTAGTTAGTCTACTTTCAATTTTCCTTTTCACATTATGGCGTCTGATTGTTGCCATATTGAATTTTGATTGCAGTCATTACTTTAGTGACACTCGCAAGATTAAGACAAATCGAACGCCATACACTTCAACCTACTTAGAGGAAAACAAACTTATCTGTGCATCGGGAAAACACAAATCAAAAATAAATGTTTGACATATCGATGTGATTTTTCTTGACAAGCAACACCACCTTTAACTGCACACTTAAAGTGGTCATACTATAAGAATCATCAAAATCGGCCCACGCGTTTGATCTCTAGAGCGCCACAAAGGAACAAACATACATACATAAGCTGATAATAAACACATTACCTTCCTTTGCGTCGTGCAGTCGGGTAATAAACGGAAGACTAGTGCTAAGGTTTTAGGAAATTAAAATGAAATAACTATCAGGACAACAAATGTAATCTATCAAAACACAAACATTAATAGTTAGAACACAAAAGTTATAGTTTTAAGTAACAAATTACAAAATTGATTGAGTGAACAAAATCAATGGGAATAATTAGAGCGCGCTGCCGAATAAGGGAATGCCTACCGCTTTCAGAGCGTTTCGTATCGCTTCAGCTTTTTGTTAGATAACTAGGTAATGTCAATCCAATCCATTTTTGACTTCTTCTTAGCTCAGAAGTTCAGAACGGATCCACTAGTTTGGAGCCTTCAGTACCATCCATTAGTTCTTGTAATGAACACACGGGCACGTAGCACTCTATATTAAGTGCCCCATCGTTTGTGGAGCAGCACCACGTTTATAATCCAAGGTAGAGTCATCAAGAACGGAAGATTTTTATAATCCAAGGTAGAGTCATCAAGAACGGAAGATTTTTATAATCCAAGGTAGAGTCATCAAGAACGGAAGATTTTTATAATCCAAGGTAGAGTCATCAAGAACGGAAGATTTTTATAATCCAAGGTAGAGTCATCAAGAACGCAAGATTTTTATAATCCAAGGTAGAGTCATCAAGAACGGAAGATTTTTATAATCCAAGGTAGAGTCATCAAGAACGGAAGATTTTTATAATCCAAGGTAGAGTCATCAAGAACGCAAGATTTTTATAATCCAAGGTAGAGTCATCAAGAACGGAAGATTTTTATAATCCAAGGTAGAGTGATCAAGAACGGAAGATTTTTATAATCCAAGGTAGAGTCATCAAGAACGGAAGATTTTTATAATCCAAGGTAGAGTCATCAAGAACGGAAGATTTTTATAATCCAAGGTAGAGTCATCAAGAACGGAAGATTTTATAATCCAAGGTAGAGTCATCAAGAACGGAAGATTTTTATAATCCAAGGTAGAGTCATCAAGAACGGAAGATTTTTATAATCCAAGGTAGAGTCATCAAGAACGGAAGATTTTTATAATCCAAGGTAGAGTCATCAAGAACGGAAGATTTTTATAATCCAAGGTAGAGTGATCAAGAATGGAAGATTTTATAATCCAAGGTAGAGTCATCAAGAACGGAAGATTTTTATAATCCAAGGTAGAGTCATCAAGAACGCAAGATTTTTATAATCCAAGGTAGAGTCATCAAGAACGGAAGATTTTTATAATCCAAGGTAGAGTCATCAAGAACGGAAGATTTTTATAATCCAAGGTAGAGTCATCAAGAACGCAAGATTTTTATAATCCAAGGTAGAGTCATCAAGAACGGAAGATTTTTATAATCCAAGGTAGAGTGATCAAGAATGGAAGATTTTATAATCCAAGGTAGAGTCATCAAGAACGGAAGATTTTTATAATCCAAGGTAGAGTCATCAAGAACGGAAGATTTTTATAATCCAAGGTAGAGTCATCAAGAACGGAAGATTTTTATAATCCAAGGTAGAGTCATTAAGAACGGAAGATTTTTATAATCCAAGGTAGAGTCAACAAGAACGGAAGATTTTTACATTTTACTATCTTTCGCTCGCGGCTTCGGAAAATACCTAGTGAAACATACTTTTCGACTTATATTATATATAATTATACCTACCAAATATACATTAAAAAAAATCATAAAAATCGGTCGAGCCGTTTTGGACGAGTGCGACCACAAACACCGTGACACGAGATTTACATATATAGATGTCATCGGTAGCACTCATATACCAGTTTTACCAAGGGGTATCGTGTTACCCAGTACTAACTGGGTTGTGGAGGTCAGATAGGCAGTCGCTCCGTATAAAATACTGGTATTCGGCTGCATCCGGTTAGACTGGAAGTCTTTTCCTAACTATGTTGGGGTCGGCAATTTCCTCATCTGATGATGGTAGCACTCATAGAACGGCACTTTATATAGGACCTCTGAACTAAGTGGCGGCCAAAGAGGGCTGGGTCAACTAAGTTGCGACTTAGGTACATTTTATCAATACTAAGAAAATGGCTAATCTTCTATTCAAATACAAGTCGCTTTAGCTATAATAAAGTAACGTTAGTTTTTCTGGTTAAACTGGAAACGACATGCTAAGTGACGTATTTTATTTCCAAATAATCCAGGATCCAGTTTTATTACTAGTATTTTTAACCTTTCCGTGTTTAGGGAATATGATCAAATTGTTACTAAAAAACTATAAAGCTTTTATTTATTCATACTCCCAGGAAATCAGTGACGAAATATATTTTTTTTATTTCGTCACTGATTAGTTGTCACTCCATGTCGTCACTCTTTGCCATTTATTTTTAGTCGCACCTAGGTATTTGTTGAATACAACGTTCTTTTAAAATTAAATCAGAGTGAATCATAGGTTTTTAAGTGTCAAAGTATCCTCAAATATAAGAAACCGCATACGTTGTTATAATTTATGCAAAATCCCAGGAATTAGTGACGAAATAAAATTGTCCTTTATTTCGTCACAGATTAGTTGTCACTCCATGTCGTCACTTTTTGCCATGAACTTGCAGGTAGGTACCTATTTGTCGAATTCAACATCTTTTACCTAATCCCAGGAAATAGTGACGAAATATTTTTCTAATATCGTCACAAATTAGTTATCACTGCATGTCGTCACTCTTTGCCATTTATCTGTAGCCGGTACCTATCTGTCGAATTCAAATTTCTTTTTACAACTAATCAAAGTGAATCATTAGGCTGGGTCAATCAAATGCTTTGCAAGACTTACACTTTGATGAAGACAGCTGTGAAAGTGCGGCAATCAATGACTTTTCAAGATCTTATTGTTTTGGCCGGCGGTCCTTATAGAACTTAGTTTCGAATTCTGATACACAACATATTCTGAGTAACTTAGGTAATCCTTGCGTTGACAATATAGAGCAATCACACACGGTCCAGGATGTAATGAGAAATGGTCTTAGAAACTTCTTCACTGTCCAAAAGATCGCAATGTCGTAAAGTTACAGGACTAAAACATTAGGCTGAAGGCTTCATACCTCTTTTAGACTACTGGAAGCACGCTGTTTTATGTCCTTTTGCAATCAATATGACATTGATGAAAATAAAACAAACTTCAGATGGCAATGTGGGTTGACCGACCCACTCGTCCTATCAAAGACGTTAGGTACGCCATGATAAAGTCTATGATGCAATGTAACGTCATCGGTCATCGTCATCGGTCGGAGGAGCTCCCTTTAGAACCAATTTGCCAAAGAGGTTTCCCCATTCAATCTCGGAAGGATCGGTCGAGACGCTACGCGAGACATATCGTCAGAATTAATTCAACTTCGTCATGTCGTCATCCATGCAGTCCTGAGTCACGCAGGTTCCAACCTGTTTCTGTAATATTTATTCTTCGTCTTGTGACCGAGATAAATTTCACTTTTATTTAAACAAGTTTTATTAAAACGTCAACAACTTGTTAGGGCAACTTTAGTTTGTTACATAAATTCGTGTCGACCGGTCGTTTTCATTATTAATTTGTGAATTTTTGTTTTAAAATGTTGTACGTATTCCTGTCCATAGTTTTGGTTTTGGTGACTGCTGTTTCTATTATTTTGAAGAAGGATAAGAGTGGCAAGGTAGGCTATTTTAGTATGTTTATCTTTCGAAAGAAATTTCATGGAAAATCGTCAATTTTCACGGACTTAATTGATTGTTTTGTTGATGTCTGCAAAGCCCTCTAAATGCCAGTATGGAGTATTTACTAATAATCGCCGGTTACTAACTCAAAGTTAACAGATCAAAGGGTAGAGTTTGTATGACCTCTCATTTACAATTCAGGGGTAGGTGTAACTTTGATGTGGTTCAGTCGCTTAAATTAATTAGGAAGTTATAGTTAATTATTAAATAAACAGGTGTTACCTTTATATATAGTGTGTTGAATTAATATGATTTACCTTCGTTCAAAAATAATACCAAGCAATGCGGATGCTCCTACTTCTTAATGATTAAATTAGCAAAAAAAAATAAAGAAAAACATACAGTCGAAATTATTGCGAGTTCGCAGACATTTGTTGAACTTTTATTCAAAAAAACTAATGATAAGTGAGTTTTTGCTTAGTGATTATGCTCTATGGACCTTTTAAATAGATTCTACGTAGTTTTTCAATGACTCATTTCCTATTTTTGTTTCTAAAAAGCCGGTTAACTTGTGTTGTGATACAAGTTTCGGTTCGCACTTGCGAATTTGTTTAAAAATAAATAATGACAATTGGATGGTAGGTTTCTTTTTATTTATTTAATGATGGTTAACTTATAGTGGTATTTCCATTCTTAAATATAGCTCTACGCTATTCTAGCTTTATCGAGACTCTGTTTTGTAACGTTGCGTGTGTTAACAATTTCGAGGGTTTTAATTTTTCTGTACGGAACCATAATTATTTTTCTAAAATAAAAGTAGCCTAAGTTACTCCTTATAACATTGGCTATCTGCCAGTAATAGTCCGATCAAAATCAATCCAGCCGTTTCGGAGATGAGCCGGAACAAACAGACAGACAAAAATTAAAAAAGAAGTTTTATTGTTATAAATAGGTACTGTATCACTATACTTTCCTATACATTCAATAAAAAGCTGTTATTTTGAAATAATAATTACAAACGAACACTTCAATTTTATTTATTTGTCTAGACGAGATATTCATAAATATTCAATAAAGTGCTTCTACAGTTTTTAGGACTTTTATATTTGTGGACGTTATGTCATTCAACATTTCCAAAAGTTAAGCTTTCTATATTATGTAAATAAGATAATATTTTCCAAAATTTCATTAACATTGAACAACCTGCAAGTTAGTGGCAAAACCTGTAATATTTCAATATAGCACGCTAAACAGCAAGGCTATTGACACGTATTAAACTTAGGTAATAGGTTTCCAGTCATTGTATTAATATCAGGTAACCTAACCAGACCACCGGGTACGTAAGAGCTAATGCTCACAACCTATGCAATCACCAGTAATAGTATGTTATAAAGAGGAATTTGTTTCTAAGTTTGTAAGCAGGGGGGTTATCTTCGGAACTATTGATTTGATTCCGGAAATTGTTACTTCTTACATTATCCACGAGTGTCATAGGCTACATTAAAACGTCTCCGTGTGATAATTTACGACCATTAGACGAGCAAAGTCGGACAAAAGCTAGTACTTCTATAAAAGGGTATCTAGGTACTTTAGCGAGCCTCCTTTCATATTTTTAAAGAATGTTGGCGGTTGAATGTGGCTTCGAACTATATAGCTTTGATACAGCCACTATAAATACAAGAACAAAACAATTCAACCGAACAACCACGTTAATTTGTTAAATTCCAATAAAAAACCGACTACTATCACACACTTTGAGATGTCAGTAATTGCTAGTCAACACAGAAGAAAGCTCGTCTTGCATTTAAAACATTAGGAAATAAAAACACCAGCTTAAAACTAGGAAGTGGTTAGGGGCCTTTACTTTGTAATACTAACGTTCAAAAGTGCCGGTTCTAAGTCATCATCATCTTCCTAGCCTTGCCCAACTATGTTAGGGTCGGCTTCCAGTCTAAGCGGATTCTACGAACACCAGTATTTTACATGAAGTGACTGCCTATCTGACCTCCACAACCCAGTTAGTACTAGGTAATACGACACCCTTGGTAAGACAGACTTTTGGGCGACTGACTACCTGTAACGACTGTCAAAGATCTACAAATGACAGCCGGGACCAACGGCTGTTATTATATCATTAAGACTCAATCTTAACAACATAACGTAATCGCAGAAGTGTGCTAAATAGTACACAAACATTCCGCCAGTTATGTTTAAGTCCTGTGTAAAGCCGATCGTAATGGGCCGGGCACGAATCCAGACTCTGGGGCTGCTAACATATTTCTGATGGAAAACCCCAATAACACTTAGCCGACCTGAGAAGTTTTCCATAAATATTATTTTCGAACAACTTTGGCAGTTGGTAACAACAAAATTTTGTTGTTACAATGCGTCTATTAAATACATTAAGGCCACTTACTAAATACAGTAACCTAGTCAATTCAGCTTATTATTTCAAGGTCTATTTTATACTGTAAATTGACTCCCGCATATACAAATGTAAATTAATCAATTGGTATTCGTTGCTAACGGTTGGTAATGTAACACGAATCTGAGTGACTTGACCAAGAAAATAAAGCTCATATCATACTTATGAGCAGTTCATCAGATCACGCATTTTTACTAGCTGATCCCGATACGACGCGTTACCGGTGAGGACCATGTGGGTCATGTTTTTGTTTGTTTTTTCCCATTGGTTTTAACGATTGTCTGGCAGTTTAAGTACTAGAAGCAACCTACCCAAAAGTTTCTTTGGTATTGTTCGTCGTGTCGTTGAGCTCCTTATGTTATAAGTGGAGCTACACGATAACTGACAAATGCTTGCACTGACTGGACAGGTCCACTCAAATATGTGTGGTCCTTCCTTCGAAAGACCATCTCAGACACTAATCTGCATAGTTCTCATGTGAATTGATCAAGATTATGTCTGGACCTTAAAAGAGGCTATGACCTCTGAGTTTGTTTCGGCTGTTTCTTCTCAGAGTTGTCATGTACGAAACACCGACCCTATGTAGTTTATAAAAAAAAATTACGTGTAAAAGTGTTTGTACAAACCTATTTGCAAAATAAACATCATTTATTATTTACAGTGCTACAAAGAATCCAGAAAGACATGAGTTGACCGGACCGATTCTGAATTGCTGATCCCGTCCAGTGCTTATAACTGTGTGATTACCTAAAGTATGCAATTTATTCACACGATTCGATTCGGTAATTATTTCAGCTAGGTAGGTAAATTATTAAGATTATAGTATTTTTACAAATTACATTGTGAATGGCACATCCGGTGATTAAGGCTTTAAATTCAATAGCGAAACTGTTTTAAATTAATTCTGAACCAATTACAACAAATAGGTGACAAGAGCAAAAAAATCCTGTAGTTTTTGTACAATTTGGGTTGTGATGACCGGCGGCCATGTTGGCAAATAAAGCATTGACACTAACTAGTATTTGATTATACCTAAAACAAGATTATATCTTTTATCATACAAGTTTGGTTGGGGTTAATAATTAGTTCCCCATCCAGTCTGCCTGTGTCCTTTGGATACAATGCTACTCAAGTATTTAGCGGTGATACGGACTCAAGACAAACTACCGAATAAGGTAGCTACGGGACAAATGCAATTAAATCAAGCCTAAAAACCTAAAAGAATAATTTACATTATAAAGGAAAAACCAGGTTAAGCACTAACCACACGCTAAAGACGAAGAAGAAAGAAAGAAGTAGGAAGATCACGATGAATTATTCTGTTCTATTTACATAACCTACCTACCCTGACTGCATTTTGTAAAAAAAAGTTGTATTTTTAATAAAAATTGTTAAAATACTATACGTATTTTGTATTTTATGACTTAAAATATGTTGTATTTCGTATTTTAAATACTTACGAGATAATATTTTGTAATTCGTATTTTAATTAAAGCAAAGCATGTGTCTTTAAGGCTTATATTATGCGATGTACACAAAGTTGGCGGTTGCCCACTTTTAAACCTTATGCCTTTAGCGTTAAGGTTGAAAAGTGGTCAACCGCTAACTTTGACAAGTGTACCTATTACAAAACCTTACTCCAATAAGTACTAAACTGCTTTCTTCCTCTTCCCAGGTGACAATGGGCGGTTGGCTAAGCTCTTTCTTGTTGGGCGAAGGCCCCGACGAGGTGAACCCTATATCAGGGCTCACGAGACGGGAGGTCGGCCTGGTGCAGAAGTCTTGGGCGCCTGTCAAAGCAGACATGGTCAATACTGGTGCTGAATTACTTAGGAGGTAAGAAATTTTGTGCGTAATTAACTTTTCTGCTGGGATCCACTTTGACGTCTAATTACTTACATGAGACAGTGGAAACATTTTTTATGTAGTCAGAAACTCTGCCCATCTCTCTGTCTGTTAGTCGTGAAAAAATGCCTGAACCAATGAACCGATTATTATGATAATTAATAGATAGGAAAAGCCATAGAATTCTTTTTATCCTGGATCATAAATGAAGCCGCAACAGCTGATGTTACAAGCATTTAGCCAGACAACATCTTTAAAGGACTGATAAAAACAGAAGAATCGTTTAGTTTTATCGCGACGACATTTCCTGACCTACATAAGAATAGATGAAAAACCTATTAAAACGAACAAAATACATAATTTCAAGAATCCATGTAATAAAAAACACGAACGTTTAAAAAATGTCAACAACTGCTCCAACGCTGAGAGCTTTTTATAGTACTGTCTACGGCGCAGTCCGAGTCAATTCTCTGCAAAAAAAAATAACTTGTCTGTCTTTAGATTGTTTGTAAGATGTAAAAAAAAATGTGTTCGAAAATTCAATAAACTACTTTTAGGTAGTATTTGATTTTATACAAAGAATTTCGGTACCAAAGGTCATCATCTCATCATCTGCCTAGCCTTTACCCAACTATATTGGGGTCGGCTTCCAGTCTAACCGGATTCAGCTGAATACCAGTATTTTACATGGAGCGACTGCCTATCTGACCTCCACAACCCAGTTAGTACTGTGTAATACGATACCCCTTGGTAAGACTGGTTGTATAGTAAAATAGGAAACTAAACAAACAGCATGCCAGCACACATGTACATTTGTGAGTGAGAGTGTGTGTGTGATTTGTACAAGTACTAAGAGTACCGAACTTGAGGTTGCACGAGTACCTACTCACCAATAAATCAGTCACGTCCAAGTGACCGGTGGAAGCAATAACCCGTCTCAGTTAAATAGTACAACAGCTAAACTCGTACATTACGGCCGATTTTAATAGTACCCATGTTTATGTGATTTACGAAACTGTTCCAAATACCTAGGTGTTGGCGAACATCCAGATACATTTATCCCTTATAGGATTATTGGTAGGGCTACTAATTGGTCAGCAAACGCCTTCAAGATGTGCTTCTGTTTAAATTAAGCTTTTCAACTTCCTCACAATACCTGCACCAGATGATATTTTGAGCAATGTTCATAATGGTGAATTTGAGGTCAAACAATATATGAATACTTTTTGCCTTCGATCCGCTAGGTGAGAAAAAGTTCTTAGAAAGCGAGTAAGTTTTATCTTAGCGATGTGTAGTTGGCCATCTTTAATAGACATTACAGTCTCTTATAATTTTATTAGGAAAAAAAATTTTGAAACTGAAAAAACAATCTGCTGAAAGGAGCCAGACGCCGCCATATTTCAATATGAATAAATAAATAAATAAATTTCTGTATTGCCATAAAACAGGGCACAGAAAAATGTGAGAACCTGTGAGACCCTGGCTCCAGAGCTAGGTTAGAGTACCTGTATTTCAGGAGCTAAAATGTCACACAGATCAATTTTTTTTTTTAGGAACTCTTGGCTACATTGTAACAGCCGCACGGATCAATATTCAAGTAAAGCCGCGCTTGCCTTGGTTGGTCTGTGGATGGGTGACCACGCATTACGTACGGCACGGAGGAAACTTCCTCCGTGCCTCGGAAGGCACGTTAAGTCGGTGGTCCCGGCTGTAGAACTTTGACAGTCGGTACAGGTAGTCAGTGGTCCGAAAGTCTAGCAAACAGTCTTACCAAGGGGTATCGTATTACCCAGTATTACCGTATTATCGTATTACCCTAACTGGGTTGTGGAGGCAGTCGCTCCATGTAAAATGCTGGTATTCAGCTGCATCCGGTTAGACTGGAAAGCGACCCCAACATAGCTGGGAAAAGGCTAGGCAGATGATGATGAGTTGATGACACCGAATCAATTTAATTAAAAACATAAAAAAGTCAAGTCTCAGAACGATCAAATACTCCTACAAAGTACCCCTCTAGACAACCCTAAACACGAGGGATGCGGGAAGCTAAGTGGCTCTATATACCCACTTCCATTACGGCAGGTCCTTACGTTGGTATGCCACGCGTAACCTTGAAGCCTGTGCCCCACATAGATGGCACATTATGTATTATGTATGTGTATACTTTTATTGCTCCACTGTCTTGCCCGACATTGTTGACGTGCCACCTGTTCGCGAGCATCGACCCTAATGTTAAGGGTTGCTTCACACCTGTAACTGTGGAGAAAGACCAATTTTACTCGAGATAGTTTGGTGCATATTCAGCCTTTAGTTTTTCTACAGCAGGATGACAGACTCTGAGAGAGGAGAGCTTGCTGTAGTGCGTGTTGGATGCTTTTAAATGTCTTCAATTATTTGGTTCTTGGATAAGCTTGCTTCTTCACGATGTTTTCCGAAGAACGTAAACGCAAGAATTGAAGTACCTACTTGAGTTCACCAGACACAATTAACAACTCGTATTATATTATATTAACTTAACTCCGAACCAAGAATTATTCATAACCAAACATGTTTTTGCATTAGCAAACGCTCAAACTACAGACAAACATGCAAGCCCGCAGACAGACACACTAAACAATTCTCAATGATCTACAGACTAGGAAGAAGTAAACCTATCAAGAAATGAAGAAGGTTTTCCTGGATTTATTTATAATTTGTCAAAGAATGATTCTGACTCACTCAGTTCAGACTTATTTGTTGTAATAAACAATCCGCCGACAAACAAGCAAAACCGCAGACAAACAAGCAAACGCAACAAGTGATCACAAGACAAATCTCAATTACTGCTCATTGGCTGAGTGGTCGCAAACGCGACTGCTGAGCATGAGGTCCTGGGTTCGATTCCCGAGTCGGGCTGAAATATTATTGGGTTTTTCAGTGGCAGCCATGGAGTCTGGCTTTATGCCCTGTACATGGCAATAGGCATGCCCTCTATTACTTGGGACTTAAAATATAACTGGCGACATGTGGGTGTACTATTAGGTACACCTCTACCTAACCCTTCGGGGATAACAGGCGTGATGTCATGTTATGTAAATCTCAATTACTTCAACTTACGAGAACGAACGTAACAAATGAAAAGATCATTCATTCATTAAAACAAATTAGGTCTTCCGAAATCTCGGCGGCGATTTGATTTTTCTTTCACAGCTGCTCATTGGCTGAGACAGCAAACCTGAGATTTGGGTAACTAAAATTCTGTTCTATAGAAAACATTCTAACCTCATTAGCCATGTTGCCACCATGCCGGTGTGAAGCTACCCTTACGGATGGCATTCCTTCCGCGCTCGACAAGACGGCACTTAGTATTCTGGTATTAAGAATAGGGGCGTGTTTCGGCAAACGTGACTTCTAAGTCTTTGTCGTCGTTTTAGTTTGTTCTAACTTTTAAGTTAGTACTAATCAATAGACAATATGAATAAAATTATAACCTTTTCTTACTGCATAGCTCAATTAAATTTCGTTAAATGAAATTACAAATATCTTTGTAACGAAGACTTTTTAAGTACTACTTTCTTTGTAAGATTTAATTTGTAAAAGCTATAGAAGCGTTTGCCAAAGTTTATGCATAATGTGAAGAGAACGCGACATCGTGTTCTCTTCACGTTATCATATACAACATTAGTTTTAGTATATGTGAAACCTGAAACACGTGTCGAGTATTTTTATGTAAAGAAGCTGTGTACAAAATTTCAAAACTGTATCATGAAAAATCACAAAGTTATAAGCTTGTTCTGTTACCTGGTTGTCTGCACAAAAACGTGGTTACCACGCAACGCCCCCGCGCACGGGCCTCCAGCGTCGTAAACATAATTTGGCAGTAGGTACCTAAATTGTTGCGATAGGTACTTAATGTCGCTCGGTGTCCAACTTGTAACTTTTTTTAAATATTTTTGGGACAAAATATAACATGGTTTAAAAATTATTGGAATCAATTCAGTTACTTATTCTGAACAAACTATATTCAGGTTTCGCATATACTAAAAATAATGTTGTATACACATGAAACAATTATACATAAGACATTATTTACTCTATAATATCCCTGGATCGTATGTAAAAGCACGTGTATTCATCATGCTAATGTATACCCAAACAGCTTGTATAGCTGCCCTTTTCGTTTGAATATAAAATAAATTACAAGTTCCTGAAAGCTGTATAGATAACTTGGAGTGATTTGAATTAGGGATTGTGAATATTTATCTGAACTGACTTATTTGGGCCCGATACTTCCTCCGCATAAAAACCAACTCTCCTTTTCACCCTTTTGTAGGGTTTTTTATAAATAAAACTTTTCAAAGAAATGGGCATCTTGACGCCATTGGAAAGAAATCTATTATCTTGCTGTCTTTTTGTATGTGCCTTTATCTTTCATCAATGAATAAAATAGTACCGAAATTAATCTAGGTATGTATGTAGATAGGTATACTGTGGAAGTATCTGCGCGCCTTTTAGAACGGGCTACTTCCTTGCAGTCAGGAAGACGCCCCTTGACTTCCTTGAAAAATTACCTGTAAATGATGCAAGATGAATGCAGGTGACAAGCCAATTAAAAATGGTAAAGAAGATGTCGTCGGGACTCAACTACCAAAAAATCGTATTTTATAAATCCTTAAAAACAAAACAAGAAAAAGAAGCTTTACTTGCTAGGTGCTGTAGAATAAATAATGTAAGCACGAGCATATAATAAAATAATGTATTCATCTGTAGCTAATGTTACTCGTCTGCGAGGAAATATGAATCGACTTTAATGTGTATCTACATATTTATATCTATGTAACCGATTCTCTATTTATTTATGCATTAGTTAAATTTATTTTAGATAGGTATGTATATCAATTGGAATGTAATTGAGTACACGGTAGGTGTAATAATAATTTTTCTATCAATAAAAACTTTCATATCTATAAGAAGTTGGCTATAAGCAAATGCTTTTGCTTTCTCTACTTTCTTTATCTTTGTCGGTACTGCCTTTACAGTTTTTCATTTTTAAATGGGTTTGGTGGTGGGACCTTTAATAAAATTCCGGATTTCTGTACCTTTATGGATGAAAAATGATTGCATGTAGCAGAGATGAGAATGTCAAGATGTATTTATTTATTTAAATGCCTTAAACTATCATTACAGGTATATAACCTAATGCAATAGTCAAGTCACACACACAATATTAAAATTAAAGCATAACACATCTCATTGTTTGTAACACAGTGTAAACAAAAGTACTTTTGCGAATTCACCCCAGTGACACGTAAATATATCCATTTCGACCTGAATGTAATTGATGGTGCGAATTGCTCGAGTCAGAGGGGTTTTGGCCAGCAAATTGGTCCTAGATGAAAGAACGACCAGCAGCGGCGGGGGCCGTCGCCTCCACACATAACGGTCGGGATGTATGTGTGGATTGAAAAGAATTAATAAAGTAAGAAATGTATATTAGAGGAAGTTTGAAAGTGGCGACTGTTACAGATAAATTGAAAGGAAGTCGTTTGTCCTGGTATGGACATGTAATGAGGAGGGATGAAACGCTTGTGACTAAAAGAGTGATGGACATGAATGTTGATGGATGGAGAGGGAGAGGAAGGCCAAAGAAAAGATGGATTGTGTGAGGAATGATATGAAAGAGACATGAGTAAATGATGCCGTAACGTCTGACAGCGGAGAACGGAAGAAGAATAAGTGTTGCGCCGACCCCAAATAGAACGGGACTAGGGCAAGAAGATGATGATCAATGAACTTTACCTACTGGATCTTCAGCATCCTTCCACAGTAGGTAGTACGTCTCTTATATTCAGTAGGTAACTTAAATTATTATTGCTCTTAAAATGAGCACTTTTCCTTTTGATTGATTCACAAGATGAATCGTTTTGCGGTCGATTTATCCAAAGGTTTATCAAACCATTGACCTTAAACAGATTAGATTTGTGAAATCATTTGCGGTTTGAATTATTATCATATTAATACCTATTATAGGTACCCAACCATTTTATTAATTGATCAAACGAAATCGTTAACTCACACCTTAACAGTTTTGTAAACAATTAATTTAAGAAAATATATTTGCTTTTGCAAAATGTTACTTAGTAATTAGTAAACTTTCAAGTTTAAATATATAGGGTGACTGGTAATTATAGACCGATACTTAAACACGTGATAGTACTCATGATAACAAACAACTTTTCCAAAGAAACATTCTTTTTTTAAACGGCTAACAGCTGATAGGTCAGAGGCGCGCGCGTGCTAATTTCATACTGCTGTTGTGTTATTGTGATAAAATTCTGTGTTTAAAAAAATTGTTTCTTTAGGAAAGTTGTTTGTTATCATGAGTACAATCACGTGTTTCAGTATCGGTCACTAATTACCAGTCCACCCTATATAAAAAAAGAGAGTGCGAATTTTGTAAGTTTGCGGAGGGTAATCTCTGAAACCACGGCACCTATTTGAAAAATCTTTTACCATTTAAAGGTAAATTATTCCAGATGGACATAGACCTTCTTTTTATCCGGGTACCTCGCGGAAGCCGCGTACAAAAGCTAAAAATTCTTCTTCTAGTTCTCAGTAGTTGGAATCAGAGCTCTTGCCTAAATAATAACAGCCGCTCGGGTTGATCTTTAGGTTAAGTTGCGCCTGCCTAGGTTGGTCCGTACATAGGTGACAACCCATTACATACCGAGTTTCCTCTGTGCCTCGGAAAACAAGTTAAGCCGTTGGTGCCGGCTGTCATTTGTAGATCTTTAACAGTCGTTACTGGTAGTCAATGGTCCTAAACTCTGACAACAAGTCTTACCAAAGGGTTTCGTATTACCCAGTAGAAACTGGGTGGTGGAGGTCAGATACGCAGTCGCTCCATGTAAAACCGGTTAGACTGGAAGCCGACCCCAACATTGTTGGGATAAGGCTAGGCTATTGTTGTTTATCAGAAGTTGGTAAACAAAAAACAAGTTTACCTTAATTTAGGTAAAAAATTAAAAAATAACTCTTAAAATATTAGTTTACAAACATTGTTATCTTACATGCAGGTAACAAAAAATCTCATACTGTGCACATAAAAATAAGAATGACAATTTTTTAGCAGGTACCATTAATAAAACCTTTAAAAATTTAACTTCAAGGATTATCAAAACCAACTTCGTAATGCTCATCGCAGACACATCCGGAAACATCCTTTACAACTTGATTAATAAAAATTTCGATTCAATGAAACAACTTTTATGGCATTTTTATTGTATTGATGACGATATGGTGTGATTTTAGAATTATGTAGTCTTGTGGAATTTAAGAAAAAGTAAGAAACAGAAAATCCATCCCATGATTTTTCCATGGTAGGCCAGGCCAGATGGGCCAGAATCGTTACACAATGGGGCCTGTAAGACGGCCGTCGTCACTGAGTCAGGCCCAAAAAACGCAGACGTGACGATTTGGACTCGTTCCTGACTCATTGGCCAGAGAAGGCAAAACACTGTGAGAGTTGAAAAGCAATGCGGGAGGCCTTTGTCCCAGCAGTGGGACAAAAAAGGCTATTAAAAAAAAAGAAGTAGAATATTAAATTAATTGAAGAAGGACCTGTCACAAACCAGTCTCTGGGGTCCCTTTTATAACGCATAGATAGATCATATTAAAGAAATCATATCTTCTCAATTCTTTATCATGTCTTTGTTCTTTGTCTAAGTATTCTGATTTAAAAGAGTGTCCATGGAGTTTCTTGCCTGTTCTTCTCCATAGAGATCCACGTTAGGGAATGGGCAACTACAGTACCTTCACAGTTTTTGTGCCTTTTGACTGGGACTGTAGCTATTTTTTACTGTTATCTTTGTTTCGACAATTCAAAAGTGCCTGTAACTGGCCTACTTGAAATAAATGCTTTGATTTTGATTTTGTCGGATCAACTTTCATCAATATTGGTTTTATTAGAAACATTAATTCGATATGCAAATGTTTTACTTTTACAACTTACATACTTCGAAACTGACAGCGATGCCTTTTCACGAAGAATGCTTATGTACCTATTATTGCTCTGTTGAAAGTTCAGCGGGTATACAACGGGTAACGGGTATGTAACATTACACACCCAACAGAGTGCTTCTAATTAGGTTTAAGTGTCGCTTACTATTCGTAAAAACGGGCATCAAGATCAGGTAGGTAATATTCTAAACCTTGATACTTACTTAAACTCTTACTAAACTAAAAATAACCCCATAAATAATGAACAATACTTAAGTATACAAAAACGCACTCAATTACGCATTGAAATGGCAACTCCTCCGTTTAATTATATTTAGATAATTATATCTACATGACACAGGAGTTTACAATTTCATAACTTTAAATCACGTATGAACACAAAAAGTGTGAAATAATAGAAGTATATATAAATGTTTCATAATGTTTTTATATGCGAAATATTGTGGTGTTATAATGATTGCCCAAGTTTTTTATTAAACTTATAATTGAATTTTGTGTTATTAAGTGTACAAAGGACGTGAATCTTTTGCTGTAAATACTGCTGTAAATAGTTGTAACACCCAATTTAAATATTACGTTAAGTTAGGTCAGGATTTCTAGCGAAAAAAGATATTTTAGGGTGTAAAAATTATAACCACTCAAAAGCTACAAAAAGTCTTTAAGGTGCAATAAAAAAGGACTAGACTTACTACGATATTACATTTTAATAAGTACATGTTAAACATTCAACTTGAAACGAATATAGAAATAAATAATTACAAAAAACGTCCTATTCCAAAAAAAAACTGCCTAAAAACGTGTTTAGCATACGATAACAAAACGCTTTCAAAAAAACTATGAGTAGGTACGAAAAAAAATGTTAAACTTACTATGCCAACAATAACGCAGCACTAACTAAACGTTTTCAAAAAAAAACTTCACAAAAAAGTGTTTAGCCTATTGTGACACAACTCGTTGTTAGATTTCATATTCGCAGTTGAAGTGAAGTGGAACGAACCATTCATATTTGTGCGGCAAATCGATATGCGCCAACCCAATTAGCGCCGGTGATAGTTTTCTAGCTTAGCGTGAGGAACTAACTTCCCACATCCTAGTTAAGACGGGGATATGGTAGATACTGGTTTAGAAGGGACAGTTGTTATTGCCTCAATATCATCTGCCTAGCCTTTTGCCAACTATGTTGGGGTCGACTTCCAGTCTTACCGGATTCAGCTGAATACCAGTATTTTATATCGAACGACTGCCTATCTGACCTTCACAACCCAGTGAGTACTGGGTAATAATATACCCTTTGGTAAGAAAGACTAGTTGTCAGTCTTTCGGGCCACTAAATACCTGTAACGACAGTCTAAGGTTTACAAATGACAGTTTTTTCTCGGACTTACAATGCTTTTATCTCGGTAGTGCCTTCCCAAGGGTTCAGCTAGTTTCTAGTTGGTGTTCTATAATTATCATATTTTGGCTTGTCTAATAAAACTAATGCAAACTTAAGCAAGGTCAGTGACCACGATCACAATACCTACAAATGAATATCTACCTAATACTTCACATATTCCAAGAATTTTGAATTGTAAACATAATCGTGGTTTTCTTATTGTACTTATGTATCAAAGTGTATCGAAACGATGACATTATGGTCGCACTCGTAGGGAGCATATTATTTTACGATAAGTAAAATCCATTTAGCGTTAGCGTACCATTGTAGCGAGCTTGAAAATTTTAACACCCACCTCGAACTTGATAGGTTTTATTTTGCCCTTTATTATAGAAATAGGGCTAATTCTGCCTATTTATATAAAAAAAAAAAAAACCTTATTAACGCAAAGGACATAAGACAATCTACGAACGAAGAGAGCTTGAATAATTTAGGATATGCTCAGATATATTAGGTCAATTTTATTCATACAAACACGCACGATAACAGGAGTACGAGCGGAGCGAGCTCGAAAATTTTTGCTTTCCGCCTCGGATAGATTGGTTTCTCTATAGTTGCCCGACATTTTGCACCCTCTCCTTGCCTACGGCCCTGACGAAGGAGGACACGAGGCGTAAGCGACCTGTGTATGCTGTGTTCACAGGAGAAGAGTAGAGGAGGACAAATTTGGACAGCAACCTAGACGCCTTAAGTTTTTATTAACACAGTAACTTATTATAAAATTTAGATCTTTTCTATATATTATCTTTCCCGACCGGGGGGAGCAAGCGCACCCCCTTGCAATCTGCTGCCGGCGCCATGATTACTAAGTTGATGGTTGTCTTAAAAACATCTAAGACTTAAGTAATAAAAAAAGGTTTCAGTAGGTGTAATGTCTACCAAAGCAGGCCAGGGGTTGCAATTTTCCACATTTCTTTCCCAATTAGTTTACATTTTTCAGGCAGATAAAATAATTTCGAGCATATTTCTTTTCATTAAAATAAACAGTAATTCTTTTCTCACTTATTCGATATCAATAACTTTATACTCGTTTGTGCCAATAAGTATTTTCCAGTTTTGGAAATTCTTGATCTGATCTAGATCTCTGGTGAAGTAGCTGTCAAGACCAGGTTTGGTTGACTAAAGTACCAAAATAACATCATAACAATCATAAGCCACGAAATTTGACACCGTATTAAGTTAATTGATGCACTTAGCAGAATGTGGAAGTAAGGGTACATTGAAACAAAACTATTTCAAACTCGAAACTATGTATTAGCAATATTAACTGAAATTAAAACGTTGCACATTAATATAACGTCTTTGTGGCATAAATGTCACATTTTACGGCTCTCGTCGGAAAACGTTATACAAACAAACAGTTCGGCTGTCCAAAACCAAAACCTAGCACGTGCATCTGAGCAAATTTTATAGGAGCAGTAAAAGAAACATTTTCTTTGACCATTAAGAACACAACATCTTTTTTTTACTGTTATCATTTTGATATTGATAAACACAACTTGGTTTACATTATAAGCTAGTTTGACTCAAGTTAATTCTAATTGTACAAGTTTTTTATATGCCTTACTTAAAGTTGATTTGGGAAATCCAACTTCGTTATATCGGACTAAGACTTGCACTTGCTAGGTTAAGCATTTTCATAACTCTACTTCTTATTACGAAAGAAATATGATTGTTATGCATTCAATGCAGCACAATTTTTGTCAAAAATTTTGCCTTGCTAGGTTTTGATTTTGTACAGCCGAGTTGTGGTTATGTTATGAACGAGTAATAAACGTTTAAAACGTGTTCCAGCTATGTGTCACTGTGTTTGATTTGTAGTCCGCTAGCACAACGAATAGTTTGTGTGATTAAACGCCACTCAAACGTGGAGAATGGACGAGTTAATTAAAAAAGTCTGTGATTTCAATGGCTTATAGCGAGGAAAATGTTGAGTATGAATGTAGATGGCCATAAAAGTAGGTGAAGACCAAAGAAACGATGGATGGACTATGTGAAAGATGATATGAAAGGAGGTGGTACGATGGAAAGGAGGTGACCGCTGAGATGGCGAATAATAGAGAAGTATGGAAGAAGAAGACATGCTGCGCCGACCCCAAATTGCAGGCAGGAGATTGATGATGATGACGATAGCACAAAGGCCAGATTGAGGCTCGTGAGAAGATTTTAATTTAGAGGATTTTAATGAGGGTTAGTTTAAAATTTGGTGGACAGAGTGGAAGTTGGCAAAACTTGAGGTACTTTATGAAAAATCCTTTGATGTTATTCTCAATTTCACTATAAACTAACGACCGAAACTCAAATTCTTTGGCCTTATCCCAAAAGCCACACATTGTAAGAATACTATACTCACTGCTAGGTATTATTTAACCATAAGAAAGCGATGCCAATTTGGCACGTGGAATACTGCAAAAACAAAACTTTTTAGAGTTCCGTCTGAATTCAAGATTTTGACATAAACTTCTCAAAGAGGAATTTCTCCATTTGATCAGGAAATAAGATATAAAAGGCTGCGTTTAATCAGTTTTAAAAAACCAGAGATAAAAAGGCAATGATACAAAACGCTTTAACTATTAAGAACCATAGCAGTTCACAAGTATTGATCGAGAATGTAAAAGTAGAAAACGTTCTTAGTAATTTGTGTCTATTAGAGGCATGCATCGCTAACGTTAACCGCAAAATATCGATCCAAGTATGCAGACATTGACAGGTCACTTTGACGATAATGTGAATTTTATGAGAAAATGCACTTTGTAGTTATAATACAGTAGGTTCAAGGTGAGACTGCCTATCTATGAACTGAAGTGTTCAAGAGCAATAGAGCTTTGGTTACTGAAATTTTAATATAACATTGTTTTTGTGCGTCTTATGCTAGGATAATAGGTTTTGAATGTATGTTTTTTTAATGCTTGTAGTGTAAACAGTTGTTGGTAGACTTAATACTTCAAGCACAAAGTACAGAGGCGGACTTAATGCCATAGGCATTTTCTACCAGTCAACCTTAACATAAATAAATAATCTTGTAGGCTGTGGAATTTCTTGAGCCACTTCTTTGCTTCTAAAACACAAGTAAAACGATGAAGAGCGGGTGTTTTGGGGGACTGTCCTTTGTAATTTTGGTGTTCAAGACAGCTGATTCTCGGCCTAGTTGAGTTAATGAATGTTTCATGATTTTTCGAGCAGCTTTATAATAGAGTCACTCTATGTTCTCTATGGTTTAAACTTTTCCCATGGTTAGAGCCCCAAGGACGAAGTTTATCCAAACCAAAAACCAAAAAGGGCCAGAAAAATAATTCAAAACTTTTCCACTTTTCAGATTCTTTGTCACCTTCCCGGAGAGCAAGGAGTTCTTCAGAATGATCAAGAATATTCCTGAGGACCAGTACTTGGCAAATCCACAGTTCAAGGCACACGTGATCAACCTGATGTCGGCACTGAACCTTGCCGTGGAAAACCTCTACCAGCCTGAGGTGGTTGCCGCCATGATGACCAAGATCGGAGAGTCTCATCGCAGGAGAAAGATTCAGGAGAAGAATTTCCAAGTAAGATGTTGAAAATTTTTAGTAAAATTCTGAAAAAGCTGCCTTTTCTTTAGTTTTCTCTATTCATTAATTAGGAATAGTTGCTTTAGGGTCCAGAAAACCTTATAATTTTTCTGGTAACTTGGAGACGGACCGTTTTCCCTTGAATCATATTCTATACCCCATGTAGGGATATTTTTACAAAAATATTACTTACCCAACCACTTCATACGGTAGACGTGTTCGCAATTCGAAATGACGGCGAGAAACGTTCGATGCTTGAATTAAATTCAATTTACGAACCGCAAATATGGGCGATACGCTCATTTGCATGTCAAATGTATTGGATTAGACTAATGTACAGACCACGGTGGGTGTGGTTCTATTTACATTATTGTACATAATACGTCAACGTTTGTAGATAGGATTCTACTAGATAAATGTTTTTTGTGAGAAAAAATAACACAAAAGACTCCGGCTGTATGTAATGTAATAACAAATTTAAAATGTACTGTCATCATCTCATCATCAAGCAATCAACACATAGTTTTTGCATCTATTCGAACATTAAATTGAATTGTTTTTTTCATTACTAATTTAATACAATTGTGTGACTGCAAATTAGTGGTATAAAAGGTTAATTAAGGATTCGATTCAATTAAATTACATTTGAATATTATTTTGTTGATTGCACGAATTTTGTTTTTGCTTCTATCTGAGCTACTCTTAGGAGGTCCAATAGGAAATCCTAAAGGTCACCATGCGATTTAGTCAAACCAAGTTATCATTACCATATTATTATGTAGAGTATCTGAACCTATTTCAATGAAAAACAAATCTGGCAACTTTAATAATAACTTCTTTTTTCTTTTCTAGCAACTCAAAGAGGTCTTAGTGAAGATGTTCATAGAGTTGCTCAAGCTCGACGATGAGACACTCGGTGCCTGGGGCAAGACGGTCGAGTTCTGGTACAAGAACATATTCGAAACTTTAACTAATGCGGAACAGACCAGATAACATACACATTGTCAACCAATTACAGTATAAAGAGTAGTTTAGTGCCTACAATGGCTACTGTGAAAGGCAAACTCGATTTGATCTGCGTTACGATGATAGGAAAATAACCGAACGAGCTAAATCAAATACTTAGATACTGCTTTGGAAACCAAATTAAAGCCAAGACCATCATCAAACGTTAATTTAGTATATATTAGACGATAATGTTTCAGTTGACATAAAACTTATTTGAAGTGTATAAAATTTTAATGACCATAGATTTATTCTGCCATTTTTAAAGCTTTATAAAAACCGTCTTTTACCACTTTTGTGTTTAAGATAATTTTATATTCGAGTAGTCCTCGTTTTCTATTGTTTTCCTTTCATCTTTTGTTAGAATCTGTTCTTGCATTGAGGTCTCGTTAAACGGATAATGTAGCTAGTCATTTTCATAGAGTTTGCTTTTCATTGTGTTAAATCAGGCTGAATAATTCATATTGCATAATTATGTTTGTCAACGCTGATCGACGAATCGATTTTATTTCATGATTTTTCTATTCGATTTTTATTGTTCATAAAAAGTCATAAATACAACTTGTATTTTATTTTTTGTTGTTTAATTTTATTTGGGTCCTACAGTTAGTGATCGTGTTTTTTAACGATTTTATTTAGTTTTTCGTTGGTATTTTACTGACGCCTGTTCGTATTTTCATCTTCGGCGTCCTAGCTTCTTGGTTCAGAGCCTGTATCAATGTTGTAAACACCAAAAATCTTAAACTTACACCTTTTTCTTTTACCTCTTGCGTTAAGTACCTACTAAATTTTCTTAGAATTTTCATTATTGTACCGTTTTATACAAAGACATTTAAGTGTGTTTATGTACACTTAATTATTAATTTGTCATAGATGTATATTATCTATTTTTATTATAATAAGACGCATTTAATAAGATTGTAGGTTAGATTTAAATGCTTCGAACATCTTCCATTTTATTGCATATTGTAAATAGCTATATTTGTAAATAAAGCTGTCGATTTTTGTACATTGTACACTTGTTAAACCAAAAATATATTATGTAAATACATATTCAATATTGTCAACGATTTTAATTATTGGTTCATTAGATTTTATATTGAAGTATTGGCGTTTTACTTATCTTTGGCCTCGAGTTAAACAACAGCAACTGCGGATTAACACATAAAGGGCGTAAAAAGACCCTTAACGAAGCTATAAGGCACTTATTCTCCCCGTCATAGCTATAACTTTTTTGTTCCAGACCATACCTGGGAACCTTCTAGTTACGGAGATATTGGGGGTCAAAGTTCCAACTTTTTCAAAAGTTTTTTTTTTTAATGTAAGATTTTTAATTTTAACACCTTCACGTCCGTCGTGCTATTCAATTCATCCATCAGAACAATGTGTTGAGTGCGTTACATTGAGTCCTACCGTCAAACCTGATTTTTCACCCCAAAAAAAAAGCCGTTTCCCAGCAATATTTTTTGCGTAATGTTACTTAGTTTGATGTACATAATCTTGGTTGACGGTTCTGTGAAGGGTCCGTTTACACCCTGTATATACCCAGGGGGTCAGTAACGACCCGTGATTACCTGAATACTTGTAAAGCACACTGTCGGCTAATTTGTGTATCAATTCTTAATATTATAGTGCCATATTTTGTTAGTCAAAAGATCTAGAGTAGGAATGTTAAGGTACCTACTGTGCTGTGCATCAAAATAAATCTTTTGACTGCCCTCCCCTCTAATTTCTAAAATAAGAGAAGGAAAGTTCTGAATAAAATTAGGTTTCTAGAACGTTAAAAAAAACTTAAAACTAAAATTGGTTTGAATAAGATTTGATATTTAGTTTTTGAGATATGAGACTTTTTCGTCAAACTGCGGCATTAAGTTTGTTTTTTATTAACATACTGTAAAAAAACAAATATAGTTTTGCTGTAAAGTGTAAAACATGAATGAGCGTTAAAAATATTGTTATTATATTGTTTGGTGCTACGGAACCCTGTGTGTGCGAGTCCGACTTGCACTTGGCCGATTTTTTTTACACAAAACAGAAGGGTTTAACTACCCACATTAAGGGTCATCTTTGACAGGCCTTACAGGTAGTCAATGGCCCGAAAGTGTGACAACCAGTCTTACCAAGGAAAGGAAGGGGTATCGTATTATATTACCAGTATTTAACTTCAGTAGACACTACGTAGAGTGCCTTGTTCCCGAAGGGAAGCCGGCAGGAACCGGTTTCTCAGGTCTTGGGTTGTGGAAATGTGGAGGTCAGATAGGTAGTCGCACCAGTTGAAATTCTTGTATTCAGCTGCATCCGGTTAGACTGGAAGCCGACCCTAACATGATTGGGAAACGGCTAGGGAGATGATGATGATGATAACATACATAATGTTCATCATCTGCCTAGCCTTTTCCCAACTATATTGGGGTAACATACATAATGTTGTCAAACATAACGTCCCATGTCCCATTTTTTTCCAAAATCAAAGAACTCCCCCACTCTACTGTCAAAATTCCACCATGTTTGTAAGTAAAAGTAAATACTTGGCTGTATAATAAAATTCCCTAGTCTCGCATAGAGTATAAAGTACGGCGGACTCGAGTGCTTGCATTATTCAGCCTGCTGCATATTTAACGCGCGCCGTCGCCGCTCTCCTGTCTCTCGTAACGTTACTACAGACAGGGTTTACACCAAAGAAAATTAACAATGATTTTTATGTAGGTATACACCTTCTTACATTTAATAAAAATAGCTAACTAATTAGTTGATCACCCAACATAACTCCTGAAGATTTACATATGTAGGTATAAACGCTAGGTCATTTTTTTTTGACCGATTATTTCTCAAAACCTATCAGTCATATTGGCTTAAAATTTGGTTTGATGTGTGGTTTATTATATGAATTTTCAGGATATTCTAAAACCAAAGTAAAGAAGGTTTTTTTTAAAGTGCAGAATGACCACAGTGTAAACCAGGTTGTGAACAATGAATCCCCAAACAAAGGTTAACAAAGAGTTAGGGGTTTTTATAGGTAATTAAAGACATTTAACCGTCAAATTTATATTTATAAGAAAACTAGCTGTGCTCCGCGATATTTGCCCGGGTAAAATTAGCGGTGTTAAATATATTTTACGACCAAATATACATATGTTGGATATGTAACATATGTTACATATGTTGTATGTGTGATATATTTACTCTGATAGGGTCGTACATCATGTGGGCAGATGATGGGTTTCGTGCAATGAAAATACACTGCGATACACTTTCTATTAAACTAACAAATAACTTAAAATTACAATTTAACACAATAACACGGGGCACAATGAATCGGGTACACTTCCAAGACGACTCGACTCCGCCGCGATCAGACATTGACTGTCCCCCTCGCCTCAAGCTGAACCTCAGGGCTCTAGAAGCACCCTGTTGTGTGGGTAGATTTGTAAGTAGGTCGCGTGATGTCACCAGCGGCGCACTTGCGATTAATTTTATGTTCATACTAATGACCGGATCCGACAGATAAAAAAAAAACATAAAAATCGGTCGAGCCGTTTCGGAGGAGTACGACCACAAACACCGTGACAAAAGATTTTTATAAATAAGAAAGATAAAGCTAAATTGGCTTTTTCGCGTTACAGCTAAATTGGGCGATGCTCATCGTCAGGAGAGCACAGCCTCTGGCTAACCCTTCGGATCAATGAGTATTGTTGTGTAAATTCCGCAACCTTAAATATTAGGACTCCTTACTGCTTCTTAGAAATTCGTAAAGGACCTGGACTTCTAACAGTGGACCTGGTGGCCTACCATGATGTCTTAAAGTAGAAGTAAGAGATGGCGCTAGACGACCTGTATAGCTCTGTCTCTTTCCCACACTAGTATTACTTTCTTACTCTCGTAGTAACCCCTCTGACATAAGGAGTTCTCTCACTATCTACCTTATCACTGTCATCATTAGCCTACAGCAGTCCACTGCTGGACATGGGCCTCTTCAGTCGCACGCCACTTAACTCGATTATCGGCAACTCTCATCCAGTTGTTACCAGCCACAGCCACCCTGCGGAGATCGTCACTCCACCTCCACTAGCCTGAGGGCGTTCCACCGTAATCTTGCCGATTTCTACTCAAGAACACGTCTCCATCAACGGTCATCGGTTCTACGGCTAATATGGCACTACCTAACTGTTTCTTCTCAAACACTACTTTATAAACGACATCGGACTCACCGTCGCTTTCGTACGCTTTCAGTTAACATGCCAGCGACTTTGGTGTGATGAGCTAGAGACTAAAAGTATTAAATGCATGTATGTATATAAATAAAGATAGGCACTTACCTGTTTTAAGCCCTGCTTAGCTTCATCGTACAGGTTTGATAAACTACAACGTTACTAACAATGAAACTCAAAATGCAAATTGTCAAGGAGTCGGAGGAATTGTCAACCAGAAAGTTGTAGATTTTTTTTATTATTATTATTCGTGACAAGCCCGCCACAGTCCACACTATTCCCAACCAATGCAACTCCTGAAAGCCAGAATCAACAGGGTGAACACCAGAAAAGTGCCAAGACAATGAAGGTCAACGAAGTCCCAGAAAAACAATTTAACTGTCTTGGATCCCGCAAGGAAATTAAAAGTTGTAGATAGTTGTACGTTCTAATACGTAAATACATTCTATCTGAAAAAGATAATATTATCCTACGTACATCTACCAATGTGCCTACACAATGACCTTACCAACACACTTTATTACCGCCCGCAGCTCCTTTCCTTTACAAGGGGACCGTCAAATCATTTAGTGTGATATCCTTCAATAGAAGAACGATTCTACGTCTATGTACATACCTAGTACCTACGTATCTATGTATTATAAATTGATGGCACTTAACGATACACAATGAAGTGTTGTTAGCAGTTCGTACTATCGTCCAAGAAAGTGGGTATTAGTCCAGTAACTTTATACATCACTGCTTGCGTCAAATCCGGTAGTTCTGATTTTTTGCAGACTTGTTTATGATGTTGACCCAATAAATAATCCAAGTTTGTGATCTCAAGCGCCGAACGCCACTTTAACAAAAATAGAAAAAACCGCGAAATTTTCGGTTTTTTTTTTCTGAGTTTGGCGATTATAACCATAAAGGCCTAGTTTTTGATAGTAACTTTTTAGAACGTTTTTAAAGAAAACTAAATTTGCTACAATATGAGACGAGACTGTCTCTGTAGTCCTAACAGTTTCTGAGATAAAGCCTTTCAAAGTTTATAATTTTTTCGAACCCCGCAATTGTTTGCTATATTCTGTCGTTCTGAATGAATTTTGACCCTGATTCTTCGTAACCCCTGTTATGCTATCGAAGCCCTGTACGTTTTATGATGGGAAGTTAAAAAAGAAAATGAGAAGTGTGAACGATGATGTTTGATGATAAGCTAAGCTACGAATAATGAAATAAAAAAGGTAACTACAACATAAGTTAATAGGTTTATTAGGTAGTAAATTGAGTTATTCAAAATCAATAAATTAAGTTAATTTAGCCCCCTTGAAAGGTCCCGGTTGAGGTTCGTCCGTGTTTGGATAGGCATATCCCCATCGGGGGATGGTGATGTATTTTCGATGTCTTGTGCCCACAAGTCATCCTCCATGTCGATATCGAACAGATCATCGCCTTCTGGGATATCGACTATTATCGACTACCGCAACATCAGGTACGTTGTCACAGGAGGCCCCGCTGCAGCGCCTGCAGTCTGTTGAGCATTTCAACCCTGCCTTCCTGCAGCTGTACGCGTTCCCACAACCCTTCTTGCAACCGCAAAAAACCATCCGCAAGAGCTGCGTCTTTGACCATCATTTTGGGGTTGAGGCCTTGTGGTGTGGATATCCACCCCCAGGAGAGAGGGCTCAGTGTGACTCCCAACCACGCCTGTACCTGTAACCTAGAAGATTGTACAGTACACTTGTATAGAAAATGATGAATGAGATGTAATGTGTAAGTGAATGCAAGGACTTTGTGCCTGATGGTATGTCCGCAATGTGTGAAATCGAGCAGAGCCTCGTGTAGGAGCTAACCTGGCCAGATTAAAGCTGGTTTTCGTCGCAGCCCTGGCGAATAGTTGGTACCACAAAACATTGCGAAGTTCGAAAAAATGATGAATTTTGAAAAACTTTATCTCGGTAACTATTAGGTCTAAAGAGACAATTCTGATCTCATTTTGTAGCAAATTTAGTCTACTTTAAAAACAATTAACAACTAGTGCTTTAGGGTTATAATCACCAAACGCTGAAATTAAACCGAAATTTTCACGGTTTTTTGGATTTTTGACAAAGTTGCGTTCGGCGCTCGAGATCACAAACTTGGATTATTTATTGGGTCAACATCATAAACAAGTCTGCAAAAAATCAGAACTACCGGATTTGATGCAAAGTACCCCCGTACTTTCAGGCGACAAGGTTACTGGACTATATTAGTTAATAGGTATAGTGCTTAGATAGAATACCTACGAGTTATTGTACACCAAAATTGTAACACAGCCCTTGATACATAGATCGAGGATCGGGACCTTACTAGTATGGTACTTTATTAAGTACTAACTTCAAATCTTATTCAAACCAATTTTAGTTGAAAGTTTTTTACGTTCTACAATCCTACATTTTTTCATAATTTTTCTCCTATTACTTTAAAAATTAGAGGGGGCACATTTTACCACTTTAGAAGTGTCTATCTTTCAAAAGATTGACTTTGAGAAAAAAAAATTGTTTTAGGAACCCCAATGTCATTTTTAAAATCCTATCTACAGACACCCCGCATGTTTTTTTTTTAGTTTCAGTTCCATGTGTGGCCCCCCTTAATCTTTTTTTGTATAAAATCGTAAAGCAGTTCATAGAATATTTCTAATAGTGTTTCATTTCCACAAATAACTATAAACTACGTGGTTTATAGAGTCACACCAACACATCAAAAAATTACTATAAAAGTTAATTTGGATATAATAGTTTAATTCAGACAAACCTCGATGTAATAATTTGATTAACACTCACATAATCAATTTTGTTAATGTTATTTCATTAACCAGTTCCATGAATTGATTTGCCAGTCATTCTTGTTTATGAATTAATGACGAATCAGATACTGCGAACTTTAACCTGTTATCAACATCTCGGCTGAAGAGCAGATAAAGAAAAACTAATTATAGAAACTACTGCATGTATTATGAACAATCAGAGCACACATAATGGCGATTCCCAATTTTTTATTTTTTTGTCTAAAACGACCTTTCCCCACACTAGGAATTTCTTCTGTACCGTGGGTGCGTTTACAAACATTTAAGCTCACATACACAAACAGCCAGACCCGGAACAACTACCTGTAGGCCATACAAAAATTTGTTCCATGCGGGAATCGAACCCGCGACACGAAGCGCAGCAGTCAATCGCTCAGCCTCTGCGCCAGCCGTGCCGTCATGTTATAAGTCTTTACCCATGAAATTGCCATTTTGTATCTATACAAAAAGTTAAAAATCATTTATACATATAAAAGTCAAAGTCCTGACTGACTGACATATCAACGCACAGCATAAACCGCTGGTCCTAGAGACATGAAAAGAGGGTGTATTCTTTGTAAAAAGTAGGTATCCACTAAGAAAGGGTTTTTCCAAATTCCACCCCTAAGAGGGTGAAATGGGTGGTGAACTTTCTGTGAAACTTTTTATTGGAGTAAATTGACTTGAAAATTTGTGTATGTACTCTTTAATTAAAATGATGAGAAACGTGTATCACAGTTTTTTCCAAAATCACCCCCCAATATAAAATGGGAAATTATTAATCGGGCGAATAAAAATTTAATTGGCGACCAATATACTAAATGGGCGACTGTTGTACCAAGTAAGCAACTATTTATCCGGTCATTGCAGCAAGGAGAATATAGGAAGCAAGAGCGAGCGAATGCTGAGAGAGACTTGTGGCACCCCGACTCGGACAGGTTAGGTTCGTGTTAGGTTACTTTAAACTCTGCAAACAGATATAGGAGCCCCGCTCAGCGGGGGTTCGTCGACTACGCCTTATCTACAATCTAGTGATTAATAACCTTGTTTTAAGTTTTTTACAGGAGTCCTTAAATTATCACATAATCGTACTGAACAACTAGTAACTCAAATTTCTATTTTCAAGTCGCTGTTTTAAACATTTGTATTCGCCCACTGTTTGTCGCTCACTTAGTATTTCAGTAGCCCATTTTCAATATTTTTGTCACAGTTTTTCCAAAATTATCCCCCAACAGAGTCAAATAGGGCTTCGAAACTCACGTAGACGGACACATGGCGCACAGTGTTACGCAGGGCGTGCGGGGCGCGGGAGTATTTATTTTTTAGTAAGGTAGGATTTTTCTGAGGTAGACGTGTCTGTAAATATATGTGAAATCCCGATTTTTGGCTAGGCTTGTGATAAGCGACATTGGTATTAATTATGATGTCTATAAATAAATTTCTAATGAATCATTTAATTGTCGTCACCGGTGTCCAATCTCAAACCAAGGTATCAATATTTCACACATGTACCTAATGTAATTGATATTACTGTATTATTCAAATTAAATTAAATACTTACACTAACTACTCTTTATTACCTGTTCAACTTTAATATTACACATACATATTATATCATACATAAACCATTATAAAGGCGAAAGTTTGGATGGATAGATGTTTGTTACTCAATCACGCTAGAACGGCTGAACAGATCTGGATGAAACTTGGCACAGAGATAGATTATAGTCTGGTATAGCACAAAGGTTACTTATTATCCCAGAAGTAAGATCCCGTGGGCAATTCCCGAATTCCACGCGGGCGAAGCCGCGGGCATAAGCTAGTATAAATATATATTTTATTTTTTTATCAAATTATGATACATGCTATCGATGTATCTCTGCCAGCGCAGTGGTAATTTTTCAGTGCCCTTGAATAAGTCAGATGGACGGGAGGCAGAAAACTCTTCAAAGGCCATTTTGTACTGCCTCTCGGGTGTTGAATTTTTGTCCTGCCGAGAACTTGTCCAAATTCTGGAATAGAAATCAGTCGGCGCAAGGTCTGGTGAGAACGCTGGATGACGCAAAACTTTCAACCCTAGCTCTTGTAGCTTGGAGACCGTCTGTTGTGCAGCATGTGGTCGAGCGTTGTCGTGCAGGAGCAGCGGGGTTGAGTGATTAACCAAAGCTGGCCGTGACTTATGAGCTTCTCTATGAAGCGCAGGCTATACGGCCAGCTAGTGGGTGAGCGAACGAGCCGGGCGAGCATCTTTTCTTACTTCGGTTCGGCACTTTCGATCGAATTTTCGAAAATCTTTTAATGCTGATTTGTTATTTCTTTTTATAAATAAAGTAATGTTTCCTTTGAGTAAAATGTGCTATTTCCAGTATATTTATAGTACTTTACCTCCAGGTGAGGTTGAAAAATTCCACCCTGTGTAATATTAAAAGATATCTTTGACTACCGCAGGACCACCAACGCCAACCGGTTCCATATTTGGTAAATAATTAGTTCTCAATTGGTGCTAATTAGTGCACAAACAACAAAATTGGTGCCTCAGTAGTTTTCGAGAACATCGACTTTGAAGGTGGTAGTCACGCTCCATTTAGCAGGACCACCATGAGCGCCGAAAAAGAGGGTCTGCTACAGCTATTCCAAGTATACAAATAATTAATGCCCTTATGTGATTCATTTCGTAAGAAAACAGAACTAAAATATTTTGAATTTACCGAGAAATCAACGATGATAACTTTCGCGCGCTTTTTCAGCAGGACCACGACTTTGAATGTTGATTCCAAGTTTGAGCAGCTTGTCGCTTTCCTCAAACCTGCATAGAAAATTACTGTCCTGCAAGATAAAATAGGCCATTAGGATTTTTTTTTAATTTTTACAATTTTTTTACAAATCCAATCTGTTATTTACCTAAATTTCAGGTCTTTGAGAACAGCACGGCCGTGCTGTTCTCCGCGTTTCAATGGCGCGGCCACGTTCAAAACCTTATAACTTTATAACCATAACTCAATAAAGGAATCAACTTTTACAAATTTTTACAAAATCTTGGCAGTTTTTTTTTTAATCGCGTGGTCTCGCCATCGAAACGAACACATGATTCCGTGAGACTTTTTACGTGATTGGTTATCGTTTTTACAAGTTTTCACTACACAGGAAGGCATAATTCTATTTTTTTATCAATGCTATCTAGACGACTCGAGACGTACCTACTAGGAGCGATGATTAATAGGAGTTATTGGTTCAGGTGATTTATAGTACCCTAACTATAAATCACCTAAACCAATAACTCCCAGCTACTAATATTAGAAAAAAAAATGTGATGGAAATAACTCCTAAGTGAAACGGCAACATTTAAGTCCAATTTTTGTTATGAATTTAACAAGTGGCGGATTTACCAGCAGGCTGAGTAGGCTTGAGCCCAGGGCAGCAGATTTTTGGGGCGGCAAATTTAGGGACCGAATTTTTTTTTTTTTGTGCTACCTTAGAAATCAAAAATATTTTGGCATGACGGTTTTCTGATGTCTTACAGATTGTATATGTCTGCAACAAATTTTGGCGATGACGTTCCCCTCTCACTTGTCATTGCACATTCCGAGTAGCAATCTTCCACATTCTAGAGTAAAACAGCTAGTTCGCCGCCCCCAACCAGTAACCGGTAATATACCCAAAACTTATTTTACGTAAAATTTCAACGAAATTGTTGGATTGTAAAAATAATGTAGGACATGACAATTGTAGAGGCAGGGCGGCAAAAACTGTACGTTACGATACGTTGAAAACTTGTAAATCTGCCACGGACTTAAACTAATATAATACAAATAAATATGAAATAACGAATATGTTATGCCTATTAATTATAATGATTATAATGATTTTAATGATTATAATTCTGTAACTGCATACGTGTTACGGTCGCGAATCATATTTTGTTTCACATATACTCCGTTGTAACTTTATTATTATTCTATGTATATTAATATTGTGGTCTTTTACAAAACGTAAATCAGGTTAAAAGTTGGAGATAAATAAAACACAAAGCTTTAATGATTTTTTTTTATTTTTTTTTTACAATTAATCAGATAACATACATATCAAACCAGCCGAAGTATGGCTAAACCCATTTATTATCTAAACTTACGAACAATACAAGAAATTGATACCTCACAAATTCACCTTACTTTAATATATATATAGATATATTATAATAATATAATATGCGTTCACTCTACATATAGTCTACAACCTACTTAATCATAATCTAAGTTTTGCATAAATTCAAAGTAAATATGCCCAAAAGAAATATTGTTGAACTATGAATATATATTACTTTTTGGCAATTAATTGAGTATCATTTATGTGCATAGCAAAATTAATTTTCTTTTAACATGTAACTTAGATCTTACTTCATAAAGAGGCCACAAATATAACATGCGTTTCTGTCATCAGTTCGATTAAATAGGGACTTTTTGTTAAACATTATTTATTGCCTATTCTATAAAGATTACTCTTATCGAAATGTAAGAAAAATATCCTTACGCAATAACTGAATTAGTCTAGCAGTGCTGTGCAGTGAGTGTCGAGGGTCCACCGGTGGCTGGGAGGCGCGCGCGCGCGTCGTGTGCCGGGACACAGAGTCGCGCGCGTCGCACGCCGGCCGCGCGCGCGCGCCGCCCGACCCGCCTCACCGTTGTGCGTACACATTGCGCTAACAATACGAGACAACATTTCACATAATGATCAAAACAACTATTTGTCATCTACATAAAATTTGCTCCAAATGTTTATATTAAAATATGTCTACTTATTGTAACTTCTAATTAGTTACAGCCAACTTTACAAATAATTGATACATTAGACTCTCAAATAGATCTCTACTAACTATTATTAATTAATGGTAAAAAATAAAGAATAAAAATACTTCTAAACATTGCATTTCAATCACATAAGGTTTAGTTTAAATACAATAATAACATTTTTAAAACCCGAACATAAGTATTACAAGAACAATGATATCGTTGAGTTCTGGAATGGAAAATAGCACACTTAAATTCACTAACTGTTACACTTACATAATAATTATTGTTCTCCTGCTTTGTTTGTTAATATACATTGCTTTTAAGGTAGTATCAGAAAAATAACAGTAAAATATATCGACTATTTGATACACTGATAAAATTCATGATAAAACCCTTAAATTAACTTAAAGAAATTGTTAAAATTGTGTACCAAATAACAGTGCAGTGCGTTTGATAAGTACTGGGAGTCGATATATAAATAGATTGATATAGGACATACTATGTGAGGTTATAGAATGAGGTAATACAGATACAAGAAACAAAGAACCGCTGCCGATGGCGCCTCGGGCGAAGTCGGCCCACCGTCGTCCGCGCCACTGTCTACACCTTATATAAATGGAGACGCCTATGTCTAAAAACACGGCAGTTGCAAAAATAGATCTAGAACAGTAAAAGGTGTAGGACGAGTGTGGCGGTGGCGCGGTGTGTCGCCCGCCCCGGGCACCCGCTACGCTATTATTTGGTACGTGACGGAACACTAACGATTCGGCGCAGCGAATCGTCGACGGAACATACGTAGAGGATGGTGTACAGATCGATACAAATTCATATTACTATTAAGGCAGCCGTTCATAAACTTACTACGTGAAAATTTCTTACGCATGCCTCATAATTATTACGACCATAATTATATTATTACACATTATACTTTAGACATTGAGAATACAAAGTTTCAAATAAATACCCAACAAAGTTAATTTGAAGAACATAAGGAACACTACAGCAGCAATCAAATTGCGAACACATTTTGTACTACATAAAAAATAATACACAACCCTTTGCGCGAAAAGACTGAAAAGTTCAACTTTTAAAGTCACCATGAAACTCGGGCCCTAGCATGAAATGCAATACAGACTAATATTCCGTGCGTTCGTCAAAGATGTGCTTATGAGTTTAGCGTACATATATCTCCTGCAAACGCAAGGAAAATGCTTCATAGTACGACCCTCGTGTCACTTTCAGTTAATACTAGATCTTTAGAATAAATTTTCCCATCACAGAGATTTGCACAGAAAAATCTTTTAGTTTTTTTTTTAATATATTTAGCCTATTGATATAATTATGTCATAATTTAGTATCTGCTTATTTCTTAAGTGTTCCAATACAAATACCAAGGAGAATTAATTATTAATAATATTGGTGTAACGTGAGACGAGACAGCCTAAGTCTACGCTAAACTTATCAATTAGTTATGTTGATATTGTTATAATGAAATACGTCGCTGAAACATGCTTTATATAACTACATTGTACTTTAACTGAAAGGTGGTACCGACAAATATTATTTTTTTTATTATAAAACAACGCCAATCGTTCATTATTTTAAAGACACGTCACTTACTACAATACTAAAGGCAATCCAATTTAGTATTCATTATTATGATAACTTAAGGTTTTACAATATTATCAAACTTAACGCACATCACGGGAATCACGGATATGAATACAACAAAATAATTCGAATTAGAAATGTAGACGATATGCAACGTTCGAAGATCAATTATGTTAAGGAAACAAATTTCAGATGACATCGGTGGTACTCGAAATAATTTCTTGTGATCAGTCTCCGCCCTGAGCGGCGGTGATGTCATGATACTGAGTGATCCATTAACTTAGTTTGTAAATTATTGATTCATTGGGATCGGTACACTACATCTTTACATGGTGGGCTTTTTAATTACTAATTAAGCTTGTTCGTTTTGTACAACATAAACCGACATCGGTACTACTCCACTCGTGAAATGGTCTTTTAAATGTATTCCAACTCTATACATCACTAAAGTAAAAAAATATACGAAGCAGTTAAATATGATGTCTCGTCACATAACATGTGCCGCTGGCAGTAGGAGACCTCTAATAAAATAAATATTCTCATCCGACTCACTGGACAATATTAAAAATATTTTCTTAATCACAGATATCAGTCTGTCAAAATTTAAATTAAGTATATTTCAGAATTGGATTAGTCGTTCCTCACTTACATAGGATATTATTCAAGTACAAGTACAATCAAGGTACAAAAGTGACTAATTTAAGACCGCAGAGTATTGATTTTTGACGCCAATAGAAATATCTAAATATTGAGAGGTTATTAGTACTTTTGTGGAACATTAACGAATTTGGTCGTTCGAACTACGCAATTACGTATATGTCAAGCACGGTGTCGTCGAGACCGGTACACTTCTCTTATAGTACAAATGAACATTGAATATAAACAATTTCACACAGGTACAACAGAGATCTAATGAAAGAATAATACGAATATAAACTAGTTTCATATAGGATATGATCGTTAAATTATGCTCGATTATAATCACTCGCACGTCGCGCCGTGCGATACATGAATGCGAGAGAGACTAGAGAAGCAGTGTGTGTGTGTGTGTAGTTAGCGAGCAGCAGTCTCGAGTCTACTGCATCAATTAACTGTTGGTGGGTGGTTGGCCTTCATACACATACATAAATATACATAAAAGCTACATAGTGGTCGTCGAATCAAATGCAACTTCACTGACGTATCCGAAAGGTGCGGCGGAACCCGCGCGCCCGCGGACGGGGCTCCAGCCTAACGCAATATATCTACCGGTGTGCATGTCCTTTGTATGCTCGCAGAGCTAACAGATAAATGGCGACTTACTGCTCTATTACAACTATACATAATAGCAGTTAAAATATTCTCAGCAATCACATTTAGTTAAATTACCACATAGAGAATTTAGCTTAGTTCAACATTTTTTATCAATGGCCCTCTGTTTACACGTAAAGTCACTCAGTACATTTTTTTTATATTTTGTTTATAATCAGTTGTTTGTGTTTTATCAAGAACACCCTTTGTCTTACAGCTATATATTCCAATAATACAAAAATCCATTCACTATAATTAAGGTAAATTTTAGATATTTAAACACTAAAATGTAAAATATGAACATCCTAAATAAACTCTGATATTCCAATTTTTAGGCATTAGCTCAATTAATTAAATATATGATTGAGTGACTATGAAAAAAGAGAAATAAATGCATTATAATAATACTACCCAACCATTTCCTTGTAAAGTTTGACAGGGTCCAAGCTGCTCGGGCCGACCTATCGTTACCTCTACACACTAACGTCAAAGCCTTCGTTATTTTATATTTGGTATTCACTTATTCGCACCACATAACAAGACTAGAGGAATGGTTGCCTCTGTGTCGACGTCACGCGTCCCCGCCATCTCAACACGATCCCTCGTAAATAAGGAAGACTAGTTTCTTTGTAGATATCACCTAATGTGTTCTCTATTGTATTAGGACGTCAACGTCGTAACGTACAAAAATATATATAAATAAAGACAACAAGCAAAACTTTAACCTTATTTAAATTAAAAGGCCCTCCTGAATATCGTACGAACTATCACTAGGTTTAATTATGTCGTATAAGTAACATCGTCAGTTATATGCGACGGCAAAACGCATTTATTAACAATGGAAAAAAAAATGAGAATGTCTTTTAGTGTGCAATGTTCAGCTTATTTTATGAGTGTAGTGTTTTCAGCGTAAAATGAAACTGCATAATATTCATACATATTTTGGTCCCTATATGTGAGTACACAGTTGAACGAGTGAGTGCTGCCTGACAATGGATTCATCGCGACTGATGTCAAGCTAGAAATAAGCCGAACTGTTGTCACGCCACCGACCCGGCGCCCTTGAACCGCGCTGCTCAATATTCCGTGCAATATTTATTGGCTTTTCTTGGCAGTGCCAACTAACTATAGGGACGACAAAACGTAGTAAGAAATATACGTATCTATTTAAATACGAGTTTGATTTGAGTCTAAACTAATAAAGCTACCAAATTAATAAGATACGATCACTTTAACACAACAAGGTCACAGGGACGGTAGAGTGACAAGCGAAGGAAAGCTATGAAATACATTACAAACGCGCTACGCGTAGTTTAGGCGGCATGAGTCCTACGCCATACACACTGCAGTTATCAGCTATGGTCCAGTACATTAATAGCTAATTTGGAGATTACAAAATAACTTTAGAATTTTATTCCGCACTAAGGGAAGTTTAATAATTAAGATAATAAAAAAAATTAAAATTAACAACAATATGAGCAAACTACTTGAATAGTTGAGCTAAAATAACACCAGAGCAGCTTGGATAGACTACAGCGACCTAAGCGTCGGCTGACAGTATTAATGGCTCTTATTTGTACGATCAATAGTTTGTTGTGATGTCAGAGATCCACCCAATTTATGTAAACAACACAAGCGGTCGTCCAATGGCTTACAGACATCGACTTTGGCATTCAAGTGTTATGGAATAGATGCGATCGTTCGAACACGCGACACCGCGTGATCTCACTTCAAGATAACCAACAAATGTTAAGGTTACACGTTAATTCGGGTAAACTTCATGAAAACCAAAAAATAAATAGATAAAAATATTTACATATACGTAGGTATATATATAAAATGTTGATTGATGAAATAACACTTATTACAATAAAAGTAAAACATAGCTAAGCTCATTAATGATTACACAAGGCGTGGGCGCGGGCCCCGCTGCTCGCAGCCTTATATTGTCTACAGCTAGTCACAGAGCGGTGCCTAGGCGCACAATTCATTATAATACATTTTTGAAAGGAAACGATTACACCTGCCATCGGTTACGGTAACGTACCACAGTTCATTGAGGCACAATCATTGGTTTCTTTTAATTGCTTTTCTTTATATATTTTTTTTTTCATTTTTTTTTGTTTTTTTTTATTTTTTCATTATTTAACTTATATTTACATCTATGATCGTTATTATAATTACTTGTAGGTACGTAAATTTACTCTAAATAACAGAAACAAATCACGAAAAATGTTATTAAAAGTGAAGCGTGAAGCGTATTAAATTTTTACGAATAAAATTCCACAATATATACATATTACAGTATAGATGTATCATATAAATACACAACAACATAATAATAACACAGACTAAATTGCACATGGCGCAATAATTGTGTGCAGGAAATAATGATGCAGTCATTGAACCGAGAGGAGATTCAGTTAGCGCGGCGCGGTGGCCGCTACTCACAACCTTGCGATGCGCGGAGGCGCGCGCACCTCTATCGATACACCTCTAACACCATAATATACTGCTACCGACACGTCTACACATTTAAAATACGTCCACTTTACAATAATATGTATATCCATTATTAAGTACTGATAACTTTAACTGACTAAAAATTTCAAGGCATAAACTTCTTTCGTCTTTAATCTATGGATGACGTATTCTAAAGGGCACTGGTTTATTATACTTTCCGTTTGATCGGCTTGTCTAACCTTAAAATGGAAAAAACTTTATAAAAAATTAAATATGACATTTATTGCTGTATCATTAAAATTTAAATTTGCACCAGAGTAAACAACTGAGATTTAGGCGTTACCGAATATTGGTGTAGAATTGGACAGAACAATATCAGTTAAAAATAATACCTATACTCTTTATTTATTCTATCAATCGGTAAAAGAAACACCCTCATCACTTAAATTGAGCTTTAACAATACATAGAATTGACATTTGTCTGTTTATACGTGCACTATTGCTGAATAGACGTAACACGAAATGTTATAGGAACATCAGATCATTAACCCGTACCGCGAATATAATTTCAAATTTTGGAAGAATCTTTATCAAGCAGAGAAATGCAATCAGTTGTTCCGGACATCTTTGATAATCACTCTTTGGCACCAAACATTAAACTCCGTGACAATCTCGATTATGGCCCTTGGAAGGCGAATCAAATAGTTCGGCTGCACATCCGTGCCTTCGTATCGGCAACCCGGCTGTGGTGAGACGCGTGTCATACAAGCGGACGTCTGTCGTGAGGGAATAGGGAATCCGCGTTCGAACTAAATCTGTATCTGATACAAATCGCGAAAGGCAACGAAGAATATGCAATGATGTAAACGCAAAACTGCCGTCGGTCCCTATAGTAAGATAATACGGTAGTAATGACAAATGCTAACATTGGTTCTAAATGAACACATCACACATCGAAACATTTAACACTAACTACTACAGGTCCGAAGCGAACAGAGTTCAAACGCACTGACACGTCCAATGTCGCGTTCACCTAACTTAATTAATTAATTTGTGAAGAGTACGCGAGCCGAGGCTCGACAAGGTACATCGAATCGCTTAAATCTAACTTAAGGCTAAAATCGTTTTATCATAAAAACACTGGAAGATGTTCGAAATACAGATACAATTTACATTATTATAAGTCGGGTGACCGGCTCGTAAGCGTGGTGGGTCGCGGAGCGAGTCTCGAGAGAGAGAGCGCAGGGCGGCGCGGGGCCGCCGGCCGCTCGCGAGCGCTCTACTATTCTAATCCCGTAATAATTGGTAATTTTATATTTTGGCAGAGTATCTCTGTGGCACACCATCAATAAATTAAAAAGTAAATAAAAGTGTAAATAAACTTTATGATAACGAACTTTAACTTACACGTGCAATCGTTGCCGTTAAATATCAGTTGTATGCTTATTGAACTCTACGATAGGACTTAAAATGTAAACTTACACCTACAGTTATGTAATACCGACAAACCTACGGCTACAAGTATATTATTAACAGAATATCTAAAGCATATGTCACTTTGAATAACGTTCAAATTGAGCCTATAGAAAATACCACAAATCTTTTATTTAAATAGATATTGATATGGCTAAATTTAAGTTAGAACTTTATTCTTACCTATACACAAAAGTGTAATATTTAATTACTGTTCAATTATAGTACTTTAATAACATTTCTCACAAATGTATGTGTAATATAAAATGATAAAACAATTTTCAATTTATTATATTAGGTTACCCTTACGTTAATCGTATAATCTAGATAATCGTCTCATTATATTAAACATAAAGTGGCACTTCAATCACAAATACTGGAAAAAATTTGGGGAAACGTCGTGTTCGGCGGGGCCGACGCCGGCGACTCGCTACTATGATACTCTCAACAAAATAGATTATCCTTACATTAGGCAAGATACTTTACATCACAGGATTACTGGATCCAAGGGAGAGCGTCCCACCTTGTACTTGCTGCGACTGCCGCCGCTCGCTCCTAACGCATATAACTATATACTCGTTTGCATCAGACTATACGGCTTAAAAGGAATTTACCGCTACAAGAATGCACTTCAAATCTCATAATTTTCAAATTTTGTTACCTTTATAAAAATTACAACTAATCGTAAAAGTTTTGTTAGTGGGCGAAATGCACTTACACGTTTATTGCTGAATAAAATATCACTACTGGAAAACGAGGGCTCTATGCGAGTGAGAATTCAAAACAGAAATAAATAATTAAAATACGACAAGTACAGAAAAAACGAGAAAATAAAAACGAACACGAAAGAAACTCGGAACGCAACAGCTCGACGGGCGAAACAGCAACAGCCCTCGAGCACAACAAAATAAATATACGCTATAAAATAAGGCCACGGGACGTGTGACTGAGGTAGCCCGCGACGCACTACTCTATCTGATACCTACGATTATTTGGTAGATTTGCAGGAGCGGGCCGCGCGCGGTCTCACCGCCCAGCGGCCCGCGCCCGCCGCGACCGGACTCTTCCTTATAAACCTCGATACAGTTTAATTTGCCATTGTATATGTATAATTCTTATATACACTAAATATTCTACATGAACACTTAAAACACAGTAAGATAATATAGTATGTGGACAGTTGGCTACCGCGAGCGCGTCGCGCCGCGTGCACGACGCCACGTGACGCGTTCGACATGATCTGACTAGGCGAATAAAATTAGTCGATCCCCGTACGGGGGACGGTAAAGCGTAATTACAACTAGACACCTAAGGATTCGATCCTAAACTCGCGTCGTCGACGATCGAGCGTCATGTCGACCGATCGATAAATACTATTTATACTATCCAAATCGAAGATTTTACGCTAACCATAAAAAATTTGCACCTCAGGAATGACCGAGGCGACATTTCATCACGAACGCGACAGAAACGAAATTAGGACCGAAACCCGATCGACACGGACAAATGCATCTGTACAGATCTCGACGCCTTAGATCGACTCGCCGCCGAGCAGGTCGGGCGGCAGGAAGGAGTTGAGCGACGAAGGCGTGGCGCGCGCCTCGTGCGAGTCGGGCCACAGCGCCGCGAACCCGCCCCAGCCGTCCTTCTGGCCGCCGCGCCACGCGCCGCCGCCGCCCGAGCCCAGGTGCTGCAGGATCATCTGCACCTCCGACTCGGCCGGCGACTCCGCGAAGATCGTCGTGTTGCTCAGCACGCAGTTGTTCAGGGCCATCTGGGCCTGCAGGCACGAACGAAAGGTCAGCACACACGACGCTAGTAAGACGCTTAATAACCGATAAAAAAAAAAAAACTTAGCAAACACTGACCTTAGCGGCCTCCTC
Source organism: Noctua janthina (assembly GCA_963576755.1). Classification (NCBI taxonomy): domain Eukaryota; kingdom Metazoa; phylum Arthropoda; class Insecta; order Lepidoptera; family Noctuidae; genus Noctua; species Noctua janthina. The sequence goes on along the minus strand of OY755055.1, from coordinate 5,680,330 downwards.
GCGCGTGGAGTAGCGGGCGAGGGCGAGACCCTGGTTCAAATACAAGTGGAAGTTCTGGAGGGGGCCATGCTGGACGCAGAGCGTCTTCAGGGTGGACCCGTCAATCTGTAGGAAATATACTGCATTAGAATTTGATAAAATACATAAAATAATCATATAGTTACTGCGCCTTACGAACTAATAAAACTCTTGGTCAACAAGTGTGTAACTCCAATCAACAACAAACATTGCGTTGGGTAAACATGTTTGCTGTGACCCATTTCTTTTAACCTAAATTATGCTTTGTGTACATGCGTCGCGAAATTGTTGTTTGGCAACTCGATGTGTGTGTCGCTAGGTAATCGTACCTGAGCAGTGAGGTTCTTGAGCAGCAGCCAGGTGGAGGCCTGCCAGGCCGGCACGGCGCGGTGCTGCGGCCAGGCCTTGTTGAGGCCGGGCGGCGCGGGCCGCGGCTTGGCGCCCCACGCGTCCTTGGCCTGGCCGGCGGGCGGCGCGTAGCTCCACGTGGACGACGACAGGCTGCGCTCGCCGCCGGGCGGGGACGTCTTGCCGCCCAGCATGTCGGCGTCCTTGATCACTGCCAGCGAGAGCGGAGACCGCACGACCGAACCGGGCGTCATGTTCGGATCGTCTTCGACGTTCTTCATTTGGTTGCCCTGTGTTCAAAATGTTCGTTGTATCGATCTGTTTTTAAATTGCTAAGGTGAGTTTTCTCAGCCTAGTCAGGTCGTTCCCAAAAAGGGATACAATAGTATGACCTTATTCACCACGCTGGGTAGACAGGTAACCGAAGAGCGGACCCTCTCGCATCGGTAACGCTACTGCCAGCCACCGACCTGGGGTATGTGAACTGGCAAATTAGATAGATGTCCCATCTATTAAAAAGTTGCCCGTAAAACCTTGTTGTTCACGACCAAGCCGCATGCTGGTTACCGCCAACCAAATTAGATTTTGTGACCTTGACTATTTCTTTTTTAGAGACTATCTTAATTTTATCTTGATCTTACCTTCCAGGGCTTTCCAGGCTCAAACTCTGGCACAAGGTCATAGACAGGCTGGTGCGACGGGTGGGATGGCCAGGCATCCTTGCCGTCGGCAACATCATTGCCGCTATCGCCCCAACCTTCGGAGCCGCGGCCTACTCCCCAAGTACTGTGATAATAGAAATTGTATATGAATTGTGAAAGACGAACTTGTGTGAATAGCAGCAACCCTGAACTACATTACTACAAACAAGATGAATTAATTTGACATTAGCAATAATGTCAAGTGCAGTGTAATGCTTGCTATAGTTTTATTGCTTGTTTGTTTGCTTGTTTTAGAGTATTTTTTTGTTTTGTTTTATTGTTGTTTTGTTTCAAAATAATTGATTTCAAGATATTTTGCTTTTTCTTTGTTTTAACAATTTGAACATACGAGTCTGGTTGCAGTCCAAGTTGGTTGAGCTGTGGGCTCGTAGTCGACTTGGCCGTGCCGGGTGCGCGGCTAAACTCGGAGCCTTCGCCATCCTTGTCCAGAGAGGGCAGCTTCCATTGGTTCAGACGAGACTGTTGGTTGCCGCCGCTGCTACCGTAACCCTATATTATATGAACGAAATTAGATTTATGACAAGCCTTGATCATTGAGTACCCAGTAACTGCAAGATGTATATAAATATGATTCTCCAGAAATTGAAAAAATCTAAAATCTATCGAATTTTTAATTAAGCAGAAGTATTATTTAATTAAATAATCAATTTATAACATACCCCTTGAGTATCTTTCGGAATAGACATATCACTGAAGTTGTTCTGCAACTGGGCGATGGGGTCATGACCCTGCTTGAACAAATCTGAGCTGCCCGCTTGTTGCTTCATATACAGAGCTTGCTGCGCCGTTATCTGGTTCTAAACAATAAAAAACACATTTATATTGAGATGTAATAAAATAAAGATTAAGTTAGCTTGGTAACAGTCTTACTAATCTGTTTATAACTTAAGATAAGTTATGAAATAACAAGTTGCTGCAATATCATTCTTAACTAGAATGGTGCTCCAGAGATAGCAATAATTGACTAAGTATCCAAGTGAAGCTAAATAAAAGTTTTTTAAAGTAGCATTTTATTGGATGCTCAGTTGTAAACTCCATTGCACGTTAGCAGAAGGCGTCGCGGCAGAGGTAGTAGAAGATGGCCGGACGAGCTGAACAAAGCCGACCAGTGGTTCACATTAGCCCTAGATAGAAACAACTGGAAGACTCGGGGAGAGGCCTTTGTCCAGCAGTGGGATGACGCAGGCTAACAGTATCAGTCGTAAACTTACTTGTAAAGCCGTAATCTGCTGCTTAGCCTTAGTGATTTGCACAGAGTACTGGAGCGCGAGAGACGAGTGACCCTTGGTCATTGCAAGGGAATTCTGTTGCAGCAATTGTTGCAGCACTTTGATCTGAAAGAAAACAATTTACTTCAGCAAACCTCCTTCGAGTTAAACCTCCAACTAACAAAGACTACATTTGAAAAAAGAAGATCTAAATTCGAAAAAAAAAATACCTGCTGCAGCAGCTGGTTCAGAAGCACGAGGGTTTGTGGAGCCAAAGGCTGGTTCAATATCTGATGGTTCAGATACCCGGCAGACACCGCCATTTGTATCTGCTGCACGAGCATGCGCAGTTGCGCCGCGCTCGGCTGGCCGCCATTGCCCGTACCACTGCGAATTTTATTTTTATTACAACAATGTTCTTTCGTAGAAGTCCATGACTCAATGTTTACAAACACAAGTTACATCCTTATGTAATTTCTATTTGTAAACACCATGAGTTGAAAAAAATAGAGTTTACAGTAAACATTTTTCCTCAATCATGTTTGTTTTGGTGACATTCTGAGCTTATTTTCAAGGTCACCTCTAAATCTTAGCAGAAGGGAGTCGTAAATCAGATTTTAGTAATAGTGTTGACCTGCACGTTTTTTTTGGTTACATACCTGTTAGGGTTGTAAGACTGGTGGTGCTGCTGCGTGGGCGGCGGCGGTTGGTTAAGGATCTTCTGCACGACCGCGGGCGACACGGCCGGCACGTTGGGCGGCGCCTGGAAGGGCCCGGCGTGGTGCGCAAAGTGCTCGTCGCGCCGCCAGCCGTCACCGCGCGCGCTCGCCAGCATCTCCAGCGCCTCCTCCGCGTTCATGTCGCGGCTGCGCAACGCAGCCTCTGCCTCTTCCTTCTTGAAACCCATCTCCACGAGGAACCTACCGTTACAAATAAACATGACAAAACACTGTGATGGTAAATAAATACGCCCAGTTTGAATTTATATGAATTTTCTATTTACCTGAACTGCTTGCTGTTCCACACCACCTCCTTAGGTAGCTGCTTGCCTAGCGGGCCTCCTTGCGGTGGCTTCGGTCCACCCCACTCGCCGATATCATCGGGCCATGCTGTTCCGGGTCCAGCGGGTTTAGGTTTAGGCACGGGCCACAGTGCGGGTCCAGACGCTTCTGGCCAAGCTGGCGCATCGCGTTCGGGCCAGGCTGGAGTGTGCGGCTCTTCCCAGGAACCATTGCGTTGGCCGTGAGCGCCCCATACGGCGTCGGGCTTGGTTGGCGTCGGGGGCATACGTTGGGGTCCGGGCGGGCCTTGCGGCCCGCGAGCTGCCATTCCACCCATACCACGCTGTGCCCACAGCGACGTGCCGTCATCGAATCCTCCCGGTGCGCGCCTTGCCGCCGGTGGCGACGGCTCCTCCCATCCTGCTCCCTTGATCGGGTCCTTGGGTCCTTGCGCGCCCCATTGATTGACGCCGCCTGGCATGATTTTGTTCGGTCCAGCAGTGTGCTGGTGGTGCTGGCTCCACATATCTCCGTTTAGACGGCCAGATATTCCTCCACGCAGATCGTGGCGTGGGTCAGCGCTCTGCTGGCGCGGGTCGCTCGAACGGTGCGGATCAATACGCGGATCAACAGGTCGGTGAGGTTCTCCCCACGCGTTCCAGTCGTCTTTCTTGGGCACGCCCCATTGCTGTGCGTGTTGCGGAGGGCCCGCGGGCCACTGCTGCGGCGGCGGTGGTCCGGTCCATACGTTAGCGGAGTCCGCGACGTCGTCGTCTTCTCCCCAGGTGCCACCAATGTTAGTGGTGGGTGTGTGGCCCCATGGTGTCTTAGCTGCAGGCTGCGGCGGCGGCTGCCCTCCATTACGTAGGTTAGCCTCCCATAGATCAGTTCCAAGGAATGCACCATTGTTGAGATTTGGTTTCCAGGCTGGTGGTCCCCCAGCAGGCTGGGTTTCTACCTTTCCTGGTCCAGGCTCAGGAGAACCAGGTACATCCCAATTGGTGTCTTGATTTACATGTTGCTAAAAAAGTATAAACACTTAGGACTTGATACTTTAATTAAACTTAATTGCATTGGACATAAATTGAAATAGCTAACACTTACGCCTCCCCAGCCATCTTGACTAAACAAAGCTTCCCTCATTGAATTGAGTTGCTCAATCTTAGCAGAGGAAGTGCTGTTGGCGCTGTTGCTATTGTTTCCATTAGCCGAGGTGGGCCCGTTCGAATTTGCAGCAGAAATGGGAGGATTAGTACCGCCATTGTTTCCGTTACCCGCGTTGTTCGTACCTAATTAATGTGAAAGAAAGATTAGAAAATCAATCGACGTTGAAAATGAAATACATATTTTGTGATGTGATAAATTTTATTGTCAACTAACCGTTGCTTGTAGGTGCACCATTGTTGTTAGGCTGCGAATTTGGCATGTTTGGCGGGGAACTTTGCCAATTTTGTGCAGACGCGCCACTGGTTGGAGGCAATTGATTACCATTCCCCTTGTTGCTATTCACTGCAAGAAACAATCCCAACCATAAGCACCTAGACAAAACGCGAACATCCATAATGTTAGTCGTAATTTCTAATCACTGTAATTATCATTTGCCAACGATAGAAGCAAATTTTATTTTGATGACTTCATCATTAGTGACGATATTAAAACAACTTACTGTCTGCTTGAGAAGTGGGCGGGCGCTGAGCCGTGTTATTCCATTGTTGAGTATTGTTTGTCCCATTATTTGTTTGGCCACTGGAATTACCGCCCCAATTCCCAGCTGGCAAAGAAAAAATATCTATTTTTACTCTCTTATCACCGACGTCAATTAAAATATAGGTCTTATGTCGGCCACGCGCGGTACTGCCAAATATTTGAGAGTCGATCAAAAACTAACTACTGCTCTACTGTTTCTGATTGAAATGTTAGTAAGAAGACAAGTGAAGGTCCACTTACTGTTGTTGGAGGTGGGTGGGCTGCCCCAGCCGGTGGCAGCGTTGAGCGAGCTCTCGCCTCCGCCACGAAGTCGCAGACGCCTGGGGACGCCCCAACTGTCAAGCTCTTGCGTTTTCATATCCTTGATTATTCGATCCTCGTTTTTCGTGAGTTCCAACATAGCGTCGAAGGTGAGATCACCGTTCGCGAACATTCGCAAAGCCGTCTTATTGGTGGGTTTGTCGTAACCAACTTCCAATTCATTATTGTCATGGTATGTCTTCATAGACTTGTCTTCATTAGTAATGATTCGAGTTTTCGTTTTGGATATCATATTATGAGCAGACTTGTCGTTTAGTAGTTGCGTATCGCAAGGCTCATCTCGTATAATACAAACTGAGGATTTAAAAGCGTAATCAGACTTGTTCATATGCTCCGGCGCTCCGAACGCCATCTTATAGTTTAAGTTAAAGCTACTGAAATATGGGTCACTGTATGAGATACCCTGGACTGTTATGGCGTTAATCGTTAAAGGAATGCTGTAGTTAGGCGTATCGCCAATCATTTGGTTTTGTTGGACACTATCAACAAATTCTACATTATAAATATTTAAATCTACCATTTTTACACTAGCTTCATGACTTTCATTCTTCTCGACTCGCTTAAAAGCACCAAAATTATTTGTGTTCACCACCAACATCAAGGTGGAGTAATTACATTGCATTGGTTCGGTAACAGTATTAATATTGGAGTAACAATTATCCTTAATTAGATGTCGAACACATAATATTACAGAAACATTAGACATCAGACAATTATTATAAATAGAATAATTTTCTACAGTTTTCACCTAACATTATACTTATTTTCACAGATAGCATATTGTTTCAATTATAGACTAAGTAACAATGGTTCGTAGTGATGCAGTCAATAAAGCAGGTAGCAGTGTTTAGTGCCTCTATGGCAGAGGACAAGGTGAGATCACCGCTGGAAGCTGCTGCGGACTCGCCTCCTAGCCCCGATTGGCCCAGCCCTATAAAGTACACAACATTGTATCAGCATACAGCCAACTTGTGTCTCATATAAATAACAATGAGATTAAGCAAAACCAAATTTTCAAAAGCTATAAATTCTACAATGAGGACTTGAATCAAAATCATTTTTTTTAAATTATGTATTTAAAACAAAGGCAAGTAAGAAACATTCCCATTCTATTAGTTACAATTTTTGCATCACTGACTAAATTGTACTGCTTTAATTTTTTTAATTGTATTAGAAATTGCTTTTTATTTATTATATGATTTATCAAACAAGATATTTGAAACCAGTCCAAATATGTTCCATGAATGTTATAATACTAGGTGAAAATTATATTTTATTTGGCAGACCGAGTAGAAAAATGTAATAAAATATTTATACATATTTGTTACAAATGCTTGATAAAAATGTTATTTCATAGTAAGAGGCGAGAATAACAAATTTTGTGGTCATTCTTTTAGTTAGCATTTATCTTGCAAGAATTCATAGGAACTATCTACTCAGATTGTTGTTTTGCAAATAGTAGGTGAGCGAGTTGTTCATAATATTTTGCTTACCTTTTAGGACGGACGAGAGGCTGAGCTGTATATCACAGATAATGCGGGCTCGGCAGATCCTTTAGAGCAGCTTTGCAGTCAGCTCGTAACGTTTCAGATTATCTGTAGAACAAAGAATTCATGTTTCACATTTCTTATTGGCACAATTAGCATAAACAATCAATAAAAATCAATACGTGGATCACAACAATAAGTAGAAATGATCTTTATTTTTTAGGTTATCTCAAGACTTTAAAAAAGGTCAATTGGATCAGCGCATACATAGCATAGGTAGATACTGTACATAGCAGGGAATACAACAATGTGCTACATCAATATTATTTTATACTTAAATTTGCGTCGCAAAGATATGATAAAGGCAATCTTTACATCAAAAATCATGATGGTGTTTCACAATACGCCATTCCAAAATGTATACGATGTACTACGACGCAAGTACTTAGTTTACGGTCGCACCGAAATTATAAAGAGTAAAACGTTAAAGTATCACAATTCCCATTTCAATTTTCACATTCCTATAAAAACCAATATTCTTTTCTTACATTATATACTTATATATTTGTGTGTTTCGGCCTTGAGACTCGACGACTCGATGTTGAATATCTACAGTCGTATACATGTATCTATCTATGCTATATCATCCACGGTACCTATCTATATCTAGAGTGAAAGTTAGCACGACCCATATCATAGGAATGAAGCAAATATTTTTGAAACCAATTAGTACTCCACATACACAAACACTTGATTGACATGAATATTACAAAACTTCCTCAAAAATTGCACTCTAATCAGGCAAAAATACAAAAAATCTTACGTGACACGACCGAGCACAACGGTGTTATATTACTAGAAGGAATGAGACAGAAAATTAAACATGTCGCTGACATCCCGTTTGTTGGAGGGAGAACAAACATACGCCTGAGAAAGCGATGCCATAAATGCTCAGAGCGATCAACGACGACATAAAGAACTATTTCTATAAACTAGCTTATTTTAGCACTTACCTCTGTTTTGTAATGTTGTTGGCACATAACTTAAAGATTTATACAAAATCACAATCCCAAACCCCCGAGAACACGGCTTCGACGGCTGGATGGAATGATTTCGTCGTCGGGGTTCGCACGAAGAGCTATGAAATGCTACCGTATAAGATGGACTTTACGTCGCTGGGGCGACCTAAAGTTCCCTAGTTTTTTAACATGGCCGGGTTATAGCAATTTACTATACATACGTATAGCATTCAATATGCAGAGGGTATTATCTATAGTATCTATCTATAAATATGTACCTATAATAATACCGTACGAATACATACCTATTTTTATACTGAGTGTATCTCTATAACTATAGACAGGCAATTGACTATGGATGCCTGTGTGAAACTGTAGTTTAGATCTAATAAATTAATGCTAAATCTAATACAAGCCGTTGGAAGTGGAATATTGGAAACTACAAAGCTTTCCTTAAGATATAAGTAGGTTCCTAAAAACAAAAGTTCATACGATCAAAACACAATATTGATAGGTAGGTGTGTAAATAAGTATACATAGGTATACAAAGAAAGATCAAGCTAACATTTTTATTGTATGCTTGCGACAGTGATTTTTATTTCTGCTTGTAGACTAATAAACACGCGACATAATAAGGAATACATAATTATGGTTTTAGTAAATATTCGAAATAAAGAATTTTACAAATTTTTAATGTAGGAATAAATGTAAGTTTTATAAAACTACACATTTACGAAACGGCATAATTTTGGACCAATTAATAGGGTTAATTATATAAGTAACTAAATACTAAAATAAGTTGTAGGAGGTATGTATGTATGTAGGCATTTTATTTCGCAGGCTAGCTTGGCTCGCGTAAAGAGTTGGCAAATAGCAACACTGGGTGGCTGTCTGTTCATAAAAAACCCATATACCTACTCTATGGTTCGTTCATTGATTAGTGATGTGCTTACTTTTTAATAAAAAGTCTGCTTGCCGGTTGCTGAATTGGCAATTTTGAAACTCGTCGAACATAATTTACTTTAATTTCTCGGGCTACATTGTATTGAAGGAATCCATTTGAGTTTGATTAGTTCTTTAATAAAATTCTTAAATGAGAAACTGAATGTTGTAGTGGCTTTGTCTAGGAATTTTGAGAATATACCCCGGGTATTTATTCGATAGTTATATTATCATCCCCTCTTCTTGTATTATTCCCTCTCATAGAGAGGAGGCCTGTGTCCCAGCAGTGGGAACATTAATACGCTGATTATGCTTATGCTTATATTATCATCAACTAATTCCCTATTTTAAATTACACACAAATTACCCGTACGCTAAAAGTGATTAATTAACTAATAAACAATTTTTCTGAAAAGAGCTGTGCTGCACGCGTAGTATGACCACCGTAGAAACGGGTTTGGTCGGCGAAAGAATCGACAAAATGAAAAAAAGTTTTTTTTTTTTTTTTGTGTTCCATAGCGTCTAGTATCGTAGTGATGTTTTTTTTTCCGGGATAAAACCGCGTTGACACAGTCGGAGTATGGATTTCCGGATTTTTCAGATTCAGATACAACCATACTAACCCATTATCCGAGCACACTCGAACGAGATCGTCCGATCCGTGTAGACTCGGATCGTGTCCTTCTTTTCCGAGTTAGCTCGGATACGAGTAGGGATAAAACCAAGGTGCAGTCCAAATTTGTTCTCCTTTTACCAGATGCCTTATCTTTTTGATGTCGACAATTCCAATACTATTTCTCACAAAATCCGTCATTTTTCGATGTTGACTTTGAAATATAATTGTAGAATGAGGAAAACGATCCGAGTGAACTATGTCAATATTACAGCTATCCTAGTACACTCATATGAAGCTTACCCCTACGAGTCCACACGGCCCGAGCGTACTCTGACCGTGTCAACGCGGCTTAATAAATAATGATGGTTAACAGACTCTTGCATAATTATAGGTTGACAAGCCGTTTTTTTCCATTAGGTTTTACCTTTTTCAGGTCAAGTTACTGTCAGCAGCTAGAAAGTAATCCTGCCTTCCCTTAAAGTGGTCTACATTCCATCAGTCATCACCTGACTAGCCTTTCCCAACTACATAATTACGTTGGGGTCGGCTTCCAGTCTAACCGGATGTCGCTGAATACCAGTCTTTTACATGGAGCGACTTATTTAACCTCCTCAACCCAGTTAAGGCGCTAGTTCGAAAATTAATCGTAGATCGACTGATCTACTAAGCGAGTGAAAGTGATGCAATTACTTTTGATACGAAAAGAAGAGATGGCTAAAATGTGCGTGCGCCTCTTGGTAAGACTGGTTGTCAGAGTTTCAAAGATCTACAAATGACAGCCAGGACCACCTGTATAGCGTGCTTTCCGAGGCACGGAGGAAAATCGGTATGTAGTGGTGGTCACCCATCCACAGACCAACCTTGGCTAGCGCGGCTTAACCTGAAGATTGATCAGAGTGGCTGTTATTATTTAGCCACGAGTCGTATTTATCCAATCACATCCGAGAATATAGTATTTCTATTCACATTCAACTGGTACAATTTTAGATTTTTACTTGAAAAGTTAAAGAAAAAATGTGTATTTTTTGTTGAAATGAAAACGATAAAACCGAAACGTAAAAGAAATCACACCAAAGTGTGTCTTAAGCATTGCTCAGCCGTTGCGTAGGACTTAAACGGGGAACACCCCCTCATAGATTTAATATCACCGTGGCATCCACTGCTTTTTTTTCCGGATGCGAAATCATCAAATGACCCCCCCCCCCCCACTCTGGGCGGAGCGGAGGGGAGTGTCAGACTTGTACTGACTAAAACCCATCCATGTTCCTTCTTTGCCCTTTATGTTCCAGGGCCACGGTATCTCTTTCGAACAGTCCCGCAGCCCTGGCAGGCATCGGCCCATGCGGACCCCTACTTGATTGATGACATCTCTTTGAGGCGCGCGTGGAACACGAACGCCCGTCATCATAAGACGGCCGGACGGCGAGCTAGCCCATAACTCGCCGTCCACAGACCAGCGCCTACGGTGGTCGGAAGCCACCACGTGACCCCCGACGCCCAGGGCGTCTCCCGCGGCGGCTGGGACGTGAGGTTCTTTCCCTCTCACGTCCTGCCACCTCCTTCACTAGCATGACTGCTTCGCAGAAGGAGGTGACGGCTTCCCATTCCCTCTCGCTCCGGTCCATAGCTTGAACCAAGGCCGGACGCGAGAGATCGCCGCCGCCAATCGCCGCTATGAGGACACGGCGGTGCTCCGCCCAAGCGGGGCAGATCTCCACGGTGTGTTCCACCGTGTCCTCCGTGGCATCCACTGCTTCAATCAAGGATCATGAACGGCACGGTCAACTGCAACTGACATGTGTTTCGTGCTATTATTTTGTAAGCAGTAAGAGAGTGATTATATTATCGTACAAGTAATATTGTTATCCGTACGATGCTGATGTAGGCAGCTAACGAAAAATACGAGTTTTATTCACTGGTAGAATATTCACATTATAAAGGCACAGAGAGACTAGAGAGAGAGATCAATAGAGATATCGATAATTATTGTGAATTTTCTGAATGTTAAGCCAATGGGGATGCTCAGTTAGACAACTCAGGAACGATGGCCATTGATGGTTGGAGTATTACGGATCAAACGCAGATTTAAATACATTTTACATATATATTTTACACAAATGTTGCAACGAGTAGTCGAGTACGAATGCGATTAGCTGCAACCGATAACTTCAACTGGCTTTAATTTTTAAATTTATACTAGAATAGCAATGCAATGCAAATTATGTAAGTGTCAACTCGCAGCTTTTGTATGATCAAATCAAACGGTTACCACGTATTCAGTATATCTGAGCCCCCTCCACATAGAAATTTTTCATCGGTTATTACAAAAAATATCAGTTGTTTCCTACAATATGTATGGAACAGCTGATTTTTTCAATTTTATATTATTTCGTGTCGGTGTCCTTTCTACCCCGTATTATAAATACGTTTAGGTTGTCCAAGTGTTTTAAATATAATATAACACTGGTTTTTTTGGTCGTCGTGTAAAAATATCAAAACCTGTGCCTGTTATGGCACGTTTACACACTTGCCGAGGCTTGGCAAACGTCCACAAGTTCCAAGACTTTACAAACGCTTGGATGGCATTTACACGCTTGCGAGTGCTTAAGTGTGTTACGGACAGGCAAGTATGACAGACGTAGACGTTGAAGTTGCGTCGGCTATTGCTTTTGGTTTGACATATTTTTATTCAAAATATAAACAAAAACAAAGGAAGCGAAAAGTTCGGCAGAAAAAATGGTAGATGTTAAAAATCCATAGAAACATCTGTTTAATATACTACTAAGTTGAGATCAAGCAACGATAACGGTAACACAAAAGTAAAGACAAAAAGAAAGTTTCAGACTTTCTTTTTGTCTTTATGGTTACCGTCCTTCGGATTTCAATTGCACGGTACACTTTGATAGGCCTCGAGTAAAGCCATAATCTCGTCGTTAGACCAATTTATTACTATACTATTCATGATCGTTGCGTAAAACTAAAGACGTCCGTTCGGTGCGAGCTTGTGATCGAAACTTCACCCAGCAACGTTACAAGTGTTGTAAATACGTCGCAAGCGCTTGCCGCAAGCTTCCTTTAGAAAAACTTAAAGGTCGACATAGATTTCGCTAGCATCGACTCTGCCTTGTAGAGTTAGTGTTGAAAAACCAACACTAGTCCGGATCGGTGACAAACCCACGCAAGCGTAGCCTAACACCCCGTTTACACCCTTGTGTTTGTGGACGTTTAGCAAGCCTCGGCAAGCGTGTAAACGTGCCATTAGGCTTGGCTTGTGTGAGCTTGAGTGGGTTGGTCGCCGATCCGGACTAGTGTCGTTTTTTCAACACTAACTCCACAAGGCAGAGTCGATGCTAGCGACATCCATGTAAACCTTTGAGTTTTTCTCCCCATTACAAGTGGAATTACGTCACCGGCCCACCGCGCCGTACCTATTGTAGAACCCCAGTATTATTAATATTCTGTGAGTAGGTAGAACTGTCAAAAGTTATTGTCATTTGCATTTTGCCGTATCTTTTGTGTTTATTCGTTAAACAATTATTTTTATATCGAATTGGGAAAACTCGTTCATTGCTGTGTGAGATATCCGGCAGCAATGTCGTGTAAGAACAGAGAACAATGCCTCGTCGCACCTGGGGTATAAGGAGGTTGTTAAGAATGCCTCTAACAGAGGCTGGGGACCAATATTCAGTATGGGTAAGTGTTCAAAATATGAATTTACCACATAAAACAACAGAATAGTAGTTTGTTTTATGACCATATGTTAGGACAGTATGTGGTTCTGTTTTGGGATAGCAACAGGATTGTAGCAGGATGATAGTTATTTTGTTCTGTATTTTTCATGATACACTGTTGTTTTTCCGTCCCTCGCTAACGATACCGTTACACGACGTCTCTCACCAACTTTCAACCATCTGCAACAGATTGGTACCTTAAAACAAAAATAATGTAAACAGAAGTACAAAAAAACAAAACAAAATGTAAAAAGTGAAGGTTCTGTTTTATGGAAATCATGTTACAAACAAAAGATTTTTGAATAGTAAAAATAAATTTTGCTTAACATGAATACGATAACAAAATGAATCACTTTTCATGTATGTCAGTGTAGGCATTTATACATAACAAACTATATTTTGTTATCCAGGTGGGTTTAATCTACATATTCAACTTGATTGTGGGGACTGGAGCCCTAACTCTACCAGCAGCCTTCGCCCGTGCAGGATGGGGCCTCAGTACCATATCACTGATGTTCCTTGCGTTCATGAGCTTCTTGAACGCTACTTATGTCATTGAGACCATGGCTTGTGCTAATGCTGTGTATAAGTGGAAGAGGCTGCAAACTATAAAGAGGGAGAGTGTAAGTATTCAGATAGTGCTTAACATTACACCTGCCATCCACGTATCAGGTCCACATTTTTTCAGCGATGTTTAACGTTATGGTGCTGGAACGTGGATCCATAACAAAACAACACTATGCATTTTTTTTAGAAAATTTTAGCTTAGAACTTGACAGGTTGCATCCAAAATGAAAGGAAGACGTGTGGGTTCCTGAGAATTGGAAAGAGTGGAGGGACGCATTTGCCCAGGAGTGGGACAGAGGAGGCTAGGAAAATAAAAAAAAAACTGTAGCCTATTGACATATTATTTTTTGTTGTTATACTCTGCCACCTTAAGTAAAAGGAGAACATCTAATGAAACAGGATGGGAATAAAAAACCAAGCCAACCATTCCAAGATGCACCTACTTTGTGATGGCTTATTTTTCTTTACTTTTTCTGCAGATATGACCCTTTTGCTTAAGGAGACAGTAATAGTTTCGATAAAATCAGAATCAAACAGCTGGCATTTTAGAAAAAAATCAAGGTCACATAATATATTTTGTTGCCCTTAAACTAAATAATATTCCTTGTTATGTCTGTTTTTTTTACATTAAATGAACCTTCATTCCCCATAATTTAATTTCTATGAATGATTACTTCTTTGCTTGTTCATTACGATTACAGGCCAAAACAATATTCTAATGTTTTTGTGATCATTGTGTCAAAGTCATCCGTGGTTTTACCTGTAATGTAATAAAAATGATTATGTATTTTTGTATATTGTTATTCAACAATCTGAAATGAGTGTGGCTTAAAATGTAAATAAATTGGAATGAATTCTTTCCTCTTTACTATCACGTAGTTGGCGTTTCGGTTACTGGCACCATATTAAAACGTGTTATAGACATCATGCTTCTGATGAAAAAGGGATGGTGATATTCGTCCTGCCCCCGTAGCATGCCCACCATAGAAAAGGATTTCTTTGACGGAAGAATCGACAAAATTACAGATTGTGTCGACACAATGACAGATTTCTTTTCACTATCGTGTCATTTTGTCGATTCTTCCGTCAAAGAAATCCTTGTCTACGGTGGTCATGCTTCGGGGGCTGTAGCTTCTTGTCTCTCTCGCACTGGACAACACGAAAACCATCACACTAAATCATGCCACAATCTACAGATCCAAGAGCACGAATCAGACGAAGACCCCTTAACCTCTCGGAATACCCATGGGGACTTGGAAGAACCCCTGGTCTGCGGAGACACGATCCCGTCTCGATACTACAGCCTCGACCGTCGGGTGGAGTTGGGGGAGATGGCGAACCTGTTCTTCAACAAAATTGGAAGGACTACCTTCTACTGCACTTTATGTATCTACTTATATGGCGACCTGTCGATTTACTCGGCGGCTGTTGCGAAGTCTGTCATGGATGTTGTGTGGTAAGTGATCTTTTTACTGTAATTTATAAGATTTTTCATTTCTTTTTTCGTCATTCATCTTACTCATTACAGCATAACAATCCAGTAGTCCACTGGATATAAACCTCCATGTGTTTTTAATAATTAGGTATACTAGCTTTCGCGACTGCCAAAAAAAACCTATAACACTATGATTTTTCGACAACTTTTATTATTTTTAAGCGGACTGAGCCGCTAAGAAATCGACCAGAATCTTTTTGGATCGCGTAAACTTCTTGTATGCAAAGTATTGTTATGGTCTATTATATTATTATATATATTCAGGGAATCGATTGATAGAGCAATCATTCTCATCAAAGACAACCAATAGTGGGGTATCCTTTAGAAAAACCATACTTTGCGCGATTAGTCGCACCTCGTAATTACCTGTTAATTATTATTATCATATAAAAAAAAAAATATAAAAAAAAAAAATGTTAATAATAAAAAAAAAAAAAAAAAATATAAACGTATCCTTGACCGATATAATCATTTCGTAAATAATGAATGAACAATCGGAGGATAAATAGACACGCACTAAATGAAGCGTCTAATCGACCGCATTGCATAATGCTTACGATCATCAATGTTGTATACTAAATAAATAAGTTGAATTAGATCAAAAATTTTAGTGTAATGAACGAGTTTAAGATAAAGAAGAAAATAAAGTCAAATAAAGAAATATGCACTAACTCAAAAATGACTTAAATGCTGGCGCGTTCGCAGCTCGAAATCGTGCAGCAGAATTATTTTCGAGAAGGTATACATCTGTAGCTCCATATAATGCTGTTCAGGGAAGTGCCTGTTGCTTTTACGTGGAGTTCACGACCATGTGATTCGGAGAACCGCCCCTGCATTCATATTAACTCAGCTGTCTAAAGTGAACTTATAGAAGGCATTATGTTTGCTCTATAGGTTTATCACGAAGGCGTTTTAAACCTACTCACTTAAAAAAAGTGAGCGTTCATTATTAACTAGCTTTTGCCTGCGACCTTCGTCAGCGTAATTGATTATTGTCAAAATATTACTTCTCTATTTGAATCGGATTTTGTTAACAATTTCTAAGGTTTTAATTTTTTGCACGGGACCCTAAACCTTTTTCTTAAATAAAAGTCTGGGCCTAAGTTATTCCTTTCAACATCAGAAAAAAATTTTTTTTTTTTTTTGTAAGTACCGTAAAAGCTGTTGTTTTAAAATTACATATAGACACTTCAATTTTATTTATTTGTACTTGGGGTATGGAGAACAGTGTGTAAAGTTCTTGTTCTTCACCCCCTTTAGAAAAGGGAGGATCCTCCGACCAGACGGGTGTTATGTCTGGTGTTGTCGATAGTTGTTGTCAGATTCTTCTATATGTAGGTATAGCCTTAATGCGCGGATAACTTGCGCGATGTAGGATTTATGTGTATTTCGATGTTTAGTTCATAGTCTGTGTCATGGATGGCGCTGTAGTACTTTTTGTTCTATGTTGCTGTAGTACTCTGTAGTGCCGGTACAGTACAGATATAGCGAGTAAAGTTCCTTTTCTATATTAAAACTTTGACGTTTATAAAAGTAGCCGTCTATTAACATAGCTGTTTAAGTATTTCAACTTACCTACATTGTATACAATACATAACTAAGACATTTCCGAATATTGAGTCAGGTGTAATATTTTATTTAACGGCTGCATATGACAGTAACATTATAATTTATTGCCAACGCTTCGAATAGCGGGAGAGATAACTTGGGCCGTCAGACGAATGTCTGTGTCCTCATGCGTGTGTTATGCAGCTATAAATATAAATTGCTCACTGAT
Organism: Noctua janthina; assembly: GCA_963576755.1. Taxonomy (NCBI): domain Eukaryota; kingdom Metazoa; phylum Arthropoda; class Insecta; order Lepidoptera; family Noctuidae; genus Noctua; species Noctua janthina. Next base: position 5,663,371 of record OY755055.1, on the reverse strand, counting down.
TTATTGACCGACTAAGCAATAACAAGATGGGTGTGTAATTAGACGTCATTTATCAAGTTCAGTTAGTTAACTAGTGTAGTATTTTTGTTCCAATATGGATAGATATGGATTGATTTGCCAGATAGATGTAATAGAGTTTGGATTTCAGAATTGTCTTGCCATATTCAATATGCCAATATTAATTGATATTGAAGATCAAAAGCGTTATTTACAGTTGAAATAGGCGTTTCTTAATTGATTCAACCACTATCTCGTGTATTGATTGTTTGATGGCTTCGTGGTCGTGCAATCATTTTCATCGTCAATCGTGTCTTTTTCTGATCCAACCTCTAGGAGGTTGGATAAACCCCATTAGAACAGGCCGGTAAAAAAAAGTCATCCATAGAAGAAAACACAAATAATTATGTCACTATCAAATCAAATCAGATTCGTCAGTCTGAAAATTACTGCGACGAAAAAATACTAAAATACGTAAAAAATCGAAAAGTTTAAAAGTAAAAAAAAAACAACAAATTAGCTTTTATAATAAAACAGTAAAAAACAACAATAAACTAACTTTTTGTAATAAAAAGTAAAAATCAATAAACAGCTTAGATAATAAAAATGGTTAACGTCCAGTACGGAGCGTATAGGTGCTTCGAGCATGGAACTTTCGCGAGGTGTCCGGGTGGCTGTGACCCGCCCTGCATGAGGCGCTGCTGTGCCCCCTGCGTGCAAGGATGCAGCTGCTGCCCCACCGGGCCCTGTTGCAACTACCACAGCGCTGAGCGAAGATGTTGGTGTCGATATTATTAATATATCAACCTCAATTCTGTGCTGTTCTGTAATAAAAATGTGGAAAAGACATGCGTGTTTTTGTTTTTTTCTAAGATTTGATTTTCTCATAGGACTGGACTCCAGGCAATGGAAACGACGATAAGATACAAAATCTGTGTGTCTTCACATTCGCCAAAGAAAGATACTTATAAACGGAACTTCCTTTCAAACGCACCAGATATGCCACTATCCCACCCTTCACAAATCACCAGGTTGAGCCGCAGCGCTCTTAAAATAATTCAGACTTATTATGTACTTAGACAAAACACATACATAGACTCCATGCCTTTTTCCATGGAGGTAGGTAGAACAGAAATTACATAAAAGGCGTGACTACTGCATTACATATGTTCACACAAGATACAATGTGTTGCTTTTTAACCCCCGACAGGTGTGTATCTGTATGTCGCTGTGGCATCGTAACTCCCAACGAATGAACCGATTTTAATGCGATTTTTTCTGTATGAAATCTGAGGTGATCGAAATGGTTCTTAGCTATAATTTGTGAAGATGTGTTTAGGCGTTTGAATATCACCAGCTCATTTCTTTTTCCTTTAAAAAAAAAAACGGGAGCAATGTTTTTTTTTTAAAGACACTAGGAGTTTCTCCTGTATCGTGGGTGCGTTTTACAAACATTTAAACTCACATACACAAACAGCCCGACCCGGAACAACTATCTGTAGGCCATACAAATATTTGTTCCGTGCGGGGTTCGAACTCAAGACATGCAACGCAGCAGTCAATCGCTCAGCCACTGCGCCAACCGTGCCGTCAAAAATTTCATACTTGACAAAAGGCTCTTAGCAACTTTCACAGGTCGGATAGATTTGAAATTTGGTGTTCTGTATCTTTGGTGATATTTCTAAGACATGGTAACCTTGTGCTGATGCAGCAGTATCAAGTAGTCTGCGGGATACCCGACCCCTCAGCAACTCATATCAGATATAACTTGATAGGGCATCATTAGAATGGTCTCCTGATGATGATCGAAAAATGTATTTTTTGTACCTAATTTAAGTAGCGGGTTTCAGTAAGCAAGATCTATTGCAATTTTGTTTTTCGTCCCTAATACTATTTCCATGAATGTGAAACTGTGGAGATAAGCTCGAGAGATCGTAGCGTCATCATCATCATTCTCGAAATATACAAAAAAAAAAACAAAAAAGCCCTCAAAAAGTAAAAAAAAATGTGTTGGTACAAAAATCTTTGTGAGTTTCCAATAATTCGGTGCTTTGCCATAATTCTAGGATATTTCCAATTATCCTGCGATTATATTATATTAATTTGTGTAGCAAGTGTTAGTATTTTGAACCTTATTTCTCTCTCAACAGTTCCCCAATCCCACCGAACGTGACTGACTCCAAGGTGTGGGATGAGCTGCCTTGCTTCAACGCGTCGTTTTCAGACCACGTCGGGTACACTCGGCTGGACACCTACCGGGTTGCATTGCTGACCTTCGTGGGGGCCATGGGGCCTTTCGTCTTCTTCAACGTGCAGAAGACCAAGTATTTACAGCTGTTCACTTCTGGAATGAGGTGGCTCGGTGAGTTGGTATTTTTTACTAGGCTACAATAGGCTACTTTATAGTTTCGCCAACGTGTGGGGGTCCGTTATGATTAGCTACTGTCTCCCAGTTGGTGATGGTAGGTATTAACCTTTTAACCGCCTACGTCGGATTAATCCGACAAATATTTTCGGGCCCATTTCGCCAGAGTCGTATATTTACGACCAAAATATCACTGCTCGTTTAATCAGCTTTTTTATTTAATTACGCTGTATTCTATCAAAAATATGTTTATATTAGGTAAATAGTTAACTAAGTAATCATTTACAGTTTAATACACTTTAGTCTCTTAATTAGAAGTCCTAAAAATAATGTCCAAAGTTAGATGAATTACTAACATAATTTTTAGAAAATTGTATTGATGTGCAACGCCCATGACGACAAAATCCGACATGAGGGACGGGACATATGCCAAGATTTACCGATACAAAAATAAACATAAATCAAAATATTTCTCGTTATACTGACTAATTAACTTTAAAACAAATACAGCAATTGTTAATAAAACATTTTTTTACAAATGTTTGTGAGTATTTCATTTAATTCCTTTAAAATTAAGTAAATTTACATATGAAATGTCAGCGATTGAATTGATGGTTCCCATCCCTAGCCTACATGTTCCGAAACTTACTTTGTTAGTACGTCCTGCGCTACGGTCGGATAAAGACGACCGCTTCTTACGTCATAAACGAGTGCCGACTTCTGGAATTTTCCATCAGTGTTGTGCTTGTGCATGAAGTTTTACGTTCGTATGTCGATAAATGTACATGATAGAAATGTATCATGACGACTACTGAAGAGTTAATACGAATTCTAGAAGGCGATGAAAATGAAGAATTTTTAGCAGACGAAGAGTTTGACATTGATGTAGAGGTAATTATTTTTTTTATTACATATCTAGATAAATGTATTTTAATTTATTGTGTAGTATGGTGGTGATGTTTGAAAGGAAATTTTAAACTTAGAGTGAGTGAGATGGCGAGAGCGCGCCGTGCGATGAGAATGCGCGCGCGGCCACTCTGGAACGGTGATTCTGATTGGTTGGAGCGCGAGTCACGTGTGGGCGCGCTGACTCGCTCGTAGATACCTACATAGGTAGAGTTTATTTTGTGCGTGCCGCCGCGCTGCCACACACCGCACTGAATCGCACTGCTAATTTTGCTTTTGTAGGCTATTCAAATTTCCTACCTTGGAGACCGATGTATTTTTATTACTCTACAATTATTTTTTTGTATTATTTCAGATTCAAGGAAACAATGTCACAACCACTAATTGGACAACGCAAATTGCTACCCCAATGTTAGAAGAATTCGACGACTTTGTTTGTGGACTGTCGCCTGCTGTCAAATTAGATGATACCTCCACTGAATTCGAATTTTTCGAACATTTTTGTAGCAAAGACTTGTTACAGAAAATAGCCAGTCCTCAGCTTTTTATATATTTAAAAGAAAGGGCGACTTATGCATGTGGTACCGTAAGATCAAATAGGAAAGGGATGCCGAAATTCCAAAAACTGAAACGTGGACAAATAGCCGCTTACTCGTCTCCTCCCCTCTTAGCCCTAAAATGGCAAGATAAGAAACCGGTCGTAATGTTGTCTACAATGCACGATGACAAAATAATACCATCAGACAATGTAGACTACTCAACTGGGCTACCCAAAATGAAACCACAGTGTGTGGTAGACTACACAAAAAATATGGGGTCGGTTGACACTTCTGATATGATGACTAGCACATTGGGCTGTATAAGAAAATCAAAAAAATGGCATAAAAAGCTTGGGTTTCACATATTTGACATGTTTTTACTTAATGCATTCTATTTGATTAAAGTGATTAAAAATAAACAAAATTATAGTTTAGCTGATTTCCAATTAAACGTTATCAGACAAATAATAGAAAAATACAAACAATGTTCTTTAACTCAACAGTCAACTTCGCGCGGCGTCCTTGACCCTAACCGTTTTTTACATAATAGTGCCTTAGAGCACTTTCCTGTTAGAATACTAACCGGCAAAAGTCAGCGATGCAAAATGTGCGCAGCAAAAAGAAAACGGTCTGAGACTCGTTTTATGTGCCAAAAATGCAAAGTTTATCTGTGCATAGATCCATGTGCTGTTGAGTACCACAATTCTACAAAACAATCGGTATCGTAATCCCACATCACTATTTTTGCGTTTAGTCTATTATGTCTATGGTCAGCTAGACGTTGTCGATACTCGACAATATCCATTATTCCGTATTCGACAGTGACGACTGTTAGTGGCACGACGTTTGTAAAATCAAGTGAACATTTCACAATTTTTTAATATCAAGATGGGGTCCAAAAGTAAGTGGTCTTCGAAACGTATTGCATGTAAATGGTGATATCATTACAAAAACTCATGTTTGATTTGTTTTATAGGGAAATTTGAAGAGAGCCAGTCAATTTTGGCTCCCTTTGACTATAGCCAAGATGAAGTAGACATAGACTGTAGCCAAGATGTTAACTTTCCATCAACGCTGACCAACGACGAGTATATGGTTTATTTAAATGAGGGTCAGTCGCATTTAAGAAGTTCTGATAGTACGCCAGATTTATATAGATCTACGGCGACACAAACTTTAGTCAAAACAACAAATGCAAGTACACAATACGAGCAAATTGATAATCCAATCAAAGAAAGTGCCAAAATTTTAGCGGACAGTTATTTTGTTGGCGATGAAACTCGTAAAAATAAGTTTATCGAATGTTACACAAATGTGGTCTCGTCAATAATTCGCCTCGTCGATAGCGAGCATAAATAATTTTTCGACGGATCATACTATTAATGAAAAATATTACCTCTGATTGTTAGACTGATTTTAGTAATAAGAAATTATATCTGTGATTATTTGACTGATTTTATTGAAATTAGTGTTATACAAATTTTATTGTGATTGTGATATATCGTTACATCTAAGTCAATAGGTAAACTGATAATGACATTGTCAAGTAAAATTTTTATTTTTATGTTTGTTGTTAATTAGTGTGATACAAATTATTGTGATTGTGATAAATATCGTTACAGATAGTTCAATTCATCTGTGCACGAAGCGCCATGTGTGCGTGCGCTTATTTATACAGCTTTCATTTGTGTGGCAGCGTAAGCGGCAGTCGTCGTCCGAGCAAAACGTGTCCTTATCACTTTACCCACACATAGCGCCGCGCGCACAGATGAGTTGAACTATCTACAGGGTTATTGGTAAATCATTAACAACCTCTAAATAGTAAACTATGGGACCAAACCTAAAATCGTGAAAAAAAAAATCAGCTGTTCCCTACATTTATGTTCGTATAACTCGCCAAACTCTTCTCTGGACTGATTTTATTGTGAATAGTTTAAGTAATAATTAATAAATCGTTCAAATTTTTAAACACTTTTTGTTTTACTGGCTTGCGAAAAATGTCGTATAATTTCGTAAGGTACCTAAGTAGTATTCAAGTAGGTAGGTACCTATATCTCCACCAAGCTAAGTTTACACCTCGCTGGAATGCGGCGTGTACCCGTGTACCTACGTATAATATAATGTTAAAAACAACAAATACAAAGTAAAATCTAACAAACATTTGTTTACTTTTTTAAAGTCATAACGAATCCTTTTTTACAGCCCGTACCTAAGCCTCAGTGTGACGTAAACGACGCGAGGTGCAAACTTAGCTTGGTGAGATGTAGTTGTTAGTTAACCACGCTCGCAAATGCAAATGTCGTTATTAAAACGAAATATCGACATCGCAAAGTTAAGTATTGCACATCTCTCTATCTTTTAGGTATTTAATTTTCGATTCACTGTGCCGGGCGCTAGGGACACGCCAACTGTTCTGAAGTCGGGCGGTTAAAAGGTTAATATAAATTTTATTATTGTAAAATATTAATTATGGTTTACCACGTGGGCTTGATGCGGATGTTCCCATGCTATTTTCCAACAACCTTTTTAGAGCAGTGTAAAGACATAATTTCCACAAAGCAAGTTAAGTGCATGCCTGGATTCGAACTTAAATCCTATTAACTCGGTAAGTCTCGGCAGTTTCCACTGAGTCTGAACAAAAATGTAAACAGTCTTGCAAAAACTTATAGGCGAGATCTTGATGGTGACTTCCGAAAGCGACTTGTATTACAAAAATGGCAGGCAATCTAAACGGACCAGAGAATGATTGCCCAAGAAATCGTTGTAAGTCATGGCAAATCTAAACAATTGGGCAAGAACTTGCAAGGATCTTGCGGTTCACTTGCGACCGTGAATTGTGCTAGAAATATTGCCGCTAATGTAAACAGACTAGCAAGAACTCGCTCAAGAAAGTGCAGCAAGAACTTGCTAATCTAAACCTCGCTTTAATCCTACTAAAGTTATCCGCGACTTAAGACTATATACTATAATTTTTAGTATATGCGAAACCTGAATATAGTTTGTTTAGAATAAGTAACTGAATAAATTCCAATAATATTTAAACCGTGTTATACTTTGTCCCAAAAATATTTAAAAAAAGTTACAAGTTGGACACCGAGCGACATTATGTACCTATTGCAATCATTTAGGTAACTACTGCCAAATTATTATTATCAATGAGCTCAAGACGACGCTGGAGGCGCGCTGCGTGGTGACCACGTTTTTCTGCGGACAACTAGGAAGCAGAACTAGCTTGTAATTTTGTGGTTTTTCATGATACAGTTTTGAAATTTTGTACATAGATTCTTTACATAAAAATACTAAGCACGTGTTTCAGGTCTCGTATACACTAAAACTAATTTTGTATAGAAGAACCCGACAACAACTGTCGAGCAGTAGCCCACCATTCATAACACCCGTCTGGTCGTCTTTTCTATGGGGGATGAAGAACGTTACACCCTGATCTAAGGTATATATTTTGTTAAACATTATATTCACTGATAGAGTAGGTAGTAGGTACACCGTGGGTCTGCGGTTAATACGGAAAGCTTATCGCAGTTATTATAATAACAATGTTTTAAGTAATAAGCATATGTTATCGCAAATAATACGATAGTAAAATTTTTAATGTTGATTAATATAATGAAGGCCTATTATGGCCTAATAGCACAGTGACACAAAAGTAAAGCAATCTTCTTCTTTTCGAACCATGATGGTACACACGGCAGCACATGAAGCTGTACATTTTCAGTATAACTTGGCCTCGCTTTGTATAGATTTCCTAAACAATGAGAGATCCGCATAAACTGGTTTTGTAAAGCTTAATTGGCCGTCGTGCGTACACATTTGTTTAGAGGTTATTTTGGCCTAGTAAGTGGCCACATTGATCGCGGTTTCAACCGTGGAGGCAGGAGTAGGAACTCTTTGGCGCTCCAAAACTAAGGCAATCGTCTGGCCAGGAGCACCACACTCTATAAACCCCCATTTTTTCCAGATTGTGGTTTTAACAAAGCACAAGCTTTAGATAAATTCAGTTCACATACAGTAACATTTCCAAAATAAAGTGACAGAGCCCCTCTGAAATCAGACCATTGTTAGACTATTTAAAGCTCACATTACAATACGCCACTTTTAGTTAACTTGTTACTGAGATATTTCAACTTGCGACGGCCATAACTGTCACGTGTTTGCTACATAACACTCGTAACTAGTTTAACTAATAAATTGCACGTCCCTGATTCAGTCAATAGGACAAGTACAGTGATATCCCACTTACTGCATTCACACCAATTGATACTGAATGACTCGGCTGTTCAGAATCAAAACCTAGTAACTCATAATTTCAAAAATGTCCAGGAAAAGCCAAAAACATGTTTGCATCCTTAATCGTCTGCCCTATTTGAACCATTAGAGTTAGGGTTATGAATGTTAGACCAAAATGTGCGTAACAAAATCAGCTACACTTTTCAATTGTCTTTTACTCAAGAAGGCGTTCAGTACAGCTTAGAACCTCCTTACTATTTAATAATTTGATCAAATATACCAATTATTCAATAAGGAACCAAATCATAACACAGTAAGTATACTTACTAGGTTTTAAAATTGCGTCTGATTTGTAAACGTGATTATCTTTTAAAGTTCAAAAGATAGTATCTCCTATACTACAGAAATTAAAACACTTAATACAAAATAATAAGTGAATGTATTTATACAAGTACAGTTGACTACCTCACAATAACTTTTACATAAATAACGTTGATCAACTGCGACAAAAAATAATCGGAATGCGATCGAAAAATCGAATATAAATAGATGAATAAATTAACTCGATATTTTAAGAAATAGTCTGTATTATTTCCAAGTAATAATTTCTTACAATATCTAAATAATTTACTCATCATTAGTTATTTGTCCATCAGATATTAAATCAATAGATCGGTCATTAATTGGTAACTGTAACCAAAACTCTCTTCGACTAATGGGCATTAGTGGTACTAGTTTAGAAACTATACCATCTTTTTTTGAAGATTTTATTCCACGTGGAATGTTATTTGATAAAGGTGGAAGCTTTGATACATCGAATTTATTAATAAGAAAATCGAGTTCTTTGTAAGGGTCCCCAAAATCAGTCTTGTACAAAAGATTACGTGATCCTGCTGTGAACTTAGCCTCGACTAATGGACCTAGTAAAAAATTATCCAGAGGATCATCTTTTGCATTCCGACGAGCAACGCGCTTTTTCTTTGGCCATTGGTATGATTGTTGCACCTCAATCACATTAATATTTTTTCTGCAATGCGCAATCACATCTTTAAAGTCCTCGTAGTCGTAAACTCCGTTTCGCCGATTGAAGTCTCTTTCGATGTTACCATGAACACCGTCCGCTGACATATGGGTGTGCCCCTTCGTAAGATATTTAAATGTAATAGTTTCAACATCAAAAGACTGACAGTTTACTATAGTAACAAGAGCTGTGAATAAAAACCAATTTTTATTTTGGCCCGCACAGTTGTCACACCACAGTATTAAATGTTTAACATTTCTCTCGCTACGAAGAAACGCAACTAAAGCGTCGACTATGTTATTGGCGTCTCTACCCATCAATGCTTCGTGCCAAACAACACATTTAGAGTGTATGTCTGTGTCTTTCTTTATCGGTGCAAATGTTAAATTAAATGCGATTAATCTGCTGAGGAAAACTGAGTCTTTAATAGTCGGCATGTCTGGTAGTAGAGTTACTTTTTGCAAATCCATAGAATAGGTATGATTTGTAGCGGTATTTTTATATGTCCCGTCTTCTCTGTATCTTTTAATCGCTTTCTCAGCTTTTTTCTTGTGACTTTCATATGTCTCTTTTAAAGTTTCTGTTTCGTCACCATTCTTAATTTTTTCTTCAAAAACTCCGCAATCTGTACATTGGTCTCCTTTTGGAAAATTTAATGACACCTTCATTTGTTTCATCGTCGTCCGGTAGGTTTCAAGTGAACATTTGGAGTTAGGATTTTTCGATTTATAATCATTGAGCATAGACTGAAGTGTAAGTGTTCTTGGAAGGTATTTTGTCAAAGGTGCATTATTTCTTCGGTAATGGCTCAAAGCCGGATTATAACTCATGATGTGTTGCTGAATTGGACCTCTTGAAAGTAAAGGCTTCTTTCCTCCCCTATTTTCTTTGACATCTTCAAAAAGTGGTTTCCTTTTGACAGCTTTACTCAGTTCTGTTATGACACTGTCAGTCCTATAACCTAAAGTTTGGAGAAAATACGCCTTACACACATTTATTTCTTTTCCCATATAGTAAAAATAATAGTATCTAGACTCTTTCTTCAGGTGCATTTTATTTGAATTTTCAATGGCAGTAGTAGTTTGTTTTTTTGGTTCAATTTTTACGCATTTATTCAGAAACTGTCGACGTGAAGAATAACTCATATTCCAATAGTTATTCCATATGTCTTCTCGCTCTTTCTCAGTCAAATAATTGCAAGATCTCCTACATTTCGCTTTACAGGTTTTTGCCATTATTGGATATTTCAGTTTATTCTTAACTACCTTCGATTGTGTGTCGTTATCGGAAGGTTTATCAGATTTATTCAAATCGTATATCGGACCTGGATACTTTGCTGAAAAGCGTGCTGGTGCAACAAACCGGAAAGCTTGTTCAACATCGATAAAAATAGTTGTATTTGGATATGTAGCAACAAAAATTGTACAGCTGTTTGGAGTTGGTGATAAAAGAGGTATTTGGGGAAGATCTGTTGGAAATGTTGGTTCTAAAATTGAATTGCCGGTTGGAGTAGGTGAAAAAGAAGGTATTTGGGGCAGATCTTCTATTGGAAATGTTGGTTCTGGAAGTTCAAGATTTTCGAAAAGAAAATCTGTGTCATTGCAATCAAAAGTAAAGCCCTTTTTCAGTTTCTTTTTCGAGGGTGGGAGGTATTCAGGATCAGTAACAGAATCATCGCTTGAATATAACACGCTTAAGGCTACATCATCTGATTCTACGCTGCTCGTAGCTGATGTCCCAGGTACAGGATTTTCATAATCTATAGCAATATAAGGGATAGCTTCTTTATTACTCTCTATGGTATTAGATCTGAAAGAAAATGAAAAGCAAGCTGTTGGTAAGCAAGTCCCCAGAAGCAGTTATGATTGATAAAAAAAGATAAAAAATTAAAGCAAAATGAATAGGGACGCAACACATAGTTATTATGTGATATATAGTTTTAAAGATATAAGCATACAGGCAGAACCGGACAGCGACATTGTTTTATACTATGTAGTGATGAGGTACTAGACCGAATACTAATACTAGACCTAGAACTGGACCTGCAGTAGAAAATCACTACATATCACTACTTCAAGCAGCGATATGTTTGTCCCCGCACTAGCTTTTACTTTGACAGTTCATGTTGGCGGGAGAATGAGTATGCTGACGATATTATTGCTAATATTTTGTAATAGTTCAATAATAATTTAAACCCTTAACAATGTATAGTATAATTCGTTTTAATACTACCGCCAATAAGTAAAAAGAACTGGCTATCGTACTTTATAACATTCACAGAATTATAGGTACTCAGTACTTTTAAAACACCAGATACCAGGGTTTCAAGCTAATGAAATGCTAATAAAAACAAAGAAGATGCGTATGTAAGTGGATTTCAGTAATAACTGGGCATTATAAAGCTTTACTTATAAACAGAATCCCATAAAAGAACCAACAATTAAAAACATTGAAATATTTTGAGGTTAATTTCATGCTACGACCAAATTTATATAAAATTTAATAAAACTATGTGAAGGTTTGTACTTACCTAGTTTCTTCTGCATTTTTCATAGCATTAAAAATTAGTTTGGACCGGTAAAACTGTTGACGTCTCATTTTAAACAATATTGAACACTGTGTAAAAAGTTTTTGCGCCCGCGTAAACTGACTTACTGGAACGAATGACCGACGAACGAATGAATGGCACAATTTCAAAACAAAGTAACAGTGAGTATCAAAATTAAAACCTAGTAACTGACTGACTTACTAGGTTGTGTGAAATTGTTTTCTGAGTTACTACGTAATGAATTTGTTATTTTAGGGAAACTAGACATGGATTACAAATTAGCTTGACTTGCTCAATATTTTTTTAAATTTATCTTATGAAAATGGCTGTTTTAAGCACCTGGTCACAAGGACCTATACCTAGTAAGTCAGAAAATTGAATAAAACGAATTTCCCATAAATCTGAGATACTAGGTTATGAATTTGAACAGCCGGACTGATGGAGCAAGTGCATAATAGCAAGGATTTGTGGGGGGCAAACCCATTGCATCAAAGGAAGCTCAAAGTATTCCCGCGATGTACTGACAGTGGCTTTCTTGTAGTCGGGTAAAAAATAGGTAGAAATGTCATTTAAAGACATTATAGTCATCAACTGGGAGCAACTTACTTTAGTTTTGTTTTTTTTTATCAATCCGCCCCGGATTAGGTAAAAAACAAAACTAAATTAGTATGTTTTTATAGCCACGGTAAATGACCAGTTAACACTTTATCTGAATAAAGTACTTAATTATAATTATTGCTGTGGTTATCGACGCCGGTAAACAGCAATATATATTTATCCGGTTTGTAAAGTAAATGAAATATAAATGTTATAAATTCTGAAAAAAAATGTTACTAAATACCGTTATCACTTGACCGATTAGATCTACAGTGTGTTGATAAGTCAATCCGTATTTGATAAGCTGGGAATTTCCGGTGGAAAATACTACAAACACCTATTATACATATACTGAACTTGCACTGTGTAACTTTGACGTCTGCTAATGTTACCTCAGGCTCTGCTGAGTGTGGCGTCCTGGGTTCGATTACGGGGGCGGGCAAAGTGTTATTATGGTTTGGGTAGTAATGAAACTGACTTCTATTTAATAGCATTTTTCTCCTCCAAAAAACCTTGTCCTTATCTTGTATTCTAAATGTCTAAGTCAGCCACCATCAATGTGCATTTAAAAAGTACTATCTCAGCCACCATATAAATATCATTAATGTAAACTACTGTGAACACAAATAAAATATGATTCGGTTAGCCGGACAACCCTGGCACTTCCCCCTTTAGTATTTCTTAGTAGCAGCCCCAAGTTAGAAGTTAGCGGTAAGATACCCCCGTGTTTTGGAAAGCACGTGTCGCCGTCGGTCCAGCGCCTGATCTACCTCCGGTCTGGTCGGATTGCCATCGGACTATGAGAGTGAGGGAAGCTTGCACCTGTGTATATGTACACACTTGTGCATAATAATATCTCCCGCGTCGAGGTCTAGTCTCCCCATGACCGTCAACGGTCAGTAAGAGCATGCTGCCTTACCAATAACTACCTATGTTTATTTTGTTACAGCATTTACAATAATGATCTCAATGGCGATACACCTGCTAGTGGGTCAGGGTCCGCAGGGCCACCCGCCTGCCTTCGACGTCACCGGAATGCCCACCCTATTCGGAGCCTGTGTTTACTCCTTCATGTGCCACCATTCGCTGCCCGGACTCATCGCACCAATCAGAGGCAAGACAAGGCTTGGATTACACCTGTTCTTCGACTACGCAATTATAGCAGTGTTTTACCTACTCCTAGCGTTCACTGGAGCGTTTGCATTCGCACATTTAAATGATTTATACACTCTCAACTTTGTACCCACAAACAGCGACAACATATTCCTTGAAATTGTCGAGTATTTCCTCGCCTTATTCCCAGTTTTTACACTGTCTACCAGTTTCCCAATTATAGCTATTACACTAAGGAATAATTTACAAAGCTTGTTCCTAGATACGTCGAAACTTGAATCGTACAATTTTATTTTGAGGAAATGTATCTTCCCTATAGTAACAGTGGTGCCTCCAGTGTTGCTGACTTATTTCTTGGAGGATATAAGTATTCTCATAGAGTTTACAGGTTCGTACGCAGGTACCGGTATCCAGTACTTCATTCCGACGTTTCTAGTCGTGTCTGCCAGACGCCATTGCACGCACTTACTAGGTTTAGGAGTAGTCAATAAGTATACAAGTCCGTTTTCCCACGTTGCATGGGCTATTTTCGTCCTGCTGTGGTCAGTCGTGTGCATAATATTAGTGTCAGTACACATATTTGAGAAGAAATCATGACATTAATGTTAAGATGATGTATGTAAGAGAATTTGGCAACGTAAATGAAATATGGAAAGAGTGTTCACGCCATTTTGTAAGATTTCATATTCCGAGTGGGGTTTCAAGAGAATTTACATTAGTTTTAGAAAAAATAATGTTACTGATTTAATGTTATCAAGTAATTTAAACAATACCTACTTCGTGCGAAGTCGGGTGAAAGGACAATATGCTTATGTGTTCATATCTCTCTCTACCATGCTGAGCAGTCGTCAGTAATGGTGTTTTAATTTTATAACTAATATGGCTTTTATAATAACAGTTGTCGACAACACAGCCTTTGTATTTTTGTAACAATATTACTATTTGCCCTAATAATCAATTAATCACAATTATAACGTTTTATAAATCCATTTTTAATGTTCCAATACGAAATATGGTAAATATCTAATTAAGTACTCTCCGTATCAGAATCAATGTCTTCATCATCATCATTTTAGCCGAAAGACGTCCACTGCTGGACATAGGCCAAGTGTTGCCACATTGAAAGGTATTGTGTCTCGCATCATTCACCAGGTCATCGGTCCACCTAGTGAGAGGCCTTCTAACGCAACGTCTTCCGGTTCGCGGTCGCCTCTCCAGAACTTTTCGGCCCCATCGGCCAAATGTTGGATAAATGTCTTAGCTACAGCAATATAAATTCGATTAATTTTATTGGTTTCGAATTTAACCTGATCTAGGTTTTAAGGAGACTTAAGACATTTATTCTGTCATGGATGTTAATGTTAACTAATATTATCAGTGTTACCTTGTTCCCAAAGAATAAGAAGGAAGAGAATTTCGTATTCTTTGTAAGTAGGTGCTTCATGCCTTAAAAATAACTTATTATTGTTTTACTAAAGTTGCTTGAATACGATAAATTGTGAATCTGTTAAGCGCAAAATATTCTCATAATTTATTTAGTCGATGTGAGTTTGAAGCTATTGTGTGATTGATAAATAAAATTGTTCGATCAACTACAATTTAGCATTTTGGCAACATCCAAGACTTTTTATATAGGAATGCGATGTGCTGCAACTTGATGCCGGTTTGAGTATGTCATAAAGGATTGGTTTACTTTCCTCACATATTTTCGTAGAAGTGTTCTATGATAATACACATAGAGGCTATAATGTCTGAAGCAACTCACTTTTTATTAGTTATCTTGTATCTAAAGTCTTTTAATAAAATTGTGATTATAGATCCTGCTAGTATTATAAATGCGAAAGTTTGTGAAAATGGATGAATGTCTGTTACTCTTTCAGCGCAAAAACTTCTGACCGGATTTAGATGAAATTTGGCACACAGATAGTTTATAACCTGGATTAACAAACAGGATACTATTATTATCCCGGTAGCATGATCCCGTGGGATTATTATGAATTACCCAAATCCACGCGGGAGAAGCCGCTGGCATAAGCTAATAGTAAATGAATGTGAAATTAATGCTTGCGAAAATTCAGTTTTGTATGTACTTAAGTTCATGACAATTTTGTAACAATATGCAGGTATATCACTAGAGATAATAGAGAAGTATGGAAGAAGATAACATACTTCGCCGACCCCAAAAGAATTGGGATAAGGGAGAAGGATGATGCAAATGTATCAGTCAGGACAATTTTTAGTGTCTATTTTTTAATTTGAGAATTTATAAAAATAGAAGAATTACGAAGTTATAATACGATTAGAAATACGTGTATACAAATAAAATGTATATTAAAAAAATGTGATTTTTAGTCTTTTGTTAATTGGATATATTTTTTAGTTCGTTTATATTAAGTAGGTATTTTTCTACTTTGATTTTGAATGCTAATGGTGCCAAATCGTGAGATTTATTTACATTTATTTTGAATATTTTTATAAATACATATATGAATGTTTATTTGTTATATTTTTATTGTGATAGAAACATTATATTATTATTGCAGTTATGGAGAATGGATAATATGGAGTTTATTGTATCGACTGACTCTATTATTAACAGTACAAAATATTTTTATTACAATAAAATACCCCTTGCGTGTTCAATTGTGGTTTATTTTTCTATGCCCCTGTAATTATGATGACGATAACTTGATCTTATGATAGAGATAGGTGGTCGGTTAGTACAAATTGTATAAAATAATATCACGCCTCTGCTCCCAACGGATAGGCAGAGGTGTACCCATCACCCACATTTCACCAGCCTGTTGCCATAATCACCACAAATCTTGACAAATCCCCTGCCGTTGAAATATTCAAGATGGAAAACATATTACGACCAATAACATACGAACCATATAATCCAAACCATTGTCACTCATAGTTACCGTTGTTTTACCCGTAGCATCCGCTTCACGCTCCAAATGCCAGTGCTCACTGCACCTTACGAATCACAATAACGTTATAATGTGGTAAGCAAAACAAAACGCACACATAATGTTGAAGAATTATTTATTTTTTATCATTATACATAGTTGTCACTTATCTCGCGTACACAAGCGACAAAAGCCTTCCATAGCTCAATTGACTTTGGCATGAAGTTACATTGTATTTGTGCTGCCGCCGGCGCGGCGTGGGCCGTATGGTTTAATACTATAAGCACTAACGAGGAAGAATTTTTCTCTCTAAAACAAGTGTGAATAGAAAATTAAAACTAATTTCCAAAATATCACTATTCAAGCGCGAATCACGGGCTAGCACTTGCAATTTTATTATTTTTCGGGAAATGTAGAATTAATAACAATAATGTGATTGCAGGTGTCACGGTAAGTAACACGTTACTGTTGTGACGTCGTATTTGGTGCGGAAATTAAATATCCAAACATCTACTTGCACTAAACCTAAGAGTGTAAATAATTTTCATTGAATTCATACATTGGTAACAAGAGAAAACAACATTTACTTAGGATCGATAACATAGTGAACATGTAAAGAGTCGCATGTGGACCTCGCTCACTGTAACGTCGACTATGCTAGGTGGTATGTACTGCTGGTGAGAGGAACTGTGCCAATATGACCACGACGGTGTTACTACATCATTATTATCATACTAATTAATATTTCCCGCGATAAAAACAAAATAAAATAAAAACAAAACTATAATTACATAAAAATGAGTGAATGCATTTTTTACATACAACATTACACATACATAAAACATTGATGAGATACTCGTAATACTCGCACACCATTCCCTAATATCGATAAGTAGGAGCTTCAATCGTAATATTAAATAATATTGGAATCAGGAACAAAATGTTCTAGACGTTACATCTAAAATTATCTGTCTTTATTGTATCATATAATAATATTAGTGTAGCAAATATTCGAATGATAGCAATAAGCTTTGCTTCGTAAAAAGTATGTAATTTCAATAAGTACTCATAATCTAAACATTATAACGTCGAATGTTGAATTAAAAGTAGACATTACTTTGTAACAAATAAATAATATTAATCTATGCATTCATAAATCTAAGAAACATACCATTCGCATTAGATCGAACATTTCATTTAGAATTTGATTATCATTAATTTTAGAGAGGACCGGTCGGTTTCATATCATCCGGTAATATGAACAACTAGCCCGAAGTGCGCATGCACAGCGTGGCGACTCCGAGCTCGCGACGCACAGGAGACAACATCGAAGAGCCAGCCGAGGGTAGCTCAGAACATCACAATAAATAGTATGACTACAATATATTTTTGTGTGGCCGCGATGCGGGAGTGCTTGGCGGGCGGCGCACGGCTCACTGGCGCGGCTATAACGTGGTGGGCGGCACCGCGATGTCGTGTCGCCGCAGCGCCGCGCGGAACGACTCCAGCGACGAGCGCAGCGTCAGGCAGAACCCGCGCGACGCCGGCACCAGCGGGAACTCGGGCGCCAGCTCCGCGCCGCCCCCGCCGCCCGCGCCGCCCCCGCCGCCCTCGCCCGACAGCCGCACCAGCCCCTCCAGGCGCGCGCACAGCGCGGGCGACTCGGCGCGCAGGTGCATGAGGATCTCGTCGCGGAAGGGTTCCGGCGGGTTCATCAGCATTTTGCTCATCGACTGCACCAGCTTGAGAAGCACCATCTCGTTGTACATGCGAGAGTTCTCTTTCCCTTGTTGTGTGCCTGTGAGAGGAAAATATATAATGCAAATTTGTTTTACCCTAGTCTTGCATTGTATTTACAATAAATTTGCACTGGACTCTACGGATATTTGTGGTTACGGGTATGAGTCCTACCTAGGGATATCGTGTAACTCAGTAATATAAAATGCTTAAATACTGATGTTCGCTACACAGAAACCCACACCAACATAGGAATTGGAAAAGGGCTAAGCAGATGATGATGGTTCAAATAAAGCATCTGAGACGAAAAAAGTGTCATCAAGTCAAGGTTCTCCTTTACCTTTTTGCTTCTCATATCCAGCTTCGTTGAAGTAGGGCTCCGCGTTGAGGATCAGCCCCTGTAGCGACACGATGACCTGCAGCAGCGAGCTGTCCTTGCCCCACACCTCTACGCCGCGCCCCGACCACGTGCCCAGCAAGGAGACGCATACCTGGGGGGAAGCAATAGTGCTTTATGAACGACGAAATATCAGATTATACTTTGGATGATGTTAATATTTTGATTAAAAAAGTCAATTCAAAAGTGCATGTAATGGTTTATTTAAAATAAATGTTTTGATTTATTATGATGATATTGCAGCCCAAAAAAATTCTTCACCATATTGTTTCAACAAAACCAAGTATCTAACTTGCTATTTTGTATCAAATATAAAGTTTGATTATTTCTACTGTAAGATGAGCTAGCAGTTTATTGATTTAGTCCTCGCAAGTGCGACTAATGGGCTTTTTTAACTATTCGGAATTTGTCAGCCGCAGCCTAGAGTATGCCATGGCCCGTCCGTACCTTGCCGTCTTCATAGAGGTTAGGATTGAGCCTGTCCGTGCAGTAGGAGTGGTAGTGGCACAGCGGCGGGGCGCGCGGGTACTCGCCGCCCAGCTGCACGTCGAACACGAACAGCCCGCCCTCGTACGGGGTCTTGGTGGGCCCGGCGATCATTACGGACAGCAGGTCTATGCGGTCCTCGTAGCCACGGACCCATACCTGTGGGAAAACGTTGAGGTTTCAGTAAGCAATAAATTCGACATTTTAGACGAAGTTCTTAGAAGTATGTTCAATTTTTTTTTGTTTATGACCTCGCAAACCGTCGCACGACAGTTTTGATTAAATAAATAGGTAGGTAGGTTAATTTCATATGTAAGGATCTATATGTTTTCCTCATTATCCCATTGATACCTCCGTAGTAGCAAAAATAATATCCCAAGGTCGCACTGGTGCAATTCAGTACCTTTTAAACCAGTTCTCCGGTCGTACTTACTTCTAAAAAGGAAGTAAGGTCGACCAAATTCGCACCCCTGGTGGTAGATCACTCTTGAGCAGATTGATTACACTCTTCACAGCCGGTCCTGAGCTCAGAAGGCTTCAGCATAGACAGCCGGAACCTTTGACCGTCGAGAGCGACTCAAGTATACTTCCCTCCACCTACGCACTTCATAACCCTGGCTCCATATTGTTAGCTAAGTTAAAATGCTCACCCCTGGTGGTAGATCACTCTTGAGCAGTTTAATCTCCCTCTTCACGGCCGAATAGAAGGTCCTGGGCTCGGAAGGCTGCAGCATGGACAGTCGGAACCGATGGGCGGCGGGTGCAGACTCCAGTATGCAGAACCCTTCGCCACCTTCCTCCTTGTTCTCTTCGAGCATGGCTGCGGGGCTGGCTGTGTCCATCTCGGCCTCGTCTGTGCCTTCTGCTGTCGCGAGGGGAGCTGTGTCGGGGACGGCTAAGGGTATGAAAAAAAATGGGTACAGTCCAACATAAGCACTAATACGAATACATTTAGTAACTTTCAGAAGTGTATTTTTCCAACTGTTTATAAAAAGTATAGTTTTAATAACTTAGCCTCAGTAACATTGGAGGCAATCGTTTCTAAAGCGTTTCGTGTTTCTATAATAAGATTGATTCAAGGTTTTGGGTAGCAATCCAAATAAAATTTACTTGTCCATCATTAATAACCGAGAGAATTCAATTTGCTCATAAAAATGACTATGATGACTAATATTAAATGATATTTTGATACTGGTTGTAAAAACACTTGGCACCAGCAAAGAGAGGCCTATATCCAGCAGTGGGTGAAGTCCGGCTGCTGATGATGATGATCCGACTACTCGCGGAGAAGTCACACGTAGCTACATGGTTCAAGAGCCCCATTACTACTAATATCTCACCAGTGCCGTCCATCTTCTGTGCGGTGGCAGTGGTGGAATCCTTGACATCGGTTGCCTTGGCTGCTTCCGCCTCCTCCGCCATGCTGACCACCAGCGCGCCGTACTGACTAGAATGTTATGAGATTAAATTATGTACTGAACTGTATGAGGATGTACAATGATCATCGACTTCCTAAACTAATTGATTTAAAGAGAAAGTTAAAAAAAAGCTAATTAGAATTAATGAGATACTTCTATTTGGACTTGTAAAGTACTACATAATAGAGTCGTAATTAAATTGTGGGCTGATTCAATTTATATTGCCATCGAACACCAAGAAGAAGCAGTAAAAAGCTACAAAAATAGTATTCCTACGACTTGTACAAACTATTCGATGATTCGAAGATCATTGCACGAATCATAGGTACATTACGACAAAACAGGATAATTACAGGGACAGAAATATAGTTATCGATCAATGGATAAGACAGTACCAATTAATATAACAGTACCATGCATATCGTTATACAACAGGGGTTTACAAGGTTTCAGACTGGGCTCTTTTCACCATGACGAAACGCGAGTTTAACAATTGCAAAGTTACATGTGCAGGCGGTAAAATTGGGTACTAATTAAAATATATTGAATTTGACAGATCTTTGTCAAATTGCTCAACAACTAGCGCCACACTGAACCGAAAACGATTTTCGTCATAGCAAATCAGCCTCTAAGGGCCTTGCAACACTTACATTAAACAAATATATGGTAATATAATCGGTAAACTAACAGTATCGGGTTTAATCGGAAATCAGAGAAATTAAGTTACCACTTTTTATAGAGTCATCTACAAAAACAACATAAAAGTATATAAAACATAAAAAGGAAAGGGTATATATACGTCGCCGGCGAGAAAACATAAGTTTTAATAAAAAGTGCTACAAAATATGCCAAAGGGTAAATTATTCTACTATAACATGCTTAGTTATTTTTGTAGAGGCTAGCTCAGACTATTTTAGTCCAGCGTTGTTTTTTTTTTAAATACCTTGCCCCAAACTAGGTATTTGTCCTGTATCGTGGGTGCGTTTACAAACATTTAAATTCACATACACGAACAGCCAGACCCGGAACAACTACCTGTAGGCCATTCAAATATTTGTTGTGTGCAGTAACTAGCAATTTTGTAATCTAAAAAAAGGTTCAAACGCTTCAGGAGTATAAAAAGGTGTTACAAAAAAAAAATGTTTAAAAATTTCAACTTTTGAGAAAAAAAAAACTTACAGACCGCAGATAAATAATAATCTGTGCCTTGATTTCGTCTAGTAGGGATCGTAGACGAGAAAACTTATGGCACGTCGGGGCTTAATACGACGTCAACGACGAATACGACTGAATAAGTTACATGCACTGTTACACACAGGGTGTTCACTCGAGACTTGGCAATAAGGACAGCTAAAATGTATAGCTACCGGCAAACGTTATTAGCAACCTGCCATATTATTTACAGATAATATACACTGTGTTTTAAATCTACAGAAGTTGGAAAGAAGAAGTTTATTTCTACTGTAAGACAAAATAAACATGATACAAAATTATAAAGAATTTTATATTCGTATACATTTGTTTAATATAAGTATTGAGCTACGGGTTGGAACCAAAAATACTATGAAACAACTATCATACTGTGGCATGTGATCATTATGAAGAAATTATCGAAAAGTTCTTTTAATTTGATATTTTTTTATCACTTTTCTGTTTTTTTTTGACAGTTTTTTTCTAAATGTTTATTAAATTACTCCAGCATCATTATCGCAAAGCCCTCATTCACTTTTCGTAATGTTAATAAAGGACCTTATTATTGTATTTACATTAACAGAACCATTTATATACAGGCGAGAACCCAACGACACAGCACGACATAATAAAATGCATAACAGAAAATAAATAACGTAAAAATATGTACAAATGAATGAAATAATAATTAACAACAAAAGCTTTTGGAAATCTGTACATGATGGTGTTAATAATTAAAAACTTTATTGTATTATACCATGTTTTTGAAATTCATGTTATATTTTAGAAAGCAGTCTAGTAACCGTCAAATGTTACTGGTTTAACACAGTATGTCACAGATTTAATCCGCATTTTAAGCTTTTTTATAGGTACATGTAGGCACAAACAGCTTATTATGCAGGATAGTGTTTTGGTCACCTATTCCCTAAGTAAGGGGATAAACCATAAACGTAAATGATGTTTGTGTTCTTTTGCATAGGAGTTGACCTCTATTTTCATGAAAACTAATGTTCAGTGTGACCAGTATAATCACTAATTAATGACCGTCCTTATATATCATGAATACTTAAAACATATGTGGGATGTAAACCGAAACATAATGATTATGTAAACATAGCAAGAGACATGTACAGAAGCCCAAATATAACAGAAAGGAATGTAAATAAAAAACAATAAAGGAGGCTCACACTGAAAAGTGGTAGACTAAGTTCTCCTCAGAGCCGTTTGTCATTTGTTTTCTCATTAAGGCGTTAAGGAAATCGGCCAACTCTTGCGGCCTTCTCCTGCGAAATAAATGTATCTTTTATTATAACTAACATAAGGTTTAATCTTAAATATGCCGCGGTGCCAGTGTGCAAAATTAAGGACCAAGTTTCAAGTTAGTGTAATGCTGCGGCCGGATCTGATCACTATTGTCGCAAAAAGTGTTACTCTATGAAGACATGTTTGAGCTATAGTACAGTCATTTGGTAGTTTTACCTGGAAATTTTTCTGGGAGTTTTGATAATGGGTTATTTTATAAATTTCAATGTGCTCTTTCCTATTGTAAAAAAAAATTGCTTTTAGGCGCTATTTTTCCAATTTGGCGGCGATAAACTTGAAATTCGGAAAGAGCACATGGAAATATTTAAAATTACACCTTTTTCAAAAGTCCCGGAAAAGTTTGCAGGTAGCCTTTGTTTTAAGAACCAAATGACTGCACTACTATGCAAGATTAGACGTCGATAGATTACAAACATTAGATGAAACGTGGTAACCTGCAACCGTCCATAAGGAAGTGGTCAGATCGCTAGCTATTAACTGGTGAATAGTGTGGTAATCAACTATTAGCGAATGGCGGTCATACTTATATCTGAGCAACTATTCTAAGGTGAAGCTGAAGCTGAGCTAGTTCACAAGGTGAACTAAGAATAAGTTAGCTATGTTATTGCACTTCTTCTCCTTATCGTATCCATATTAGACGGTTGGGCCCAGTAGGTGGCCACGTTTATTGCAGCGGCAGAGGCGCTATTCAGGTCGTCAAGAGTGCAGGTAAACGGTCACCTGGGACACTCCAGCAGGTGGGGCATAGTTTGATCCGGAGCGTCGCACTCGCACTCGGTGTTGGAGGGACCAATAATACCTCATTTTGCCAGATTATGTTTACAGCGGCCTACTTGGGTACTCAGTCGATTCAGAGCTTTCCAAATAGGCCACTGTAGTTCACTGCCGGGAGCCAGGAGTTCTTGGGGCTTTAAGAAGTCGTGGGGTGGTGGACACTTCTCATGCCAGAACTTGCCGCGTACTTTGGGTGGCCTGTCTTGGGTTGCCTGAGTGGAACGTAAGAAGCTTTTGCGGCTTTTTAGTCTTCCTGGGGTAGGTGTGTGGTCATAGAGGGGATGTCGGGAAATGTTATTGTGCTAACTTAGCTATAGTGCTCTTACCTAGTTAATCAAACTGCAGTTGAGCTCAGCTTCAATTATTTAATAGCTCTTAATTTGACCACATTTTAATAATATGAAGGACGTTTATTTATCATATAGATCCGGCCGTTGCATAAAATACAAAACTTTTCGGTGACAGCTGTAATAACTATTCTCTAGGTCTGCAAATCAAGTTATTGGTCAGTTCGTAAGCTAGTGCAGGGGCTTACCGGCTAACTTCGGTGTGTGCCTTGATCAGCTGCGCGTGTATGAGTGAGCACAGTTTGTAGCAAACGTTCTTGCCCTGGCCCTGCTCGCCGTCGGACTCTGTAGTAGCTGGTAACACAGGTTATCATGTTAGCTTGGAACAGCTAAAGGCTGAAAATTTATTCTAAACCGAACGTGGCTCTTAGTTTTAGTACGAGAATATTAAAATCTTTTTTATTTACGTTGGGCTTGCAAAATTTCACGTAGTACTACTAAAAACACACCCAATTCGTATGAAGATTTTTAGTCATGATGAAAATCTTTGTCGGTTTAGAAACTATAATACGGAGAAACTATAAACTATAATGCGGAGGACATAAAACATGCGAGTAAGAGGGATCTCGACTATTGTGTTGTCTTGCTCCCTCGTGAGGCCCGGTTTCCACCGAAGCGGAGACTAGTCGAGCCAAGATCCGTGCAAGATTCGACCAATCACAAGAGAGACAATTTACGAGATGAGGATTTCCACCAATGTGCTTATTCGATTCCTACACATCTCCCCTCCACTTATCTCTTGTATGTTGGCAGCCGGGCCTAGTATAATCGCGCTCGCCACGAACGTATCTGAGAAACTAGAAGTTACTTTTAACCAAAGTTTACTCACAATTATCACCAACAACGGCACTCTCTGGTAGTGGCACAGTGGTGTTCGAGCCGGTGGCCTGCGCCGACTCTATGTTCAAATGCAACTGTTTCTTCGACACCGTACACTCCACCTAGAAAATAATTTAAAATTTATTTAAAACCAGCTGACCCGGCGAACTTCGTACCGCCTAACAGTCGATTCTTTAATTTTTCAGGCTCTTTTTTAAATTTTTCTCTCCGTAAGAGAACCATCCTTGTACTTCAAAGAATATCATAAAAAAAAAAAATTGCGAAATCGGTTCAGCTGCTCTCGAGATTTGAGCTTAGCAACACATTCAGGGATTCATTTTTATATTATAGAAGATCTGTCATTCTTCGGAGCGAATATAGAAATGGAGCTAAAGAGAGTTAAGTGATCTTTGCCCAGCAGTGGGAAAAAATCCCCACACCCAACTCAACTATTGAATCCCATCCTTTATTGATGACATTAAATTACACGCTATCGTATTGTATCTAGCGATGATGGTCCTGAGATGTATAAAATCTTGCAAAGTAATGTTTTGTAAAATACTACACATTTAAAGAGTCGCACTACTGCTACATCCGCAGCCGCACTATGACGAGTCTTCATGAATCTATTGCGAAAATGGATGGTACTATTGGTCATGTCTAGCTCCTTCTCTTTCTCACAATAGAAAAATAAAGGCATTAAAACTTTGTATTATGAAGGGTTAAAACCACAATTTTATTACATTAATCTACACTAACAAGGGCACATCACCTGCATCGGCTCCACAGTAACATTCGCTGCTATGATGGCCCTCGTTCCATCGCTGCAAATCATCGGCTTGTCCATGTCTTCGTCCACGAGCATGGGGTCGGGTGGGGGGGAGGTGGGGCTGGCGGCGGCGGGGGCGGCGGGGTCGGCGGGCGCGAACAGGCGCGCGAGCTGCTCGTGCACGCGCCGCTCGCCCGCGCGGGGCGTGATGGCGCCGCGCTCGCGCACGCGCTCTAGTAGGCCCTGAGTGGAGAGCGAATGATACATTTGCGGCTCAGATGTGGTGGACAAAATAACATCACGCCTGATAACCCCGTTAGTATTAGGCAAGGTGTACCAGGTGTAATAGTACACCCACATTTCGCCAGTTATGTCTCACGTATTAAGGGGCGAGCCTATTGCCATCAATCGAGCACAAATCCAGACTCTGTGGCTGCTACTGATAAATTCTTTATGGAAAAACTCAACAACACTGCCCCCCATTCTGAGAAAATTTCCCGAATAGCCCACTTCTGAAGCCCAAAACAATTTCTACGAATAGATACTAGCGAGTTATTCAAATAGGTTTCATGATGTATGGTTTCTCATGGTGTTAGATTCAGTCTAAATCGTATACCATAAAACTTACCAAAAAGTGATCCTCATGGAAGAAGGATGTTCCCATTAAGCGGTCTAAAAATCGGCAATCTTTGTACAAGTTTAACAGCTTGCGCATTATCTGAAAATAACATAAATATTTAGAAAGCTTATGTTTATAATTTATATTCACACGTACTATTGGATAGAATGGTGTCAGTCTTAAGATATTTACATCACAAACAAAAAAAAAATACTTAAAACACTATAACATTAATAAGGCTTTTCCCTGATTAGTCGGATTTTCAAACGAAATATCATAATATCAATAATATACGGTGTCGAACGGACATCGACGCACAAACGGTTGCCACGTATTCAGTTCATCATTCCGATGAAAAATTTCTGTGTGAGGGGGCTACATAGGAAAATTTCATCGGTATTAAAAAAAAATGCTGTTCCATACATTTTCGCAGGTATTGCAATTTTGTATGAAACAGCAGACTTATTAAAATTACCGATGAAAAATTGATATGTGGGGGGAGGGGTTGGAATGATGTACTGTCACGTGGTAATCGTTTGACGGCACCGTTGGCGCAGTGGCTGAGCGATTGACTTCGCTTCGTGTCGCGGGTTCGGCCTACAGGTAGTTGTTACGGGTCTGGCTGTTTGTGTATGTGATTTTAAATGTTTGTAAAGGCACCCACGATACAGGAGAAATTCCTGGTGTGGGGCAAAGTTAAAAAAAAAACAGTATGTGCGTCGATGTCGATTCCACCCTATATATTGTAAACGAACAGGTACATGTATCAAGTTCTTATCGATTCGTATTGAAACAGCATGTTAAAAGTTGGTTTTAAAATGCAATCCGGGGCTACCACTAAATGATTATATTTTTTATTAAAATTTTGATTGACATAATTGTATTTTGCGAGACGGATCTAAATGAAATGGATCAAAGTGGCAATATAGAGGGATAAAATAAGGAATAAACTAAGTCTTCTTTCACATCTAGTCCATATATTATCCACAAAGAGCGCCGCCATCCAAGTTCATAAACATAAACTCACGCCTTTCCAGTTGCGGTAGGCAGAAACACAGAACGCCACCTGCTACACCCTTACATACTCCTTTTGCCTCGTCCACGTTCACACATCTGGTCATACACGTACGCCGGTTGCCAGTACTACGCATCTGACCCTTCTGAAGAACTTCACCAATAATGTCAGTGTATATCCTACGTCCCTTCCCGACGTTGCTACTCACATCTGCCTTGTAAATACCTTTTTAGTTGTCTTTCATTTATCCTCTCCACATGACCAAACCATTTAAGCATACTACTCTTTTCAATTTTTGTCACTACATCTTTTTTAAAACCGCAACGTTTCCGTATAACCTCATTCCTCAATTTATCACACATGCTTAGTAAGGAACGCATTTTCACAGAATTAATTCTACATTTATGCTTCGTTTGCCACACCCAACATTCACTTCCATACATAAGTGTAGGTACCAGCACGCCATTATGAACAGCCAGACGAGCCTTATCCAAGTTCATTTAGACGCAAAACCATGTTGCCCTGTTTTTAGTTTGAATGTCAATCGTTTTAAATGTGTTGTTTATCTTTTATAAAATAGGGTTTAAATTAAAATCTTTAAAACATTTTAAGGAAAAAATGAAGAAGGGAAAAATAAATAAAAGAATAGATATTTTATTTAAAAACTTTTAATATTCAAATAATGGCTACTTTCTCAAAATAAAAACAAAAATAAAAAATATGATAATGTAAATAAATAAGTCATTAATGGAACCGAAAATGAGGAAGCCAACGAAGATCAGGTAAGATTATTATCAGGCAGCATATATATCTTTTTAAATTTCCTGATTCATCCAGTGTTTCCAAGCTTGGAGAAAGGACCTTTGCAACTATCCCAGAATCAAGATATGCCAAACAAAATATAATCGGTGCATTGCTCAAAACCATGATTATATTTCATATAATCGTGACTTTGTGGTCGCAGCATCGTAAGAGAGCACTTAATAAATCACACTGCACGGTTTCCCAAGGCCTTGCGCACACCAGCCCGGCGCCAGCAAAAGTATCCTTCGACATACTGAGAGTGCATCCCGAAGTGCGCCCATGTTGCCGGATACTTCGGGATGCCAAGGCATCTTGCGGTTTACTGCACCTTCCTGCTGCATTTCAAATTATACCGCTCCCAACTTGAATGATTGTGCACATGAATGTGATGCATTTGAAATGATTACTAATGTCAAGCATTGCAGAAAAACAGCAACTCAAATTAGAACAATAAATCACTAGAAATTCTAGCTCGGACTTCTGCCACCACCGCGCTGAGACACAAGCCGACACGTCGCGTCGGCATGCCGAAGCATCCTTTGTCACCGATCCCGGACATTAAGGGAGAAATTGAAATCTGAGCAACATTACACGCACGTTGTAATATAGTTAGGTAAGAAAAAGATACTTTTGCGGTGTCGGTCCGGGGCGCGCCTGGCCTCGCCACCTACCTCCTGCGTCTCGAGTGCGGGCTCTTTGGCGAACAAGGCCAGCAGCTGCCGCAGCGAGTCGTGCAGGCGCTGGATGAGCGCGGCCAAGGGCGGCTTTAACAACCAGGGCACGTCGGACCCGCGCTCTACGCCCGCGCCCGCTAGTGCCACGTCCACCGAGGGCGAGCGTAGCCACCTTAACAGAGATAGTACTTTTACCTCTTGACTCTGTAACGTGGGGTGTTTAGCGAACATCTCTTCTAGTTTCCTCATGGCGATGCGGCCGCGCTCGATGTGTGCGGCCACGCGCGGCTCCAGCAGGCGCGGCACCTCGGGGGCCCCCGGCCCCGCGCAGGGGCCCACGCCCGGCCCCGCGCAGGGGCCCGCGCCTGGCCCCGCGCCGGGCCCCGAGCCCGCGCACGAGCCGCACTCTGGCGCCGGCACGCTCACGGCAGCGGCGGCCACTACGACTTCTGAATTAAAAAAAAAAAACAACGATTAAGTGCCGAGTCCAAAAAAAATCTATGTATGAATTGAGTGGCGACCCTGACTCGGCAACCGTGGAGCGATCTTTTTAGCAAGTTGGCTCAGTTGGATTAAAGTAGTCGAGTAAGAAGTTGAATGGCGTGCGCTTGGAGAGGTATATGTTCCACAGTGGATTGCTGTAGAAGACAAAGAGGGAAGAAGTGCTGCGGTGTGACGGCGCAGCGCAGTATTGTTTATAACATCTAAGGTTTTTATCGCTGCGACGTAGTACTGTCGTCATTGCGTTGTGACACCGTTCGTGCGAGGCGTTGCTGGTATGGCAGTCAGTGCGTGGCGCTAGGCTAGAGCCAGTACAGTCCATACCGTTGCTGTGCGGCGCCTGGTCCTGCGGCGTGGGCGTGCGCGGCTCGGGCTCGTGCGCGGAGCTCTGCGTCTCCCACGAGTCCTCCGACGCTGATCCTTCCGAGCCCCACAGTTCACCTTCTTCGCTGTCGTACTCGCCCACCTGATAATGACAATTTTATTATAGTATACAGTGATTTTCAGAAAAAAAAGCGAAGACAGTAGAAGTTAATACAGCAAAATGGCCACGCATTGCATGTTGCCCCATTTCATCGCGATAATTACTCATTTTCACCCGTATTATGATAAGACAACTTACTGTAATTTAACCTAACTAGCGACCCGCCCCGGCTTCGCACGGGAGAAATATATACATATAAACCTTCCTCTTGAATCACTCTATAGTTTTAAAGATCTAAGCATACATAGGGACAGACAGACAGCAGGAAGCGACTTTGTTTTATACTATGTAGTGATATAAATGGGAAGGATTTTTTAGGACTTGATTCGAATTCGGAATGTGTTCTCAATTTGACTACATCTTTTTTTTAATTATAACTATTACCTTGTATAGATCTTGAGGCCAGCACATACTCGTGTGTCCGTCTACCCACCATACTTTGACGCGGCCGGACGGGAAGTTGTCAATCACCTGAAAACAAATGATTATACTTTATGTTTAGGTTTTCAAGTTCTACCCACTGCTAATATAAAGCGTCAACCAAGCTTTATGTACATCAAAACTAAGTAACTCTGCGCAAATTATATAACTGGGAAACGAATTTTATTTGGGGTGAAATTTCATGATTTACGGTAGTACTCAATGAAACGCACATAAAACATTGTGCTAATGGAGGTATTTAACTTTAGTTATAACATCAAAAACGTTGGAATACCAAAAAATTGGAACTTTGACCCCCAATATCTCCGTAACTAGAAGGTTCCCAGGTATAGTACAGAACAAAAAAATGATGGCAATGACGGGGAGAACAAGTGCCTTTCGCCTTCATTAAGGATATTTTTAGATCCATTTTCAGGTTACTTATTATTTTTGGACAACAAAATCACAAGAGCAACAACGTGATTTAAAATAACTATATAAGGTCTAACTATTCATACACGAAATATTTTCAGGGAATCATGTAACGGCTATAACGAAGCCATTTCAAGAGATTTTTTTTATCTGAGTATTTTTTTTTTTTTTTTAATAAATTTTTTAAAATTACTTACCCACGAAATAAATACTTGCTCCTTATTTTTAAACATCCGTAACGCTAGTTTACTACGTCGTATTTACCTACTGTCATTGTTAGAATATGGGAGTAACGGTTTTATGCAAAAAGTCTCCAAAAATTTTTGAATTATAATAATTTCGTAAAAGAAAACACTCGGATAATTTTTTTTTTCGTTGCTTTGGCGACTTTACGACTTATAGAAGTTACTCTTAAAATATTTCGTGACCTTATATAACTGTAACATAATATTTTTGATTAATAGATGAGAAACCCGGAGTACTTGTGCTTACCTGTCCCGCAGTGCAGTTGGCATCTTCACCGGTAAAGTTAGCAACTCTGATGACGACCGTGCCGGGTCTGTACTGGAAGTCTGGGTGATCCTTCAGGTCATACACGCTGACTTCGCTTTCATGCAGCATTTGTGGACTACGAAAAAGTAAGGAGTCTGTAAGTATTTCGTCCAAGGGGGAAGGGTTTCTGGTAGCATTTGGCAGGCCTTGCTGGCAGTCTCAGCAGTTGGATAGTAAAGGCATTTTTTTTATATTGAGTTATCATGACTGATTCTGACATAACTGTTCGATAATAGCGTTCAGATTAAACACAACACGATAAAGACGGCCGATTTTGGTAGGGTTTGTGTTATATATGTACCCACATATTTCGACGGATGCATAGTGTAGGAGTGCGGGCTTTAAATATATTATTCAGGTGCAATCAACTAGCGAGTTGGATTGACTTCCGACACTTTCGTATCTAACACGTGGCGACGAACGGACTCACTTTTCAAAAACTGGCTACGTGGTCGACTTATGGCGTTGTTTTTCCGGATAATTCTGATTAGTTTTGGCCTTCATGAAATAGCTTCGAAGATATACATGGTGTAACAAGACCCTTAACCAAGCCATCAACCAAGCATTCTGTACATCAAACTTTATGCACTTTTTTTGGATGACAAATTACGTTTAACGGTAGGACTCAATGTAACGCACTCAAAACATTGTGCTGATCGATGCATTGAATAGTACGGGGGTCGTGGAGGTGTTTAAAGTAAAAATCTTACATTAAATACAGGTATTTAAAAAAAAAAATGTGAAAAAGTTGGAACTTTGACCCCCAATATCTCCGTAACTATTAGGTTCCCAGGCATGGTCTAGAACAAAAAAAAATATCGCAATGACGGGGAGAACAAGTGCCTTTCGGCTTCGTTAAGGGTCTTTTTACACCCTTTATTTTTAAACTTGGAGGTTGAGGACAGGGCGTACAGTTCATTATCCTCCATAAAATGTGAGGATCCACCGACGAGACCGGTGTTGAGCCTGGTGAGCTACTGGCCGACGGTTGTTGCCTTGTTTCCGTATATATGTTAATAGCACAGAATCTGTGTGTGCTGATACATCAGTGTAGTTTGTATGTGGCGGTATAAATTTCGCCACATCTATATATATATATAAATGAATCCCTATTTTCCTTGGTCACGCGTGAACGGCTGGACCTATTTCACTAATTTCTTTTTGTTGTGTTTGTTATTGTCAGGCGAAGGTTCTTAGGTGGGTAGTAGGTAGGTAGTGGGTAGGTAGTAGGAAAAGGTGCATTGCAACGCATGCCGGGAACAGCTAGTCTATATTAATAATAATGTCGCACAATAACCTACATACAATATCTTTGTGCTCCATCTTTGTGTATTTTCCTTAAAGTGTTTTGTGTACATAAATAAATAGTACATATAACTCACACTGGCTCATCAGCGCTGGTGTATGTGCGGTACCAATGCACGATGGCTGTCCTCCCATGATGGTCCACACGCTGGACCACGCCGTACTCTCTGTGCTTCAGCTGTGCAATAACAAGAATACATTGAAGCTAGGTATTAAATTTGAGTTTTCGCCATTGCCGAGTTTGATGTGAGAACACTGATCGTCTTTTAGTAGCGAGTATTATGTACAGAGGTTTTATTATTTCAATCAAAGGAACAACAAAAACCAGATTGTTGCAAGTTGACACAAAGTCACTAACCTGTTGATTTTCCTCGACGTTAGCTGCCCCGCTGACCACGAAGTCGCCGGGGAAACACTCCTGCCCGTCCAAGTGATGGATCGGGTACAGTTGTGTGGATGGAATGCCAATTTCTATCGTACCGTCCTGTAAATTTATAGGGAATAAATGCCTCAGACGGCTCCGTCGCAGAATGTGCACTGGTCAAAACAACACGCACTTCGCAACTGGTGCGCTTCTCATAAAGGGCATGTTTCAAATATAGCATTTCGCAAAATTAGAAAATCTCAAATTGAGCACTTAGCAAATTGTGCACATTTTATTGAAAATGGTTTTAAGTTAAAAATTTATCAATTAATTTTGTACTTTTAATCAGCCATAAGACATGATGATGATGCTGATACTTCTTACTCAACAAAAAGAATAAAAAATCTGTTGTTAAATAAGGTAATAGCCAAAATCTCCTACACTACATTCTTAGTGACTTTACAGTGCCCACTTTATAGTAAAATGTAATTTTAAATAATAAGAATGAAAATTAAAAGTATTATTATTGATATATTGTTTATATTCAAATATCGGTTGTTAAAATCTATATACCTACTGACCTACACTATCTTTGATAAAATAGAATCGGAGATTTTGGCTACTGTATTTTGGAACATTATATTTTTTAGTTTTCGATCCGATAGGTGGCGCCTGGCGAAGCAGAGGCGGCGGGCACGGTTAACTCGTGTGCATATAGTCGAGGTATGAAAAGCTTAAGCGTTATTTGCAAGTTGTTCAAACTATTGATTTTTCGATCGTGTTTTGCCGACATTATAAATGAAAATGTCATTTCGAAATAGTAACTTAAGAGGAATTATTAGTATTTCGAAATTGACAATCGTTTGGTTCTGTTCGTGTACATGTGCCATACCTGCCACACGACGTTAGCGCGGCTGGTGGTGTGCAGCGTCTCCACCACGACGCGCTCGGCCAGGCGCGGCGGCGGCGCGGGCGGCGCGCGGCGCACGCTGCGCTTGAGGCGCTTGCCGCGCAGCAGGCGCACGGCCAGCTGCGGGGACCGCTTGCCGCGCGCTGACGCCGCTGACGAGCAGCGTGATGACCATGTTGCACCGCTAAGGGGATTCAATACAATGTTTATATTAAGAGTTGCCAACTTTTTAACTTACACGCCTCTTTCCCCGTTAGGATGAAATTGCAAGAAGGGGACTGATTTGAACGTGAACGACGTGCTCAAATAGATTACTAGTTTATTGTTAGGGCCCGTCCCACCGTTTGGCGAGCCATGACATGGCTCACGTAAAAAAAAATGTGTTGGACTGCAGAGTCGAGCTTTGAATGTCCTTGACTCTCTAACTAAAACTTATAATTTGCACCTATATCTGAAACTGCTGGTCTCACAGTTGCAGCGTTGCAACCGAGTTAAGGTTCCATCTTATACACATATATTTAGATATAATCGTATGCACTATGACTCAAGACAAAATCCTCCAATATAAAATACCTCAGAAAAAAACTTACCCTCATGGTGCGGGACATTACTGCATGAGGGTGAGTTTGAAGTGGCGTAAGAAAAGGTTACCTCGAAAGATATGGAAGAAGCTCTTGTCCAGAAGTGGGACAGTAAAGACTAAGAAAAAAAAACATCAGTATTTACCTGTCAGTATCACTGCCATCGCTGCTAGTATTCTCCCAGTTATCGGAGTCGTCGTCGTTGAGCGCCGTGTCCGACTTGCTGTCTCCGTTGAGCAAGTTGTCCTCGCGCGTCGGCTCAGGACTGCGGACGTGCGATCTAGTTAGCGTTATATGTCGTTGATGAGAGGGCTCGGTTATGGTTTTGAGATGTAGCGAGGAGCGATAGCGATTTTATGTGTAGAGTTTAGTGGATGTGTTTTGGTGTCTGACAAGTATGGCCGACTTACAATTTTAATGTCCAAGTCAAAAATGTGAGGTATATTGAATGAAGTGATTGTTTTTGTTTAGTGATTGTGCAGGATCTATGTATTGGTTGAAGTAGTGTGTGAATTTGATTTTTTTTTGTTTGATGATTATGTTGAGGATTAGGAAGTATGTCAGTCAGGTGTGATTCTTATAGTAATGAACTAACATGCAAGAAAAATCAAATTTATTAACCCATCACTCTACAAGTCCACATTGATTTATTATTATTCTAGAAAACCTCCCAAAATTCTCCTTCCTTGCAGAGAGCTCATCTAGAGCTCTAAATTCATCAAGAGAGCTCTAGTAACTTTTTTCTTCAAAAAGATATTACTTAACAAAAGAGATTTTTTTGGTTAAAATTTTTACACGTTATTATCGTCTAATCTCCATTTTTTTTCTGTTGTAGGTATTTTTATTATTGTGAAATCGATATCCCATCACTTTTTCGAAGTTTCTCCAGATAATTAAATTTGGCGATGTATTTTATAAGTGATTTTGAGATTGGGTCTGTATAATTTTATTATTATTTTAACTTTTGAATTTTATTTTTTTTATTGTTTTAATTTTATTTTATTCATTTTAATTTTTTTGTTTGTTTTTCTTTTTCTCAATTAATTGTAATGTATTTAATTGTTTTTGTTGTTATTATTGCAAATTACCAAAAAATTTGAATAGCTTTAAATTATAAGTAATTATCTTTTTTGGCTTTGTAATAATATCATATAGGTAACCATAATTGGTGAATGTTGTGTTAGCCTGTCAGTAATTTTTGCACTTATAAACATACACTTATACGTTGTGTTGCTTATGTCATTATGTTGCACTTATACACAAAACATTTACAATTATACTCGCTTATTAAGCGATTAATTGTAAATGTTTTGTGTAAACAATTGTTGACTAACTTAAATAAATAAGTAAGTCACTAGTTAAGCCCTGCGGTTTCACTCGCCTGGTCTCTTTTTGCTCGGCTTTAAGGGTCCTAGCGTGATGTCAAATAGCCCATACCTTTCCTCAAGAATTGGACTATCAAATGCAAAAATAATGTTAAAATCCGACTGCTAGTTCCAGAGATTGTTGCGGTCAAACCAACTCCTCAGCACTTTTATATTGGAATAGATCAACCCAAAGCAGCAAAGCTAAAGTCCCCATTCCCCTGCCTACCTGATTCCCGAATCATTCTTCTCCTCAGTAGCGGTGTCTTCCTGACTGCTGGCCATGGGTAGGGACACATCGCCAATGTTCTCGATCTTGATGCTGGGACAGGTCGCGTCCATCTTCAGGGCATCGTCTAGAGACTCGAGCTGGTTGTCTGCGGTGTCTACTTCCATGTCGTTCTAGATAAAGATAAAGGTGTGACTAAACTTATCTACGGATCGGTTTGAGACGATTGCGTATCATCACATACTTTCATAGAAGCCTAAAAATTTAGCCCTTATAACTTACTACTCTCCATGATGTTGGTGTTTTTAAACAGTCTGTTTGCCTTATGGGCTTGCTGTATTGTCGCCTAGGCACGCCACTGAAAGCCGCATTTAGTTCGGCGCGGTGTCGAATTGTGTCATCCGAATTTAAACAAGGCGAATGAAGCCTTTGTCGCTTTTATTACATGAATTAAATCGATCAGAAAAAGATCGATTTAATCCGATTTCTTATCGATAAGTGTGATCAATCCAAAACCATTATATTTCGAATTCTCTTAATACAGCGTGGAAGGGTAATAGACTTACAAACGGATATCACGTATTCAGCACACCATCATCATCGTTTCAGCCGAAAGACATCCACTGCTGGACATAGACCTCCCCCAAGTGTCGCCACATTGACCGGTCCCGTGCGTCTCGCAAGTAGCAGATCCCCGCAACCTTCACCATGTCACCGGTCTACCCAGTGGGAGGCCTTCCAATGTGTCTTCCGGTTCACGGTCACTACTCCAGACCGTTTCAGCACATCATTCTTCAATTACCCATAAATTTTTTTTATGAGGGGATCCAGCGCGTTCAGAATGATGTACTAAATGAATACGTAGCAAGCGTTTGTGCGTTGGTGTCCCTTCCACTCTGTACACAAGGGCACGCTGGACGGACATCTTAGACTTAATTTTTAATATTTTTATACGCAAACCCTGTTAATCAATAGACCCCCTTGTCCTTAGTTTGGTATGGCGACTTCTATACAACATTGATTTGGCTGCAATGTCAACGTGTTGGTTTAAGTTAGTTCGATACTTTCTTAAATAGATGGCGCTAACGTCACCGTAAGACGTTATTATTGGAACGAAAATTTCGAGAGCTGTGAGCAGGGTGCGATGGTCTAATTGGTTAAGACATCCGGTGTACTGAATCGGAAGGTCGCAGGTTCAAACCCTGCTCGCACTAGAATTTTTCTTTCCGTGTCAAAACAGCTATCTTAGACTTAGTCGAAGAGGAGCTTCCCATAACGACTACCCCAAATAATGGGGCGGTTACTAATAATTTCCTGATAATTCTCAAAAATCTCTATGGGGGAATTGTACATTTTGTCAAACAACAAATTAAACATAACATCAACAACTTTAGTTACCTCATTTGACTTAAGTTTGCGGTGTACCGAGGCTCGCTTCTTAGGCCTGGAGGGCACGTGGTCAGCCGAGTTGGTCTCGGTTTTCGATGGCTTCTTGATTGGCTTAGTTTGCTTGCGGAGACTCCTGTAGCCTTTACCTACACCCAAAAGAGTTCCATATTTAAATACAAAAAAGAGTTGTTGTGCGTGCGAGTGAGAGGTTGAGAGAATGGGCAATAACCCACTACACGATCCGTTGTATAACTCCCAGGATATTTTCTTTTGCGCTTTGTATGTAAAGTTCCTGGCCTGGGTTCGACCTTACATCTTAATTAAGTTGCGCAATAGGGGGTAAACATTATTAGTGCTCAAGTCAATAGCATTAGTAGTTGCTGCAAAACACATAAAGAGGAATTAAATTCTCATTGATATACAAGATGAAAGGCACCGAAGCGAAAACGGTTATCACGTATTCAGTAGATCATTCTGACCCCATTTAAAAAAAAAACCAGCTGTTCCATACATTTTGACTGTGTAGGTATTGCAGTTTTGTAAGAAACAGCTGTTTTTACTTAATAATCGACGAAAAATTTCTATATGGAGGTATTCAGAATGATTTACTTACTGAATGTGGTCACCGTTTTGGCTCCCTTCCACCCTGTTGGAAAGCAAGTGTTACACTAACTCTGTTGTTTCCTCCATTGCTTCTTGCTTACGAAGCTGTCTTCGGGGCCAATAGTGAGGAAGTTCCTATCGCCGACTTGCAGTGTGCACGGTTCGAATACATTCAGCAACTTCAGATTCTTTAGATCTTCACCTGTTTATGGAAAATGCTATGTAAAATAAATTGATATATTTTTATTGGATCTGTAAAAAGTGGAATAGTCTCCAAAATAATAATTTTACTGTTTAGCAACCCAAAAAGAGTATCTACATGATTGTGAGTGCCTTCGAAGTTTTTAACTAACTTTATCGTGTTTTATTTCTCAGGTTGAGTTTAAGGAACTTAGTCGACGGCTGTCTGCCCTGAGATTGACTGTCATGATCAAATTAGGAGCAGGAGGATCTTTACTATACTAACCACTCACATGACATACTATTAAATGGGTAATAATAAAAGTTCCAAAAATAAAATAAAATATGAGCATACTCAAAATATGAAATTGACTGAGAAAAATTTTTTTTTTTTTATCTGAAAATTGGTATTTTTTTGGGAAAAATCTTTTTCGTAGACCGAAAACTTGTCTGCAGACAGTGTATCACGGCATTAAAGGCTTTATTCCCTGTAGATGTAGACAAAGATTTCAAATTATACCTTCTACTAGGAACTTGGGCTGTTGCGGCGTGGTGGGGTCGGACGGGTGTGTGCACAGCGCGCGGCACTGCCAGTGGACGCTCACGCTCTCGGTCATGACTGCTTCCACGGTAAACTAGAGGACAAATAATAGTAAATAGTAGTAATAATAGTAAATGTCGGTTATAAGAGTGAGTAGGACAACAAAATTCTTATGAGATTCCTGAAAACTCTATAATAAGTCCGCGTCATCTCGCTCCCGTGTTTAACTGCTTTCAAGTTCGTCTTTACTTGAGATATTTTTCGAAGCCATTTCCTACCGTCGATGAGGATGTTCATGTCACTTAAAGAACAGTGTTTAACCTCACAAAATTTTACCAGTTTTCAAGGAGGCCATACAGTTCCATTGTCTTTACCTCAAGGCTATTTAGGCAAATTCAAATTCTTTTATTCATTTTGTGAACATAGGGTAAAAATATACAGATGTTATATAAATAAATGTTGGTCCATACCATGTCCCGCCAAAAGGCTTATAAAATAGCGTAGGTAATCGAATGTCAATTAACAAAAAAAAACAAAAAAGGCCTACATTTAGCTTTTGTTCAGCAGGTAGCAGACACGACATAGATTCTTTAAGAAATCGGTCTCATTAAGCTTACCTTATGATCATGCATCTTATGTTTCCTGGCGGCTTTCATTTCCTTAGTGATGTGGAGCCAGTTGGCGCTGTCCAGCGAGCCTAGGGGCCCGTAAACCACCTGTCCAGGGTAGAACTCGGACGAGGAGTAGGGAGTGGAGCGGCGGCGGCGCATGGAGTAGTCCTCCAGAGGACACGTGTCCAGGTCGGGATACTCGAGGCGCGAGCCCTCGGCGGAGGCCAGGCGGAGTTTGCTGTGTACCGCCTGTGTAGGAAACATAACATTACGCCTGTTATCTCCAAAGAGATATATCATCGACACGAAAGAAGAAGAAGTAGAGTTGTAGCTAATCTATAGAATAGCCACATTTTAACCGTTATATTTAAATCCATGGATGTCAAGTGTTGGATTATGAAAGATCTCTCTGTATCTGATCAATAAGTAGAGTCAACATCGTAATTGCGTTACCACTTTTTATAACAAGACGGTACTTTCTTTTTCTATGATTCTGCAGTTATGTGGAGTACCTATAAAACCAGAAATAATCTTAGTTACGAGTAGATAAGTTTATCTTTATCCTTTTGAACGCCATTGTCACATATACGTGACAAACAAGCGAATGCCCTGTACGCCAAACGACGTAATTATGTGATAAAATGGTAAATGAAATTGTGGCTTGGCGTGGAGAGCACGCGAGTGCGTGATGCTCTGGCGTTCAAAAGGATAATTTGATTTACAAATGATAAATATGTCAATTATTTATTTAAAATCTTTATTTCAAGTTTTACATTTTACAACACAAAGCAATGTTTTATTCAATACTAGCTTTTGCCTGCGGCTTAGCTCCCGTTATGGTAAGAAATCATCCCATGGAAATGCTTTTTGCACTCAGGGATAATGTAGCTTCCCATTATTGAAAGAATTTTCGAAATCGGATCAGTATTTCCGAATATTCCCTCTTACATACAAACTGACAACATAAAAACTTTACCTCTTGTTCTATATCTAGGTAGTTATGTGTCGCAAATTATTTATGGCCTCTAGTTACCTTGCTACATCATGCCTGTGTTAACAATAGAAACATGCATAAACATTGATAGTCATGATTATACTACATTTTTTCCCTATGGTAACCCAATAAGAGGAATGTATTATCCATTGTCATATTCAGGCCTACTCCTCCAAATACTGGACATGGTATGCCAAAGGGGTTTATTATTATATTAATAAAGTACATTGTGTCTGAAACAATGTTCTGATTTTCCTTTATAAAAATTATAAAATTCATTCATTGGCATAACATGAGTGAACCATTAACAAAAATTAAAGGTTTGAGTGAATTAAATTTAACAAAAATGGGCCTACGATTGTTCTAGAGTAGCCTTCCTATCCTCTTTTAATGGCTGACTCTTGAGATATCAAAGATTAAAAAGGACTACTTGAAAAAGGAGGATTATCTTCCTTTCATACCATGTTTCCTTCTTGTCCAGGTTATCCTTCATCCATAATGGAAACCTAGTCCAGAAAATATTTTGTATGATTTGCTTACCTTAGATGTTCCAACCCAAGAATCAAGGCATACAGCTAAATCTGGTGTGAACTCCTCCAGGGGCTGGAGCCTCTCGCTGGCAACACTTGGTATCACATGCTTGGTGCCCACGATTTGTAGGGCTGCGTTCATAATTATGTCTCTGCAGTAACCTCTTTGAGTATCCTTGCCAGCAATGAGACGGCGGACCACATCACCTGGCATCAATGAGCGGTCTGCTAGGCCAACCTAGGATATGAAAATATTTATTTATTAAAAAAAATGAAGCTCATAATATTAGGGCTGTTCTTTGAAATGGTTGAAGCTAAAAAAGAGTTTAAAATATATTAATTCATACTGTTTGCAGATGTCAAAAACATGAAAATTATAATTTAGTATGTTTAGGCCTCCCAACCTGTTAAAAGGCCACACCCTCTTGACCTTAGAATAACATAAGAAGACTTTATTTTTGGTCATATTGACTAAATGTCATAAGAATCAGATTTGGACGGCAACAACCTCCTTTTGATGATCAGTTTTCATTCAACATTCCAATAAGCATGTTCATTCATTGTAGCAGTTGTTCCACGGTCCGTTGGTCTTTAGAAACACTGTGATAGGCTTTTAATAAATTATTTAGAGTCATCTGTTAATAAGTATCTAGAATTTTTTATCTAAATGGGAAGTCTAATAAGTATTTTCCTCTCTAACATCTCTTACAATTTTCCAGTTCAATAGGATTATTGTTAGAAGACTTTTGAAGCAGCATATTTTTAACTGTACCTGTATACGGGTATATGTGCTTTCTAATGATTAATTTTATATTTAGTAAACCTGAGTAGCTCAAGTCAAGTTCAGGGTTAAAATGTTGATCATAAGAACAAGTACTTTTATAATTATTGAATTTCTAACAATTTATTAAAACCTCTTGTAGGTGGTTAATTCTATAAATCCTGAAAACTTGTAACTGTGAAATACCTCTAATTACTTCTAAATCTTGAGGGTAGACTTAATTTCAATAAAGTTCATAGCTTGTTTTACCCCCTTATGACATGTTCAAGGGCAAATCATGTGTTATTCAAAAAAAAATCGCTTGCGGCCCGGGCTTAGGGGTTGTTGTACTCGCAAGTACAGGCCTTATTATATTTTCAATAACTACTACGGTGCGCAAGTGCCAAACACCGCGTGAGATCAAATATGGTATTTTATAATTGTCCTCGCTTACCGACTTCTCGGATATGACTCGCTCGGTGCCGGAAGGATGCCAGACAACACGAATTTCGCCTTTTTGTATAGGTGTTTCAATGTCGCTCTCTTGATCGCTGGAGTTGGCTTCATAGTTCTCGAGTACCAGACCGAAGACCACTTGACCGCGATTGTTGATTTTATACACTTCATCCTCGTAAAAATATTGAAAGTCAGTCGGCGAACCTGGATTTTGCCCCGCCATATTGACGGGAATTATCTAAAGACACAAATAATTTTGTTTTTTACGTGATTATGTTCTTTCTGACAGCTGATTGCAATGTGTGGCGCATGCGTCAATAAATTATGCAAGGAAAACGCCATCTTGCGGGTTTTTTAGAAAGATAAATTGCGTTCCGTTTTACATTGTTGTTGTTTTTAAAATGTTATCTAACATTATATTTATTTTTTATCATTTTTAGATAATAAATTGACCGATAATCCCTCACAGACCACAATCTGTTTTTATCGCTGCAGTTACATTTAAGCAGCAACTACCTACACTTGCTTGTATGATTAGATAAGTAAGTTGCTGTTCCTACATTAATGTTGTGACTCAGTGTTTGAGAGGCACTGGAGATTTATAAGAACCAGGGAACATTAATACTTCAGTGGGCTGTATAGCAGTAAGGCTACTTATACACTGACAGGTGTTTTGTTTAGCGCCGAGACCTAGAGCCTAGTGAATTAACATCTGACTACTTGCTAGCGAAGGCGTCAAACATGCAGTGCGGCCGAATGCGAAAATTCCAGAACGTTCGTTTTACTTCGCTACTCGCTAAGCTCGAGGTGCTAGTCACCTGTCATGCGTACGTAGCCTGAGGGCTAATTTGTTGTGCGGCGCAGGCCATAATTAATTCAACATATGGCGATGTATGAGAGCGTTTAAATAGGTACTGAGAACAGATTTTATGCGCGTTTTCTTTGTTGCTTGTTACTTGCGGCGGAGCACGCGGATGGCATTGCCGCGACGCACGCGGCGACATAAGTCAGGCAGAATGAAAAAACCACATCATCACGAGTACAAGCTAGGGGGCACATCAATTGAGCGGGTGGAAAAAGTAAGACACTTGGGTGTACGTCTGAACACTGAGTTAACATTTCGTGACCATATTGTAAATGTTTGTAAGAAATCATACAGAAGTCTGGGTTTCGTTCTTCGACGGGCATCAGGTTTTACAAATATAAAAGCGATTGCCGCATTGTATAATGTTATAAGAACTCAGCTTGAGTTAAATGCTGCCATATGGCCTCCGCACGAGACTAAATATAGTGTCATGTTGGAGCGCATACAAAAAAAAATCACTAGATTTTTATACATGAAACTTTCTTTACGGTGTCTATCCCTTCTATCCGTTGATGTACGCACATGAAGCTGTACATTTCCAGTATAATTTGGCCTCGCTTTGTATAGATTTCCTATATAATGAGAGATGCGCAGAAACTGGTTTTGTATAGCTTGATTGGCCATCGTGCGTACCCAACCTTATTCGTTATCGGTATGGTCGGGAACAACAAACTCGAGACAAGGAGGGACCTAGCGATAACCACATATGTATTCAAACTATTACGAGGTAAGACCTATAATTCCGGTGTTTTGAAGGAGATATGTCTAAATGTGCCTGACAATTATGTACTGCGGCGCCGAAAGCCACGGTTACTTGCAGTGTCTCGCGCACGAACCAACTTGCTCAGCAAAGCGCCACTGCCGCGCGCAAAGAGTATAATAATAATTGGCCGCGCGCCTTGCACGCACTAAATGACACTGTTGACAGGATCGATTTATTTTCCTGCTCTCTGAATTAATTCACAAAAACAATATTGTATGTGTCATGTTATTTAACATAGTTAATAAGATAGTTTAATTAAGGACCACGCTAACGCATTAGGAATTTTCTGTAATGTTAGTAGTGTTTGTGATAAATAAATAAATAAGCAGCTTTGCGGCCAGCCAGTTCCTTTAATACTTTGTTCACGGAGAAGCGGCGTGTGAAACGTAGCGATACCCGCGACGGAGCCCGCGGCGTCGCACGCGCCGGTTCACGCCCCGCGTTTTCGTAAACAGCATCGAACATTGATATATTATGTTTGTGTTTGTGTTTTGAGGCCGGATCGGTGGTTTGTATTTCCGTACGAGTGCGGAAAAATATTAAAAATTCACGGGTCTACCTCTGTAATCGTAGTGCGATAAGAACCAGTTTTCGAGAAAGTGCTAAATTTTCTTAACATTTCAATGTCAAAATCTATGGAACAGCTGATTTTTTTAAGCTTACCGATGAAAAGTTTCTTTGTGGGGGCGTTCGGAATGAAGTACTGAATACGTGGTAATCGTTTGTGCGTCGATGTCCACCCTGTATAAAGGGTGTTTGGTGCATCGTTTGCCGGCCGAAAGGAGGTCATTACGCTTATTTATAGTAGTTTATTCAAACGAAACGGTACGGAATTGACAAACATCGAGGAATCAAGTGCGCATCTTCGTCGGAGGCAGCTTGTCTGCGTGGAATAGCGCTAGCTCTGTGCCACTAGCAAATCTTCGTACAGCAGGTGTAGTGTAAATCGTGATGCAGGGGCATTGGCTCTCTTCAGCCCCTACAACTCATCCGTGGCCCCGCGGATTTTTAACTTAATTTATTTTGAAATATCGCAAAATTCAACATCTACATATAACATTTAGTTTTTTCTTTAAACTCACAAAGTTTAAAAAAAAAATAAAGTAAACTTAAAACTCCTGTTGAATTTGTGATATTTAAAAAAAATATTCGTAAGCCACTGAGTTCTAATACAGCTGGAACGCCGACGGTGACAAGAACTCATCGGGATGATGTCGTTTATATTCGAGTTCACGTTATAAAGCAGCGAGGCAGAAAGTGGTGTCGTCGAACAAACCGCTTATGGTCGAGAACGGTAGTGCGTGAAGCCAAAGCTCTGACTCCTAATTACCCACAGCCAGCAGGCGCGCATGCCTAGCAGTAGTAGCAGTCCTGTTGAGGAAATGGTGCTGAACTACCCTGCGGAGCGGCTCGTCTCACCGTCTCTGGGAATATGGATTGTCGGGTTGGTCAGTATTTGGGCAAGCGAGTTTACAAGCATCAACAGCTCCGAGAAGCACGGCTCAACAATATGAATCAGTGTGGAAGCCAGGCTTTTTTCTCAGTGCCGT
Source organism: Noctua janthina (assembly GCA_963576755.1). Classification (NCBI taxonomy): domain Eukaryota; kingdom Metazoa; phylum Arthropoda; class Insecta; order Lepidoptera; family Noctuidae; genus Noctua; species Noctua janthina. The sequence goes on along the minus strand of OY755055.1, from coordinate 5,618,374 downwards.
GGACCGAGGATATGAAAGCCGGTAAACTAATACAAGAAATGCTGGTAAAATTTCGCTATAGGTAATGTTAGAAAGTAGCCAAATTTCAAGCTTCTTTTCAAATCTAATCCGCCAACCTATTTAATATCAAAGCGTATTTCGCTGCGTTTTGGTCTCGCGGTTGCAAGTGCGACTGCTGAGCGTAGGGTCCTGGGTTCGATTCCCGGATCGACCAAAAGTGATATTGGGTTTTTGTATTAGGTATTTCTCAGTAGCAGCTCAGAGTTTCGAAATTGGCGGTATGTAAGATACCCCCGTGCCTCGGAAAGCACTTTAAGCCATTGGTCCTGCGCCCGATCTCTCTCCGGTCTTGTCGGATTGGTGTCCCATCGGGCTATGAGGGTGAGAGAAGAGAGTGCACTTGTGCCTGCGCTGTGGCTAATCTCCGCTAAGATTGGTGGCCGTGACCGAAAACTCTCAGGAGGACTATTATTATAATATTTGGCACATCCGTTGAAAATCAGCCTGTCGATGGGCCGCCGAAAGGCCTGAATTCACGCATAGTTACTTTTCTCGTTAAAATCATAACAATAATAGAATGGATTGGTCCCAAATAGCCAAAGACGGAGATAAATTGGCAGAGGGAAGGGAGGCCTTTGCCCTGCAGTGGTGGGACACACCAGGTCCATAAAAAAAATCTAAACTATCGAAAGTATGATTAATTATTCGGCAACCTTCTTTTTCTGCTAATTTAATTAAACACTAGCTTTGGTCCATTATATTATCAGCGTGAAATACAGAAAATGGAACCGATAGCAATTAGCATCACCTGATTTGGTAGACATGACATGCGCAGACCATCCGCGGCGGAAGGTCCGGATGTTGTTTGAAAAACAACTTGAATTGAGACAAAGATAGGCAAGATAAAAAGACAGAAAGAATACACATGTTAAAAATAAACTAGGACCCTACTATTCTGTTATAGTAGGTAGGCACCTTCAGATAGAAGAAGCAAGAAGAGAAAACATCGAAAGAGGAAAGATAGAAGAAGATGGTAGATAGATAGATATTACGTCAGTGGTAGATAGATATAGATACTATACATAAGAGTTCCTCGTAGTAGTGCTGAGGTTGGAATCCTTGACGTACTCTTAACAAGATTATCTTCTTCATTTAAACATACTTGCCTTTCAACAAAAAACAGCAAAATATTCTTACATAAGTTAGGATTGTAAATAAACTTTTTATTAAAATTCAACCATATTTAATAAAAACTTTTAATTCGATTTTTAACAACCTATTTAATCACTATGTAAACACACACACTCACTCACTCACTGTGCTATGTAATCTGATTTTGAAAGTTAACTATAAAGTTAACTTTCAAAATCAGATTTTGTCTCAGGAAAAAGTAAATGGTTAGTTAAAGTTGACCCCATGCAGCATAGCTGTAGGTAAGCCTTGTGTGGCTCATTAGGTATGCTAGTACTAAGAATAACAACAGCTGTTACTCAAAGGTACTAGACGTTTTAATGTTTTCCAAATGGGGTCTGTTAATACACGCCAACAAGGCTTCAAGCTTGAATTTGGCGGCTCGAAGCAGCAACGGAATACGCCCAGTAATACTTTTCATATTGCATAATTATATGTTACGAGCATTAGTGCTTCAATCGATTCTCAGTGCAAAGCGACCGTTGACACACGTGCTACCCGTTCAAGTTAAAGAGTGACCAAAGAGTATAGTAAAGAGTGACACAGCTGTGACGTTGGTTCGAGCGCGCTGCGATGCCGGGCGGTTCTATTCGCACTGGCCGATCAATACGGCGTTATCAACATAACTGTGTAGGTGTTTACATGCGCGTAGTACCTACACAGCCTCGCTTGAATGAGGTTGTCGCGAGTGATAACGCGCCGCAGTAAATAAATCGTGCATTAATATTTAAGGAAATGTGAACATATCCCGCAGCGAGATGCCGCTGCCAGAACTTTTGAAACGAGCTTCGAGCTACTTCCTCGGTTTGGAGTTCGACGAGAACGAAGAACCCCCCGATTACGTCGACAACGAAATATTGTTTTGCAAGAACAATGTGTGCGTGCATCCACCGACTGTCGCCAGGCATGAACTAGATATCGTACACCATCCAGGATACCTCACAGTCACTACTAAAGTTTTTACAGACCAGCATAATAATGCCAAACGACCGACACTTTTCCTCAACTGGATTCCGAATTCAACGCTGCGTAAATGTCCTTCGGCCGTAGAAACCAGTCCGAGCGATGAGTTAGTAGTTACTGGTAAACCGGCGAATCCAAAGGAAATACCCAAATCACGCTGTAATATGAACAGCGCTAAAATGGACGCTAACAACGAACATGCATTTTCTGATTCTTCAGAAACTACGAGTTTAAATTCTAACTCTGATAAACAAAGTATAAAATCGTCTGATACAAGGTACACTCCCAATGATACGACTCAAGACGAGTTGTCGTCTAGTTCTAAGCCTACAGTGAAGTCAATAGATTCTGTAAAGGAAAATGTTTTCAGTAGTTTTGAGAAGGATGAGTGCAGGGATGAGGTATTTGTGTACGACAAACAACACGTGAGATCACAGTCGATGACGTCGGTGAACATAACAATCGCTAATCCAACAATAGAGAACGTAGATTTGACCCCTGACTCCCTGTCGGGGGACAGGTTTATTAGGTCACTGTCAATGAGTTCATGTGACGAGGGCAACCCAAATTGGATGAGTACTCCGGAGTTTTTGGCTTTGAAACACAATTTGGTGTTTCCTGACAGTGTTCACAGTTCACCAGTGCCACAAAGGCGAGCTCCTTTGAAATGTCGAAGGTGAGTCCTCTGTATTTTAATAATTTATGTATATGTCAACTTGTTCATGCGAGTGATGGACTTTCAGAAATTAAGTTGCTGTTAGCAAATTTTGACTAGCCACCTGTTATGTTATACACTAGTGGATATCTTTTTTTAAGCAAATACATTTTGTGGTTTCTAGTTGTTTTTTTATGGTTATTTTTATTACTACCGGTTTTAGCGATTTTAGATCATTCCGTGTCCGCTGCAAGACCGACCTACTTACGTCAACAGTCCTAGAGTTACCCTCTGCATAAGTATATAGTACCTAATTATGTACCTACCTATCGAAAAAAATCGAGTAATCTACACATGTGTTTAATGTAGATTTTATGCGAAGTCGGTGATTATGCGCGTAGCGGCTCGTGATTATTCACATAATGTAGGTTTATGTTTGAGTAATGCTCTTGAATTCTGTACGCTGTTTCACACTACTCAATGTTTAGTTTTATCTTATGTACCGGATCTACTAGTTACTAAGTTGATAGTAGGTACCTACTGATGCCACCGGAATTGTGATTATCTAATGGTTATGTTTTTCAAATAACTACTTACTAGAAAAACATAAACAGTACAGTAAATATGGAAGGATACTACTACCCGTTATTATTCCCTGCAATTATTTTAAACCAAAAAAAAACAGAGTTAAGTTCCCAATCCGACAAGCTTATGCCAAAGACATCTCGAAATCTCTATTGAATTTTCCATAAAATCTACGAACGAACCTGAATTATTAGATACAAGACACAGCTTTCATCATAGAACGAAAAAAAAACCAGTTAAATTTCTTTTAGTTCTGAGGCTACCATTGTTTTCGGTCTGTAGAATTAAATCTCTCGCCATTGTGAGCTCCAATCTTCGTTTCAATGGTCAAAAATACACTAACACGTAGATCTGATCACCCCATTCTTCTCCTTTCCCTAGATAATTATCACGAATTCGCTGTTCACGGTTGTTATTTTCTTGGATCCAATGCTAACTTGAGTTACCTACTTAGAAGGGATTTAGTATTTGAGAATGAAGTGGAAGATTATAATCTAAGAAAGGCTCTTGAGATCCCCATAAGATATTTACAAGTAGAATTGTACAGTAAATCAACTGATAGGGATACCACAAGGATACATTTTGGGCATAAGGCATGAATTTATAATTAATGGAGACATCAATGAGACAGGAATATTCTCCATTTACGTCCAAAGTACAAAGAACAGAGAATTATCTATAAATAGCCTTTCAGTTTAGCGAACTGGTTGAATAAATAAATCCGTGACACGCAAGGGCTCTCGAGGGATGACGGGCGACGGGTCGAGGACGCCCACTCGCTGTCAATAACGATTGCTTGTCTGCTTGTTAAAATGTCGTAAAATCCTTTTATTTTTAGCTCCAAATGTAAAAATATCATTCGTTTAACATTATCCTATTTCAGCAAGTTGGCCCCATTTTCGTCTGCCTCATATAGGAGCCTCGATGCAAAAATCGCAGACTGTTCTTGTGTTTGTTGACAGAGGAGCATATAATAACCCAATAACGTTCCCACTGCTGGGCCATATAATTATATCTTCTGCTTTTGAGAGGTAGGAGCCTAATCCACCATGTGGGCCCAGTGCTGGTTAGTGATCCGTTCTGGCGTGATGGAGTAACAAACATCTATCCATTCAATCAAACTTTCGCATTTATTATCTTCTTATACAAGGTGTAACAGAAAGCGTATAGTCATATGAATTTGAAAGGATATGCTGCAGACCATCATACTGAAGAGCTTTCTTGGTCCAATATCGTAAATGCGAGAAAATTATCAGCTGTCCCATACATTTGGGTTGAGTAGGTGATCACTTCATTTTTTAAGGCAAGTTCTTTCCAATCTTTCACGGCAAGTCAGGAACTGTTTACAATTTTGGTATACTTTGTTAATAAACATGTTAATTGTTTAGCCAATACTACGTAGTATTATATTATCTGTGGCCAATACATAGGTAGTTTGTTTTGAGAAGTTTATTCATCATCACCAACGTCACACACGTTGGTGATGATGAATAAACTTCTCAATGCCAGCTGTTTCTTTAGTACCCACGGTTTTTCAGTATGACGTCATTAAGGTTCACGTCTAGGAGTATTCGAAAGCTGGTTTAAAAATCAGCACTAATTATCAGACGATGTCAAGAATGTCTTTACAATATTTAGAAATTTTGACCGAACTACCGAAACGTTTTGTCCTGTGCCTTAGTACTCGTATAAAAACGTTTTATAAGCTTAAAGGTTACGGATAGTCAGAAGCCAGACAACCAGTCTATCCAAAGGATATCGAATTACCCAGTCACTGTGCTGTGGAGATCAGATCAGCAGTCGCTCATGTAAAGAATACTGATAGTCAGCAGAATCCGGTTATAGTGAAAGTCGACTCCGACGAAGTTGGCAGACGGCTAGGCTAATGTTGATGACTGAAAAGTATAATGGGCTTTAACTGTATACTTATCGTCACTGCTACCATTTAATTATTTGCCATTAACCTTTATTATACCGATCCTCGTTGAAAGGCGTTTCCAAGGTCGCATACTCGCATCCCTATTCCCATCGCCGACCGATTGCATTCTTCCAGCCACATGCCGTGCCAAGAATGTCATTATTGCTCGTACAACTCATTTATACCCTCAAAACTTCACCCCTCTTGAATGCTAAGCAACCATAGAATGAACGAGCTATATTGGACATAAAATTCTACGTTATTCGACTGGATAAATCTAGAAAATGTAAAGGTCAAAGTGTTATTGAGGCATGCACTCACGTAAGAGTTTGTCGTCGTTCTGTTTGCATTTCTTTAAGCTATGAATATACACTATAATATCAATATTATTTTATAATAGAAAACATTTTTAAAGAGGCTGGAATAACTAGAAATGTTTTATAAACAGTACCTAGGTAGGTAGCCTTTTAGACACAATAACTTAGCAGTGGCACCAAGCCAACGTCAGTCCTGCCTAGTTGTTGTGGCTTGGGTTATTTAATAAATAATAATTAATAATAATAGCTATATTCATCGTCTTCCAGCCCTTGTACCATTCTACTTGGTGTCGGTGCAACACGTTTTCTTTTTCCATTCTCCTCTGTCAGACGTCACGGCATCATTTATTCTTTTCTCTTTCATCACCATCTTTTCTTTGGCCTTCCTCTCCCTCTCCATCAATCAACATTCATGTCCATCATTCTTTTAGTCACATGCGTTTCATCCCTCCTCATTACATGTCGAGTACACACAAGTACGTACAAGTTAGTCGAGTTAAGTTTGTCGTCCGAGTGTGCATTTCTTCTAATTGCGAATACAATGAAGGTACGTCATATAAAGTCATATTTACAAATTGATGTAATCCTGAGCTATAATTCGATTTTGAATAAGGCTAGACATTGTTTTAAAAACAGTTGGTCGTGTTATCTTTTTAAATGCAACAACATAAGCTAGCTGGCACTAAGCCAGAGAAAGTCCTTAGTTGTTAGGGCATGGGTTAATTAATAACCCGACCCATCCCACATAATATCCCAGATTAACTGGCATAGTTGATCGGGTCAATCTTCAGTTTAAGCCGCACTTGCCTAGGTTGGTCCGTGGATGGGTGACCACCCATTACATACTGAGGTTCCTCTGTGCCTCAGAAAGCACATTAAGCCGTTGGATTCGGCGGTCAATTTTAGATCTTTGACAGTCGTTGCAGTTATTCAGTGTCCTGAAAGTCTGATAACCAGTCTCAGTCTTACCAAGGGGTATCGTATAACCCATTACTAACTGAGTTGTGAATAGCTGTTTTGACATGGAAAGAAAAATTCTAGTGCCAGCAGGGTTTGAACCTGCGACCTTCCGATTCAGTACACCGGATGTCTTAACCAATTAGACCATCGCACCCTGCTCACAGCTCTCGAAATACCCCTACGCAGGGTTTGAGTATAAAAATATTAAAAATGAGTTGTGAATGTCAGATAGGCAGTCGCTACATGTATAATACTGGTATTCAGCTGCATCCGGTTAGACTGGAAGCCGACCCCAGCATACTCGTAGTTGGGAAACGTTGGCATAGAAGAACTGATTCACTTGCAATGTGGTAATCACCATCATAATCAGTCGCAGACTTGTTCCAATCACTGCTGAGAATGGGTCTCCCCTCTTTTGTGCCATTGCAATGTGTTATCAAGTGAAAATTCCAACACAATTTAATTTGCGGAACATGATTCTAATTTTCACCTTCATTAATACCCTCAGGATTTACCCTTTTATTAACTCCTCATGTAATAAGGGATCAGCGAACATGTAGTGGCTCGATAACTTAATTAATATATCGTGTAAGGAGCGTGCCATACATGATAGGGTGCCGAGTAACCGACTTATAGTTCAGCGTCTTATTTATACGCTGACCTGATTCCGGACGTCAATACCGCATTACGTAACTAGAAATTGATAATCGTTATAGAGTGAAGTATTTATTGTATAAATTGAGTGCAGGATAGTGTAAAACTCCGTTCTCTCCATTTTGGTAACCAAATACTATAGGAATACATGAGATTTCGTGTCTTAGATTCTGAGCACTGGCAGTAAAACTACAAAACACGTACTCAACCAATGGCACTCTAAATCGCAAAGCTAGAATAGGTGCATGCCTTCTGTCAGAGAAAGGCCGTTATCCACCACGCGGGCCCAGGGTGGGTTGATGGATGTTAGACAAATATGTAAGTACTACTGATACTGAGGTCACTGATGGTCTGCCACTTTTCAATCTTATGCCCTAAATTATAAAGTTGAAAAGTGGTCGACCGTCTGTGAACTCGGTAGTATAGTTCTATTCAAACTTTATGGCGGCTCGGAATTAGCTGCGAGTGACGGTCTGTGCATTATACAGTCGAGACGATGGTCCTCTGCGCCCGCTGATACCTAAAATTGTGTAATGCGCAGTTTGATGTTAGATGTTCGAGCCTCCATAAAGTTAGAGCCGTTATACCTACCTGCGCAGACCGCCACTCGCAGCTAACTTCCGAGCCGGCATAAAGTTTGAACAGAACCTCACGATGTTTTCTTTCAACGCTTTATAGGCAGTGGTGGTAATGCACACCTACCCCATTTTAGTATGCTATTACAGGTTTAGATAACTAAACCAAACAGAAACTCAGATTTAATACGGCCAGTCTTACTCCTTAGATACGACGGCTACCGTCTAAGTTTATCGCTAACGTAGAAGACATTAATCTTTATCCCGGAGTGTTAAATATTGCGGTTTGCGTGGGAGATACACGATTCGCGACTAGGATCATTTACATGTAACAGCTTGTAACGTTTGCTTCGAGTTTTTCTCAAGTCTTCTTTCTTTACGTGCATTAGTGCCGCATGAAAACGCGCATCTAGATCGGATAACACTCTTACTGCTAATGTGTACCAAAGGAGCCATTTTCTTTATGGTTTCTTGGTGATTTTATTTGCGTTGGTGGTAGGTTCTTGCGCGGTACTAGGATGATAAAATGTTTATGCCCGTTTGTACAGTCGCCAGCACATCAAATTACCACAAGCTGTCAAATTTCTCCAAATGATTTTAAACCATAAACTGTTGAAGGTTAAGTTCAAAATCGATAGTTTGTGGTGACTTGATGCGCTGGTGATTGTACTATTGCTAGGTTACATTTAAATGCGTAGCTAAACGCACTGTTGGATTTTTAACGACCAGCTCAGCACTATTTAGAGATAGGAAAGACGGGTATTAGTTTATAACACGACACTCCAACTTAATCTTCTTCTATTTATCTATAATTCCCTTCACCAGGTTCTCAGTTGACCTGAGCCAGATGCGGTCGCTGCGGCTGTTCTTCAACGATGACAACTGCACATGCGGGCAGTTAGTGGTGGCCTCCCGGGAGTCCCAGTACAAAATACTTCATTTCCACCATGGTGGCCTGGATCATTTGGCTCAAATGCTCCATCGGTGGCACTCATTGCTACACAACATCAAACTTACTCCAGGTAAAAAGACTACTAGAATTTTATTATAGTATCTTTATAATATACTTGGAATTCTGCTAACGTAAGTAGGCACTGTGTCCGCAGGTTCTGAAGAGCCCAATCTGCCCTACCGTCATTTTATGGTATGTCGTCCGGAAGTACAAAAGTCTGAACAACATCCTGAAGAAGGGAAACTTCCCAAAATATCTCCAGAACTTTTCTACGGGAAGATTATGAATGGAAAGGGAGTTATCGAAGATGATCTCTTTTTGAGGAAATGCGTCTTTTTCGGAGGACTGGACAAGGAACTAAGGAGAGAAGTCTGGCCTTTCCTCTTACACTGCTACCCATACAATTCTACTTACGACGAAAGAGAGATAATTCTACAGATCAGGGCGAGAGAATACGAAGAAATTTCGAGAAGAAGACTGGAAAAGATGACTCCTGAACAACATGCAACTTTCTGGAAAACAGTGCAATGTGTGATAGAGAAAGATGTGGTTAGAACGGACAGAGGCAACCCATTTTTCGCTGGAGATAATAATTACAACGTAGAAATTATGAAGAATATACTGTTGAACTACGCTGTTTATAATCCTGTTTTAGGGTAAGATAATAATGAATTTTATTGTTTTGTACTGTTAATTACCAGTTATTGAACGCAACAGCTTTGTATACCGTATTGCGACGTTCATTGTTCCATACTAAACATTTATTATACCACACAGTAGGTACTATTAAATGAATGAGCAGTTAGGTACTTGGAAACGCAGCGTCATTAGCCCTTGCGTATGGAGCTGTTTCGCATTCAAGACCTACCTATGTCATTCTGTTTTTGAATCGAACACAAAGGCCATCTTACAGAACGATTTTACTGTTTTATATGTCCATTTGCACATTGCTGGCCTCCAAGATATCTACTATTACCCGATTGAGAAAGCGGGTTATTTTGAGAAGAAGAGTGATATAATGTTGAGATAACCAATTCTACTGAATTCTTGTTAATCACACTTAGGACCAGATTTATAATCGTGTTTTGGCTTAAGGTTCGGCTACACGCTCAATCTTATTTGCACCAATTCTTGTTTGTACAAGCAAACATATGCAAAACGGTATAGGTACCGCACAAATGCCTAGCACAAAACGCTAGTTTGTACAAAATTGATTTGCACAATTAAAGCATGTACCTACGTGAAGACGGTACAATATTACTTACTCATTAATATATAATACGGTATACATATAGTGTTAGTACCAATTTTTGCATAAACCGTTTGCACATGCAAGTCGCTATCGTGTAGACACCAACACCATGCAGTTCTTCCGCCAATTTTTGCACTAACTCTTTGCGCATGCAAGATTGAGCGTGTAGACGAACTTTAAGCCATGTTGCCGTCTCTTTGAGTAATGCTTAGCCAAAGTTCATTATAAGTAACGTTTAAAGGTAGTCAGTCATCTCTGTCTCACACGCTACTTCCTCACTTTTCTCTCTCTGTTTATAGATTCATATGTACAGGCAACCTCTATTATTTTATGCGTAGGACCTACACCATAGGTGTTTTTTCTTTAAGTGTTTAATTTATTTTACAGTTATACACAAGGAATGAGTGATCTCTTAGCTCCAGTACTCTGCGAGATAAAATGTGAGGCCGAAGCATTCTGGTGTTTCGTTGGGCTGATGCAGAGGGCCATATTCGTGTGCACGCCAACTGATAACGATATGGATAACAATCTTGTAAGATACAACTGTTTACTGTCCAATAATGTAGGTAAACGAATAGTTATCGTCTAGCTTCGTTGGTGTCGGCTTTTTTTCTTTCTAACATAATGTTTAAGGCTTAATAATATTTATTAATAGGTACATAATAACGTTGTCTTGCGAAAAAAATGCGACTTGGGTAAACCTATTGGGTAAAACCATGTCAAATTTTCCTTAGCATAATGTGTTTAATTGAGTTCAGTCCAGCCAATCTTCAAAACACGATTTTGTGCTCTTCAGTTTAAAGAATTACAGAAGAATTATACCTCAATTCAGTTGATCGTTACTTCTAAGTACGTCGAGTCGGTTGTTTACCGACTGAAATTTATTATTTATGCGAGCTTTGGAGCCAAATCAATAAAGCCATGTTAGCTTTTCGTAACCTGCCTTTAACCAGACGCTTATCTAACATGAATAGAATAGAATCATTTTTATTTGTGTTAAAAGAATAAGAAATCGATAAAGAAACCTCAATTCTGCTGAATTTCATCAAGATCATTCTGTAGTACCTGCCTAGCTTAGTTTAGTATAGGATTAGTTGTTTTTTTTTTTAACTAATGATAATTTATATGGCTTTAAACACATGTGTACCGAATTATCGGTACCTACCTACACCTCCTCCTCTACGTAGTCTAAGCTGCTGGATATAGGTAGATTTTGATCCTTTTTGCAACTGGCCAATATCTATACTGAGTCACAGATACAATCCTATCTTATCATTCTCTATACCAGTCTGATTACAACGATATTATGATATAAACATTTTTATTATGACGTTATTGAATATTCCTACGCACCACCTTTTAATTTCAGAGTTACCTACGTGAACTAATAAGGATAATGTTGCCACATTTCTACAAGCATTTGGAAAAACATGTCGACGCTATGGAGTTACTGTTCTGTCATCGTTGGATACTTCTGTAAGTATCTAGGTAGTAGTAGGTACTACTGGAGAGCAAAAACTTGCACCATGGGGGTGCAAGTCCCCCATACTTATTCTGTTAAACCCCTATCGACAACAGACACTGTGATAAGACCTATTTTACACAGAGCTCGTAGAGGTATCAAACATTTATTATCGACTGCACGATACTTAGATGTGCCCAATTTTATAACACTTTCCTCGTTCCAGGAATCGGTTGTTTTTCGAAGAATTGCCATCAAAAACCTAAACTAAATCAATAAAATAAAACGTTTGAGCTCCAGTTGTTATATTCTTAGCTAAGGAATGGCCTTGATAATTTTAAGTCGTGTCGACTAGTTTTGTCATTAAGGGCCGTTTCTTTTAACCACTTGAGGTTTTTTAGGCCACTTTTATAAAAATAATTTTTATTGAGTGTGTGTTGTGTTTGTTAGTCATTGTTATCATTGTTGTTCAATATCGGGAACTCAAAGAAAACAATTAAACATGGTAAATATCCCGTTTCTAGTGATAATAAGGTTAGTGACCATCATCATCTGCCTAGCCTTTTCCCAACTATGTTGGGGTCGGCTTCCAGTCTAACCGGATGCAGCTGAATACCAGTATTTTACATGGAGCGACTGCCTATCTGACCTCCACAACCCAGTTAGTACTGGGTAATACGATACCCCTTGGTAAGACTGGTTGTCAGACTTTTTGGGCCACTGACTACCTATAACGACTGTCAAAGATCTACAAATGACACCCGGGACCAACGGCTTAACGTGCTTTCCGAGGCACGGAGGAAATTCAAATTAATTCAAATTCAAATTCTTTATTGCTAACTATGTGTACATAAATAAAGTTCTTAACAGAGGATAATAGTTCTTAGAACATAGTGGCCCTGTTAGGGCATTGCAATTTCATCATGCATATATGCTTATAATTGTAACAGTAACAGTTGAACATGCATTATTTACATTCATTAATTAAAAAGAAAAAAGTTATAAATATTTAATTTTATATAGGACATCGTTAATTACATTATATAATTTTATCATTTACATCATATTAATTATAAATTATTATAGTCATACCTAAATAAAAATACACATGTCATGAGTTACCTGATTTAAAAATTATCATTATTCATTAATTCAATTATGTCACAGTATTGTAATCATTTAATATTAATTATCATAATCCTTTTAAAATATTTTACTGAATTATATTCACTTTAGTGATAGGTACTTTATTGAACAAAATTATTTTTCCTCAAGAAATTCTGCTATTGAGTAATAGGCCTTTTTAATTAAGAAAATTTTTAGCATTCTTTTAAAAATAATAATTGAATTTATAATCTTAATGTCCATAGGTAGCTTGTTATAAATCTTTGTGCTCATACAGAAAACACTATTACTGTACGCTCTAGTGTGGGACGTTTTATCTCTTAAGGTATGTTTAAGTCTTCTGCTTTTTAACGTATCATAGCTTGTAATGTTTGATTTAACTAAAATTGAGGCCAGGTAGATAAATAGAGCAGGGAGTGTTAAAATCTTGAGATTTACGAAATGTGGTTTACATGAATCCGTTTGGCGTAACCCACATATAGACCTAATACACTTTTTTTGGGCTTTGAACGCAATTTCTTTATTAGTCGAGTTTCCCCAATATATTAACCCATACGACAGAGTGGATCCCACATACGCATGGTAAGCAGTAAGAAGCGCGGTCTGGTTGGATACTTTTTTAAGCATGTATAGAGCGTAAGAAAATTGATTCAATTTGGTACATACACTATTTACATGTGTTTTCCATGACATATTCGAATCTATATGGATTCCTAAAAATTTTGTATTTGCTACTTCAGCTACTGTTTCATTATTGTATGCAATACTTAAAGGAATAGATGTCGCGTTTTTATTTTTAAAGTTCATGTAATGTGTTTTTGTGAGATTAATTTGTAAATTATTTATTTGAAGCCAATTTATTAATTTAGATAAGGAATCATTTATTTCTTGTTCATGATTTTTGTTTTTATTATTTGTGAAAAGAACCGTACTGTCATCTGCAAATAAAACCATAGGTTGCTGAATAGCATTAGGTAAATCGTTTATGTACATGAGAAACAGTAGTGGTCCCAGTATTGACCCTTGAGGTACACCATATTTTATAAATCTAGGACTCGATGTATAATTAATCTCACTCTTTGTAAATGGACATAACTGTGTTATTTCAGTGAACTGTATTCGGTTACAAAGGTATGATTTGATTATTTGTAGTGCTTTACCCCGAACTCCGTATATTTCCAGTTTTTGCAAAAGAAGTTCATGATCAACATAATCAAACGCTTTTGTCATGTCCATGTATAGAGCTGTAACTTGGTTTTTTTTATCTAGTTCTGTAAGTATTTTTTCTAAAAACTGATGAATTGCTGAATTTACCGATTTCCCTTTTCTGAATCCTACTTGATTATCAATTATTATTTTATTTTTCTCGAAATATTCAGTAAGTTTATTATTTAGTACTTTTTCAAATATTTTGGCGAATATTGGAATGAGAGCAATCGGCCTGTAACATCGTACATCTTCTGGGTTTCCTTTTTTAAATAGTGGTGTAACCACCGTAGTTTTTAAATATGTTGGGAAAATGCCTTCCTCAAGACACTGATTTATAATATGAGTTATGATTGGGGCAATTATGTACACTACACGTTTTATTATTTGCGTTGAAATTCCATCATAGCCCGTACTTTTGGTGTTTTTTAATGCCATGATTAATTTCACAACATCGTTTAGGGTAACTGGGGTTAAGAAACAGGAGTTTGGTTTATTATAAGTTAGAATCTTTGCGTAATTTATTTTATTATTTGTCAGTTTCGAGATGTCGTCAATAAAGAAAGTGTTAAATGTTTGTGCTATAGTATCAGGGGCCGTTATAACTTGATTATTATATCTTAATCTATCAATTTTTTCAGGGGGATTATTGTTTTTATTTTTATTTATTATTTGCCATATTGCTTTAGGTTTGTTTGTGGCTGTTTGTATATAATAATTATTTTGCGACTTTTGAGTAAGTTTTACAATTCTTTTAAACTTTTTTGCATAGTTATTAAAGTTACCCTTATCTGACTTTTTACCTGAGAGTCGATATATTTTAAGAAGCATTCTTTTACGAAGAGAACATATTTTTAATCCTTTACTAAGCCATTTGGTTTTGCGAATAATTGGAACTTTAATTTTGATGTTTGGAAAGCAGAGGTCATAAAAAAGTTTAAATACCTTATGGAATTCTTCAAAAGAAGCATTTGCGTCACTTTTCTCATAGCATTCAGTAAAATTTAGGGCTTTTAGACATTCAATAAATTTCTCAACATTTTCGGTGCTAAAGTCTCTTCTGAATTTATACCAATGGGTTATTGAGTAAGTTTTTCTAACTGGACATGAGAGAATTTGTGCTGTATGATCAGACAGAGCTAGTTCAATAACGCTTTGTTGACAGCCTCTAATATTGTGTGCAATGTTATCAATGCACGTTTTACTTTGCAAGCGGGTTGGCTCATTTATTGCAAGTTTTAGGTTAAAGCTCTGTAACAAGTTTTCAAACTCTCTTGAAACAGGAATGTCTTTCAGTCGATCAATATTATAATCGCCACAAATAACAATTTTCTTAAATTTACTACATAATTTTGCTAGTAAAGCCGCTAAACGGTCGAAAAATAATTGTATACAATCTTTTTTTGTCTTTGGAGGTCTATATATACATACGATAATCAATCCATGCTCCAACAATTCAATAGCCGAACACTCTAAAAGGTTGGGTATGCTTACAAGTTTTGCTTCTTGTATAGTCTTAAATTTATGATTATTTCGTACTAGGATACATGACCCACCATTTCTATTTGTCCTTGTGTAGTTTGCCGCTATAGAATAATTTGGAATATGGAGATGTTTTAAATCGTCTGCTATCATATTATGCTCGGTAACACATAGCACATCAATATGGTTATTTATAATATTATTTAGATTTACAGTAAATTCATCAGCTTTGCGTAATAAACCATTGATATTCTGGTGAAGTATATGGATTCTATTATACACGAAAAAAATTATTATTAGACTTATTATTTACTAAGTTTTCCAATATACCATCAGCGTCTGTTACTTGTTTTTCTGTATCTGAACTTATATCTAGGATAAGGTCTTGTAAGTCACTTAAAATAATATTCAGGCCTTTGTTATTTAAACTTCCATTTCTTAAGGTATATGTTTCGTAAGTGAATGGGAGATTTAGGTTGGAATCCAATAGATACGCATATTTATATGTCTCAATATCCATGTATAATAAATTATTAAAGGTATCGATTCTACTGTTGATCATAACATTTTTATTTACCATATACTTAAAAGTCGGCAGACATACTAAAAAGTTCGTATGGGTTAGGGGTTGTAATTTTTCGCGAATGAAAGCAACTAATTCTATAGAAAATTCTATAGAAACTCGGTATGTAATGGGTGGTCACCCATCCACAGACCAACCTAGGCAAGCGCGGCTTAACCTAAATATCGATCCGAGCGGCTGTTATTACTACGCTGTTGTTAATAAGGTTAGTGACCATGAAAGTTTAAAATCTTAGATCATTGTTCTTCATTCATCTTGAACCCACCGCAAATCCCCGCTCCAATGGACGAAGGGAGGCAAAGCTAGATAGAATTTAATTATTCCTAGGAGAAGACGTTTGATCCTTTGTCATTTTGCATTTGACAAAGTATAACATCCGATTTTATCAGATGACTTTTATGGCGCCCGACCTTTTTCGTTCATGTGGAAGCGATTGAAAGTTTCTTTGTAGAAAACTCTTTCAACGAGTGTTACCAAGAAAATCGTTGTGTGAAGAATGTTACTAAGAGAAAATAAATCTAGCTACGTATGAATTTCCGTTGTGTAAAGATAAATTCCTCTGCCGTCCCTACCCTCGTATGCGCTGACCATTATGCAGCTACTTATCTGGTACCTTTGTGGCATTCCAGATGTTTCAAGCGCGAGTTCACTGAGGCAGTTGCGCTTCGAATGTGGGAGGCTTGCTGGGCCAACTACCAGACGGACTACTTTCATCTGTTCCTGTGCCTGGCCATCATCGCTGTGTACGCGGACGACGTCATCGCACAGGACCTCAATACTGACGAGATGCTGCTGCACTTTAGTTCTTTAGGTACGTAACCACTTTTATTTCATTCTTCTACCACTAGCATTCACTGAATGACTCATCATCTACCAAGAAGGCTTTATTAAGAATGATGGTCCTTTTAAGAGACCAGATACAGGGTTGTGAATGTCGGATCGTTTCGTCACAGTATAAATATATACAGTATTGTGACTTGGCCCTATCCTTGAAATAATTACCTACCTACAGCCGGGCGCTACGTTCGCAAGCGATAGGGCTGCCGCGCTTACAGTATTTTAATTTCATCCACTTAGTTGAGTTTCTTTTTAGTTTTGTGATTGTAAATATTATATATTTTATTTAAAAAAAATAAGATAGTTGTGAATGAAATAAGAAGTGTTTTCAATAAAAAATACAAGTTGTGTCTTTAGTTTAGTAGATTTTAAATTGTATTCGAGACTTTTTAACGCGAGCGTAGGTACCTAAATCACTTGTGTGTCACTTTATTCACCCTCCACTTATTCCACTTATTTATTAATTAATCCAGTTATTTTACTTCCTGTAAAAAGCGAAACACCTACCTATTAAAAATTAAACAAATTACGAAATAACAAATTCTTATTTCAATCAAATATTCACAAATCGCACGCCTACTGCTTACAAAACTATCACAACGTTCGTTCGTTAGTGCGGCGCATTCGTGACTTGTTGGGTACCAAATGGGTACTAGACTCGAGGCGTGTAGATATGACTCGCGTTCCGACCGTTTGTATGAAGATACAATACTGTAGATATTATTACCGTGGTTTCGTGTTCGTTCTGTGGCCTTGCACGTTCTAACTCGGAACAGTGTTCAACCATTAACTTTAATTTTAAACAAGATTTAAGTGAACTAAGACGTTTCTTTGAAATCTGCCAGGTACATTTTCTCATGCAGCACAAAGACTGAGAAGCAATTTTTAAAACTTGCTTTTATCATCTTTCAGCAATGTACATGGACGGGCGCCTTATCCTGCGCAAGGCCAGAGGACTGCTCCACCAGTTCCGTCAGCTAGTCCGGATCCCCTGCACGCTGGTGGGGATGTGCCAGCGATGCGGCCCTGGCATATGGGACTCCACACACAGGCCCAGCGTCGAGTGTACCGGGGCCCACGACTTCTGCAAGTACGCTGTGCAGTAAACTTGAAGATGGCTTTAGTACACGATTCTGGGTTTTTGAAGTTCATTGAAATTTCTATAATCTGTTGCCCACGAGCAGCACGCTCTAGCGACATACGTCTTCTGACAGCGGCTTCAGAGGAATCAATTGAAAGAAAAATTGTTTTGAGCAAGTTAAGGCTACGAGTCACCGCACGGCGTCCGAGATCACCCATCTTAATTTGTAAAATTAGAACTCCACTGTCTCGTTCTACTGGTAGAAGCGCGACTGATCAGGAAGAAATCTTGGACTAGATCCCAGGATTTTAACAAAACACTATCAATCTTTATTAATTTAGGAGACTTGAAAATTCTGGTACAATCATAGAGTTGGGTACAATGCTAGCTTTGTCGTGGTATGGTTGGTGCCGTCCCCCGAATTGCGGAGCGATGATACGATCACGCGAAGGAACCAACTGAAACACGTGCGTGTCTCTTCACGCAAGAAGCTTCGCCCGAGGCTATAAACTGGGCGCGAGGAGCTTTATTTGATTGCTTTTTGTAAATCGTGCAACGAATGCTTGAGTTAAGCGCAAGCCACACCGTCAGCTAGCGAACGAGCGAGCCTGGCGAGGTATCGTTTTACTTCTCTTCATACTTTGGTTTATACCACGAACTACCGAAAGAGCCGAAACGAAGTATGAACAGAGGCTCGCTCGGCTCACTCGCTCGCTAGCTGGCTTCGTGTCCTGCTCCTGCGCTTTATAGACGCCGAAGGAGATCCTACTGCAGCTAACCATTTTAGCATTGGCCAAGTAAAGTGGTTTCTTGGGTAGTCGTGTACTGAAGTCGAAGAGTCGCACGCAGTTTTAATTTACTCAATCAGTATTAGAATGTTAGTTTTTAAGTGCCGTGCATTGATTTTTTATTATCTAGAACTTCAATTTGCCATATTTGTTACAACAATACATTACCTACAGATAGAATATAAGAATATTGTGTAAAAAAATGTTATAAAATATGTGTTTGCGAAGAGAAATCGGAATGGCGGAGTCTCAAATTAATGTTAACATAACTGATTATAAGTATATTTGTACGCTTTTAGAAAAAATAAATAAAAAGAAAAATGTCATGAGTGTTGTTAGAAAGTCACGACATAGTAATGAAACAATCACGATTCTGCAAACTAACGTTATATTATTCGAAAAGTTTTCAGGACTTAACGCCAGTGAAAATGTGACCTAGTTTTCATGTCCGCATTTGTACAGATCATGCTAATTGTTTCACATACATTTATGAAATACTTCTTTTAAAAATCTATACAAACCTGTTAATAGCCCCTGAATTGACACTGATTGTGATCCTGAACATTAACAGAAGAAACGATAAGTACACGTTTTATGGTTTCAGTTCGTGTAAAGAGATATCAGGGACAGGGCAATGACCGCTATTGCCATCTTAACTGGCAGCAATTATACCATATAGAATTCGTGAATTTGTCTCTAAGTTTATTAACTACTTTTAGGATTTCTTTTTATTTTCATCTATATGAGATTGGCTGCGTTAAAAATAGCAGTTTAAAACGGAAGTATCTGAAACTGGAAGGTGACCTTCAGTACAATATCTAATAAATCAAAATATTAAGAAGAAGCTTATAAATATCTATTTATTTTCAGAAGCATGCTTAAAACATTTTCAAACTGACTAACGTATTTATTTAAATTAAAGACGGTGTACGTATAATTGTGCATTTAATATTAAAATGTACATCGTACAAAAATAAAGTAATCAGTACAAATAATATCAGTATTAACAATTCATTCGAAGAAGGAATAAAAAATGGTTACTGTCAAAGACTATCGTGGATATGGCTGGAACATATCAAATTGGTATCTAAAATAACTATTATATCTTGTTCTTTTACTTTTTATTTCAACTTGTCGTACCGTACGAATTACCTTCATAAATAATTATCAAAATTATTACGAAAACTGTACCTGGTTTATACCTAGATACTTAATGTAAAATAATGTGTAGGTATCTATATCTACCTAGAAAATCTAGGAACATGTCATATCAAACATGTAAAGACCTAATAATGTTTGCAAAACACCATTAATGTAAAATATTGTAAATTATTGGAAAATGTTATTGATTAATTTATTTATGATGAAATTATTTGTAGGATAGGTTCTTGCTAAATATTTATATAAAAATGCGCAGCGGTTTCGAATATTTATAGTAAAATAAGATTTACGTACACATACCGGTGATTTTTTAAACGTTGGTAATACTTTAACGGCGTGTAGTACTACGGGACCGACCATGAAATTGCAAAAAAAATATCAGATGTTGGCTACATTTTTTCGAGTTACGCGCCCAATAATGTATGGAGCAGCTGATATTATTTTCTTCGCGATTTCATAGTCGATCCTGTAGTCAAAAAATCATTCTGTATATTATGGAACTTTATAATTGTTACTTTAAATAAAAAGTAGGTAGATTAATTTAGATTAATACGCTTGGTGTTATTAAATCCCTGCTTTCTAAATAGTTTTGTTCCAAGTTGTAAATTATACAACGACAAATAGAATTTAAAGGCATAACTCCACAAATGAATGATATTTTTTAAATAAGTATTCTACTATTGATCGAATAGGTTATTCTTATCGGAAAATATTACCACCTTCAAAAATCTAAAATTTCAAAATAAGAATAACCTTTTTAATTATTTGAAGATCGATACCCTTAACCTGTGTGTAGTCTCGCCAGTTGATTTAATTTGAAATTGTACTTATGAAATCATAATGTAAGTTATTGGTCTGTATTATTAGAACATACTTAATCAAAATGTCGTGATTTATAATTAAGAATAACTACGGAGTTCAATTGATACATCTTGAACAAGGCAGCTTATATTCTTGATTAAAATAATAACAAAAAACGCAAAATGTATTTTTACAAAGTTTAATGTTTTAGAATTGAACGATATAAAAATATTTATAGCTAAAAAAATACTTTTGATGTGTATTTAAATGTTTTATGCGGAAAGCGACCAGAAAAGGTTTTATTATACGAATATTATTATTTGTTGCTATTGCTAAGAGGTTTCATTTTGTATGAAGTTGGTGATACCAGTAGGTCACTCAATTCTGTGCTGTTACTACTGTGTTTGCGCAAAGAAAGCCATTTCAATCTTATAAAATCGGTACCAAGCAGCTAAGTAGCACATTAGTTACCCAGCTAATATATGTATAGGGTGTCTGGTTATTAGTGACCGATATTTAATCGCAGGATTGTACTCATGATAACAAACAACTTTCCCAAAGAAACATTTTTTTTTACAAACACCGCATACGGCACGTGGCGGCCGTCCTTTGGCGCGGAGCGGGCTTGCTAGCCGCGCGGGTACTCTGCCTACCCAGTGTTACACGGTACGAATTACGATTACTAGTAATGAGACAGAACGGCCCGCGGCGTCACGCGGCTAACAGCTGATGGGTCACAGGCGCGCGCGCGCGAATTTCATACGGCTGTTGTGTTATTGGGATAAAAGTGAACGAGTATATAAAAAAAAGTTTCTTTGGGAAACTTGATTGTTATCATGAGTACAACCACGTGTATAAGTATCGGTCCCTAATTACCAGTCACCCTATATAGCATATTTATATTTTCGACAATAATCACATAACTCGAAAAATAATAAACTAAAAATATTTTCATTATAAAGCCAATTTTTTTTTTGCATAGTTTATTTTACATACTTTTATCGTTACTTAATTTAATACTTCCTTTCGTTCATTTTATATTCAACTACAAACAAAATCAAAAAAATTACATTTTTGAGTTATGTCATTGCTGTCGCAAACGAGCGATATATTATATTAGCTGGGTAACTTACTTACTATTATATTAAAGGGATCTATTTTATTTAATAAGACCATCATGTACCATAATTCATGCAAAATAAATCCATAATCATGAATCTTGAATCTAGATAGGTATTCAGATCAACAGTTGTACTTGTAGATAGACGCGTTTATGGTACCTAGGTAAAGTTTTAAATCGTGAGATGCACGTTCATGTCACAAATCACGTTTCTGTTTCGTTGACAATGACATTTGAATATTATTGTCTCGCCCAATCATAAGTAGAAATCATATCTATCGTTCCACGACCACGTGCTGACGTTTTTTCGCGCAGCCTAAGTAAGAACGGTCAGAGCACATGTAACGAT
This sequence comes from Noctua janthina, assembly GCA_963576755.1. Taxonomy (NCBI): domain Eukaryota; kingdom Metazoa; phylum Arthropoda; class Insecta; order Lepidoptera; family Noctuidae; genus Noctua; species Noctua janthina. Next base: position 5,596,357 of record OY755055.1, on the reverse strand, counting down.
TTCATTCTTTGGTTTATAGCCCATTTGCCTTAGGCTTATCGTTATTATTATAAGTAATAGATAGACACATTCTTACCAATACATGAACTTGTACAAAGTTCCTGGAATAGTCACTGAGGTAGTACATAAATGATGCAAAGTAACTTCACTTAGATACCACACATTCACTGTTCAGCCCATTTATGAATATTTGAGTATTACTTTAATGTCACTTCAGTGTTTGAAAGAGATGGCGCTATGTACGATGTCTAGCTCCATCTCTTTTCCACTCTAAATTAAGATTGAAAAAATACTACTATGAGGAGTAGATAAATTAATTAATTAATTTCATTAATCTGTTTCCTACCTGCGAGTACTTTCTCAGATAGGAAATAGATTAATGCTAATAATTGCTGCTATTGATTTTTGCTAATAATTCGTAAAATATATTTACCCTAGTTTAAATATTGTTATACAAATTAAATATGACGTATGAGGCTACAAAATATTAAAAAAAGGTTTATTTTTCGCATATTGTGAATTGTTACGCGTACTCTGTGATATATTATGATCTGCTTGTATTATATTGTGTAAATGTTAATAATTGTATGTAACGAACCTAATGTATTGAAGAATAGGAGCCATATCTTATTAGAAATAAATGTACAAGCATCCACCCAGCCTTTTTTTTAACCCTGATGGAATAGATTTTCCGAAATATTGATTTTTGTCACTAGAAGATGTCTTTGTTCTTTGTTCGCAATCAACTATGTATGAATATCAAAATCTAAGTAGGTAAACCCTGGTTTGACAGAGGGTATCATTAATCAACCAAATTATGTCTATGAAATAACACAGGCATGGAGTAAATGCCTAATAAAATGAGCACAACATTTAATATGGAATCGAGTTGCTTCAATTTCTGAGATATCGTTATTTGGACTTGGCGAAAGCTTTTGACGAGGTCTGGCACGAGTACGATAGCATTTTAAATTTAGGTCTATCACAGCTTCCACAGTGCCTCACTAGTCTAAATGACAACGTATTATTAGAGATTTGTTATCTGTAAAAGGCACACTTTCAATTCGTATCGTAGTACCCAGTTCTAACTTGTGGTGGAAAGGGTAGTCGCTCCATGTAAAATACTGGTGATATATATATATATAATAGATGCATCTGGTTAGACTGGAAGCCGACCCCAACATAGTTCGGAAAAGGTTGGGCAGATGATGAGATGATCATTACACCTTGTTATGAGCTTCGGTGTCCCTCAAGGCTCTACGTTATCTCCAACTAGGTTTGTGCCGGCCGATGACAAATACAAATTGTTGTGCTACCCGCATTAATAAGAGATGATAAGAATACTTGTTATTTAATACTAGATAAATCATCGTAATGAGTGGAGGGACCCACTTAAAAAAGTAGTCTAAAACATCTGCCCGAGTTAAACTTCTGTACTGTTTCAAAAGCGAATGGTTTTGCAGAAGGAATTGACTTAATTCTAGTCAATCACGACCCCGTGCCTTATTGGGGCACACTGATGGAAGCTATCAAACCTCAATGTAGAATATGTTTGATTGTTGAGGGCTGTGATCCAGTAGACTTAGAAGCACTGACACTGAAAGATTAAAGCTTGGCTTTGGTGTCAGAAAGGATGTTCATGAGAGTGAGGTATAATACTGAGGATAGAATCTGACAGTATGACATTTTTACCCTTTTGAACGCCAGAGCACGCGCGATACCACACACGACGACACACGCGACGCACATCTCAGTATTCAACCTGTTTCTAACCATGTTATGTCATTCTATATCCATCAATCGCGTGCCCTGTACGACAAACGACACAAATATGTGACAAAATGGTAGGTGAAATTGTGGCTTGGCGTGGACAGCACGCGCGTGCTTGCCACGTACATATATATGTGACAATAGCGTTCAAAAGGTTAAAGAATTAGAGAATCAATGGATGGATATAGAACGACATAACATGATTAGAAACGGGTTGAATACTGAGATGTCAATAATAGTGATCAGTTCTTTGTAATCACAAGAAATATCGCACTGACCCTTAATACATTGGTGTTTGGGATAAGGACGGTGATGATGATGAGGTTTCTTTAATGCGGGCTTTTGAGAATTATCTTTTCCAGTAAACTAGAAATCAAGACTTTATACAATGAGTAGACAAAAGATGAATAGCAACAGCAAAACTACATTACGATTTACTTTTAAGAATAAAGACAGTCAATATTATGCACGGTGACTTTTGAGTGGTTTTCCAAGTAGGATTATTTGCAATGCAATGGCAGAAACCCTAAAGGATGTCAAGAGAGTAGTAGTGGTCCTTAGTCCATCCAGTCAAGATATCGGCAACCATAAACCCAATGCTTCAATGGAATTAGATTTTGGATAGGCCTAGTGAAGGAACAGAAGAAAGGATAATGGTATCCGATGGACTTGCTCGTGACTTTTGTTTTCTTTAGTATAAATAGACAGAATGGTTATATCTTTAACAGATTTAATAATGTATGTTTACTTTATTTAACGCAATATAATGAGTAAGTAAGAAAATGGGAATGAACTTTTCACCCAAATAATGACGTTATAGTAGCATTAATCAGCAAATTATTATATAAAGTGCGCTGATGCAACAGCACGACCTGATTGGTTAGTGTGACCCAATTTAAGGACAATCTTCGTATTTTATTCGCTGTTTGGAGTCAATTCATATGTAAACGATATCTAAAAATATACGTTGTCATTATCATACCTATCGAAACACAAATAGTTATTCATCGTTTTTTTTTTTACACGGTTCAATGTCACAGGGGCCACAAATGTATATGAAATAGATAAGGCGTGGTACCCACGAGTGTAGTATTGCGGCAGGACTGTTGGTTACAATTTATGTATGTAGTTTGCATTTTTAACTTGTTTTACCAGGTAGGTTTTTAGGAGTAAGTTACATGGAAAACGTGTAACCTGTCAATCTTAATGTAGAAAATGTTACCTATTACATAAATTATAATAAATATTATAATATTAACATGACACTAACTAATGCTAGATAGTCACAAGACATGAGTAGTTAATAATAAACATTGTTATCTACAAGTAGATAGACATGAAGACATTAACAACCATAAAATAATTTCATTTTGGAAATACATTTTCATTTTGATAATTATGCATTTTAATGCCGATTGTAGGTTCCACTTTTGTTTGCGATGTTATTGTCAATTAATTGCGTTTACGTGTAGGATCGAAAAACGGGTAACGAGGCAACAGCGAAGCTTGTGTGCCAGGCCTTATTCAATTAACTAACGCGAAGTTGTAGAGTCATGGTGTGCGAGTATGTTCAGACTACAGAATTAGTAAACACACGCCCGTCGCGACGCCGCGCACCGGTGACCGGTTGACTTATTTTTGAAAATTGTTATGAAATAAGTACTCACGCTGATAAACGAGAGATTACAATTGATATAATTACAAAGCGGGTGAGGATTGTTTGTCAACCAATGACTATCACTTCTAAATTCTCAGTTATATTTCTGCTTGCAATCACTACACACGCGGCTCAAGATAGTACAATGTTTAGATTACCGAAAACAATGCGAGCCGTCGGGCTCTATAAATATTTGCCGATAACCGATGTCAACAGTCTTGTGGATTTAGAAGTGAGTTTACCAAGTGTTCAGAAATCTGATGTGTTAGTTGAAGTCAAGGCTACGGCGTTAAATCCAGTTGATACTAAAGTACGCGCTCCAAAACCGAATATAGAAACATCGCCTCGGATTTTGGGATGGGACGGCGCTGGAATTGTTGTTTCCAAGGGGGACAATGCGAATTTATTCAACGTCGGCGATGATGTGTTTTTTACTGGCGACATAGGCAGAAATGGGTCTAATGCACAATATATGGCTGTTGATCAATATTTAGTGGGAAGAAAACCTAAGAACTGGACTTTTGAAGAAGCTGCCGCAATGCCGCTCACTTCGCTTACTGCTTTCGAGTCAATTTGTGATCGCTTGCAGCTCTCCGAGAAGGACAAAGGCAAGTCTTTGCTGATCATCAACAGTGCCGGTGGAGTCGGGTCAGTAGCGACACAGGTCGGTAAGCAGCTGGGGCTCAAAGTAATTGGAACTGCGTCACGACCAGAAACACAAGCATTTACTCGCGAATATGGAGCAGAATTCGTTCTCAACCATACTCAGGATCTGATACCACAACTAGAAGCAAAAGGCTTTGGAGCAGGAGTTGACTTCGTTCTTGTCAATTTCGACCCCGCACCGTACTGGGACACTCTGATGAAAGCCATCAAGCCTCAAGGTAGAATTTGTTTGATTGTCGACAGCAGTGTCCCCGTAAATATAGCAGTATTGAAAGACAAGAGCATTACGTTGGTCTCGGAAAGTATGTTCACAAGAGCGAAGTATAATACTGAAGATAAAATCAGACAATACGAAATTTTTGATACAGTTTCCAAGTGGATGGAAGCGGGAAAGCTAAAAAGTACGCTGACAAAAACCATGGGCCCGATTAACGCAGCTAACTTAAGAGAGGCTCACAAACTGATGGAAGATAAGAAAATGATTGGCAAGCTGGTTTTATCAGGATTTTAGTTTTATAGGGTTTTGAAATAAACACTCATAAGCAATATTAATTTGTAAGGCAGTGAAAATGTGATATTGTATGGTAATTTTGTAAGTGAAACACAATGTTTATAAAAATAAACCTAATGAAGACCTTTATAATTTTTAACTCAACTTTACACAAAATTGGTTTTATGTATTGCCATTAGAAGGGTTTGTAACCGGGACTTCTCTATGCTACAGGCGGATCCACACACTATTTGGGCCCTGATCGTCACCTTTTAACCCATAGACGAAGAAAAGGCATTTGCATGAAACAGGTTGTTAAGAAAAATTGTAAATAACAAATCTAAAAATCGAGACTGCTGTGTACGCACGAAGACAGTGTGAACGAGGATGGCTTTTGTCCTATTTGAAATACTAATTCTATTATAGATTCAACATTTACTGCTCAACATGGGTCACTTCATTGAAGAATATAGTTCGGAATAACACAGTGTTTTTTCTATTTTTTGTCTCACACTTACACATCTAAATTTCCACGCGAAGGAAGTCGCGGGCAACAGCTGGTAACAAGTATTTGTTCAAAATGAAGGATACTGATCATTCAGACTACGTAAATCCGAGAATAATTCTCACCATCATTGTTAAAGTTCTTGAAATTATCAGTCCTAACTAAGTTTTGCTGATACAAGTTACATAATATATCTAGCACAACCTGCTCTTGTAAAAATATTGAAAAAGTGACTCATATAAAATACCTAGGCTTTGATTATTAACATGTCTAGATAGAGAGTTCGAGCGTCTTAACGCCAAAAAAATATCAGTCAACTGATGGCTCATAAACTCGTCTTGCCCGCTCAGTGCCCCGCTTATGATGATATTGAATTATTGCTGCAAGCATCTTCAATATGAAGTTAAGAGATGCACACACACACACATAGTATACACACACACTCACAGGCACACACTATTTTAGGATATATCTTTTTCTTTTTTTTTTCTTTTAATTAGTATAGTTCAAGTCTTGTCTTGTTTAGTTTTAGATTTTAGTTGTAATTTTTTGTTTGAATTATATTTTCTCTTTAAAATTACTTTTACCATTACAACATTTGTCATGCAGGAGCGGGGTCTCCTAGCACAGGTATATCTTTTACTTAAAAGGAGATTATTCCCCTATGTAAAATATACTGTAAAAGTTTGTACAAGTTTCTGCAATAAACCTTTTATTAATTATTATTATTTATAAGTTAATCGATATCATAGTGTATTATCCTTATTTTATTGACTTAAAGTAAGGTTGACACGGACGGGTAACCGCAGAATTTTATTAGACGTCACATCCAATTAACATTGAGCAATAGGAAGGCACTACCAATGATTTCGTTCTAATTTGTTGAATACGTTTAAGTCAGTCAAGTTATTGTCTTTTGTTGTGTTGGTTTTCAGTGTAGGAGTATAATTTAAATTACCTACTATTAAATTATTAGGCACAGAGCATTACATATAATACTGTTACTGACTGTGCCCTGTATAATAAATATACGAACCCTAGCCAGAGAACATCTGTGATTTAAAACGAGACAGGTAAATTGTAATTGCGAAGTATGTTTGATGTAATAATTATGAAAGATTGAGGAATGTGTGATAAGACGAAGATGCGGTTTAAAAGAAGCCGTAGTGTCAACAATTTAAAAGTGTAGGTATGCCATGATTGTATAATTATTTTGAGAGGATGAATGAAAGGCGACTAGCAAAAGGTATACCTAGGTTACGCTAACCTTATTTGTCATGTTCTTCAGAAAGGTCAAGAGCGTAGCACTCACTACAGTACAACAATATTAGTACAACAGTATTGTTTTAATCTTAGTTCAGTGTGAGAAAGAGATGGTAATAGACGTCTTGTATAGGTCCATCTCTTTCCCACGCCGAAGTGACATAAAATTAATACTGCTGATGTGGTGCAGGTACGGGCCCTGATGTCTGAACATAAACATTATGTCTGGATCTTAGCAGGTGGCCACTGGCCAAAAAGGCTTGAGTAAATTCGCACAATTTATTTTTAAGTTTTAAGCGTAATAACGCGGGACACACTGAGAGACGGTGCGAACTGTAATACTTATGTAATGTATGTATCTAGGTTAAAATACAGCGTAGGTAAGGCTTATGTAAGGATGACTACATACTGAATCAAGTACCGCTTACATTTTGATAAGAAATACGTGATAAAAACATACATTTTGCACTGTCATTGCGTTGTTTACAAGCGTGACAATGATATTGATTTATTAAATTCTGATGATAATCATTAAAATACCTTTGTTTCAGTTTCATTCCTCTCTGCAATCACTCCGCACGCGTCCAAAGTTTCTTACTGCAATGGCGAGTTTACCGAAAACTATGCGAGCAGTTGGACTCTACAAATATTTGCCGATAGAAGACCCGGAAAGTCTCCTCGACTTAGAAGTGAGTTTACCAACTGTTAATGAATCCGATGTATTAGTCGAAATCAAAGCTACGGCCGTTAATCCTATTGATGCGAAACAACGCGCTCCGAAACCGAACGTAGAAAATCCGCCTCGAATTTTGGGTGTTGACGGAGCTGGAGTTGTAGTCTCCAAAGGAACGAAGGCTAATTTATGGAATATTGGTGACGAAGTATTTTTCACTTGCGATATAAGGAGAAGTGGCTCTAACGCACAATATGTAGCTGTTGATCAATATCTAGTGGGAAGAAAACCAAAGAACTGGACTTTTGAACAAGCTGCCGCTATGGGAGTCATTGCACTCACTACTTTCGAGTCACTTTATGATCGCTTGCTGCTCTCAGAGAAGGACAAAGGCAAGTCTTTGCTGATCATCAACAGTGCCGGCGGAGTGGGGTCAGTAGCGACGCAGGTCGCTAAGCAGCTGGGCCTCAAGGTGATAGGAACTGCGTCTCGTCCAGAAACACAAGCTTTTACTCGCGAATATGGAGCAGACATTGTTCTCAACCATACTCAGGATCTGATACCACAACTAGAAGCAAATGGCTTTGGAGCAGGCGTTGACTATATTCTTGTTAATTTCGACCCCGCGCCGTATTGGGACACTCTGATGAAAGCTATCAAGCCTCAAGGTTGGATTTGTTTGATTGTCGACAGCAGCGCTCTGGTGGACTTAAAGCCATTGAAAGATAAGAGCATTACTTTGGTATCAGAGATGATGTTCACGAGGATCAAGTATCAGACAGAAGACAGGATGAGGCATTATGAACTGTTGAAGGAGATATCCCAGTGGTTGGAAGACGGGAAGCTTAAATGCACTCTGAAGAAAACGTTGAGTCCAATCAATGCTGCCAACTTGAAGGAGGCTCACAAACTGCTAGAAAACAAAACTTTGATTGGAAAGCTGGTTCTATCAGGGTTTTAGGTCTATGCTATGTAGTCTTACCAATTGTTGATTTAATCTTTTTTTTATTGATTTTTGCATAAAAGTTTTAAATAAAAATGTTTTTCGTGTTTATTTCAAATATTAATTTCGAAGCCAAGTTAAAATATTATGTCTTAATACCTCTAGTCGTAGCTAGCTGTAAAACCGTGGGACTAAACTATTTGTGTTCTTTCTTAGTTCTACAGGACTTTTTGATATAATTATCATATATTAAGTTCAGTGAACTGATCCAATTACTAACAACATATAACTGCGAGACTGACAACAAAACTACTACCATTATTTAATGCAAACTTACAGATTGGAAATAAGGTCTATTTTTTGTCGAGTTACCCCACTATTTTGCCCCTAGAATTCGTTGGCCGCGGGTATCGTAGGATGGGCTGTGGCTAAGCATTGGACACTTCTGAGAGACTTTTATCTAACTGTGACTACTTTCTGCTGACAAAATAATGAATCAAACTCAAACATAAGTTTAAAATATTTTAATTCCACATTACTTATGTCCTGAAAATGATCCTATAGTGTGTGAAGAGTTGTTAAGAATACTAGGATCAAACTCTTGTCCTATAAAAGGAGAGCCCGGCGCATTCCATGCTCGCTTCAAGACATCCATGTTACGAATTTCGTCACTTGTTGGTAGACCCTGCATTTTTCTCTCTTGATTCCATTGCATTTCACGAACCTGAAAATAAAGTAGAATTCGATTTTAGTTTGTCATCATAAAAATAATGATTGCCTTTGGCAGCCGTAGGGATGGATGTAAACATTAACCAGCTCAACTTATGTGAAACTAACACTTGCCTGAGGCTTCATTTGCATGAGGGTCGGATATCTATTATCGGAAAGTATTTACGAGGCAGGATAGAAAGTATCCTATATAATATAGGTCATGGTTTATCCATAATCCAAACCTCTCCAGCAGTTAGGCATGATAATGTGACAGACAGACAGTAATAATATTGCATTTATAATATTAGAATGGATGTATATTTGGAACTTCAGCCCCCGTAGCATGACCACCGTAGGCAAGGATTTCTTTGACGGAAGAATTGACAAAATGACAGATTGTGTCGACACAATGACAGATTGCTTTGCACTATCTTCATTTTGTCGATTCTTCCGTCAAAGAAATCCTTGTCTACGGTGGTCATGCTACGGGGGCAGAGTAACTCTGCCTTTACCGTCTTCCAAATTTCTCTTAGCCAGAAAGCAACAGGGATTAAATTACTCTCGTCATTTTGTTGAAGACATAAACATTATAGTTAAAATGAGTAAAGTGTTATATCATGATATATAGAACCTGAAGTCCTGAACTATGGTCTAAGTCTTAGACCAGAAGAAAACTTTAAGTTTTCTATGAATACTACGAATTTAAGTATATTTCAAACTGCTCAACATTAAAATACTATAATAATCCCAGACTATCACTGTCCCACTGCTGGGCAAAGGCCTCTTCCCATTCGGAGAAGGCACGAGCATTGATCTCCACGCTTGCTCAAGATGGGTTTATTGATTTCAGACTTATATTTATCATTAGTCCAGGTTTCCGCACGATGTTTTCCATCACCGATGTCAGTGATGTCCAAGATAAACTTAGAAAGTACATATGAAAAAGTCACATATTGGTTCTTTCCCAGATTTGAACCCACAACCTAGATCATAAGAGGCGACCACAACCGAGCTGGACCATCACAACACAATTAAATACCATGATATTACAATTTTTTTTCTTTATAGATAATTATAATTAGAAGAAAAAAACGTGTTGCGCCGACCCCAAGTAACATGGGACAAGGGCAGGAAGATGATGAAGATGATGATGATAGATAATTATAATATAAATCACCTTTGCAGCATGGTCTTCAGGCAAATCATCAAGAGGTCTAGAACAGTCAATTTTATCCAAGTCTATAGGGTCCTCACTGTTTAATAACTTGTTCCACCATCTTTCTTGCACCTTTTCTGTAAATAATAGAAACCATTAGGATTATTTCAATGGGCAGCTGTGAAAGTGTAACGTTATATCGTCGGGTAACTAGTATTGGATAATTCCGCTTATCTGAAAAATGTAGCCAATTTCATTTACGCATTGTCGTTGCGAATAAATTAATTAATTTAATAGATTTCTACTGTTAACGATACATAGTTCACATGAATTGTTACTATTCATGTAAAAATGAGGTCAAAGATCGGTGAAATAAAAAAAAATATTAACTTATAACCTTCCTCTGTAAACCTACACGTAGTGCAGATACGCCGCACTTCACGTATGGTAGATTGGTGGATTTGCACTATCCCCGACGATATGATGTATCAATCTTAAAAGAAGTGAACTGACCGCATCTCCATAGCTTGGCATTTCGTCGTTGAAGTTCTAACACCATGTAACTCAAAACTAGCAACTTTACAGGAGAGTGGAAAACCTGCATAATTATACGTAGGTAATGGTACTACACCATTTTATAATATGTGTTCACTTCCATTTAGATAGAGACGTTGCTTGTTACTGTGTTTGGCTAAAACAAAGCGTCTTCCGATTCTCTAGCAAACAGCATCAAAATGTCAAATCCAGCAAAAATTGACTTACATGGTGTTAGAACTTCAACGACGATTTAGAAAGCAATCTAATGCACCCACAGAACCCACACGACTTCATGGTTACCTAAACCTAAAACTGGGAAAAAGTTCTGGTACTTGACCAAGTGTATGACTGGACTTGACAAGGAGACCTTCAAGCTTGTCTTGGTGTTTGCAAAGTATTCAGATCGGAGACACCAACCTTTACCTCAAAAACAATGTGTAAAAGTGTTTTTTCAAACCTACAGAAATAAATAAATGTCTATCAATCTACTAATAAGAGGAAAGATTTGTAGTTTTGTATGTTTGTAATGAATAAACTCAAAAACTACTGGACAGATTTAAAAAAGTCTTTCACCTTTAGAATTCTACATTATCCCTAAGTAACATAGGCTATATTTATAACTAGAAAAAATTAGGGGGGGAATTATGGGAAAATAAATGTCCACCTGTGCGAAGCCGGGACAGGCCGCTAGTCATCAATAAAGCGAAGGTTAATGACAAGTAACTTTTACCTAAATGCATCACTAGTTTCCCTTCACTGATGCTCCAGAAGCTGTCCATGATCTTGATCTTGTACGGCAAGGAATCCTTGATGATGGTGGCACCATTATGACACGCCACACATATGTCACTAGCATTGATTGTCACTTTTATGTCCTTGGATGACTTTATGTCTGGTGGAAGTTTTACAGTCACATCTGGAATTGAAAATGTAAAGGTGATAATCACTTGGCTTAGGCCCATGCTATCAGCAAATTCCGGCTACCCGGCTAGCTGAGCAAAATAAACGCATAGAAAAATAATAATAATAATTTATTAAGGTACATAAAAGTTTTGTAGTACATGAGGGACTTACAAAGTATGTATTAATAATTACATGTTGTAGGTACAACCAATTGATGGGTGAATCGCTGCTCTCCTAGCTAGATTGCTGAGCAATCTGTATTTAGGAGAGACAGTTTCGACTCCCTATTTGAGTTTCACAATAATCATGTATGCACTTATAATTTAATATAAAACAAAACACAAAACCAAAAATCAAAATCTTAAAATTTAAATTAAATAAAACAAATTAAAAGTACCTTTGTGCTCTTCTATCTTAATGTTATGTCTTGTTGAGTATTTTGTGTGTCATAAATAAATAAATAAAACGAGGAGTGGTGAATCGAGTGAGTGCGTGTTTGCTTGTGTATGAGTATGTGTGTGTGTATTCGTATAATAAGAAATAGGGCTACTTTCAGGTAAGTGTTACTAAGTACTTTTTAGTCTCGTCGTATGTATTATTCAGGAGGAATTCACGAAGGGCAAGTTTGCATTTGCTGTGTGGTAGATTATAGATATATAAGGACGCGTTAATTTTATTGTACAAGCAAGGGCCAAGATAGTAGAAAAATCTCATTGTGTATTTGAATTGAGTTTGTGGAACACTACAAATCATATCTTTGCGTCGTTTGGAAATATTAATAAGAGGGGTTTTTAAATGTTGCTGAAGAATGGTTTGCAGAATGAAATGTTGCCTTATGTTGAGGACCCTACAATTTTTATAAAGTTTTGACCTATTCTGTTTCCAACCGAAAACAGAATAGGTCGAAAGTTTCAACTTTCAATATAGCTCTGTGAGACACTTCCAAAGGTTCAAGGGCAGTTTTTGTGGGGCCACCCCAGTAGCTGATACAATAAGTGATTATGGATTGGCATAAGGCGTATTATACATTGCGAATAACAGACTGCTTGGCGACGTGTCGAAGGGTTTTAAAAATATATATAAGTTTTCTGACCCTGCCTGTCACCAAGTTAATATGTGTTTTATAGTTCAGGTATCGAACTAAAGTTATACCTAGGTACTTAATATTATCAACTGTGGTAATGGGTAAACATTGACATGTGTGGAAATGTGTACTGTTACAGGAGTGAGCCTTTATAGTGATTGGAATATTAGGTTGTGAGGTCGGTGCAATAGAGAACGTCATCAATTTTGTCTTGGAAGTGTTTAGCGTTAGAGCGTGGGATCGAAGCCAGTTAAAGGCAGAATTAAAGCCATTTTGTGCAATAATCTGAAGTTCTGACCACGAGTTCGCGAAAACGGTAAGAGCTGTATCATCAGCAAAAGACAGAATTTTTGCATTTGTGATGTTGAGATTGCAGAGGTCATTTAAGAAGATGAGGAACAGCGTAGGACCGAGTATGCTACCCTGCGGCACACCGTAGCAAATCGGGAGCTCGACGCTAAAGTGGTCACCAATTTTCACCACTTGCAGTCTATTGGTCAGATAGCTTTTAAAAAGATCAAGCTGCAATGATAATCCTTGGTAAGGGACAGAAATGGTATCTTCAAATATTGATTGTAAATTTCTTCTTCAACCTAATGTCAAAGATTTTACAACACCCAAGGGCCTCTGACTTGGCCTTACATGCCGTCAAGATATATCTCTCAGGCATGCTGGTTTCCTCACAATGTTTTCCTTCACCGAAGGAAGTAAAAATTATACAATATGCACATGAATCCGAAAAATCAGAGGTCTTGTATCTTGATTGTAAAGTGATGGTTATAAACTCTTGACTGCAAGATTTAGATATGAGATTTAATATGATTGGATATGAGAGTTTAACAATTTCTATAAAAAAAATGATTTATACCCTGTAAGTGTAAATATACAAACATTTACGCTATTCCTGAATAGACGATTTCATGTCCCCGATCGTGACCACCGTAGACAAGGATTTCTTTGACGAAAGAATCAACAAAATGACAGATAGTGCAAAGAAATCTGTCATTGTGTCGACACAATCTGTCATTTTGTTGATTCTTCGGAGAAAGAAATCCTTGTCTACGGTGGTCATGCTACGGGGGCTGATGACAAGTAATCTTTTTAAGAGAATAAAGTTGTTTTTGCACACAAATAAAATTGCCCCTGACATGGTGTATGTTCATATCTCTATAAAATCACCGCATAAGAATGACTCCACAATACATAAAAAAGTAAAATTATAAGCAAGATGAATTACCTAGTTCCATAATATTCTGTGACCAGAAGTATTTCTCCCTTTCAGCACCATTGTAAGTGTCAGAGTTCTTCTGAATCGGTATTTCAGGCGGCTTGTAATCTTCTGGGAAAGCCTTCGAAGTACTGGTTACATTACCCAGAGACTCACTCTGAAGCTTTAGGATTGGTTGATCATCTGGAGAATTTTCTAAATTTTCAACAAGTTTTTTGTTAGGTTCTGTGGTAGTAGCATCATTATCACTTTGTTTTTTCTCAGGTTCTGTAGTAGTTCCTTCATCATCACCAACATAGTCACCTTCAGCCAGAACTTCCACCTCTTGAGCTACAGTTGAGCACATAATTTCATTGTCTAAGTCAAAAGGCATCTGTGCACCGTTTGGCCCTTTCCAGCTTTTAGGGTCACATGTTCTGAGGACTTTAATAACCAGCTCCTCAGCGACACCTGGGGGGAAGCCCATGTTTTCGTATGCACCTGTAGGTACATAGTAGAAATCGGTCCTGAAAAATATTTACAAGAAATTGAATGTGAAAGTCTAGTCAGTAAAAATCTATTTGCTGAAAAACACATTAAAAATACCAGTTTTATTTTAAGCCAAAGGTAAAATAAGGCTAAGCAAGTCATTTGAGCGGAATTGAAAAACATGAAAAACCGAGTATTGAGCCACAAAATGAGTATAGCTAAAGTAAGATTATTTCTTAGTGAAAAAGTAAACAAGACCAATGAAACTTACCTTCTAGCTAAAAAGCCGAATATGGAGGATAGAAAACCTAAGATCGATTTTTCATTGACTAATATTGACGTCAATACTTCGTCATATTTTGTTATGTCTGGAGATTCAGACATATTTGCCGTATTTTATGCATAAATTTACAATTAAATTTTCAGAGCTTTGTTTTGTTCATTTTGACATTGAGCCACTGAGCCCAGTGTTGCCAGCTGGGTCCACAGAACATTAATACTCTAGCGAGGGCCGGGTCTTTTTAAAAGTTATCTGAAACGGATACAAAAAGTAACCTTTTGGTTTGAAAAGTAACCTTTTATATTTTTTTCCAGTAGTAAACTAAATATGGGCGCATTTAGGGCCAACCAATGCCGCATGAATGGCCCGTTTGACCTGTTGGCGACGACGGCGAGGAAACTGTTGCCGCTGCCCCTCACTCTGCCTGCTATCGAGGCTGCCCTCCTGCGCATAGTGGCATAGCATAAAAACAGTCTACGCCCATATTGACGAACACGTAAACGTAGCAATGCCTCCAGCGCGTTATTATATTGAATTCGAATGAATAGTCGCTAACACATCAGGTGCCGAACTGTCTTTCTCCAAATGATTTTAAACCATAACTACTTAACGATTAAGTTCAAAATCGAATGAGAAAATTTGACAATTTGAGGTCGCTTGATGCGCCGAGTTGAAAAGCTGGGCTGTGAAGAAGATGAATGAAAAAAGAGAGATGAGAAAGTTGAGGTGGATGTGTGGTGTGACAAGAATGGATAAAATAAGGAATGAGTATATTAGAGGAAGTTTGTTTGTGCCAGTTACAAAAAAGTTGAAAGTGAATCGACTGTCTTGGAATGGAAATGTGATGAGGAGGGACGAATCGCATGTGACTAAAAGAGTGATGAATATAAATGTTGATGGACGGAGAACCATTAAAACGACAACATGAACGAAGTTGCGTTCATGGTTGCGTTTCATTTCACACTTCTCTGAAAACTCAAATTAAACGAAAACATGACTTGTCTAAAAAATATTTATTTTTATTCAGTCTATGAAAGTAAATTTAAAAATTATAGAAATATAATATTTTTTTGTATTGTACAAGAAAACTCATTCTGTTGTTGTTCATTGCACGTCAAATATTATTTTTTAGCATTGGCATCCCAAAACCAGTTTTTTAATTTGCATTCCCGCCACTTGGCGGAGTTACTTCGCTTTCGAAAGTTTCACATCCGCAAGAGAGCGGCAAGGCAAGGCAAGGCGAAGTGAAGTAGGCAAAGAAGTCTCGCGCGCGAACTCGGTACGCTGCAGGCGATGACCGCATTCATATGAGTTTTTATTATATTGTGTGTGTGCTGTCGTGTTCTCCGATCCGTTAAGTGTTTACGAAAATGCTGTATAGGTGAACTTTTAGGATATAAAGTGTTGTGATTGTGTTAATATCCTTTTAACCCTCTTCTATCTATTACTGTCTCTTGAAGGTAGTAAAAATGCCTTGCTCAGCGGTAACTTTGTCCATAGCGACCATTACAGCAATCGTGGCTGCTGCTTTAATGGCTATAGCATTTTCAACGGATAACTGGCTTTATATTGAAGTAAAGCGCACGAGCATACAGGTAAAGAATTAATAATACCTATCCAATAAATATTTATGTTATTAATAATTTAGATATTTAATATCTTTGTTGACTTGTTGTTTTTCTGCCTGAATTTTTAACAACTAAGAACTGCATTTTAGTTAGTAGGTAATAATCCTCGTAGTGTAGTTTGTAGGTAGATTGAGGTCAAGTTATTTTCAAACTAACCACCTTTTATTTATCAGTTGCCTCTTCGAGTCACCACAAATTCTTCAAAATTACCAAACTATCAGTAGGTATCGTGTCAGTTGTCTTAACACCACCAGTATAAGTTACAAGGTCGAAGTCACTTAATCGTGAAACTGTTAAGAAACTTGGAGAACAGCTGCTGCTAACACCTTCCACCAAACAAACAATTGATTAACATCTTGGATTTTTTCATTGTCGATTGTTTAGCATCGAGCGCCAGCGAATACAATCTTGATCATCAATAAATCTTATGACTTACGAAATTTCCCTTGTTTCATTATGAAGTAGTGGAACGGACTCAATAAAACTCATCGTAGCACGTATTCTTTCGAGTCCTTGCCGAGGCACCGTTAGAGCAGACACGTTATGCATAAATATGCACGTATTAATGGCACGGACAAAAGTGTGGGTAACTGTACTGTTCCGTGCTACTCCTGTGCACCCAGACGTGGAGATAAAGAAACTACGGCCGATAACGATACACGGCATACATATGATGTTTTAAATAAAATAGTTTATTTCAGGGTTCTTTCCCCTTGCAGCCAAGAAGTCATCGACAATTCGACATATACAAAAAATTCAACATTTGCAGAAAGCGCGTAATTTGCAAAAAGTGGAACATCTCACGGTTAATTTGCTTGTTATGTGCGTCGAAGTTTTTGTAACGCAAGCCCGACAGTATCTGGTTTCTTTTCTTGGTCATGTTTTTTTTGCGACACGAAGCTACTTATATCGCCTTGTCTTCTACCTGCTCGCGGGGACAGCTTAATTTTTTGCTTGTTCTATAATAGGGGTGACTTTTAAAGCTACACGTAGATAGGTTCCTACGTGTCCAATCCCTCGGTATCTTATCTTTAACTCAAATTTAAATGGTTTTGTAACCTTTGTTGTTGCAAGTGTCTAACTTTATGGCCAAATTTTTCTTTTGCTAAAAATACAGCGTTTAAAGTGAACAAAAAGTTCACAAATTATGTAGGTATGTCTATTCTATATCCTCCATTATTTAGTTTTTCTGATACTTCACTAGTGTGTTCATTCACTGGAACTCGTAGGTATAGTTTTATCGCTTTTTGTGCTACCTACTGCATAACAGCCCAGGTGCAGCAAAACGACATCAAAAACATTCATTTCATCACAACCAATTCTAAGATGTGCTAAAAATTTAAGAGGGTACTGTACAAAATGTTTTTACGGAAACTTAAGAACGAGTTTTTTACGTAAACGTTTGCTAATGATCACATCGATTATAAAAACGACTAACAGCAGCGTCATGTTTTTAAATAAAGAAACAAACATCAAGCTTAATACTTATATAATTTAGGTTCTTGCCTATCTGTTTTACTCTCCTAAAACTACACACGACCACTTCAAAAACTATCCTCAGATTCGAATTATTTTAAGAAACTGAAACTCAACTTACTCGGGAACTCTTTCCGGAATAGAATTGGCTTTGCAATCGGCCAACTTTGCCATTTGCCGTCCAACACTACTTCTCATCCCATAACGCGCGCAAAATTACATAGAGAAAATCTAATCTCACTTTATTATCACTTAGCAGCATATTCAATGAGGCTTCCAAGAAGAAAATTACTTACCATAATGCCTAATTGTAGTTTGCGAGGAGTCCCAGAGACGTGTACCGAATGACTTACTATCTACATACCCAAGTCTATTAGATCTTGTAAAGACAAACAGTGGAAAGCTTGGGAGAAATCGATCGTGAAAGTGACGAAATCTGTGTGAACATCTTTCTGAACATGCATAGTAACTACATAGTTAGTTACCGCGTTACGATAACCGTAACTTCTAAGTTACATCATTGTTATCATTGCGAATTTATCCATGCAGAAACCAACATATTTGCGAATAGAAAATGTAGGAGATTACGTGCTGTTACGATTGTCTTAAGTTTTCGGTCGAGCAACTTTTATTGACAGTAAAACGTTTACGGTACTCCCAGAAATTGTATATTAGTTTTAAAGATTATGTTAAACATATAAGATTTTAAACTTTCATGGTCACTAAAATTATTATAACTAGAAGACGGGATATTTACCATGTTTATTGTTATGTTAAACATAACATACATTCACCCCTCTTTCGCCATGGGGGTGGGCAGAAACAGCAGATCTTTAAAAGTATTTGTTTATTTTAGTTGGCGCCCAACAGAATTTAGGTCGTTGGTCAGGAAATTGCTGACGACGATCATAGAACAGAAAACTTTAATCAAATACTTAAATGAAGTTCGTGATGTTCCTGCTCCGTTGAGTTAAATACACAGTCAAACAGCTTACCTATATTATACACAGTGATATGAAAGTCACGACTCACGAGTGTAGAGTTAGAGAAATTACCCACTACTTATGTAGGTAGAGCACAATCATGTATTTATTCAGGACAGCATACTTCGCGATAAGCATAATATACTTTATCAATACTAATTTATAAAGAGGGGTTGTAGGTTTTGATCTATTGTATTTACCTATGGGAACTACTGATCCGATTCCGTAAATTATTTCACTAATTGGTAGCTACGTTATCTCCGAGTATTATAGTTTATAAAAAAAAAGTTCGTTCCCATAGGATAATTTTCGACCACAACGCAAGAATCCGCGGGCAAAAAAAAGCTAATGAATTATAAATCCAGTTTCACATTACCAATAAGATTTAATTATTGTATAGACTTTATATTATTCTATTAAATGAGCTCAAATATTCGCATGAATGAACATTAAGAGACTTTCATCTTGCTGATGCGTCGCTTTTCTACGTTTGGTCAGTTTTTAACTTACGCAAAGGCCAAAGAAAGTGGTTTATGCAAATATGTAAATATTCTGTGAGTGCGAGATGGTTTTAGTTTTATGCATCGAACTAACATCATAGAAGACGTTAATTTAGAGGAATTGTGAAGACTTTCTAGTGTGTTTACGCCTATCGTAGCTACCTTTGTTTTTGATAACTGACTCCATTACGATACGTACCATAATGTGAATGATGCGATGGTAAAAGTTTGTACCTGTACCTAGGATGTAGCATTCGATTTTATCCAGTTTTTATTTGGATAGGTAGATAGGTGTACAAACGCACAAGATTTGCATCATGCCACAAGAATTTAAAAAATGTGTTTCCTTTTTACGCGACCACGCCAAAGTCAGTTCCTTTTGATTTTATTTAACATCGGGCAACACCGCACACCAAGACAATCTATTATTCTTTGACTCCAAAAGTTAGTTTAAAGAATATACAAAGAAAGAAACTCGAGAAACATTTCTATTTACAGATGAAGCATAACATCTGGGAACTAAGGGATGAACACGAACTGTTTGTTTATTGCCTTAGGTACCAGTTACCTGGCGACCGGATGCAATGTTTGCTTCTCTAAACAAATAAACGCCATTTATAAAAAATATATAGCTTTAAAAAGATGGCGATTAATCTTCTATAAGCCTGGTAGAAAGGCTATTGTTCAACGTCGTGTTAATCATAGTAATGTCTACGCCCAAGGCTCTACTGACAGATGGTTTGTTAAAGCTTGATTCTTGTAAAACGGACACGTCTGGTTGTTTAGTTTCCTGCCAGGAAAATTGCTAAGGTAGCAGTGCACTGTTCCTTTACGTTCACAGGCTTTAATATTGTCTGGTCTTAACTATCAATATCAAACAAAAATATGTACATGATATATTGTTTGTTTAACAGACCGACGACTGACGAAAATTCCTAAATACGTGTCTACATCTACACGTCATCGACAATGGGTGATTATCACTGCAACCCGCTTTCCTGCACGACGACACCCACTTCTCACGACTTCCGACTACAATTCTTTTATACTATTCCGCTTTCTTGGTTTCATAGAAAAGCCAATTGAAAGTTCAGTTATGTTTGGTTACGTGTATCGCAGTAAAAATAAATTGTAATATCTTTTAAGCAAAAAAGCTGTTGAATTAAGACTTTTTCATGGAGACCTTTGCACAGTAAAAAAACTAAGATCATTCATCCTTTAGTCCATTCTTTATATCCAAAGAGTTACTATACCCATACCTAAAACAGGTGTTGCCCTATTGAAAAATCAGCAACCAACCATAAAATAACGATAAAAAATAAAGATTTTTCTTTTTCTTTCTAGTTTTTGTAATTCAGAAGTTTTTAGATACTAGAGGCCAGTCAAGTTAATTCAATAATAAAAATCGATTGAACACTTGTATACTTAAAACATTAATTTTGTTCGAAATTTAAATAAAAAAATGAAAATAGTGAAACACACATACACATATTAATTAGGATATGGTTTATTTATAATCGCGAGAAAGTTTTTAATAACCAGAGATTTAAATAGAAAATAACAAAAAAGGATTTAATAGGTTTGATCTACGAAGTTTTGATCACTTTAATCAATTACGTTTCGATCAAATTAATTTACCTCAATCTCAGCTTTTTCGAGTTTGTTTAGATTTATTTTTCATAACAGGTAAGAATAATTTAAGGGAGAAAAAGAAACGCATTCGGTTTCACTCGATATTTGCGTCCATAAAACTGTATTGTGCGTTTTGAAATTACTTGCTCAACATTGCATGCACACGGATATTGCACGGTCAAGCGTGATTGCAGCTTCTAACAGTCGGTTTAATCACCGGTAATCGTAGCTTACCTACTAGGGGTGGGACCACACTGTACTGTGCTGTTTTAGAATTGGCTGACGTCACGTTAAAGTCAACAAAATAAACAGTTGCATTAGCAACATCTTGTTCCTTCTGTGTAGGTAAAAAATGTCGCGATTTAATAGTCGTGAGAACTTGAGTGACAATATTTTCCTATTTACAAAGCTTAGGAACTGAATTGGCGGTCACATTATGTAAAATAAAAACGTATACATACACACATATACATACACATAAACATATTGCCCGCTGCAAACCAGAAGTATTTAAAAATATTTGTACTTAATTAACCGGAGACAATTTGGTCATTATGTCACTTGATTGCCAAATATATTACGTACGACACGCAGAAAAGGGCCATGTGAACGTATACGAGGCTGTATAAAAGAACAACGGTGCCGCTTACTTTAAAAAAATAGCCGCCATATTTATATGGCCTTCTTTTTTTAAATGACATAACCGATTTAAATTGATTGTCCGAAAATAAACAAATAACTATAAATCTTGGAAAGTGTATATAATCTATCTGATTCTCAGATCGTTTCATCGCTATTATGGTTGCCTTTCACAATTCTTTCCATGGCTTATAGTTTTCCGGCCTTTCACTGAACTTGAGACGGTTAATGGCTCATGAACAAATGGTCAAAGCTGGTGTTTTCGACACATTGAAAGACTGCACACATATTTTAATACATATATGGTACCTCCCCGAATTGCTGTGCACAAGCTTCTAAGAATAGAATTGTAAATATAATTTATGAAAGCAAAATGTTTTTAGGAAATCATATTTTGGCGCTTTAGATATAGTCCGTATCAATATCTCTTAAACTCATTGGTCTCATTAAAGTAGGTCCAGGACACCTGTTAAGTAGGATCAAGACATCAGAAAACAAGTTTTTAGAGCCCCAAAACTGTTCTCCGGTCTCACATCATTCATAAGACTAACTAAACTTAATGAAATGTAAGATGACGAGGAGTGTTGCCAAACTGCGCAGTTTCGCACAGCATACTCTCATTATTGTTACCCCATTGTGTCATTACGGTTTGTTCATTGATTTTGCAACCGAGCACATTATAAAGACATTTTTTCCTTTAATTAGTGTCATAAGTATGACATAGTGTACTAATTTGAGGTTGTACGTTATGGCAATTATGGCTTATGTGAGGTCGTTTTTGCCATACCCGGTATATTCATTTCTCAGCTGTAGCTTGGAGGCCGAAATTGTGTCCTGTTTATGTTAATAGGCTCGCCCTTATCAAAAGGGACTTTAACAAAACTGTTGAAACTTCGGTGTACCTTACTCTTTGGGCAATACAGGCTTTATGTTATAAAAGGCAGTTTTTGTCTCGCCTGTTGCATGATTTCAACCTGCGTGATGAATTAAATGGTATATTATTATGTCCTTTATTCATTATTACTCTTATCTAATAAATTTTTAATAACAAAAGTAAACAACAATTGAAAATATAAAAAAAAAAAAAAAAAAACTTCTTTTTTTCTTTTCTAAAAAAATTCTTGCAAATAGAGGGTACCTGTCTTAACTGACTTAATTTGCTTGCTACTTTGCCAAGTAATGTGGTATGGCCCGTAACGGTCATAATGTCGAAATGACGACCAATTTTTCGGTCCTATTTAGAATTGGTTAATTTATTTATTGAACTGGTGCGACCTTGCGTCTTGATGATTTAGTATACGATTTAGACATTTTAGTAAATGGGATTTTTAAGCAGTATCTGCAATATTGGCCCACTTTATACTGGAGTAGTTACCGTGATAGTGATCCTGATCAAAGGTGAAAGAATAACTGTCAAAACAACAATCTATGATTAATTAATCTACAGCTTTTTATTTTTTTTATTTATCTAGAGTAGGTCTATCAAGAGTTGTACGATATACTTACTAAATTACTTACTTATCAAAAATACATAGATATTTCTTTGCATGAACAAGAATAATAAACTTAATTACAGTAACAGGTTCATAGCACTTCTTAACAAGCAAGTTTCATCCAGTTCCCATTTTTTCATTATTTTTATTGACTTCGTAACCAGTAAGTACCTACGAGCAGGTTTTTCCATAGTTGTGTACACACGGCAGCACATGAAGCTGTACATTTCCAGTATAACTTGGCCTCGCTTTGTATAGATTTCCTATACAATGAGAGATCCGCATAAACTGATTTTGTACAGCTTGATTTGCCGTCGTGCGTACACCTCCTATAGTGCGAGAATTAAATAAAAAATTAAGTAAAATATGACGAATTAAAATATTGCGTAGATCGTAAACTGGTATTTTAAGCTTATAAAAATTAATGTTTGGAACGTTATTTATAGGTTACGAAATTCAGTTTATTATAACTCGGCTCAAGTGGCTTGTATCAAAAACCAATAAAGTCTTTGGTATCATGTTAACGAAACGTAATCTTTTAAATAAATAGTTTATGAGAGTGTAACGAATTAGGGCATTATGTAATCTAACTAACAAACAACAAAAAAGGAAACAATAACACAGGTAGTGGGTACTACTATAGGTGGTCTTTTTTTTTTTTTTGGACCGGAAATCATCAAATGACCCTGCCCCCTGGGCGGAGCGGAAGGGAGTGTCAGACTTGTACTGACTAAAACCCATCCATGTTCCTTCTTTGCCCTTTGTGTTCCAGGGCCACGGTATCTCCTTCGAACAGTCCCGCAGCCCTGGCAGGCATCGGCCCTTGCGGACCCCTACTTATTTGCTGACATCTCTTTGAGGCGCACGTGGAACACGAACGCGGCGTCGACACTGCCTGTCATCATAAGACGGCCGGACGGCGAGCTGGCCCATAACTCGCCGTCCACAGGTCCGCGACGATAGGTGGTCTTACAAGGAAAATCAATAACAATGGCGATAGTCTTGATTCACTATTATCTCTTTTATTTATAAAGTTATCTAAAACAAATTCCATTAAATTATGAAGAGTAGTAAGTTATAAGCAAAGCCAAGCTTTTAGGCTTGTATGAAGATACCGCCACTAGTTTGCACATCATTTCCATATCTATTAGTACCGTGATACCATCTCTATACCAGCTTTCAAGGAAAAGGATAAAAGTGTGGGAAACTTGTCTTCTTGTCTAGCCAGTCCAGTTACGTGGACGTTCCGTGCCCATGGACAATGTATCTGAAGTGTCCAGTGCGTCCACCTCTGTGCAGTGAAACTTGACGTTGACGCTGATGGATGCGCACACGCAGCTAACGAGATCCATTTCAATTGAGACATTACTTCATGTTTAGTCAGTATGTGCGTGATGTGTTAGTTTATAAAAGCTTTTTAAATCTAGAATATTTTTCTTTGGTTGAATTATACCTAACCTTTTACTTTCTTAAAATTCAAGGATTTCAAACTCAAATTATTTTTTAACAAATATCCGTCCGGCAGTGGGACATTCAAGGCCAATTTAAAAAAAATAAACATTATCTCATGACTTTGTGTCATGGACAAACCAGGGGTTACTATGACATCTTAAAGCAGGAGTAATTCCAGTGTGGGAAAGAGACAGGGCTATACAGGTCGTCTGGCGCCATCTCTTTCTCACACTGGAATGACTCTTGCTTTAAGACGTCATGGTAGGCCACCTGCTGTGATCCTTAAGTACTCCTTTACTCCTTTTAAGTCGTCCACGTTCATACATTATTCAACTTCACGCTAAAATCAAAATAGATTTTAATTTTGAAATTATGGCAAAAGTTTTGTAAATATTAATATTGTACCTACAATGTCTTTCACCACTGATCAGATTACAGTATAAATAAGAAATAACTTTAACACTGTTTTCCATATTCCGAGCATTAACATTTCTTGTGCTACAACTATGATGATATTTAACTACGTAAATGTTGCCATAATACATATTGATCAGAGCTATTAATGGAGATACATATGGTTTTACATAATTTTCGAACTTTCGACCAAAGGAGCAGTAAAAATAGAATTTATCGATGACGCAAATTCACAGCAGTTTTAGAAAAGGATGCGACAGAGTGCAACAGAGTTCGATATACACTCACTTGTTGTTATACAATGTGTCCGCGGTCATGGACTATGACTATATGTAATATTCTAGGTAGTAGATACTTATATGTAATAACAACTATAGTAGTACACGACTTTGATGATTTCCAAAAAAAAATATATATATGTTCACAAAAAAATTATTGATTTGCAGAATTTTTTGATACTTTTTTGGAGTTTAATTTTTTTCTTAAACTTACGGAAACATAAACCAATTATTTCGTAATTTTAAAGATAGAAAATGTTGTTCGAATAAGCCTATTTTTAAATCAGTACGACCAAAACTTTGAGAGATATGTTCCTTTTTGTACAGACGACATTGACAACGGAAGCAGGGAAGTGGATTCGATCCAAGTGCGTAGTGTATTAAAATAGTTGTTATATGTACCTAGAATATTGCTAGACCATATCTTGACACATTGAATAACCTTCATCATCTTCATTGGCAGCGTTCTTTCACCCACTATCCTTAGGATAGACCTTCGTTTATGCCATGCTTAGTCGATCAATTGTAGATACATCTAGGTCTTACCCTTTGTTTTTACCTAACAAATTTAACACCACAACCTACCTTATATGAGTAAGGAAATGTATAATACCCATATTTTTTCAAATACTTTCTCCATCTATTCATTCTTATTGTTGGTGTGTTGCATATAAATTGGACGTACTGTAGTGGCAGATGATATTGATACGCGATACCTAACAGGTGCTACACTATTTTTGTAACGAGATGCCTTTGTTCCTAGATAATAAGTCTTTAAAGGCAAATTCCAGAATTAACTGGAGCTGGGTATTTATTAGTACTGACCGTGTGAAGCCCAAATAACAAAAAGGGGACCTTTCCCCAAAATGTTGCTATAATAAGACTGGGTTAATGTATTCATTTCTTTTTCAAGACCTAATAAACTGGACCTATTAATTATTCTAGTACGCACGACGGCCAATCAAGCTGTACAAAACCATTTTATGCGGATCTGTCATTGTATATGAAATCTATACAAAGCGGGGCCAAGTTATACTGGAAAAGTACAGCTTCATGTGCTGCCGTGTATGACAAGGAGATGACATTTCCAGCAGAGATGGTGTTTCGAGCCAGAATAGTTTTAAACTCTTGAAAGTAAACGCATCAACGGCACCGGCCAAACCCGGCAGGGTTTCTGCACAAATGGCGCCAAAGTCAAAGAAAAAAAGAAATAAAAGAAACATTAGTCACAAGTTAGCTCTAGAAAAATTGTGTATTGTATTGTCACAAGAAGTACAAGTGATTATTTATATTTATTTTGTGAAAATAAACGTAAATTCTAATAATAAATAGCATTTTGTTTGTGCATATTTCGCCCTTTTTGAGTGCATATTTTGGAATTTTGATATCTAGTACATACAATCCGAAGTCTAGTTTTAATTATCTACGGATTGGCGAATTTAACGTGCAGACAAAACTCTGTAGGTCAGGCAGGTTTTCGACGCGACATCGAACGTATGACCCTGAGTTCAGAAAGCGGACACTTCGACGTCGTGTGCTTAAGGAATAACAATGACAATACCAGTACCTTAAGCTGTCTGCTTAGATAGCTTGTATTTGTCTGGCTGTTTCAGGTCAATCGAACCATTATATTATACAACCATTAAACTGAAGAAAACACAACAGAAATTGAGACAATTTCGTTGTGGCTTTATTTTCAAGTCTGATGGAGACGAAAACTGTAATGACTGTTTTGTGTCTATCTTTTTCGATGTTGTACCATAGGGTTCTAAAAATTTAAGCTATCTATGTAGGTAAACAAAATTGTAATTTATTCCTTACGCATAGGAATTCCTTCATTCAGCTAATTATGTTTTCATTAACGCCAATTTTCATTCATTAATAATTAAAGAACTAGGTATGTTACAAGCTTAAAACCAGGAATCGAATAAGCTCACCACCAAAAAGTTTGTTCTTCAGAGTTCTTATATCCATAGTCTACGTTAGACTCAATGGTAAAAAATAATAAGACAATTATAATAACAACTGATGCTATTATATAGTAATGTTGTATCTTCAAGGTCGGCGGGTTTATTGCCGATTGCCGCCGGATCTGCCCTCTTAAGATTATTTTAACAATACCGTGTAGCTGCCATGGGTATTTATTTATTTGGAATTGAGTGGCGGTGTAATATGAGATGATTGACAACCTATTTGACTGTGCATTCAATCTTGCATCAACACTAAGGGACTAACCACACTTATTCAGCTCTGTTCAGCTTTTGTCCATAGAAAACAAAGATTTTGTATGGAGATGCGCCGACTCCAAATGAATTGGGATAAGGGCAAGAGAATGATGATGATTATGCGTACGCGTCTGAATAGACGCGGAAAGCTGTACGGATGCGTACGCATCTCCAAAATCATTGTATTCTGTTCGTTTGCTTAGTGATTCGTTTATTAGATTCTACTGTGTGTAGAATGGGCTATTACAAAATTCACAAAGTTAGGTGAAAGGTATAATCGCTTTATTTGATTGATTTACAGTGAGACTTCAATACATGATGAAATCGTCACCATAATTATTATTTTGTAACAAACCATTTATTCCACATTTGAATCGCGGATTTGTTTTCCTCACCAATCATGTCAATAAAAGATTCCCTACACTAAAACTGTCCCAATAACAGCTTACAAACTCAAGTCGTGGTTTCTCAACGTGCATTGTCGAAGCACGCACAGCCTCACATATACGTATGTCTTGGATGCTCCGGTGCTCGGCATTGCAAGGTGAACGGGCTCAGTCGAGTACATGACCCGCGTCGCGTCCTCGCTCCTGGATAAGCGCAAAAAAGTCCACTCGGTACAGCTGAGCGTCTGAGCGTCTTGCTCTCTGCACCCGGCTGATACACAATGCACGACGCAGAAATATGTGAAGAGCGTTAAGCGTTTGTAATGCATGTGATGGGAGCCTGAATGTTAACATTTTGGAAACGGTTTGGAAGGTACTCTGATAAATAACCGTTCGATCGTTTTTCAACTAGGTGCGACTAGGACTTATTTACTGGCAGTCGATTTTCAGTTTTGTTGTTGTTACTTCTATAGTTATTACGAAAAGTCAGCTTGTGTGAAGGTAGACCCCACCTGAAGACAATAACACCAACACTATATCAGAGTTTCATTTATATTTCAACGCGTCTGCATCCGGTTTTCAATATTCATTAGAGTAAATGTTCTAAAGAGGAAACCCACATCCACCACGTTAGCGGTGGAATCTCTAGTCGCGTACGGTTGACCGGTTTTTTATGTGAAATCATCGTACGCGGTCCATTCGTAGTTCGTACCACATTCCGAACGTGCTCGATCATACATTGACGTACGACGTGAGCATTCGTTTGTGCGCCTCACCAGGCGAAACTGTATACATTAGCATTCGAAACTAGCCAACCTTTTGTGATATTAATCGTAGGTCTGTACTTAATATTAATTAAAAATTATGAGTACGGACTGCTTGAACGTTTAGCGAAGAATTTGGTGCAGTTTCGCAATACAAAAGATATCAACGAGCGCACAATCACTGTTGATAAAGAAAATATTGCTTCCAAGAAACATTTTGTTGTTTAAATGAATTCCAAGAAACATTTTGTATAGATGAACAATAACAGTGAGCCATTTGTTTATGACTGACAATAAAATTGTACGTACCTACTTCAATTGCTCGCACACAAATTCTTCTAGGCTTCATAAATCTTTTAATTTTGACTCTCCACCATACACTCATATATTATGTACGCGTACATAAACATATCATAATAAAAAACGAAACATAATGATTTTCACTTAATGCTCAGCATAATGCTGCTGTGGAGCATTAACTTCATACGTAGCAATAAACTCTCTAACTGCGTAGTATGAGATTATTAATGATTAGTTGTTTGACGTCCAAACTGCAGAACTACAGGTTGGGCGAAAGTTGTAGACAATGCTGGGGTATTATAATTGCCGAGTGTGCTCGGAGATGTGGCGAAAGTGACCGAGAGTATTGACCAAGTCCGGTGGAAGCGTCTGCCTTGTCAACCTACCGCGACTCTTCCTAATTAGGCTTGTATGATGTAGGTACACAAAAATTGTGAATTTGAATTTTACTTTAAAACTTCTTTAGCGATATGGATCTTTCATCTCAGAAATAAGCTGAGAAATATTATGTTCTCGACATATGTTGAACTAACCCGACAATTTTGATTAAATTGTATTTATTTTGATTGGAATTCATCATTTTGATCCTCTTTGTCTGTGTGGCAAAATTCATATTTAATCTTTAGTTTTAATATGCCAATGAATTAAGTATTAATAGGAAAATAACTGCCAGCTTTAAATTATAGGCATCAATAACGATGTCTAATTTAATATCTATAATCCGAGGTCGAGAGTCACCAATGAGTCAATTGCTCGATCTCGGTTGAAATATAAATTGATCAATCAAATTAATTCAAGTAGAATCCTGCATGGATCTTTTGGCACTTGAGTGACGTTGATAGAGGGGCGCTGTTGGTAAACATTTCTGGATGTCTGTGGAAAAATAAGATGGCGGCGATAGTTCCGATTTTGGCCACGTGTCAACAAATCCTTGTACAGCTAGATTTTGTATTACTTAACTTTATAGTGATTTGAAGAATGTGTGAACATCGCGTGGCTGTCTAACAATAGGATCGATTCGTTTCACATCGATTAGAATCCGATAGGACTTACCTTCTCGTTGGTCACGCAAGGTTGCGTTGGCAGGTGGTTGTCTAATTTTGTTCGGCCCTTATTAAGTGTCAATCACAAATTGTGATATTCTGTCTTACTGCTGGCTATTCAATTGTAACTATCATTTTCCACTTCACATTTTCTTTTCTTTTTTCGATGTGCCTGTTTAGATCTTCTTCCTCTTTTTGAGTTGATGGCACTTTTTAGGTCAGTTAGGCCCTTGGTAAGGCACAATAGCTGGCCAATGGCAATGCATAGCAGCGTCAGAGACACTAGATCCCTAAAATGGTCAAATGTTGTTTCTTACTGCTTATTTCTTGTAACTATCTTTACGTGCACATGCAGAATAGGGTAATCAAAATATGACATTAAATTAGGTTCATTGCTGGATCGCCGCCATAACATTTTTGTGGTGTTTTTCCTTACTATTGTTTTTGAATAAGACAAAATATACAACATAAGAATAGAACAAAAACAAGGAAAACTACAAGATGTGGACACCTACGTATTACTTTAGTTTATTGTGTTAATAAATTTTAAAACCAGAGTGTACCTATGTACGTGCTTAATTGCAAATACCTCAGATAGATAAGGAAATACCTACGTTTAGGTAAACGATAGATAAATCTGCAGTTTACTGCCTCATTCTTGATTGTGTGAAACCGGGCTAAGTAAAATAAGGCTAAGTGAAATCTGGTCAAACTGAATTATTACAATATTATGTAAAGTGAAAGGTGCGTACACAATATCGCAATTTTATCATGTTAAATAATTATTGACTTAATGACATTATTTCCAATCTGTTATTAATATTTTCGGTGATTAATTTGATGTTGGTGATCGACGATTCGAAAACGTCAAGTTATGCCGAATATTTTTACAATGGGTGGTATTAAAATCGTAAATTGTAATAGCATTGTTTACTGACGAAAGGAACGTAAAGTTGAAGCTGACTCTATATTTTTATTTCCACATTGGTAATAACTATAATTTAAAATGATTAATAATTAACAATACTCAATACTCAATACTTTATTGCATTCCATAATGTTAAATAAAACAGTTGGTATGTTAAAACATTGAATCAATTATGGACCCTGTCGGGCACAGCAAAGTTAAATTAATTGGTAATAGGAGAGAGGATGAAGGCGCTTTTTAAAAAGTTAAGAAATATAAGTAAATAAATTAAGTAGTATATAAGTTAATTAATAATCATGTTATTTCATCTATCGAAATTGTACTGTTCGGTGTTCGTAAAGTATTAACCTTTAATGCCTCACTTACATACTAAGTTACATTTATGTAGGGAGGTTGTCTTCCACACAATACAAAATCTGTTAGATCCCACTAACACGCAATGCGCATGGGGTGCTCCTGACCAAACCATGTTGGAGTGAACAAGTCCAAAGTGACCTAACACTTGAACTTCTGGGGATTCAAAACGCCACTGATGTCGCGATGTTCGTGGCCCTGGCCACCTACCGGGTCAAGCTCATTTACCATTGACTAAAAGTGAAGAAGATTCGTTCAAATCCATTGGCTTCCCCAGCGACGCCCTAAGCCGAGGCTCGTACCCCACAGGGGGTGCCCTGAGTGTGTAGTCGCTTAGTTTATAAGCTTTTTGCATCTGGCTGGAGGCCTTACTCTCAAGGCACCTACAGTATTGTCCGGTTAAGCAGAAGCAAGCCTCATAGGTTGACCTGCAAAATGCCATTAAAAAAAAATGAAGATCTCCATGCCATTCATCAAGTTTCTCCTGTAACATTGACACTGTAATCAAATATAACTTTCCCATCGATAATCGTAATCGGATAGCTTAGTCGATTCTATAAAAACGTCGATCGATGAACTCTATTCGAGTTGAAGAAACGTCGCGCTCCGCTGGCTGATCGCTCTGATGGTCTCGAATCTAGTGTTGTGCTGCAAAAAAGCTAATGATCTCTCATTACTCGAAGTGGGAGGGTAACAGACAAATAATAATACTTTAATAATGAGATAGGTACCTACTTCTGTACTCCATCTTACTTTAAGACACGTTGTTTGTACCGACATTTTGATTTTTTGTCAATTTGATTATGTTTTAAGTCTGTACAATAAAAGCATGTCTTGCCTTACTACGATCTGTGTGAAAACTTTATCAACGTAAGCAGAAAACATTTTTTATCTGGCCAAATAATTTCAATTAGGTATGCAAATCTTTAAACTGGATTTACTTAACCTGGTTTAAAGTACGGAATAATTAAAACACCTGTACCTAATTCGGCAAATTACATAGCTGGTTTTTACTTGGTTTCGACTGAATTCTAATTGATTTAATATTTGTTCAACCAAATCTTAGCTTTATAACCGACTTCATAAAAGGAGAAAGTTATGTGTTTAGCGTGTATTTTTTTGAGTGACTGGATTAGAATCAATATTACTGTTATATAAATAAGTTTCTTACAACGTAGTAACTCACTTTTTTTTTTCAAATTAATAAACCATACCAACCATCAACCAACCATTATTATGTTGTATGCATGTAGTATAGTTTATAAAATTAATTAATTTAAGTAACAGAATGGAATTGTAATGCACATAAGTATATCCTCTTCTGCAAATCTCGCATTCAAAACTTGGTTTGCTGTAAGAAAACCCAATTCTGGGTTAAGCTCTCCATTGTACATAAGCTATATTATTGCAATTTGTATGTATATTTGTTATTTTGTGTGCAAAATAATGCTATTTCATCAAAGCAGTGAAAACTCTGATGTTAGTGTTGCTTCCCAAGGCTATAATATTGAGAAAGCAAATGATCGACAGCATACTCAAGAGAGTTTGCTACAATATGGGGTTTCCAAGAGGAAACCTCATAATTAGATATGTAAGTCAACTACTTATTATATCAAGTGACTAGCTGTTGCTTGCAACCTCCGTCCGCGTGAAATTTTATAGCCTATAACCTTCCTCGATAAATGGGCTATCCAACACTAAAATAATTTTTCAAATCGAACCAGTAGTTCCTGATATTAGCGCGTTCAACCAAACAAACTCTTCAGCTTTATAATATTATATATAGTAATATAGTATAGATTATAAAACCATGCTAATGTAGAAGTACATTTTGATACAAGTGGGTATTGGTGAATATTGAGAAAGGCAATGGTTTGTGGTACAAATTTTAATATTATTGTTATTATTCAAAAACTAAAACTATGATACTTCTCTTATGATGTCTGATGTTAGTTTAGCTATACAAATTGTGGGTGGGATCGACATCGAACGTGTATATAATTATATAGTTCGATACGTCGAAATATATTCGAAATGTTTCATGTCCGATCAGCGGTGGTCTGAAATATTTTAGCGACGTGATTTTGCTTTTGAGGGTTTTTCAACATTTCTTTTAGTGCAGTAAAGCGTGATGTGCTTATGTGCTACAATAGTGAACTTCTTAAATAGAAGGGCTTCCCCATAGGCTAGAATTATTGCCTAAACAATTAAACTGTATTTACAACTTTCGACAAATGCAAGGTGATGTATGAGGCTATTATTAAAAAGGGAGCTGACGCTTCTGTATTATGACAAAATAGTAGATATAGTATACTTTGGTATATCTTAAAGACGTCAGGTGAAGACAAATCATAACAAAAATATTTAAACGTCAGAATAAAACCGATTAACTCCAACGCATCCATTGACAAACAATCTCACGCGTGTACAATTCTCATAGTATTAATGTCAACTGACATTATCATTGCGTCGTGTTCCCAAGCTGTGACGTCACTCGTCAGAATCATCTACCCCATCTTCTCTCCCCCCCTCCCCCCCGCCATCACCGGGAAGTCATTACAACCAGTTTGATGGAATGTGCAATCTCTGATGGTCTCCGTATTCATCCATTGTCGATGTTTTTCTTGTCTTTATTGTTTCTTGATTTTATAAAGAAAGTGGTTAATGGTAGGTAAGGTATAGATAGCTAGGTAATTGTGTTTAATGTCTGGTTTTTGCTGCGGTCAATGACATTTTGTTTGTATGTTATAGGTTAATTTTAATTGGACAAAAGGAACAGAGGATCTAGATAATTAGTGATAGTAGCTTATTCCCGCGGCTTCGACCGCGTGGAGTTAGGTAGTTGTCCCAAGGGTTCGTACTACCGGGATAAAAAGTATCCTATGTGTTAATCCAGGTTATAAACTATCTGTGTGCCAAGTCTCTTCCTAATCCGGTCTGTAGTTTTTGCGTGAATGAGTAAAAAACCAGACATCCTCACAAACTTTCGCATTTAGTAGGATTAAGTAGGATTCTATGAGTGCTAACGATAGTGGAAGGGTCGAAATGTATTCGATTGTTATAAGTTACCTACCGAAAACCATAACTCTTAAAATAAAAGGTGTAACAAGACCCTTAACGAAGCCGAAAGGTACTTGTTCTCCCTGTCATTGCGGTAATTTTTTGTTCTTGACCATACCCCTTCTAGTTACTTTTTCACAAGTCCTTTTTTTAAATACATGTTTTTTATGTAAGATATTTACTTTAAACACCTCCACGACCCCCGTACTATTCAATCCACCAATCAGTACAATGTTTTGAGTGCGTTACATTGAGTCCTACCGTAAAACGTGATTTTTAACACCAAAAAAAAAGTCGTTTCCCAGCAATAATTTTTGCGTAATGCTACTCCGTTTGACGTACCTACATAATGCTTGGTTGACGGCTTTTTGAAGGGTCCGTTTACACCCTGTATATCAATCACGTTGAAAGTTTTTGTAGAAATGAGAAACGATTTTATTTCACTTGTCCAGGCTTTTAGGTTATGTAAACCTTATTCTAGTTTACTAACTCTAAGGTGCTATATATGAGGTTGAATTAATTGATAAGAGGTAATTGGGATTGACGCCATGCTTTTCAATAGTTATATGATGATTATTTATGAATATGATATCCATATTCACCTGCTTCACAGGAGCTCGTGGTTAAATAATAACAGCGGCTAGGGTCGATCTTCAGGTTAAGCCGCGCTTGCCTAGGTTGGTCCGTGGATGGGTGACCACTCATTACATATCGAGTTTCCTCTATGCCTCAGAAAGCACGTTAAGCCTTTGGTCCCGGCTGTCGCAGTCTTATCACGGGGTATAGTATTACCCAGTACTAGCTGAGTTGTGGAGGTCAGATAGGCAGTCGCTCCACGTAAAATACTGGTGTCCAGCATCTAGTTACACTAGAAGCCGATCCCAAAATAGTTGGGAATAAGGTAGACAGATGACTTCACCTGCTTCACCTTTTACTAAGAAACCTGACGGCATCAATTTTTCCTTTTAAATAAAAAATTGTATGACTCATTTATGATTCTTGACTAACAGCGCAATCCGGTTTGCCTGCAGAACCGGATTGCGATCAGTGTCAAAGGAACTTCCACTCAGCAAACCTAAAAAAATCTACAGTAATACACTAAAATGGTGAATGGTTTAAATATACAAAAAGCATTGGCGCTTGAAGAGATCACCGGTGTAGTCAAGAAATACTTTTTTTTTAAGGCATCTTTAGGGTTCTCTTTACTGATATCTTATTGTTTTGACTACGTGTCCGCAGTCACGTAAAAAAAATATTCGAGTCGAATTGAGAACCTCCTCCTTTTTTTTCGTCGTTGAAAAGGACTCATGCGCCCGCTGTTATGAGAAGAAATTTGAAAATTGCTTGGGTTAATTCTCGTTAACAGACATAACGAATTCCAGTCATGTATTCTTCAATAGGGATAGAATTTCTGATACCTTTCCATCCGCGCTTCTCACGGCATGTATCCGCTCCGTTAGATGACAAAGGCTCCGAGAGCATTACATCATGTAAAGCTGTCGACATTGTCTTTATTGACGTTGTATGATACTTAAGTGCTTTTCCATACAATAGTAGTATTCGAGGAGAGATTTGTTTGTCCGCGTTGATTAAGGCGGTGGGAGACCTAAGGATCTAGACGAAACTGCCATTCTTTTAGTGAGAACTATTTGAGAAAAGTCAAATATTAGGTTATCCTACCGAAAACGTGTCAATTCTGCCGAATGTCATCGTAGAAATACGGAATACTTTGCCCACTACGCCTGCAGTGGTGCACTGTGATATTTTAAGTGCCACAATTATGTTTTATTTTAAAACTAGATGTTGCCTTCGATCTTCGTCCGCGTGAAATTTATTAGCCTATAAACTTCCTAGATAAATAGACTATCCAACAGTAAAAGAATTTTTCAAATCGAACCAGTAGTTCCTGAGATTTGCGCGTTCAACCAAACAAACTCTTCAGCTTTATAATATTAGTATAGATTCCTCGATTTTAGTGGGCTCATTTTGATTATACCAGCTTGCCCACACCAAGATTTCAAATTATAATAATTACGCTAGATTTAAAATAAGCAGTTACTCGGTCGCCCGAGGTGATAAACAGGAATACTTAACGTTAACCTAAGTTTAAGGCAAACAGGCGTTAAGTTTGAACACTTGTCGTGTAACTTTAACCGTGTTAGGAACGTCAGGGCGTCTTGCTGACCGCCCATATCTACTTTCTAATGACTTAAATCATCTACTAGTGAGTGTATTACACTTAAGGTGTGGCATACATGCACCATCATTAAGTGTCAGCTGAACAATGGAACATTTGATTGATTTCTATCGGAGAAACAAATTGTATAAAATTAGTCAATAATTCTATATCGGTCCCACTGTTGGGACACAGCCCTCATCTCAGGGAGAAGGAGGGGACCGTAATCTACCACGCGGGCCCGACGAAGGCTGGTGGATTAGCAATAATTTAGACTTCAACCATAAAAGAGTCATAAGAGGTAAATAAAAGAACAAAATTAATTATTTATAACTCTTATTTAACTAAATAACAGGTAAACAGGAAAAATCCGAATGAAACTAACTTAATTAAATACAAATTCTCAATAACATGACGGTTTATTACATTTAACAAAACATATAAAGGTTAATATGTATTCATTAGAACAACTTGAATCCCTGTTAGAACAAAAAGGAAACTTAACAAACAACTGTTAAACATAATCACCCATTACGCAACATCCAACATTGAAAGAAAATCAAAAGGACCAGAAAATCTTATTCCAAATTGAATGTTAACAAAAAGGACCTAAGGGACCACGTATATTCCCGAACGTGGTCCTTGAATGCCCTTGAAGGCAATCAATCCGTTCCGGCCTTCGAGCTTCGGTCCTGGAAGCCTCGTCAGGAATGCGGTCCACGACCAGTTTCTCATAATTACGCAGCCGACTACCGCTCGGGTGTTGGCCATTGTAGCCGTTAGCCAGGTTAATTATACTATACATTCAGCTTAATGATTTAACGATATCAAGACTGCGTTTTATCTATAATTGATTTTGTGATGTGGCATGTGGGTATTTTTACTGAGTATTCAATCAATCAATCAATCATTTTACTGTCAGGCAACTGAGGCCCATAGATAAAAATACACAAAATAATTTTATAAAATAATATATAAAAAACCTTATTTAACTAAAACTAGAAACGATACGTTGACGGCGTCGTGTTTTTCTGCGTGGTGTCGCGTAACCGTCCTCGGAATCGTCGGTATACGACACCTTTCACCCAAAAGTCCTCTTTTAAGAAGGTCTGCAGATGGTGAGTTGGAGCACCAACGGTTGCGTTGGTTGGTATTGAGGTGAAAAGGCAACAATGCTACAGAATTGTGTGCCTAAAATTATGAGATACTGGTAATATTATGGCCAAGAGTTGCTTCAAAATGGAACAACAGTATCAAACCTTGAGTCATACAAAAAATTTCGACCATCCATTAATTAGAAACCTGCTTATAGAATTTTTTTTTGATCATTGAGTCGAAAATATTGAAGTGGTTTCCTAATCAAAGGTTTAACTGGTAACCATAACATTACTAATAGACAAAGGTGATGATGATGTACTCGTATTGAAAAATGATGAAGGAATACACGACTACTTCATGACGTGGAGATATACCGATAAGCAAAGTATTAAATCGCGAATATAACCTGGATTGGCCAAGACGATATCTGAGAGACAATAGAGTTCTTCATATAACCAATAATGACAATGTTCCCCTGTCTATTAGTATTACTAGGCTTCCTTAACACATTTTTAGATATTCCAAGATTAGCAACGACGATGGAAGTATTAACCGTATCTTTTGCATTGTTCTAGAATTACGCAGCGGAGAACTCGGCAGGCAACTCACAGTCGATCCTGGACAGCCTCAACAACAAATACTTCTTCTATACGAGGACGCGGGGGCTGTTCCGCATCTGCTATCCCAAGGAGAGGCCGCCTTCAGGTAACACTAGACGATTTTTAATTTAATTCTTCATTCAATAAGATCATTCCTTCAAATCTTTCTTTAGGCTTTCATTATTTGACTACATTTGGTCCTCGACCAGTGTTTCGGTTTACGTATAGGCTGAACTTTGCAAGAATAGAATAGAATAGGTCTTTATTTACTTAGAATGTAGGTACATAAAAAAGGTTGTTAAATTATAAAATAGGATCCATGTAGATTCTGCCTTAATATAACATGCAAATGTAGTACATAGCAAAGAATAAAAAGGATATTACAAAAAAATATCATTTAAGAAATCCTGCACAGAATAATAACATTTGTCTACAAGTAATTCTGTGAAACGTTTTTTTAAATTAAGCAAAAACGTTTTTTATGAAGCAATGTAGACAAACAATCTTAAAAATTGCTGAAGTCACTTGAAAATTCGTCTGAATATATATATATACAGATACCTGCAGAAATTTTCCTAAAAAAAATTAAAATATTTCATTCCTACGGCATTTTCAAAGCTTTTATGTATTTACACTTTTAGCTACACTACAATATTAATAGTTAGAAGTGTTTTGTCTCGTCGACAAGGCCATCACTGTGATTGTATCTGAAATGTGTTCGGATACTGCATACTTGTCGTTACCATCGTGTTCATCATGTGCCCATTTTCTACCATTCACTAATTCGCAAACCAAATCCATGTATTTTATTAGTGTTACTCATAGTAATATCCTTGAGGAGCTCGTGGCTAAATAATAACAGCCTCTCGGATCAATCTTTAGGTTAAGCCGTGCTTGTCTAGGTTGGTCTGTGGATGGATGACCACCTATTACATACAGGGTTTCCTCCGTGCCTCGGAAAGCAGGTTCAGCCGTTGGTCCCGGGTGTCATTTGTAGATCTTTGACAGTCGTTACTCGTAGTCAGTGGCCCAAAAAGTGAAAACCAGTCTCGCCAAGGGGTATCGTATTACCCAGTACTGGGTTATGGAGGTCAGATAGGCAGTCGCTCCATGTAAAATACTAGTATTCAGCTGCATCCGGTTAGACTGGAAGCCGACCCCAACTTGTTGGGAAAAGGCTAGGCAGATGATGAGAAGTGTTTTGTCTCGTCGACAAGGCCATCACTGTGATTGTATCTGAAATGTGTTCGGATACTGCGTACTTGTCGTTACCATCGTGTTGATCATGTGCCCATTTTCTACCATTCACTAATTCGCAAACCAAATCCGTGTATTTATTAGTGTTACTCATAGTAATATCTTTGTACCTCGAACGTTGTTTGTATTGATTGAACTTAGATTTATACAAAGCGAATAATTTTTGGGTTTAATGTAATGCTAATTATACAATTTAATAGGTATTTTCGTAATCAATACAACTTTGAAAGCTTTTTAGTTCTTTGAGTCATGTATCGTAACATAATCTTTAGCTCAAGTATCTGAATGATTGTTATGACTTTTTCCATCCCAGCTTGTTGTGTTCTGTCATTTTCTGTTCGATCTTCATCATATCATACACATTGTTATCTTCAAGAACATTCCTAGAATTTCTATCATCTGACGTGCATCTAATGGATTCTGAACTCTAGCCGTATTCGCGTGGAAAGATAATCAAAATAGATGATCTTAACTAATTAAAGAATACACAATGTATTTGCCTCATCTTGTTGTACACACAATGTCATTGTTCTTACACATGCCGCGCTAAATATTTTACCACCTACTCATAAGTATTGATGATCGCAAGCATCCGAGAAATTCACTCAAACGGTTACTTTATGTTTTATCTAATTGTTCATACTTTATAACTATGATTATCTATTGGCGCGTTAATAAACATATTGACCGTATGACCAAAGGATTATAAATTCTATTCTTGAAAGTGTAGGGTGTACAATTGCATGTGTTGTGTTATGTTCAGGGCACGCAGTTTATCTGATACTGTATAAGAGATTTAAGATTCTAACGGAGAGTATGTAAGGTGTATATTTGAATGGGATGTGGAGTGGTCAGCGGTACACGTACGGTAAAGATGGTCTAACTGTGAGTGGAGAACAACGATGGTTATGCTCTGAACAAGAACTAAAACATCTGGGTTACTTACTGTTCAAGCTGCCTCATTATCAGCTCATGAATCTCTGTAAGTTCTATAATTGTCTACGGTATTTAGAACGTGAGTTGTAATTGGATAAAGATTAGTTTTTACGTGGAAACGAGTATGATTGGTAGACAAAATATTTCTTGATGACTATGCAAGTGAATTTGCACTACGTAGATTAGATTTTTAGTTTGTTCTGACTTGGCGTATTCTTTATAGTAGATTTTTCTACTCTCGGATAGATTTGTTGAAATGTTCACCTACGCATTATCATTCACCCTGAAGTCCCATCTCAAAAATTCTCCCAATTAAGCATTGATGACTTTTCGGACGGTCTTCAATATCACTCCAACACTACCTTGAACCATTATATTCAAGATCTTCACCGTCTGTCACTTCCGTTGACCCAGCCCCGTTCGAAAGTGTCGGCCTTAATTAATTTTCATATATTCAATACATAAAGCCTACCATATAAGCAGCACCATATAAAGACGTGGAAACCATTTAGAACCCTATTTTCGTACTACTAAGGTCTAGGTCAAACGTGTACGAAATTATTGCATTTTGATTGGCAGTAATTTGGTGTTCCTTTGCCTAATTGTTTATTACTTTCGACTGGTGAAAACTAGTTGGATGTGATAGAAATTCAAAAATAGAATACCGATTAGTGTTGATCTGTTGAATGGAATGGAATTCGTCTCATTTGAGAATGTTGTGTTGTTGTTGAATGTATTTATCTGTATTGATGAAAGTATTCGGTCTAGAAACTTAGACAATGAGTATGCTAGAATCAAAGGGTTTTGTCTATGTCAAAATAGGTTATTACATATTTTTTCAAGTACAGACGCCAGCACGTCAAACTACTACAATCTGTCAAATTTATTTAATAGATTTTCAACTTTCTTTTTCTCTAAAGCCTTAGGTTCAAGGTCGGTTGTGAAAATTTGACAGTTTAGGGTAGCTTGATGGGCGCCTGTACCTAGGTCACTGATTGTGAAACCGTTTTATTGCAAGCAAGTGCACCATCGTTGAATGAAACATGACTTCCAAGCAGTCTTACCTCAGTTTGTGCTCAACAGAGTTTAAAAATTCTAGTAGCCAGATAATCTCAATTCAATGGCCATATTATCTTCAAGAATTCCATCACGTTCATGAGCAATTCTATCAATATATTCGATACCGGTCTATCAAACTAGGTGATATCAATGATATCTCTAGTTTGTACGTGCACTATGCATTCTCCAAAGCTTTGCTTCATTGAAACATCACGTTTGACAACTGACACTAGCCTGATAATTGAAATGCGAACATGTATGACAGATAAGTCAGACGAACAGCTGAATTCTTGAATGAAATTCAATTGTAAGTTACAATATGACCACTTTAAGTGTGCAGTTCAAAGTGGCGCTGCTTGTCAAGAAAAAGTGCATCGATATGTCTAACTTGGTAGATTTATTTCAGCTACCAAGTTTGTGTTGTCTGTGTTGAGCATGATTTAGCTTCGATAAATTTTCCGAAAGGAAGAAAAAGAAGTATTAAATAAACTAAATTAATTTATCTTTTTCTTTTTTTTAACATCGCTAGGAAACCGGAATGTCCTAGAACCAAAAATTCGAAGACATGTGACATCTACCAACCCGCACTGGGCCCGCGTGTGGATTGTAGCCCATTCCCTCTCATAGAGAGGAGGCCTGCGTCTCAGCAGTGGGAACATTAATAGGCTGATTATGCTTAATCTTTTACGAGGCCAAAAGGCCCCTATCTCAGCATGGAGCTGTAACATTTAAAAACGTCACAGCGCTGATATTCTGTTAGGGCCCAAGTGATGCCACGATCAGACACGACAAGTTACAATTACGCTTAGATCTGTGTAAAAAGTGCTGAACTGCTGATGTATCTTTTTGAATCTAGTCTTGGGTTGGTATTTAGAAGGATACAGCAAATACCAAATACTTGCTTGTGAATGTTGAAATCCTCAATACTGTATCCAATAAGACAATAGGTGCAGAACCCGCCTACAAGCCTCGGCCTCGGCCTTGACTCCGTGCCTTCAAACTTTACTATTTGTTATTGGATAGGCAGGTATTTGTTATAAAACAATGGGTGGAGGAAGTGGGAATATCTGTACATTCGTAGATAACTAGCATGTCTATGATATCAAGGGCCTGTTGAACAGGGTTTTTTTTAACGTTGCCCCACTCTAGTTTTTCTCCTGTATTGTGGGTACGTTTACAAACATTTAAACTCGCACGCAGCCAGACCCGGAAACAAACTAACTACCTGTAGGTCGTACAAATATTTGTCCCGTGCGGGGATCGACCCTGCGACAGAAGCAGCCAATCGCTCAGCCACTGCGCCGACCGTGCCGTCAATTCTGGAAATGGATAGGCTATAAACAAACGACTTACTATAAGTTTCCTTGTCAGTTCATCGGCACATGCTTAGATCACTAGGGATCTTCTCTGTGGAACTTTTCCAGTGGCCAGAAGGCCTAAAATCCTTAGAAGTAGCACGATCGATTACTGATAAATTAATGTCAAATATGCTTGTTTTAATTCAAGTGTGCTCTAAGTTATTTGGTTGTCTATTGAAGTTTCATGCTCTTGGTCAATATGCGGCAATTATTGGGTATTTTCAAATTATTTACACAATAACGCATTATGTGTAGGAACGTGCAACCTTGGTGGTTAACCTTTAGTGGTTACGTTTAATTTACTTCACGCAGTCCGTAATTTGCTTTAAGCTGTAGTAGGTATCCTTTTTGTTTATTAATTGTGAAAGTATAAAAAGCATTTCGACTAGAAAAAAACTGTAAGCAAGTTAACTATAATCCATCATCGTATGTATCACTATACAGTTGGCAAACATGTTATTGTCTGGGGTATCTGGTTCCTTGACAATAGTCGGTTGAGCAACGACCTGAATGCGCGTACTGGCCGCAACACAGCTTGGTTAATAGTCTGCAGTCATGCGAGTGAATAATTTGGTAACCACGCAATGAGACGTGTGAATATTAATACTTGATTGGTAGT
The DNA here is from genome assembly GCA_963576755.1 of Noctua janthina. NCBI lineage: Eukaryota > Metazoa > Arthropoda > Insecta > Lepidoptera > Noctuidae > Noctua > Noctua janthina. The sequence continues at coordinate 5,553,366 of OY755055.1, read as the reverse complement.
GGTTTTGGTTTTTCGATGTAATATAGCTCGAGGACAACTTTGAAAGATTTTGATTGAGAAGCTGTTGAATAGGGATGTCTATTCAAAAGGTTTGTTTAAAAAGTTACTACTAGATCTACATCAAAGTACATTAATTGTTCAGTTATGTTTAAAAGATCTGCCACTAAAATCCGTTATCTTTACATTTACAGTTCTGTAATGTTAATACATGAATTACCAGATTTTTAAAATCAGAAGATCCAAAGCGGACTTAGAGTTTTTTTTTGAGGTCTGAAGATCCATCATCATCATAATTTTAGCCGAAAGACGTCTACTGCTGGACATAGGCCTCCCCCAAGTGCCACAGCCACATTGACCGGTCCCGTGTGTCTCACATTCAGCGGATCCCCGCAAACTTCACCAGGTCATCGGTCCACCTAGGGGGAGGCCTTCCTGAAGATCCGTGATCAGTTTTATTCCACAGTTAATGACATACTTACTTAAAAAATAAACACAATTCTCTAAAGTTCATAATCAATTTAATCTGCAAGCGACCTCTGCAGCAGAACTACACCCAAAACGATTTTATGGTAGCCAATCAGCTGTTGCTTACCATTTAAAATTACATGTGAATATGCTGTAACATTGATTATAATCGCACCTTATTTTATTGTTAAGGTGCGTTCAGATTAAGTAACATTTTACAAAACTTTTGTTTTATAACTTGTCTAATTAATACGACATTGCTAACCTCTCTATTGAATCATGTTAAATAACCATGTTTTATAACATGTTATGTTATTGGTGTGGACGCACCCTTAGATACTGTGAAAACCATTACAATTATAACTAAGGTTATCATTGGAAACGGCCTTAAGGAGGCCTCGTTTTACTAGTGTTTTAACGGTTTTTTAAACAAAATATTCGTGTATAGATAATAATTAAGAAAAGGGAGTTAAACAAAACACATTACAACGTCATATAGTACATTTTCATATAATTGGGGAAACTTTCTTATTGCATTCGAGGCTGAATTCACACCTGAGCCACCAGGCAAAGTTTTTATGGAGCCGAGAACTGCAGTAATAAATGCCCACGTCTATCAAACGACGTTTTTCAATACACTTTCGAAGAAATAAAATAATAGAACGAAAAGTATTTTTGTCATGTTTTTTATTAGGAAACTGATTTAATTTGCGTTTTTTTCCGCGCTTTGCTTTGGTCAGGTTGAAGAAGAAGTTAACGTATGCAGCGCTACTATAAAAAAATAATATATAATTTAGAATACAAATCAATTTTAATTTGTCCATTAAAGTTTTTTTTAAATACATAATCACGTTTATTTATGATTTTCTATTTAAAAACACAATTTAAACAAATATCTCTTTGCCGAGATTAAAAAAAAAACTATCACCGTCGACTACAGGAACTGAACCAATTTGGACTTAGTATAAGTATCTGTGGAATTTTCATTTCCGCACACGTTGTTATAAATGAAAAAAATCCACGCGTGAGAAATACATTGCATGTTGAACCTAATCGTAGTGCGATAAGAACTAGTTTTCAAGGAAGTGTCTTGAAAAATATATATCTAATTTATTTTAGATTTGTACTATAATTATATTTAGTTTATTAGATATTTATCCCTGAATCTTTTGTGTCATTAACATCAATCTTTTCCTAAATATGTTGACTTCCAGCCTAACGGTATCTTTCAGTATTTTACATGGAACAATTTCGTGTCTGATCTCAACAACCCAGAGTTGTCTGAGTTTCATACTTCCAACAGACCGTATACTTAATAAAGAGACTTAAATCACACCAAACCTTGTTCAACGGATCTTGATGACTGTCTAGCCTACAGCATCAGAAACAATCTAAAGATAGTTTCTCTCCTGTCTCATTGGTATCCTTCTCAATCAATATTAATCACTGAACGTGGACACCAGATGTAGGCCAATTGATAACCGTTTATAACCAGACCGTGTGGCACGCCAAAACTTGTTTAATTGAGATTGATGGCCATTGCAAGTGCAAAAAGCGGCGCCGGCGATCAACATACATCAAATCGATTAATCGAAAATTCTGACTCGATATATTTTCGAGCTTGAATCGATTCGATTTCTCAGTAAAATGAATGTAAGTTTTACATCAGAATCGATGGTCGCAGGTGAAATCTCTCGTGCCACTAACTAACCGGTCCTGCGCGTCTCGTCTGACGGGGAGGTGCGCTTGCGTCGACGTGTTCTTTTTTTCTAAGATGGCTGGGAAGGTCGCGGGGACCGAACTGTTTGGACAAAAACCCGAACGTAGCCGAACAGAGGATGTTTATCTCACGAACTGGGTGAAGATGTATTTGGGTTATGGTTTTTGGAACCAGTTTCTGTCTGTCAGCCACACAATTTGGGTTGTGAGATTGTGCGATAAATTGAAGGTTGTTTGTACTGTTTTCTTCGCGGTTCTGGTTATTTTTTTACTTTTTTAGGAGATATTTGTTTTTTTAATCATAACTCGTTTTGTCTAATGTCGTTCTACTCATAACTCACCAATGATGATGTTGTCTTTGCATTATTGTACTTACATCAGTCAACTATATAAAAACACCAAAATAAAGGCACAAAACGCCAGTTTTATCTTTGTATATAATGGCTAGTTTCATACAACAGTCGTTTAGTAATAACAGAAGTATTCAAACAACTCGTTATGTATGACAGATAGGATCGGCGTCTGGCTGTGCACAGACGCAGAGTACGCAGACAAAGAGCGGTTTCGCAATGGGGCGGAATGCAGTCCAAGTTTGTTGTCCTAGCCTTGTTTTCCCTCTAAGACATGACCTGAGTCATTTACACCTGTTTAGTTCAGACCACATAAAACTAGCAACTGTCGTTTTAACCCGTCAAACGATTAGTCATGGTTTTAACGATTATAATGGATGTAAAAGTACCCTTAACAAAGCCGTAAGCCACTGGTCTCCCCGTCATTGCGATCATTTTTCTGTTCTAGACCATACCTGGGAAACTTCTAGGTACGGAGATAGTAGGGGGTCAAAGTAACAACTTTTTCAAATTTTGTTTTTTCAAAACAAATTTTCAATGTTGTTACTAACTACGTTAAACTTTAATTTAAATACCTGCACGACCCCCTCATCTCATCAGCACAATGTTTTAAGTGACTTGTCACTCAAAAAAGAAGTCGTTTGCCAGCAATAATTTTTGCGTAGAGCTACTTAGAACTTTGACGTACAAAATGTTTGGTTGATGGCTTCGTGAAGGGTCCGTTTATAACTTGTATATTGACGTTTACAGCTTTTTTTTTCTTTTGCACTGTCAAACAATAGGTTAATGACGATCATAGAACATTTTATTGAAGGTTAATTACCATTAGATGAGATGAGGTTATAAAACTGAATACACGACTTAGCGTCTTAATGAGTAACTGATAAGGTTGGAGCGATATCAGTGAAGACATGAGTCACTCGTGTTAAGGAAAGTACGGAGATAAGACTGTACAAAAGAAAGTATTTAATAACTAGTCTAAAGTGATTCACGCTTGTATTTCACCGAAGACTTAGACAGAGGTCTATATTATCACATAAAATAACATCACGCCTGTAATCACCGAAGGGTTAGGCAGAGGCGTACCTAATAGTATACCCACATTTCGCCAGTTATGTTTAAGTCCCATGTAAACAGGTGAGCCTATTGCCATGGCACAAATCCGGACTCCGTGGCTGCTACTGAGAAATTCCTTATGGAAAACCCAATAACAATTTGCCCGACCCGGTAATCGAACCCAAGACCTCATGCTCAGCGGTCGCGATTGCGACCACTAGACCAAGGCAGAGGTGTCTATCTTATTAAATAGAGTAATTTACAGTACGTATACTATTGTACAGCTTCATTTTGCCAGGTATTTTTTTTTTATTTTTTTTTTATATTTATTCAAAATCTGTAATACAGTAACATATAAAAAGTCTGCCAAACTGCAAGATAGTTTGTCGTCAGTTGTTCTCGTTTCACAACAACAATTAAAACAAATTTCGATTTTTTTTTATAAAATAACTATAATAAAGTATTAAAAAGAAAGTGTTTTTTTTTTTTTTTCTTTTTTTAAAAAACGTTGCCCCACACTAGGAATTTCTCCTGTATCGTGGGTGCGTTTACAAACATTTAAACTCACATACACAAACAGCCAGACCCGAAACAACTACCTGTAGGCCATACAAATATTTGTTCCGTGCGGGAATCGAACCCGCGACACGCAGCGCAGCAGTCAATCGCTCAGCCACTGCGCCAACCGTGCCGTCAAATTACAGATTACATTCTCACACTTTACACCCATACATGGTAGATGCAAAATTAGCTATGGACACAATGAGAGGTAGTGTTTTTAGGAACCTAAACGAAGGTATGACGTTATGTTATATTCTACAGCATTTTTAATGAGCTGCTGCAATAGACCATGGCCTACAAAGTATGTTCTAGTACAGACGCCACGCCAGCACATCAAGCTACTAAAATCTGTCAAATTTCTTTAATAGATTTTCAACTTTATCGCTAAAACATTAGGTTCAAAGTTGATTGGGAAAATTTGACAGTTTCGGGTAACTTGATGTGCTGGAGTCTGTATAATCCAAGTTATGGATTAGTAAGTATTAACTATTCTTGGCATTACACACAGAAAAATATTTAGAAAAATAAAGCTTTCTTTGACTTAGCAATGTTTAAATAATAGATTAATGTTTGGGGTGATGGAACAGGGTGTAAAGTTCTTTATCCCCATAGAAAAGGGAGGATCCTCCGACCAGACGAGTGTCATGTCTAGTGGGCTACTACTCTACTGTTGTTGACGGGATCTTCTGTGTAGTCTTAAGTTACTTGCGCGATGTAGGAATTAGATGTATTTCGAAGTTTAATTCATCCTCTGTGTCATAGATGGCGTTGTAGTACTTTTTGTTCTATGTTGCTGTAGTACTTTTTGTAGTGCCGCAAATGTTTAATTAATCATTTTAATTACTGTACAGTCTTACCAAGGGGTATCTTATAACCCAGTACTAACTGGGTTGTGGAGGTCAGATAGGCAGTCGCTCCATGTAAAATACTGGTGTTCAGCTGCGTCCGGTTAGGCTGGAAGCCGACCCCAACATAGTTGGGAAAAGACTAGGCAGATGATGATGACGTAAAACGTCCATATAAATTTTCTAAACCAACATTTTGGTTTTAAAGTTGGTTTAAAAAATTGTCTTTTTGATACATAACTGTAAAACATGATTTGTGTCCGATATAATACTTAAGTATGACTGTCCTGTATCAGTAATTGTAAGTTTAGATTACTTGAACTTTATGTAAAACCAGTTTCTTTCATTTTACACTTCTTTGGCTTACTTTAGCGGAATACTTTTGCTGGAAGTAACTTTAAGTCTAATTCAGAATTTTTATAAAAAAAATAATATAATTATAATAATATAGTAAAGGTACAGTCTCAAGATTTAAACATCTCCATTGTCAGAGCGATCAGTTTGAAAAGGAGCCCTTTGTTCTCTGTCAAATTCACGATTACTCCGTTATTATAATTAGTTGTTATTATTATCGTCCACGCTATCCGTGTCTCGTGTATGTAGGTGGTGATGTTGTTTCTTGTGTTTTGGCCTTCGAGGTCTCAATGTGTGATTAGGGGAAATTACGATTCTACTGACTTAGATCCTGTGTTCTAAGTTAACTTTGTCGTCAGAGCAATTATTATTATTTACTTTGTACGCATATTTACTGAGGAACTCGTAGCTAAATAATAACAGCCGCATGGGTCGATCTTCAAGGTTAAGCCACGCTTGCCAAGGTCGGTCCGTGGATGGGTGACCATCCATTACATACTGAGTTTCCTCCATAACTTGGAAAACACGTTTAGTTGGTCCCGGCTGTTATTTGTAGATCTTTGACAGTCGTTGCTGGTAGTCAGCGGCCCGAAAGTCTTCCAAACAGTCTTACCAAAGGGTATCGTATTACCCAGTAGTAACTGAGTTGTGCAGGTCAGATAGGCAGTCGCTCCATGAAAAATACTGGTATTCAGCTGCATCCGGTTTGACTGGAAGCCAACCTAAATACAGTTGGGAAAATGTCTAGGCAGATGAATGAATTAATCTATGAATCTTTCAAGAAATTCTTGTCTGTAGCTTACAAACATTACACACACATTTCGCAATAAAAAAGAAAGTAAGCAGTCTTGTGTTACGATAATATTCAATTTGGGAAAGTGTTTGTAAGATGAGTCTGAACACAATTTAATGATGATTGTGATCTGTTTGCATAATATGTGTATGAAGGTGACTTCTTGTCTGCAAGGATGTTTTAGCACGTGTTAACAAATTGAAAGTGATCTTGTAAAACAAGTACTGAACGGATTTAATAACGTAGTATGGAATCTATCAGTATGGCTGATTGTACTAAATTATAACATGCTGACATGCTGAGATACCGATTTAGAGACAAGCAAAACCTGTAGTGCAAACATCATCATCATCATATGTAATATCTAAAGTGCGAATATCTAAGTTAGTTCTTCTTTTAACACACTAAAGAAGTACAGACTGGAGCTACGGGCGCCTCAAAGAGATGTCAGCAACCATGTAGGAGTCGGCATGGGCCGATGCCTGCCAAGGTTGCGGGACTGTAAAGAGATACCGTGGCCCTGGAACACAAAGGGACATGGAACATGAATGGGTTTTAGTCAGTTGAAGTCTGACACTCCCTTCCGCTCCGCACAGAGTGACAAGTGGTCATTACATGATTTCCCAAAAGAAAAAAAATAGCCTCAGAATTTGTTTGTATTTATGGCAAGTGAAATCAACATCATCATCTTCCTGTCTTTGTCCCATTCTACTTGAGGTCGGTGCAACACGTTTTCTTCTTCAATTCTCCCCTAACAGACATCCCCGGTCACGGCATCATTTACTCCTGTCTCTTTCATATCATTCCTCACACAATCCATCCCTCTTTCTTTGGCCTTCCTCTCCCTCTCCATCCATCACTCACTATGGCAAGTGAAACGAAGGAAGAAAAAACGAGACAAAGATTATGTATGGATCCTTTCTAGAAATAAAGCTCTCTTACTCCCTTTTGACCGTTACGAAACCTCGAATCTTTCTTACAAATATTATAAATGTGAAATTGGATGTCTGGATGTTTTTACTCTTTCACGCGAAAACTCCTGAACGGATTTGGATAAAATTTAACACACCGGTAGTTTATAACCTGGATTAACACATAGGATACTTTTTATCCCGGTAGAATGATTTAGTGGGACAATAATCGAAATCCACGCGGGCGAAGTCGCGTGCATAAGCTAGTAAACCTAATAATAAACCTAACAGGCCTGTAAAAAATTACAATAAGCCTAGCACCTTCCGGCTAAGTAACCGTGTCAAGTATAAGTTAATAAGTCTAACGACGATACAATGAGGTCATCAAGGTGTTTGTCTTCATTATGGCGAGCCGAGGTGACGGTCTGCAAACAGATTTAATGCTCAGTAATTAATGGTGCGTTAGATAATGAGTATTTATAGGTCCTTCGTAGAGGAAAATATAAAAGATATTCCTGAGTTGAATTGGGAGGTTTTGAAAACGACTGGTGTCATGGATGATGAAATGTTTTGTTGTCAGTTTTTGTGAAAGATTGCATTGAGAAATGTGCAGGGTTACGGATCAATCATTTAGCTTTGCCTGTTTTTGTAAAAAAAATTACGTGCATTGACTACAGTGTCTAAGCTGGAGTACATATCTTTAATGTGACTATATTATTTGTCTATAGAATACTGAGTGTGCCATTTTTCAAAGGGAAGCCGGTAGGAATCGAGTTATATGGAACCTTCGCCACTGAAATGCTTAAATGTATAAATATAATATCTATTCCTATTTCATTTAGTTAACTCTGAAGGAATGGCGACCGCGAACGTTGCGTTGGAAGGCCTCCCACTAGGTGGACCGATGACCTGGTAAAGGTTGCGGGGATCCACTGGATGCGAGACGCACGGGACCGGTCAATGTGGCGACACTTGGGGGAGGCCTATGTCCAGCAGTGGACGTCTTTCGGCTGAAATGATGATGATGAACTCTGAAGGAAGGAATTAAACTTTTTCTTATCATTTCTTGTTTGTTTCGATACTCGATTATTGCTAAAATGATACATATCATCGTTTATGAAATGGTCTGTTCCTTCTACCTGTAATGTCATACCATTTATGTTCACATACTGCTATAATAATATCAAATGCAGGTTATCACCGACTTTCCTTCCTGCACCGTTTTTGTTGTTGTTATATATGCACGAGCACTTCCAGACTGCATTAGTGCATATGTTTATTTTGTCATACGATCACTTGCGATTATTAAAGGAAATTGTTTTGTAAAATGAAACTGTTTGATTGAGAACACATTACAATGGTTTTATATCCTTGATTTTGCGAACGGAAGTTTTACTGTTTCGATTACAGAATCTAATTTTAAATTAATAATTAATGTTTTATTTTTGTTACCAAGATATTGTTTTGGAAACGATTTCCTTTCTTTGATTAATATATAATTCTTCTCTCTACGCGCACCCGAAAATCCTGTTAAGGCATGACAACAATTATTTGTTGGTTTCACATATCCTGACTGCATGCCGTAACATCACACTTAAAAGTAACTTCGTGTAGTTGGTGCCTAACCTGGGTGTCAGAGTTTTAATGCCGCACATGGGTCTCTGACCTGGCTTTACATGCCGTCGATAATTATTTTAGTTATTTATGAGGAGACCATTCCTCACGATGTTTTCCTTCACCGAAGCAAGTGTATAAATTCAAAAAATCAGAGGTGCGTGTCTTAGGTTCGCACTTTTAGACTTATGACTTGACAGTCCGACGGTTACACCACTAGGCTATCACTTAAAGTAATAATAATATAAACCGATTCCTGATTTCGAAAGTAATAGTTCCATTACATTGCAGTCTTCCGTAGAACATATAATTTTGTAAGTATTGACAATCTTCGGACTAATCGAAGTAGAAAACTGGTGGCCATACGTAACTAATAGCCGTTTCGCAAACCCCGGCGAATCTAAGCCTATATCAAGAGTTTTGCAAGCGGCCACCGTTCCGTGAAGGAATGCACTGCGATGCGCAAGCGTCGAACCTTCAGATTGTTAATATGTCAGTTTATAACAGTTTTTATATGTAGCCGTCACACTTGTGATGCTAGAAGAATGAGGCTTACGTCTATTACACTTTCGTTTCGCTCGATAATTGGCTGACGAATATATTACCTGTGTCCTGTGCAATAGGGGTCAAGTCATGTTTATTTTGGTTAAGACATTTGAGGGCATTATTAGTTCATGGTTAAGGCCTCATATAGAGGAGCTCGTGGCTAAATAATAACAGCCGCTCGGGTCGATCTTTAGGTTAAGCCGTGCTTGCCTAGGTTGGTCTGTGGATGGGTGACCGCCCATTACATACCGAGTTTCCTCCGTGCCTCGGAAAGTCTTGATACACTGATAACAATATTATGTTTGATAACCGAATTGAAGCACGTTAAGCCGTTGGTCCCGGCTGTCATTTGTAGATCTTTGACAGTCGTTACAGGTAGTCAGTGGCCCAAAAAGTCTGACAACCAGTCTTACCAAGGGGTATTGTACTACCCAGTACTAAATGAGTTGTAGAGGTCAGATAGGCAGTTGCTCCATGTAAAATACTGGTATTCAGCCGCATCCAGTTAGACTAGAAGCCGACCCCAAAATAGTTGGGAAAAGGCTAGGCAGATGCTGATGGTTAAGGCCTCATATACCTAGGAGTAGCACTTACGGTTTGAACCAAGTAGGCACCCTGGGTTAATGGTCGCTTGATTCCAAAATAGTTGGAAACAACCAAGACACGACTATTCTTAAGGTGGAAGCGCCAGGGTAGCCCGCGAAATTCAAATTTTCTTAGGTTTTTTGCAATGTGCAGGTCAGTGTCAGGTTGTATGTTAATTAAAAATAAGTCGCGCAAGTAACACGTATGTAGTTACAGAATTATAATCATTAAAATTATTAATACAACCCTCTTAAGTTGATTTAACCGCATTGAATGACTTTTTCATGAAATAGTTTTCCGCATTCCCACTATGTCGTGACGATTAATTTATCGTTGGATAATAATATGGATAAGTCGTGGACAACAGTGAATCGTGTCGTCCTATATGTGAATTTAAATACACAAGCCACGACGCTTTAAACGACACGAAATCTGTCGTCACGACATGGTGGCATCGCGCCATCGCGCCTTTACTTGCGCGACTTATTTTTCATCAACATACAACCTAACACTGACCTGCAAATTGCAAAAAACGTGAGAAAATTTCAATTTTGCGAGCTACCCTGGAGCTTCCACCTTAACTATTTCAAATAGCCTCAGTAGATACAGACTTCAAATTGTTCTTGAACATAGCCAGTTCTTGTTAGATTTCTTAGTGAGGTATGCTGTCAGTGAGGCGTCTTTATATTTGCATGTATAATAAGTATTTAAGAGAAAGGGATAGAGCCTTACCGTTGATTGTAAACGTGTCGGTCTATGGTCTTGTGGTGAGGTTTTCACTCTGACTCTTACTGTTTTTCTTATAATTTATTCAAGTCGATTGAAGAATCAAGTTTATCTTTTCATTATTTCTGAAATGCAAGAAAAGATTGATCACAAATTAACACTCACTTTTAAAAGATGCTTGTTTTGTTTGTCTTTTAAGTCTCGGCAACTCATCACAAACAAACAGTTATCTGTTCTTAAACCTCACTTAACAGTTAAGAACACACATCATGTCGCGAAATTAGTTAACTAAATAATCGTGCGTTCAATATCCCACTTTTATCGCAGAGATGCAAATTGCCTGAGATTTGCATGAGGAAGCTATCGTTTTATTACGGAAAATCGGCAGCGGTGCTAACGCGGTAGACCGCATGCAACGATCACTTGCGGCCAGTTGCGGATGGGTGGGAATGACGGCTTTACATTCAGACTACGGATCAATACCGTTGCTTGACTGTGAGCGTAGGCATACCAGATGCAGGCGGATTTAATATTATGTGGATTTATAGGGTCAGTGTGTTAAGGCTTTTAGGAATTTGTCAAGGGCGCGACGGATTACGGAGTATTAAGGTGGGGCAAATGCCTGCAATTGCGATGGAATGAGATTTCAATAGAATGCCTGCGGTTTCCACTAAGATTAGTATAGCACTGGTCTTAATACTAGATACTCATGTGTAATTTCGGTTGTGGAGATGATCTATTCCTGATACGGTCCACAGCACATTAATTTGTCGATCCAGTCATGTAATGTAGTGTTACTTGCTCCAATTTTCTTTCTGCGGCGCTTAAACACGAACAAGACAACATCTAGACAAAAAACAGATGCTTATAGCAATTGAACATTCACGAAACTCAATAGTCCATGTAAATAAGTCGAGCACAGATCTGCATGTCCGTAAGTGATCACGCTAACCCGATTACGTATGAATGGACGCGTGACGCCGGATAGCAATAGCCATCGACCAATTACCATCACACGAAATCACGATTCACTTGTTCTTGGATTCGTGTTAATAGAAAACTGTTCCTATTGCTTTTTTATCGGATATCACTGTAATAAGTTTTTAATTTAGTTTAATTGCCCCTTTGGTCTCGAAGTGGCAAGTGCAACTGTTGAGTGTCTTTGGCCCGATTCCTGAGTCGGACAGTATTTGGGTTTTACTATCAAAAATATCAGCTCTGATTTTAATTATCAGCTCCGATTTTAATTATCAGCCCAGTGACCGCAGTTCGGTATATCACATTGATTTTTGAATGTGCTTGATATACATATATATAATATCTAAGTAGTTTGTATTCGAAGGTTTTCTTCGCTTCAGTCACGACCACTCTTTCATTTGACGTTCGATTTTACACCGCACTTGACTCAATAATCGTGTGATTGTCAACCAGCCCTAATTTATCGATATTCAATCGAAATTGATGTCTAACCGTAGGCATTCGATTCGATTGTAAATCGTAAACTTCTGAATGTCGTGTGAAATGGGCTTATATGCAGTGACTGCCAGTAAAATGCAATACTGTAACCTCCTGTGGCTTTGAAAGCTACGCTATCTGTCGTCAATACCGCTACATCTCTCTTCCTAAGAGAAATCGTCGGTCTTTAAATGTAAACAAATGCACTTTCCTAGTCGGGTTTCTCAGAGGCCTCTCTCAATATCTGCGTGTCTTAGACTTCCATCGGTGCTTAAAGTAAGTACTTGACGTGCCCTAACAACCTAGGCCCTTAGTAGACCTATTCGTAAGCTTTCATATAAATAACAGTGTATTTTGTTAACGGGCTAGAATTTTCACAATTCTATTAGGTACAATTGCTGATTTCTAATGTCAGCTAATACCAACTCTCTTATCATCTTATCTTCCCTCATGTCGAGGAGTGGTAAGTTTAAGTTATTTTATGGAACCCGTTCATTTATCAGATTCTAAAGATACAATAAGATTATAGCCCATTCCCTCTCATAGAGAGAAGGCCTGTCCCAGCAGTGGGAACATTAATAGACTGATTATGCTATGCTATGCTAAAGATACAATTGCAGACACTAGCCCTTAAGTCACTAGTACCTACCAAATTCCACTGATAGACTGACACGATCTACGGAAAAGGAATTACCCACCTAAGATGCGACATTGTATATTTGTCCGCAACGCAGCACGCAGTATTTCCGCCGCGTAATTTCGGCTGCTGTGTTACTATACTTACAGCTATTTCAATTTTACGATCAATAAGCTATACGATCCGTTTTAAAATCAATAACTTGGAAACAGTCAACCTCGAACGAAACTTAACTACTCAGGTGTAATGGTTATGGACCAAATAACATTAAAATTGAATGCGTTACTAAAGGTAGCTGCATATATACATAAGTATTACGTGATTTCGCAAAACGAACTTGTAATTTATAAACAGGTATTTTGTATTCGACGCTACGATTATTGCTTTTTAGAATTGGTTAATCTTTGTATATCAGGACTTTGAACGTTACTTGAATGTGCGAGGTAGCATATCGTAATCGTTAGTGTTTAAAATGTCAATTGGGCACTCAAAAATGTTATATTTTTCAAGTAGGTTGCTTAAGTTACCAATTCTGTCACTGTCAATTTGAATTTGACAGCTGTGTTTGTATCGTCCACTCTTTACTTTAAAGTACTTTTAAATAATTGAAGACACTCCTCAAAGTTAATATAAAACCTACCGGTACAATCTCACAATAAATTAATTGCCTCTAGTTTAAGAAACATATTCTGTGAGAACTGTTTTTAATGACGCCATTACTAAAATAAACGAGGCAAGGTACCTACCTACTTACTAAAGATGGAGGAAGTACAGCACGCCTCCACTTTCTTTGTTCCACTAGCCAATATATTTACACATTTTTCATTTGCGGACACACCTTGGGCCGTCAGAGGTCACAATTAACATACCGAAGAGACAGATGTTCTGTAACTTAGCCACCACCGGCCTTTTTAAGTGCACTGGAAAATAAGAAAGTGAAACTGGTCATAGATAATTGGCGGGAAAAGTAAGCCGTTGAAATACTTGGCGGCCATGTTTTCTATCCTGTCATTTTCTTTTGCCGTCGGTTTTTTTTTTAAATTTGTTTTCATCAAGGCCAAGGTCGTAACATACAATTGACATAACGCGTGCAGCCTAATTACATAACTAAATAAAATCTAATTCAATTGCTTACAATTGAATTAGATTTTTACGAGTCAGTTACCAGTTCAATTTTTTATTTCAAATAATAAAATATTAATAAGCGGAAATAATACTTAATTAAGCGTATCTTGATTCTTTGGGCCTTCAATAAAAATTGTAATAGAATCAATTGTGACTTGACATTATAGTTTTGAGGAACTAATTAAATCTTGTCAGTAGAATAACAAAAAGTTGATGTTTTGCACACCAGAGCCAAATTTACAGCAATTTTATGTAAGTGCCTAAGAGTTTTGTTCGCATTTTTATTCAAGCTCGTTTTAATCTTTCGCTATTGTTTTAGAGATCGTGAACTTTACATAATAGTTACGTAACTTGTAAAATAAGGAAGTTTATTAATATTTTTAGTGCTATTTGCAATGTTACATGACTTGGATGTTAAATTGTGCGAATGGCTATAGCCATTAGCTGTTTGAACAAAGGCTTGGCCGTAAAGGTATATTACAGTAACTAATAATAATTGTAGTTCGGTCAATGCCTTAAGTGTTTTTTATATTCTTGTATTGAGCTGAAACTACAGCGACATTATTAATGTTGCCTATTGATTCTGTTATGATTGGACACTTGGACTGTTATTAACTGTTAGATCTTATACTTACAAATACGTCGATTCAACTTTATGTAATGACATGTAACTGATGAACAATATCATCAAAGGTACCGTATTTTCCATAACTTCTTCCTTGATCCTCGATCTTTAAAAAATAATAAGTAGACTGACTCAGGTATTACCGAGCTCACTGACGGTCGACCACTTTTCAACCTTATAACTTAGGGCATAAGGGCGAAAAGTAACAGACTGTCAGTAAACTTGGCAGTATCTTAGCCGTCTACTTATTATTTTTTAAAGATGGAGGATTAAGGAAGAAGTTTTGCAAAATACAGCAACTTAGTAGTTTTATTATTGTTTGATCAGAATTTGGTAACATCGACGCCTCAACATCCTTCTAGCTCACAATTACTGTATCCTAACTTTGATCGATATTGATTATTGACATTGCAACATTGTAATTGTTATAATTTTTCTATTAGCGCGTGCAAGTTGAAGTTTTGTTGGGAAATTACTTAATTATCATCATAATTAAAATTAGTGTGTAATACCCCAGATATAGAACTTGCTGACTAGTTTCGATCATCGACTTTGAACTTCTAACTCTGTCAGTGGTTCTGGCAAATCTTGGTCTCAGTCTGCCAAATTTTGGTCTTGGTCTGCCAAATTTTGGTCTTGGTCTGCCAAATTTTGGTCTTGGTCTGCCAAATTTTGGTCTTAGTCTGCCAAATTTTTATCTTGATCTGCCAAATCTTGGTCTTGGTCTGCCAAATTTTGGTCTATACTATTTCTAACGGAGTATGTAAGGATCGTAACAGGTGGTGTTCTAAGGTTTCTGCTTGCCCTCATGGGGAAAAAGGCGTGAGTTTACGTGTGTATGTGTTTCTAACGTCATGACCTAATCCAATCCAAAGCATATTATCACTTCGCCACAAATCTCTTATTATTTATTTATTTAAACTTCATGTACAATAGTGGTACATAGGCGGACTTAATGCCACAAGGCATGGACACCGTGAGATGAAGAGATACCGTGGCCCTGGAACACAAAGGGCAAAGAAGGAACATGGATGGGTTTTAGTCAGTACAAGTCTGACACTCCCTTCCACTCCGCCCAGAGTGGGGGGGGTACATTTGTTGATTTTCCATCAGAAAAAAAATAAAAAATAAAATGCCACAAGGCATTCTCTACCTTTGGGTTAAATAAGAAAACATTGTGATAGGGTACAAAATAAATATATAAAAAATAACTCTTCTTTAGTTAAAAGCCTGAGCTTACGGCTTCGGAGAACTTTAAAATCCACTATCATATTTCCTAGTAATCATGACACACGGCTAACTTCTCTGTTACATTCAACAAGGACACACTGGTTAACTTTCTCCTTACGCAGCGAGCTAGGCAGTTCGCCTACGGATCGCATTCGCTTTGGCTCGGCAGCTTGGCTACCAAATGTCGCGCGAACCCGGTCACCCATTTAGAACGCACTTATCATGTTTGTGCGGGCCAAGCGAAGTGCGTGGAGCGATTATTAATGTGTAGTGTGATGGAATGTTGCGTGAAGGTTAGTTTGTCGGGGTCAGGTGTAATGTAACCGAAGACAGTACTAGAATCGGAGTCATAACTAGATTGAAAGAAGCTTGAATGACTTCGTTTTCTAAGGGTTTTGCAAGGAAGCGGCAATACATTACTTAATATTCCATAGAACATGGCCTACTAATACGGGGTCGAAGGGATACCGACGCGAAAACGGTTACCACGTATATAGTACGTCATTCTAAGTAGTTGTTTTCTACACAAGTTCAATACCTACATGGTCAAAATGTATACATCAGCGGATTTTTTTTTTAATAACCGATGAAATATTTATATGTGGTCGGTTCAGAATGATGAACTGAATACGTGGTAACCGTTTTCGCGTCGGTGTCCGTTTCACCCTGTATTTGAGGTAGACCAGGCGTAAGTTAGTTAGTAGATACAAACTTTAGCAGTCTATCAAAATAGATGGACTACATTGCTTTTTTAGACCGGATCAGTTCTATAAGCAAAGATTTATTGGAAACTGGAGAAATATCTGTTGCCGCAGATTCCTTGGGTATGGGACTAGGGAAACTTCGTCAAAAGGGGTCTTCAAATCCACTCTGAAATCTTAAATCTCACACCACAGTCCTCGACCTAAGTGCATACCATCGTCTGTCATCGTCACGTAGGTAGAACAATGCGACCGTTTGCCATAATATTAATATTGATTCACATTGGATATGCGAATGTTTAATTCTAATATGCAATACAATAGCTACTATTTACTAATTTGTTGCTGACCTTGTGCTAGCTAAAGCGTGAGATATGGACTGTCTAAATATTTGATATTAGCTATATTGTAAGAATAAGGTGCGTGTCGTCTTATTTGCATTTATTGTTAGGAAGAATTGTGAAGAATTCTGAGATTGCCACCAGTGACTGAAAACGAAAAGTATCATCTGTGTAAGCGGTTGTCAGTTTTGAGTGTGAATGTCTATGGCTATTAGAGTAGAGGAAGATCAAAGAGATTGAAAAGACTTATAGAGCCTACATTGGGAATATTGTCGTACAAAAATTTTGAGCCCGAACTTTTTCGATTTTGACACACGAACACGTTTGACAGGTCTGTCAAACGGTCGTTTGACACTAGACTGATCGATTTGTTACTAAGGTAGTAACAAGTATTGGATTACGATTTTCTTCAAAAAATCTAAATATTTTATTTCAGATAGGCCCAGATGGGCACTTATAAAACGTCGACAAAAAGGTGCACGGTTCGGGTTGGTCGTTTCCCATGGAGAAGAACCGGCAAGAAACTCCATGGTTACTCTTTTCAATCATTTGGTATTACAATTATCATGGATACAGCATTTGTACTTAAGTATGGGGGATCAGCGTAGGCCCGACAATAAGTCGTTGCTTACTACGCAAAAAAAAGTAGAACAAAATAAAAAGTTAACTACTTCGTCTTGTCCCGTCTATCGTTCGTAAATAATTGTATGTCTTTGAGGAAGACCAAAAAACGATGGATGGACAGTGTTAAAGATGATGTGATCTGACTTATGAGATGAGAACTTATAGAGACCTAAATATATAGGGATAAGGTATAGGTTTGCCGTTATCAAGACGCGAGTTAATGACCCTGTATCTTATCAGGTAAGTACCCATGTTGACCTACGTGCTCACAGCCTGAGTTTGAAACCGGTCTTCAAGAAGACAGTTCAATTTTATTATAAGACAGAACTTAGATACATATTCTGCTTGTTTCTAAAGGATTATTAACTAGGAATAGGAATATTTCTAACATGCCTGGATCCTCAATTCGGAATTACATACTTACATCTAGTGTTTAAGTTAAGGAAATGAATGAAGACAACCTGAGCGGTTACAAAATAAGCACATTTTCCTACTGAAATCGAAATGCGGTCGCGTTTCAAACGCAACTGCTTGTCTAATCTATCACTTTCCTTCTTAAGAAAAATGCTGCAGTTAGAGAGAGAGGTGCGATAGATATTAGCTTAGAGAATGTTGTGAGAACTAACGTGGATTACAATGGAGTGAATGGAGCATTTTTTTTGGCCTTATCTCTTAATATAATTAAGACAAAACTTAAAACAAAACGTACAAAACCAAGAAGGTTTTTGGGTTACGATTAAACGATTAAATCTATTTGACAACTACTTATATTTTGAGGAAGCTGTTCGTCAAGCTGAATATCAGGTTTTCACCGACAAAAAGTAAAAACATCTAAAACTTTTTTGTTGTTAACTAGATTGTTGTTTACAAATGTGACCTCCTTTCTTCATTGACCATTCAATAACTTTTTAGAGTTCCGTTGCCAAATCGGAACCCTTATACTTTGTCCTGTCCGTCTTGTCTGTCTGTCTATCCGTCCGTATGTCACAGCCGTTACTCCGAGACTGTTGGCACCACACTGTTGAAATTGGGAGAGTAGATATCTTCTATGAACCACTGAACAAAAGGCATGTGAAATTACATACATGTAACTGGTTGAAAAAAAAACAACCTGCTTTTATAACTGCACGGAGTGTCTATCGACAGCTCTTGAAAATAATATCGAGGTGTATAAAATACTTTTTTTACATTTTTCATTTACTTGAACTGAATGAGCGTTAAAAATATTGTTATTCTGAGTCCGATTCACACTTGCCCGTTTTTAGGGTTCCGTAGTCGAATGGCAAAAAACCGAACTTATAGATTCGTCATGTGTCGGTCTGTCACAGCCACTTTATTCCGAAACTATTAGGACTATACAGTTGAAACGGGGTAGGTAGATGTATTCTGTGAACCGCTTTACGATTTTTACACAAAAATAAAAAACAAAAGTTTAAGGGGGGCTCCTCATACATGGAACTGAAACTAAAAAAACGTCGTCAAGCCTATGCATGCGGTGTTTATAGATAAGTCTTTAAAAATGACATTAAGGTTCCTAAAACCATTTTTTCTCTAAGTCAATCGTTTGAAATATAGACACTTCCAAAGTGGTAAAATGTGTACTTCCCCTCCTCTAATTATACCCTCTAATTTATAAAGAAAGAGGAGAAAATTCTGAAAAAAATGTAGGATTGTAAAACGTAAACAAGACTTTCAACGAAAATTGGTTTGAATAAGATTTGATTTGTTTAGTTTTTGAGCTATGGGGCTTTTTAATCAAACTGCAGCAGTAACCTTGTTTTTCAAAAAACAAATTTCTTTTGCTGTTGAATGTAATACAATACAACATATGAATTCAAAATATTTTTAATAAATTGGTGCTACGGAACCGTGTGTGCGTGTGAGTACGACTCGCACATGGCCGATTTTTTTTTAATATTCAACCGACTACACTCTGTATCGTGTGTGACATTTACCAAGTGTATTTACATAATAATATTAGCAGTCTATTGTGTATTTAGTCTTCGTGCGAGAGAGACAATAGATTGTGAAACACGAATGAGTGCGCCTGAGTAACAAGATGATTTTGTTCCTGGTTCAATGCAAAAGAGAAATGGAACGTAGAGGCGACATACGAAACATAATGTATGGCTTAAATTACCTTACTGCGATCATGGACATTTGGATGAAACCAAAACTTGTGCAGCCTCCTGAAAGTGGTGTTAAGAATCGAAGAATTTTGAAGACTTCAAAATTTGATATATACCTTAGTATGAACGAATTAAACGAAACTTTTAAACTATCATGGTCGCTAATATTATCATTCGAGGAGCTCGTGGCTAAATAATAACAGCCTCTCGGATCGATCTTTAGGTTAAGCCGTGCTTGCCTAGGTTTGTCTGTGGATGGGTGACCACCCATTACATACCGAGTTTCCTCCCTGCCTCGGAAAGAACGATAAGCCGTTGGTCCCGGGTGTCATTTGTAGATCTTTGACAGTCGTTAGGTAGTCAGTGGCCCAAAAAGTCTGACAACCAGTCTTACCAAGGGGTATCGTATTACCCAGTACTAACTGGGTTGTGGAGGTCAAATAGGC
Organism: Noctua janthina; assembly: GCA_963576755.1. Classification (NCBI taxonomy): domain Eukaryota; kingdom Metazoa; phylum Arthropoda; class Insecta; order Lepidoptera; family Noctuidae; genus Noctua; species Noctua janthina. Next base: position 5,533,528 of record OY755055.1, on the reverse strand, counting down.
AGTCGCTCCATGTAAAATACTGGTATTCAGCTGCATCCGGTTAGACTGGAAGCCGACCCCAACATAGTTGGGAAAAGGCTAGGCAGATGACGGTAGCTAATATTATCACTAACACTAAAAACGGGGTAAACATGGTAAATATCGGGTTTCTAGTGTTACTGATAAACGAAGCTTGTTCGGAGACATCTATTAAACGTTCTCCGAATAAGATAAACCATGCAGTCATCATAGATTGTTAAAGAGTACTCTTTATTTTGTACTATGTAGGTACCTACTGAGCTCACTGACGGTCGATTACTTTCAACCTTACCTCTTAGAGCATAAGGGTGAAAAGCAGCAGACCGTCACGTCAGTGCACTCAGTAGTACCCACACCATAAAAAATATCAAAACTTATTTGTTTTTTTTAATTAACGTATTTTATTATTACACTAGCGACCCGCCCTGGCTTCACACGGGTGCAATGTGGATAATATACACATACATAAAAACCTTCCTCTTGAATCACTCTATCTATTGCTAAAAACTGCATTAAAATCGGTTGCGTAGTTTAAAAGATCTAAGAGTACAAGTACAGTAGGAGTGACTTTTTTATACTAAAACTAGCTGTTCCCGGCATGCGTTGCAATGCACCTTTTCCTACTACCTACCTACTACCTACCTGCTACCTACCTGCTACCTACCTACTACCTACCTAAGAACCTTCTCCTGACAGTAACAAACAGAATAAAAAAAGAATTAGCGAAATCGGTTCAGCTGCTCTCGAGATTTGCGCTTAGCAACAAATTCAGGGTTTCATTTTTATATTATAGAAGATAGATAAAACACTACAACATAACAAAAGCAACAACAAAACAAAAACAATAAACAACAACATAATATACTATGTAACGATTAGGTATTTCATTCATAGTTGTAGACATTCATCATTCCCTGCAGAACGAAATAAGCGGAATCACAGAATCACTTGGTATCAGGACACTAGCGCGAAAGACATTTGCGCGAAGGACACTTGCGCGAATCCACATGCGCGAAAAGACATATGCGCGCATGAACTTTTGGGCGATTAGACTTTTGCGCAAATGGACCTTTGGGCGCATAGACAGTTGCGCGCATAGACACTTGAGCGAATGGACTTAATAGACACTTGAGCGAATGGACTTATGCGCGAACGGACATTTACGCACAAAGACACATGCGCGAAAGGACTTATGCGCGAATGGTTAGGTTAGGTTAGCTGTAGAGTAAACATAACACTGAGGTTCTTCTAAATCGGAATCGATTGATTAATATTTTTTGTACAAAGTAACAAGACTGTTCTATACATCAATATACATTTGTCATAATAGACATTAAAACAACTGAATGTCCTTAAAAATCGACATTAATGAAACCCAAAAGCTTGAACAGAGTGTAAAATTATTTTGTTCAAAATCGATATTGTAAATCGATTAAACAATAATTATATCTGGCAACACTATTCATGGTAGATACGAAAAAATAATTTGACGTGTTTCTCGGACAGTGTTGCCACTTCTCTCGCTCTATCTCATTGAAAATAAGAAATAATATGATGTTATGTTTACTCTACAGATTAACCGTAGCCAGTCGCGAGTAAATCTAGTCGCGGAAGTGTCCTTTTGCGCAAAAGTTCATTCGCGCAAGTGTCCATTCGCGCAAGTGTCTCTGCGCGCATGTGTCTATGCGCGTAAGTGTCTATGGGCGCAAAAGTTCATTCGTGCAAAAGTCTAATCGCTAAAAAGTCTGTCTATGTCTTTTCGCGCAAGTGGGTTCGCGGAAGTGTCCTTCGCGCATATGTCTTTCGCGCAAATGTCCCAGATCCGAATCACTTACTATACGCACTAAGCATTTACAGATACGTCATTTTGAACATATCTCGTAATTAAGTAGTTTTATACCTTCAGTTGTTTTTGTATGGCCGTGGAACTTTACATGGGTGTGTGAGCTGATGGTGCAATTATGTGATCACTTAATGATCAGGTATTACACCTCGTCTGTTTCCTGTTCAAGTAAATAAAGGCAATGGAACTCTTCTTGACTTGTTTTGATTCGATTTTATTTTATTTTTGTTGGTTAGGGAATTAAGGTTCCTGCGATATTTTCCTGGTGTTAACATCAACAGATTTGATTGAAATAGTATAATTGGTACCTAGTACCTACGACTTAACATACACACACACTCTTAACTTATTCATTTCGTTTGGCTAAGCCAATGCATTCTGTTAGTTTAAACGAATTTATGAAGCAAGCATCAAATATAAAAAGACGTATTTTCCCATTCTGAGACTCAGAGCCGGCAGTGGCGTCAGTACCCTGCACAACTTGACCACTATTTTCCTTCTTTTTTATAAGAGTTGTCAGAAACACACTGACTTTACCTACATATATGATTCACTTGCGACCCGCCCCGGCTTCGCACGTATGCAATATATACATATAAACCTTCCTCTTGAATTACTCTATCTATTAAAAAAACCGCATCAAAATCCGTTGCGACATAGGGACGGACAGACAGCGGGAAGTGACTTTGTTTTATACTATGTAGTGGTAGTGATGTATCAGAATAAGTTATAATACCGTATGCTAATTGTTGTGTCAATGAGATCAGGGGTCGTCCATTAATCACGTGATGTTTTTTAGCAAATTTTTAACCCCCACCTCCCCCATGGTGATTCGTGGTGAAGTTTTAGTCTACCCCTCCCTCCTCCCACCCAAAATCACGTGTTTTTTTTTGGTACAAAGTATCTTAAAAAAAATCAGAATATTATCTTTAAATACAGGTTAACAGGTATAATCTAATTTAATTCTGGAAAAATAAGCACCGTGATAAAAATGTCAAGGTCACGCACCGCTTTTCGGTTTAGAAATCGCACGTTCAAAGAAAAAATAAATACACGTGATATCTCACTACACCTGCCCCTCCCCCTAGTGATATTCCGTGATTTTTTCCGAACCCCCCTCCCCCCCTTTCCAGCCTCACGTGATTAATGGACGACCCCTCACTCAAAATAATATTTGAAACTAGCATTTATTTATAAGTTATAACTACAAGGGCATAGGGTAAACCCCGGAACCATGTTGCATCTACTCATAAAGGACATTGGCAGGCAACTGATTCATTTATTTTCTGCTAACTAGTGAATATAATAAAAAAAAGTCACTAACTCACCTTTTATGAGGTCATGTAATAAAAATGGTTCGTTCCCACTAGTTTACTAAACAGGGGGGTTACTATGACATCTTAAAGCAGTTGTAATTCCAGTGTGGGAAAGAGACAGAGCTATACAGGTCGTCTAGCGCCATCTCTTTCCCACACTGGAATTACAACTGCTTTAAGACGTCATGGTAGGCCCCCAGTTCTACGATAGAACTAATGGGAATATATTTGTTGCTGACCTCAATCCCGCAGACCTGCGGGATCGCGGTTTTGATGCGGGGTTAGATTCACTAATTGGCACGAATAGCCTCAGGTTACTATCAGAGTTTACACTTGAAGATTACGTAGTAGGAAATGGGCAAGGACAAGTGGGAGATGAGGAGCTCGTGGCTAAATAATAACAGCCGGTGGGGTCGATCTTTAGGTTAAGCCGTGCTTGCCTAGGTTGGTCTGTGGATGGGTGACCACCCATTACTTACCGAGTTTCCTCCGTGCCTCGGAAAGCACGTTAAGCCGTTGGTCCCGGGTGTCATTTTAGATCTTTGACAGTCGTTAGGTAGTCAGTGGCCCGAAAAGTCTGACAACCAGTCTTTCCAAGGGGTATCGTATTACCCAGTATTAACTGGGTTGTGGAGGTCAGATAGGCAGTCGCTCCATGTAAAATACTCGTTTTCAGCTGCATCCGGTTAGACTGGAAGCCGACCCCAACATAGTTGGGAAAGGCTAGGCAGATGATGATGATGAAGTGGGAGATGAGAAATAAGGACTAGCAAATCCAAAGCGGGGTAAATCCGTATTATTACATGCACGAACGGAATATACGCGCCATCTCGCGCTATGACTCCAGTATCATAACTAGTTATAATTCAAGTCACATCTGACACTTTCTTGCTCATGCACAAGGTTACAATAACGTATGAAAGTCACTCTTTACTAGTTTGTAGGTGCAAAAGATACTAAAACAGGCGACATTCTTGTGTTTCGTCACTAACGGATAAAGTCGCCGATGAATCAAACGATTGGTATTTGCATGGTTATGTGCTCAATGATCTTATTGTTATTCTGTTTATTTATATACGCTGGCGTGATAGTAAATAAATGCCAGCTGAATAATTTGATGTGTTTGGTAATTACGAATTGATTTTTAGAGTTCCGTTTCCAAGTTGTTGTTAACAGATGTTAGGAGTTCGTCCACTGATGTGAAGTAACCTGGGTTATCCTTGCTTTTGACATAATCTTCAATTCTTCATCATCATCATCGTCTAAAGGCTAGACTCTAACATTTTAGCCATAGACTGTAGAAGTGGCTCTTTAATAATGTGTTCTGTACAATTCTTAAGTTTTTGACTAGTAAACCCATTTGTATTGGTTAACTAGCCTAAGTTCCTATTTTATTTTATTGATGTTATCTAGTTTTAGTTATTTTTCTAATTTAATTACGATAAACTGAGAACAGCACATGAGTATTTTAAATTATGATAGGATATTATTGTCAAATTAATATTTTAGTTTTCTTAAGTGTTTAAAAAATTGTAACTAAGTACTTACCAAAATTACGAGTAGGTATTTTAATTGATATTCTTTATATTTAACTAGCGACCCGCCCTGGATTCGCACAGGTGCAATATGTACATGTAAACCTTCCTCTTGAATCACTCTATCTATTAAAAAAATCGCATTAAAATCCGTTGCGTAGTTTTAAAGATCTAAGCATACATAGGGACAGACAGACAGCGGGAAGCGACTTTGTTTTATACTATGAAGTAATGCTTGCATGCTGAATGAAGGCAGCGAAATATGTGAAAAGTTTTAATTGTAGGAACGTAACGTACCATATTTCATGCAAGTAAAGAATCTTGAATCATGAATCTTGACGTCTACTGTTTCACAGTCACAGTCAACATTTAACACCGAAAGCTAATTTCTCCTTGATTTCTGTTCCAGTCGAGATCTACCTATCGCCTGTCGAGACGCACTGCAGTAATGTGGACTACTTCATCCCTGACGAGAACAACGAGACGAAAGGCCTTTCGGACGATGCGATGAACAGGTAACTCCCTACTTCTTGGTCCTGATAGGCTAAGACTAGACTAGATAGAGCTGAGACTAGCCAGCTGCGGATTCTTGCGCAGTAAGGGAGACACTGCATGTCTGTGTGTTGCCAAGGGGTGTCGTATTAGCCAGTAAGTGGATTGTGTAGGCTAGGCTAGATACAATACTGATAATAAGTTGTATCCAGTTTGACTGGAAACCGACCCCAACATAGCTGGGAAAAGGTTAGTCAGATGATGACGGGGGACACAGCATGTCGTTTAGATAGTTGAGACAGAAGGCATAGGACTGAACAAATGCAAAAGGATGTGCATTTGTCGCAACACTTGCTGTCTATACCTATGTAGGTAGGTAGGTAGGTTCTTCTAAATCATAATAAAAAAAATAAGCCTTTATTGCTGTTTACAATTATTACAGTAACTCGGTACAGTAAATCGGTTTTTACTTTAACAGCTTGTCCTTCGACAAAGGCCTTGCCCAAAGACTTCCACTTAGCTCTGTCTCTTTCAATTCTGATCCATTCTGGACCGGCAACTCTTTTGATCATCTTTACATCTTCTAAATACGGTTATGGCAAATTTTAATGGTTTTTAAAATGATGTCTTTTATATAGAATTATGTTTCTTTACTTCCAATAACAAATCCATTATTATGTCCAAGTTAATAAAGTACAATAAATACCAGGTGTGCTCATAATCAACAAGATGTTTCGCTTAAGAATAGAACAATAGGATAGGTAGGTACAGAATTGTATCTGTTATGGGTCATTGGCTCATTCCATGGGGCCATATGACTAGGCATGCCATTCAATGTCGGCATGGCTTCAAGGCGTCAATATGTCATGAACAATTACCATGACAACTGTTGAAAATTGATTTTAATCTTCACTTTCAATGCAAGATTTTGCAAATGATTAAACTAAAGGTTAAAATTGCGAAAATAAATACATCCTTATTTCGTCTGTGGTTTAGTATTTGAATTCATCTCTCATTCTAAAATTGCAAATTATTTTGCAAGTGCCTTCTGATCGCAATACCTTGAAGTGCAATGGCCTTGCTGAGTACGATATACTCGTCTTTATTTACACTTACGTCACTTGCATCGTGACTAAGATATTTGCATTACAAAACTGTGTAATGTTTTCCTTTTTCTAAAACACTATGCTACCCTTGGGGCACCCCAAGGAGATTAACTAGGACCAGAGCGGTGACAAAAAATAACGCAATTTCAAGGCTGCTCGACCCAACTGGGTCAACGTTTGGTTCGACGGCTATTCATCGATATTAAAACCAATCGTTATATTGTCTTAGCTTGTTTAAATCATAGTTGATAATCATTCACAGATTATTGCGAGGGCGAACAATAAATCATATTTTATAAGACCTGGCTATTAATCTTTTAACCAGTTTGAAGGCTCTCAAGTAATTTGTGGGCTTGTCTGAAACTGGTTGCTTAGATCTAGAAATGGTATCAAAGACCTTTTTAATCAAAAATGTTGTAACTGTTGAATATTCATACAAACTTGAAGAGTATGAATGAGGTATGGCACCAACAGGCATTAATGCAGAATTTCTCTCAGTATGGAAATAATATAGGCACAGCTATATGAAATCGTTGTATACAGTTATAAATACCGCTGTGGTCAACTTAATCTACCGCAACGTTTGCTTCTCTTAGCTGTTTGTATACTTTAGTAGATAGGTTTAAGCCGCGGGTTCGCACGCGTGGAGTATCGGAATGGTAACGAATTGTTTTATTTATTTATTTGCTCTCATGCACATTACACATTTTACCTATTACTGTCGGTTGTTGTACATGAACCCTGTCAGGGCACTGCAAAGCACAATGCTGGTTTGCTGTTGAGTTTATGATTCAGGTGTCCAGTTAATAGTATTAAATTAATTATTATACACTATACAATTATTTGCGGGATAAATGCTTCCTGGGTACGAACCCAGGCTACCCAGGTCATGGTACACCTGTGTGTCATTCATATAAAACAACCCGTTTGACCGTTAAGTAACAGACAGAGCTACTTTCGCATTTATAATATCAGCATGAATTGTATCAACCATCTTCTTTGGTCGATATCTTATTATAATAAAATCAGCAGCCCACCACAGTGCAGGTGCAGTTATATATAACTGAATGTTATAATTAACGGAATTATTTTGAGAACAGCGGCTTTTGTTCAATATTACAGGCTGAAATATTATGATAAACGACAGGAGTACTGAATGAAAATACATCTAATGTCTTACGAATACTCTTGCCATACAATAATGATCTTCTTAATGCTACATTCTCATTGATTTCATAAATCTCTGTCCATATTGAAAGAGCTATTAAAGGATTATGATTGGCTACCTTGATAATGCCTACAATAATGGTTAAGCCACCGCAGTCCAAATGCCCTAGATTTTTAAGGACCAACCGCAAACATTCTTGTCATGTCAGGGATATGGCCGTTGTGGTCAGGTTTAGGCCTTTTGTTGACATTTATGCTAAAGCCTTAAGACTGCACTGGCATCTTTTCTGACCGTGGTTCTCATGCCATTACCCCATTTTATTTGGGGTCGATGTAGATTGCCTTACTTTGATACTAGTTGTCATCTCAGACTTCCCCCTTTCTAGGCAAATCATCTTTCACACAGTCCCTCAACCGTTTAACTTTTCCCTTCTCTTCTTGCTGATTTTTAAGGATGTTTGTTCATTTCTACTCTGGTCTTCTAATATTATTTTTGTACGATTCCAGGCTGCACATGGCACGTTCAACGGTAGCTCTGTTCATCGTTGCGTTCCTGTCTTTGTTCATCGCGTTCTGGACCGGCGTGGTGGGCTGCTGGAAACGAAGCCCTGGCAACATCACTGCCACCGCTATACTCATGCTGGTTACATGTAAGTGTATCTATCTTAAGGTACTGGCAACTGGATCGATCCTAAGAAGTTTAATGAGGTACCGTAAACCTTTGGTCCTCACCGACAAAGTTCCTGGTGCTTGAAAACAGCAAGTTGAATAGTTATCCAGCTGTCTTGGATAACTATTCATCTACCTAGACTCTTCAGCGGCAGAATCATAACTGATTCGTAGGTCTTGCGGTTTAGGTTTTTTTAAGGAAGCATGGTGTATCCTATTGTCCTTCTTTATCCTTCGCGTCCAAACATCGGTGGAGAATTTAGTTATATGCTTCTTCACCATATTACGACGGCACGGTTGGCGCAGTGGCTGAGCGATTGACTCCTGCGCTGCGTGTCGCGGGTTCGATTCCCGCACGGAACAAATATTTGTATGGCCTACAGATAATTGTTCCGGGTCTGGCTGTTTGTGTATGTGAATTTAAATGTTTGTAAACGCACCCACGATACAGGAGAAATTCCTAGTGTGGGGCAACGTTTTTTTTTAAATAAAAAAAAAAATAATAATAATAATTACCTTGTTTAAAATGATGACATCCACTCACTTGGTGTACCTACTTCAAAGTCATTTCGAAGCCTAGTCTTACCTAGTCGGAGGTGTGCTTACGACAAATAGGTTTTTGGTGTATGTCTGACTAGTATCTAATGATGTTTCAGGCTTACTAGCAGCGGGTGCGATGGCGTTATGGCACGGAGTGGAGTTCTACGAGAAGGAGAAGGTCGTCGGAGAAGAGTACTACCAGCAGTGGCCTAATGTAAGTGATGTGTCTTATTGGAGACGTTATAACTGCCAGAAGTATCTAGAATTCAGACGATGGTTGACGTAAGATTGCCTTTTATTCTTCTTTGGTTCTCTAGAGTCAGTGCAGGCTTTCTAAGAAATTATCACGAGCAAGACGAAGTTAAAAATTACTCAGGTTAGCAGCTTTGATTGCGGGGGTTTGTACTACAATATCGTCAGTTGCGGGTCGTTTTCAATACACACCGTAAAAATTAATTTCCTCCTCTCTGAAAATACCGTTGTGCTACGAACAGTTATTGAATTAATTATATTTGGACACAAATATGTATGTCCGTTAGCATTAGAGATCATTCAAAGAACCGGACAGAGAAGTTTTGATTCGGGAATTCCTTCTAGTTTAGCTTTTTATCAGGTACTTAAGTTTAAGGTTTGTACCACATTATTGACCCACCCCCAACACCAGGTGTTAAAAGACAACTCATCAATCTGGTACGATTGGTCGTACATCCTGGCCTGGCTGGCTGTCGGCGTTTCCTTCGGAAGCTCCATTTTATTCTTCTCCGCCGCCATTTGCCTCAGCAAGGAGAAAAGGCGGGAACAGCAGAATAACGTGCAGTACATAATGCCAGGTTAGACCGCCATCTTGAGCGGCCATCTTGTGTTACGCTTGGCGGGAAAAACACTAAACTCTATTGTATATTTTCTACGGTTTCCCCTTGATGATTTTATTAAAATATTTTGTAAGTGTTTAGTAATTTGTGTGGAGATTTGGTACCTAGATTTGTGTAAAAATAAGTAGTTAAATACATGTTTAGATTGTTGCGTGTATTTTATGTTTATTTAGTATTTAATTTATTCATTTTGGTACCTTTTCATGCGTATTACTCTTCACTAGTCAATAAATCATAACAACGTAGTTTATAAGAACAATCATGTAAGTATCTCATACTAACAAAAAGCTTTTCTCTTTTTTTTCATGTTTCTATGAAACTTGGCTACTGCGTATAACTTCGCGACTGCGACCGGTCGTTTAACTCATATCAATGTAACTGGCTATCTCATAATATCTGGTTTACGCCAAACGCAATACTAACTCGCTTTCGGACGAATTTATTAACATTGGTGCTGTAAATATTTGAAAATAACCGTATCTGAACGAACTAAATTGATTATCAATCTGATACTGTACATAACCTTTTGGTAACAAACTTTATTTACAAACACTACACACCTTTTACTCAATTGACATTTAAAATGAATCGTTGATATTTTCCCTGTATAATTTTCGTCAACACTTACACTCTACACGCCACACACTCGGACACCTTCTTTTCACTCACACATACACACACACATCCCTCTGCCCACAAACACACCCACACCCCACAAATACATTCACACCTACAAAACATACGATTCCCGCGGTATAAACCAGATATTACGTGAGAACTCTCGCGTGTGGTACGACTGGTCGTACATGGTCGCGTGGTGCGGCGTGGGCCTGTCGCTGCTGTCCGCCATCTTGTTCTCGTCGGCGGCCATTTGCTTGCGCGGCGAGCGGGAGCGGGAGGAGGCGCTTAACATGCAGTACCTCATGCCCGGTATGCTTATAAACCCATCATTTTATAGGAGCATTATAATTTGTGCCAATACAATCATTCCATCAAATTATTTAAAATTAAAATAAGTGCGTGCCTATATCACAAATTGCATTTTTACACAGATAAGTAGTTAAATCCATTGTAACATAATTATTATTCATGTTGTGGAGACGACTTTAAACAAAATAAGAACTTGTACAAAACGCACACACACCCATTAGGATACACGATTACACACACCTTTAGATATCCAAATAGCGTTAAAATTAATTTTTATAAGAACGCCAAAGTAAAATTTAACGTATTGCGTAACGACAGTCTCACCACAGTCATTAGTTTTATATTCGACTCATCTCATTACTGAAACTCATAAATGGCAACATTAAACATTTTTCGCTTGTGGCAACACAATACGTAACAATATTTTCTTTTGTAAATATTTTCTTCGTTTCAAAGAGGGTGAATATGCTGGATGCATGAGTGGTTTGTGGATTTTGTTTTTTTTTAAGTAATTTAATTTTAAGTTTGATCCCGTAATGTAAACCACGGTTAAGTTTGAAGCTAGCATATGCGAGAGTATAGGGAAATTTTACATTTTTTTTGTACATATTATCTAATTCATGCTTCTTTTCTTATGGTGAGGAGCTCGTGGCTAAATAATAACAGCCGCTCGGGTCGATCTTTAGGTTAAGCCGTGCTTGCCTAGGTTGGTCTGTGAATGGGTGACCGCCCATTACATACCGAGTTTCCTCCGTGCCTCGGAAAGCACGTTAAGCCGTTGGTCCCGGCTGTCATTTGTAGATCTTTGACAGTCGTTAGGCAGTCAGTGGCCCAAAAAGTCTGACAACCAGTCTTTCCAAGGGGTATCGTATTACCCAGTACTGACTGGGTTGTGGAGGTCAGATAGGCAGTCGCTCCATGTAAAATACTGGTATTCAGCTGCATCCGGTTAGACTGGAAGCCGACCCCAATATAGTTGGGAAAAGGCTAGGCAGATGATGATGGTTCTTTTCTTATGGTGGTCTAGCAGTAAAATCATAAAAATACCATCCCAATAATCTTTGACAAATTTTCGAGGACGTTAGCTCTTATCTTACTACTGGGTCTGTTTTCTATGTATATCCCGATTACTAACCTATTTCCGTGTGCTCCACAGTGTACCCACAAAAACAGCAGTACGCTTACGCCGGATACCCGCCGCCCCAGGCGTACCCGGGCCCCTACTACCACGGGTCGCAATACGGCCCCTACAACTACTGAGCATGTGACCAGATGAGGGACCTCGTGGCGGCGCACTTCGCCAACGCCCCCGCCCCGCAGGCACCCGCGCGCAACCCCTCCCCGCCCCACCACCCACCCCCGTCCCTGCCCTCCTCCATCGAGACGTACAACTCCCACCGCAAGATCAAGCGGCCCAAGCTGGGTGACAGGAAGGTGTACCGGCCCGTCCGGCGTCACACGCTGTCGCGGATAGACGAGACGCCGCCCAACTCCCTGCGGCCGCGCTCTAAGAGTCTGCAGCACTCCACGGACTTCTCGTCAACGCGGCCCATCCTGCGCTCGCGCTCCAACATCTCGGCCGACACGAGCCGCAGCGTGCCCGTGTGCAACCAGAGCCAGGACGTGGAAAACCAGCTCGAGAGTGGCAGCCCGCAATACGCCGAGCCCAACCGCTCCGACTCGTCGTCGTACGAGCGCCCCGCCTCCATGACGGACCTGCCCATCATGGTCCCGCTGGACCCGGCCACGGGCGCGTACATCCCGTACCCGGAGTACACGTACTATCACGACGACGGCTGCCGGCTCGCTCGCTACAGGCAGTACAACAAGAAATCAAATAAATACTCCCCCAAACATAGTAATTTATATTTAGCATTCATGTATTAAGTCCCGCGCGGGTATAGGTGTATCACGAAACATAATTGAAAAGCAATGGTTACGAGTTTCGATTATTGCCGCACAGTGTATGACACCACACACAAACCATCCATGAATTTAATATTGAAAAGTTTTAGTTCTTGTCTTCAAAACATTCATACACTGTTTTTTTATAAATGGGTGGCCCGAATCTGGTTGAGAGAATATTCTTTTAGACTATTGGCACTTTTATTTATTTTTGCTGTGGCGCGAGTTTATCGATCGATAGAGTGAGTAGGTATGTAGGTGAACAAGTAACGACATCGAACTCGCGCCGCGGATCTGCGCACGGCTGTACGAAACTCTGACGCCACTGTATCTTAAAGTTGTCATGCGACATTACGAACAATCTCTGCTACGAATTTTAGATAATGATAAAACTGTATTGTAACAATGTATCGGGAGAGATGCTGTAATTAGGAGTAAGTTAGTAAAGACTCCGCCATAATATACAGAAATGAAACAAATTCTTGTAGTACCTAAGTTAAAATCTAAGAATTTAAAGATTTTTGGATTCGTAATAATTATAGATTTTATAAAATTCGACTTATTTACTCTGATCAAAATAAAATATCCGAAAGTATTGTGCCTATCTTATAAATGTTGCTCATTTGTACTGTTAAAACATATCTTAATCTAATTAAATGTAGGTAATGTAGTAGATAAAGGTATTTTTGTACACAATACAACTCTATAATGCAAGGTAGGTAATTCTGGATAGTTGAAAGAAATATGGTGTATTTCTCTTTGATATATCTTCATTTCTTTTATGTAGATCAATTTTAGAATTTTGTTTGTATGTTTTGATTGTCAAATCATGAAAACCGTCCCTTGCATGGATATATTAGCATAATGATGTTTCTATGGAATTATGTATTTAATTTCCTTAGTCAAAATCGTCGAGGTATGATCGTACCAATTAGTTAGCTCAGAACTATTTGTACATTAATCAGTGTAGGTTATACATTACAATAAATGGTAGATTATATTTAATTGTATTTAAAACTTCCTTAATAAAAAAATATTGGAAAAAACATGTTGTTTTCTTATCTCTTTTGAACCATCTATATATATATTTTATCATTGATAAGTTGTGCAAGAAACAAAATATTAGAAGTATACCATAGTATAGTTTGTAGGTAGAGTGGCTATTGACACAGTCTCTTTGTATTCATTCTTGTAAAGTAACTACAATACTTAAGAATAAAGGGGATAGCCCTTGGTATTTAAAAAAATATCAAATAAAGCGGACGAGGATAATTAAAAATGCTGAGTAAACAAGGAGGCATTTCATTATTTTACTTGGAGTACCACAGGAAAGTGTTATAGGGCCTACTTTGTTTCTAATCTGACTATATTGATATAATGAACAATAATTGTAAATAGGTTACGGTTAGGTCTTGAACAAATAAATATTGTTTATTGTTTGTTTAATGATTACTTTTACTGGCAATATTTGAGAATATGTGGTTTCTGGAAAGACAAAGGAAGTAGAAATAATACATTTTCAAGATAATGAATTGCATACTGTACGCAAGCAAGTGGATTCACGTAGTCTCGTAAAAATAAAAGAGCTTGTTCATATAAATGTATATATCTACAAAAACAGTACAAAAATATTTAATATGGCGATTGGACGTTACATTGGATGGAATGATTTCGAACATTACTATCACATTTTATGAGGCACTATTATTATACAATAAAATTATAAAAGATGGATGCAAAGAAAATACTGTGAAAGCTAAACATAGCGATATCTTTTGACGGACCGGTCTTAGAAATAAATGAATGAATTTATATTTGGATTTGAAGGTATATACTAATAGCAATAGAAGTTAAGACATAAAATAATGCTTTTTTATATAATTGAAGAGCACACAGGAAAATTACCTACGTATAGAAAAAATCTACATGAACGAAATATCTTTTCGTTGATATCTATATTTCAACGAAAAGATATTTCGTTCATATAGTTTTGTTCTCATTAACACTCGACGAAAAAATGGGTTGATATTTTGATATTGGTTTAATATGCTTTTGGGTAAGACCCCGCATCCTAACCAAAGCGATCGGCCGCTTGTTCGGAAAACCGGAGAGCGCCGAACAAGATGAACGTAAATCGCGATCGTTTTGGTTACTATGCAGCCTAGCCTGTAAATCACAATGCATTATCTTATACAAAACTCAGTGTACATTCAGCAAGGCATTGGAAAGTTTATAGTTATTGCATTTCACGAGCACGCGTAAACTGTATCTATTTTAAACCTTATATCCACAACAATAAAAGTCACGCTCGTGCATTTGCAACAACAGACTAATCAATTAACACGCTGCTTCTCAAAAAAGTGCAAAAAACCTGCAAACTGTGCTAACAAACAATAGTTAATTCAAAATTGAGCACTTACATCGTTTCGACATTTAAAACAACCGAAAGAAGTCCGAAAGTCTGACCACTAGTCTTATCAAGGGTTGTCGTGTTACCCAGTCAATTAGTTTGGAAAAGGCTAGGCAGCATGATGATGAATCAGATTGCCGTATCTATCATAGGTCCGGGATGTGAGAGAGCTTGCTTTCTCTCTTGGACAGCTGTTACAAGCTTTCTATAAGGTCCTAGAGGGAGTCCTAGGGACTTCATGTCGCTTTCGGTGAGTAGCATGAGGGCGTCGAGGTCAATTTGTTCGTCTTTGAACTTCTGGACATATGATGAAAGACCACAGGCTGTGAGGAAACATTCCAGAGACGCATATCCTGTATCTTCGGCTTCTGCTTCTTCATCTGATGTAATAGTGGAGGTTTCTGAGGATAGGAAAGGGATGTTATTACAACAAGTGTAAGTATTGACAATGACTCAGTGATAGATATTTTCGACAAGTTTGAAAATGTCACGTCAATAAATGATGTTTTTTTTGCAGAAGTGAGAGAGGGGATTGCGTGCGTGCGGGGGGGGGGGGGGGTCTGCTGGTTTCGCCAATATAATACAGGATGTAAACAGACCCTTCACATAGCCGTCAACCAAGTATTCTGTACATCAAACTAAGTAACTTTACGCAAAAATTATTGCTGAGAATCGACTTTTTTTTTTTGGGGTGAAAAATCACGTTATACGGTAGGACTCGATGGAAAGCACTAAAAGCATTGTGCTGATGGATGGATTGAATAGTACGGGGGTCGTAGAGGTGTGTAAAGTAAAAATATTAAATTAAAAACATGTATTTAAAAAAAAATTGTGAAAAAGTTGGAACTTTGACCCCCAATATCTCCGTAACTAGAAGGTTCCCAGCTCAGGTATGGTCTAGAACAAAAATATGATCGCAAAGACGGGGAGAACAAGTGCCTTTCGGTTAAGTTAAAGGTCTATTTACACCCTTTATATTAGCGAAAATATATTATACGATACCCACTGTACCCAACTGACCCACTGTTGACCCTAAAGACCATCGTCTGTACCACACCCATAAATATGATCAGTTGATCACATATTTCTGATACATGCTGATCTGATAATGCTTTATTACCTGAGTGCGCAGAGGTCCACTCAGCTGGCTGGTACGCGTGCCTGGCGGCCAGGGAGCCCGCGGAGCCGATGGACAGGTCCTCTCCGGGCGCCGCGACGCCCATGGCGCTCAGCGTTGCTGTTATTGAGCGTCTGCACAAATTCAACGCAAGGTTAGCGGTAGTTTGAAATCTTATTAGGTAGATGTGTTGCTGGGGAGTTCCGGCACTTCCGCCGTATCTTTTTTTTACGTTAACTTAGAAGTTTGATTTTTTCATAGCTTCATGGAATTGTAGACCCGTGTATATAGTTTTATTTGAACTCGATATTCCACGCGTTCTCGAGATAAAGACAGACGAACAGACAGACAGACGGACAACAAAAAGATTCTATAAGGGTTCCGTTTTTTTCCTTTTGAGGTATGGAACCCTAGTATTTATAATGATAAAGTATTGTATAAAAAAAATGTGACGAACCTAAAGGCGACGCTGCCAAAACCAGGTCTTTCGAATATACTGGCGGGCTCCTGAAGCATCACCTCCTGTCCAATGCCACTGTCTTCGTTCACCGCTGCAAAGTCAGGCTGACTTGCCGACCTGTGGGGAACAAGTTAGTAATAATAATCTTATAATCATAGACAAATTGTTCAGTTCGTGTAACAAACATACAACCAGCGTACTATTATACGACAGTTCGGATTCTTGTTTAAAAAAAAAAGCTATTTAATTAAACTGGAAATAGAATGAAAGAACTTGGAATTAGAATTAGTAGAATATTAGGAAATAGAAATGATGTAGGACTTCAGACCCGTACCAAAATTCAGACCGGACTGGCGTGCAAGCCCATGAATGTGGCGTCTAAGTTAATAAATGCTGACCATGCAAGTCTGGAGAGCGGTCAGCCATTCTACTGTCATTGACAAGGTATACCTAACCTGTTAACTTGAAATCATATGCCTATATGGTTAGGTTCTGTCCCCATGAAGAACAAAATGTGTATGAAATTATGAGCCAGAGAAATTAAACATGCCTAAAAGTTAACGATTTGGTGAAAGTGGAAGCGCCAGGGTAGCCTACGAAATTCCAATTTACTTAAGTTTTTTGTAATTTGCAGGTCAGTGTCAGGTTGTATGTTGATTAAAATACGATTATAACAAGTAGGTATGGCTTTACTGAGTTATAATCATGACTGACTTGCATGACTTGAATAAACGTAGAGGGTCATATTGATGATTTTAATGATTATAATTCGGTAAATACATACTTACGTATTACGTCCGCGAACCATATTTTGTTCAACATACGGCCTGACAATGCACGGCAAAGGCTAGACAAATGCTGATGAATCATAGCGTCTATTAAGCACCTAACTAACGGTCCGGAGAAAGAGAAAATTGGAAAGCAGGTACGGGGGTGGTCTTTGCCCAATAGGGGGCCAGAAAAAGCTAATAAAATAATACCTGGTTAGTGGTTTCTTTTGCGTCTGCTCGGGTGGTTGCTCAGTGAACACATCGGCGACGTTGCCCCTTTGCTGCGGACCGGCCCCGAACGTCCCCACGTACATGACCTCCGAGTCACGACGCATCCCGCTTAAAGACGTAACGGAGCGACGACCTGTCGTCTCTATCTCTCCTACCTGGGGAGACAGAGGTGTGAGGGTGATGGGTAATACCGTTAGGTTTTAACGGTGTAGTTACAGTTTTGTTTTTGTATGTATTAGAATGTAGGTGAGTGTTGCAGAATCGTGTGAAATATTGACTATAAAGTTATAGAGCGTTGGTGCATCGCCCTATGTCCTATATTCTTATTTTTTAGTTAGTGTATTGTGTTATTAGGTTGCAAACAAGCAAGAAATCCTCCTGACGGTATATCGCTGCCGTCTATGGACATCTGCAATACCCATAGACGGCATATCTGTTATATGCGTTTTAGGTGCTGGCATCCGTTGTATTTTTCCTTATCATAGACAAAGCTGAACAGCTGCCTGTAACTGCATCCATGGTTTTCGAACGGGGACAGCAATACTGCATTGCGGTAGAATAAATTATGGTAGTTAGCAGTGGCGAAGGTTAAATATAACTCGATTCCTACCGGCTTCCCTTTGAAAAACGGCACAGTCAGTATTCTATAGACAAATAATATAATCACATTAAAGACATGTACTCCGGCTTATCTCTTAAAAAAATTGACCCTTCGCTACTGGTAGTTAGTACATTTCCAAACGAGTTCCTTCGCAAAGAGCTTACTTGTTATTATATTATTTTACCTCTGACGGCAGCAACTCAAGTTTATTAGTGTACCTATATTTAATGTACGCTATTCACCTTAAAATCATCAGAAATGTTATTATTTCTCCCGAGGGTGCCGTTCCTCAGTTTGCTGGCCAGCGCCTTCTTGTAGACCGCGCCGCGTCCCCTCACGCCCGAGTTGACAGTGCCGACGAGCGCGCTGTACGTCGGCCGGGGCTGTTCGTCCGCTAACAGATTGCCTGGATCATGAAGAGTTGGTGTTACAAAAGGAATGAACGCGTCTGTTGAAAGACACCCACCGCTGGACGTGGGCCTCTCCTAATAGTAAGAGAGCCCATGACCAATTTATTTGGGGTCGGGGCGTTCATCGATAATATTACGAACGTGTGTGAATTATTTTTTATTTCTTTGTTTGTTGCTTTACGTTTCAATGTAACCTACAAATTGTATGACGAATTATTAAAATGACGTTTCTTTAGATTAATGCAAACATATAAAAACATGTTCGATAATATCAGCCATATTATTATTACAGGAAATTAAATGGCATAGATATGAAATCCTGTTTATCAGCGATTGTATGTTATTGCAAAAGACAGAATTTCGTTAAAGGTACCTAGATACCTCTCGCGTCCGGCCTTGGTTCAAGCCATGGTCCGGAGCGAGAGGGAATGGGAAGCCGTCACCTCCTTCTGCGAAGCAGTCATGCTAGTGAAGGAGGTGGCGGGACGTGAGAGGGAAAGAACCTCACGTCCCAGTCGCCGCGGGAGACGCCCTGGGCGTTGGGGGTCATGTGGTGGCTCCCGGCCACCGTAGGCGCGGGCCTGTGGACGGTGAGTTATGGGCCAGCTCGCCATCCGGCCGTCTTATGACGACAGGCCGTGTCGACGGCGCGTTCGTGTTCCACGTGCGCCTCAAAGAGATGTCAGCAAATATGTAGGGATCCGCAAGGGCCGATGCCTGCCAGGGCTGCGGGACTGTTCGAAAGAGATACCGTGGCCTTGGAACACAAAGGGCAAAGAAGGAACATGGATGGGTTTTAGTCAGTACAAGTCTGACACTCCCTTCCGCTCCGCCCAGAGTGGGGGGGGGGGGGTCATTTGATGATTTCCCATCCGAAAAAAAAAAAAAAGGTATCTAGATATTTTGGTCATTTTCAACAAGGAAGAAAGACAAGAAATGATAATCTTGTTCAAATTAACACCAGCAATTTTGCGCTGATTGCAGCTTGGAAATGCTAGGAGACATGGAATATGCTTATTAATCAATAGAACCCGCAAAACCCAACCCACCCCGCACCAACCCAACCCACACTGGGCCCGCGTGGTGCATTTACTCTCACAGAGAAGAGGCCTGTGTCCCTGCAGTGGGAACATTATAGGCTGATTATGCTGCTGCTGCTGTAATCAATAGAAACGGGATATTTACCATGTTTACTGTTTTCTTTGAGTACCCGATATCAGTCAGACAGTCGTCTTCAGTTTATCCGTGATCATGGTGCTTGCAACAGCGCCGAAATATCAGGAACTCAAAGAAAACAGTAAACATGGTAAATATCCCGTTTCCAGTTATAATAATGTTAGTGGCCATGATAGTTTAAAATCTTATATGTTTATTTGTATTGTGTGCTAAACTGCGATGACTTCTCTGCTCAATAAACACAGAGACAGCAATCTTTATAATCTTATACGAGTACCCGCCGTTTCGCCCGCGTGGAATTCGGTAATTCTCCCACAGGTCGTACTACCGGGATAAAAAGTATCCTATGTGTTAATCTAGGTTATAAACTATCTGCTTGCCAAATTTCATTCAAATCTGGTCAGTAGTTTTTGCGTGAAAGAGTTACAAACATCCAGATACATCCTCACAAACTGTCGCATCTACAATAATCTATACAAATAAATAAAATTGAAGTGTCTGTTTGTAATATCAAAATAACAGCTTTTTACTGAATGCATGTGAAAATATATAGCGCACTTATAAGAAAAACCCTTTGTTAAATTTTTGTGTCTTCTGTCTGTTTGTTCCGGCTAATCTCCGAAACGGCTGGACCAATTTTGATGGGACTTTTACTGGCAGATAGTTGATGTTATAAGGTCTAACTTAGGGACTAACCACACTTATTCAACTCTGTTCAGATTTTGTCCATAGAAAACAATGATTTTGAATGGAGATGCGTATGCATCCGTTCAGCTTTCCGCGTCTATTCAGATGTGTACGCATCTCCATACAAAATCGTTGTTTTCTAAATTATTAGGGTTCTATAAAGCTCAGCATTGGGCCCTGAAACAGTGACACGGGGTCACGGCAGACCACGATCTCCTTCTAGGTCGGTGGAACGAACTGGATGTCTTCTGTTGTCTTGAGAATTGGAAAGAAGTAGCACAGAAGCGTGAGCTTTGGAAGGAGTGGAGGGAAGCCTTTGCCCAGCAGTGGGACAATGTGGGCTAGCTATAAATAAATATTAGGGTTCCGTGCAAAAAAATTAAAACCTGTTAAAATTGTTAACAAAATCCAATTACAAAAGGGAAGTAATATTTTTTTATAATAGTTTCACACGAACGAAGATAGCGAGCAACAGCTAGTTTTATAATATTATAGTAGGATTTTAACTGCCAAAATAATATCTACTTCCGTTGCTATATCGATAACCCTCAATGGTTTAACCTAATTCCTGCCCTGCTGAAATTTCAATCCTTGGAACCAGACAGGAGGAGCTCGTGGCTAAATAATAACAGCCGCTCGGTTCGATCTTTAGGTTAAGCTGCACTTGCCTAGGTTGGTCCGTGGATGGGTGGCCACCCATTACATACCGACTTTCTTCCGTGCCTCGGAAAGCACGTTAAGCCGTTGGTCCCCGCTCACATTTGTAGATCTTTGATAGTCGTTAGAGGTAGTAAGTGGCCCAAAAATCTGACAACCAGTCTTACCAAAGGGCATCGTATTACCCAGAACTAACTGGGTTGTGGAGATCAGATAGGCAGTCGCTCCACGTAAAATACTGGTATTCAGCTGCATCCGGTTAGACTGGAAGCTGACCCCAAAATAGTTGGGAAAAGGCTAGGCAGATGGCACCAGACAGTTGAAAATCCAACAAGCATTCAGTTGCCAGTACCTACAGATTTTAAAATAGAACTTACCATGGCTAGTAGATCTGGTCATCTTCTGCTTAAGTGCCCACAGCACATTGCTAGGTCTATGCGGCATCGTATGCACCTCCTCCGCGTACCCCTGGTCCCATTCCTTGGCGAGCTTCTTCAGTTCCTTCTCAGCTACCAACTCGGCCTTACTCTGTCGTTTCACGTACTGCTTGTGCGATTTCTCGTAGTCTTTTTTGGCTTTCTCCTTTAGTGATTTTGCTTTTTTCCTGGAATTAACGATAGGAATTGGATATAAGTGAGGATAGATGAAATGTAAATGCGGTGCTGTTCCACAAACGATGGGCCACTTAATATCGTGTCCTGCGTGTCCTGTTGTTTGTTCATTACAGGAACTGGTGGCCGCTACTGAAGACGCCAAGCTCGTGGCCCTGGCAGCTGAGTTAGGGGTTAGAAGATTCCGATACAAATCGATTGCCATGAGTTTATTTGTGGTATATATTTGGATGAAGCAAATGTTAAAAAAATCATAAGGCAATACTGACGGCACGGTTGGCGCAGTGGCTGGCTGCTGCGCTGCGTGTCGCGGGTTCGATCCCCGCACGGAACAAATATTTGTATGGCTTACAGGTAGTTATTCCGGGTCTGGTTGTTTGTGTATGTGAGTTTAAATGTTTGTAAACGCACCCACGATACAAATTCCTAGTGTGGGGCAACGTTTAAAAAAAAAAAGAAAACATCATCAAACTCCGCTACATACAGTGTGATTCATTTGAGTGCAGAAAGTTTTCAGATACTCGGAAACCTTCTTAGGAAACATATGCTCAAGGGAGCGAGCGTAGCTGAGGGCAAAAGCTAGTACTCAATAAAAGTAAAAGTCATGAATCCACGAAAACCCAAACACTGTGCTTGTAAGTAGTTTTGTTTTAATACATTAAGAAGACAATGGAGTAGTTCACTGTTTTCAGATTAATTAAACCCATCCACGTAACGTTACGGAACCCCAACTTGTATCATGTCACAACCATTACTCTACTACCCCGGATTCTGCTAACGATGGGAACTATTATACAACGCAATTATAAAACTGCGTCTCGAACATTTCTACAAGACATTAGAATTAACACATGAAATGCGTGCGCAGTTATGTAGTTAGTTAACATTAGGGAAATCATTAACGGTATAATTTAATTACTTTAGTCGAAAGTTTAGTTGCTTATGTAACTTTTATACGTAAGAACCCTTTGGACTTGGAGAGCACGCTACAAGAAAATTTAATGATGACTCATGGATAGACAAGTCTTGCTATCAACCCATTCGTATACCTTCTCTTAGCTTAGGTAGCTAAGATGACATGGATGAGACCTACAGTGTTCAAGCTAGTGGATCTAGACGGCCGTAAGCTCCAGAAACCCTAGGAATTGACCAGGTTGTGGGAGGTAGGTACCTTCTGTAGATTTAGAGCCTGCTTCTATGACCAGATACTATGATAATGATACTAGCGTGACCTAGTGGCTGCACCGTTGGTGTTGGGGTCGCAAGCGCGACTGCTAAGCGTGGGGTGGAGTTACGATTCTCGGGTCAGACAAAGTGTTATTGGGTTTTCCATTACGAATTTCTCAGTAGCGGCCAGGATTCAGGATACGTGCCTGGTTGATGGTAATAGGTTCGCCCCTAAACCAGTTATACCTATCTGTTTATTCGAATTCACCGCCCAAATAAGTTAACCGGTATACACACGGAGTAGGTGAAAAAAGCCAGGCAAGCAATAAACAGGCCGCAACAAAGCTGTCCAGAAATATAAATAACTCACTTATCATTATTCTCCAATTTCGCCGTCGCCTGGTCCAGATACCGCAGTATATCGTCGCGACCATTGATGGCCGCTAGCTCCTGGGCAGTATGGCCATCCACGTCCATCGCGTACACGTTGGCTCCGAAGTTGATGAGGAAAGTGACGCATTCTTTGTGGCCGCGGGCTGCTGACAGGTGCAGCGCTGTGTTGCCGAAATAGTCGGCTTTGTCAGGTTCTCCTCTGTAAAACCAAAATAGAAATGAAGTTTAATAACATAATTTGGTCTTGCAGTATCAGCTCATGATTTCATATGTTTGTAAATGAGGTCATCAAATTTCGCATGATACAAGAACCGTAAACCACATTTCTGGTGTCATAACATTGTCAATAGTTTGGAAATGTACATTATTGTAGATCAGGTATTTTTACCTACAAACGAACGGCAATGGCTCGCCGCAAAAATGGTTTAAATGAAGTGAAAGTGTTGACGTCAATTGTGGATCACTGGCAATTTAAATTTTTGTAACTATGAAATTGTTTAGATTTTTCTATAATAATAATTATGCTAATTGCTACGTTTTTTTTTTCTAGACATAGGGATCCAGACAGCTTTTAAATAGTACCTTCTATTTTCAAAAGATGCTCGTAAAATATGTTCTTGTGATACGACCTGTCCATTGTAACACCTTATGAAACTTTTAAGTTTCTTAGTGCATTTAAAAAAAAAAAGCTATTTTATTAGTATGTATAAAAACCTATTATTTTAAATGTATCTTTCTCTAGCATAATGCGCATATCCAATAGTAACCATCTAGGCTATTTATTCACGTAAACTAACTTTGTTTGAAATGGAATTTCGAAAGGGAATAATGTGACAAACAGTATATGTTTTTTAATTTGGAAGAAAGCACAAGGAAATTCTAAATTGACGCAGTAGACCTTCCATCCTAACGACCACTGACAGGAGAAACTAAATTTAATGACTTGCAAATATATTATCTCTGAGTTGAAAATATGAAAACAAAATTTGCATTCTAAAAGTTGTAAGTACAGTACACAACATTTAAGTACCTATCAATAAAAAATATACATTGTATTAAAAAAAAGGATAAGGATGTAAATAAATACATACAGGGTGTAACGGACAGCCCTCCGCAGACTGATGGGCGAATTCAGTATAGTATTTTACTAAGATGACGGTACAAAAAATTATTTCAGGAACGTTATGGGAATCCAATAAATTTGATTTGTTTTATTTCCCCATACACAATGTATCGTTAAAGTGGGTAACCGCTCGTAGCGAACGGCAAGCGCAACGACGAGTTCGATGAACTCTGTAGCAGGACAGAAAGTGAACAGCTGATTTCACGCGTCGTTCGTTAGAGTATTTAAACATCCATTGTTGGTTTTTTGATTTTAGTCGTATTATTTACATAAAGGGGTTGCTGCGTACAGAGAATTTAATTTTACATTGAAATAAAGGATGAAATAAGATTTCATCACATGAGACTCTATATAAGAGGAAGTTTGAAAGTGGCGCCGGTGACTGAAAAGTTGTGTGGTAATCGTTTGTCGTGGTATGGGCATGTGATGCGGAGGAATGAGGGAAATGTTGTGAGGAAAGTTTTGAGTAAGAATGTGAATGGGTATATGAGTAGAGGAAGACCAAAAAAACGATGGATGGACTGTGTAAAGAATGATATGGCAAGAAAGGAGGTGTCTGGCGAGATGACGAGTAATAGAGAAGTATGGAAGAAGAAGACATGCTGCGCCGACCCCAAATGAAATGGGATAAGAGCAAAGGAATGATAAGATTTCATCACATGATCAAAATTCATCTTTTACAGTAGGGAATTGTGACGTGAAAACTGCAGTGGGTGTAGTACACAATAAATAATCAGCGTCTGACATATTTAGTATTTCGATTAGGGCGCATTGTAAATAATGTTTTATCTACACGTAATATTACATTATCGCGACTGTAGATTAGTCTAGAATTGTTTTATTTGGCTTCGACACGTAGTAGGACGAGATGACGGGTTACTAAGTAGAAGGTGTTCTAAATTTTCTACCTATCCCCCCCACGGGAAAAAGGCGTGAGTCTATGTAATGTATGTACGTAAGGAAACTTGTTAAGCATGGCATCAACTATTCGTCACGAATCAAGTGTTCTCTGCGTATCTGATTTGCGATTGGATAAAAAACCGGCCAAGTGCGAGTCGGACTCGCGCATGGAGGGTTCCGTACTATACTAGTAGGGAAAGGAAAAGGTAATTGAAATAAATTAAAGGGGGCTTCCCCTTTAATTTATTTCAATTACTTGTTGTTATAGCGGCTACAGAAATACACATTATGTGAAAATTTTAACTGTTTACCTATTACGGATAATGAGATACAGCCGGCTGACAGACGGACGGATGGACAACGGAGGCTTAGTAATAGGTTCCCGTTGGTTACCCTTCGGGAAGGGAACCCTATAAAGGCCACAATTACACATTACGTGGAATATACGCAGGAATACCTAGCGTATATTATACCTAGTTTTAAATTGACCATCCATTTCTCAGCTGGATGTGCACGGGGAGGATTAGCTCGCTAGTTGCTAAGTTCAATCGTGCGCAGCGGTCGCAGCTGACGATCCCGTCTTCATTTTCATGCAAAGGGAAGCTTGATTTGCATGCGTAGTTTAGCCGTAAGATGCTGTGGAACGGCGCCACGGCGCATTTAGTCCAATGAATTTATGTTTCAAGAGCGATTTTCTTACATATTCAAATGTCCAAGGGCAATCAAGATGGCAAATAAGCAGTAGGCCATGGAATGGTAAAGTAGTCACCGCCAGGCGCCAGTCTAGACTACTGCGGTTCCGGAAACAAAGCAGATGGCTTTGTTCCGAGACACAGCTGGGATGTCTCTTATGCTTGTGATGGAGCAGCCTTGAAACAGCATGGTGGATTAAGGCCCTCCCACTCTAATGGAGCTGGGGCTTTGGATCTCAGGAGTGGGAACGTTAAAAGCTGATCAGCATCATCTGCCTAGCCTTTTCCCAACTACATATGTTAGGGTCGGCTTCCAGTCTAACCGGATGTAGCTGAATACCCAGTATTTTACATGAAGCGACTGCCTATCTGACCTCCACAACCCGGTTAGTACTGGGCAATACGATACCTCTTGGTAAGACTGGTTGTCAGACTTTCGGGCCACTGAGTACCTGCAACGACTGCAAAGATCTACAAATTACAGTCGGCACAAACGGCTTAACGTGCTTTCCGAGGCACGGAGAAAACTCGGTATGTAATAGGTGGTCACCCAACCACGGACCAACCTAGGCAAGCGCGGCTTAACTTGAAGATCGACCCGAGCGCCTGTTATTATTTAGCCACGAGCTCCTCATCAACGTTATAAGCTGATGATGCCTGTAATTACATTGACAAATTTCAAAGGGTACAATGACTAGGGAACTCACCCTCTTCCGCATAAAAGGCGGAGTGCCTCTATGTGTCCCTCGAAGGCAGCCCACAGCGTGGGCGTCATGCCCGACTCATCCTTGTTGTTGCATTCCTTACGGGTGGCCTCTCGCAGCACCTCTAGCAGACCGTCTTTGGCCGCTCTGAAAAGAATAAAGAGCAATAAGTTTAAGTGGTGGTCCAGCGCAACGGCTCCGTCGGTTCGAACCCAGCACGCTACTTTGCTTAACTTATATCATGACGAAGTACTGCTTTAGAAACGGTGAAGGAAAATATCGTGAAAGACCAATGTCCTATAACCAAAAATTTGGAGACATGTGACCTCTACTAATCCACGCAGGGTCCGTATTGTGGATTTCGGGTCAGTTCCTCACAAACAACAGCAACATACATTTATTTCCAGGCAACTTTGGCCCATAGAAATATACCTTACAGACTAACATACATAATTATGATAAAATACAAATTGTGTGTTTGTTTTTTTTGTGTTTCAAAGAGAGGACACTTTGACTGTGACCCAGGAACAACGTAAAAGTATCTTGGTTAGCGTATGGCCGCAGTGGCCCTATTTGAAGGTGAAAAACCTGGGGCGAGATTCTGACATCTTGTCACGGGATTTTTTCCTCCAGTAACCTTTGTCTGGTTTATCCATTTTAGCGCAGTTACCCCTCATATAATTCAATTACGAAAATAACAATAGTGTAATGAGTCTTAAACAAACAGCGATATTACTTTTATTCCTATTAAATGATTATTTATTTTTATAATGTTAGTGATAATATTAGCGACCGTCATCTGCCTAGCCTTTTCCCAACTATGTTGGGGTCGGCTTCCAGTCTAACCGGATGCAGCTGAATACCAGTATTTTACATGGAGCGACTGCCTATCTGACCTCCACAACCCACTAAGTACTGGGTAATACGATACCTCTTGGTAAGACTAGTTGTCAGACTTTTTGGGCCAGTGACTTGCTAACGACTGTCAAAGATCTACAAATGACAACCGGGACCAACGGCTTAACGTGCTTTCCGAGGCACGGAGGTAACTCGGTATGTAATGGGTGGTCACCCATCCACAGGCCAACCTAGGCAAGCACCGCTTAACCTAAAGATCGACCCGAGCGGCTGTTATTATGTAGCCACACATAATGTTAGTGACAATGATATTTTAAATCTTATATTTATTTTTATGTGCTAAAAATATAATTGTACAAAATCGGTAGCACACTGATGGCGTCTGCCACATTTTTACATTGATAGGTACTGGTTGCCGCAAGCCTGTAGAGAAGAAGCGGGTTGCAATCCGTCAGTGCACATTTTGTTTAGGACACGATGTCTTTCTTCTCCGTTTTAAGAGCAGTGATGATGAAATAATTTGCAAAAAGAAAAGTACCTGTCTGGGCACTAACAAAGTAATTTCTCTCTCTACATCTGAATCGTACCGTGGTTTTTGTCACAGTAATATTGTCTTTCCCGTGGGTATCATTCCTCGGTAAGTATACGAATTGTTTATATTAATCGTATTTTATCTTATAGCCTGATTTGTTATGACGTAATGAGTAGAACATTTTGGAATATCTTATACGGTACATGCTAAACTGGCAATTTCTGGGTTTTGTCATTACCGTGGACTTTTGAATCCACGGTAATGACATTGATTCCTTGGTAATGACTATCTCCACTTATCCTGCAAAGATGCAGATGTTGCATTTATGCCTATATCTCTGGCATTTTGCAAAAAAAGAATTTCCCGGCACAACCCTAGCACTGACCTGCTTTTAAACACCGCTGATAAATAGCTTTCTTTTGTATACGTAATTAATTTGATTTTCTCTGATTATATTAAATTCCGTCTTGTACATGTACATAATAAGTATTTCTTTGTAGTTCGACACACGATATCGTTTCCGTCATCGAAACATCGACATTATAATTATCAAAAAGTGATAATCAAAGTATTTAGTTATCTGTCTTGTTGTAAACGTGGATAACATTTTTAAGACAGAAATGAAATCATCACAGGTTTTAGTTTTGTTTAAGGTAATTGCTACGATCGGAGACTGAGACGATGTTTTTATTACGAGTTTAAGCTTTTATTTAACTTGCCTTGTTAGTTATTATTTAGTTAGTGTGTATTTGTCAAATCTTGTAAAAGAATTTCAAACTAGTGCCTTTCAGCCGATTGAACTGTAATCTTGTCACACAATCACACACCTTTGGTTCTGGCGAGAATACATTTATTTGATAGACATGACTTGATCCTGCAGCCAGGATCGACTTACCACGACGGACTCCTCAACATTTAACAACACTTGCTTGGATGCTGAGATCGATTGATTGCTGCAATCGCTTGGATGTTTATTGTTTACACAATATCATAACATAACATAACGGCTGTATGCTCTGAGGGGTACGCAGATGCGTACAGTGTAGGTACCCAGGTTGCGACAGTTAGGTATATTAACTTCCATTTTTTTGATGATAAGCCTATTACCATGAAATGTATTGTTGACAATGTAAAATAAATGTATAGCAAATATGTATAGGATATTACAACTAAAAATGGAAAAATAAAAAATCTTTTTTTGCAAAAAATAAAAGCAAAAACACAGAAAATTGAAAAATAACTTCAGCTTCAGAAGTCGGTGACAAAAAAAGTAAATCAAACAATCACAAGTCACCGACTTCATCAAACAATCACAAGTCACCGACTTCTGAAGCTAAAGTTATTTTTCAATTTTCTGTGTTTTTGCTTTTATTTTTTGCAATTTTTTATTTTTTATTTTCTTTTCTTCGTTTTAATAAAAGCTTGTGTTTTAAAGTTCATTCATTTTAATTTTGTAATTAAAAACCTATGTAGCGGCCTAGACAAAGTGAAATTATTACAGCGTTAAAGATGCTAAAAAATTCAAAAATATGTTGGATTGATATAAATGTAAGCTACTGAAATTTACAAAATCAATATAATTGAAAGTCTTTGTTGAAATTAATACGAAGTAAACGATTTTTTAAAATCTAATCTCTTTCTCCCAACTTGACATGACATGATCATTTGCAACAAAACGTGACATATACTAGGAGTACTTCCATCACCGAGCGTTTTATGTTGATCACAAATTGGGGATTTGGCTGTCAAAATACAAGGGGAAAGGAACACCGATGTTAAAACGGTTACCACGTTTTCAGTACATCATTTAGAAGGTCGCAGCTAGACTTAAGCGTGATAAACTTAAAACAAGGCCACCTGCATACCCTACAATTTCGTCAAAATTGTTCTGACATGTCCGCTTTGTGCTCGGAGTTTTTCGGCCAAAGTTGGCTATGCTAGCCACTTGAGGGCACATGATAGAGCAGCACACCAAAGCTCTCGACAACCTTCCTAGAAAGCCATCGAATGCAGTCGCTGTGGCCGAAATCGGCTAGATGGCATCATCATCACATCATTCAGAAATTTTTCATCGGTAATCTAAACAAAAATCAGGTGTTCCATACATTTTGACCGTGTAGGTACAACTGTTTTAATAACCGACGAAACATTTCTGTGGAGTTCAGATATGTGGTCAACCATTTTAGCGTCGGTGTTCCTTCTATCCTGTATAAAATACGAGAAGTCTAAGTAACTATATACAATCAGTAGTGGAGTAATCATATTCAATTGACATGTAGTTAAATGAAGAATTTAAATGCATGTCATTGACCTTCCCCCAGAGGTACCAACACCTGCACGTCACCCATAATCGATACAATGATAACGGCATCACTACACGGAATTATGACCTTTACTAAGAGCAACGGACGTGTGATAATAGGGTGTATTTTTTGGCACGGTATGGGCTACCCTCGGCAATGCTGTGCGAGCAAGCGTGAACGTGGTATACTATGTCATGTCACGATGAGCATTTATTGTTTTTGGTGTTTCAACTGTCAAAAAAGACCTTTCGGCGCCTGAATGTCGTGTCGTTTCAATTTGAATATTTGAACTACATAACCTCTACTGTTTTAACAATATGAACTCAAGACAATGAGATAGCATTCTCAACCACTGTTGAAAACATCGACGACTGTAATGTTGATATCATTCTAACAATGTGATCTTATTGATGAAAACGAAACGAAACATGATGACGACACGATATGAAACGTGATAATTATCACAGCAGTTTGAAAACCTCAGACAAATGCGACAAGGCTGGCTGGCTGTTGAGTGGGAAATAGGCAGGTCAGCCACTTGATGGTAGTAGCAAATGCGACCTACAGGCATCTGGAATAACCCAGGTATCGTAAATGCATTGCCATTCAAGAGACAAAGCTAAACTATCGCTGCATGTGGAATGTGATCTTTGTGTCCCTGTAGTTTTCCCAGTTGGAAATGATCCAGGAACGTAAAGGCATAAAAAGTACATATCCTTTGTCCTTCATGCCCCAGGCCATGGTACTCTTGTGTGCCAAATTTCATCGAAATCAAAAAAGCGATATAGACAGACGGAGTCATTTTCGTAGAAGATAATATTCGTGTGGAAAGCCGAAGGATTTTCATAATTATGATCAAGTGTCTCGTTGCCATTGTCAATGTTGAGTGACACTTCCCCGCTCCGTCCGGAATACGTGGAAGTTAGAGGTAGAGGAGACACGCTTGGCCTGTCACCACGTATGTAGTTCAATGTCCCGCCGAATTCGCTTGTTTTATGATGACGAATACGGCGTAACTTGCGCCTTGTTGGTCTAGCGGTGGCAAGGGCGACTGTTGAGCATGAGATCCTGGGTTCGAACCCCTGGCCGGACAGTGTTATTTAGTTTTTCCATCAGGACTTGTGCCCGGTTGATAAATAGACTCGACCCCTATGATAGACAGCTGGCGACCGCGACATGTGGGTGTACTATTAGGTACACGGGGTACCAGTAGCTAAGGGTCAATTTTTGTTGAGGTAAGCCGGAGTACATATCTTTAATAAGATTATATTATTTGTCTATAGAATACGGACTCGGCCATTTTTCAAAGGGGAGCCAGTAGGAATCGTGTTGTATGGAACCTTCACCACTGCGGGGTACACCTCTATTTAACCCTTCGGGGATTACAGGCGTGTTGTTATGAATGCGGGGTGAGTATGGTGGACGGTGGAAGCGATATGCTGATTAGTGAGACTGGGGCTCAGGGCTGGGTACAGAGGTAGGTGGAGTATCTGCCAAAACTTTAGAATAGTGCGAGCTTTGGTTCATCTTATCACTCGTCTGGAACAATAATATGACGTTCAATGTATCTTACTACTATTATGTATAACCCTACATTGGCCGCGTAAGCGGGCACGCTCTTTACGCCTGGAGGCTGTATTTATGCTTGAGTAAGAGTATATATTTGTTTATTATTGGTGTGAGCTTGCTAACATGTGACAATATTTTAACGAAATTAATGGATTCTTTGTTAATATTATCTTACACACTATTGAATAGAATCTGGTTCTTCTAACCTAACGGACAGATGTGTTGCTGCGGAGTTTGTTCAGCCACATCTTCGTCCCAGCTAAAACACTACGAAGTGTCGAAGGGTGGGCGTTTTCGGGGACTGCCTCTTGTAACCGTTGACGTTCAAAAAGTGCTGACTATCAGCCTAATTTGGATAAATGACTTCTGATTTTGAATGGTCCGTCGAATTCGCAGAACACTAATCAACATTCAGCCATGGGGGAAACGGAGATCATGGCAACACAGAGGTTGGCAAAAAGGAAGAAGTAGGTATAGGGGTACCTAAAGGGTGTAACAAGACCCTTACTGAAGCCGAAAGACACTTGTCCTCTCCGTCATTAATAAATAAATTTATTTAATTGCGATCACGATAATAATTTTGTTAGAAATTATGGTTTTAAAACACAACACAAGTGTTATTTATAACTGAATATTAATAAGTTGTTGAAATTGAACATTCTATTTTTTTTTTCTATAATTACAACTTCAATTCGATAGTAACATTCGAGGAAAAGAGATATGTTTTTAATATTTTGATCCATATTTTATAAAAACGACACTGCGGAGTGCAAACTTGTGTCTGACGAATCGCTGCGTGTGCTATGAAAACCGAGACAAACCAGTTGCGTAGCTGGCAGGGGATGCCGCGGGAATCCGCGGGATGTCTCGGTAGCTGCCGCGGCAAAACCCCCTGCACTGTCGTGCGCTGGCCCTCCCTCGGCATGCCGCGGGGCAGTAGATGCCGTGCATGCCGTGGCAAAATCCTCTGCCCTGTGTCGTCTTTGTGCGTTGGCCTATACGCTTATGCAACGCCAAATTTATTAATAGCTTTTCTAAAATGTTTAGAAAAGCGTATAGTAATTTTATTTTTGGTCAATAAATCATTTTAATTATTATTTTTATCATAATTAGGCGGTGTTTTATATCATAATAAGATCGTAAATTCGCTTTCAAATGCATAACATTACTGTAAGAATGATTATTAATTTCAACATATTGAATAACATCATTTTATAAATTCTGGTAATATCTCAGAGTTCAGCCACTGCTGGGTAAAGGCCTCTCTTTGCTTGTGCCAAGCTCCTCGTTCTTGTGCCAGCCTGATCCAGAATATTCCCGACTAATAATGGTAATATCTACCTAGGATTTATTATTAAGCCTATCGTATCAGGTAATTTCTAATTACCGAACGAATAAAACTGAATGTTATCGGAAATACCTCAATACAGCGATATCTTATCGAGATTGTACCTACCAAAGACTAGATTGTCCTGTTTTTACTTACTTATGAAACCTGTCCGTGGTCATTTTTATACTTTTTCACAGCACTGGCAGCACAAACACCTCACCGAGACCGTACGAAAGTTTATTCAACTCATTTTGAACAGATTGCCACAGTTTAGAACCGCGAAATTGATAAGCTGGGAAAGTTTGTCGTTTTGTCACACTTCACACTTTTGCGAATTAGAATTGTTACTATTTTTCACTTAATTTAATAGCTGTACTCAATATAATTTAGGAACTATGTGATTGTAGTTTGATTCCGGGTTCGTAAATAAATGTTGTTTAGTCGCTACGTGTAATACAATAATAACAAACACCTGTTTCACTCAGGTGAAACACAGACTGTTTTTACAGATGCAATACAAACTTACGCGTCGTCAAAATTCGAATGAGTGAGGTGAATGATCGTAGGTAACAATGAATGAAGGCTGTATTTCGCGAATAACTTTCAATGATCTTTTCGAGTAACAGCGACATCTAGCGACTGTGGAGGATATTTTATACAGCGCCACCTAATATGGAGTAGCAGTACTGTAGAGCTTGGCGGAGATTTTAGTTAGTATTGCTATTCCACAATAGATGGCAGTACATACATTCATCTGAGAAAATAGTACAAAAAATGAATGGTAATTGTTTTCCAAGTTATCAACAGATTTCTGAACTTACATTATTGATATAATTTATCAATGCTTTTGTATCTGTTGGAAAGGGGTTTGTGGCTAGTGAACAGCCGCAGAAGCTACACATGCAGGTGGAACCGTAGATGTATGACCAAGAATTACATCCATGCCTAAAAGTATGACACGCGGATGGCTGTCTTTACGGGCAGATAGAAACCAGAAAGTGAAATCCAATCTTACCAACGGGTAATACCTACATGTATCTAACACAGTATTTTGTGTTGTAGAGGTCAGATAGGTTGTTAATACTGGCATTCAGCTGTATACGGCCAGGTTTGAGACCAACTGATGAATTGCGGCCAAATCTAAACCTATTTAGCTCGAAAAAAAAATAAGAGTTAACGTTTGATTAAGCCTTGGAGGATGGTTTTTGGGCGGAAACAATGCACTAGTGTACATTCATGACATTGGTTTAGCTGAAAGGGGTAGAGAGGTACCTTCATTAGATTTATAGATGTTATAAATATCTAATCCCGAGAATTCTGTTGGCAGTCGTAAATCGAAAGCTAGAATTGAAGTTGTTGTTTTGAAAGCTGGAACTGCAGAAGCATTAAAAAAGAAGAAAACCGATTGAGAATATCACATCATATCATTTACATCCTTTACATATCCAGTTTTAAAACAAACGGCCTCCTTCCTACTTATGATCGAGTTTAATAGATTTTGGCAGTGATATAAAAGAATATATAGGTATATTTATAGTATTTTATATATCCTTGTAGTTAATCTTATTATTATTTAAAATTATTTTCAGATATACACCTACCACTGCTTGTCTCTGCATCACCCAAAGGTTGACTGGTAGAAAATGCCTATGGCATTAAGTCCGCCTCTGTACTTCTGTGCTTGAAGTGTTAAATAAATAAATAAATACCTTACTATTAACAAGGCGCAGCTTCCCATCACTTACGCTGTCAAGTTGCAATACCGCAAAGGAGAGACCAAGTTATCATCAGAACAAAGCCACAACCCACAGACCCACATTAAAAGCATTGTTTGATAAATAATAAAAGGCGAGTGATAGGCTCGAGTAGATTTTCCACCATTATCATTAAAAGAGCCGCAAAAAGCTCACCTAAAAGTGAATTATTGTGTGTTTATCTCGAGTGCCGGATAATATCGTGCGCGCGATAAAACAACCACAGGCCACTTATCTAGGCGTTTAACTATTTTTAGAGGGTTCATAGATAATAGTAGATTAGTCAAAAATAAATGCTATTAAGTTAGGGGAAAATGGTTTTCCTGACTCCAATAATAGAACACTTAGTTGTGATACGAACAATAATAAAGTTCCAAGTAAGCGAGCACCATCGTTTTAGTTTCATACTTTCATTGTAGCTGAGCTAGGTCTAATGCTCGATCAACTGAGCCACGTCAGTCTCCAAGTCGGGCTTTCAATGAATATGACTAAAACAAAACTGATGACGAACAGCACAGAGCGTAACATAGAAATTGGTAGTTTGGTGATTGAATATGTCCATGAATATAGCTCGGCCAGATAGTCTCTTTCCAGGCAAGACAAGATAAAGAAGTTGCTCGACGCACCGAGAATGCCTTGAAGAGCTTCTGGTCGATGAAACATTTGATGAAGGGATCTCTCCCTCTTGTATTTAAGCGAAAGCTCATGGACATGTGTATTCTCCCCATCCTCACCTATGGAGCGCAAACGTGGTCGCTTACAAAACGTCAGAAGTCCGCACTTGGGGTCTGACAACGAGCTATGGAGCGAAGTATGCTGGGTGTCAAACTTACGGACCGCGTCAGAAACTCCATACTTCGCCCCAAAACTCAAATAGCTGATGCTGGCCTTACAGCTGCTAGATTGAAGTGGAACTGGGCTGGTCACGTCTGCCGCATGTCGGAGGAGCAATATGCAAAAATTACCACTCACACAACGTGTCAACGCCGCCAGTTTGTTAGGCATATTACCAGCTGACACCGTTGAGCAACTAACAGCGTTGAGAAGGTTTTTGTTACCCTTTTGTAGTTTGTTGTTAGTTTATTTAATAGTTTTTAATTTATAATGTTAAAGAACATATACACCAACAGTACAGCTAGAATAAAATTAGAAAAAGAGGGGAAACTAATAAAAATAAATAGAGGTGTACGTCAGGGGGACCCGTTTGGGAAGCCGTAACCTCCTTTTGCGAAGCAGTCATGCTAGTGAAGGAGGTGGCTGGACGTGAGAGGGAAAGAACCTGACATCCCAGCCGCCGCGGGAGACGCCCTGGGCGACGGGGGTCACGTGGTGGCTTCCGGCCACCGTAGGCGCGGGAGCACGGCGAGTTATGGGCTAGCTCGCCGTCTGGCCGTCTTATGACGACAGGCCGTGTCGACGGCGCGTTCGTGTTCCACGCGCGCCTCAAAGAGGTGTCAGCAACCGAGTAAGGGTCCGCATGGGCCGATGCCTGCCAGGGCTGTGGGACTGTTCGAAAGAGATACCGTGGCCCTGGAACACAGATGACAAAGAAAGAACATGGATGGGTTTTAGTCAGTACAAGTCTGACACTCCCTTCCGCTCCGCCCAGAGTGGCGGGGGGGGGGTCATTTGATGATTTCCCATCCGAAAAAAAGGGGGGTCCCGTTGTCACCTAAATTGTTCACAGCTGTATTAGAAGAAATCTTCCGAAAATTAAAATGGGACGAGTATAGAATAAACATAAACGGCGAACAACTTTCACACCTACGTTTCGCCGACGACATCATATTTTTCCCCACGACAAAAGAGCATATACAGAGCATGCTAATAGACCTGGATAAAGAAACTCGCAAGGTAGGTCTAACAATGAACACTTCAAAAACTAAAGCCATGACAAACGTAAAAGAGTACACTTACTTAGGCCAGAAAATCTTAATTACTGATATAATGTCAAAGGAAATAGATACAAGAATCGGAAATGTATGGAAATGTTACTGAAACTAAGATGACCGTCAAAACAAAACTAGATAACACCTGCATACTCCCAGTCTTAACATATGGCTGACAGACTTGAGCCCTCAGTAAAGCGCAATACAGGACACTGGAAACATGCCAGACAGCAATGGAAAGAAGCATGCTGAATATAAGGAAGTCAGACAGAGTAAAGAACAAAACTATCAGAAGACGCACGAAAATTGAAGACGTAACAATGAGGATAAGAAGACTAAAGTGGAAATGGACTGGTCATATAACAACTGGCATTGAAAAGTGAAACAAAAGCATAGTATTTTTTAGTTTTTTTTTAGTTCCCAAGAAATAGGAAATTAATCGAGGTAGACAGGTGGGAAGACGTAATAAAGATCACAGCAGGGAA
Source organism: Noctua janthina (assembly GCA_963576755.1). Lineage (NCBI taxonomy): Eukaryota > Metazoa > Arthropoda > Insecta > Lepidoptera > Noctuidae > Noctua > Noctua janthina. Next base: position 5,496,306 of record OY755055.1, on the reverse strand, counting down.
AGCATAGACTAGGAGAACGCATAATAGAACGCAGAAACGGAGGAGACCTTTGCCAAAATTGGGCAAACATACCGGGCTGTCGGTGTCATCGGCTCGGCAGAGTTGTTAGATTAAGATTAAAACTAAATATAAAAACCTATATAAGGTCTATCTTTTCATACACGAAATATTTTAAGACTAACTTCTATAAGTCGTAAAGTCGCCATAGCAACGAAAAAAAAAATTATCTGAGTGTTTTATTTTACGCAATTAAAATTCTAAAATTTTTTGAGACAATTTGCATACAACCTTTACTCCCATATTCTAACAATGACAGTAGGAAAATACGACGTAGTAAGAATATATTTTGTGCAGTATTTATTTTGTGGGCTTGACCCACAAAATAAATACTAATTTTAAATTATTTATTTTTTATAAAAACATATCTCAGATAAAAAAAAATCCCTTGAAATGGCTTTGTTATAGCCGTTAGATGATTCCGTGAAAATATTTCGTGTACGAATAGTTAGACCTTATATGTATATACATATATATAATTATAATTAATAGTGAATATAGTTAATTTACCCTACTTAAAAAATTGTATATTAAGATACATAAATGATAAAATGAACTATAGGCAAAATTAATTTCACTGCTCAATTCAAAGCTCTCAAACGTTTAAAGCTCACGAGTGCGTGGCAATCAGTGCGATATGATTATGAAGCAAGTGCGATAAATTGTGATACCAAGTGCGTAATGTATTACGTACTCTCGCCTCCATAAGTGCTACATGCGAAATACATTAATGATAACACCTAATGGATGACAAATATTTGTACAGCGTGCAATTAGCTGGTAATATAAAATTTTGGTAAAAGATATATTAGGATAGATTATGACTGATAGATAATTGTTAGTGGAGCCGCCAAGCTTTGTAATTAAACTATAAAGCTTTTAGGATAAGGTGTACTTTAATCACGTTGTTCATCAATCAATATTGCGTATCTGATCAGGCTGTCGCGAACAACTGCTGGGCATTGCTGGTTTACCCCTAAAAGAATGTTAAGTGAACCAATAAAACCCATCCTTAGAATATTTACAGAGCATAACAATTTACAGGAGTTTTTATTTCTAAAAATAATTTATTTCGACCAGCCCCCATAGCATGACCACCGTAGACAAGGATTTCTTTTACGGAAGAATCGACAAAATGACAGATAGTGCAAAGAAATCTGTCATCGTGTCGACACAATCTGTCATTTTGTCGATTCTTTCGTCAAAGAAATCCTTGTCTAAGGTAGTCATGCTACGGGGGCAGTGATATGAAAGAAAAAGAAGAAAGTAAATAAATGATTCCGTGACGTCTGGCAGGGGAGAATGGAAGAAGAAAACGTGTTGCGCCGGCCCCAAGTAGAATGGGACGAGGACGGGAAGATGATGAATTAATTTCGACAAGTTGTCCACATTGGCCCTGGATCGAAACAACTAGAAGTCATGTCAACAGTAATTAATTTAGGCAGTGCAAAACGGATTGCAGAGGAAATAAGGACTCGTTACTTATCGTTTTCTGACATCAAGCAATCTTTTAGTTTGCGCTGAATAATTTACAAAATAATTTGTCAATAAGTAGGTAGTAGTAACAGAGACAACACAGACACGATATAAAGATAGTCCCATGACTATCTTTATATCATGTCTGTCTGTCCTGTTGTCTGCACATTACAAAAGGAGCTGATGGACGCTACTGAAAGTACCAAAGTTGTAAGTCAATTTAGATGGCCGTCGACACGCCAAGAAGAAGCAATGGGTAGGTCTAATAGAAGCTAGCGTCGTTAAAGCTAAACTGTAAACCGCGGCAACCGAGGACAAAGGAAGCAATAAACCATCTGTTCAAGGCAGTGTGGTCCTAGCCAGGAATAGTTAGTGATGTCCAGCTGGTTCGCCAAAGCAGGGTACATACGTTATCTTGGTGCCTACCAGAAAAATATATAAGTAAGCCAACAGATTCTGAACTGCATGGTTGGTCTTTTCGATTCGAAATATACTATGCCGTATATACATAATATAATATTCACGCATTTTTTCATGGAGTAGACTGAAACGACAGTTAACTTTATTATTAAGATTAAAATGTTATATTCTGACAAGTTCGACTGTAATTAATATAGAAGAACAGTTAAAAATACCAATCGATATTTATGAAGACACGATGGTCTAGATCCCTATTAAAGAAGTTTTAGGATTGATTTTCACTCATGTCTGCTAGATTGCATACTACCATTTGCTGATATCAACTGGAGAACTCCTCTTTTCGCATTTTGGTAGATAAAAAATGGGTTAAATGGGTGTTGTAACGAGAGTATCACAAAAAGGTGCAGAATTAAATTAAATCGTTTATTTTTGCGCCACCTGTTCGAACCGTACAAGTATGCCACCACCTCTTGCACACACCTGGCCTGGGGCCAGGATTCCCCCCCCTGATACAAGGTGCCCGGGTTTTCACGGGGCTCCAATCTAGGGCAAATCCGGGGTAACCCGGACGGATGGAAACCCTATTTAAAATACTCAGGTAAGTGTCTAAAAATATCAAGGACAATTGCAAAGTAAGTAGGTATCTACTTTCGAACATTCAGGTAGGTATACATGCAAGTAGTAATGCATAATTTATTTCCATTTTTCGTGTTAATACTAGATGAAAATTAAAAATGTACACTTCAATAAACTATACACACGCTTCAAGTTTATTTAGTTCATCGGCCTATTTTATTATTAATGCTGAATAGAATTTAACTCCTGAAAAGTTTTAAGAATATTTAAAAGTAAAATTAAATGGTATTCGTGCTCCGTCATACACGTGGTGATTGATTTTTATTAATACAGTTAGATTAAAGTTGAAGCATTGTTGGTAATGAAATACTTAATGAACCAAACTCATCATCTGCCCAGCCTTTTCCCAACTAAGTTGGGGTCGGCTTCCAGTACTTTACATGGAGCGACTGCCTATCTGACCTTCACAACCCAGTTAGTACTGGGTAATACGCTACCCCTTGGTAAGACTGGTTGTCAGAATTTTTGGGCTACTGCCTTCCTAACGACTGTCAAAGATCTACAAATGACACCCGAGACGGCTTAACGTGCTTTCCGCGGCACGGAGGAAACTCGGTATGTAATGGATGGTCACCCATCCACAGACCAACCTAGGCAAGCACGGCTTAACCTAAAGGTCGACCCGAGCGGCTGTTATTATTTAGCTACGACCTCCTTAATGAAGCAAACTAATTAGAGCTAGAGGTGATATCAGACACTTCACTTCAGTGAACAGTTCACTTGTTTCATTCCGCCTTCACATAACACCAAGAAAAGATGCAGGAATGCGTCAGTCCAAAAAGGGAAGCGTCTTTTAATTTTAATCCTTTACTTCTTGATACTTTTTTTTTAAATAAATTCTAATTCTTACGGACAGTACCTATCAGCTGAGCAGTTGTGAAACCGACAAGAATCCAAACCAGCGGACACGGGCAATATAAAAAACCGGCCAAGTGCGAGTTGGACTCGCACATAAAGGGTTCCGAATTTTTGGAACCCTTATAGTTTCGCCATGTCGTCTGTCAGTCTGCAGCTTAGCTCAAAGACTCTTGTCTAAGTAAGTACTAGAAAGCTGTAATTTGGCATAAAAATACAAATTAATTACGCCGACAAGTGGTTAAATAAAATCTCAAAATGCATTTTTTTAGGGTATCTCCCCCATACACGTAAAGTTGAGATTTTTTTTCTCGCGTAGCCCATATTGAGGTACGTCGTTGTTTGGTCTTTAAATATTATTGCGAGTTTGTTTAAATAATTTTTCGATTAAGGGATTCGTTCATGAAATATTAAGCTTTAAAGTGCAAATTTTTGTTAGACTCAAGTGTCTCCACCCTCTATCAGCTAAAAGGTTGTGTTTGAGTATGTGAAAAAATTCACGGTGGTAGTATATGTAACGAAGTTAAAATAAAAAAAATTCAAAGCTTTACAAGTTTACGAGTAATAGTCGACCAACTTATAAAATGTACTTGGATAACATATTTTCCTAAACATAATGTATGGGAGCACAGGTTTTTTAACTGTAAATGTAAGTTTGTTTTTTTTATAACAATAAAAATCATCGTTTGGAGGCAAATCCGCATATTTTGATGGGAAACTGCGGAACCCTACATTGTGCGTGGCCTGACAAGCACTTGGCCGTTTTTTAACGCTCATTCTTAGGACAATTTACACTCAACAGCAAAACTTAATTTGTTGTTCATTAACATAATCATGTATATGTTAATGAAAATCAAAGTTACTGCTGCAGTTTTATTAAAAAGTCTCATGTTTCCAAAGCTAAATACCAAATCTTATTCAAACCAATTTCGTTAAAAGTCCTTTTTACGTTCTACAAACATATATTTTTAAACGACTTCCAAAAGGAGGATGTTATCAATTCGTCTGAATTTTTGAGGTGGTCCCAGTGTCACTTAGTCATAATCTGATGATGGGATCCTAGGGAAATCGAGGGCTACCCTCAAATTTTATAGGCACATACAATGTTTGTCATATATATACTTTCTAACGCAATTCAGATATTTGTGCCTGGTAATCATCATCTTATGTTACTGAGCTGATGTTGGAAGGTATAAGTCAGGATCTGATGCTGGGATCCCAGGAAGATTAAGGGCTAACCCTCAAATTGTATGGGCATTGTTTGAAACAGTATAATTCCCATGGTCACTATCTGATGTTGGGATCCTGGAGAAATCAAGGGAATTCTCCAAATCAAATTGTATAGGCACATACTCGTAGGCATTATGCCTGGTAATCACCATTGCGTGTACATTCAGCCATATTTTCGCCAATTGAGAACCGATTTCAATGATTCTTTTTTTATTTGGAAGAACATTATTCGGCGGTGGTCCCGTTTAAATTTGGTGAAGATCTGATGCTGATCTTCTGAGATATACAATGGAACTCTTCAATAATAGACAGCAAATCTGCGGTAATTGCTGCATCGCTTAGATGTTTCTTGTTTACACAATATCGTGCCTGTATGCTCTGAGGGTGTACGCAGATGTGTATAGTACAACCAGATTTGATCGTTTTTGTTGACAATGTAAAATAAATACATAGCACATATTAATTGTATAGGATATTAGAACTAAAAATGTAAAAATAAAAAAACTTTTTAGCAAAAACTGAAACCGACTTCAAAAACACAAAGCAGTCAAAAATAACTTTAGCTTTAGAAGTTGGTGCCAAAAAACTGAATCAAACAAACAAAAGTTACCGACTTCTGAAGCTAAAGTTATTTTTCACTTTTTTGTGTTTTTGAAGTAGGTTTTTTTTTTTTTGGAAAAAAGTTTCTTTTTTCAGAATTTAAGTTAGAGGGGAAAAAATGTGTGTATGTGTACCCACACACACCTTTTTTACGGCTGTAGAAACGAATATCTCTTCGACCGTTGGCTTAAGAAAAAAAAATTTTGAGAAACCTCGATGTACTTTTTTAAGAGCTAATAAACACCCCACCACACACATATACGTAGAATTTTTTTTCAACCTTCAGTTACATGTCTGGAGGGCCACCACTATTTTTGAATAATTTGTAATTCTACATAATTTTTGTGTAGCGGCTTATAAAATACATATCTGCTCTCCAAATTTCAGTGGTGTCGACAGTCTCGGAGACAGCCAGACAGACGGATATGACGAATCAATAAGGGTTCCGTTTTTACCATTCTGAAACGGAACCCTAAAAAGCAAGTATGGCACAGGTACGTTTGTAACGACAGCATTCATTAGCGTAAGTGGCCACTGCAACATAACTGTTGAATCATGCTCAACGACGCTAAATGAGCAAAACCACAAAATGCGCAAATGCCGATGGCCGCTTTACCATTATATTGATTTCGACGCCATTAAAACGAACCGGAAATTAAAAAGAAATAAAAACATATTGCTTTCCCGCGCGCACCGAACTTCACCCAATTTGTACACGTTCTGTTTTCGAACAAGAGATTTTTTCAACGTGCCAGAATGACGTAACTGTCTTCGGGGTGCAGACAATTTTAAACTTAACTTTGCTGCAATGAAAAGCTATATTGAATAGCTGGCAATTCACCCAACGTCATTATAAAATTTTGGTTGATAGGTGTAATATAGGGTAGGTAGATTTTATTTGGCATGCCATTATTGTCAGCGTGATATGATTATTATATTATCGGGCGATAAACGGACATAAAAAAGACATGGTGAGGCAATCATCTCGAACGGGGATTACGACGTTATTACAGTGTATCATGTGGATTTATTGAGAATGTTCCCGCTAATTAGATTTGCGAGAGGGAATATGAGTTATGTTAGCAGTAAATTACGGGCTTAGCAGAGCAACTCTAGAAATGTTTGTGGCAGATGTAGGTGGGAGCTCATTGTTGCTAGTATTATTGATAAAAAAAAAAAAAATTGTCGATCAAGAGCCAATTTTGAACGCGATCAGCATATCTAAACTGCGTTCAAGAGCTATTTACTAGCTACATTGCTATGAAATATTGGCAGTGACAGGTCTTAAACATGGTTTAAATTTTGTGAAATTCGTCCTTAGGTAAAAAGGGATTGACAAGTTTAGAAAGAAAAAAAAAACTAAAGTTCTAAAATTAAAAAAAAAATACTTATGTATTAGCTTATTGCCATCAACCGGGTACAAATCCAGACATCAGGCTAACATCCGAGTAAGCACTCCCGGTTTCTAGAAATATTAGCAGCGGTTCGTGATCTGTCGGGGTCGTCATGGATGACAAAATAAAGAAAATCGTAGCGGAAGTATTTGTTTTCAATAAAATGTTGTCCAGTTTGTGTGCCACGTTGGAAACCGATGATCTAGAAGAAGTCCGTTAGAGGTAGCACAGGTTAACTACTCATCTGAGCGCCTTTCAGTATTGTCAATGGGCTACATTGACAATACTGATAGTCGCAGCAAATTGCAAAAAACGTAAGAAAAATTAAATTTCGCGGCCTACCCTGGCACTTCCACATTAATGTCAATGTTTATATCACCGATCAATACAACGAAGGGAGTTGTTATTTTGAGTAAAGAAACAAAGAAAGAACAAGATTTTTTTTGTCTCGCACGGTACCAAATAAAATGATTAAATTAACAATAAACCAAAAGAAAAAAAAATGATAATACAGTGTAAGAATAAACAAAAATATAATATGATATAGCTGTTGCCTGCGACCTTCATTCGCGTACAATTATTAGAAAAAATATTATTTCCCTTTTTTAATCGAATTTTGTAACCTTTTAATTTTTTTGCGCATATCCATAATTCTTATTCTAAAATAAAAGTGGCCCTAGTTACTCCTTATGACATCAGCTATCGTTTGCCAGTAAAAGTCCCGTCAAAATCAGTCCAGCTGTGTAGGAGACTAGCCGGAAACAGACAGGCAGGCAGACAGACTGACAGACAGACAGGCAAAAATGGAAAGTGTGTTATTGTTATAAGTGCAATTTCATATGCATTCAGTAAAAAGCTGTTATTTTGATATTACAAACAGACACTTCAATTTTATTTATTTGTACATAGATATACCGCGGGAAACCTTGTTTCAGGCCAACACTGACATTGTACAAATACATTTATTCTAGAAACTCAAGAAGGTGCGTGTTTTCAAATTCCTAAAATTGTGTTAAGCTTTGAGAGTTTTTATTTTGAAATTGATAAAAACCATAACTTTTCTGTGCTAGCAGGTGAACCCAATTCTCAAGAAAACCCAGACCCAAAACCAACAGTAAAAACAGAGCAGATCAATGACATGCACTGAGAGAACATGGAACTGAGTGTCCACCGAGTTTCTTGCCTATTCTTCTCCATAGATATCTACGTTTAGAATCAGCAACTAGAGTAGTTTCGCAAGTAATTAAGCCTTGTGACTGGGACTGCAGCTTCATCCTTTTGTTTTGGCTTTCATAAGTGCCTGTAAAGGTCTCATTGATTAAGACTGCTTTGAGTTTAGGTTTAGAAATATTGTGGAATTTAAGTTTTGTAGTCTTTTCACGATTATTTTACATCTGACGGCTGCAACCAAACCGCAAGGTTACGTTCCATCACATAATGGGTGTAAAGTAGTACCCTTAACGAAGTCGAGGGCACTTGTTCTCCCCGACATTGCAATATTTGTTTTGTTCTAGCTAGACCATACCTAGGTACCAGTAGCGAAGGGTCAATTTTTTTAAGAGGTAAGATTTGATTTGTTTTTATTACTTGTCTATGGAATACTGATTGTGCCCGTTTTAAAAGTGAAGCCGGTAGGAATGGAGTTGTATGGTACCTTCGCCACTGCTGGGTACCTTCTAATTACGGAGATATTGGGGTCAAAGTTTCAGATTTTCAAAAGTTAATTACAAATTAAAATTTATCTATTATTGTTTATTTTTAATTAAAAGTTTTTATTGTTATAACTTTACTTTAAATACCTCCACGACTATACTATTCAATGCATCCATCAGCACAATGTTTTGAGTGCGTTACTTTGAGTCCTACCGTAAAACGTGATTTTTCACTTCAACAAAAAAAGTCGTTTCGCAGCAATAATTTTTGCGTTGTGTTACTTACGGCTTCGTAAAGGGTCCGTTAACACCTTGTTTAAGTAAAAAATCCAAATGATTAAAATGCGGTTCTTTTCTTCACTTCTTCGTAACGCCTGCAAGATGATCAGCTTTTATAAGCATCGGAAGTTTTCAATGTTACATGTGCCCCAGCCTTCTACAAGGGTGCAAGTGTGTGTTTCCGTCACTTAACTGTTAGTGTGGCGACACCATTAACTTTATCATTAGACATCCTAAAATGAGGGTGACATGGCTAAAAATGACATGCAGAAAGAAGCGAATGTTGTTTATGGTTAAAATATATTAAAATTGTCTGTTTCAGGAGTTGTTGTTCTACTTGTTGCTAAAACTAACATTTGTGATAATTTGTGGAAATTTCCGAAAATGTTGTAAAGATTAAAAAAATGTGTAATATTTAAAAAAATGAGTTTAAGACATTGTTTACAAGTAGCTACTAACCGGCTGACGGTCTTTCTCTGGACGTAGGTATATTTTAGTTTGAAAACTAATATGGACAGTTCTTGTTCAATGACTAACTGTGCCCCGCGACATTATTATAAGAATATTACTTCCCGATTTAAATCTGAGTTTACTAACAATAAAAGTACAAAGCCCAAGTTACTCCTTATAACATCAGCTATCTACCGTCAAAATCGGTATAGCCGTTTCGGAGATTAGCCGGACAAACAGACAGATAAAATAAAAAAAAAAGATTTTTTGTTATATGTACCGTGTATGCTTTTATATGCATTCAGTAAAAAGCTGTTATTTTGAAATTACAAACAGACACTTCAATTTGTCAGTCAGTCTCAAAAACCTAACAGCCTTCCAAAGTTCCGAATTCAAAAGAGCATTCTTTTCCAATCCAAATCAAAGTGTTAGCAGCCTGTCCGTATCAATTTGTGTTCGCATTAGGTACATGCGTTCAGCCTATAAAAGCGATAACATCGTCATTACGTTCCGAATTCGAATGAAATTGTATCGTAAGCATTTAACGCCCCCGCGAGGTGGCGCTGCCGCTCCGGAAGTTGCCAGGAAATGGCCACTAATGGCGGCCCACCGGAAGTGCCGCCATTACGCCGCTAGTGCTGCTCAAATAATTACATAGACAATGTTTATTTTACAATATAGGAAAGTTTTGGATAAATAGAGGGTGATAAATGGTTACTTTTAAATATTGGAGGAAGATCAGTTACTGATGAGGAAGATTAAGCAGATAGTTTCTTATCGCGATCACAATTTTATCTGCATGATGTTCGTATACCGGGTGTAAACAGACAAGGTTGACAAATATGTGAAGACATAGCCGTCAACCAAGCATTCTGTACATCAAACTAAGTAACTTTACGCAAAAATTATAGCTGGGAATCGACTTTTTTTTTGGGGTGAAAAATCACGTTTTACCGTAGGACTCGATGGAAAGCAATCATAGCATTGTGCTGATGAATGGATTGAATAGTACGAGGGTCGTGAAGGTTTGTAAAGTAAAAATCTTACATTAAAAATATGTATAAAAAAAAAAAAACTTGTGAAAAAGTTGGAACTTTGACCCCCAATTTCTCCGTAACTAGAAGGTTCCCAGGTATGGTCTAGAACAAAAAAATAATCGCAGTGACGGGGAGAACAAGTGCCTTTCGTTTATGTTAAGGGTTAATTTACAACCCTTATATCTAGATCTACATTACAGTGGCGAAGGTTTCATACAACTCGATTCCTACCGGCTTCCCTTTGAAAACATGCACAATCATTATTCCATAGACAAATAATAAAAACACATTAAAGATTTGTACTCCGGCTTACCCCTTAAAAAAAACTAACCCTTCGTTACTGCTACATTGAATTACTAGTACTTGAATTCTACTCCAATGAATTGGAACAATAAGTAGGGGACGGCCGTGCAGTAAGAAAAGGTTACGTTTGGCATTCAAAATCAACTTCTTTAATCAGTGTTTCGTTAATTAGAAACTGTAGTTATTAAATTTTTAAGAATTTACTTAAAATCAAATGAAAAATCTAACATCAACACAAAAAAAACTCATGTCACATCAGTTTTGCCTTACCTGGGCGCCCGCATAAAGGATAAGGACTAATAATCTCATCTAATCAAAGGATCCTCACAAAAATACGATCCAAGGTCCATGTAAGAGGAACATGCTTTGTGGGTTTACTCTCTTTAACTATTACTACCTTCACAAATAAAATATATCGTCATTATGATTATTCTCAAACTTTATTTAAGGATGTTGCGCTAGGGCTACGGGACTGTTCGAAAGAGATACCGTGGCCCTGGAACATAAAGGGCTAAGAAGGAACATGGATTTATTTTAGTCAGTACAAGTCTGACATTCCCTTCCGCTCGGCCCAGAGCGGGTTCAATTGATGATTTCCCATCCGGAAAAAAAGGAGAATGCGCTAAGATAGGCCCCCAGATTTTTCTTACGTTTTTTGCAATTTGCAGGTCAGTGTCAGGCTGTACGTTGAACAAAATGTGATTCACCCATGTAAAACGTTCGTATTTATAAGTTCATATAATCCTATTGAATGACTTTCTGATGAAATAGTCGCAAAATATTGCAAAAACCTTAAGAAAAATTGAGTTTCGCGGGCTACCCTGGCGAATCCCCCTTAACCAAAGTTGTAAGAAAACCGATGACAGTAATTAAAATACAATCAACTTCCGAAGTCTAATGTATTTTACTTCATACACAAGCAAACAAAGGTTGTTAATCACCCAGCGCATTAACCGTCTGTCATCACAACGCCGCTATTGTTCTCAGAACTTCGCAATTTCCCCACACTACACTAACAATACGCTAATGTAAAATCACCAAGTAGGTGCACACTGCACAGATTAAAAAATCATCCAGGATAATAAAGAACTTATCGGCTGTGAGATCGCACGCTGGTGCCTAGCCAATGGAAAAAAGTAAAAAAGGCGAGAATTAGATTCGTAATGTCGTAAACATGGCGGCACTGATTGCGATCTGAAAGGGAGATATGAATTGGGTGGCTTTGTCTTGTGTTTGATTACTATTATAGTGCTTATACAGACTGCTGTATAAGCACGACAAACAATAGTAAGACCTTCACTGGAAACTTTTTGTAGGTAGGTACTTTAAATACAATACCTTTCTTTAATTAATCCTCAGTTGGCGGACCATGTAGATTAGTAGTGAACTAGTGTTTACGTACATCGTGATTTGCGTCGCCGAATACATTTTCGAAATTCTAAGGTCTTGTTATCCCCGCAACGCTTTACGCCCCGTTCGCGTCCTCAGGCGATACAGCTAGCGTCAAGCGACACGTGCGTGCGACGCTTGTTTCCTTCACGTGAGACTGTCGCGTCGCATGCCGCGTCACTGTGACTTTTGGCATGTTCTAAGGTACAAACAATTTTTTTTTTATTTTCGTTCTCCGCAGTCGCTTAAACGTTTCGCTTGTGGACAAGCGGTTACAATATCTTTGCCTGAAACCTATTCGGCTATAAACTGAAAAACACAATTTACACCGGAACGCACCCAACGAAATGTAAATACGACGAATCGTAACCGAATTGGTCAAAGGGTAAACGGAATCACTGATCATTTGCCGAATACGACATTTTTGTGACAAGTTCGGACATACATACACAATTTTCGGGCATCGATTACTTGAAAAAGGTTCTTCTTTATGACTACAGTTATAAAGGTTATTTTGGCGGCAAAAACTATTTTTGTGAACGCAATCCCCTGCGTAGGTATTCGAACACAATATAAAGTGTAATAAAATAAACCGGCCGCAATAATTTTTATCGTAAGAAGGGCCCTCGAATTATCATTTAGATGGGGTGGTTGGCAATATGGCGCAAATTCTGGTAGCGCAAAAAATAGATCGGCCAAACAGTCGACGCGTCAATTGAGTTAGTATAAGGGATGATCTTGTAAAACGGTTTTTTTGGGATTTTTGTAATTGCACCTATTTTATTGACGAGGGTCTTTTGTTTATGGATGAGCGGTGTTGTGTTGTTGTGATAAAGACCTTTTCCTTTTATGTAAAGAAAGTTGTGTAGTTCTACTTTATATTCTTACTATGTAATTTTTGTACCTACGTTGTTTTCCTTGTGATCTGTGGAACAAGCTATGGCTGAGCTAGGCTAGACAGCACGATGGGGTGCTGGGTCAGAAAATCTCCTCGTGTGCTTGATGGCTGCCGGCCACTTGGATACGTCTTGAGGGAACAGCAGCTGGTGGGCCGGTGCACCCTGGGCACGGTTAGTAGCGTCCTCCGAAGAATGGGAAGAGTGTCTTGTTCTTCGGGGAATGATAGTGTAAGTGGCGAATATTTTGACATGGGAAGGGTTTCAATCTGGACCAAAGGGGCGTTGTTTGCAGAGGGTACAGTGGGAGAGCAGCGACGGGCTCGGTGCGCACTCACCCTGACACCGGGTAGGCAACGGGAGGACTGTTTCCTTGGATACGTTTCTCGCGGCTCTGAACTGGACCGAGTGTCTTGGTTTTGCCAACCGGACCGCAAGGTAGAAAACCTCTATAAAAGTTGCCCCGAATCTCAAGCGGTTGTGCACCGTGAAACGATGTCTTCTTTTTCCACGCTCATGAAAATTGTATGGATTCGAAACAATAAATAAATAAAACCCAAGATGTTCAGGAGATTTATACAGTGTCAGAGGCTAACACTGCTTCGATTGAAGCGATGGAGGCGATGGCTCAGGATTAACTCGTTAAGACAATGATAGTTAAGACAGTGTCGGACTCCGACAAACGTCGGAGGAAACAATCAAAAAAGGCCGTACGAGTCCCGGTCTAGCGATGATAAGTTGCTTCCGCCACCAAAGGTGCCGACTAAGGCGAGAACAGCAAGTTCTAGGCACTCGTGATAGACGCGGTCGCTTTGTGCGATCAGGCATGCCATATCAAAGATAGTGAGACGGATGGCTCGTACACCTCACTGGCATCCCATCCAGACGCCCTACCGGGTGTAGAGGAGACGGAAGGGCAGCCATGCGCTGAAATCACTCTTGTCTCTACTTTAGAGAGGAGCAAAATAAAATTAACCGGAATAATAAAATTAAAAGGAAATAAAAATAAAATTAACCGAAGATATATGGTGAATGTCGATTAAAGTTTGTTAAGCTATTATTGAGACTATAGCACCGTACTTTTTTTTTTTTTTTTTTTTTTTTTTGGATGGGAAATCATCAAATGACCCCCCCCACTCTGGGCGGAGCGGAAGGGAGTGTCAGACTTGTACTGACTAAAACCCATCCATGCTCCTTCTTTGCCCTTTGTGTTCCAGGGCCACGGTGTCTCTTTCGAACAGTCCCGCAGCTCTGGCAGGCATCGGCCCATGCGGACCCCTACTCGGTTGCTGACATCTCTTTGAGGCGCGCGTGGAACACGAACGCGCCGTCGACACGGCCTGTCGTCATAAGACGGCCGGACGGCGAGCTAGCCCATAACTCGCCGTCCACAGGCCCGCGCCTACGGTGGCCGGGAGCCACCACGTGACCCCCGACGCCCAGGGCGTCTCCCGCGGCGGCTGGGACGTGAGGTTCTTTCCCTCTCACGTCCCGCCACCTCCTTCACTAGCATGACTGCTTCACAGAAGGAGGTGACGGCTTCCCATTCCCTCTCGCTCCGGACCATGGCTTGAACCAGGGCCGGACGCGAGAGATCGCCGCCGCATAGCACCGTACTTAGCCTTAATATTAATATGTGTCCACATACAAATTCCTTGACTCCTCCTTTTAAAGACTCCTTGGTCTGGTCCGGGAAGACTCCTTGGTGAGGCCAAGGAGTCTTCAAGTACAGTGGTAATACCACTTTTGAAATCCGGGGACAGTATAGACCCGTATCCGTTTTGCCGGTTTGCAGCCAAAGTATTTGAAAAGATAATGGATAATCAAATGCTCGACCATTTTAACACCAATAAAATCTTACATGAAAAACAGTATGGTTTCACCAAAGGACGTTGTACGACTGACGCCGGTATCACCTTATTAAAACACATATTTACTGCGTGGGAAGAGGCACATGATGCCATACGAATCTTCTGTGACCTCTCGAAAGCATTTGATTGCGTTAACCACGAGACCCTACTCTTAAAACTTGAACATTACGGTTTAGGGAAACTTGCGCTCAGTTTAATGAAATCGTATTTAAACGATAGACATCAGCAAGTACAAATAAATGGTGTCAATTCAATGGGTTTAAAAGTAAGTATGGGTGTACCACAAGGTTCGATATTACGTTCTTTCCTCTTTTTAGTCTTTATTAAAAATCATTATTTAAAAACCAACCACAAATGGTGTTGTTTGATCACGATACTTCTTTAATATTTAATATAAACAGACGTGCCACAAACCTTGACGACGTAAATAACTCCCTACTGCAGGTCCATAATTGGTTCACCGCTAATAATTAAGTATTAAATGTAAAAAAAATTAAGTGCATAAGATTTACTCTACCTAATGTCAAAAATAGTGATTGTGACATAGTATTGAATGAAGAGAAACTAGAATTTGTCGATAAAACTGTTTTCTTGGGGATTATGCTCGAATCAAGGTTACAATGGGGAGGACATTTAACATCTCTTGCAGGACTGCTGAGCTCAGCAGCATATGCTGTTAGAAAAATCCGTCAATTTACTAATGTAGATACCGCGAGGCTAGTTTATTTTAATTATTGTCATAGTATTATGTCATACGGTATTTTACTATGAAGACGGGCTGCAGACATCAAGCCTATATTTATTCTGCAGAAATGGGCCATCAGAGCCATATATAATCTACGTAGGCGCAATTCTTTAAGAGAACTATTTAAGGAAATTAACATCATGACAGTACCTTGTCAATACATCTTTGAAAACATCATGTACGTTAGGAAAAATCTTCATTTATTTAGTAAAAGAGGTGACAGACTCCACTATAATACTAGAAACAGGGACCTACTAGTACAGCCAGGTTTCAGGCTAGCTAAAGTAGACTCATCTTTCATGGGTTACTGTTTAAAATGTGCAACAAGTGCGCCGGTGGTGAAATCACGCGACCTACTTACAAGTGTACCAACACCAAGCGTGCTTCTACAGAGCCCTGATGACGAGACGAGAGCGACAGTCAATGTCTGATCGCAGCGAAGTTGAGACGTCCTGAAACTGTACCCAATTCATTGTGCCCCGTGTTATTGTATTTTTAATTTCACTGTATGGATCAAGTTATCTGAATTAAATGAATTTTATTTTATTATTTATTTATTGTGTTAAATTGTAATTTCAAGTAATTTGTTAGATTAAGAAACAGTGTATCGCACCCAGTGTATTTTTTCTGCCCACATGATGTGCATGATGATACGTAACGGAATAAATCCTGACATATCCGCCATACTTTTTATTATTGTAACGCTTGTTTAATTATTGTTCCAAAGATATTTGATCATTTGAGCTACAAATAGGTATATTTCTCAGAAGTGGATCAGCTTCTCCAGCTAAATGACTTTTTAAATACTGAAGTCGCTGAATATCATCTAAAGACTTATTACTGTGTAAGGCATAAAAGTAAATTACGGAAGGTGATCCACCGCATGCATCACCCACGGTCGTCGGTGATGACACTGTATATCCCGTGGAAGTGCGGGGTTCGTGGCTTTTTGAATGCTAAGACCCTGCACAACCGTGAGGTATGCAGTCTCAGGGAATACTTCCTAGAAGCCGACGTGGGGATGCACCGAGATGTGGTCTCAGTGCGCAAGGGCTTCAGCCCGCTCTCCCTGGCTAAAACGAGAACTGGCGCAAACCTAGAGTATTAGACACTAATGATCGCAAGCACGTATGGCAGGGCAAAGAGCTTCACGGACGCTTTTACCTGGCCCTACATGGACCCGATGTAGACTTCTTAGCGTCCGTATCTTGGCTGCGCTTCGGTGACCTATTCGGGGAAACCGAAGGTTTTGTCTGTGCAATAATGGACGAAGTTATGATGACGAATAACTACCGGAAATACCTTGTGAAGGATGGCACAGTTGACATATGTCGGGCATGCCACCGTCCGGGAGAATCGATCGTACACAATATTTCTGGGTGTTCTCGTCTGGCTAACGGAGAGTACCTGCATAGACACAACCTCGTTGCCAAGATTACCCACCAGCAACTTGCTTTGAAGTACAACCTTGTGAAATCAGAAGTGCCATACTTTAAGTATGCGCCCGACCCAGTTATCGATGACGATAATATCACGTTGTATTAGGATCGATCTATCGTCACTGACAGTACTATTGTTGCCAATGAACCTGACATTGTGGTGATAGACTGATTGGAGCGTCGTGCAATGATTGGTTTCGCATGACGAGAACCTCGTGAAAGCAGAGAAAGATAAGCAAATCAAGTATCTTTACTTGGCTCGCGAGGTTGTCGACATGTGGAATGTGACTCAGCGATCATTGTGCCGATAGTTGTATCAATCCATGGCTTAACAGGTTCACTGTCCACAGACCACATACGGTCTGTAGAGAGACTTCCACATCAGTCCACAGACCGTATGTGGTATGTTCGCCCGTACAATTTCTAAGCCATCTGATATTGTGGACGTAAGAAGAAAGTCTCATATTTAATGCGGACTTGGCAGAACACATCATAAGGATAAAAACATAACTGGACTTATGAACCATTCCCACTCTGGAGCCTGGACAGTGAACCTGTTAATTGCCAAGGGCTGGATCAAGGGCTTGATTCAGAAAGAGGTACTCCTGGACACGGCTCGTATTGTTAGGAGGTTCCTCTCTCTGGAGCCCTGACCGCCGGTAGCTTGAACCCTATTCCCGATACCGGTAGGCTACATTTTTTTATGTGTTTAAATGTTTTTATATTGTTTTTATTTTAAGGAATATTTAAAAATGTATAAGATTTGTATATAAATAAATAAAGGAAATAATAAGAATAAAATCTTTATTTCCAGCTTACATTATTCCGAGTATATCTTAGAATGTATGAATGTATAGTCTTTGCACTTCTTATTTCAATACTGAAAAAGTTTAAAAAATAGTTGAAAACTATTAACAATTTGAGAATTCACTTGCACGTCCCGTTTCAAATTTATCGCGATCAATTTGGATCACTCGTTTAGCACACGTGCCGTATGAATTCTCTTAATAATCATTACTTTATCTATATTCTATATCTATCTATCTATTCTGTACATATAATAACATCGTAGACTTTCCGTGTCTGTACTTTACAAATGTTTGCAAAAAAATCACTGGAAGGTGCGAGAAATAAGTAATAGAAAGTTATAAAATATTTTTTAAAATTTTTGTCTGTTCGTTTGTGCGCGCATCGCGTAAATACTCCTCATTGTGTTCAAAATCGAAATATTACAAAATAAGAAGCATTGTTGTGAGTATTATATAGTGTTTATTTCATCATAATCGACCAACAGACGCAAAAGATATTAATTTTTGAAATTTAGTTAGTAACCTCATTCGCGATTTCTATGATAAAAATAATTTACGTAAATAGATTTTAGTCGTAGTGTAGCCGGAATGGCTGAAAACTAATTAAACGACTGCCAAAAGGAGGAGGTTATCAATTCGTCTGTTTTTTTTTTGTGTGTATGTTCAGCGATTTATTCGTCAATTGTAAACCGATTTTGATGATTCTTCTTTTGTTTGGACGAATATTGTTCCGCGGTGGTCCCGTTTAAATTTGGCGAAGATCTGATGCTGATCTTCGGAGATATCAATGGAACTCTACTACAATAATAGACATCAAATCTGTCGTGATTGCTGCAATCGCTTGGATGTTTATTGTTTACACATCACCATAACATAACATCATGCCTGAATGCTCTGAAATGTGTACAGTCTACAGTACACCCCCATTTCAACAGTTAGGTGTGATAAGTTCCATTTATTGGAGATAAGCTTATTACCATGGCATGGATTGTTAACGGTTCACTAATGTTTCACCAAAACTCCTTTGATAATTTTTAACCGACTTAAAAAAAGGAGGAGTTTCTGTGTTCGACGGTATGTATTTTTTTTAATGTACTTATGTTCACCGATTTCTCCGCCAGTTGTATACCGATTTTCATAATTCTTTTTTTATTCGAAAGCCTATACTCCTGAGGGGACAATGGGACTACATTGTCACCAAATCAGAATCTAATGGGACCACCGCGGAATAATATTCTTCCAAACCACAAAATAATCATCAAAATCGGTTCACAATTGGCGAAGATATCGCTGAACATAAGCACAAAAAAAAAAATTCAGTCGACTTGATAACCTCCTCTTTTTGGAAGTCGGTTAAAAGGTCGTCCTAAGCAGTTGGTCGCATAAACAGGAGTCATACTAAAAGAATATTTTTTTTTACAGTAAGACTGTATAAAAAAAAAACCTAACTTGTATTTGGATGTCCGTCGCTAAAAAATGTTTAGTCGTTATAAACGAAGTTGTATTAGGCGAAATCCACTGTATACTGATTGTAGATATTACCGGCCCCTGAACGAATTTTCATAGCATTTTTTTATATGTATGTTAGACAGTAAGGATGGAGTTTAAAAGTATGCCATATTTTTATACCCATTTTTTTTTTTTTTGAGATATTTCTCTTTGCTGCAGGACGTGCTCGTGGGTGAATTTTGATCGTTCTTCTTTCGCAACTGTTCCCGCCATTTTTACAAATTCAAACACATGCTTTCGCTCGCTTTACGCCGTCTATGTCTTGCGGTACGGCAGCCGCCATGAAGCCTGCGAGCGCGATGTTGCCCCTCCGTCGACAGAGTTTCATAGTTTTGTATATAAGCTGTAAGTAGGCATACACCAAGCGTATGATGATGAATATGGGTCTATGAAGCTACGCCTCCGTGGAGTGACATTTACAATGCCAAAAAATACACGGTCACATAAGCGAAGCCGCAGACACAGCTAGTTGTATTATGTGTTTACGGTGAAGTTTTGATCACTGGGTAGTAAATAATAAATAGCAAATCAAACAAGATATTAGTTTATTACATTAAGCTAGTCCAAGTTATAAATAAATATAATAAGAGCTAAAATAATAAATTAAATTTATTAGTTATGTATCATGGCACAAAATCTATAATTAAGACGTTATATAGCGCCCTCAGGGTCGCCGGGGTCCAGACCCACTTCTTCAGCAAGAGTTGTTGTTTCAAGTGCTGCTTTAGCAGGTGGTTCAGCATTTCGTAGTAGTGGTGATGTATCAGGAGATGGTTCATCAGTTGGGTCAGATGGTCCAGCAGGTGGTTCAGTAGTTGATCCAGCAGCATTTGTTTCTGTCGTTGTTTCGCCCTCCGGTTTATCCGGTGAATCGGCCTGTTTTATTTTTGTTGGATCGTGACCCTGAAACACGTAAGTAATCATTTCATTACCCAATAGATGACGTCACGACGACGACGACATCGTCGACATTAGATAACGTCTGATTTAAACTATTTAATACCGTTCATTTGTAAAAATAGTTTTATTCCAAGAAGCTTCACAGGCAAAATTTCTTACCAAATCAAATATTAAAAAAAAAAACATTTCAATACTATTCTAAAGTACCTACACGGAATTTTACTATTATTAGTTTAATTTATAATCAAAATTAATCATGTGAACTAACAATTCCTTATTTCCTTATTTTATTCAATTCAACGTTTTTTTTTTAAATTTAATCATTTCTTTTTTTTAATTTTTTTTTTTAATTTTAATTTTTTTTCTTTATTATTAATTAAATTCTTGGTGGCGTTTAAAATTGAAAACGAGCCACCAGATTTTAAGTATGTACTGTATATGTACTGTTTGTACCTATATAGCTAGTTTTTACGTTGCAAGACAGATTGATTAGAAAAAAAATACATTTTATTTACTTGGCAGTAAGTAAGACGTATTATTATAAGGGTGGCATACTAATTATCAAGTTTCTTATTCATATATTTTTATGTTGTTGCTTTTTAGAATGCCAAAACAGTCCAGCGAAGAGAGACTGCTAAAAAGCACTTCACCGTTGTCATGGCTTCAACGCGAATCTGGGCAATTTGGGTTGGACGTCGGAACCACCAAGGTCACCAACTGGCTAGTTTTATGGAGAAGGAGGTCCTCTATATGATTAACTTCTTGTTCAGAAAGCCTACGCACAGTAAGTGGACCTGCCAGAGCCCCGATCGTGCAACTAAAAATGAGATTGACTTCATCATGTCAACCAAGAAGCAAATCTTGAATGTTGTCTCTGTGATCAATTCGTTGAAAAACGGGAACAAACAGCGCATAGTAAGAGGCACATTGAACATCAATATCAAGCTTGAAAGGTTTCGACTGATGAAGTCTACGCTCCGTCCAGCGCAGATCCAGATTTAAAACCCCGAGAGCTGCTGCAAGATGAAAAGCTTGAACTCCAGACACTTTTCGAGTGCCTAAGAAGCTCATTGGACGAATACTACGATAGGTTCGTGGAAACTGTCCATACCGGTCTAAGTTCTTCATGACACGTCGTGCACATAAGAACGAAAAACTCTCTGATTATACTCTCAAGCTCATGCAGGAGCGGCGTGAGATGATCCTGCAGTCTTCAGACGAGGCGTGGAAGTACCGGCAGCTCAATAGACGGATCTTTAAATCCAGCATATTAAAGATGCAATTGAGCGGCTCCAAGGTATTTGCAAGAGATCTGGCTATTGGGCAGAGCCAGCTCACGAAACTGAAGACCGACCATGGCAGGATCGTATCCGCCAGAGCTACTGTGGGAGATCCGAGATATTCTGTGGGCAGTTGCACACTTCAACCAAAAAACCCGTTGTAAATATAGTAAATGACCCAAGAGCTAGACTGACCCGACACTATACCGAAGACATCTTGGACGTCAAGCTGACGTCTGGGATGTCTTCGGTATAGTGTCAGCCTGTACGAGATTATGATGGCTCTGAAACAGCTTAAAAACAACAAAGTACCGGGTGATGACGGAATCACGGCCAAACTCCTAAAGGCGGATGGTAAACCGGTACTTAAGGCCCTTTTTTTTAGGCGGGTGGTAAACCGGTACTTAAGGCTTTTTTTTTTCAGAAGTGTTTGATTCGGTCATACTCGAGGAGAAAACCCCACAGGAATGGCGCGGGGGTGTGGTGGTAATCTTCTTCAAAAAAGGCGACAATGCCCGGCTGAAGAATTATAGGCCCATCCTACTTCTAAACCATGTCTACAAGTTGTTTTCTTGGTGGGCGATTTTCAATTTTGGTGACCACACTAGACTTTGAACTAAAATATCTCAAAAAGTTATGAAGATATTCTGCAACCTCTTGAAGATCCTTCAAGCTTGGACTTTCTATTCTTACACCGGTTCTTTAATTTCCACGAAAACTAAAGAAAAAATTTAGCCACCAAAATTGACAAAAAATGAACTTTACACCTTTGCTTTTGACTGATGCTATAGCATGTGTCCAAACTCATTTGTCAAAAATAAAAGATTGTAGTGAGTTTAGTGACAAAACAACAGGCCAAAAATGAAAGCATAATTATTTTAAAAATCATCATCATCATCTGCCTAGCCTTTTCCCAACTATGTTGGGGTCGGCTTCCAGTCTAACCGGATGCAGCTGAATACCAGTATTTTACATGGAGCGACTGCCTATCTGACCTCCACAACCCAGATAGTACTGGGTAATACGATACCCCTTGGTAAGACTGGCTGTCAGACTTAATTATTTTAAAAATACTGAAAATAAATTACCAATTGTGTTTAAAATAATTTCATTCCTGCTCTCTATTCCATATTTTCTAATAAGAATTCGAAATAGAGAGAACAAAGCAACAGAAGTAGAGATAAAAAATAAGCTTGATTTACATTAATTCAGGAATTTAATGTAATAAAACATAATGACACTTTTATTTTAGGCAAAAAATTAAACAAGTGCAATAAAAATGGTTTTTAAACAAGTATATAAGTCTCAAATCTTTGTTTTTTTTTTGCTTTTTCCATAAAATTCTATATACTTTTTTGAATTGTACTATATTTTTTACGGCTCATTTTGACTATATTTCGCCGAAGTAATGTTGGCAACCCTAAGTGGCGAGGACATGGTGGAGGTGGATTACTGTGTTGCCCAATTTCTTACAGATCTTGGCAAATTTAAGAGTAATTAATTAGATTCCTTCAAGCTCGTTGCCACACCTTTTTGTCAATATTTACCATACAACTGTGAATACGAACAAACTGCCCTTCATATCATATAGAAGTGAATTCTTTGACAGAGTGAATGCAATATTATGTTAAGGCTTCATCCAGAGTTTTTTTATTAAACGGACCTTGTAGAAACCAGAACAAATTTCCGTGTGTTCAATGGTTTTAGCCATACCTATTACTGGAATCAAATATAACAGCTCACAATTAAGAACCCATTAATATTAATTTTAATCCGTGGTGAAGAGCACGCCTCTCGCTCTACCCGCACCAGAAGAGCAGCCGGGCATCTCTGGCCACCACAAGAAGGGGCGTTCGGACAGCGAACTAAGGGCTGTGTCGTCGCCTGACTAACCAGGGGCTGCAGTCTCGACATAGATAGCGACAAAAATCGGTCTTAACACTTTATTTCGAAACCTTAAGGTTGAAAATCTATTAAAGAAATTTGACATCGTTATGATTTAACGACCGATTTTTGTCGCTATCTATGTCGAGACTGCAGCCCCAGGTGCAAAGAGTGACGCGCAGTATTTCCTGCGCACGTTCATGGAGTATGTTCGGTTAATGGATAGACCGCACCCCCCCCCTTCCCCCAACACTTGGTAGTACATGGGAACAGTGGGCTTTTAGTCGGTTAGATTAATTATAATGTAAACAGTGCAATCAGATATTTGTGAAGGTATTTCTATTTACCTTCCAATGTCGGCAACAAATATAAAAATTAAAAATGATCTGGAAAAGCTGTTGTATGAAAGTTACATCCAAAAAAAAACAGAAAGATAAAAGCTGATTGTTAATGATCTGTAGGTCCAAATACAAAACCTCCAGTGTCAACTATATATATATAGTCCTCCTAACCGATTTCGGTAACGGCGTCCCTTTAATGCTATTTCCTTTCTTTATATGGCTGGCCAGACAGAATTTGCTTTTAAATACCCGGTCGCAACTAAAGCAGTAGAGTTGACCGGTAGGATTATAGGTGTAGGTCTAGGAGGGCTTAGGTCTCTCTTTACGTATTTGGCGCTTTTCGTTCGATGTATCGAGTCGCTGGTTTTCGAAGGTTTTTACATTATCAACTACAAAGCCGCCAAAATGAAAGTCCAAGCTCAAGCAATAATGAAATAATGACCCCAAGGAGTTGGAAGCTAAAACCAACCTACGATTTGCTCAATCTGAAAAAGGAAACGTCGAGTACTGCAAAGACGAGGAAATCGCTAAAGAGACCCGTGTGGATGAGAGACAAAAGTAGGAAAAATAGAAAGCTTAACATCCCTTTTTTGTTCCCCAAACAACCCGGAACGAGCGCCTTATGTGCGCCAAATATTTTACGACTCACTGACTGATACAAAACTAACAGAATTATTTGCCGATAAAATGTTGAATGGAGACTGTGTGAAAATCAATGCTAAAACTTATGACTCTTGTAATGCGATTGCTAGGCTTTGGACAGAGAAAGACTATAATTGGCACACATTTGAGAATCAACAGGCCAATAAGAGTTGTAGTTTCAAGACGATTTAATATCACAAGATCACAAAATAGAAAAAGTTGAGCTGGAAGAGTAAAGAACCGCCTAATAATGTTCGTCCTTTTATTTTATAATGACGTTGATGTCAATAAAATCTATGCCACCCAGCACATTTTAGGATGTAAAATTGAAATACTCCCGCTCAAAAAATACTGTAAAAAGAGTCAAGGTATGTAAAATGCACTGGCAAGCACCTTACAGCCAAGTGCACTAAATCACCACAACCAAAATATGTCGACTGTGGCTTACACCACCCAGCCAACTAAAGAGGATACGAAGTAGCCAAAGATATGCAAAAGATGAAAAACAAAACAAAAGGAAGATTTTTTTGTGCCAACAGTCTTCTACAATAAGAAACCCTGACTATAACACAAAGAAAGAAAGTGTTCATGCAACTGTAAAACCTGTTCAAGCCACCAAAACTAGTTCTTATGCCCAGGGTGCAAAATAACCAGGCATAGAACCTTCGAATCTGGAAGATAAGAATAATCAAATCTTGAAGTGTATAACTACATACACAAGTGAGAGTAACTTCTTACAAGTTCTTTTAGTTAAGAATCTAGTAAAAAAAGCTGCTTTTAAAAATCAAAAATGGCAGGCACACTAAAGATAATGGCGTAGAACTTCATTGGCCTCAAACACCAGAATGAGTTACAGGCTGTCCTAGATACAGAAAATATAGACGTGTGTTTAATCGAAAATAAAAGAGTCGAAAATAAGCGAATTTTATATTGGTGTCATTTTATTTATTTATTAAAACTTTATGCACAAAACTGTACAAAAGTGGACATAATGTCTTGGGCATTTTCCTTTTTATAGTCATTTTCATGGTTATCGAGAGCATTCTAAACGAATATTGGGTCAAAATAGTATTTATTCGACTCACACAGGACAAAAATTAAATATGAAAGCAAAGGAAACAAAACTAAAAAAAAAAACGTAATTATAGGGTAGGGTTATAAGTCCTATCCCTATAAGGCTGGCATATACATATATGGTCAGACAGGCAGTCACTCCATGTAAAATATATTCAGCTGCATCCCGTTAGACTGGAAGCCAACCCCAGCATAGTTGAGAAAGAGCTAGGCAGATGATGGGTGTCATTCTCATGGCCGAGGGCCCTCTAAACGAATATTGGGTCAAAATCAAAGATAAGAAAGAGCTACGAAAATTAGCGAATTTTCCAATTTTCCGTCATGGGTGTCATTTTCATGGCTTTCGAGGGCGTTCTTAACGAATAAATAAGTGGCGACTGGTTAAGACTGTGGGTTGGAGTGTGGGGTGAGGCAGGGGGGTTGAGCTCACCAACGCTTTTCAACCTTTATGTGAACGAACTTATAGCCGAGCTCAGCAGTAGCAGGGTTGGATGCTACGTGGACGGTATGTGTCAATAATATCAGTTATGCTGACGACATGGTGCTGCTGAGTGCATCAGTCTGTGGCTTGAAAAAATTGGTTGTTATAATTGCAAAAAGTCTGTGTCAAGGTCTTTAAGGCTGAGGGTAAAAGCCCAGACAAAGTGCCTCATGTGCTACTGTATGGCACACCTTTGCAGAGAGTCCAGAAGTTTAAATACCTCGGTCATAATATAATGATGCCTGACCTTAAAGACGATGATGAAATTGAACGAGAGCGGAGTGCATTGTCGGTTAGAGCGAACATGTTGGCTTGCAGGTTTGCACAATGCTCACTTCCAGTCAAAGTCACGTTCTTTCGAGCGACTGTACTTCATTGTACACGTGCAGCCTGTGGGCTAGATGTACGCAAAGATCGTACAGTGTTATCCGCGTTTAGTATAATAACGCGTTTATGATGCTGGTGGGGCTGCCTCGCTTTTGCAGTGCGTCAGGGATGTTCGCAAATGCGCATGAAAATTGTTTTTAAGCAACGATGCGTTTCTCTGATGCGCAGAGTGTGGGGCAGCACCAACGGTATCCGAAGCATGATTGCAAGTCGCCTGGACTGTGTTTATGTTGATCGCTGTTGTGCAATAACTCATGGGTTGTCATTTCTTGTGTTGTTTTGTTTTTTATCAGTGCTTACTAATATAGTCGTAAGTTTTATTAACAGTTTTTGAGTCATGGATACTCGAATAAAGAGAAATACTATCCTATATTAATTCTATTCTAAAAAAAGAAAACCGCAAATGCGAAATGCGAATATTTTATACGGACAACAACGAAGAGCATCTGTAGCATCATATCAGATTATTTGAGTAGGACGTGATGTCAAAGGGACGCTCCCCGCCTACACGATTTATTTTTGTAGTGCATTTCCTAGTATTGCACACCAATACTTTAGCCTTAACGCTGGCCCAAATGGAATGGCGGCCAAAAAATGCTCGCTAGGGTTGATGGAAAATCTCCTAAAGTGAATTCTATAGTACAGGTGACGAATCTTGGCGTGATTACTACGACGTGAAATCTAAATTAAAAAATATGGACTTTGAAGATGAGAAACAGCCGACTGTTGTTAAGCAGGCTCAGTCCTTGAAGAACAAAGTGCTCGTGGTCTTCTTTGGTAGAAGGTGTATAATTAAGAAAGTATGTCTTGATGAACAGAAGACTATTACTGCAAAATGGTACACAGATTTGTTTACCTCAATAGATTGCGTCTCTCAAAAACCTGCGTCCAAACTCACACGTTGACACTTGTCGGTTCCATCACGATAACGCACCTGCACATTGCGCTCAATTGGCTCAAGATTTTAAAAGTCACACTGGTCTAATTCCCTATACTTTATCTTGCAACCATTTGGCTTTGCACTATTCCCAAGGATAAGATAGGATAAACTGAAAGGTATACCAGTGATGACCAACTAATTCAAACGTGGGACTTAGCGTTTGAGAAAGTGTCTGAAGAAGTATAGAACAACATTTTTCATGACTGGTTTCGGCCTATGAATAAGTGTGTTGCAACCGATCGAAATTATTAAGAAAAATCTAAAGTCTAGGTACCAAATCTCAAAACCATTCTAGTGCCCTACGTTTTACCGAGTACAAACTGGGTTTTACAGGTCTGATAGACAGTCTCTTCATCTAAAATACTGATATTCAGCTGCATCCGGATAGACTGGAAGCTAACCCCAACATAGTTGGCAAAAGTTTAGGCTAATGATGATGGAGCTCCCCATATAATTCTATTGTTTGTCTGATTCAAATCCTGTGGTGGTGTGGTGGTTGTGCAAGATGGGTAGAAAAAAAGCTAGGGCCAATCATGTTTGAGGGGGTCTTTAGTACCCAATTTACCCAGTGTTTCGACAGCCGCACACTGCTGGGTCCGTAATTCGTTAAGAGACGTACTGCAGAGGCCTCTGTAGTAATTCGTGTCCGGAGTGATGTAGTACGGAGGGATAGGATATGTGTTTTAATTAATAGACATGTTGCGACTCAATAAAATCATCATCATCATCTGCCTAGCCTTTTCCCAACTATGTTGGGGTCGGCTTCCAGTCCAATGGGATGCAGCTAAATACCAATATTTTACATAGAGCGACTGCTTATCTAACCGCCACAATCCAGTTATTACTGGGTAAATACGATACCTCTTGGTAAGACTGTGCGACAGACTTTCGGCCCACTGACTAACTGTAACGACTTTCAAATACCTACAAATGACAAGCGGGTCCAACAACTTAACGTGTTTTCAGAGGCACGGAGGAAACTCGGTATGTAATGGGTGGTCATCCACGGATCAAGAAATCGAGCGGCTGTTATTATTTAAAAAGCTACAATATTACTGTCATAAAATAATAAATATTTACCCATTTATGTCCGATCCAGGCTAATGTATCGTTACGTAACGTTGGGCCCAGCAATGGGTGCAACTGCACCAAGTACGAAATGATCCAACTGAAAAGTTAAGTATAAAAAGGCTGTAAATAGACCCTTAAAGAAGCCGAAAGGCATTTGTTCTCCCCGTCATTGCGATCTTTTTTTTTGTAAATGATTTATGGAATTAGTAAATACAATTTAAGAAATTATATTAATAGTAGTATGATAGTATATACAGGGTGGAATTTATCGACCTCACCTGGAGGTAAGAAAGTACTCCAAATAAAGGAGATAGCAAAGTTTACTCAAAGGAAACATTCCTTTATGTTTAAAAAGAAACAAATCTGCGTTCAAAGATTGACAAAAAATCGCTTGCCACACTCGGCAATCGAACCGGCTAAAATCCGAAAAAATAACACTGTACTTTTATGGCATCAGTCGATAGGGCCAAGAATAAGGATCAAATCTCTCTAACAAACATGATAAATAAGATGAAAGGAAAACCATAAAATCAATCAGGACAAACTAACCAATTAGTTGCTTGAAATAAGCTCCACTTTGTTGGATACACAAATTTATTCTTTTAAGGAATTCATTTCCAGTAACTTTTAATAGCAAGTTGTGATGAATATTTAATATCGTATTGTGAACCTCAGTTCTTAACTCGTTTACAGTTGCATAGGATTTTTACCCGACCGCGGCGAAGCCCAAAAGGAGGGTTATGTGTTTGACCTGTATGTATATATGTAAGCTACCGGCTGAAAATCTGTCTGTTTGTCTGTCCGTCCGTATGTTACAGCCACTTTAATCCGAAACTACGCTATGCATTGAAACTTGGTAAAACTACTATTCAATTGATAAAACTCTATGGTTAAACCACCATTCAATACAATAAAATGACTTGGTCAGATTAACGGTACCTCCCGTACTATTATTTAGGAGGGCAGAATACTGCAGCTAACAGCATTTCCATATTATTATGGTAAGTTTAAAAAAAGCTGTATACAGGCTGTAAGAGAAAAAATAAACCAGCTTTCCCATAAATTCGGGTCGAGTAGGTATTTAAATTTTGTATGGGATCACTGATTAATTTTTCGCGATCACGATTTGGGTCCAATAGCGAAAGTTGGTCAGTTTGATGATCTGTAGCATACCTTTCCTGTTACACGTTGTATAAGGTTATAACAGTAAACACTTGTATTTTAAAAAATCTTGTGAAAAATGTGGAACTTGTAATATTATCGCAATGACGGGGAGGATGAGTGCCTTCCGGCTTCGATAAGGGTATTTTTACACCCATTACGTATTTGTCTCCCACTGACCACTTTATCAAAATAATATGATTGTGTAAACAGAGATAAGAACAATTTTTCGATATTACAGACTCGTGCAACTATAAATTGGAAATTATAAATTGAATATTTGATTGAATTTTACAAATTCATAGGACCATTTTTCTATAATAAAGGGTCTAACTATTCATACACGAAATATTTTCAGGGAATCATCTAACGGCTATTATATAACAAAGCCATTTCAAGAGATTTTTTTTTTTATCTGAGTATATTTTTTTATAAAAAAAATATAATTTAAAATTACTTGACCCACAAAATAAATACTGGCTCCTTATTCTTAAGCATCCATTACGCTAGTTTACTACGTCGTATTTACCTACTGTCATTGTTAGAATATGGGAGTAAAGGTTTTATGCAAAAAGTCTCAAAAAAATTTAGAATTATAACAATTTTGTAAAAAAAAAAACACTCAGATAATTTTTTTTTTCGTTGCTATGGCGACTTTGTGTATGAAAAGATAGACCTGATATATAAAATGTTATTTTGCAACTTACAATATCCAGCAGCAAAATGCAGTTAGCATTATACAGCATCTTATAATACTGAAAACAAAATGGAACCTTACACATGGTACTACTAATAGATAGAGAATATATGATCAGTGTTAATAAAATCTGCTGTTTCATACAATAGTGTTATACCCATACGGTTGAAATTTATGGAAAATCTTTTTTTTTCAATGTCCCATATACCGTCTATTAATAAATGTAAAGGCGACCATGCAAGCAACTGCATACATTTTAGCATATGAGTGGCGCTGTGAAACGATGTGATGGGTTCCACCAAAACTGTGGGAGAAGTTTACGCTATGCGAGGATGCGATGGTTGCGATGTCTTGCGAAGTTTTGAAACGGTGCGAGGCTAAGTGGTGCCAAGATGCTCACCGGACTCTTGTGGTGGTCTAGTAGCTATAGTAACCGACACTGTTATGCATGACATTCCTCGCTCGCGTCCCTCACACACATCTCTCGCACCGTCTAGCTACCTCGCACATCTCCGGTGAAAAACAGATACGCCACCATTGAGACTCATCCTAACCTACGACGAGAGCGACCACACTAAACTCGAGCGGCTACTGTCCAACGTGGAACTAGGAGATTTGAAGCCTTCAACTTGCAACTGCTACGCCGCATGCAAAATTTAGCCAGTAACAACATAGCTGTTTTTGACATGGAAAGAAAAATTCAAGTGCGAGCAGGGTTTGAACCTGCGACCTTCCGATTCAGTACACCGGATGTCTTAACCAACTAGACCATCGCACCCCGCTCACAGATCCCGAAATTTTCGTTCCATTAATAACGTCTTACGGTGACGTTAGCGCCATCTATTTAAGAAAGTATCGAACTAACTTAACAACATAGCTGACAACACGCTGCGTGTTATATGGACGAAGCACCTATCGCCAACTGTACGCGCCATTCTAGCTGTGAGCGAAACCTTAGCAATAAAAACCGAACTAAATGAGTTAGCAATAATTGCCGACAAAATGCAAGAACAACTTCACCTATTTCCACCAAATATCAGCAGTACAAACAATCAGAACAGGCAATCAAAAAGGACCAGAAAATGCTTGCCCAAGAAATCGTTGTAAGTCATCGCAAATCTAAACAATTGGGCAAGAACTTGCAAGGATCTTGCGGGTAACTTGCGACCGTGAATTGTGCTAGAAATATTGCCGCTAATATAAACAGACTAGCAAGAACACGCTCAAGAAATTGCAGGAAGAATCTTTTAATCTAAACTTCGCTTTATGATTTTTACAAAAATAAAGGCCTTACCCCGAATTGTCATGTCGGCTCCGTGATCTGCGTACTAAAAGCGGACCTAAGATAAATATTCCACCAAAAATACCAGTCATAACGTAAATGGGTGTATGGTAGGAGGTGTCTGCACCATGAGGGGGAGGGCCCGGTTTCGGAAGGGTAACGTCGGGTAACGTGGAGCCGCTGGGTAACGTGGAGCCAAGTGGTATCGTGGTGCCGAGTGGTAACGTGGTGGACTCGGTGTCCATTTTTTTTTTCTAAAAACTAGCACTGAAAAGGTATTCTGTTCCCAATAGAAATCTTTCTAACATCTATCATTAATATTTAAAAAAAACTATAACTTGTCAGATAATTGAATTTTTTCTCTTTCAAAATTCTTGACAGTATAAGATAATGGCTTTTAATCACGACTCTAATAAGATCCGTATCAAAAATATAAACAGGCGTAGACGGATACAAAATATCACCTACTATTTTTTGTTTTTTTTTTCGGATGTGAATCATCAAATGAGTGTCAGACTTCTACTGCCAAAAATGCATCCATGTTCCTTTTTTACCCTTTGTGTTCCAGGGCCGCGGTATCTCTTTCGAAAAGTCCCGCAGCCCTGGCAGGCATCGGCCCCTGCGGACCCCTTCCTTGTTGCAGAAATTTCTTTGAGGCGCGCGTGGAACCCGAACGCTCCGTCGACACTGTCGTCATAACACGGCCGAACGGCGAGCTAGCCCATTATTCACCGTTCACAGGCCCGCGCCTACGGTGGCCGGGGGCCACCACGTGACCCCCGACGCCCGGGGCGTCTCCCGCGGCGGCTGGGACGTGAGACTCTTTCCCTCTCACGTCCTGCCACCTCCTTCGCTAGCATGACTGCTTCGCAGAAGGAGGGCACGGTTTCCCATTCCCTCTCGCTCCGTACCATGGCTTGAACCAGGGCCGGACGCGAGAGATCGCCGCTGCCAATCGCCGCTACGGGGACACGTCCGTGTCCTCCGGACGATCCTCACAATGGAAACACCCGGGATTCCTTCAGTTTCAATCTAAATAATCTAATTGTACCTATGTCATTATGTTATGATTGAATATGTTAAGTTACTATTACCCTTGTAAGAACTTCTGTAACCATTTTTATCTGACCTTTAACTTTGACTTTGAATTATTCAGAGAAACTCACATGTGGAGAAAAAACCTTAGACATCACCTTGGGTCTACGACGTCCCTAGAAATGGAAGTTTATTGTTGCTGCCGTAAGCAAGCCAATACTTGGAGCAGATTTCCTATTCTACCATAATCTACTGGTCGACCTAAGGAATGAGCGTCTCATCGACAACACTACCAAACTCTCTTCAAAAGAACTGCGGCGATGTACAAGCATACCTACAATACGCAGTATCGATTTTCAACAAACGTTCCATGACATTCTGGCTGAATTTCCCAACGACATTCGTTTGTCATCAATGAAACTCAACCCGAAGCACAAAGTCGAGCACTACATTGAAACAACCGGTCCACCAATTCATGCCCGAGCTCAACCTATACCCCCGCATCGCTACGAAAAGGTGAAGGAGTTCGAGAATATGATGAGCCAGGGCCTCTGCGGACTTAGCAAGAGTTCTCGGGCCAGTCCACTCCATGTTGTACCGAAGAAAAATGGACAAATACAAGTATGTGACGATTACAGGCGACTCAATGTAATTACCAAGCCTGACCGTTATCCCATCCTACGAATAAAGGAATTCAGCTCGCAGGCAAGCTAGATTTACCCTGGACCTGAACAGAGCATACTCAACTAACTGCTGGTCCGTGAAGAAAACAGAGAAGACAACAATAATTACCCCTTTTGGTTTATATGAGTTCCTACGTAGGTGACCTGGACTGAAGAACGCTGATCAAACATTCCAGAGATTTATACATGAAGTTCTCCGAGGCCTTGATTTTGTCTACCCATTTGTCGACGACTTGTTTGTGGCTGCAGAAGACGAAACAACAGCTCAAGATAACCTCAGAATTGTATTATAGCGCCTGGAAGAATATGGTATCACAATCAACCCCGCCAAATGCATTTCCGCCAAGAGAGAACTTCTATTCTATTCTTATATAGTATTCTTGGGATACTTCGTCTCCCCTAAAGGTTAAGACAAAAAAAGTGAAGGTAATCAGCGACTACCCTACACCAAAGATTGTCGAAGAGTTACGACGTGGTTACAACGTTTTCTTGGTATGATAAAGTATTACCGAGAAAACATACCGAACGCCGCAGCAACTCATGCACCTCTGCACATGTATTTACATAATACACACTCGAAGTCACGTGAAAAATTCGAAATAAGGTGAAACGAAGAAACATCTAAAGCTTTTGAAGAATGCAAGAAATGCATACAAACAGCAACCTACTTGGCGCATCCACAACACGCAGCCTCTCTTGGCATAATGTGTGACGCATCGAACAAGTGTGCTGGTGCTGTACTACAACAACAAGTCGATGGCAAATGCCAGGCACTTGGACATTTCTCTAAGAAATTGACACCGGGCGGCCGCGGCTCTGCAAAAGTTTTCAACATACGACCGAGAACTACAAGCCATAAATATAGCAATGAAGCACTTCAGGAAATTATTTGCAGGCCGCAAACTGATTGTGTCTACAGTATATATTTACCTATTGATCGCCACGGACGTCTATAGACGTCAAATCGTTAGCGCTTTAAAAAAGTGTTATTTTGGATGTGCTATGCCGTACGAGGCGTCGCGTCGTGACCACTTTTTGATTTGACGTCCATAGATGTCCGTGACGGTTAATAGGTTAAACTGTATGCGTATTAAACTTTATTGTGAGGCTACCCTCAATGTATGATGATAATATACAACATCTTCCCCTTTTATGTAAAATAAACTAAACTTTTAGTAAACTGTATAAGTAAAATTCCCAGCATCGTGTACACAACTACATAAGGAATGAAACAGAGTGACGTCACGCGGCTAACAACTGAGAGGTGACAAGTGCGCGCGCGCGAATTTCATACGACAAATTATTGTGATAAAAGTGAATGAGTATAAAAAAAAATGTTTCTTTGGGAAAGTTGTTTGTTATCATGAGTAAAATCACGTGTATAAGTAAAAAAAAAAAAAAAAATACAGATAGATGCAGTGCACAGCATATTACAATGAATGGCTGGAGTACTTATATTATGTGTATAGCTAACGTAAAATCAAACATTTCCTGAACGTGATTACTTTTAACAAAGAAACTACTGTAATCGTGCTTAAACCACGTATATGGTTCGTATTTCCGCTGCATTTAATCTAAATAACAGACGCATTTTAGACTCCGCGCCAAAATGGAAAACAGGTAGGTAAGGTAGGTAGGTAGGGTAGGGTAGGTAGGTAGGTAGATAGGTGGGGTAGGTGGGGTAGGTAAGTGGGGTAGGTAGGTGGGGTAGGTAGGTAGGGTAGGTATGGTCAGTCTTTTAAAGTACGTTAAGTAACGTCACGGCGCGCGGCGGTACCCGAGGCCGGATCGGAATCGATGCTATCAGCCGATCGCAGATAGCACGAAAGCGGCGTATGCGCGAGCGCACCTATAATGACTCAATTATCCGCTTAGTGGGGGCGTGGCTCAGTACAGTATGTCTTCATTACATCGGAGCGGCCAACAAGTGTGGAGAAGGATTCACCAATGAGAAAATTTTCATTTAAATAAAATATTGTTAGCTCTGTATTTTAGACAATATACTTAGGTGCTTTCTTCTTGCTTTTAATTTAGCATGTTGCAGCTTTATTAGTATCGTGGTTGGAGAAGGAGCGTAAATAAAGTCCAAGTGTTCAGGATAAAGTTTATTCTTATAATTATTAACGTTAAGCACAGATGCACTTCTTACGTAGGCACAAGTTATTGCTATGGCGTGGGCCAGGCGACTGACCGTTAAACTCTATGCGGAGCGTTGCATTTTGCCCTGCTAGCATTATTGGTACTTGTACTCCCTACATAGTTTACAGGGTGTAAACAGACCCTTCACATAGCCGTCAACCAAGCATTCTGTACATCAAACTAAGTAACTCTACGCAAAAATTATTGCTGGGAATCGACTTTTTTTTGGGGGTGAAAAATCTCGTTTTACGGTAGGACTCGATGGAAAGCACTCAAAGCATTGTGCTGATGGATGGATTGAATAGTACGGGGGTCGTGGAGGTGTGTAAAGTAAAAATCTTACATTAAAAACATGTATTTTAAAAAAGTTGTGAAAAAGTTGGAACTTTGACCCCCAATATCTCCGTAATTAGAAGGTTCCCAGGTATGGTCTACAACAAAAAAAATATCGCAAAGACGGGGAGAACAAGTGCATTTCGGCTATGTTAAAGGTCTATTTACACCCTTTATAAGCGTTTTAGTGTTGTTAGCTTATTATGTACTTAGAAGCTATTCTTTAACGTCTCTTATACTTTTTCTCCCATGAAAGACTCCATATCCAGAGTGTAACGGTTTGTCTTGGAAGTGACAAGCTATGTGTTTTACCAAATTAAGAGAGCCTTCTCCACTCAATCCGTGCATGAGGAAGAATCGTGTGCGCAGAGCACATCATAGAACCTTATCTATCGGTACGGGGAAGTATAGCAAAGAATTTATTGGTAACAACGATGCGCATACTTATGGTGTATTTCCACGTTCCCCAGCTCTATCGGCTCATCTCTATCAGTTAAACCCAAGCGCCTAGATTGATTTTTAAGTTTCTATTTTATATAAGGCCTTGTATGTAGTTATCTAGGAGATTTAAGACAGATTGTCTATGCTTGTTTGGGATTGTTCTACAGGGATCTTATGAAAATTTATTGCTATTATGACTTTGTTAATTATTTTAGTTTTCTAATTTAATTTTAGTACTAAATAATGTGTTTTGATTTGATTTGAATTTTTAAATGCTACTATAACTTTGTTAGCTTAGTTATACATCTTATTATGCATGCTGTGGTCTCCTGTAAGTGAAGGAGTACACCTACGTGATACTTTTGTCGTCGATTATTTATTTCGTGTGTTTGTGTATATCCTTTGTTGGAGATCCTAAATAAATAAATGGTTTCATTAAAAGAATGTATGTGGTTACTGAGATTGTGCTGGTCTTTTGTTATAACAAATATTGTTTTGTGAAAGTCTTTAGGAACTTTAACTTACGTTAATACGATAGAAAAGGCTAGCAGTTAGATTATTTTTTAATATTTAATACAGATTCCGAATCTATACCAATTTTATAAAGTTGAAGAGTTTGTTTGGCTGAACGCGCTAATCTTTGGTTCTAATTGTAAAATTCTTTTAGTGTTGGATAGCCCATTACTATCGAGAAAGGCTATTGGCTATATAACATCACGCTACGACCAATAGGCGCGGAGCATCAATGAAAAATGTTGCAAAAACGGGGAAAATTTATTCCTTTTGAGAGCTTCCGTTGCGTGCGCTGCGTAAACGGTTCAAGTTACACAACAATCATGTATGATGGAATTGTTCCTCTTAAAAAGTTTTTAAAAAATCCGCAGTAGCATATGTCTATCTTTTGAGGTTCACTGGCTCACTATAACCTTTATTAAGGTAATATTTGTTTAAAAAAAAACACACTATTTGAGAAGGTGTTTTATAAACATAACTTAGGTATTAATCCTTATCCAAATAAATACGTTATTCATCACAAGTATTTAATTTTGAACAAAATTGCCCTTAAATCGTATGATATCAATAAATATCTTAGGAGGTATAGCAGTTTTTTGAATAACTTTTTTTTTATTGTTAGGTGCCATAAGTTCTGTTGTAATGTTAGTATTTTACTGATAATTTCATATTTTGAAGAAAAAAGACTACAAGGAACATTACTAATCGGTTTTTCAAAAACAGTCTACTGATCTACCAATATTCAATAACATCAAAAGTTCTATGCAATTTACATATGGAAACCTAAGTATGATCAGCGTATTTAAATAGGTACGAATTTTAAACGTAGCTGGTATAATGGACCTAGTTCGAACACAAAACTCTCATTTCATTTTAATTTCCATTTTATCGGACCTCTTCACGGTCAGAGGACGAAGACGACGATGCCTTTGCCTTTAGTTATTATAGGCGATCGTTTTGACAGCTGTCAGTTTGACGGTGCGGGTCAAGTGACGTCGCTTGCTTCAATTTCCGGAGGGTGTGACGATGTTGCATGATTTGAATTTAATTTTGGAAAGACTCCGTCATTCTTAGTTAAAGTCAGCAGAAGTGATTACAGCGGTTGCAAAAAGTCTCAAAACCTAATCTTGAAAAAAGGACCAAATGATTTGGCGGATGCGGTGAGAAAACCGAATGGTTATTTTATTGGACTGTATCTTTATGGTGCAGGTTGTATGTTAGTTAGTGTTAGAGTAGGTATATTCATTCGTTAGCGGAGTTAGAGTGTGTGTGTAGGTAGGAAAAAGGCACATAGCCAAAGCGTTGGACCGGGCCACCCAATCCATCCAATCCAACAGTTGTCGACACGCAGATGCGAAGCACATAATATTCTTGAAAGCACACGCATGCACAATACAGTACAATGTTCAGCCCTCTGGTTCTTCTTAGCCGTTCACTCTTGACAGAGCGGTCGTGGTCATGGGGGGTCACCCACAACTGCGGTCGCTGCCTGCGCGATCGTTTTCCACCGGTCTCTATTGGTCCCATGGCGAGCACATTCTGCCAGAGGGATCTTGGTGACAGATTTGATGGAATCTGTCTATCGGAGTGGTGATCAACCACGTGGTCTCGTACCTTCAACTCTACCCTGAATTGTCAAACGCTACATAGAATCATTGTTGCGGGTAACGTGTCCTAAGTATCTGAGGATTTGTAGTTGCTCAAGCGACGACAGTCTTTGTTTAATATTGAGTTCTTTGATTATTGACACGTTAGTCCGATGAGCGATCCAGCTTATCCTGAGCATGTGTCTCCAACACATCATTTCAAGGGCGTCAATATCTCCGCTTAGAGGGAGATCGGGAAAACCAGTGTGTCCATTAGCCGTATTTTGGTATTTTTAGTGATTCGGCGGTCTCTCCAGATTTTGTTCAACTTTTGTGCAGCCGATCGTGTTATGGCGCAACGTCGTCTAATCTCGGCGTCACAGCCCCCACAATTGGTGATAGCCTCTGGTTAGAGATTGTTATATTAGGTACACAGTTATTATAAGCAGTTAGCAGGATTAGGCGGTTTAGTTAAATATGCGGGTAAATGAAAGGCGTGCAGTTTCGTCTTTACGACGGCGCGGGGAAGCGTTACTAAGCTGGCCTCTGAAGAACTGAACGAACACGGCGGCGTGAGCGAGGGCAGCGGCGTTTTCGCGGTACAAAAGCACGAGAGCTTGAAGGTGAGAGTCCATAGTCCAATGAGATTTGAGTAAGTTACAAAAGGTCCGGTGGTTGGATGAAGATTGAATTAAATTGGTTGAATGATTAGTGTTGCCATAGATACTGTACTGTTACGTCAAGCAACGCCATCTAACGAGTTTTATCAGGCAATCGATTGCGTGCGAAAGCTTCCAAAGCGTCCGCCCGCAGCGCCAGTGTGCATAATACGGAGGACCGTGCGTACGTGACAAAATCACTCGTCAAAAATTGTAACAACGAACATTAAAACCTTTTAATTGGAATTTGCGAGCATTATTGAAAAAGCCCTGCCTGGGATGTCTTCACTGCCAAAACATATGCAATATGTTAAAAAACCCCTATCCGATTCGAAAGGGGCATATAGGTATACCAATGACATTGCCAAATAAAATAAGAAACAAAATATTCATAAAAGTAAAAATATTAATGATATTGAAATTTCATGATTTTTATCCCAAATTACCACAATTTTCTTAATTTTTTTTTTTTTATATTTCCCTAAATTCTAACAAACTTTTAAAACGTGACAACACCATCTTCGGCATGAGTATGTTCGATCGTCATTGTTTGTTTATGATGTCTCTGCTCGAGAAGCGACCGGAGAGTCACCGCCCGCGTCCCTGGGTTGCCAAGAATTTTTATTTTCATCGGGGTATTTTTTTAGGGTTCCGTAGCCGAATGGCGAAAAACGGAACCCTTATAGATTCGTCATGTCTGTCTGTCCGTCTGTATGTCACAGCCACTTTATTCCGAAACTATTAGGACTACACAGTTGAAACTTGGTAGCTAGATGTATTCTCTGGCTTTACGATTTTTATAAAAAAAATAAATGATTAAGAGGGGGCTCCCCATACATGGAATTTAAACAAAAAAAAAAATAAAAACATCAAACCTATACGTGCGGGGTGTCTCTTTAAAAATGACATTGAGGTTCCAAAAACTATTTTTTCTCAAAGTCAATCGTTTGAAAGATAGACACTTCCAAAGTGGTAAAATGTGTGACCCCATTCTAATTTCTAAAGTAAGAGGAGGAAAATTCTGAAAAAAATGTAGGACTGTCGAACGTAAAAAAAAAGTTTTAACGAAAATTGATTTGAATAAGATTTGATATATAGTTTTTGAGATATGGGACTTTTTCAGCAGACTGCAGTTTGTTTTTCAAAATTTCGTAACTAAAGGACCATGGGGCATTTTGAATGGACCCCGTCCCCATCCATAGTCATAGTCGGATAGTGTAGAACGTGGTATCAGTAAATTAAAACTCAGTAGTTCTGTTGGACCGGATAACATTCCAGCTAATGTTCTTAAACTATCTAAAGCTTCCATAGCCAAACTTCTTTGTCGTAATAATATATTCAACTTGTCACTAAGCACCGGAAAATATCTCACTCAATGGAAGCAGGGTTTCGCCTATACAGATGTCAGGGGTAAAATCATTAGTTGAAGACTACAGACCTATTGCTATGTTGTCGGCCCCTGCTAAAATATTCGAACACATTTTATATTAGGGAATTCAAAGACAAGTCGATATTTATATGTGCAATGAACAACATAGTTTTCGCAACAAAAAGTCAGTTAACACCAATTTGCTAACATTAGTTGATTTTATTTCTTCTGAAATGGAGCGCGGAAAACAAGTGGATGTACTGTATTTCGATTTCCGTAAGGCCCTTGATAGAATTAAAAACGACATCTTGTTACCCAAGTTAAGTGCCATAGGATTTACACGCAGTCTTCTTCTTCTGATTTCTGACTATCTTCGGGATCGTCAGCAATTTGTTCGCCTTGGCTCATACAAATCACATGCATATCATACACGATCAGGCGTGAGTCAGGGTTCTATTTTAGGTCCGTTGCTCGTCTTGATTATGGTAAACGATCTCACAAATAATAAAACACGCAGAATGTCTACTTTACGCCGACGACCTGAAAATATATGGAACTGTAAACTCCGTGTCTGACTGTGTAGCTATCCAGCGTGATATCGATGTCTTGAGGGAACACAAACAAAATGGAATTTGACACGTCTAAATGCCAAATTATGAGCTTTAGCCGCGTGCGGAGTCCTATACAGTACGACTACAGTGTAAGCAACGAGTCTATAGCAAGAGTATCGACAGTAAAACACCTCGGTGTACTGTTTGATAGCAAACTGACCTTTCATAGCTTTGTGTTAATTAATAAATAAATCAAGATAATAATTATAAATGATAATAATTATAATAAGATAATAATTATAAATGATAATTATTATCACTTCGAATCCTGCTTAATAATGTGAAAGCACCTAGATTACGATAACAAGAGTTTCCACAATATACAGAATTTTGCTGCCTTACAAACTTCACAACTAAAAACAAAACTCGCCAGAACATTTCCTTGAATACGAAATTCTATGCAGTAACATATGCCAGAGAGTTGTCATACATAGCGTAGCTGCAGCGACCCGGAACATAGCATGTGACTTCGCAGCTAAAATAAATCACGTGTGATTTATTTTTATTCAGTTGGCAGCACAGAGCGGCGCATACATTTCCGCCCTG
Source organism: Noctua janthina (assembly GCA_963576755.1). Classification (NCBI taxonomy): domain Eukaryota; kingdom Metazoa; phylum Arthropoda; class Insecta; order Lepidoptera; family Noctuidae; genus Noctua; species Noctua janthina. The sequence continues at coordinate 5,455,204 of OY755055.1, read as the reverse complement.
CAATGCCGTTACCATTCTTTATTTAAATTATTTTCGCGGGTATTTGGCCAGGACGTGCCTAGCGTATTTTTATCAGTATTAACTCGGCTGACCGTTTATGAACGAAATTTATTTAAATTGTAATATTTACTGCCGTTTTATTGGATATTGTAGCTGCGACAGGAAGACTTTATGTATATATTAAAATATTTTTTGTTAGCTGTGGCACCGTACTCTATATTTTTTTTCCTTTATTTATCTGCAATCAGCAATAGCTATAAGCAGGTATGTTGTGAGTTGTGGCAGTTCGAGTGTGACCTCCGGTGAGGTCATCTTCTCGTCAGTAGACCATAGTAGTGGATTATATGGTCAATATGTCTTTCCACTTTAGCCGTTTTCTGTAGCTTCGAGTTGTTAGTTTAGAAGCCAATTTATTGGGGTGTCTTTCCAGCTTCCCTTTGTATATCTCTGTAGTCTTATGGCTCTCTTTCTTCACCGTGCTGGTAGCTGGTGTATTTCTGCGTTGGTGGTGTACCCTGGGACACTGCTTAGGTTTCTGAGTATCATGTTCTGTATTCGCTGTATTATTATAATATTGGAGTCACAAGCGCTGCCCCAGAGCTGCATGTATACTATACATCCAGACAGGTATAAGGACACTCTTGTGTATGAGTAGTTTGGTGTCTACACTTAGTTTGCTGTTTCGGCCCAGCATCCAGGATAGGCGTGTATCGAAGTTTGAGTTCTTGCCTCTTAGTTTTGATATGGTGTCTCTATGTAAGGCGTCGGTCTAGGTGTGTGGTGGTGTTTTATTGGATATTGTAGCTGCGACAGGAAGACTTTATATATATATTAAAATATTTTTTGTTAGCTGTTGCACCATACTCTATATTTTTTTTCCCTTTATTTATCTGTAATCAGCAATAGCTATAAGCAGGTATGTTGTGAGTTGTGGCAGTTCGAGTGTGACCTCCAGTGACGTCATCTCCTCGTCAGTAGACCATAGTAGTGGATTATATGGTCAATATGTCTTTCCACTTTAGCCGTTTTTTGTAGCTTCGAGTTGTTAGCTTAGCAGCCAATTTATTGGGGTGTCTTTCCAGCTTCCCTTTGTATGTCTCTGTAGTATTATGGCTCTCTTCCTTCACCGTGCTGGTGGCTGGTGTATTTCTGCGTGATTATCATGTTCTGCATTCGCTGTATTATTATAATATTGGAGTCACAAGCGCTGCCCCAGAGCTGCATGTATACCATACATCCAGACAGGTTTAGGGACACTCTTGTGTATGAGTAGTTTGGTGTCTACACTTAGTTTGCTGTTTCGGCCTAGCATCCAGGATAGGCGAGTGTATCGAAGTTTGAGTTCTTGTCTCTTAGTTTTGGTATGGTGTCTTTATGTAAGGCGTTGGTCTAGGTGTAGTCCAAGGTATCGGACACTGTCTTGGCGAAGGAGTGTAGTATTTCCCAGGTGTACAGGAGGGCAATTTCCTTGTCGCAGTGTGAACGTAACATTTTGATGCGCTAGCCTTAATTCCCCATTTTTGGAGCCAATTGGTAATATCATTAAGGCTTGTTTGAAATTTTTATGTTGCGAGCACAGGGTTCTTGTCGCTTGCTAAGATTGTCGTATCATCTGCGAATGTGGCTATAGTGACACTCTCTTCTTCTGGCAGGTCCGACGTATATATAGTATATAATACAGGTCCCAGGATTGATCCTTGTGGCACGCCAGCTTCTATTTGGTGGAATTTGGAAGTGGAGTCGGCTCCCTTTACCTGGAAGAGTCTATTTGCCAGGTAAAATTTCAACAGCAGAGTAAGTAACTGTGAGGAGGCTATTCTTAATTTTGCAGAGTAGTCCTTTATGCCAAACTTTGTCGAAAGCCTGTTGTATGTCGAGAAAGACGAAAAAAAATTTTTTGATGGTCTATTTTCAATAGAACCATTTGAGTCCCAAAATCAGGTCTCCGTGAGTTTTTGCCTAAACATGCATCGGGAGAATGACGATTAGTAAATAAATAAAAAAGTTATCTAAAATTCTCTTTTGTATGATGACAAAAAGCACATTTCGTGCCTGGGATTTGAACCTACAATCTTATGCACGGCATGCGGTCTTGAAACCTCCGGTCTATTTAGACATTGATGAACTTTTCTTAAACGTTAAGCTTATTATTGCTTGTCGTTATAAACGATAATAAAAGTATTAACGTTTTATTCAAAAAAAGTAACAATAAAAACAGGCTATATTATACGCGTTACTTATTCACCAAAACAATATTTTTGTAAAATACAAATACCAACTTGGGCCTATCACGGATTTGAACGCACATGTCTTTTGGGGGAAGCTGTGGTGTACCTATGTGAATAATGTTGTGTTGTTGTTGTGTGTTGTGTAATCGAACTCGAATAATATTAAAGAGAGTCGCACCGTAATTTACACTTTAGTAAGAGATGATCGCATCTATCTATCTAGTTCCTAACATCCACTCGATCCACCACCATTAAATTTACATTTCAGTGGTTTTTAAAAAGCTGTCGCCAAAAAAAAAAACATTCCAACCCAACACTATTAAGTTTACAAAATAGACAATTGAAGTAACAAACAAATGACGGACAAGCGCAACGTTGTAACCACAGGTTGTAACGCTCAGTGGCACAATGGTAACACAATGGAACAACACTAGTCACAAATCATCGCAGACAGTGAACACGTCTTATTTAGGACTTCACGGGTGAACTCAGCTTGTGTAGATAACTGTAAGGTCCGTTAATACCAAAGCGGATACGAGGGGAGCGGAGACGAGACGTGCAGGAGTCGACCTATAATAACTTGAAACCCTCCTAATGCTTTCGACTTGAGATATGCCCGGGTCATCATCAGCTTCATTCTCCTGCCCTTTATTTGGGGTCGGCGCAGAATGTCTTCTTCTACCATACTTCTCTATTACTCGTCATCTCATCAGACGCCTGTTTTCTATCCAGGTCATTATAGGTGAAAACTCAGGATGCTTGACTGATACGTCATAGGCATCCTGTCTGTAAGAGACAGTGATCCAACACGTGAGCTCAGTGCCGGCTGTTTCTACACGATGTTTTTGTTCCCCGTTTTGAGCGAAGTAGGTGCGAACCAAACTAAAGAACACACGGCGAACAAATCTAGCTACACATTTCCAGTATACCATGGTCTCGCTTTGTATAGCTTTCCCGTAAAATGAGAGATCCACTTATACTGGTTTTCGTACAGCTTGATTAGTCGTCGTGCGTACATGCCGGTCGTGGATGGAGTAGTGAATGAGGAAAAAAAACAAGAAAATAAAATTGCTTTATAACATGGCTCAAACTTAAACTTGAAGCCTTTATTTCAAATAGACCCGTGACATGCACTGTTAAATAGTCAAAAATAAACTACCTACCAGTGGCAAAGGTTCCATAGAATTCGATTCCTCGCGGCTTCCATTTGAAAAACGGCACAGTCAGTATTCTAGAGACAAATAATATAATCACATTAAATATATGTACTCCGGCTTACCTCTTACAAAAATTGACCCTTCGCTACTGCTACCTACAGTCCATCCACAGGCATAATAACTGAATGGACTGTAGTTGCCTATTCCAAAGCGCCATGGGCAAGGAACTCCATGGGTACTCATTTCAAATAAAGTTAGATATTACTCAGTCCTGGAAACAATATCGTTTACATATTTATGTGAGCACAAAGTAGAAAGACAGAAAAAAAAATCTTAAATATGAGATAAGCTCTACAAACCATAGTAAATTGTCTACTTTGTATTCACAATTTTTTTTTTTTTTTTTATGGACAAAAAACAGTTACATGCCAGGCTTAACTAAAGATTCTGAAATTAGCACAATACTTAGAAATACATTTAAACACAATCTATTCCACATCTATGTATTACTACACATGTAACCTACAACATTGTCCACGAGTTCACAAAAAAAAATTAAAAGTAAACAGACAAATAGAGTGCATCTTAAGACGTAGATTTGCAAAAAAATAAGTTAAAAAGTATTTGAGGAAAGCTGATATCATTTAGTTAGAGGTGTCGATGGACACCTCTGAAACAACACATTTGTCATTATCATCATCAGTTGTCTTTCCCAACTATGTTGGGGCCGACTTCCAGTCTCACCAGATGCAGCTGAATACCAGGATTTTATATGGAGCGACTGCCTATCTGAGCTCCACAACCCAGTTAATACAATACCCCTTGGTAAGACTGTTGTCAGACTTTCGGGCCACTGACTACCTGTAACGACTGTCAAAGATCTACAAATGACAGCTGGGACGAACGGCTTATCGTACTTTCCGAAGCACGGAGGACTCTCGGCATGTAATAGGTGACCCATCCACGGACCAACCTAAGCAAGCGCGGCTAAACCTAAAGATAGACCCAAACGTCTGTTATTACCTATTCAGCTACAAGCTCCTGCCACAAAACAGTTGTAAAATATATTAAAAAAAAAACTGTTCTACTGCATTGATCTTTTGGCGCTCGAATGACGTTAACAAGAAGTATTGTAACATGTGTGGAAAAACAAGATGGCAGCGCTGGTTCCGATGCCGATGTTGGCCACGCGCTTAAAGATCGTTATACAGCTAACTATGTTTCAAGTTTAGGTTTTTCTTTTATGTTATTTTATTAAATATAGGGTCTAACTATTCATACTCGAAATATTTTCAGGGAATCATCTAACGGCTATAACAAAGTCTTTTCAAGGGATTTATCTGAGTATATTTTTTATAAAAATAAATAATTTAAATTACTTAACCCACAAAATAAATACTGGCTCCTTATTTTTAAGCATCCATTACGCTAGTTTACTACGTCGTATTTACCTACTGTCATTGTTAGAATACGGGAGTAAAGGTTTTATGCAAAAAGTCTCAAAAAAATTAAGAATTATAATAATTTTGTAAAAAAAAAAACACTCAGAATATTTTTTTTTTTCGTTGCTATGGCGACTTTACGAGTTATAGAAGGTACTCTTAAAATATTTCGTGTATGAAAAGATAGACCTTAAATAAGTCTAAATATAAAGCTATCAATAAACACTTACCATGGCTAAGTTGAAGGCAATGACTCAATCATATGATTTCCCCGACTTTTGATTAGAATTAACTACGTGTTCGACTGACCTATAATCAACCTTAAAAACTGTCCAACTCCTATTTTAATTGCGTCGAAAGCGTTAATATTCAATAAACATGTTATCAGTGGCGGTTACTTGAAAAAAGACAACTCAATTATTTATTAGGCGATGATAACCTACGTATCGTAGAAGCGGCGAGACAAAGCTGTGAGGTTACTGCTGTAGGGATATTGAGAGCGACGAAACTTAAAGAGGTGCGGTCAACCCGAAAACTTAATGTTGATTTTCTTCTAGAATGTCAGACATCATCTGCCTAGCCTTTTCCCAACTATGTTAGGGTCGGCTTCCAGTCTAACCGGCTGCAGCTGAATACCCGTAGTTTACATGGAGCGACTGCCTATCTGACCTCCAAAACCCAGTTAGTACTAGGTAATACGAAACCCCTTGATAAGACTGGTTGTCAGACTGTTTGAGCCACTGACTACCTGTAACGACTGTCAAAGATCTACAACTGACAGCTGGGACCAAAGGCTTAACGTGCTTTCCGAGGCACGGAGGAAACTCGGTATGTAATGGGTGGTCACCTACACACAAACCAACCTAGGAAAGCACGGCTTAACCTAAAGCTCGATCCGAGCGGCTGTTATTATTTAGCCACGAGCTCTTCTTCTAGAATGTCAGACACCATCAGGAATCTCTTAGTAGCAGCCACGGTTACCGGTTACCATGTACTGTAGGTATTCTCTGCCTAATCCTTAGGGTATGTCATGTTACGTTATGTTTCACGTGGAAGTGGATATGGGCCGGTTGTATTAGCCGTAGCTGGTGCTCGACGTTTACTTCCTTTTGGGTATAGCGCTGTTCGGCACACGTAGTTTAAGGACGGCTAGGTTGAGTGATGATCTTCGCAGGGTGGCTGGTTGCAGCTGGATGAGAAATCGAGGCTCGGGAAAATTTCTGTGCGATTGGTGAGGGTGATACTTCAGCGCAAACGCTAACTCGAACAATTTATTAGAGAATCCATTTGGTGCCTGGTTCGAGGTGGCACGAAAAGAATACCTGCCTGGAAAGATATGGTGAGGTCCTTACCCAGCAGTGGGACATACACGGCTATTAAAAAAGCACATTTGCAGGAATTGTCAAGAAGTCGGTCAGTTAGAAAGTTGATGATACTGGGCCACGGCTGGACAGCCATAAAACTGACTCTTTGACAATATTACACTGAAGGGCCTTCATAAATCGCAAAATGTATAAAGAGTTCATACAACTTTAAAGTAAACAATTAAAACAAACAGTTTTACAATCGCGATCTATTTTAGTAGTGTGAGCAACACTGTCACGGCTAAGGCAGCAAATTAATACAAGACTTTTATCACTCGACCCCGACCCCAGCTTGTTTTGTTCAGTATTAGTAGAACACGGCTTTATCACCACAGTCGCCAGTTGCCTAATTATTATATTGAATTAACCGAACCATTTCGGTATTGATTTAGGCGGTGAGCAGGGCTGTGCTATGCCATTTCATCATGGACCGACGACCTAGTGGAGGTTGCGTAAATCTTCCGGGTGGGAAGATCTTCTCCATAAAGATATTCGCTGCAGAATCATCATTTTCCTGCCATTGTCCCATTCTACTTGGGGTCGGCGAAACATGTTTTCTTCTTCCATTCTGCCCTGTCAGACGTCACGGCATCATTTACTCCTTTCTCTTTTATATCATTTCTCACACAATCCGCCCATCTTTTCTTCGGACACTCATGTCCATTACTCTTATAGTCGTAGACACGAGTCGTAGACATGCGTTTTATCCCTCCTCAATACATGTCCATACCAAAACAAACGACTTCCTGCTGTTGCTGATTCAATAGCGGAATTATTATTAATTCCGCTATTGAATCAGCAACTAATTTTCTTCCTGATTCCTGGACAATTTAAGAGTGTAACGGGGGATGTTATTGCAGCTAGTCCTAGGAACCCATGCAATGACGTGATCCCACTGAACTGATGATGAGTATGAAAGCATTTCGCATGCTAAAGGCTGGTAAAGAAACATGATGTCTAATGCGAAGTAATGCGATGTTTTAGTGGAATCGTTTTATAATCAAAAAACTTAAATTCCTTTCTTGGGATACTTTCCGATTTTCGAAAAGTACCTACCTAGTACCAAAGTATATACAATGAAAAATAAAAAAATACTGCCGAATAAGCTACCAAAATATGTTTTCTGTCAAATCGAATTAATGTCACATCCCTAATTGTTATAATTTATCGACTTGGTGATATTTATTTGTCATTGTCATGGACACTGGGTGTTTTGTAAATATATTTTTAAGGAAAATAATAAATGAACAAACAAGAGGAGTTTTAAAAGAAATATTGGGTTGTACCTCCTTAAAGGCAGGTAGGTAAAACTTTGAGTCTTTTACTTCAGAAAAAGTACACTATTTACATAGTAAAATACCGTTACCGGTTACGAAAGTACTGAAATGTGGCTTGCTTAGCGGCTGGAAGCACGCTACTTCGATAGCACACACCGAGCGAGGCCGTCAAACGAGGCACCAAGCGCGCAGTGCGGCCGGTTGCGAACATTTAGCGAACGTTCGTTTCACTTCGCTACTCGCTAGGCGACTCGCTAGCCTCTAGCTCTAGGCGCTACATTAATGCTATAGGTGTAAAATTACCCTTCACGGAGCCACCAGGCACTTATTCTCTAGACCATACCGACCTTCTAAATACGGAAATATTGGGGTCAAAGTTCCAACTTTTTCAAAAGTTTTTTTTTTTAATACAAGTTTAATGTTATAACTTTACTTTAAATACCTCCACGACCCCGTAATAATCAATGCATCCATCAGCACAATGTTTTGAGTACTAAGTTATATTGAGTGCTGCCGTAAAACCTCATATTTAACCCCCAAAAAAGTCGGTTACCAGCAATAATTTTTGCGTTGAGTTACTTAGTTTGTTGTACAGAATGCTTGGTTGACGGCTTCGTGAAGGGTCTGTTTACACCTTGTATGTAAATATACATACATGACATTCGTTGAGTAACATAATACCAACGGTACTGAAATGTTTAAATGAAAATAGCTGAGTATTAAACTTGTTATGTGCTTTATTACAAATGCGTCACGTTTCATCATCATCATCATTTCAGCCGAAAGACGTCCACTGCTGGACATAGACCTCCCCAAGTGTCGCCACATTGACCGGTCCCGTGCAACTCGCATCCAGCGGATCCCTGCAACCTTCACCAGGTCATCGGTCCACCTAGTGGCAGGCCTTCCAACGCAACGTCTTCCAGTTCGCGGTCGCCACTCCAGAACTTTTCGGCCCCATCGGCTATCCGTTCTGCGAGCAATGTGCCCTGCCCACTGCCACTTAAGTTTGGCTATTCTTCGGGCTACGTCGGTAACCTTGGTTCTCTTACGGATTTCCTCATTTCTGATTTAATCACGCAAGGAATCTCCGAGCATAGCCCTCTCCATTGTCCTTTGGGTGACTTTAGGACTTCTGATGAGGCCCATTGTGAGCGACCATGTTTCGGTCCCGTATGTCACTGGCAACACACACTGGTCATAGACTTTCGTCTTGAGACACTGCGGTAAGTTGGACAAGAAGATAACACGCAACTTCCCGAACGCTGCCCAGCCGAGTCGGATTCGACGAATAACCTCTTTCTCGAAGTTAGATCTACCTAACTGGATCGTTTGTCCCAGGTAGACATAATCGTCTACAACTTCGAGTGTAGAGTCTCCGATCTTGATAGGAGTGGGTGTTACATGCGTCACGTTTGGTAAAAACAAATAATCTTTCTTTTGTTCATATAGTTAGTTTCAAAGACGACGAAGCAAGGTAGTACCTATAAGCATACATCAGGAGAGAAGCAATAGAACTTCATTTCGGTAGTTTGCTACAACGGTGTAGGTACAATAATTCAGGAAATTGCCGAAATGTACCGGCGGAATGGGCCATAAAGATGATATATGGCCAAGATATATACCAATAGTTTTATCGTATTATGGCACCGTTTCTACTTTATTCGTAACACAACTAAATCATACAAACTGCTATAGGATTGTTGCTTTCTTTCATGTTTCTGACAAAACGTTCAATTATTTACAGTATTTCTGGATTCGGCTCTAGTGATTTTTTAGTTGTTTGTTTAGGAGTACTATAACTATAACTATGTAGGATTAGTCTTACACCCCTATCTATAAACAAGTATTTTTTTTTTTTTTGCGTATAAATCGTTATTAATTTAATCGTTAGCGCAGCCGTGAGGCACACAGTATCACACTTTTTTATTTTTTTGTTTAGATTTTTTTTTAATTTTTTTTTGTACTGTTTGCACTTGTGGCAAGTGCCAAATAAATATATTTTCTTTCTTTCTTATTTAAGATATGAAGATGAATTCGTCATGGCAAACTTTCGGAGTTCCGTACATCGCGAAGATGAACGTTCTCAATTAAGTAATTCGTCTTTGCGTACCAGAGTTGTTATAAATAATTTCCGAATCAATACTAATTTGTTGAATTGAGAATTAACGTACTATACAGTATGTAAACAGACCCTTCACATAGCCGTCAACCAGGCATTCTGTACATCAAACCAAATAATTTTACGCAAAAATTATTGCTGGGAATCGACTTTTTTTTTAGGGTGAAAAATCACGTTTTACGGTAGGACTCGATGGAAAGCACTCAAAGCATTGTGCTTATGGACGGATTGAATAGTACGGAGGTCGTGGAGGTGTGTAAAGTAAAAATCTTACATTAAAACATGTATTTAAAAAAAACTTGTGAAAAAGTTGAACTTGAACTTTGATCCCCAATATATCCATAACTAAAAGGTTTCCAGGTATGGTCTAGAACAAAAAAATGATCTGTAGTTTGGATAGAGTGTGGTGTAGTGAATGTAGTGTGGGAAGTGTAGTGCAGTAGGTGTAGTGAGTGTAGTGTTGTAGGTGTGGGTGTGTGAGTGCATGTGAGAAGGGTAAGAGTGGTTGCAAGTGTTAGTGTGATACTTACTCGTATACCTATGCGCTTATGACATTATCTTTAACACGTCCACTGTTTTTTCATAATCGAAACTGAGTAGCCAAAAGGACTTTAACTTGACTATAGATACGGGTGTTAGTGCAACTACATATTCAGACTATGGTGTGTTTAAAGATAATTGAGATTCGATCGTCGATGAGATAGATCCGACACTGTCAAAGAAAAATAGGCTAGATTTAAGTTATTAGGATCACGCTCAGTCAATTTTAATCTGATTCTGGTTTACGATACAACTAAGCCAAAGAACTATGAAATTTACCAAAGACTGCAAAGTGTAAGAACATAATAGGATGTAGATTTGTACCTACTGCAGTGTTACCTCTACATATAAGCCTTTTTGCTGAAACCTCAAAGCCATATTCTTCTTTTTGATTGTCAATTTTAAAAATAAAAAAAAAATTAGAAAAATTGTAAAAGAAAATATTTTAGACAGATGAGATTTCTTTATTATCATTATTTGTGGAATATTACAGCAGATATGTTAAAAAACGTATGAAAAAAGACACCACAAAATTAACCTCAGTTGACCACGCCTAATGGCAATGGAATTTTGAAACAAGAGCGTCTTTTCCATGTTATATAAATATATATACGTTTATCCTGGTCCATATTGATAATTGAATCTTAAAATTGAACATCCTGTTTATCGTTGTTTTTTTTTCTCCTCGTGATGATCTTGTCCTTGAAAACTGAGTTTTTAAACCGAATTTTTAATTTGTTATAGGTTAAAAATCAGTAGAAAGGGTCATATCAATTCAAGCCCTTTTTCTTTTTTATGTAACCCCAATTAGGTTAGACAACTACAGCGAAACTCTGTCAAGTAACTCTTCGGATCAGCGTCGGCGAGCTTGGTTGCGCGTCCTGTTTTTTCTGAAGCAGGCATTTAGAAGAAGACTCCTAACGGAGTGACGAGACATCGCACCTTGTTGAGCTGGATCCATCCTTAAAAAAAAAAAATCGAGGTAATATCTAACATCATATCCAGCAGCGAAATATATAAGGTCTAACTATTCATACACGAAATATTTTCAGGGAATCATCTAACGGTTATAAAAAAGCCATTTCAAGGGATTTTTTTTTATCTGAGTATATTTTTTTATAAAAAATAAATAATTTAAAATTACTTGACCCACAAAATAAATACTGTCTCCTTATTTTTAAACATCCATTACGGTAGTTTACTACGTCGTATTTACCTGTCATTGTTAGAATATAGGGAGTAAAGGTTTTATGCAAAAAGTCTCAAAAAATTATAGAATTATAATAATTTTGTAAAAAAAACACTAAAATATTTTTTTTTTTTCGTTGCTATGGCGACTTTACGACTTATAGAAGTTACTCTAAAAACATTTCGTGTATGAAAAGATACATCTTATATAGGGTCTAACTATTCATACACGAAATATTTTCAGGGAATCATCTGACGGCTATAACAAAGCTATTTTAGTGAAGACAGCATCTTTGCACGTTAAAGAGACAGGCATATATTGCCCTTTCACATGTTATTTTGAATATCTAACCTAATTACATCAAGTTTTGACCATGTACCTAATACCGTATATGTTTTAAAATCAGAATTTATAAGTCTTTATGCTTAGAAGTTTCTGGGCAAAAAAAATCTCTTAAATTTATTTAATATTTCTTTTTAAATATTTCAAATTTATCCCTATTTTTGTAATTCAACTTATGATGTAACTTTTTATTTTCTTTCAAACCTTATTTTATTAATTTTAATCTTAATCATATTTTCTTTAGCCTTGATTCTTTTATTTAATAAATATGTTTAATTCAAAAGTGGTGTGCTGCTTCATTATCAAAAAACTCCACACTACCTATAGAGAACCCTAACTTTGATCTGCGTTTTTTTATTCTTTTCTAAAAAGCTTGTTTTTTTGCTAGTGAATCTTTTGTGAAAGAGGATGTAAATATTCCTTTGTCAAGTACTGTTTGTTTTCAAAAAACATTCAGACGAATTGATAACCTATGCCGTTTGGAAGTTGGTTAATAATTAAAACCGCACGTTTCCTATGCCAGCGCAGTAGAGTTTTTCCCGCGCCTTGACAACGTGACTTTTTATAAGCAATAATGATAATGGAAATTACGGTGTGACACTTTGTCATCATCTGCCTAGCCTTTTCCCAACTATGATAGGGTCGGCTTCCAGTCTAACCGGATGCAGCTGAATACTCGTATTTTACATGGAGCGACTGCCTATCTGATCCTCACAACCCAGTTAGTACTAGGTAATACGATACCCCTTGGTAAGACTGGGTATCAGACTTTTTGAGCCACTGAGTACCTGTAACGACTGTCAAAGATCGACAAATGACAGCCGGGACCAACGGCTTAACGTGCTTTCCGAGGCACGGAGGAAACTCGGTATGTAATGGGTCATCCCATCCACAGACCAACCTAGGCAAGCACGGCTTAAAATAAAGATCGATCCGAGCGGCTGTTATTATTTAGCTACGAGCTAAAGCTAACTACGATGTCAGTTATGTATTAGTAACAAAAAGATTATGACAATAGTAGAAAATACAAACGCTTTAAAGTAAAAAAAAGAAAGAAAATACATTTATTTGGCACATGCCACAAGTGCATACAGTATAAAACAAAAATAATACAAGAAAAAGAAAAAAAAAACTTAAAACTAAACAAAAAATGTAGGTAACACTGTGTGCCTTATAGCTGCGCCAAATAGGACCAGAGAGGTCACGGATGTAAAACAGTTTAAAAAGCTATTGCCATTATTATAGACACTCTGTTGTTAATTATAGAAGAACTAGAAAAGTAACCAGATGTGTTCGGTGTGCTTTATCTAAATATTCTGAGATGAAACACCGAAACAAACTTAATAATCTTGCTTAAGTCATATGAGGATTACGCAGATTAGTGTCGGAGATGGTCTTTTGAGAAAGTACCACAGATTTGAGTGGACCTGTTCAGTCAGTGCACGTATGTGTCAGTTATCGTGTAGCTCGACGCATAACTCAACAAAAAAACGTTCATAAACCACTGATCTTTAAACAGTAACAATTGAATTTCCATGTTAAAACACTAACACGAGCACAGTCGCACAAAACGCATGTATCATGGGCAACAAGCCCGCTCACTGGGGACACATAACTTAAAGCGAACGCGTCTGATCAAAATGCCCGCGGGCCGATGTACATGCCGTTCGATTTATGCCAGTGTAGGGCTAGGGAAACAACGGGAAATTCACCAGCTAAAAAAATAACATAACGTTACGCATATTGGTGCTCGTGACTGTACTGCCTAACCCTGCGGGGCTTAGGCCGAGCACTAATATGTGAATACTTACTAACTTTTAAAAATGTTTTTTCCTTCTATTCTGATTAAAATTTCATGTTTTTATGAAACTCATTTTTGTTGATTTTGGAACTCATATTTTTATGAAAAAGATGCTATCTCCATGTTACAATCGTTATTTCTCGCGAAAATTGCTTTTAAATTTAGGACGCCATTAGCGTCACAGACATGTCATCCTGAGGTGAAACTGTTTCTCTTGTGCCATGTGACTCCAAACTGTGACAGTTCGTGGTAGTAAACTAGTAGGTACTTCCCCCGGCGAGCGTTTTCACAGACCTCTACTGCTTGTTGTATTAGCTCTACCTACAGGGTGTAAACGGACCTTTCACGAAGCTGTCAACCAATCATTATGTACATCAAACTATGTAACTAAGAAAAAATAATTGCTGCGAAACGAGTTTTTTTGGGACAAAAATCACGTTTTACGGTAGAACTCATGAGTTTTAACGCACTCAAAACATTGTGCTGATGGATGCTTTGAATAGTAAACGGGTCATGAGGGTAATTAAAGTAAAGTTATAACCTTAAAAAATAGTATTTAAAAAATAGTTGTGAAAAAGTTAGAACTTTGACCTCCGATATCTCCGTACCTAACTAGCCTTCCAGTTAGGTTAGGTCCCAGGTATGGTCTAGAACAAAAAAATAATCGCAATGACGGGGAGAACCTGAGCCTTTCGACTTCGTTAAGGGTCTTTTTACACCCTTTATATGCGAAGTTTAATATACCTACTATTATGGTAGAAGGTGGAAACATTACTTTAATAATGTTGGCGCAGTGGTAGAGCGATTGACTGCTGCGCTTCGTGCCGCGGGTTCGATTCCCGCACGGAACAAATATTTGTATGGCCTACAGGTAGTTGCTCCGGGTCTGGCTGTTTGTGTATGTGAATTTAAATGTTTGTAAACGCACCCACGATACAGGAGAAATTCCTAGTGTGGGGCAACGTTTTTTTAAAAAAGAAAAGAAAGAAAGAAAGTTGAAATCCCAACCGCCGACTGACTAATAGGATCGTAAAATTACCACCAGGAAACTGTTCTCCTGTCCTTTGAAGACATGAAATGTCGAACATAAAATCTGGAAAATGACATCTTTCAAAACTATATTATGTTAAAAGGAGTCTCTGCGGTGGGGCGTCAAAAACAGCTGCTTACATTTTGAGTCAGATCAGAACTGTAAGGTATTGCCACTGTAACTGTGCAGTTTAAGGTGTCGTAGCTTGTCAAGAAAATTTGCATCGATATGTCAAACTTAGTATATTAATTTTAGTTGTGTTTTCCCGTCTGCACATATAAGTTGGTTGAAGTCTATAAAGCACAAGTCATTAGCCTTTTGACGAGTTATGCCTGTTTTCACTAAGACTGAGAGATGAATGCCTAAATATTATTGCTCTGTTGGATTTTAAACTCTCAATGCTCCGAGTGTAGGTTTTAAAGTCCAACCGTGTGCAGCTTTAGGTGTCTTTAGTGAAACGGGTCATTATTAAGTTATAAACTTGAGAGTTTTGTCGTAAAATGTCCGCCTTTTTGTAGGATACAAGTAACTTAGTGCTAGTTAGAAGGGCCGCAATTATTGACTGCCGAATTAATGAAGTCGTTAACATTGAGAGGTAAGTACTTACTTATTCAAGTTCAAGTACTCCGACTGGGCTTAGCAGTAAAGTGTAGACGGAGGACTTCTAGTGGATGCATAAGGTTTGAACTTCATCCAGCGGCACGGAATTGCACTTTTCCATGTCTTATCCTTTTCTGTCGCTTAAGGCACGATTTCATTAGGCAAGTCATCATCCGCCTAGTCTTTTCCCAACTATATTGGGGTCGGCTTCCAGTCGACCAGGTCGGATGCAGCTGAATACCAGTATTTTACATGGAGCGACTGCCTATCTGACCTCCACAACCCTGTCAGTACTGGCTAATACGATACCCCTTGGTAAGACTGGTTGTCAGACTTTTTGGGCCACTGACTGCCTAACGGCTGTCAAAGATCTACAAATGACAGCCGGGACCAACGGCTTAACGTGCTTTCCGAGGCACGGAAGAAACTCGGTATGTAATGGGTGGTCACCCATCCACAGACCAACCTAGGCAAGCACGGCTTAACCTAAAGATCGACCCGAGCGGCTGTTATTATCTAGCCACGAGCTCCTCCATTAGGCAAGTCTCACATGCAAGTATAACGTCACATTTATGAACAAGTTGCTTGCATTGGAAACATGTTTTCAAGAGTGTGAAAAATATTTTCACACTCTTGAAAACATGTTAAATTACATGCAGGTTTTACTTGTATACAAGTGGAGATGTTCAACAATTGAGGAGGACACGTCACTATTTCGCAATTCGAAACGGGCAACTAACGTTTGCGTGTTCAATGTGCACGTCACTTGAAAAAAAAAATGTACAAGTTCTAACTACATCATCCAAGTTGTAGCATGTATTCAGGTTTATCAAGTTGTACGCAATTTGCAACTGGCATACAAGTAACTTGCCTAATGAAATCGCGCCTTTAAAGCCGTCATTTGCTAGAGCGAGAAACAGAGCACGAATGCACACGGCAGCATCGACAGTGCGCATACGCATAAACACAAAAATCGCCCTCTTTCTTTATAATATTAGTAAAGATTTGTGCTTACAATTATGATGTGGGTGACGTGATTAGTTTGATGGCAATATTGTTCTAAGAATTAACATAACATAACGCTTATTTCCTCCGAAGGGTTAGGCACAATAAAAATATAAAATACTTCGAAGCGCACATACTTACCATGAGTTTGGATAAAATTTTAGACCCACCAGCCTTAAAATACATTGGGGCATTTAAAAAAAAATGCCGTTCCATACATTTTGACCGCGTGGCAGTAGAATAGTTTTATAATTTAACTGTAATTTGTAAAGCTACCTCGACGAGGACAAGGAGTTCTTTGTTAGGCGCTTTTCCTGGAGTTTGCTTTGCCTTTGGCATGACAGTGTTTAAATTGTACTCAACAGTCAATGGCAAGTGGTCCGACCAGAAAACACTAGACAAGTCACCATCTGCTTCCAACCGCAGACTTTCCGGTGTACTCGAACTTGTCATCAACTGTTCCCAGCAATGGTATATCGTGAGGCAGCAACCACGTTTCTTAAAGCGCAACTATATCGGCGGTTTTACAGATACGTCTCACACTTTCAAAAGAACGCTTCATGGACTTACAATTATTTAATGTTACCATATTGCATTTCTGTGTTGTCTTATAATGTCGAGCCAGCACAACGAACAAGACGACGACTGTAATATGCTTTTATTGACAATAAAATACCTGTTAACATCATCATCATCAAGACGTCCAATGTTCACCCATCCACAGGCCGACCTCGGCAACCGTTGCTAAACTTGAGCTCCAAAAGTCATTGCCTAGACACAAGATCTCATACTAAATACCTCAAGTAGTTGCGTTTATAGTAGATAACATTATCATTAGGAGCGGATGCAGCGGTCCGAATGGATCTGTGTTCCGATAACCTCTTGCGCGATGTCGAATACGAAATTATGATAAGTTGGCAGTAACCAACAGCTCCTTTGACATCACTGCGCCCGCGCATCGCTGTGTTACGCACGATTGCACCAAGAAATATAGGGATTTATTTATAATCGCTGGGTAAAGTTTAAGGGCGTGTAAACGTAAAAAAAATGTCGTTAAGGGGGAAGTGTCCTGTTAGCTCACAATATTTAAAATTTCTTAGGTTTTTTTTAAATTTGCAGTTCTGTGTCAGTTTAAAAATGATTTCAAAAATGTACAAAATATAACTTTTTGTTATAAAATAAGATCAAACTTTTGTGAAATAATAGCAATAATAAATATTATAAAAAAAAAAGTATTTTATTTTTTTTGATTTTTAAATTCTTTATAAATATAACTAATACAAAATAAAAATAAATATTATGTTAAAAAAATATAATGCATAATACGCATGCATATGCATGCATGTATATTTAAGGGACCTGAAATAAATGGAATTTTGAAAATTAAATTATTATTAATATTTTTTTTTGTGTCAAAGCACATTTTGCGCCTTGGATTTGAAACCCCAATCATATACACGGCGGTCTTACAACCTTGGTCTATTTAGACATTGAATAACTTTTCGTAATTGATAACTCTATTATTGCTTGTCGTTAGACTTGTCGTATTTATTTTATTGAAAAAAATAAAAATAAATATTGTTTATTGAAAAAAAAAATATAATCAGACTTTAAAAAAATAAATAGATATATTTATTCACTAAAACTATATATATATTTTTTTTTTTTTGCAAAATACAAAAACCAACTTGGGCCTATCACGGATTTGAACGCACATGGTACATGGGGGGTAACCACTTAATGGAGCTGTGTGTACCTCACTCTCACACCCACCCATCCCGACAAATTTAATTGGACAATAAAACAGCACTGGTAATGATTTGTGCGTCGCATCGATAACACCGTGTTAATTATTATTCATGCTCATTGAATCACAGCTGTGTGTTATCTCGTCCATTCAGTTGTTCATTCACTGCGACCTAAATAATGTGCGATCGCGTAAACAATCTGTAGAGATTAGATGCTGCGTGATGTATGGGGTCTTGAGTCGGGAGAATACATATGCGGTGACCTCATAATTAGGAGTTAAAAGAAGTGTTAAGGGTCCCCAGACATTGATAGATAGCTACTCCTTTTTTTTCGGATGGGCAATCATCAAATGACCCCCCCGCCGCTCTGGGCGGAGCGGAAGGGAGTGTCAGACTTCTACTGACAAAAACCCAGACATGTTCCTTCTTTGCCCCTTTGCTCCGGACCCCTTCCTTGTTGCTGACATCTCTTTGAGGCGCGCGTGGAACACGAACGCACCGTCGACACGGCCTGTCGTCATAAGACGGCCGGACGGCAAGCTAGTCCATTTCTCACCGCCCACAGGCCCGCGCCTACGGTGGCCGGCGGCTGGCTCTTTCCCACTCACGTCCCGCCACCTCCTTCGCTAGCATGACTGCTTCGCAGAAGGAGGTGACGGCTTCCCATTCCCTCTCGTTCCGTACCATAGCTTGTACCAGGGCCGGACGCGAGAGGTCGCCACTGCCAATCGCCGCTACCAGGTGCCAGGTGCTCCACCCAAGCGAAACAGACCTCCACGGTGTGCTCCACCGTATCTTTCCGAACGATCCTCGCAATGGAAACACCCGGGCGTGTCCTCCCGCCCGATTCTATGCAGGAACCTCTCGAAACAACCTTTTCCGGTGAAAACCTGCGTCAGGCGGAAGGTGAAGGTGCCGTGGCACCTTTCTAGCCACTCCTCACAGAGGGGACCTATCGCCACTATGGTGTCGTGCCCTGCACGGGGTTGCGACAGTCGCTCTCTCCATGTCGTCATGAGATCGCGCCGGAGGTCTGTCCGCTGAGCGGACCACAACCCCATTTGGTGCTAACTGCTCCAAAATAAATTTTAAACCACAGAATAAAAACAATCGATTACAACTTATAAAAAGCGTTACAATAAACCAACTAAATCATCGCGCGCCGTTGTATATATTTTCATTACCAGCCGCTCGAAGTGTTAAATAATGAAATTAATTACATTCTATACGGCAGTTAACAACGCGATGCCCTTTACGAGAAAAAATTCATCGATGCAATTTAATAAACACCGAAATATTTCTTCCACTGATATACTATCTATATCTGTGATTTCTTCATTTCGTTCTCGAAATAAATGTAAAGAGAAGATGTTTTATTTATTGAACGTCATTATTGATAATGATAAAAGGAAGAGAGCATAATGAAAACGTTATGAGAGTAAAAGAGATGGGAGAAACGCGTTAAAAAATATCGGGAACAACTGAAAACGATCAAGGAGCGGTGTCAAACATTTGTAATGGAAAAAGATGGGGATATACAATACCCTGTTGTTAGAAAAGGATGAGTGAAGTGAAACATGCGTGTGGAGGAAATTTGCATTTTATCTATATAAATCTTGTTGTTAATTGAGAGGAGTGTAAATGTTTTGCGTACACGTGTTAATTAAGGATTGATTAATGAATACCTGCTACTGTCCTTTTTTTTTTTATCGATAAAATCTTATAAAATATCGGACAGGGTACAAATTAAAAATAAGTTGCGGAATACGCAATAACAATGCTATTAAATACCTTCCTTACATTAGTTATTATTAAACCTATTTCTGTAAAATTGAGCGTTTTAAATGTCACCGTGGCTCAATTTATTATTGTAATACCAACATACGTATATCAATTTATTTTTCGATATTTTCATGATTGCTGTTTCGCTTTTTTGCTTATTTCTGAAAATGCTGGCCGTCTTTGCGATAAAATTTCACAGATAATTAAAAAATGAAATATACTTTTTGTCACAGAAATATTTGCTTTAAGAAATTTTACATGAAGTGTATTACAACTTTTCGAATTGTACTTTAAAAGTTAAGAGGTCGAAAAAATTGAATTCCTCTTATTTTATTTGAGTAAGTATCTACCATTCTTATACTGGATCTTTGGCCTAGTGGTCGTAAGCGCGACTGCTAAGCAACAAATTCACGATGCAATCCCAGGTCGAGCAAAATACTATTGGATTTTTCTATCACGATTTTCTCGGTTTAGGCCAGTTGATGGAAATAGGCTAGCCCCCGTCCCCGTCCCTATTTTGGGACTCAAATATAAATGGGTATTGTGGGTGTACTATTACTAATAGGTGCCCCTTTGCCAAACTGTCCGGGAAATACAGGCGTGATTTGTGTAAAAAAACGAATTTCTCCTATTTTTTTATTAAACTCGGTAACATTGTTTTTAATCTAAAACACAGACATAAATCATATTGAAACACATTTAATTAAAAATTCTTATCAACACATACGATCCGTCGATAATCAAAACTTCCGATGCAACAATACATGCGACCTCGAAACTCTTCCACAAAAATCCAACCATAGCTTGTACAAGATAGGGTTTTATTCACTTTGCAGCCGGCAATGCACTATCAAGCCCTATTTAAGAGCGTGCAGCTTCCGTTCCATTGACTTGCAGACCCTTAACAATATCTTTAACTAATAGTGAATTGATAAACGAACGGTTTGTTTTGGTCAGCAATCGCACCTACATTTAATTTTATTTATTGGTCGCAAAATTATTGCTTGTTTATGATGTTATCTTGAAATAGAAATATAAATAGAAATAATTTATTTGCATTGAATGTAGGTACATACATGAGTTGTTACAATAGTAGTTATTTGTTCCTGGTACATTCTACCATATGGTATGCAAAAATTTATACTTATAAACAATTATACAACTTCAATTTAAAAGCTTTCACAAAAAATCAAAATTAAGTAACAATAATAATACAGCTATATTTTATCTGTTAGGAAATCTGATACAGAATAATAACATTTTTTAATTAATAAAGATGAAAGCTGTTTTTTAAAAATTGTCAAAGGCTGCTCCTTGATGCTATTTGGAACCTTATTATAGATTATAGGCGCCATACCTAAAACACTTTTTTTTCAATAAAGATGTATTGTGAGCACTGGTACATAACTTATATTTATACTGAGACCTGATTGTTGTATTTCGGTTTGTTGTGTCCCTTACAGCAGGGAATAAGTTACTATTACTTTTAACAAAAATGGAAAGCTCTAATTTGAATAAGTATTCATGTTGTTTTGTGAAAATGCTGAATATAAGATAATGAATTTAGTTTATGAATAAATTGTACAGGCCTACTTAGGATCATAAGTATGTAGTTACATTTAGTAGTGTTTTAAGTATGTGTGTGTTACAGTGGCGAAGGTCCCATACAACTCGATTCCTACCGGATTCCCTTTCAAAATAGGCACAGTCAGTATTTTATAGACAAATAACATAATCATATCTATACTTAATATTGTAAAGCTGAAGAGTTTGTTTGTTTGGTTGAACGCGCTAATCTCAGGAGCTACTGGTACGATTTGAAAAATTCTATTAGTGTTGGATAGCCCGTTTATCGAGGAAGGTATAAAATTTCACGCGGACTAAGGTCGCGGGCAACAGCTAGTTAAAGATATGTATTCCGGCTTACCTCTTACAAAAATTGACCCTTCGCTACTGGTGCATTATGTGAACTCCGATGGTCGGCACTAAGATACTAGGGTACATACGGTATGTTCTTATACTAGTTAATTAGTTACATTGAAGAAAACTTTTCGGTATCGTCTCCATTGTTAGAAAGTTACGAAGGATTTGAAAATGGTAAAGAAAAGTTATTTTTAGACATTGCCCTACATTTCTCATGTATCGTGGGTGCATTTTAGTATTGTACAAACGTAAACAGCCAGACCCGGGACAACTACCTGTAGGCCATTCCAATATTTATTCTAATCGAACCCACGACACGCAGCGCAGCAGTCAATCGCTCAATCACTGCGCCAACCATATAGTCAGAATGTCTTAGACCTTAAGAAATCGAAGACACGAGACACCATCACACACCGTGCCCGCTCGCTCGAACCCAGACTCAGGGCCGGCTTCACCGAAGCGGAGACGAGACGAGAAGAGAGGAGATGTGTCTTAAACCACCAATAGAATTTCGTTATTTACACTTCTCGTCTCCGCTTAGCTTAAGTGGAAACGGTTGAGCAGAGAGAAGAGATGTCTTGTAATTGTTAAAGCTCAGCGGAGAGGAGAAGAGAAGTGGGCGGCGGGCGGTGAGCGGTGTGCTGTGTGTGTAGCGTGCCGCTTTACACATCTCCTCTCCTCTCCACTTTGCACACCTCTTTGCCTCTCCGCTTTGCACATCTCCACTGCTCTCCGCTTTGCACATCTCCTCTCCTCTCCGCTTTGCACATCTCCTCTCCTCTCCGCTTTGCACATCTCCTCTCCTCTCCGCTTTACACATCTCCTCTCCTCTCCGCACAGCTTCGGTGGATATACCCTAGCTTTTACGCATCTCCTCTCCTCTCCACTTCACACGTTTCCTCTCGTCTCCACTTTGGTGGAGTCCGGGTCTAACGCGACTCACAAGTCGAGGGCTGTTATAACTGTGCCACCAGTACAGCTATGGTATAGGGTTTCCACAATTAAGATTTCCATCTTCTTCTTTATCTTTAAAGATACACGTGTGTTTACATAGCGTAACATTTTTTGTGCTGTATTACCAATACAGCACAAAAATTTCATTATTAACACCATTTTGTTTCGGGTATAAATAGATGAATGGCCTTGCCATATTCTTTATTTATAGTGTGGCTGTGGTGCCTAACCTGTTGTCAGAGTTTTTATGCCGCCCATGCCTCTGCCTCTGACTTGGCTTTACATGCCGTCAAGAAATATCTATCAGGTATGCTGGTTTCCGTATTTTTTTTTCCTTTACCGAAACCAGGTGATAATTATACAACACGCACATGGATCCGAAAAATTATAGGTGCGTGCCTTGGGTTCGAACTCTAAACCTATGGACTTGGCAGTTCGACGGTCGCACCACTATCACTGCTCATCATCATCTGCCTAGCCTTTTCCCAACTATTTTGGGGTCGGCTTCCAGTCTAACCGGATGCAGCTGAATATCAATATTTTACATGGAGCGACTGCCTATCTGACCTCCACAACCCAGTTAGTACTGGGTAATACCATACCCCTTGGTAAGACTGGTTGTCAGGTTTTTTGGGCCACTGACTGCCTAACGACTGTCAAAGATCTACAAATGACAGCCGGGACCAACGGCTTAACGTGCTTTCCGAGGCACGGAGGAAACTCGGTATGTAATGGGCGGTCACCCATCCACAGACCAACCTAGGCAAGCACGGCTTAACCTAATAATCGACCCGAGCGGCTGTTATTATTTAGCCACGAGCTCCTCACCACTGTCACTGCTATAACACATAATTATATAAAACTGCTAGGTGTCCATGACAAATTAATTCTTACATCTTCCCAACATAAACTACAAATCATTATAGTTACATTAATTTAGTTGCCACACTTCCTTTTTTATTTCCCTATTCCTTACCAATACTAGCCTCTAATGTGCTCTCGTCTCCCTTGGAATGACAAAGGAATGCCAGCATCCAATCTAACAGAACGCCTCATTTGATACGGACCAAATAAGTTCTGAATCAATTTGTAGAATTGGGAGAAGACATCGTCCTATTGTGGTCGTTTTAGAGGGTTTTGCTTTCGTAGATGTAGAGGAATTTCGGAGTTCGTTAAAAGGTGAAATAGAAGAATATCTGAAGGGCACAAATGATAATTGAAAGCGGTCTCAACAATGAGCTTGGCCATGTTTAAGTATTGATGTTTTAGCTATTATTATTTTTAATATATTTTTTTTAATGTAATTTTACTGTTTATGGTCTGTAATGTGGCTATAATTTGGTAGTAAATAAATAAATAATAATAATAAATAATCTGTTGTGAAATTTGTGCTTAGATAACGCGAACCGTCATCATCTTGCGGTTATTTTATTTCCAGTTTGTTGTATGAGGTTTGTTTGTTTATTTATACTTATTAGGTGTAAACCTATATACAAAAAGTTATGGTTTGTACTCTTTACTCTTTTGTTGTGTATTTTTTTATTAAATGCTGTTCAGTTCTAATAAATCAAATTCAATACTTCTATTCTAACATTATTCTTTTAACAGGATTATTCATTCAACAAGGTTGCTGGCTGTTCATTTTAAAATTATCTTTGATTCATTATGTCGAGGCTAGATAATATTCTAAATAACATTTCCAGAATATTTTGGTCGACCTACTTAAATATTTAAATCATTAATAGGCTGACACCAAAAAATAACCAAACCTAGTTAACTAATAAAAAAACCGGCCAAGTGCGAGTCTGACTGGCATACAGAGGGTTCCGTAACACCAAATGATATCCTTTTTTAAGATCTGTTGGTAGACACCCCACACAGTTAATATATGTATATATAGATTTTTTTCAAACCTCACTTACATAGGGCCATTTCAATTTTTTTTTCATTTTCCCTTCGCTAAATTGTGTAGCGGTTTATAGAAGACACCTACTCTCCAAATTTCAACTGTGTAATGCCTACAGTCTCGAAATCTCTCTCAGACAGGACCAATCTATAAGGGTTCCGAATTTGCCTTTTGACAACGGAACCCTAAATGAAAAACACAAATTGCTGTCCCACTATATAAATCGCTCTATTAATCATCAAAATCCTACGCAGGTGTGAAGTTCATTTAAGGCCGTGTATACATGGTGTTCCTACAATCAAGGACGTCGGCTACCCCATGCAGTGCGCAGGATCAGTCGCGACGGGGCACCGACTCTTGCGCACATTAATTAATAGTTTTCAACACAACAATCCGATACCGCCGTGCTAAATACATGGAATTGATATACCCCTCGGGGAGTCAGTGACTGCCTTAATTGTACACCAATGATGATAATTTTTTTTACATTAATTTGATTTTTTGTGATTGACATTTTCGTATCTAATGATGAGTTAAGTTATTTGTTGTTGGTCGGGGAATTTTGAGCTACTGGAATTTGGTTGGTCTAACTTAGTAAATAAGTGAATGTCTTTAGCCACAAACATATTAATATAGCTCTCAGAGAAAAGGTACAAACTCATCATCATCTGCCTAGCCTTTTCCCAACTATATTAGGGTTGGCTTCCAGTCTAACCGGATACAGCTGAATACCAGTATTTTACATGGAGCGACTGCCTATCTGACCTCCACATCCCAGTCAGTACTGGGTAATACGATACTCCTTGGTAAGACTGGTTATCAGACTTTTGGGCCACTGACTACCTAACGACTGTCAAAGACCTACAAATGACAGCCGGGACCGACGACTTAACGTGCTTTCCGAGGCACGGAGGAAACTCGGTATGTAATGGTCGGTCACCCATCCACAGACCAACCTAGGCAAGCACGGCTTAACCTAAAGATCGACCCGAGCGGCTGTTATTATTTAGCCACGAGCTCCAATTGTTTCTTAAGATTTAAGATACTTATAGCTAGTCAATTGAAAAAAAAAACGAAAAAGTTAAAAATAAAAACAAGAATTGTTGATAAAAAAAAATATTTAATACGAAATGCTAAATTTAACGTAAGTCAAAAAAAGAAATACATACGTACGTACTTACGTTTATTCTTTCATGAAGTCGCATATGGGTATGTCGAAGTTAAGTAGGTAGGTACCTATGTACTACCTACTTAAATAAAACAGTACCATTTGTTCAACAATATCAAACCTAAGTAAGCACTAAAGCCGCTACTAACAGCAACCCTAACAATCTAGCACTCAATTCAATAGTACCCACATTCAAGAAGCATCTTCGTGAGTTCTCGTGCGCTTTCAAGATCTTGCGATGCACCTGACCCCTCAGCAAGAAAATTCTATCAGCCACTTCGAAGGAATGCGCGTGACCAATCGGACGATGCTTCTATCGACATCGATACCATAAAAAATCGACGGAAATGATCGAACCACGACAAATGCGAATGCCCCTCACAATTGAATAAGTCGATACGATATCACCAAAGTTAGAATTGAAAGACGATTGACTGAAAAAAACTACGATCGATTTACTGCTTCGGTTGACTGTGGAAAATTTTAGGGTTGCGTCGATTTATCGATAGTCAATCAAATAAATGCTGTCAAATTCATTAAATTATTGTTATACGTCGTTCCCAATACATATTAAGCAAGTTTATAGTTTTGCTTTGAATTAATACAAATTAATAGTTGAGTTTTAAGAACCCTAGTTCCTTCAAACTTGTTGCTCTCTGTAAACCCAACTGTTTGTAACTTTCTGTATGGTGCCATTTTAACTACGAGTATGATTTTGAATTGTTTGGTTTAGTCGTCAAATATGTATTCTCGTCTTAGTGTTTTGTTCCTGTTTTTAACTAACTGATGAGATAAGACACTGACTACTGTGATAACACATTTCACAATAGTAGAAGCTAGCTCAAGACATCGATATCGATTAATACCGTTGATCCAACGATCCACAGCATTTGGTTCGGTTGAGAATGTCATTTGGAAACGGTAGCTACCGTCACAGCGGGGGGCGGTGCCTCGTTCGCCATCTTTATTTTTATTATTTTTTTAGCCCTTGTTTATCCAGTCCGGGGCGTCGCGGCTCACTGGCCGGAGCAATCAATAAAATGCTCTGACCGTAAAACCACGCCGGAATTAAATACAACGCTCCGGTCGTTGTAGTCAGGTATCACCCGTCACGCAACCGAACACCACTGATGTAATTAAAAAATTGAAATAAAAACATCAACAATTAACTGGAAACTCCGAATAGGTGCAGTCAGTCAGTCACCTTAATTTACGCTCGATAATTTGTTTTATTATTACGATTGAACGACTCTGCGTTAAGAGTGAGGGAGCTGGTTCTGTAAATACGCCTAATCCGCAAAAGAACAATCTAATTTGGCTTAGTTCGAGTCGTTCCCGGGGGAGGAAACTCAAAAAATGCCTAATAGAGAATTATAACAAACACCGGCCGCCGGCGGCAATTTCACACTTTATTAATGCAAGTATTACGGCTAATTCCATCGGTTGACACGTGCCGAATTTGCTGTTCCCATAAAACCTCGGCCTCCCCTCGCACGACACCAAAAAGAACACCAAACCATTCAACTTTCTGTCTTGCGCCTATACATGTAGATATGATGTTCGCATGTAAACAAATAAAAAAAACAGCTCTTCAAATAAGCATTTTAATTCAAAGTATTAAGGAACAAAGTGCCCTGCAGATTAACGAAATACACTTTTGCACAAAACCGATTTCGGTTCCCTCCATTTTTTGACAGCTCGACGATGGCGATTCATAGATAAAATTGCGCGCACAGATTCCGCGGACCATAGATCACAGAGTAATGCGGTCACGCTCTATGGTATTAAGTGTCAGTTATCGTCTCCACGGGGCTTAGTGTGCACGAGTATAATACATTTTTATGTTTGTACGCTCCCCTTGTTGTAATATAACAACATGAAGTGAGGTTTACTCGGATTGAATACGGCATTATAATGAAATGATTCATATTTAAGTGAGTCCTCCCCTTCGTCTGTTGTAATTTGATGGTGTCGGGGATCGGAAGCAATGTTTCTTATTAAAGTGGTGTTATGACTGTCGTTTTTATTGCATTCTATGGGTTCTTTTTCCCGTTTTATTTTTAATCTATTGTATAATGATTTACACCTCATTCTGTTTCGCACAGGTTTCGCATAACACCTGACTGTACGAAAACGTGTGTTTACATAGCGTAACATTTTTTGTGCTATTTTTCTTAACACCTTTATGTTTCGGGTCCAAATAGTTTAATGGCCTTGCAATCTTCTTTCTTTATCGTGTGGTTAGTGCTTAACCTAGTGTCAGAGTTTTTATGTCGCCCATGGATCTCTGACTTGGCTTTACATGCCGTCAAGAAATATCTCTCAGGCATGCTGGTATTCCCACGATCTTTTCCTTGCAATAAATTGTTAGTTAAAAAATCAACAGTAACTCGAAGCTGGCACATCGGTTGTGTAAGTTTCCCAGACTCCACATAATCCGGGATGATCCGATACCGAAGATAACGCGATAACCGTCCGGTAATAGTCCAAATATCTCCGTAATGTGTATGTAATGGGACGGCACGCGCCGATCGCGTGTGTTTGCTCCGAGGGACGAACCAGGCTTAGCACTTTCATCGGTGACTGTACAGACAGTTCCCTTTTCATTACTGATTGATCCGAAAGATACGTTTGTTGGTATCAGATAGTCGTAAATTAGACAAAAGGATTAGTGGCGCAGCTTGCCTAATGGTGTAAAATAACTATTTATTATTAGGCATGCAGTGATTTGTTCAAGAAGTTTGGATTACACAATGATTTGTTTGTTGTAGAGTTGTTGGTGGTAACAATTGCATTCGGGTTTTAGAAACAATAATCTGGTTCAGGTCAGAAGCTTCGCAATATTCAGACTGTAACGGTTTTGGCACTTCAAATTTAATTTACTAAAATGCAGTATTTTCAGTGTCTCAATAAATAATTACCTAACTTCTGCAATGCTTCTTTCATATCTTTGTTATTATCTTAATAAGATTATAAATTAAATTAAACAACAAAAATCACTTCAAAGAAACAGCTATTCATGTGTAAAGTTACACATACGAAATTGTTGGTACCTGACGTAGCTCCTCAGTAACCCGAAGTGTTAGTGGCTCTCGGGATGGCGTTGTATCAACACGAGACAGATTGGGCGCGATGTTGATACGAGTAGTACATGACTGGACGAAAAACATGGACGGTCTATGTGACAGTGTAGCACGAACTTTAAATATGTATTTTTCAGGGCCCAAAAAGGTTACCCGTGAGGTAAAAACCCCTAGAGTAAAAGTTAACCCCACAGGTTAACCCGTATAATAAGGTTAATCAGCCTAAAATAACCGGTTCTCGCACAGAGTTCATTTTTGTACTTCTATACTAATATTATAATTTTTTTTTTGTATGTTTGTATGAAGGGGTAATCTTCGGAACTACTGAGCCGATTTCAAAAATTCTTTCACTAACGGGAAGCTACATTATCCTCGAGTGTCACAAGCTACATTTAAAACGTTCCCGTACATAATGGGAGCGATGCCGCTAGTAAAAAATATGCAAGAGAGTGACGGAGTTACCCCCGCCCGGTGCTTTGTCTCTTTCATTCTGGTTAACCAGTAATATGTAAATGGTTTTGAAACATATGGGTTATCAGTCTAACCGGTTAAAATTGTAACCCGGTTAATTGCTCCCTGGTATTTTTTACTGGGTAGTTCACAAGCAACTACTTCATAAAAAGAGATACCTCTTCCTTGCGGTCATCGCAAACATATCAGAGACCTGCTAAATAAACGGTGTAACAAGACCCCTAACGAAGCCAAAAGGCATTTGTTGTCCGATCATTTTTTTGTGTTAGACCATACCTGGGAACCTTCTAGTTACGGAGATATTGGGGGTCAAAATACCAACTTTTTCACTTTTTTTTTAAATACATGTTTTTAATGTAAGAACTGTACTTTAAACACCTCCAAGACCCCCATACTATTCAATCCATCCATCAGCACAATGTTTTGAATGCGTTACATTAAGCCTTGCATTTCAACCCAAAAAAAAGTTGTTTTCCAGCAATAATTTTTGCATAAAGTTACCTTGTTCGATGATGTACATAACGCTTGGTTGACGGCTTCGTGAAGGGTCTGTTTACACCCTGAATGACAGCATTTTTTTTTTCAAATATAACAAATGAAATGGACAGCTCAAGCATATGCTCGCCCCAAAACATCGATACATTCGGATCGGCTTACTAAAACGAAAGCGTTGTGTCCGGAACGTGGGTTCAATACATTTTATGAGCGGCGTGACCTGCTAGATTTGTGGCTGGTTCTATGATAGCATACTGCAGGTTTACTGTTTACGCGGTAAATTGGATTGATAGGTTAATTTTATTTATTATTTATTTATGTACACACTACTTATACTTAACAAGACTTACCTTCCTTTCTTCTTTGACTTTTACTTATTGTTATTTTGACCGTATATTTCGGTACGGCCCCTCTAGGGGCAGAAAACACGAGGCCGCTGGCTCGGTATGTGCCCCGAAAGTGGCAAACATTTAAATCATAAATTAACCTTATTATTTCAGTGAATATTTATCATACTACCAATCAAATTCTACGTTTGAGCGTAAATTAAGAGAGTTGGTTAAAAAGCTCGATGTCAATGTCATTAAAACTTCTATACAGGGTAGAAGGAACATCGACGCACGAACGGTTACCACATATTCAGTCCATCATTCTGGGCGTCTAAAATGGCTGCTTTAGCAGAATCATAATAGGATAATAATATGAATCACGTTACGATTTATAAAATGGTCATAAAGTGATAATTCATAACATTTTGAGAATTTTAGATCCCCAGAACACAGAAAATTTTCAGCGGTAATAAAAAAAACACCTATTCCCTACAAAATTGTAAGCAGTAGGTATGTTACAGTTCACATTCTTTCGATAGATTACAATCTCGTGAGATAGATTATAATCTAACGGTTTTTACAATTTTACGGTGACACATACACGTTTGGTTTAGATGACAATGCATGATTAGCTAAGTGTCGTCTTTCGAAATCCAATATGACGAACTCCCAAAGATGGCGGACTAGTATTTTTCATCATACATTATCAATTAAAAAGGTATGCTACGAAGAATACAAAAAAAAAAATTATATCACACTTATACTTAAAAGATCCTTTAAAAAAAAGCTTTTTTTTACTATAAATTAAGGCCTTAATTTATTTTCAAAGCCTGAATACATACTTACAATTATTACCTTACTTATCATGTAAATAGATACACACCCCACCTTCAAACAATATTCATTATACAAACATTCTCTAAAAATAATAGGTGCATTTTTGTGGGTGCAATAAAAATGAACAAAATGGCTGATATAATATCGGGGTGCCGCGGGCGATGAAAAATAAATAAAATTGCGTTGCGGGAGGGAAAATGAAAAGCCACTTAGTTCTGCAGCGCCCTCTAGTGGGGTTTAGTGACAAACTAACAACGCCTAGCGTCTCTGCGATGTTGTTTGTGTTTCTTTTGTCAGCACGTATGGAGGGTAGGAAATTGGGTTCTCGTCTTGGTATCAGGGTGTAATTGGACCCTTCACATAGCCGTCTACCAAGCATTCTGTACATCAAACTAAGAAACCCTACGCAAAAATTATTGCTAGGAAACGACTTTCTTTTTTGGGGGAAAAATACGGTAAAACTCAATGTAATGCACTCAAAACATTGTGCTGATTGATGCTTTGAATAGCAAACAGGTCATTGAGGTAATTAAAGTCAATTTATTACCTTAAAAACAATTATTTAAAAAAAAACTTATAAAAATTGGATTTTTGACCTCAAATATCTCCGTAACTAGATGGTTCCCAGGTATGGTCCGTAACAAAAAAAATATCGCAGTGACGGGGAGAACAAGTGGCTTCGTTAAGGGTCTTTTTACAACCTTTTTTTTTTTTTCGTATGGGAAATCATCAAATGACCCCCCCACTCTGGGCGGAGCGGAAGGGAGTGTCAGACTTGTACTGACTAAAACCCATCCATGTTCCTTCTTTGCCCTTTGTGTTCCAGGGCCACGGTGTCTCAACACCCTTTATATGTATACAAAATCACAGATCAACAAAAGAAATCTGTCATTTTGTCGATTCTTCCGTCGTCAAAACCCTTTTCTACGGTGGTCATGCTACGCGTGCGTGTTATAGAACATTGATGAGGCAAAAACTCATCTGAGACGGAATTGTCGCCATGCGTTAGCAAAAGGCTTTTAAGCAAGAAATAATAGCAGATCTTTAATAGGTATCTTTTACATAAATATTTCCTCATATATCTTTTCTGACAATTTTTCGTACATTTTTTTTCATCGTAGATATACGGCGTCCACCACTAATGACGTCGAGATTCGAGCGCGGGCTGCGAATAGACCATGGCGGCCATTTTTCATCATTTCCCGCGCTTTCCCGGCAATATATTATTTTTTTACAAGTCTTACTTCGTCGCTGCGCTAGTAAGGCTGCGCACTCATGATCTGAATACAAATTGAACACGTAACTACTATGTATGTACTCGTATAAAGGGTTCAAAAGATTTTTGCTCTAGAGGGTTTAGTTCGAATAGGAGATTTATACACTGGGGCTAGAGATAAATGTTTAGTGGTTGGTGCGAATGAAAAACCGCGTAGTCAAAATGCAGTGGCATGATGGTTGTAATTTACCTATGCACAGTTGTACCTAACTATGACGGGTTGGTTGATGGCAATAGGCTCGCCCCTTATTACATGGGACTTAAACATAACTGGCGAAATGTGGGTGTATTAATAGGTACACCTCTGCCTAATCCTTCGGGGATTACAGGCGTGTTGTTATGTTATGACTATGACAAACAGCATAGCAGCATTAATTCCAGCAGCTTGACTGTGCCATAACTCTCGCATAGGTACCTATGTACATAATTACTTAAATATTCAGAATCCGAACAACGAACAAAGTAGGTATTTACATAACCAATATAATCGTACCTACAATCAGTTTCTGCTAATCCACTAACACAGCACAGCTCGCAGTCAACAATGCCTCCTGATATAAATGTATTAAAAGTCACAATTTAGTATTCAAAACATTTGTACGCCGTAGTATGTAGCAAAAATGTCTGAACCATTTTTTTTAATGTTATCCTACATGCACTTTTTATTATTTTATGTGTACACATGTTTGAGCAAATAAATATATCTTATCTTATGAACTTCTAAAATTCCAAATTAGGAATACTGTCCTTTCAACAATACAAAAGAACCCATTCATAAAGATGCAATAACAGATTTAATAATGTAACATTTTTAATTTGAAGAGGACAATAACAAATGTCACCATAACCCTTGACTCGCGACGCCCCGGTCGAACCGGCCCCCCACCGCAATGGGGCAAGTATTCTGCCAGATGTGACTATTACAACAAAAGTCGGTTTCGATTGCGGCTGAATACGAACAGATAATCTTTTAAACGGTACACTATTGAAATTTCGTTCAACGACCCTCGTTTATTTACACTCCATCGAGGACTCGAACAGGATTTTTTCTAAACAAATAGTATAAAACCCAGCAATGGATTATGCTTGATATTTATAAATAGAGATGAGTTAAATGCGTTCGAAAAGAGATAACTGATAAGAATAATTGAAACATGTGTCACGGTGCTGTGGTTACAGACAGGACCATTGTTTATGGTTCTTTTAGCGGTTACCGAAATACGTTATCTAAATCTTTATTTAGCGTAATAAAAGCTGTTAACTCGACACCTGTCACTCATGCTGTTCGGTTATTTGGTTATCGAAATGTAGGCTAACGGTACTATGCCGGTTTTTTTTTTTGGATTATCGTAGCAATAAATTTTACTAAGCGGAGGGGTTTGAGTTGTCTTAAATTGAGTGTTTTTATCTTTGTCCTTGCAAATATAACGCATAATTCCTCATTATAATTCGGCAAACATAGCCAATGCAAAGATATTAAAAATGGAACACAACCTTTTAGAGCTTTAAAATTCTAATCAAAGAATCCTATGTTGCCAGTTCGAAAAAAAAAGTGAATAATTTCTACAGCGGTTGAAAGGAATTCAGAAATTTTTCCTCTTCTAATTTTCGTGCCAAAAACCCAACTAAATTCTATTAAAATTATGATGAAAACCATACTATATCAGATCATAAAACCTTTGCATTTACTGTAAATGAATAATAAAATGTTCTAGTTATATTCTCATTTCTTTTGAATCTTTTATTTTACAACACGAAGCGTCTTTAACGTTTAGGGTTACGAGCAAACGTCACAATGATGTGGCGATAAACACTGATGGATGGATCGTAAAAATATATTGGGCGATTGTGAGTTCATTTCCTAAATTAAGTTCCGCTTCTACGCGTGTTATTATATTATAAAAACGTACATTTTAATAATGTTGTAGTTTATATAAAATGTTGTTGATTTTTATAGTGTTAATAATACTGTGTTTTTTTAATTGTGTTAGTTTTTATATTTGAGAAGATTTGTTTGAGAGAACTAATAAAACAGTGATTTATTATAAAGTATAGTTATTTTAATAAATCATTATGAATATGATAGATACAGAAATGAAGTCAATAGATCAACCGAACACAAAACTCGAAGCAAAAGGAAAACACCAATCATTTCTCTTCAATAATTAATCACCATAAAAGTCTCCGACTCTCCGCCATTATTGAAATCAGTACTTGGTAGATATAATCACAGTGCGGTGATAACCGGCTGGTCTCGCGAGAGCGTCTCCCAAACGTGCCATAACGTGTAACGACCACATCTGTCGGAATCGGGACGATTCGGACAAGACGGCAGGCGTGGGGTTAGGTGTTCGGAATCTCTTTGCATATTAAAGTTGTGTAAAAACTTGATTTGTGTTGTGTGTCCGCAAATAATTATTTGTGAACGGAAATTATATAAGGTGAAAACGAACCCTTCACGGAGCCTTCACCAATCATTTTGTACATCAAACTAAGCTAACGCTGCGCAAAAATTAGTGCTGGGAAACGTCATATTATTTGGGGTGAAAAATCAAGTTTTACGGTACGACTCAATGTAACGCACTCAAAACATTGTACTGATGGATGCATGGAATAGTAAACGGTTTGCGGTACCTTAAAAACTAGTATTTATAAAAAAAACTTGTGGAAAAGTTGGAACTTTGACATCCAGTATCTCCGTAACTAGAAGGTTCGCAGGTATGGTACAGATCAAAAAGAAATCACTCGAAAGATTCCTCATGAAAAATCTCAATAACCTTATTCTCAGCAGCTAGCGTCTGCGACCTCTAGACTAATAAGAGAATCCTAAAGACATAACGCCCCAACACATCTCCTCTAAATCGTCCCACGATCCCATATTAACATACCAAAGCGTCCCACCAGGCCGTTTATATGCAGTGTCTATACGAAAAGTTTTGATGCCAACAGTTATTACGGACATTTCAGGATGTTTCAGTGTGTTGTTACATGGCGGTAATATAATTGTCGGCGATTTAGAGGAGACACAAATAATTAGGTTGGGGGAGTTGTCTATTCAGAAATGGGTGGTTTTTAGAAGTTGGGTTGTATTTTAGGGTTAATTCCGTTTGCTGAGTAGTGTTTTTTTGCTGTTGTTTCTACAGCAGGGACAGAAAACGTGTTTTGTATTTATGGAATTCAAGTCAATGCAAGCATATTTATTTTATTTTGGAACTAATATTTGTATGGCCTACAGGTAGTTGTTCCGGGTCTGGCTGTTTGTGTATGTGAGTTTAAATGTTTGTAAACGCACCCACGGTACAGGAGAAATTCCTAGTGTGGTGTGTTTAAAAAAAAAAAAAAGAAAAACTGTGAAGTTTTGTGGTTTTTGGGATTTCTTGGGCTTAAATGCCAATTAGGTAGATGTGATTCATCTAATTAAGTAATGCCCTAACTATTTAGAATTACATCTTGATGTTGGTTTTTAAAAATTAGTAGCTAATAGTATTTTGTACGTAAAGTAACATGCAAAAAGAAAATTTTCGCTGTCTCGCTTTTGTCCACAATTTTTTTTTTTTTTTGAAAGACGTTGCCCCACACTAGGAATTTGTCCTGTACCGTGGGTGCGTTTACAAACATTTAAACTCACATACACAAACAGCCAGACCCGGAACAACTACCTGTAGGCCATACAAATATTTGTTCCGTGCCGGAATCGAACCCGCGACACGAAGCGCAGCAGTCAATCGCTCAGCCACTGCGCCAAACGTGCCGTCCAACAGTGTTGCGCTTTTTGGGAGTTTAGAGGTTTTATTTTTCCAGAAAACGCCTGATCATTATTTCCCAGTAACACTTATGTAAAGTTTTGGCAGTAGTTATTATCGAGGCGTAACGGAGCGTTAATATAATTGGTGGCGTTTTAAAGTCGACACAAATAATTAGGTTGGGGGTGCGACATCCTCTCTAGTTACCGACGGAGTTCAAACGGCTGTATTCTGGGAGATGAGATATGGTATCGAAGAGGAAGAAAGGGATGGTAACTTGATTAAAATTGTGGAAATGTTTAACTTACAGTACAGGACAGTAATAACCTGAAGTAACTAACTTAACAATGAACTAAAGAAAGGCGTCAAAAAACTCGTGCTAAACGCTGTCAACTGTTAATGTCCCCATGAGACTGGCGGCGTTGAGGAGCTCGTGGCTAAATAATAACAGCCGCTCGGGTCGATCTTTAGGTTAAGCCGTGCTTGCCTAGGTTGGTCTGTGGATGGGTGACCACCCGTTACTTACCGAGTTTCCTCCGTGCCTCGGAAAGCACGTTAAGCTGTTGGTCCCGGGTGTCATTTGTAGATCTTTGACAGTCGTTAGGTAGTCAGTGGCCCGAAAAGTCTGACAACCAGTCTTTCCAAGGGGTATCATATTACCCAGTATTAACTGGGTTGTGGAGGTCAGATAGGCAGTCACTCCATGTGAAATACTGGTATTCAGCTGCATCCGGTTAGACTGGAAGCCGACCCCAACATAGTTGGGAAAAGGCTAGGCAGATATGAGACTGGCGGCGTTGACACGTTGTATGGCAACGCTAAGCCTCTGGCCAAGGTAAAAGCCAGTCCTAAGTTTATTTAGTTTACTCTAGGGCCGTGGAGTCCCAGTGCTCACAGTAGTCACAGCCTTTTCAAGGAAATTTCAAAACGCTTAGTTGACAGTTTCCGTGACCCAAGGGCTGGAAATTGTTTAAATATAACATCATAACATCACGCCTGTAATCCGCGAAGGGATAAGCAGAGGTGTACCTAATAGTACACCCACATTTCGCTGGTTATAAGTCCCTTGTAATAGGGGTCGAGTCTTTTGCATTCAACTGGGCACAAATCCAGACTCCGTGGCTGCATCTGACAAATTCCTGATGGAAAAATCCAATAAGACTGTGCCCTACCTAGAAATCGAACCCAGGACTTCATGTTCAGCAGTCACGCTTGCGACTACTCGACCAAACAAAAATGTACAAGGGTCGTACAGATAAACTCATGACAAGAAAGTCTTGTGTAAATTTTGTTCAGGTGAGACCTGTCAATGTGGCGACACTTGGGGGAGGCCTATGTCCAACAGTGGACGTCTTTTGGCTGAAATGATGCTGATGAGACGTTTGCAGAACTCTTAAAATTATCATGGTTTTTATTTGGGGCACCTGAGGGCCTAGTTAAAATGACATTTTATGAGCGAAAATGATGATGAAAATGTCAATGCTGGTGGTGTCGATTGCAACCAGTCCAAACCATCAAGGGCACACACCGCGATACATCAAGCCATACATTTCCAGTATAACATGGCCTCGCTTTGTATAGATTTCCAATACAATGAGAGATCCGCATAAACTGGTTTTGTATAGTTAGACTGCTCGCCGTGCTTGCTAGCTGTACAAGTGTATATGATATGTGAGCAATTTATTTTACAAATCTTGCTAATAGAAAAGAAAGCGACGGCAAAACTGAACAAAAAATATTCATATTCATATTCGTTTATTTTGCATTCGATATTGTAAAAAAGATGTTACAAAGGGCTATGTAGTATGCAAATTTCGTAAAGTCAAAAAGACTACCAACCTTAAAACCGCACAAAGATGAGAACTCGCTTGTAATACTAAGAATAAAGAAAAGTAAATAGGTTTATTGGGACATGCCACAAGTGTACACAACATTAAATAAAAAAAAAACAAAAATATAAACAAAAAAAAAAGAGATTATTATTGTCTGTCCCATGGCTGCGCCAAATGGGTCCGCGCCCACTCGACCCGCTTAGACTCGACCCGAAGAATATTACCAGATGTTTTACTACCAATTCAGAGCCATTTGTATAGTGAGGCAAAGTGATATTTTAATTCTAAATAACTTCTTATACAAAGAACATTTAATATTTTGTTAAAATAGGCCCAGTAGGCCAAATAGGCCCAGTAATAGATATTTTGAAATCTCTGAAAGTGCTTCCTTACACATCAATCGGGTTGCTCACTTATAGTGTAACAATACAGCATCAAAACCATATCCCCAAAGCTCACAATAAAAAGTAAATGAGAACAGCCACTATACCAATTAACTCTACTAAATAGCTATAGAAAATCAACATCCAAAGAGCAGCCGATCTGAACATCAGAATACATCGTTTGGAGCGGCGCCACGTCCTATCACCCCCCACCTCCCCCTGTAGGGGGAAGCTATTAAGCCAAGCCAAAACTAATTTAAATTAAATCCTAGTGAATTACCCGACGAGGAAATTGTCGAGCGCACCCTCGGTGCTCTCACTCGAGTACTGTGGTGTGCAGAAGTGTTTTTATTGTGGCATTTCCTAACTTTATTTATTCCTTCTGGACCCGGTTTTACATACAACAGCATTTAATTTTTCTGACTGTGAACTCGGAGGGCGTAATACTGTTAAATCTTTAAAAGAAAATATTAGTCGTTGCTGGGCAAAGACCTCCCCCATATATTTCCAGGTGCCAGGCCTCGTCCATCCTCAGGCACCCATTACATGGAGACTTGCGCAGCGGTCGTTATGCATGCGGCTTTCCGTGAACCGCCCAATTTCATTTGAGTCATGTTCAATAATTTTCTCTAATATTTCCAAGGACTTGTACAGAGGAACGCAACACGCCTAACGCATTAAGGCGATAGTCGTGTCGTGCAAAACTCAGAAATTCACATAAAAAACAAAAACACATAGTCGTGTCGTGTAAAACTCAGAAACACATCGTGTAACGGAAATAAGCACTGAGATGACAAAATACTAAAATATGCAAGAACGCTATGAAATTGCGTTTTATGCATTTGCATGCATGCAATACATAATCCGATGTCCGGTCATTATTATCATCTCCTTACGCCTTTCCGAACTTCATTGGGGTCGTCTTTCAGTCTAACCGAATACAGTTGTGTTTCCTTGTGTTACACGAAGCGACTACTCTACTAGAGATCTGGGGGTTACTATGGTCTACGACGTCTTAAAGCAAGAGTAATTCCAGTGTGGAAAAGAGACAGAGCTATACAGGTCGTCTAGCGCCATCTCTCATGGTAGGCCACCTGACCTCTTCAACACAGGCACTGGGTAATACATCCTTTACAAGCCTGCAAAATATTACTACCCCAAACACTTCGCACGTTGATCGTACCATCTATATTGCTTGCGGGCGGCGGGGCTCAAGCGGCAGCCGCGTCGTTACATGTACCATTTGAATATTATCTAACACCCCCACCAACCCCCTAGCACCCCCTCCCAACTCTCGACTACCCTCAGAGAGTTTAGACACAACTGTGAGGTCTCAACGCCTTAATTAATGCAAATTTGAGTGCTAACAAGATTATGAATCTGGCCGCTTTTTGAATTCTCTCGGAAGTTGAGTGGCTGTGCTTCGTGTCAGTTAATTATGTATGTGTTTGGGTATAGTTTTATTGGTGTTGATGTTTAATTTGTAAATATGGGGTTAAATGTGCTAGACGAGGTTTGATTTTTGTTTCTTCAAAAACAAGGACCTACCGCACCACTGTTGTCTCTGCATCACCCAAAGGTTGACAGGTAGAAAATGCCATAGGCATTTTCTACCTGTCAACCATTAAGTCCGCCTCTGTACTTTTGTGCTTGAAGTGTTAAATAAATAAATAAATTTGAGTATACACCATCATCAGCAGCCTCCTTTACTGGATATAGGCTTTGCTAGTGCCAATCTCCTCGATACTTTTTTTTCCGGTGGAGAAAATCCTTACCGTCTACCACACAGTCCGGAGCGGTGTCGTTATATGGGACTCCCACCCACTAAAAATTCCGCAGTCTTTGCCAACTTATAACTTTTTTCTTGAAAGGGCTCTGAGTACAGCGGCAGACTCCTTAGCGATGAGTTTCACCTCCTCCTCCTTGGTGATGTCCAGGACCTATATATAGCACATCACCCGCTGGCTCTTGTTAAGGCGACATCAAGATGGCGTGACGCCGCTTGCACCTGCCCGTTCGGAGTAGATCCGCGAGGGAGTCTTCTTCCCTGACCCGCTCCACAGCTTCCAACTGCGAGGTCACTTCCTCGCAGAAGGTCGGTACTGCCTCCCAACTAGTCTCGCTGCTGACCAATCTCCACGATACTTTGCCAGTCTCATACAGTATATACTATTACTCAATTTTAGTTTCAGTTTGAGTATATCGATCACGTACTTGATCGATACACGGATGCTGCAAGCAAAAATAGTCCTTATGGTGGTCAGAGTCAATCTGGGGCTATCCCAGACTGGGTTGAACTAATACCAAACTTGTACTAATAGTAATAAACTATATAGCAAACATAGCAGAGGCCTTGCAACAATAAATTAATCAGGTGAATTAAGAACCTGATTAGTTTGGAAATGACTATAGCAGAAGAAGTGTGCAAATTTAATGCACTTATAAAATATAAACATTATCTTTAACTAACACTACGGTACTGTCAACTAATTGAAGAACCTTTAATACGTCATTGTTTAAACATATTTGCATAACAAACCGGCATGTTGAAGAACCAGAAATTCGAAGTCATGTGACATCTATCAACCCACCCTAGTCCCACGTGGTCCACTTGGCCTCCTGGCCTGTCACCAGGCCTGTGTCCCAACTGTGGGTATATTATACACTGATTATGTTTCTACTAATCCGTGGTCATATGGACATTGGAAATTCGTGTTTTCATGATAGTATCACCTCAAAAATAATTCATCAAAGCCCGTCAACATGACATTCTCCTAAACATCTCGACTAAACTCAATTTAAACGAGATTCCCTCAAACCCTTTACTAATGACTGTGCCCACTGGAACGTGTAGAAATGCGTAAAAAATATCCATTTAGCAAGGTTACCCCAACCCGTTCCCAGGGAAGGCGTGACATGCATCCATCATAGAGTAACATTGTGTATTTAATTTTAAATCAATTGGAGCCGCGCGTGCGGACCATCCATCTTGCGTTATCAATATTTATAAATGTTTTAGTTTGACGTGACGTGCGGAAATGGAAAAGAGATCGGAGGAGTTGAGATTGTGTCGGTACTTGCGCATGAGTAGGTATCGAAGATTGAACTTTGAAGCAACAAAAAAATCAATCCTCAATAAGTTCTTGAAAAATTTGATGAAGCAGACGAGAAACTAGAATCGAAAACCGGCCAAGTGCGTGTCGTACTCACACGCACACAGGGTTCCAGGGTTCATATGTTGTATTGTATTATATTCAACAGCAAAATTAAATTTGTTTTTCATAGGAAGTATGTTAATGAAAAACAAAGTTAAGTACTGCTGCAGTTCATCGCTGAGCATCATCTGTCTAGCCTTTTCCTAACTACATTGGGGTCGGTCTCCAGTCTAACCGGATGCAGCTGAATACAACCAGTATTTTACATGGAGCGACTGCTTATCTGACCTCCACAACCCAGTTAGTACTGGGTAATACGATACCCCTTGGTAAGACTGGTTGTCAGACTTTTTGGGCCACTGACTACCTAACGACTGTCAAAGGTCTACAAATGACAGTCGGGACCAACGGCTTAACTGCTTTCCGAGGCACGGAGGAAACTCGGTATGTAATGGGCGGTCACCCATCCACAGACCAACCTAGGCAAGCACGGCTTAACCTAAAGATCGACCCGAGCGGCTGTTATTATTTAGCCACGAGCTCCTCTTAGCATGAACCAGAGCGACTTGCTCAAATGCTGACCTCGTGACCAAATTGTCAGCCAAAAACCTTAGAGCTATGGACTCGCCGGACGACGGTGATACTCATTGAGAGTCTGGGAGGTCTAATCGATATAAGAATAAAGTATTTTCCCTGATAATATTATTGTTTTCATAATAATAATCATTTTAATTATATCTCGACTTAGCACACGAGGTTGTCGACATGTGGAATGTGAACTCGGCTATCATTGTGCCGATCGTCGTGACGGCCAAAGGCCTTATAGCCAAGAGCCTCGACGACCATCTTTCGAGGCTCTCCTTAGGCGGTTCAATCAAGGCCCTGATTCAGAAGGCAGTACTCCTCGATACGGCTTGCATTGTGAGGAGGTTCCTGTCTCTGGAGCCCTAACCACCGGTAGCTTGGACCCTGCTCCCGATACCCGCGGACCACTATTTTTTATATTTTTAAATGTTTTTTCTACATTTTGTTTTATATTAGAATATTTAAAAATGTATTTAATATGTATAAAAAATAAATAAAGGAAATAATAATCATTTTAATTATACTCATGCTGGTGTGTGTGGTCTTAAACATAAAATATGTTACGACATAGGTCTAAGACTCATATTAGTGCTAATAAAATGTACTGTCACAAGTTCACAGCTTTATCTTTATAGCGTTTATCTTTATAGTGTGCAGTTGTATAGACTATGATATCTGTTCATAAATCATAAGTATTTAAGTACTTACGGGACTTATTCTAATTGATGTGTGGTCTCTTGGCTATTAACGATGGCGCTATTCATGACGTAAGAGCCTTTGAAATGCTCTGAACAGCTTTACCTTTGTTAAGCTGTGTGATTATTCTAGGATTGTCCGATGTGTTTGCCTGGCAGCATTGCCGTCAGAGTCTAATTTAACCAGGTAATTTAACCAGGAGAGTAGCGGTGGCCCAGTGGTGGAGGCCCCGACTTACGAACAGTAAGTTGTGGGTTCGAACCCAGGCAGGCGCATTACTGTGTGTAATTTATTTCATCACCACTGCTCTCAAAAACACATCGTGAGGAAACCGGCATGTCCTAGAACCAAAAATTCGAAGACATGTGACATCTACCAACCCGCACTGGGGCCGCGTGGTGGATTATAACCCATTCCCTCTCATAGCGAGGAGGCCTGCGTCCCAGCAGTGGGAACATTTAGGCTGATAATGATAATGCTAATTTAACCAAGGTATTTTACAGCTAATCATCTGAAGAACTGCTTCGTTGCGCGACTGCTCAGCATGAGGTCCTGGGTTCGATTCACGTTAAATATCTGTTTGTTTCGACTAATCTCTGAAACGGCTGTATTGATTTTACCGGTAGATAACTGATGTTATAAAAAGTAACATATGCCACTTTTTTTTAGAAAAAAAAAGATTACATTTACGTAGATTGCCATCAACTGGGCACGAATCCAGACTCCGTGGCTGCTACTGAGGAATTCCTAGTGGAAAACCCCAATAGCATTTTGCCCGACCCGGGAATCGAACCCAGGACTTTTTGACTTTTTTGTCTATTATTATTCCATCTTTTGGATGATTAATTTCAACCATATAAAGGGTATAAATAGACCCTTAACATATCCGAAAAGCACTTGTTCTCTCCGTCTTTGCGATCATTTTTTCTATTTTTTTTTTAGACCATGTCTGGGAACCTTCTAGTTACGGAGATATTGGGGTCAAAGTTCTAACATTTTTACGAGATTTAAAAAAAAAAAAGTAATGTAAGATTTTTACTTTAAACACCTCCACGACCCCTGTACTATTCAATCCATCCATCAGCACAATGCTTTGAATGCGTTCCATCGAGTCCTACCGTAAAACGTAATTTTTCACCCCAAAAAAAAGTCGTTTCCCAGCAATAATTTTTGCGTAAAGTTACGTAGTTTGATGTACAGAATGCTTGGTTGACGGCTGTATTTTCATAGCTACATTTAGCATAGCTAGAAACAGATGGCTATGGATAGCAGTAACGCTTTGACTAACAGTAGATGCAACTGGTCAATTAGATCGTACGTGGAGGAAAATGATTTTTGGATAGATAATTAGTAGACTTAGCTACTAGGTACCAGTGGCGAAGGTTCCATAGAACTCGATTCCTACCAGCTTCCCTTTGAAATAGCACAGTCAATATTCTATAGACAAATAATATAATCACATTAAAGATAGCTCTCACAAAAATTGACCCTTCGCTACTGCTAGGTACTCTATTCTTCAGACGACAACTTTCCAAAACAGATAAGTAGCTAGTTATTATTTCGTAATGAATGAATCTGATTTAACTCATTATTACATTATTTATTAGATATACATTATTAAATGACATAACCATTTTTATTGACATTATACTTTTGACATTAATTGTAATTGTGGAATCTTAATTTGTTTTTATTTTTTTTTATTTTGCTGTTTAACATACAGGGTAATTGCAAATGTTTTACTTTTAAATTAATTCATTAACGATTTCTGTTGTAATTCTTTTAATTATATAATTTAGTGTAAAATTTCGACACAATGTAAAAATTGTAACTGAAAAAAATAAAATGAAATAAAAAATTAAGTTAGAGAACTTCTGTTCTCTCATTTCATTTTCACTAAATCAATAATTTCAAACTTAACTAGAAAGTCGCGTTTGAAATTATTGACTTCTTTTTTTTACTTCACCTTGGTTATACTTACCACAAATAGAAACATCGACATTTCAACCCTTACAATGCTACATCAATAAAACAACTAAACCGGGCCATTCCCCTGCAAACAATACATAACGCGGGCGAGCGTAAGCCAGACATAATGAGGAGTAACGGTGTGCGCGTGCATGGGCCACCTAATCACGAGAAAGAGATGGAGAGATGGGAGACACGTGTGCCGGAAAGAGACGGAGGTATATGCTCGCAATGTTGATATCTAAACTGAAATTGGTGATGAATGTGGGGAAGTATGCTTGAATATGTTAGGTG
Source organism: Noctua janthina (assembly GCA_963576755.1). Classification (NCBI taxonomy): domain Eukaryota; kingdom Metazoa; phylum Arthropoda; class Insecta; order Lepidoptera; family Noctuidae; genus Noctua; species Noctua janthina. The sequence goes on along the minus strand of OY755055.1, from coordinate 5,410,479 downwards.
TTTTTTACCTTAGGAAGAATTTAATATAGGGAGCAGCGATGGCCCAGTGGTGGCGGCCCCGACTTACGACCAGTAAGCCGTGGGTTCGAACCCAGGCAGGCGCATTACTTTGCGTAATTTATTTCATCAGCACTGCTCTCAAAACGGTGAAGGAAAGCGTAAACCGGAATGTCCTAGAACCAAAAATTCGAAGACATGTGACATCTACCAACCCGCACTGGGCCCGCGTGGTGGATTATAGCCCATTCCCTCTCATAGAGAGGAGGCCGTGTGTCCCAGCAGTGGGAACATTATAGGCTGGTTATCAGGTGTATGAACGTGACGAGCAAAGAGTATGTAAGGATCGTAGCAGGTGGCGTTCTGTAGATTCTGCCTACCCACATGCGAAAAAGGCCTGAGTAAAAGTATGTATTAAGTAAGTACATATTACGCGGACTTAATGCCTATGGCCTTAAGTCCGCCTCTGTACTTTGTACTTGAAGTGTTAAATAAATGCTGCGGGACTGTTCGAAAGAGATACCGTGGCCCTGGAACACAAAGGGCAAATAAGGAACATGGATGGGTTTTAGTCAGTACAAGTCTGACACTCCCTTCCGCTCTGCCCAGAGTGGGGGGGGTCATTTGATGATTTCCCATACGAAAAAAAAAAAAAAGTGTTAAATAAATAAATAAATATTCAAAGGCTAGCTATCATCACACTGACAGCCTTTTTCCAACTATATTAGGGTCGGCTTCCAGTCTAACCGGATGCAGCTGAATACCAGTTTTTTACATGAACCGACTGCCGATCTGACCTCCACAACCCAGTTAGTACTAGTTAATACGATACCCCTTGGAAAGACTGGTTGTCAGACTTTTTGGGCCAATGACTACCTGTAACGACTGTCAAAGATTTACAAATGACAGCCGGGACCAACGGCTTAACGCGCTTTCCGAGGCAAGGAGGAAACTCGGTATGTAATGGGTGGTCACCCATCCACAGACCAACCTAGGCTACCACGGCTTAATCTAAAGATCGACCCGAGCGGCTGTTATTATTTAGCCACGAGGTCCTTCAAGGGCTAGCTATAAAGGGTGTAAATAGACCCATAACATAGCCGAAAGGCACTTGTTCTCCTCGTAACTGCGATCATTTTTTTGTTCTAGACCATACCTGGGAACCTTCTAGTTACGGAGATATTGGGGGTCAAAGTCCCCCAACATACGGGTGCTGCGGACTGCTGCGTCGCCAGTTCCTTCTTGGCTTGAATTTGGCTTGACACGGTACCGCGTGTTCACGGTATTCGTTTTAGAATTAGAAGTTACTGCTCCTAATTCGAAAACGAATACCGTCGTGGGTTCGTACCTATCCAGGCAGGCGCATTACTTTGTGTAATTTATTTCATCACCACTGCTCTCAAAACGGTGAAGTAAAACATCGTGAGGAAACCGGCATGTCCTAGAACCAAAAATTCCAATGAATTATAGCCTATCCCCTCTCATAAAGAGTAGGCCTGTGTCTCAGAAGTGGGAACATTATACGCTGATTACCTATGCTGCCGCGGCTTTGAACATACGAATCTGTATCTTGTTTCCAATAGCTACGTATGAATTTACATTGATTAAAGATCTAAAAAAAACTATTTTTCAAAAAAAAACCGACTTCTAAAACACAAAATAGTGAAAAATAACTTTAGCTTCAGAAGTCGGTGACTTTTGTTTGTTTAATTCAGTTTTTTTGTCACTGACTTTTCACTTGTTTGTGTTTTTGAAGTCGGTTTTTTTTTACAAAAATGTTTTTTTTACGCTTTGCATACGAGTTGTCCATGCGACATTAACGTGCCGTCTACGCTTTGTAATAACGCCTAAATTACGACGTCACACTTATGTTAAACATCGGGAATTATAAAGCTTCCAAAAAAAAAACCAACAATGTAGAGGTAATACTGAACTTGGCTAAAATGAATTACCGAAAAATTAATACAAAATTAACCGGCATAAAATTTTGTATTCTATAAATAAACATGAGCTTATTCAAATTACAATTCTACGAAAAAAAAAATACTGTTTGTGAAAAAAATACTAAGTTTGCAAAAAAAATACTAGGTAAGTTTGCGAAAAAAACTCAGTTCCCGATTTGGGGCACCCCGAATTTAAGTTAGGTTACTTGGCGTTGATTTTATTCCTGTTTTTTTTTTTTAAGTTTAAAATGCAATTTAAGCTGATAGAATTTTTTTTATTGATTTTCGGAATTTTAAGTATTTTATTCGGTCGTTTCTTGGTCGCAAGATTAGTATCTATTTAAAGCAGTAAATTCCATTATTTTGAGTCTGCCCATTTTGTTTTTGTTTTTCGAAGCTTTTATTACTTACCACCCTTAAACAGTCCTGTCTGCCTACGAAGCGAGTCTACCAGCAACTATAGTAGTACTTCAGTAATTTATCTTGGAAAAATCTTATATGCTAGACATAGGCTCTCGGTCATGAAGCATTTATTTTCTTACTAGCGATTCGCCCTTGCTTCACACAGCGCCACCTATCGGGTCCAAAAATATATCTAATGTAACCTATATTTTAAATTAAGCATCTAGCAGTACAGCGGTGAAAACTGCATTCAAATCCATGCAGTAGTTTTTGCGTGATGCGCGTACAAACGTACAGACAGAAAGACAGACAGACAAAAAGTCTAATAACTGTTGTTTTGGCTTTTATTGCTCTAATAAAGGCCCCTCTTATATTTTTTTTTAATGTACAGACATCGGCCTGGTACAATTTTATTATAAAGGGTGTAAATAGATCCTTAACATAGCCGAAAGGCACTTGTTCTCCCCGTCTTTGCGATATTTTTTTTATTCTAGACCATACCTGAGAACCTTCTAGTTAAGGATATATTGGGAGTCAAAGTTCCAACTTTTTCACAAGTGTTTTATTAAATACACGTTTTTAATGTAAGATTTTTACTTTACACACCTCCACGACCCCCGTACTATTCAATTCATCCATCAGCACAATGTTTTGAGTGCTTTCCATCGAGTCCTACCGTAAAACGTGATTCTTCACTTAAAAAAAAAAGTCGTTTCCCAGCAATAATTTTTGCGTAAAGTTACTTAGTTTGATGTACAGAATGCTTGGTTGACGGCTGTATGTGAAGGGTCTGTTTACACCCTGTAGGTATAGGTAGATTAACAAGTTTGTTCGTGTACATTTAAGCATCCAAGCATGTAACTAAGTAAGTACTATACCTATTACATAAATTTTCATATTATTAAGTTCTAATAAGTTAGTATTATGGAGTCTTATAACTTTGTGAATGGACAACTTTGTGACTGCCTCGTGGTCTAGTTGTCGCAATCGCGACTGCTGAGCATGAGGCTCTAGGTTCGATTTCCGGGCCGGGCAAATTGTTATTGGGGGTTTTTCCACCAGGAATTTCTCAGTCTGATGACTCGCCCCCTATTACATGGGACTTAAACATAACTGGCGAAATGTGGGTGTACTATTAGGTACACCTCAGCCTAACCCTTCGGGGATTTTAGGTGTGATGTTATGTTATTTTATTCAAGTTTGATGTACTTAATATTTTTATTATCATTTGTGATAGGAAAAATATAATCAAAGACAGCTTAAACATTAAGTACCTACCTTCGATTAAAAACGTCAATTGAAAAATGTCTTATGAATAGACGTTTCAGTTAAATTAATGAGCGGTAAACGTTACAAAATCACCACAAATTCATCTCAAAATCTTAAAACAAACTCAATCAATAATCCAATTACCCTAACCCGCAAAAATGACAATAGCGAAAACAGAGAGCGTAGCGCCTGGAGCGAATCCTGCAAAACTCTCATTAACCGACGCTCTAATTAAAAAGTAATTAAATTCGCGCGAGAAAAAGAGAGAACGACATTTAACTGATACTAATAAGATCGTCAAACAATTACGAGCGTGCGGCGAGGGAGCGAGAGGGGTGTTGGCCTCTCGCTCGCTCTCTATTTAACTTTTAATTTATACTCATTCCTTTATATCTTTTATTGCTTCGCCCACCGCGGCTCCTAATGCGCCCGAGGTGCTCCTCGCACTAATTAAATTCATGCAAGGCTGAGCCGCGCGGCCCCGCCCCCCCCGCGCGCCGCTCCGCCAATGGGCGTCCGTCTCCGCCCCCCACCACACTCAGTACCAGATCCCTGATAGAGCTGTCATGTCGCGTCCGAACGCTCGTTACGCTGTCTTGACATATTTTATTATTATTTATGTCAATTACGTTATTACTTTTTTGTTTAATGGAATAAGGAATCGGTTGTGAAATTGATTGGCTTTCGGTCTCTTATGATTCATCACTGTCAAAAATATAATCTGAAACGTGTTAATTTTGTATGATTGATAGTTTGTCCGTCATTAGGGAAATTGGGAGGCGTCGTAATCTAGTTTTACGCAACGCTATTGTGCGCAACTCTGTGCCGCCGCCTGCCTCAGCGGCTGATTGCTCACCCATCACAAAATCACCTGTCAAATTAAAAGAATGGATGAAATCTAACATATAACCCGTTAGTAGGTCCGAACAATTCCTATGAATATATTTATATTTTTCTCGTTCATTACAGATAATAGACACCTTTCATCTCAGCCGGTGGAACAGATCACAGATCAATCATAATTTTATAAATGAGTTTTGAAACCGTTCCGGAATTAAATTAAGTCTGGGTTTAGGTAATAACTCTCTACTTGTATCTATCTACTGTTATATCTTTAGGTACAACAGCAGTTACCTTCCGTGTAGGTAAGTAGGTATCTAAAAGGGTAATGGCAAAAGCTTTGCGCCACGGAAACATTCCATAACATAACTCCTTCCCGATACTCCACATGTCACTGTATAGCGGCGCGCCATGCGGCTAAAAAAGATTATGACAACCCCACGGGCCCGCAAACGTACGGCCACCCTATAAATCCCATGTTAGACCCCCCTACTCTGCGATAACGAACGCTATCTTAATACACATAAGGTTTATTTCAACTTACCGCCGCCCGTCGCCTACGTTACCGTTAATTCAATGTATGCCGTCCCTTAATTTATGGCCCGTTATTCAATACAGATCTGTAACTTCACGGCATAAGGTTTGAAAGCGTTTAGCAGCGGGTGCGATGTGCCGTCGGAGAAATAAATCTATGATATGAAGGAGGCGGAGAATTAATTTGTGTGGTGGTGGGGGTGTAGGCGGGGTGGGAGGGGGGAGGTGGCCCCGCCCCCGGGCGCGCCATCGCAGTGGCGGGCGCGGCGTGGAGGCCCGAGCACTCCGTAGTACCGGCCGAACGCGGCGCGCGCCAGTGTGCGACTTGTGGTAGTGCTTGAACTGCGTAGTGACTCAAGAAACAACAAAAAATAATAATTGGTGTTTTGAAAAATGACATTAGAGAATGGCATTGGTTCGTAGGTGAGCGTTGTGGTCAAGATATCGGGTGCGAGGCGGGAAGGCAGCGGCATGGTGCTGGAGGGCGGGCTGCCGGCGCCGCTGCAGCTGTACGCGGCGGCGGCGGCGCAGCTGGCCCCCCGGCCTCCGTGGCCGCCGTTCCTGCCGTTCTTCGGGGTCCCGCCGCCGTTCCTGACGCGGCCGCGGCTGCCTCACCCGATGCCGGCGCGGGCCCCGCACGGGCCCCCCAGCGAGGACTCCAATGAGGACGGTGCTAGTAGCAAAGGTAGAGTTAACATAAAGTGTATTCATATAAGAAAGTTGGATAGTACCTACAGTAGTAAGTAAGATATTTTACAGAATTGGAGTTTAATTATTACTGTAGAATAGAGCAGTTCTTAAAAATAGAAAAAAGGGTAATTTCTTGTGCCATTTATTATGTCGTCTAATAAATAGGTTCAATTGACATTTCAATGATATAATTAAACGAGATCGAACATGTCAGTTAGGTGTTCATTAAAATGTAAATTAATTCATCTGAAATCCTGTTTGTGCTAATTAATCAAGCAGCTATGTCTAGTAACGTTAACCCTAACCATCAATGCGGAATACCAACCATTTCTAATTAATAAAAATAATCTGAGGTCCTAGCACGAGCGAGCGGTGTAAACTTAAACTTGCGTCGATTTTTTAGTCGATAAAAGAAACTTTTTTGCAAAAAATAAAACCGACTTCAAAAACACAAAAAAGTGAAAAATAACTTTATCTTCAGAAGTCGGTGACTTTCGTTTGTTATCCTATAGCATTTTGGTTCAATTGTATGTGTTATACACAGGGTATGAAAATGAGTTTCGTGGTGAGGTCGAGTGTGGAATGTATGTATTTCCAAAAGACGGTTCCTTTTATGCAAAATCTATTCTAAATATTAATAAATAGTGGGTATTTGTAAAAAGTTAGTTAGAACACAATATTGTCAATATACCCTACATCATCTGCCTAGCCTTTTTCCAACTTTGTTGAGGTCGGCTTCCAGTCTAACCAAATACAGCTGAATACCAGTATTTTACATGGAGCGTACGGTAATACGATACGTGCTGTATTATATCTGTGAGGAATATCCCGCTACTTATACAACGAGCACAATCAGTATCAATATAGCTAAGAATAAATTCTTAAAGTTAAGAAAATATTACATGAGGAACGAGTATTTTTAACCGACTTCAAAAAGGAGGAGATTATCAATTCAGGGTGTTTATATTTTTTTTATGTATGTTCGGGCATAACACCGTCATATATAGACGGATTTGCGAAATTCGTTTTTTGTTTGAAAGTGGTTTATTTCGAATTTTTTTTAAATGCATATAGATCTGATGATGAGTTTCGGAGACAGACAACGGAACACTTAAAAAAATTAACTAGGTACGATTGCTGTTATAACATAAATATGTTTACGCAATCCCACAACATAAATCTCGCCTGTATACTCGAAAGGGTATACGCAGATGTGTATACTACGCCCACATTTCGACAGTTAGGTTCCTATGTTAAGTTCCATTTTATTGAGGATAAGCCTATTACCATGATATGTATTGTTAACAATGTAAAATAAATGCATAGCAAATATTTGTATAGGATATTACAACTAATAAAAATGGAAAATAAAAAAGTTTTTGCGAAAAATAAAACCAACTTCAAAAAGTGATAAAAAAACTAAATTAATCAAACAAAAGTCACCGACTTTTTAAGCTAAAGTTTTTTTTTTTTCATTTTTTTGTGTTTTTGAAGTCGGTTTTATTTTTTGCAAAAAAGTTTTTGATTTTAAAATCGACATATTAGGGCCTCTGGTGTTTTTATTCTAACTGTAGGTGAAAGTATCTATCAAACTTATTAATAATAGTCGTAATCAAAATAATTAATTCACAATTTGCTATCTTAACATAGTTACTATCATTTTTAAAGTGTGTATGTCTATTTTATTGGGATTTTTGACACTAACAGTTTGACCGATTGAAGTGAAACTTTTGCACATAACAAATAACAAATAGCCCACATTAAACTTTTTGTGTGCGCTATTTGTTATTTGTTATTCCTTCTTCCTTTTTGTGTGAAATATTGCATAAAACATGAGGTGTACTTAATTCTAGTGAAAGCCGTAATTTTTCAGGTTTTATTTGTGAAAGTTCACCTCTTTCTAAACAATAAGAAAAAGTAATCAACTAAGATTGTCCATGAATAATAATTTTTGTTACAGTTTTTACAAAGATCGTGTGAAAAAGTGTTTAACATAAACCTTGAAAATGATTCAGACAAAAATATTATGTTGTACGAACTCCTACTTTTTTCATGAGTGTGTACCGGTAACATTATTTCTTGATTTTATGAATAAATTATGACAGTTTTTTTATTCTTTATTGCACACAAAAGAAAATAAAAAAAACAATTTGCAACAATATAGCTTGTCTAAGTACTATGGCGAGCTTCTTATGTTATTTGTTAAACGCAGAATTATTTATATATAGTTCGTATTTTTTCTTTAAATAAGAATATCTTATTGGTAAAAATATACAATAGGTAGAATAGGTAGACAATAAAATAAAAAAAATAAGTTAGGTAGGTACTTATACAAAATTACCGCAAAAATAAGTAGCTAAAACAAAATTTCGCAAAATGGAAATGTGCCTAGGTATGTAATCATTTACAACACCAATTTGATTGGCGTGACCAATTAAGATTCCTATAGATTCCATAGGTAATAATTAAAAAGCACTTTCAATTTAATCAATTATAATAAATAAATTATCCAATAATAAATCAATTATAATACACTAGCTTTTGCCCGCGGCTTCGCTTCCATTATATACTGAAATGAACCCACGGGAACGTTTCAAATGTAGCCTATAGCACTCGGAGATAATGTAGCTTCCCATTACTGAAAGAATTTTCGGAATCGGATCAGTAGTTTCGAAGATTACCCCCTATAAACAAACTTACAAACAAATTTTACCACTTATAATATTAGTACTGATATATTGCCGCAAAATGATCAATTCCGTAACTATTGTGTTTTGCTAATTACTTTCTGGCAACTGCGCAAACAATGTAAGAAGATTTTCTTTCTTGAAAATGTTTTCTTTCCTTAGTGCCGTCTCTTCAACTATTATTGTTACGTTCATTATTGTCTGACCTCTCTTAGATACAGTGTTGAACTGGAAGGACATTTATTGTGCAGTAATTTCCCTTGGTTTATTATTTTTTATTGCTTTATTATATTGGTTGTGTTTTTCTTGTTTATGTGGAAGGCTTTGTTTCTTATTAGGTGTTTATAAGAGTTTTAAGGTATGTTGTGACTAGTGTGTTAGAATAATAATATATGTGAAACGAAATTGATAGTTATTAGTAGTCAGAAAAGTTCCTTATTTGTTTTTTAGTTGGATAAAATTGGTCGCACTCTAGAAGCTAGTTTTATATGTATAAACATGTTGTAAAAAGGATTCTTATTGGGTTTATTTTTAAATAGCTAATGAAAACCTAAATAAAAAAAAATAATTGTATTGTATTGAATCTTTACAAACAATCGAGTTACGGGGTAAGTAGCTCTACCTACACAAAAAGAGTCTACAAGTATTTCGAATTCGATAAGCATAATATTAAAATATATGCTAATATAAATCTGAAGCAACGACTCTTTATAAAATACAAATTATGCAACACGCAGATAGAAAGAGAATATTTTGTATCACAATACAGTTAATTAATTTAACTTATCATCAATTTACAACAACAAATGAGTGTCGAAGCGTTAAACTTCTTATTAATCACGGTAACTTTCCATTTTATTACTATATTTCATAGTTCAATAATTATCGTGTTGTCACAGTTAACTACGTGACACCAGCGACAGTTGGGACGAGCTCGTCACGACTCGATACAAAGTCTAAACTATCGATTTATTACTCGCAAATCGATTCAGACATGAACTGTCAATATCGATTATGAGTTAACGACATCGCTCGATCTTCATTCAATCTTACAAAGCTGCAATCAAGACAAGGCCAATCACTCATCTAAAACATATTGTAATCCAATAATATAATGGCTAGATTAAACGCGTGTTGACTCCAACGCCAACCTGACCTCCGGATTAAAAGGAACGAACAAATAATAGAATAAATAATGATCTTGTCGCGTCCGATACACTTATCCTTCTAGGCATAACTTATGGCTTTTATAATATTAAGGCATTATTCCCGAAATATTCTCGAAGCTCGTTTGAATAAATTTTGTATTAATAAAAAATAAACGTCGGGTAAGGTGCTAAGAGGCTAACGAGCGTAATCCAAATGTAAGTTATTAGTTGGTCGCCGCGGCCGCCTGCTGGGCCAGTCGTCCTCTCCATACCGCTCGGTACCGCTCGATACCACTTGATATCGAGATGTTTATCGATTCTTTTGTCGGCTCCATCGCTGAGGTGTTACTCACAAAATTAGGATGTTAAATGTTTTGTCGATGACGCATACTCCAGACTCTTTGTATACAAACTTTTTTCGGTTATTGTAATAGAAATATCAATAGGTTTTTTGTGTAGTAAATTATAGATGATCACGTGTGAAACGTTTGGGATGGTTGGGTTGTGGCGATAGTATGAATTGATATGTAATGAGGTTCGCTGGCTGGTAATATTTTTGCTTGTTATGGTAATGTGCGGCAAACCTGTGAAGTTTTACAAAACTGTGGGAAATATGAATATAAAATTAATGGCTTCTTATTATTTTAGACAATATCATGTATAAATCTATGTGCTAATTTAACGCTTCGATTGAAGATTGGATGGATTTTTGTTAGTTAGTTTTGAATGGATTTTGATGAAACTTTACAGTATAGCTTGTGTGTAATCAGTGGCGTGCGTAACGGCTAACAATACGAGGACAAGCTCAAGCAGACTGGTCAGAAACCTTAATGTCATGAAGAGTAGTAGGTTCTAAGGGCAAGCCAAGCTTTTAGGCTTGTATAAATGTACGTGTGTGTATGTTGTGTGTTTTGTGTATGTGTGTGTGTGCTGTGTGTGTGTTGTGTGTTATTGTAATTTCATCCGTTTTTTTTTGTTTTGTTATGTGTGAGTCTAATTAATATTTTTTCTTTCTTTCATTCTTTTACCGTCATTACTCGGAATAACACACGGGTTAAAAGATATTGTGTAAAATAATGAATTTACGCGAATGAAGCCGCGAATGTGAGCTTGGACCAACAAGCGTAAACTCACGCCTACCTTCCATGGGGGTAGGCAGAAATGACTATTTGCTAGTAAATCGTATTATTGTGACTATTAATAACTTGAGTCATTTGTTTACAAGAGAAGTTTATTGCTATCACTTTTAATTGTAAACTTAGTAAATACTTTATTGTTATACATTTCTCTTAATCTGAAATGTATGTGTCACGATGACCGATGAAGTCATCTTTCAAGAGAGAAAGAGAAAGAGTGTAAACGGAGTTTCCGTTTACACTTTGTACGAAGCCGTCAATCAAGCATTCTGTACATCAAACTACTCTAAGCAAAAAATATTACTGGCAAACGACTTTTTTTTTTGTGGTGAAAGTTCACGTTTTACGGAAAACTCAATGTATCGCAGTCAAAACTTCGTGCTGATGGATGCATTGAATAGTAAACGGGTCTTAAAGGTATTTAAAGTAAAGTTATAACCTAGAAAACTAGTATAAAAAAAAAAAACTTGTGAAAAAGTTGGAACTTTGACCGCCAATATCTCCGTAACTAGGAGGTATGGTCCAGTGCAAAAAAAATACCGAAATGACGGGGAAATCAAGTGCCTTTCGGCTTCGTTAAGGGTCTATTTACACCCATATCATAGACATTTTATTCCTCAATTTCGCGCCCGCAGTTTTGCTCACTAGTTTTTAAAACATTTGATGTTTATTAAAAAAATCCCAAGTCGCAAACTCAAGTTGATCATTGAAAGGAGGCTTTATGTTCAGGTGGCCTACCATGACGTCTTAAAGCAGGAGTATTTCCAGTGTGGGAAGCAGACAGAGCTATACAGGTCGTCTAGCGCCGTCTCTATCCCACACTGGAATTTTTCCTGCTTTATGACGTCATGGTAGGCCATCACTTTTAAAATGATGATTAAGGTTACCTGGTAATCTATTATAATATTTTTTGTTTGCATTTACTTTTGTACTCAATCCCTAAGTAACAAAAATTTATATGAATCCAGGCCATTTTTCAACCACGAACTGAAATTCAATGCGGAATCATTTGTAATTTTCGGTTTTCTACCCACCCGGATGATAATAATTCCGCGTTTTTTTTCGAGTAATACTTACAACTTATTATTTTTTTTTAATTAACATTGCCCCACACTAGGAATTTCTCCTGTATCGTGGGTGCTTTTACAAACATTTAAACTCACATACACAAACAGCCAGACCCGGAACAACTACCTGTAGGCCATACAAATATTTGTTCCGTGCGGAAATCGAACCCGCGACACGAAGCGCAGCACTCAATCGCTCTGCCACTGCGCTAACCATGCCGTCAAATTGATCGTAGGACATTTAAATTTGATACAATTTTCAAAATAATGTAATAAATTCCTTCAAAACTCAATTAAATGTTTGGAATAAAAGATTTAGAAAATGGAATTGCAACAAGATCAAAACTACACTCTCTCTGTCTTACCTAATTATGATTTCATCGTAGAAAGCAAAAAAAAAAAATTACAAGTGGTCCATGGATTAACATTTGGATTTCTAAATAATTCTTTCTCATACCATATTTTTTTTTGATTTTACGGCTTAAGGCGATATTCGATAGCTAATTTAATAGATACCATAAATAATGAGGTGGAATTGAAATAACTGGTATTTTCTCATTGTACCTAATAGTTGCAATACACACAATATTATAAATTCATTTCCCTATTATCAAGTTTCCACCTTGTATAATATTTCTACAACTTACACTAATATGAGGAGCTCGTGGCTAAATAATAACAGCCGCTCGGGTCGATTTTAAGGTTAAGCCGCGCTTGCCTAGTTTCTTCCGGAAAGCCGTTGGTCCCGGCTGTCATTTGTAGATCTTTGACAGTCGTTACAGGTATTCAATGGCCCGAAAGTCTGACAACCAGTCTTACCAAGAAGTATCGTATTACCTAGTACTAACTGGGTTGTAGAGGTCAGATAGGCAGTCGCTCCATGTAAAATACTAATATTCAGCTGCATCCGGTTAGACTGGAAGCCAACCCCAACATAGTTGGGAAAAGGCTAGGCAGATGATGAAGTTACTCTAATATCTAATATCTTACAAGATACTCAAACAATCTTTAAATTAAGACTCAAATTTCTTCCGACGGACACTGCAAAAACTTAACCCCGAAATAAGATATGGCTACACCTTCACATGAGGGTCATAAAAGGTGGCTAAAGGAATAGGTTCAGTGATTAACATAAGAAACGCAGGGATCTATGGGCTTTACATACCTTCTAGCTGTTAATTAATATTAAATTATTATAAAAATATTACTTCCCTATTTTAATCTGAATCTGTTAACAATTTCATTTATTTTTTTGGCACGGAACCCTATTTTTTTTCTTAAATAAACTTCATCTAAGTTACTCCTTATAAAATCCTGCCAGTAAAGTCCCGTCAAAATCAGTCCAGCCGTTTTGGTGATTAGCCGGAACAAACAGACAGAAAGAAAAAATAAAAAAAATGTTCTATTATAAATACCGTATAAACTTTCATACGCATTCAGCAAAAACTGTTAATTTGAAATTACAATGCAACATGCCTCATGCTCTTGGATAAAATAAAAGACTGCTGGGGTTAGTAAGTAATTATTTTCCATGCCTAAAAATCATAATAAGTATGGTGATTATATTGTGTAACTACATACAAGATAGTTGTATCAATAATTTTACCCGACTACGGCGATGCCAAAAGAAAGAGTTATGATTTTAGCAGTGTATGTATGTTTGTATTTACGTATGTTTCTCCGTAGCGCCTAGTTTAGGCGCTTCATTCCTCCGATTTTGATGAATAAGGTGTCAATCGCTCCGTTAGTAGGTAGGGCTCGGGTAACATAGGCTACATTTTAATCGACTTCAATAATAGAAGAAGTCGATTGTAACTTGTAAACCCCGAATTTAATTAGAGCGTGATTTTTCAGTAGTCGGGTTTTTTAGTTGTTGTATACCACACAAATTCTTGTTAAAACAATGAACAGCCGATAGTTGACTGTTGTATGTAAAAACGGTTTCAATTTTCTTCAAAAATAACTTTAAGATAATTATTTTAAAGGATCACCACTGCTTATTCAGTGAATTATTTAAATGCACCACTTCCAACCAAAAATGTAAGCCTAAATAATGAGGAAGAAAATGTTTCACTGTGGGCCTACTTCATTGATAAGGCCATAGAAACTTAACTAACCGTTACAGTAAACCATGAAGTTCCAAACTTGCTTCCAACTTTTCCCAACAACTGATTTCTAACTCATTTATTCACGGAATCCATTTTTTTCTTTACCGGATTACGGAAAACGCAGAATTATTTATTTTTTCCGTGAATGAATGAAAACAATTGCTCATTGCGTATCTGCTTGAAATGGTCTCGACGCAAAGCTAATCGATTCTTTTTTCGAACGGGGAAAGAAAAGTCATTCGTTCTAAAGGCGGGAAACGACGCTCTGTTTTTTTTTTAATTACTGAGAAATAATGTTTGTCTCTGGTATGGCTGTGAAAAATCTATTTTAGTACGTTATGTTGTTGATGAGTGATTTATTTTTTCTTATGTAGGCGTAAATTGAATTGGGATTTAGATTAGCAAGACTAAATTAGTAATTTGTCGGTAATTTACTTAACTTTATTTTGATTTTGCTATATTTTTACAAAAAAAAAAGTGATGTTCAGTAGAGGCAAACAGAAGTAGCCGTAGTACCTATCTACTAGTAAATAAGGAGAAAACTTTGTTTCAAAGTTACAAATAATTGTGAAATAACATTGAATAGTGACAATCATGAAAAAACCAATTACCTCGTATTATTTTATTTAAAAAGATTTTCTCTTAGTTCTTTTAATTACTTACAAAAATCACATTATTTGTTAAAATAAAATGACACCAACAACCGTCACAATGAACGATAAATAACCACAACAATTCAATAGACAATAACTTTCAAACAATCGTTTTAACCGGGCAATAAATTGCTCAAGCAATAAAACAAAACAAACAAATTTTAATGAAAAAAACAAACGAACAACAATAACATAGCTAAATGGACTAATAAACTGAAATCAGAACTAGTGAAAAGAACATCAATAAAGGGCTAGTAGCGAGGGGAGATTCGGCTGCAATGGAACAACGCATAAATTACACTATACTCGCCCCTTGAGCTTAGCAAATAAGGAGTTTCTATAATATAGTGGATTTTAACTTATTTTATAGGAAACTTTGTTTTAATAGAGATATATTTCGGATGTAATGTGAGGTATTTGTATCTCTGAAAGTCTTGATACTAATAAATTACTGTAGAAAAAAAACAAACCCGTAGAAATATAAACTAGATATCATTATTTATATTGCTACACAAAATTAACAACCGTAAAATTTAATTTATAAAAAAAACCTAGTCACGTAATTCAACAGGGAAAGCGCCGCCATCGCGCCATGGCGTCTTACTCAAGCTTATAAAAACAACATCATTACGTCAAACAAGTGACAAAAGACCAAAAATGTTGGTAATAAGGCCTATTAGTCAAGTCGTCGGGCAGTCGCAAGGTGTGCGAAATGTAACTGAGTCGGGTACGAGCCAATTTCATGGGTCATTTCCTCACACACCCAACGCAAGGGGAGTGACGAGACCGCGTTAAAAATAAAACCAAAGATGCCATGTTTTTCAGACTTGACTCTTGTCCGCCACCGCACAGCTGTTGTTTAAATTGATACTGTAATGAAGTACTCACTGTGTATTACCGAGAATACACAGGCTTTTTATTGTCCTTTTGCATAATGAGATTTTAATGTATTACGTTAATCCGTTCATTGTATAGGAAGCTTGTTTTACTAATTGTGTACAACTTCAAACTTTGGTAATGTAGGTGCAAAACGACCCGCCCTAACAGCTTTTACAGCCATTTCCGTAATAAGCACATGTGACAAAGGCCCATTAAAAGTTGATTACACCCAAAAATAGAGTCGCGTCATCACATCTTGCGGCGCACGGCGCGTGGCGAATCGTGCGTCGCGTGCCCCAAAACACGCATTTGTCAAATTCGATTCGCTTTTTTACTATTTACTTTTTTCATAGTGCACCGTTTTGGCCCATTCACCCCTTCTGGAAATTGGTCACGGGAGACTTGTGTGATTTTCTGCCAATATGTCCTGTAAGTTAGCGGTTTATTGGATGTTTGGCTGATCCCAATTGGCCCCTTGGGCGAAAATAAATATCTTGATGTCACAAAACGCGTTGACGGTAACGACATCACCTTTACAGCTGTTATTTTACCTTATTCATTTGTGAAGATTTTTTTTATAATAATAAACATGACAGCTTCTTGTCTTTATATTCTCGGCTTCTGTAGTCTGTAATTAACAATCATAAAACACTTTATAAAGTCATCAAGGCTAATAATAACTGCGGTGTAATTTAACTATAAACAATAATACAGACAGTATTTTAATATGATGAAATTAAGTGAAATCTCTTTGAACGCACACTCTAAAAAAGAAAAAAATCTTGGGAAAGTTTTAATGTCAATAATATTTTCTCAGATAACGAGGCATGGTGATATTATTTTGAAACAAATATTTCCTTGTTACAATTCTATTGTTTTCCATTTTGTGACGAATTGATTCAGCCTTATAAAGGAGGTGGCACTAATTGTGCGTGGGACCATTACAAAAAATGTCACCCACGAAGTATTTTTTCTTCTACAAAAAAAAACAAACAACTAATTTCACGCTCCAGTATGTTTTATGAATAAATTAATATACTTTTATTTGTTTAATGTTCGTTAGAATATTGTATTGGCGTAGTTATTTGGAGCTGTTTTTGCATTCGAAGAAATTACTGCCGGCTGTTTTTTTTAATACATTAGGCGAAGAGGCAAATAGTTCTCACAGTTTTTTTTTTATATTACCTAAAATATGGAGTGAGTGTTGACTTTTTCGCATTGATATTATGTGTACATTATATATATACTATTAACATCAGCCACAGAATCTGCTACCCATGAACATGACAGTTCTTTACTACAAGAATAACATGTTACGACCGATGACCTGGTAAAGGTTGCGGGGATCCGCTGGATGCGAGACGCACGGGACCGGTCAAAGTGGCGACACTTGGGGGAGGCCTATGTCCAGCAGTGGACGTCTTTCGGCTGAAATGATGATGATGATGTTATGTTTTAGGTTGTTGTAAGTTTAGGTTATTTTTTTAATATATATAGTTATTTACAGAAATAAATATAGATGGATCACTTGTATTAAAAAAAAGACATTATTATTCACCTGTTTTAAAAATCTCTGTAGATTTTTCCCCTTTGCATTTCAAAATCTAAACCACAACAAATTACCCAACAGAAGTGCAAATAAGACCCTCTAACTGTTTATCCAAAAATTAATCCATTTTATCTCAAAACAAGCAGATAATCCCATTGACTGTAACATATTGCTAACCCTGAGAACGCGCGGGGGTGTGAGAGACCCCGTACCATAACTAACCCTATTAAAAAGTGGCTGCAACCCTCCACTGTATTAATGTAGCATAAAATTAACCCGCGCGTCACGCCCGATGCGTGCAATGTTTAAATACGACATTTCTGGTTAGGGGTCTAAAGGACCGTTAGGATTTTTGGTCAGCTTTAGGTGGCTCATACTTTTGCTTCTAGGGGAAAAAAAAATTATAAGTAGCTGGCTTTCACGGAAATAATAGGCATTGTCATACACTGTGAGTCTTAATTGAATTTTAAGGTATTAAAAGTGCTTTAGCATCATCAGTTCCTTTATAGTATTATGTTTCCGTTAGATTTATTTTGTAGAATTTACGGTTACCTATAAACCTATGATGCTAAGAAAATTCAGAGTTTTGAAGAATATCCAAAATTAATTTCAATTTCAATCTTCACATATTCAGCATCTTTTACATAAGTACACCAACAAAAAACACTGACTATTACAATACATTATTTTAGCAAAAATTTTAAGTTTTACACAAATGAAACTTAATTTGTAATCCTTAAGAATAAGGTGAAAGTGACATTATGTCGCAGACAGGTTTATTAGAGATGGTTAAACTTTTGAACAACCGTTTGCCTACCTCTCATAACACTTCAATACAAAACATTATCACCCTTACATTACACCAGCTCTGTCATAACACAAAAATAACTCATTCCAATATTACATCTCGGCATCAAATTAATTAAGATATTATCAGAAAGAGAGACCTCAAGCCCCACACCAATAGTGATAATAACACAAATAAATAGTAGCGAAGTCGTGTCAACTCGTGTCACAAGTCGTGTCAGTAGATAATGTCCCTTTTGTACCGTCCGCGGTGCTAGTCGCGTCTCGAGCCCTCGGCGGGCGAAGGGTTAATGTGTTCGTAAACAATGCTATAGTGTTAGTGAATTAGTTAAGTAGACAGTAAGTTGTCTAGTTGATTCGTTTTCTGTTGGTTAGTTTGGTTGGCTTCTCCTGTAATTAAGAGTTAATGCAGTGACCATGGCTTCTATAGGTGATTTGAGACTTTTCTCTAAAGATAAAGGAACACTATCCCCAAATATCGACGCCAACTGCCATATTGTCTTGGAGTCTCTTACCGTGCGACACGATTCTTCATTGTTGGTAGATAGGTGGGTGGGTAGTTGAAATCACACACAATACTTGACCCAAATTCCAAACGTTTATTTGATTCGGTTTTAGAAGCTTAATAATTCGATGAGCTTTGCCTGTAACTAAGAGAATATGCAGGGATCACGGTTACCATTGGTGATCCGATAATTTATCGATTAAAAGAAAATTAAGTGAATTTTCTCTACACTATTTTCACTGACATAACGTGTTACTCAGTCATTGCTAAGCTCTGTAAAATCTAAGTACCTAACTAAATGAGCGTTATTTGATTTAAACAAATAATGTTTGTGTTCAAATGATTTATTGCATAGCTGCAAACGCAGAATTAGCTAATTGCTAAGTAAGTAACAAATAGTTTCCAATTTAAGGAGCTGCCCGTACACCGTGCCATACCATGACCGTTCTATAAACGTATCAGGCACGGAAAGAAACATGACACGGACTACTATGCCTACTAGAACGTACCAACAGCTTATCATACCCGTTTATAACGGTCATCATAATATGCGGTTACACCTATATTCAATGTATTGAAAAGTATGAGACTATGCCCGTTGCGTGCCATGCACGGAGTGTCAACAATTATATGAGAATATTTTGCCGGTGCCGATACGCTATGTACATGGTGTTGGTTGGTGATGGAACGGTCTAGTGGGCATAGTTTCATTCGTTTCAACACAAAGAATATTTTATTGCCAGATACGTTCATAGTATGATACGGCGGAGGTTGTGGGCAGAACCCTTTATACGTAAATATGTACCTAACAGTGTGAGACGTACAATACGCCTTTTTGTATTCACATAGTATTAATTACTTACAAACATATCTTGTAAAGTAGAAACTAGCTACTGTGGTAGCTAGTTTCTACTTTACAAGGCATACATACTAAGGTAATAACTGCATAATTAGTGACAATATGTCAAAACACCTCAGTGACAACTTGCCACAACTACGCGTAATTATTGCTTTTGTGTCACTTTTGTGTTCGTATAGAAGGGAATAATGTGGATCACCATAACTGGTTTCCACAGTAATAAGTTGGACTTCTCGTTCGTTTTATTCAGACCTTTTTTTTTGGTTTATTATACCTTAATAACCAATATTGCGATCAAAATAAAAATAGTTGACCTTGTCCGGTACCGTACTAACTTCACATAAATTGGCACAATTTACCCTATTTCAAACTTTATAGCTCATTTTGCTTTTTGATAGTGGTGAATGATACTCTAAAAAGGGAGAGATAAATAACTCTCGTTTTATTATAAGGTTTCGATTTGTAGCGGCACTACAAAAAGTACTACAGCGCCATCTATGACACAAATGACGAACTAACACCAAAATTCTAAATCGCGCAGTTTAAGTTATCCGCGACTAAAGAATAAATAGAAAAACCCGACAACAACTGTCGGGCATTCGCGCACCAGATGCATCCGTCTGGTCGGAAGATCCTTTGTTTTTCAAAATCCTAAAGATTTAAAACCGTCATCTTGGAATCGAGACATAAGTTTCCGCTTCAGTCTTGAAAACAGGCTGAAAATTCTCGACCATACAATCAATCAAATACACACTTTAAATGACCCAGATTTAGCACGGAAGTATTAATACTTCAAAAATCTCAAAATACATTTTCTTTACCCAATATTTTTGCAAAAAAACGAATCTCATTTTCGCTTGACAGTTGGCACTCCTAACTTTGGTGCGACGTCAGGCGACAGGGCCGCGGGCGCCTGATCTATCGCACCCTCGGGAAACCACCATTGTTTTACAGTGACAACCACCATAGATTACCTAATAAAATACACATGTTCGCTTTGAAAACATTAAGTGTTGGTTATGGTCAATTGGAACTGATATAAATGGTCTTAATGATGGACAATTATTTAGAATTTGGTTCTGTGTATAGTTTTGTTATTTTTCATATTTTAAACTCGCTTGCACCACATCACTCAAAAGATTTAACGCTTATTAAATATCGTTTTGTCTTTCTCTCTCTCTATCGTTTGACGATAACAGAGACAGAATTATCATTTTATTTATGTTTTACGCTAAACTTAATTAGTGATTGTGCGGTGAAAGTGGGTCTTAAAGTTTGAAGCTTTTTGTTTTTGTCAATTTTCTCATCCTTACTTATTTTAAAACTTATCTTGTGTAGCAGTTTGGTAAAGACAAGAGCTTCCAAACTTTACGAAGGTAAATAATTAGATATTACCCGGAAATATGCAACTTCTTCCTCAATAATACCAAAGATGAAATCACAAGAACTATCAGATCCAACAGATAGTTAATCCCTCTCGTAGAAATTGTAATGTTTCTATGAATAGTAATAAACTTTCAAGATAACAACGTAGTTGTAAGAACAGCGAAAGATTAGACGAAACTTTTCCTCTTATAGTAATTATTATGTTTGGCCAATGCAGCCAACAACAGATGATTAAATAAGTCGAGCACAGATACAACAAACTGAGTTGGCTGAATTATTGCTCCCGCGGGAATCGCCACAGATAATGTAGGACCGGAGTTTGAAACTTTGTACGCAAAAAATAGTGATGTTATGATACGGAGTAATATTTTGGTTTATTTGAGGGAGTCAGGAAACTATGTATAGGGAAAATGGGTTATCTGTTTTCAAAGTTGTTTTTCTTTTTAAAGTTACCTACACTCGTATATAATATAATATGTTATAAAGAGAATATAATACATCTTTAAGAGATGTTAGGGACAAAATTAATGTCAAAAACTCAAAAAAAATAAAATTATTCCCGGATCCTTCATGATTTCAATTCAACATCATTTTTATACACACTTAATTTTGTGGCAAACTTGTAAATACAATGAAACAGAGTTTCTATCAGACCAAAATGCCATTTTTAGAAATAAATTACCTTATTTTTTAATAATTTTAGTCATCTAATTATCTATTGTATTGTATAACGGGCTGGTGTCCGCAACTCCACGTCAAAGCACGTATTTTGCGTGAAAAACGTATCTATTGAAATCATCTATTATTTATTGATTCATTAAAATTCACTCAAATAGTGGCAGCTAAAATGTGAAGTAAGTGTAATTCAAAAATATCTACATAAAAATAAACCCGGCTTTTCGCCCCATATAAACTGTAACTTATAAACGTAAACGGTATGCTGATTAAGTGATGATTAATTTCGCAAAAAAAAAAAGACTTTTTACAACAAAAATTATCTGAGCTCTTTCTGCATAATAATTATGTTAGCACTTAGGGTAGTGTGCGCCACCTGTCATGTTAGACGTACCTTGCAACCAGGCATGCGTTGACGTCCAGTCAGAATAATTATGTTTTTACTTCACACCCCAAGGCATAATAGCGATAATACTTGATATCTTTATAATGATAGTAATCCTTATCCTGTAGATAAGGATTTATCGATAAATCCAAGCACCCTAATAAATTGGAGCGCATCACTAGCATCGATATGTTTGGCGGAGACGCGGGAAGTCACTAGGGAGTAATCCCCTAATAATTATTGCGGTGTATTGTAAGCTGTGCGTACAATAAATTGGCTGCTGTTGGCTTTTGGTGATGACGTAACTATAGGATCTCCCCAAAACACATTAGTCTTGTAAGATAATACTGTACGGTTATGTGGCGAGAGTCAGACTTGAATAATATACTTTGGGATTAATAATTTAAACTTTAAAAGAGTTTATTTGATTGAAACTTTTGATTAATATTGTGTCTGTAGCATGAAAACTAAATTTTGAATTGAACATTGAAGAACTTTAGAATCACGTTGAACACTGAAAGAAAGTCATAAATTCAAACAAATGTTACGGTAAATTAACGAAACTAGACTATTCGACAAAGCTCTAGAAATTATAACAGACGTTTATTTATTATTATTTAAATGGAACCTATTGTTAGGTTGCTACACAAATTTTACTTAAATTACCCGACATTACTTGTAGCGTTTGAATCCGTGAAGTATTTATTTGATTACCGTCAGAGCGCGCGACAATGTACCATCAATTTGCACGTAGACCGCAAACTATGAACGTTCGCCAATTGGTTTTCGTAAATCGGTAATAGTTACGGCGGTAAACGTGTGACAAAATGCTTTATTACCGCCACGAACATGAGTTACTGTATATCGTGAGTAACAACGTTATTTACATGTACTTTTGTATGGATCCTAAAATATTGGAAGAGAAAAAAACAAATCTTACCTACTTTATTGCGAGTCGAAGTACTTACAAAGTTTATACGTAACAAATTAAGTCGTAGCTGGCTGTCAAAGAAGGTTTAATGATTCGATTAGTATCTCAAATCATGAAGTAACTCTTAATAGCCCACAGATGACAGCAAACCGATAATTCAAGAAGAAAATTCTCACTATGCACATCTTTATCGCCGAGTAAAATGTACCTCAATCCATCCAAGTCGCCGGCAATCAATATTGTTTTGGTAAAATATTAAAATTTGATTACACCTTATTTTCACGGGCATAAAATAACGGTTGGAACGACTGTGTATAAAGTATAGTAGTATCAATTTATCATGTTTCAATCTCGAAAGCGGAGGTGGCCGCGGGCGATGTGATCCGGCCATGTAGATGCGCCACAAAATATTACACGTCGAGGATACCGTGAAAAATAGTTTCTATTCACAGTTTTATGTAAAAATATGTTTATGTAACGCTGATGTAATCGGTACTGGGGGTTTGTTGTGATGCTTCTTTGTTGCTCTAGGATATTGAAGTGGAAGTTGCTATTGAGATGACGAGGGAGAGGGACGCCAAATAAAAGATGAGAAAGAGAGGAAGAGAAGGATGGATTTCGTGAGGAATGATAGGAAAGAGAAAGGAGTAATAGGTGAAACTAAGATACAGGAAAAGGCCGCTTTTGATCCTATAAGGCTAATCAATAAGTAGTACTAAGTGAGCAAACAGTCTGTGGACCAATTGCATAGTAATATGAAATAAATTGAATACAGTATTTTGTTTGTTCTATCATTTTTAGATACAAGTACAACAATTTTTACTTCGTAATCATTGCAAATAACATATGATTACGTTATTATAAAACCATTAACTAACGTTAACTAAAAGCCACATGTTTACAAACCGGAATTTCCATTTCCACTTAAAACAATAATATCAAAGGAAGTAAGTAACACTACAACTTCATTGAGTTGAGCCATCTTATTGTTAATTCGCTTTAATGTCCGTAAATGATATGTATATTGGTATTAATTTGAAAAGTCGTGTTTAATAATCCTACATTATGCCAGGGGCTTACCATCACGTCTGATAGCAACATTATTTTGATCTTACTTCAGTGTGGGACAGGGATGGAACTATAGGTCGTGTCTAGTTCCGTCTCTTTCAAGTATAATGAAATACTGCTATAAGAGTGGTGGGACAGTCCCAGTAGCTGGTAATTATAACGGGGCAAAAAAAACGCGGAGACGAAATAATTAGCTAAGGGCAAGGCTAACACATTAATTATGTTGTAGGCAAAACTGTAAATGGATAATACGATAAATGTCATGGAACAATAAAAAAAATTACCTTTTGCTGTGGTAACCGAGGAGAGCCTGTTTGTGAATCAATATTTTGATGTTGCAGACATAGTCTGTTTTTATAAAAAAAAAAATGTAAATATTAAAAGTATTTAAGTATCTCTTTTTATTATATTCATATTATTTTTTATTTCATTGAAACATTAATTTTATGATTGGCAACATAAAAGTTATCGTTGGAGAAGTATTTAAAATCATTACGCAATTAAAAATATTTTCTATTTCATATCTTGATGGCTTGTTTAATGATCATGTTATTGCATGTAGTTGAATTTATCAAAGCCTATTAATTGGCAATAAAAGTCTAAAATACAACAATATAATCACAATGAACTTGTGACATAATAATAATTTCAGGTCATCAAATAAGTTTACAATACCTACTTGGATATATTCTTCAAAGTCATCAGTTCTTTCCAAACGCTAGGCTGAAGCGCGCGCGTCCGTCTCTTTCCTTTAACTTAAAAAAAAACATAATGAAATTAAACAAAAAGTTTTTCTTTATGTTATTAATTTTTCTATTCTTTTTTTGGTTCTTTAACTTCTCGGCACCAGTACCTTAGCTAAATCTCAAGTTTTTTTTTAAACCATAGATAATTAAATTGAATTATTTTATGGTACCAACCTAGAGATTTACTCCAAAGTCCAGGAAAACTTAGAACAATAACATTAACGGTTGCTACCCAGAAACTACCCTATATTTACTGAGCATGAGTAACTTCGCTCCAAGGAAGACTTTCACCTTCGCGTTAAAAGCCCACAATAGTTTGGTAGGTTTATCACTAAATAATCGCATTTTGTTTTTACCTTGATTTCTCAATTTAACCTCATTCCTCAAGAATAATAACAAAAAATTCAAGAAAAATCTAGTTAAAAGGGGGAAATAATCTGCACTTGAATTCTATTCTTCATTTAAATTACCTTTTTTTTTTAAATTCAAATTTTTAATGCGCTCATGTGGTGAGAATAGATTTGTCGAAATTAAGGCCTGCACCTGACATGAACCCCGTAAGGGTAAGTAATCACTCAATCTAGTCGTTTTGAAGATAGTCTTGTACGGTGTACTTATACCGCGACATGCATAAATTCAATTAGTTGGTTCGCGGAACCCTGCGTTCAGCCAGCTTCGCTAATGAAGCCACTTTTCGTAACCAATGTCTTCATCCAATGCTACAGGGATGTACTGAACAATCAAGTATTTTATTCAAGAAAAATGTTTTATAAATTTTTCGTTAAAACAAAAACATGTACCTATTTAAGCTTGTAATTATTTTCTGTATCTTGATTAAATTGATTTTGAGGTATTTAATTAATTTAATTCTAACCTTACTTAAAATGCAAAATACATTTTCAAACTTTAATTGAAATCCCCGACTACTACTACCAATTAAATACAGAAGCATTCCACGAGGAAATGACTACTTACATACAATCATAATCAAACTATCCTATTAAATATCGCCTCCTATTTTACAAGTAGGTTCATCCTTCGACCTTGTTAAATCGTCCCGCCAGTTATTCTCAAGTCCGCTTCTGCGATCTGTCCACGAGGCGTGTAACCGCCTATTTCGCTCAAAATTATAACTTTATTATTGCCGGTTATTTCCGAAATTAATTTCTCGGGATCGAAGCCAAATTACAGTGAAAGGAGAGGGTGCCCCACCGGCAATGAAGACATCTCGACATGATCCCGCATATTTAACGATATACCAGTAAAATAACTATACGTTTTGGTGATTTTACAGCAGAAAATAGTTGTAGAGATTTCTATAAAAGTGCATGATATTTCGAATCGCACGGCAGGTAGACCTGTTTCCAATTAAAGACGAAATCACCGCGTAAGGCGGTAAATACTGCAAGTCAATTCACAGCACTAACAATTAGCTACAACAACACATTACCGACCAGAACACGCCATTACCACCGATGCTCTTATATTTGTTTTAAAACGAAACAAGCAAGACTTGTCATTATATCTGTATCATTACACCTTAAATCAGAGTAACCTCCAATTTACGATCACAATGCAATAACTTCGGCCATATTCGGCGTTACTTCGGCCCCGAACCGGCGATTTGAACGCGATTAACCAATTACCAACTTCCAATGTCCGCAATTTTGAATTACACTTTCACGAAAAACGAGAAAACGGCCGCAACTATTTTAATTTGTTTCTCGAAAATTTTTCGTTGGCTAGTGTGAAGTGTAGGAAGAAATTATCGGCTTGTGTGATAACTGTGTGTACTGATTATGTTGTTGCAACGGGATTTTATGACCGGCGAAATTTCCAAGTTTTACACCCGAGTCCGCCCCTTGATCGACGATTGATTCTTGGAATAATGAAATTATAAAGCAATGCATCCAATATTTTGATTGCGCGCGCAATCTTTATTACGCGCCTGCCTCTGCATTCAACGATTTCTTACTGGTTATTTTATGATTTAATTCGTTTTAGTTTACGATTTTTATTAATTCTTAACGATAACTTTGTCTATGGTAGTGGCTATAAAAGTTAAGCTTGACTGTTAAAGTTATTACGTAATCTGATCGAATGAAGATCATGGAATGTTGTGAGCTTATAAAAGTATTAAGTTGTTAAAAATAAACTATTATATTGCTACTAGTGGCAATATTACAGACTTTACTTAAACGACTAAACTAGTACTCATCAAACCCTCTAAGCAAAACTGTAATCAACACAGAATCTGTTACTACCAATGAAAGCTACGATGAAAAGCCTGATTCAACAATATCTAATATAATACTGTCCCCAAATATTACTACAATCAATGCAAAAGCTCGATGGAAGCAATCAAGCGAACCATAGATAAAGATAAAAATCTCTGCGAATATAAGTCATAAATTATCTGTAATACAAGGAGGTCTGCTTTCATAGAGTATCAATTCCCCTTTACTGTTTCCGTAATAGAAAAATAAAAGGCATCACAAATAAAATCGCATTTATTGAATAGAAACATTTAATTCGGTCTGCGATGTCGTGCGGCGATAGTCTCTCTATGAATAAAATAAAAATATTGTCTTTGAGAATCACTAGTTTTGTTTGTCGTCGTTATTTTGCTGTAAGCTTGGATTGAGTTTTGGTATATTTGCAATTATCTTTCAGGCATTTTCTATTAGTGTTTTTGATTCAATTTCGAAATAAAATTCCCGGCATAGCATTTTTATACCTGTATCTTTGCTTAATGCTAAGGCAATATTCCAGCTAAATTCTCCTCATGAAAACCAAGTGAACAATCAAATTAATCATTCGTTCGCCGTCGTAACGAAACAACAGAATGTAGCAGAATTATTAACTGAACGAATTTATAAACCGCGTTATACAGCCCTCAAATAGATACTTAGCAAGCCCCCCCGAGCCCCTCCCTTGTGACATTAAAACATTGAGCAGACTAAATTAAAGCGCGCCAAAACTGTTGTCTGCGGGCCCAAGGCGGTCGTTTGTTTTAATACAATAACCGACACCGTCTCCTTCACTCCTCTCATAAGCCACATGCTTCTGTCTCCCTCACACGCCCGTAATTTAGCCTTTTCTCTTAAGGCGACAACGTAACGTATCGGCAGTCTGACAAGTAAAAACAACTAAATTAGTCTAACGGCAAGTGATTTCTGGATTAATTGAAAACATTATGTTCTTGTCGAGGTGTGCTGCAAATAAAATTTATAAAGACTGCAATTACAACACTTCCGAAATACATTCGATATGATTTATTGTCTTGACTTTTTTTCTGTTTTTTCTTTTTGTTTGATTAATATTTAATAATTATACATTACTCAATAAAGGTAAAAACTTCTTTTACCATAATATCAAAGTAACAAAACAACGATACATCCAACGCACAACAGAAGCGCGTTCCTCTTAATCACTTCTAATTTATTTAGCCCCTCGGAGGACCGAGCGACTAATTTATAGCTGTCCCTTTCCAACCCGAGGCGGCGGGCTTGCAGCCGTCCTGTTCTCCCGGGACCATTTTTAATTAAAATCACCGGGAGAAAATTAGAAATTATATTCTATTTTCAAAAACTTGCTCTGACGCTTTGTAGGAGATTATCTCTTTTTTATGAGCCCCCGGTCGCGGCTTTTGTTTAACTGCAGAGGAATTGGCTGAATGGACTTTGTTCCGACCACGAAGGCTTTTACGATTATGTCTTGTTCATTTCAATCCTGCTTCTCTGATGATTGGAAATGTTTTAAGTTTGCTCGTTATGATTTAACGATGATAGGTCTGGGGCCCTTCCACTGTCATACGAGTTTTTGATGATGGTACTTCTGTTTAATTGCTAGGCTGTAACCGTTGGGACAGACGTTCAAATTCAATTTAATTCTTCCAAGCGTTTCCTTCTTTAGCAGCAATATTTATTGTCGCTGGTGACATAGGACTGCTCTGAACCCGATCAATTGGAATTGATACGTTTATCTCTTCATCTCCAGGATCAATAGGAAATGTGTTCTTGTCTTTCCTTGTAAGGGGGCCATGGATTGTTCTTTTTGATCTCCGAGAATCCTATGTGTTTGACATAAATCCAAGAACCTACATAAAGTCTGGAGAACCATTGTGCTAGTTAAATTGATGACTAGATCTGAGAAGGCGGTGTCTTTATATGTATTAATCTCTTTATTTTCTCCGAAGTGCGCGTCTGAGGGCGGCGCGCGCAGCGTGGTGATTAAAGTTAGGTTTTGTATTTACGACTTTGATCCTATGACATGCCATCTTTCACAATTATCTACCAAAATTTAAAAAAAAATTACGACGGTCAAAGATTTTTGAACTTTGCAAAAAAAAGGGCTTACCGGCAACACGCGGTGCAACCTGGTGACGCGGTTACGTATTTATTTTACTTCTTTGTAATATCCCCACTTCTATCCTATATTGTAAAATTCAGTCTGAAGACTTGATGCAAAACAGCCGTGAACTCCGTGATCGTCAAATATAGCAACATCCAAATCGAAAATAATCAATGAACAGAACATCCACCATCTTTCTTAAACAATCATCGTCTTACCCAGTAATTGGGTTTTTGAGATCATAAAGGGCGTAAAAAGACCCTTAACGAAGCTGGAAGGTACTTGTTCTCCCCGTCATTGCAATTATTTTTTTGCTTCTAGACCATACCTGGGAACTTTCTTCTTACGGGGGTCAAAGTTGCAACTTTTTAACGCCTCTTTTTTTAAATACATTTTTACTTTTAACACCTCCACGACCCCCGTACTATTCAATCCATCCAACAGCACAATGTTTTGAGTGCGTTACATTGAGTCCTACAGTAAAACGTGATTTTTCACCCCAAAAAAATGACGTTTCCCCGCAATAATTATTGCGTAAAGTAGTTAGTTTGATTTAATATTGTTTGGTCGACGGCTTCGTAAAGGGTCCATTTACACCCTGTATAAAGGAGTCGCTCCATGTCAAATACTGGTATCCAGCTACATCCAGTTAGACTGGAAGCCGATCCGACATACTTGTGAAAAGGTTGAAGATTCTTTGACTTTCTCGCTAACCAGTTACATGCTTCCGCAGGTGGTGTCTGCGACGATGACGGTGACAGCGGCAAGAGGAGACGGTCTCGGACAAACTTCAACTCCTGGCAACTTGAGGAGCTGGAGAGGGCGTTCCTGGCTTCGCATTACCCTGATGTGTTCATGAGAGAAGCTCTCGCTATGAGGCTGGACCTTAAGGAGAGCAGGGTTGCTGTAAGTACTTACAAATAAGTTATATTTTATTTATTGTGTTATATAACCTGTCCATCCAAAGGGTTTCACTGAGTAACTCGGTTGTGGAGGTCAGATAGGCAGTCGCTCCGTGTATGTATGTTAAATAATGGGTATTCAGCTATACGAGGTTACACTGGAAGCCAACTCCAACATAGTTGGGAAGGGGTTGGGCAACTGATGGTGAATAATTGTATTAAGAATTGAGGAAATGGGAATACAAGGAGTCCCAATAACGAAGAAGCAATTAAAAGTATTTCCGAACTATTTAGGTAAGTATATGATCTCAAAACATTAAAAACCTAGTGTGTAAAGCTTGCATTCTATTAGCTTATTTATTACGAAATCTATAATAATATTGTAAAGAGTTAACATTTTTTGTAAGTTTGTATGTAGGGGGTAATCGTCGGAACTACTGATCCAATTACGAAAATTCTTTCACTGACGGATAGCTACATTATTCTCGAGTGGCATAGGTAACATTTAAAACGTTTCCGTGGGTTTATTTCAAAAGCTAGTCTTTGATATAATTAAACCCAAACAGAAAAGTTAAAGATTTACTATTGAACCAATTTTTTCCAAAGACCACATAAAGGTAAAGGAGAGGGCTCCTTAACCACCTTAACAGCTTCACCATCATCATCTGCCTAGCCTTTTTCCCAACTATGTCGGGGTCGGCTTCCAGTCTAACCGGATGCAGCTGAAAACTAGTATTTTACATGGAGCGACTGCCTATCTGACCTCCACAACCCAGTTAGTACTGGGTAATACCGCCTTGGTAAGATTGGTTGTCAGACTTTTTGGGCCACTGACTACCTAACGACTGTCAAAGATCTACAAATGACACCTGGGACCAACGGCTTAACGTGCTTTCCGAGGCACGGAGGAAACTCGGTATGTATACACCGTGACTTTTTAGTCGTCTTACAAAGGTCGTCCACTCAATGTACCCGACATAAAGTAGCTCTAGGCGCGATTTTTTTTATTTTCCGTAATAGGTACAAAGAAAAATAATAATAAAAAAATTATAATAAAATTATGAAACATCCTGTTAACCATGTTTACGTATAAAACGGGAGATCAATACCTACCCAGCACTCGAGTCCAGTAGATCATCGCTCGCAAAAGGGTGTTTTAACTACGTCATGCATACTGAATAATATTTTTATTTTTAAATTATTAAAATCTCATAAATACCTATTTTTTTTTTATGAATGTCATGTATTCATTGGATACATGAAGTGGGCTGCCGTTGTAAGACGACTAAAAAGTCACGGTGTATATGATGGGTGGTCACCCATCCACAGACCAACCTAGGCAAGCACGGCTTAACCTAAAGATCGGCCGAGCGGCTGTTATTATTTAGCCACGATTTTCCTCACCTTAACAGCTTCACCAAGGATCTTAAAATACACTGAGCAGGAAGTGTATATCAAAAGTATACAAAATCGCACGACACATTTGACGATGAGAATTAGCCACGGTGTTAAAACTGCGCTCAATCCTTTGTAGTTTATACTTGGCGGCTATATAACATAGTATATATGTTAGAGTATATTTAGTTCGCGCGGAAGGCGACGGTTTCACACCTCTAACGTCTTAATCCATCGCGGGTGGCTTTACGACGGAACAGTTATTAGCAAAGCGAAATAGCACATTTTGTTACGCACCGGATTGGGTTTGGTACTGACGGAGTGAAGCTACCGATTGTAACATGTAAGTGTTGACCGGAATTCGTGGATTGAGACGTTTGCTTGCTAATAGTCAAGGTTCGGTATGGTTGCGGAACGACTGTGGAAACCTCTGTAAGACAAGGTGTAAACGGACCCTTCACGAAGACGTCTACCAAGCATTCTGTGCATGGGCTGCGGGACTGTTCGAAAGAGATACCGTGGCCCTGGAACACAAAGGGCAAAGAAGAAACATGGATGGGTTTTAGTCAGTACAAGTCTGACACTCCCTTCCGCTCCACCCAGAGTGGTCCGGTCATTTGATGATTTCCAATCCTAAAAAAAAAAAAAGCATTCTGTGCATCAAACTAAGTAACTCTAAATTATTGGTAGGAAACGACTTTTTTTTTGGGGTGTAATATCACGTTTTATGGGTACAGTGTTTTGAGGGTGTCATGGAGCCCTATCTATGAAACACCCTCAAAACATTGTGCTGATGGATGCATTAAGTAGTACGGGGTCGTGGAGGTATTTAAAGTAAAGTTATAACATTAAAAACTTGTAAAAAAGTTGGAACTTTGTTCTCCAATATCTTTGTAACTAGAAGGTTTCCAGGTATGGTTCTAGAACAAAAAAAAATATGGCAGTGACGGTGAGAACAAGTGCCTTTCGGCTTCGTTAAGGGTAATTTTACACCCATTATAGTCTAAAACTTTACTAAAATTTCTGTCAGAGTCCGATGTTTAACCGAACTTTTAAGGAAGGAAAGAAATAAAGAAGGAAATATACCGCATATTATTTAGGATTTCAATCCGAAGCAAAAACGTGTATATTTCTGTCCCATCACACCCAATATTTATCACGCCACCATTTCCAAAAACTGATAAGCTTAACGTAAATATAATCGTGTCATCAAAATAAAGCAAAACATTACGGAGAAACCGATCTCATTTTGAGGAAAATACACGAACAAACACGACGTACGGGGCTTGGTACATAAGGGTAAAAAGCTGAAGGTTTCCGTTCAATATAAATGAGGGACGATTTTCCCTTATTTCCCCCAAACCTTCGGAGGCTAAGCGGCCGCCGGGGACCGCGCGGTTCGCCGCTTTTTATATAAGCTTTAGGATCCGAAATAATGTTCGACTTGAGATAATACAGTTTTGAATGGACGCCGTTTTGTGGCCAACCCTTGGCCGTATACGAATTGATGGCATTTTGTTTCGGCTTTACCTCTGAACGGAAATGTAATACTTTTACCCTTTCTTGTTATTAGTTTTCAGTAATACGTCT
The DNA here is from genome assembly GCA_963576755.1 of Noctua janthina. Lineage (NCBI taxonomy): Eukaryota > Metazoa > Arthropoda > Insecta > Lepidoptera > Noctuidae > Noctua > Noctua janthina. Next base: position 5,377,975 of record OY755055.1, on the reverse strand, counting down.
TCTGTTTCGTTTCGTCTTATTATTCCACGATTATTTTGTGTAATTTAATGATCCTGTATTATCTGTTTTATTTTATGACCTGATAAAATTGACCCCGGGATTATCACTTACGTACAGAAAATACGTTTTAATATTATAAACCTGATTATTTACAGAAAATAATAATGCAAAACGACCATTCTGAAGATAAAGCTTATATTAAAGTTTTTATAATATTCAAAGTACACCAACACAATATTTTCGCTTAAACAATGTATAAGTAAAACCATTTCTATAATCAGTACTAACGTCGATTGTATCCAGGCACTTATCGCGGCGGATCTCGCTCTGAGAGACAGACTATCCCGCACCACTCCTAATAGTTGGTATAAATCAAAAGATTGCAATCTTGGCGGCACCCCTGGGACGCGAGCGAGACGGCACGATTGAATAGCATAGATTTAAATGGGCGGGTCAGATAAGGATGGCTGCAGATCGCGCGGCTCCGACCTCGTCCGCGTCGCTGCTCCTAGGGACGTCACAATTCGATTACAGCTCAATAAAGTTAAAGTGACTTGTTTGCGTCTGTAAAGTGGATTTTTTCCTCTTCTTTGATTTCTCTATTTTCTTTCGTTCGTTCAACGTCCCGGGTTGCGTTTGTGATCGTAGTATCGCAATATTGACTTCGATTTATGGTGCCTTTTATATGGAAGTAAAATAATTGAGTGTTATGAATGTGTTTTCTTATAAAAGTAATTGAATAAACTTGAATGTCACTGTGTTACTGGGCGGCACTAGACTGTACTTTAGAAGCGCTATGAATTCGAGGAGATGTGGAATACATTGGAATATTATTCAACCATTAAATAAAGCTTTGGAGGATTTGGTGAGACAGCAAAAGTAATCATGGCCTTACACAACGTAAGAGTTTCGCGAAGACGTTAAAAGCCCATTCTTTACCGAAAGTGGCGTATTCTAATCTAATTTCATCCCTGTCTGACGTAAACTTGCGAAAACGGCTCACTCGCTCCGCCGTAAGCGCGGAAGTATCGACTTCATTTTAAAATTCATAGCATAAAATTTACATTTATATGCCAATTTCATTCCCTAACAGGGCGTCGGCGGTCGCACGCACACATCAGTATTCCACACACATCCGGCGCTGGCTGGGTACACCCCAAAAGTAAAAAAAAAAAAAATAGAAAATCTTACATTCTGTGCTCGGTTGGGAAGAAAAAAGAATGGCGCGAGGTTTAAATATGGAACACTAAATGGAACGCTTAGGCGACAAAATGCGGATAGAATATAAAATTTAAGGAGTGTCGTGTGTCCCTGTTGCTCCCCAGCGAGACGCGTCGCTCCATCCCTCTCGGCGCTCGTCGCTATCAAACACGGGCCGACTTTACCGCCGTAGGCTTAGCGGTAAAAGATAGACATGAGACCTCTACAGGGTTGCTCCCGAGGCGGTGAATTATCGTGCATGAATAATTTTCTCACTGGCAAACAAGATTTGCTTCGTATTAAATTGCCTTAATGTAATTACTGTGCCTAATGAAATGCGGTGCTTCACATACGGACAACCGTATAATTTAAACATTAAACATGTTTAAAACGGAGTTGTCATCTACGTTCATTCATTAATTTTAGTGGCGACCCATCGATGTAAATTACCTACTTGGTGCTGGATTAAATATTATTCGTTCATGAGCGCCTGAATTGAAAATATGTGGCATGAATTTGGTTAACTATGACAAACGATAATCTGCGGATTAACATAAATCAATATGCCTTAAGCAAGCTTCACACATTCGAAAGTATTTTTCAATAACAGAAACTCACTACAGTTTCTGATAAAGTAACAATTCAATTAAAATAAAAACAAAAGAACCCAAATCGTTAACGACAGACAACCCTATTAGAAAACGCTTAGCTCGCAATTCGGGACGAACTTGCGAAATTTATATCCGTCTCTGTCACACATGCACTTCGATATCAATTTGTGTGCTGAAATGAAAGAGACAGCGCGATACACTGAAACACAGCGCTGAAACATTCGAATTTGTGTTCACGGAATTGTTTACCAGGTTGTTTACAAATTTGCTTGTTTCAGGAATATCTAACTTTGTTTGAAACAAATTATTTTCTTTTACTTTTGGTTAACAGTAAAGAACCTTACTAGGTTGATATATTACCTACTTTATCAACCTAGTAAAATAAATGCAAATTGAACCATAACTAGGATGATTGTGTATGAAAGAATGGAGAATACTGGAAAGTCTAAGTACTAGAATGCAGATACAATATCGTCACTTAGCGTGATAATGTCAACACCTTTTTTATATGCCAGTTCTAATATTTGCAGCCAGCTTCTTTTGTCCCACTGATGGGCAAAGGCGTCCCAACTTTTAGTGCCATTTGCTTTTAAGTCTGCTAAACTCATATCCTCAAATTGGTCGAAATATGTGTTTGTTTTGAAAGTACTGTGTTGTTTCGTCACCTAGAATTATTTGTGATATGGTAGAATTTCAGAAAATACTGCTGAAAAATCTTAGTGTCTCTCTTCTCTTTATCGTGTGGTTAGTGCCTAACCTGGTGTCAGAGTTTTTATGCCACCCATGGGCCTCTGACTTGGCTTTAATCTTAGTGTTTAAAATATAAATTTTAAATTGATGTCATTTTTATCAATAGTTTCCTATTTTATTATTGATGTTTAAAATTAAAACATAAAACTTCGTTTTAATGATGAAAACGTGTCTTTTGTTACGAACTTAAATAAAATCATATTCTTTATTGTTTAATATAATCTATTACCCATAAAATGTTTATTGCAACGTAAAATTTAACATAATGCCATTGATATTTTTATTAATAGTGTCGTTACGTGAATAAAGCTTTTGGATAAGACCCTAAGAGTACCTAGGTGCTAATAAAATTGTGATCGACTGAGGAAAATAACTTAGGTTTTTTCAAAAGTATATAAAAAAATATACTGCGGTTTTCCTTTTTCTGTAGAATTCAGTAGTGGAAATGCCTCATTTCGGCTTTAAAAATTTTAAACAAAGTTTACTTTCATACCTTCTAGTTACGGAGATGTTGGAGGCCAAAGTTTCAACTTTTTCACAAGTTTTTTTTTTTAAATACATGTTTTTAATGTAAGATTTTTACTTTAAACACCTCTACGATTCCTCCGTACTATTCAATCCATCCATCAGCACGTTTTGAGTGCTTTACATGGAGTCCTACCGTAAAACGTGACTTTTCACCTCAAAAAAGCCGTTTCCCAGGAATATTTTTTGCGTAAAGTTACTTAATTTGATGTACAGAATGCTTGGTTGACGGCTTCGATAAGGGTCTTGTTACACTCTGTATTTATATACCACTCCTTCTCTTCTTTGAGGAACTCTTGTGAGTGTAAACCTGTGTATATGAAACTTTCTCTCTTCTTAAACACTGTTTTAAGCTTTCACGGTTTACAACTAAACTAACACTGAACAAAAAAAAAAAAAAATTATGAACAATCACGGAAGATATCCCGTAAGTGACAGTAATAAGTTTTTCTCTCTTCTTTCTTCTTGGTCTTTGGACTTATTCATTGGCAAGAAAATATGTTTAAAACAACCCCAACAATCAACAACAGACAAATCCAGGAAAAAGGCTACAGTTTAATAAGCAACCCCTATGGAGGGGACGACAGCACTATTACAAGTCAATTCTTTATTTACACGTGCGAGTCCCTCCCCTGAGTCGAAAGTGTAAATAAGGCACCGATTCTTCTTATCAGTCTCTTCGGAGGACGAACTCTTATCATTCTGATCAGTATGAGAGTTTTTTTATTTGGTTTTGTCTCAATTTAATTTTCGTGTCCTTTGTATGCTGATGTTACCGCTAGGTTCTTCTTAAGGGCATTTTTCATCTAAACTTATATTATAAACTAGCTGTCCGTGTAAATTATTATAAAAATATCACTTCCCCATTTGAATCGCATTTTGTTAACAATTTCAAGGATTTGCAGGAAACCCTTATCCCTTTTTTAAGATAGAACTTACTCCTTATAACATCAGCTATCTTCCTGTAAAAGTCCCATCAAAATCGGTTCAGTCGTTTCTGAGATTAGCCGAAACAAACAGACAGACAATAATTTAAAAAAGATTTTTTTGTTATAAGTATCGTGTATACTTTCATATGTATTCAGTAATAAACTGTTATTTTGAAAATACGGACAGACATTTTTGTATGTATATAGAATAGATGGAAACGTTTGTCCCGGTCTGAACATTTTCATGTCCTAACGATTAAATGGATTGATATAAAATTTGGCGCACCGATAGTCCATGACCTTCTCAAAAGATACTTTTTTATCTTGGTAGTTCCCGTGGGATAATTTTCGACCAACATAAGCTTTTTAGGTCATGGGGTGAGAAGAAAACATTTGTAACATCCGGCAAAGTTAAAAGCACAAAATAATACTTTAGAAACATCTTAAAAGGAAAAACCTCACAAATGGTAATTTTAAACCCCTCAAAGTGCGTAGGGCGTAGAAGATGACTTCACCCCTCCGAGGGATGACAAGTCAATGTATCGATACCGCAAACGTCTTACACCCCCGGGTAGGGGATGACGGGGCAATTGTCCCTGTGACGTCACTTAATAAATGGTTTTAAGGTTTAACGTCTAACTTATTTTTTCGTAATCACAATGGCAGCCTTTGACGGACTCTTTAAGTTAGAAAGTACGTAAGTAGTAATCTATACTAATATAAAGCTAAAGAGTTTGTTTGTTTGGTTGAACGCGCTAATCTCAGGAACTACTGGTTTGATTTGAAAAATTCTTTTAGTGTTGGATAGCCCTCTCTTACGTGACGCAGACGAAGTTGCGCGGGTCAGCTAGTTATAAATAATAAGAAATTAGGTTCACGCTTGTATTCCCCGAAGTGTTGGTCAGAGATGTTACTTACATAATATCTAGTACACCTACATTTGGCCAGTATTACTTACTACAAAGGTTCGTGGCTAGGCAATGCTGAATGCTCTACTGACATTCACACTGGAGTGTAATGTATTTGTCTCGAGATGGGTAGCACATATGTCGTGGATGTTTAAGTTTCTGTGGCATGATGAACGAAAGATGACTTTTCCTACACTGTTTTAAGCTTTCACGGTTTACAACTACACTTATACAGTCACTTACGGGATATCTTCCGGGATTGTTCCTTATTTTGAACTCCCGATATTTCGACGCTGTCGCTTTCTTCCAGTCAACCCCCGATCATGGCGCCTGCAAGAGCGTCGAAATATCGGGAGCTCAAAATAATGAACAATCACGGATGATATCCCGTAACTGACAGTATAAGTTCTATGACTTTTCCTTGTGCTTGTTCTGTGAGAGGATGCATGAAATATGACCTTTCTTGTTTTTTTAAGTATTTTATTTCATACAGGGTGTAAACAGACTCTTCACGAAGCCGTCAACCAAACATTCTGTACATCAAACTACCCTACGCAAAAATTATTGCTGGGAAACGAATTTTTTGTTTGGGGTGGAAAATCACGTTTTACGGTAGGACTCGACGGAACGCACTCAAAGCATTGTGCTAATGGATGGATTGAATAGTACGGGGTCGTGGAGGTGTTTCAAGTAAAAATTTAACATTAAAAACATGTTGAAAAAGTTGGAACTTTGACCAGAAATATCTCCGTAACTAGAAGGTTCCCAAGTATAGTCTAGAACAAAAAAAATATCGAAGAGATGGGGAGAACAAGTGCCTTTCGGCTTCATTAAGGGTCTTAACACCATTTATTTTCATCATTCCTTATTTTAAATATGTGTCTTTTACGTGTGCAATAGCTAGGATTTATATGTTATGTTTTACATGTTTTCTCAAATACTTATATAAAGATATTATTTACCAAAAAAAAAATTAAAAGTGTATGTTATTATGCGTATTCGAATAAAAGGTTTAGAAATATAATACAGCACTAATGTGTTACATTAATGGTCCAGTTAACATGGCAATCAAAATCCTTTACAAATCCTAAAAACCATTAAAACTCCATCACATAAATTAAACATACAATCAATATCTGTCAATCGCCGTACATGACTCTTACGAAACAAAAATAAAAACAAATCAGAGGTCCCTCCCTCTACACCCTCGTATTAACGACACTCCCCCTCGAGGGGGTGGATATACGTGGCTCATTAGCAGAGGGAACTACCCACCGGGTCATTACGACCGACGGGCTAATCAATGTGTTTCGATTAGATGGTGGAAACAGAGAGTTAATTAAAAATGTGGTTTTAGTGTAATCTTTTAATTTTGCGTGATAGATTTTTGTTCTAAGTTTACCTACGATTGTTTTTTTTTGTTATAGTGGATTATAGCCCATAGAGAGGAGGCCTACATCCCAGCAGTGGGAACATTAATAGGCTGATTATGCTTATGTTTTTTTATTTGGAAACTAGCTCTTGCCCGTAATTATTATAAAAATATATCTTCCCTATTTGGATTTTGTTTACAATTTCAAGGGTTACATTTGTTTGCACGGAACCCTTATCCTTTTTCTAATATAAATGTAGTTTCAGTTACTTCTTATAACATCAGCTATCTACCAGTTAAAGTCCCGTCAAAATCGATCCAGCCGTTTCGGAGGTTAGCTGGAACAAAGAGACAGACATATTTTTTTTTAAATGCAGACGGACACTTCAATTTTATTTATTTGTATGTATAGAACCTAATCGAATAATCTTTTCGTTTCATTTTATTATTGCCATAGTGTAGCCGTATAAAACCAGTCCAGTGAACAATCGTTTCTTAAAAAACTCATCATCTGCCTAGCCTTTTCCCAACTATATTGGGGTTGGCTTCCAGTCTAACCGGATGCAGCTGAATACCAGTATTTTACATGGAGCGACTGCCTATCTGACCTCCACAACCCAGTTAGTATTGAATAATACGATACCCCTTTGGTAGGACAGTTGTGAGGCTTTCGGGTCATGACTGACTACAAGTTCTACAAATGACAGCCGGACGAACGACTTACGTGTTTTCCGAGGCACGGAGGAAACTCGGTACCTTACCTACATTACATAAATGGGTGGTTAGTGGTCACCGATCCACAGACTAACCTAGGCTAGCGCGGCTTAAACTAAAGTTTGACACGAATTCCTCCGATTCTTGAAAAACTATGCTTATACAGGGTGGAAGGCACACCGACGCGAAAACGGTTACCACGTACCTATTCAGTACATCGTTCTGAGCCCCACCCAACATGGAAATTTTTCATAGGTTATAAAAAAAACAGCTACCAGCCTATTACTGTCCCACTGCTGTGCAAAGGCCTCTTCTCATACAGAGAAGGCACTGATCACCACGTTTTCTCAAGATAAGTTATGATTTTAGACTCAAATTAATTACAAGTCCAGGAATCCTCACAATGCCTTCCTTCGCCTAAGTTAGTGACGTCCAAGATAACCTTAGAAAGTAGCACATTAAAAGCACTTAACACGATAAAAATATAATATGTGATTGATTATGTTCAATATTAAGTACCTACCTTCTTGCTAGTCACTTCCAAGTAAAGGTAAGCAGAGACATTGATGAGCAAAAAGGTATGACTCTTCACTTGCACGTGCAATACGCCATGTACGAGTATTTTCATCATTCAATTCTAATTAATCGCTATAAACAAAGTAATCGATTTTTCAGTCAATAAGGAAATAATTGCAACTTACATAAGTAAAATAGTTTACTTATATCGATTCACTTTTTAATTCATTCACAACGGCAATTAGTCCACCAACCGTTTTTTTTGTAATGTTATCAGCATGGCTAAAAAAAGGTAACTCGAAAAAATAGAATCTGCGTGACATCACGCTGCGAGCTGCGAGTCGAAATAATAAGTGCAACCACTTTACAAATCAAATTTTATGAACGTAAGCGTGATGTCACGCAGATTCTATTTTTTCGAGTTACCTTAAACACTTCACATCACCCACAAATTCACAATCTGACATGACACTCGCAGCGTGACGTCATCGCAGTAGCGCGTGAAGGAACGCAAATTTAAAAAACATAATCCTGGCCCGATTTCGATGAAATAAAAGCTTATTTGCACAATTACATAACTTTTATAGTAAAATTTTGATGTGTTGGTGTGACTCATCATTTTAGTCCACCTTCAAGAAATAGCAGGTGTGATGGTATGTTTACTGTAGAGAGTAATCCTCAGTGGCCATTAAGTCGCGCAAAACTCCCGACACGCAAGTGTCCATGGCCGCAAAAGTCCGTCTGCGCAAAAGTTCAATCGCGCAAAAGTCCATGCGCGAATTTCTTTTCGCGCAAGTGGGTTCGCGCAAGTGTCCTTCGCTCAAACGTCTTTCGCGCAAGTGTCCTGATACTTATTACGGCTACACAAAATTTGTACATAACTGATTCGAATTAAAATGTCGCATTCACTTTTATCAATGGAATGCTAATTAGAAACGTGAATGATTACAGTAATTAGAAAGTATTATAACAATGACTTCATGGAAAAAACAATTCCATTTGGAATTTGAAAACACGTGTAAGAATTGTACAAGCGTAAAGAAATATATAAAAATATAGTTGATGCCTACACTAGGCATAGAAAAACATATTATGCTGGGTCTAACATGACGTTACATGGTAAACCTCCAAGACACGCACCTCTGGTTTTTCGGATTCATGTGCGTATTGTATAATTATCACTTGCTTCGGTGAAGGATATCATCGTAAGGAAACCAGCATGGCCCATGGTCCTAACCACACGATACAGAGAAGAGGGCGAACCTTCTCTTACAGAGGTTTACGTCCTAAGGATGCATACGACGCGCGACGGTCTCCTTTACCGAGACTCGGTCATTACTGAGTCTCGGTAAAGGAGACCGTCGCGCGTCGGCAACTTCGCATCTTGGAGCATTCTCCAAGATGCAAAGTTCTGTTTTCAAGACTTCGTTACGAGTGACTACTTACCTAATGAAGACGATAACTGGAGAAATCTTCACGATTTTTTGTTCACCTTAACATCTCAAGGGACGGGATGATTTCTAAGGTTCAAATTTAGCCCCCCACTTCCTCAGCCTAGATCCTATCCCGCTCGCACTATCAAGACGATTATTTTAGGGTGAACTACACTATTGATGGGACGATGACAAATACTCATCATCTGCCTAGTCTTTTTCGAACTATGCTGGGGTAGTCTTCCAGTCTAACCGGATCCCGCTGAATACCGGTATTTTACATGGAGTGACTGCCTATCTGACCTCCACAACTCAGTTAAGACTGGGTACTACGATACCCTTTGGTAAGACAGCTTCTATCTACAGCGCAAGCAAAACATTTCCACTAAACGAGAATAAACTTCTCACCCAATTTAACGGACGATAAATAAAGAGAATCAGTTTCGATATCGTTCATATTTATCTTCTTAATTATGGCCGACGCTGGAAGGCGTTATGTTATAATTTTATTAAATAAATCCGGATGAATCCGCCAGAAAGCGCTGGCGTATTATGCGTCTGTTGCAATAAAAAACGATGGCTTACTCGTAAACTGACCCGGCCGTGCCCCAACGAAGCTACGTTGTTTTCTTTTTTCAATCGGTTTAAAGGATACATATGTTGGCTTTGTTTAGAGCACAGTTTTTTTTGGAGAAAATAATAGTTTTCTGCCTTGTTTACCAATTTAAGGAACGAGGAAAGTTTGTTGCAGAAATCAACACATCCTAAACTTGCCAAAAATCGAGTGAATGGCGTGCGATTGGGACACCTATAATGGGTGTAAAAATACCCTTGACGAAGCTAAAGGTCATTTGTTCTCCCTATCATTGTGGTATTTTTTGTTCTGGACCATGCCTGGGAATCTTCTAGTCACGGAGATAATGGAGGAGAGAAACTTTCAACTTTTGTAAAATACATGTTTTTAATGTTACGAGTTTACTTTAAGTACCTCGATGACCCCTGTTCTACTCAATGCATCCATTCCACCAGCATAATGTTTTGTGTGCGGAACATCGTAATTTTTCATAAAAAAAGTCGTTTCCCAGCAATAATTTTTGCGTAGAGTTACTTAGTTTGATGTACAGAATGCTTGGTTGACGGCTTCGTGAAGGGTTCGTTTACACCTTGTATATTATTATGTCGTGTATGCTAATAAAGATAATGAGGAAAATTCTCAAAGTGATAACATATTTGACGCACCTTGCCAAGCGCCATTGAAGAGTTTATTAGATTCTTCAGATCCAATATCTCATAAACCGTAGATCATAAACAATTGTCCAATAAAATTTCCTTTTCATGATCTGTACTAAAGACTTGTGCGTTATGTCACGCCACTTAGATGACGATATTACTTACCGGTGGTCTGACCACGAATGGTCGTCCCATTGACCTGACATTAAAGTAATTTTACAGTAACAATTAAATTCTATACCTATTACAAGCTATTTTAGTATCACCGGTTCGGCATTGAGGGGATCTTTTGACAATAAATATGAGTCTCCGAGGTAGGTACTCATCAATTTCGTTAACGCACTTAAAACAGTTAATCGTTTGTCTTCGAAGACATAAACTGTCATGAATATTCACTATCATAGAAACGGCTTTAATATAATTGATATGACGAAAGACTAATGAAAAGTGAGGAATGTGGCTCAGAAGAATTAAATGCATACAAAAGAACGACAATAACAGAGAAAGACATGAAAGTTGGAGGAAAGTTGTCAAAAGAATAAAAGAAGAGGAAACTAGGAGAGATGACCACGGATGCATAAAAGGTAGATATGACAGATGGCGTCATTCTACGAAGGTATGATTACCTACGGGTCACTTATGGCATTGTTATAGACAAAATGAAGAACTTTCAAAAAGACAAATAAAGATTCATGAAGAGCTTAGAGCACCTTAGTAATAAGGTATCTTTGTGACGACCGAGGCTAACAAGCTAAACTTTTACATCGGCACTTGCTATTCTCGTAGGGCGAACACGCAGTTACCAAAACATCCCCTTTTTATTCATTTGTTTCATAGTAGGTACAATCAATAATTTTTTTCATATTGATCGTCATTTCATTTTGGTTTTTTCTTGAGGAATTTCTCAGTAGCAGCCCCGGAGTCTTGTGCCCAGTTGATTGTGATAGCTTCACCTCCCGTGATATGAGACTTAAATATAACTGGCGAAAACCTTTCATGAATAACCCGTAGGTTGATGTTATTTAGGGTACGATCGTCAGATTTAGAAATCAGGCTTATTTTACTTGATTTAAAGTTTACAACAACAAGCACTCAATGTTGAGCACATAACGGAATAGAAATAGCCTAATCATCTTGCTTGTAGTATCTCGTAAAGTCGCTAAAAACCGTCTAACTTACAGTAATTTGCTTGATTATACGATCAACAGTTTATGGTTATTGACCATGGTTCTCAAAGTTAAGCAAAACGGTTCAGCTGCTACAATGTTTCGCACATCACGGAAGATAGCGCCGATACCCAGCGCGTCAAATGCGCGCGCACGCCTCATAGCATTACGATGCAAATGCTCAGGCGCATTGAAATTTAACGTCTCAATTCTTGGCGGGTCGCGGGCACTTTACATGCCTTTGTGCGCCGAGATAACTCTCCTAACCTTTATAGATGCCGGTTAAGTATTTAATCTTAGGTTAATGCTGCTTAAAATGCTGTTAACCTGTAACCTGGTTTGTGCTTGAAATAGAAGTCGAAGTCACGGATTCTTTATGAAATTAGAGAAAATTGTACGGTGCGTACTTTTTTTGTTGTAACTCAATTTACAACAAAAAAAAGTTAAGATTCTATAAAAATTAAGACTTTTACCTAAAATGTAGGACCGTGAGTTACTGTGAATCAAAAATGAAAACGCGCAAGCAACTTTGACACTAACGGGAACTTCAGAAATTCTCAACATTTTTCAAAGTCGGTGACGCCAGATACGGATTTGTGAACAAAAAAAAAACCATGGAACTTGAATCTTGTTGTAAAAAATGACAGATATCGTGATCGTTTTAAGATCGTGCTAAACGGGCAGACAGATTAACAGAACACTTTTTTCATTCCAATCCTTCTGGCTTCAATATCTCATTTATTCATTAAATTTTCAGGCCTGGGTATTCCTGTAAAAAGGTTTTAGTTTACCAGCGCGTGCGTCGTTCAAGTCGTGACATTTATACCGTCTCAATCGTGAGAGACACCTGCTTGAATGTGCACCTTTTCAGAGACTGTTATTCTATAAATCACCAATTCTTTCATTCAGTGTAACTGAGTTTTTGCATTACCCGGTGAATGGGAACACGCTTCTTCGATACTATCGAGGATTACTGGCTTGATGTTACAATTAAAGTCTGACAACCAGTCTTACCAAGGGGTATCGTATTACCCAGGACTAACTGGGTTGTGGAGGTCAGACAGTCGCTCCATGTAAAATACTGATATTCAGCTGCATCCGGTTAGACTGTAACCCGATCCCAACTTAGTTGGGATAAGGCTAGGCAGATGATGATGACTGGCGTGATGTTATGTACTTTCAACACCGTCTTCCAGTTATTTAATGTCGGTTCAACACATTTTCACTTCCTATTTTCCCTTGTCAAACGTCATGCAATCTTTTACGTACTTATGTTATGTACTTATTCTAATATTTAGTGTAATTCTTGTATGAATAGTTTTTATTTTCGTTAACTATCTATTATGTACATACATTATTACAATTAAATATTGCATGTACATAATAGTTACTAAATAAACGCAAAAAACTCCTCCTCAACACTGTCAGCTGGCCATGTGCCCAAGAGACTGGCGGTGTTGCCACGTTGTATGGCCACACTTAGCCTCTGGCCAAGGTAAAAGCCAATTCGGGTTGATAGTACCTGCAAATATTTTCGATACCCAAGTCAAGAGATCAGCTTCAAACCAGCAGCAGCAGCTGACCACAGAACTTGACTAACATCTAACTAAATTTTGTCTTCTTTGTCCTACAGGTATGGTTCCAGAACAGGAGGGCGAAGTGGCGCAAAAAGGAACACACGAAGAAAGGACCAGGTCGACCGGCGCACAACGCACACCCGCAGTCGTGTTCTGGAGAACCCATTCCACCCCACGAGCTCAGGGCTAGGGAGAGGTGAGATATGTGCATAACGTAGTTTTACTTCCCCTGTAGCTAACAGCAGATCACAGGAACCTAGAATACCAATAAACCAAAAAAAATATCTACATTTTGACAAGGACGGTATAATTTCCACTGTTCTCAAAGAGTGCATTTTTTTGAACATATTCTAGAATATACCTAGAGATATTAAACCGGGATTAAAAGCCTGGAACTATTTATTGTCAGCTTTGACTTAGGTTAAGGTATGACTAAGACGTGTAATGACATGGTATACTGGTATATTTCGAGGATTTATAGTAGGCTATTGTATAACTTACAGCTCTTCAGTATGCTCTGTAAACAAACAATATAAAGCCTAAAAGAAATCCATAAACCACAGATATAGTTTTAGGTTCAAAATGCTATCAATTGTACTGATAATTATGCAGCATGCTTAAGTAGTGGGTACCAAAATGAATATCTGTGACCTCATGATTGTGCACACAAAACCTCACCAAAACGTGTCATTTGCTGCGAATTCTAGAAAATTGACAATATTCTGATATTAAAATGAAGTCACCGTCTCCGTCTCAAGTCATTTCCCCTATCTTGCATTGATCTTAAAACAAACTTCTGATGGCTTTTTACGACTTAAAAAATAAAGCGATTATTTTTAATGTAGTGCGAATTTGATTAATTAACTGATGTAATTTGTTCAAAGGTTTTCTTTTTTGATTAATATAATCGTGTTTTATCGTCTTTGTGAAGCAAATTAAAGAGAACATAAAAAGATAAACAAATTAAAAATATGCAGAGGTTACAGTGTGACGCACGAATCGTGTGCAGTTCTGAGGCTGATGTCATCACAGATGCGGTACTAATTGTGTGACAGTATTTCTCACGATTACTCTGATAGTGAAAACATTGTGAAACATTTCTAGATAGACACTAGTCTACGCAATTTACCTATTAATTATCACGTAGCATGACTTTATTTTCCATCGGTTACAAAATGTTCTGGACAGGAGGCTGAAAATATACAACAGAATCGGAATGCGTCATAAAAAAGAAACTTATAGTTAACCATTGAGCCTAATCTTTGGGCTATAGATTCTATACTAATTGGGCCCTATCGATTTTATCAACAGGGCGAGAAGAAGAAAGAAGTTGGCAAAAGCGTTGGAGAGACAAGCAAGAAAGCTGCGGGCGAAGGGCATCGCAGTGGACCTGGAGGCTTTGAAGGCAGAGTATCTGGCGCAGCACAAGAACAGTGGCCTGTACTCCGACTCAGACGGAGATGGAGAGGGAGAAGATAGCATGATCGATGTAGTAGGAGGAGACTCCTGCCACGACTCGGGTCCTGAAGACTTCTCCCTGTCAGGCCGACTTCGGGCACCTTCGGGCGCCGACGGCATGAACAACTCAGACAGCTCCACGTCTGACGGTCATTCTGCTCGAAACTTCAGCCCGATCCCCGAACCCCAGCCCTCCTTCTTCAAGCACTTCGGCGGAGCGAACACGAACTTCGAGAAGTTCGACTTCGACTCCGGCCGAGCGGTGTCCTTAGACCTGAGCGGCGGCGGCCACGCCACGGAACAGGACCTGTCCAAAAACGGGGGAACAAGAAAACATAATCCTTTCAGTATAGAGTCCTTGCTTAACACGTGAAAGTGACTGTAACTGTATAGAGGGTCTCGTAGATCTTGACTACACCAGTGAAATTCGCGCTGTGACTGAGTGGAACAACAGTGTATGCAACGTTGCTAAACGGAACATGGACATTATTCTTAGTAACTTAAGGTGAAAAATTCTTCGGGACCTAATTTTTGCAACGTTAGTACTGTTGTACTCAAACACTAGCCCTACAGGCATTTCAGAGATGTTCCTTTGCTTACAGTTAAACAATTGTTATTATCATTAGATCGTAATCAGCTTCAGTAAAGACTTGACGAGTACCATATAACAACATATCTTGTGTGAATACTAGATTTAGGCAATGTATTATATAGGAAGTAGTGTATATAGTAATTATCTATATTTATTTTCTTTAATGTTAATATATTTTCTTTTACAATCGGGGCAATAATTTTATGGACGTTTGTTGATGATGTGGTATTTTATTTTTTTGTAATTTTCAAATTTTATTTGTTGACTTACCAAATGGCGAATGAATTAAGATGACATAGGTACATAAATGTGCCGACAGTTGTTTTTCGACAGAGATTGTTCCAAAAAACCGCAGAAACTAGGCTTAATTTGTAAACTTTTGTAGTAAAAACAGTTTGTTTGACAATGTCTCATCCAGCTTTAATAAGTAAATGAAAAACTAACTTAGTTTGGTCCATTAGACAAAGCGACGAACAATTAACTTAATTACAAAGCCATTACTGTATAATTTCTTTACACAAACGCTTGTTACAAAGCGTTTGTGTAAAGACCCGGCTATCATACATGATACAAAACTGAGTTTTAAAAATGATAAAACTTTGAGATAATTGCACCTGTCATCAATATATTCTGACTACACTACTGTGACCATGAATCCTTGAAATGTTAAACCTTTCTATTTTTCAACCCCATTTATTTGAAATGAATTGAAATTGGCGTTTCAAAGCACATTTATAAAGGACAAGACCCAAAATCGCTTATACTTGCTTACTATTTTATCCAAGTTAAAGGAGCAGGGGCATTTAATAAAATAAGCAATAATTGTTCAAGACTGAAAAATCCTTTTCATTTTATAACTGTTAATATAAATTTTATTAAACATTAAAATGTTTACCAACTTCTGGTACAACGGGCAAGAACTAGAACAATAGAGGCATAAAAACTAATTAAAAAAATCCATTTGCCAAATAAAGATGGCGGCGCAAATACAATTACTATTGGCGAAAGAAATACAATCTCTCGTCGTAAAATAACAACAATTAATGAACGTATAATGCGTAACGACCGATAAGAGAGCCAATTAGCAAAACAATATGGCTGCACTCGCTTTATTGCCATTTTTACTTACTCCGCAGTGGGTTTAATAGGTACATAACAATGTGAAACCCGATTGGTCACGGAGTTATTGTCTCGAGCCGTTGGTACGTGAAATTATCCTACTTTGAAACCCTACGGAACACTTTTATGAATGCCTCGTCGGTAAAATCGGGAAGTGGCAAATAATTGTAAAACGACAGTTTCATTTCAACCATTCAAGAAAATTCGATGTTAAATTGAATCAGACATAAAATACCTATAACCTTGTATTGTACACAGCTTACAAAGTTACAATTATATAAACAGACTATTTTAGTAATTGATAAGCCTAATTACTGTTCAAGGAACAAAGTAATTTGTTTAAGTAATTTAGCGAAAGAAAAACACTGTTATCCGCAAAGAAGTGACATTCAAAATTAAGTGTCGAGTAACCCCTAGATAAACTGACACCTATAAATATGTTTTTTTGTACATTGTTATGGAAACATCAAGACAAATAATATTTATTACTTATTATAATTGTCATTTGGTAATTTTACAGCAATTGACATTTGACGTCGGCTTATTATTTGTCGGCTGTAACCTACTGACACCAATTTATAATCAGCATATCCTGATAATTCCCATTTGATAAGCTTTTTACCCTCTGATAAAAATAAAAAAAAAAACTCTTTGATCTCTTTTTTTTCTAAAGTTGTATCCAACAGTACAATGTATTAGAAATAATTCTAGAGTTCTCTGATTAAGATTAATATTTTACTTAGATATTTGTTTTTATTTTTGCCAGCCAAGTGTTGCATCAGTTTAGACTTTTTGTCAATCACGTTTAACATTTAAGAAAATATTATTATACGGAGTGATTTAATTTTACTTAATTTATTCAGGGGTGACCAACTATGATTCTCAACCTGGACATTAATTTTAAGAACATACGATCTTCATAAGTTCTCTTCGCCACATCCTTTGTATTTTAATTTTGATTTATATTGAAAGTAATGTAGTAATAAATATAAATGGTTACTAACTGTACATTTTTGTAGTCGGAAACAATATCTTAGGTACAAAATATATTGAATAAGTTTTAATTTATATTTATATAGACGAATGAAAGGTGGAAAACGGATATTTGTAAATTGACTATCACACTGTATGTAAGATGTAAAAAGGTATGTTACGTGAGTAATTTATTGAATCAAAATATAACACGATTAAACACACATGTTAGTGATTTATTTCTTCATTCGTGACTAGACGCAGACCAGACCCAGACAGCTATTAGATGCGCTAAACAATTATTGAACAGCCGCGCATCCTCAAAATGAGCGATAAATATTTTTTGTCGCTGTCATTATCTTGTGAACAAAACGAGACGTTGATAAAGTTATAGACGGCGTTCTGGCCACGAGCTCAGTTCTCGACAATAGACGTAATTGACCATATTGTCCGCGGCAACAAAAATAAGGGAAACAACATAATTCGAATAATAATTGAATTCTCGCAAACCATAACCCGACAATGATTACAATTTCAACAAAATATTTAACGGGTCATTAACAAGGCGTTAAACAGCCATTTTGTAAAACACAAAGACACCGAACGGCTAGGCATTAGCAGTCTAAAGTAACGATATATAATAATGTACGGTTTTACTACAAACTCGTTAATAGTAAACACATAATTAAGCTTTTAAAGCTTAATTTCTTCCTGGTGCAATAAAATCTTAATGGTAATCACATTGAATTGCTAATTTGGAGGAAAAATAAATTGTGCTTCTTGAGCTTGCAGCTTTTCCTATAATAGCATTTTTTGTATTCTAACATGGAACATAAACATAACTGGCCATATGTAGCTACACCTCTGCCTAACCTTTATGGGATTACAAATGTGACGTTACGTTAATATATTATTTTTCAGCGAATCTAGGCAGAAATATAACGAGCCGACACGAAAGAAGAAGAAATTTGATTGCACGTTTAACTTGCTCTTCCAAATATTTCACCAAAAACATCAACCCTCATCATAAAAGTTGACATGACATTTAACGAAAGATTAAATTAATAAAGCTTGTAGAAACCGAGATTTATCTTCAAGAATCAACAAAAAAAAATAATTAATTTGTTTTTTTTTTCTTGTGCGAACACTCTTGTATATCATGTTGTGGTAAAAAAAGAAGATTGGTAGAAATCCATGAGACCTCCACGCCGCCATGACGAATGGTTTTGCGTTAATAATTTAAAACGTGAACAAATTATTCACCAAATGTTCGCCGCCTCTGATATGCGACACCGTGTAATGGCGGCCGCAAAATGAACTTAATGTTTTAATTATTTTGTTTTTACTAACTTTTGTTTGGTCGTTTTTCTCAAATCTTTGTATGGCCGATGTTGTCATTGATTTCTTGATGTTTTCGATGTTTGTACTAATTTAACCTAAGGCCGAAAGGCTAATTTAAATCATTACGGTAACTAAAGTCCTTTTGCCACGTTATTAAATAAAAATTTGTCCTCACTGTACCGAGCCGCTCTAAAAACTGTCCATAGGTACTGATAAATGTGGATCTACAAATCCTGTATCGAGCATTTCCATGGCAATAAACACAAGTCACTGCGACATTGTAGATTTCAGAAGTATCAAAACAAAACTGAAACGCTCTCTCGACGCTACAGTTCTGTTAGCTAGCACTGGTCCAATAACCAATCGTTTTGTAATTGTACATAGCCCTCCGAGTCTCTAATTTTCAATATTGACCTACAGAAATAAACTCTGTCATGTCAAAATGCTGATAAAACATTGGCTAATTGCGATGCTATTAAAAGATACGTTATCGCACTTATCACGCAGCTAACAAGCTGTCACTGCAATATAATTACGGATTAATAGATAATCGGAACTAGCACGTGCTTCGTCATGGTTATGTCAAACCGTCGACGTTCGCTGATCAAAATGCGATAAGGGAATTTTGCAACCGGTGAAATGCCTACAGGTAAACTCTGTAACGGTAACTCTGCCAAACCTTTCAGGAACTATAAACGTGATGTTATGTTATATTACGTGAATATATTTGAACACAAATTGCCATGGCGGGCCTGGAAGTCTATAAATAGACTCCGGACACAGGTTGGCCGAAGCAAGAAAATCCTGTTCAGGTGGTGATTCATACATAACTCTGCCCTGGAATGTAAATATGGTGTTGCCCCACAAACGATGGGACACGTATGGTCATTGAGAACGATTATATATCGTGTCCTGTCCGTCCTGTTGTTTGCACCTCACAGAAGCTGATGGACGCTTCTAAAAATGCCAAACTCGTCGCCAAATTGTAGGCTGACTCCATTTATATTGTCATCGACACCCTAATAAGAAAGCGTGATTTTAATAAGTAACTATTAATTAAACTATGTTTTGTCCAAGTGCACATATGGGATGGGTTGTTACCGCAATAACCAGGGTGACCAACGATTGGTGATCGCCGTTTGATTTTGTAAGACTGAAGGATGATGCTGCAGTTGGTACACGCTCGCCTGGTGTCTCCTACCCTCCTATTGATCTTCCATATTGCGGAAGATACAAGCGCATAACAACGTACGGCAGTGAACAAGTAAACTACGGTTCAGCTAGCTTTTCTGTTAAATAACTTTTTAAGATTTGCCCATAAAGCCTTGATTTCAATCGTCCAAATACTTTCTTCTTATAAACGATGCTTTAGCCTGTACGGACATATTTCAACCAAAACGGTACCAGTCACAAATTATTCATGCCAACGATGTCAGCAACACTTGTCTTTATTTAATTTGATGAAAATTAGCTGCTTTTGACAGATGACAACCGTAAAGCTTTCGTCACATTGTCTCAACAGACTCGAGTAATGAACAATAAAAGTGATAAGTAGACATTACAGTAAATACGAATACACTTAAAAATCATGTTTTTTTTTTGAAAAGCTTTGGAAGCGATTGCAATAATAATGGAAATGTGTTGTTTGTTTATTTAAGCCCTGCATACCAAGTTCTTTTATCGCCTGTACATTTTGAAGCCCACTAATGTCACGTCAAGTTTTTATTTTTATTTTTCGCGTTTTGTCGCAAAAACTGTGTTATCTGATTGACAGGCTTCGTTTATATATGGCTGATATCACTTTAGAGTATATTGTAGGGTGTAATTATCACATATTATCGTATCTTTTTAATATTCACTTGCAACGGTAATTTCAATATTGTTGATCGAATCTTTGTGATAATTAAAACTATCTATACATGATATTTATTATAAAGAAGTAAAATTTGTTAGTAAGTTTGAATGTCCGGAAACTAATGATTAAATTATATAGCCAGAAAGCTACATTATTCCTGAGTGCTATAGGCTATAAATTATATATATATATATATATATAAATCATACATAATATTAGCCGAGCTATCACAATTTTTACGGATGAAAGAAAAGAAAGAAAGAGAGAAAGAAAAAATATTTATTTGTCGCAGGGACATGACAAATGAAGAAGGAGAAGAAGAATGAATGATGTTGATGGATGAAGTGGCATGTGAAGTGCTACTGGTTAAATATAGGTGGTCAAGTGCGAGATTCACTTTCGTTTTTTAAATTGGTACACCAGAAACCAGCATCTATCTTAGAAGAGTCTAAATTAAACTTTTGGAAATCACATTTAGTTAGTTGTTTGGGACTGTTGTTTTGGACAAACAAACACGAGATTATGAAAAAAAGTTAAATCTAAGTGAACAGTTGTGTGAAGTTTTTGTGGATTTCAATAGGTGATAAAATGCTAGATGAAATTATACATAAACATAAACTTGACGTAACTTGCAGAGTAAGAATGCTGAAGTGACAGAGGGCTGGAGACCGCGGAAGGAGGAGCTGTTGGTGAGTGAGCTGTTGTGGCGTAACTTGGCAGCGACCTATGCCCAGCAGTGGACTCCAAAAGGCTGAGATGATAGATTGATTATGATACAATTTAATAGAATAGAGTACATTATAAATAACGTCACGACTGTAATCAGCAAAGGGTTAGGCAGAGGTGTACCTAATAGTACCCACAAAAGCACCCACATTTCGCCAGCTATATATTAAGTCCTATTTAATATGGGGCGAGCCTATTGCCATCAACCAGGCACAAATCCAGAATCAGTGGCTGCTATTAAAAAGGCCTAATAGAAAAACTACAATAACACTTTGCCCGACCCGTGAATCAAACCTCGACCAAATAAATACAATCCACAATAAATACAATTAACACTATTAAGAGACACTGACGCACAAACGGTTACCACGTATTCAGTATATTCTAAATATCACATAGAAATATAACTTCATCGGTATTTTTTTAAACTGCATTTTCCTACAAAAGTGTGTATCGATCGAACTCAAGTAAAGAAATTATAACTGGTGCCGTATTGAATCATCGATAATATCGTAAAGTAAAGCATTACTCTGATAGTAATAAAATTATTGCGTGTCATTAAAATGTAATAATTACCTCGATGATGTAGCTACTTGAGACTGCTCAAGTAGCTGAAAGGGCTAAAAGGCATTTAAGTCATTACTTTGCTATTATTGAATAGCAACCAGTAGCGAAGGATCAATTTTTGTAAGAGCCGGAGTACATATTATGTTTAGTGTGATTATATTATTTGTCTATAGAATACTGACTGTGCCATTTTTCAAAGGGAATCTGATAGGAATCGAGTTGTATGGAACCTCCGCCAATGGTAGCGACGTTATGAGTTAAATGACCTTTTCAGTAATTCTTCTCGTCATTTTGTTAAGTGGAAAGGACACTGACGCTAAAACGATTACCACGTATTCAGTTCATCATTCCGAACCCCGTAAAAAAAGCTGTTTCTTACAAAACTGCAACCCACAGGTCAAAATGTATGGAAAAGCTGTTTTTTTTTTAAATTACCAAAAGAAAATTTCTAACCGTTTTAGAGTCGGTCTTCCTTCCACCATTTATATCTACTTGACAACAGGGTAGATGCATTTGACCCTAAGTTATATCCAAATACGTATGAACTAGCCCGAAAGATAGCAGCCTAAAGTCATAATTATAATCACTTGAACCACATAATAAGGACAAATAGCATAATAAAGCACATATTTCATGCGTCCGCGCAAGCAGTCAAAGATCATGTGCGTGATTGTATTTATTGTGTAGTCACACATTTCGACATGACTCTTGGAAACTGTGCGTGATTTCTGAGCATTAGATTAGAGTTATGAATTGTTAACTTTATTGTTAGAGACAACGATTAGGGCCTGGTCATCCTGAGGACCTGGACAACGACAGGAGACATTATAAGCGAAGAAGGTCTAAAAACTTAATATTACTGCCTCGTTGTTAAAGTGGTTGCAAGCGCGACTTAACCTGGGTTCGAGTCCAAGGTCGGGCAATACTTTTATTGGGTTTTTCCATAAGGAGATTCTCTATAGCAGATACGGAACTTAGATTTGTGTCCGGTAAATGGCATTAGTCTCGCCCCCTATTACATGGGACTTAAACATAACTGGCGGAATGTGGATGTACTATAAGGTACACCTCTGCCCAACCCTTCGGGGATTACAAGCGTAACTCGTAAGAATATGACATGCTTTCTAACTGATTACCCCTGGTCTGGACCCACTTGTGTGCATTTAACAAGACCTCTACATTCGCAAAACGCCTCTCAAACAAGTTAAGAGAGGCTTGGCTCATTTTTCTATGCAACGTTTGCAGACAAAGTGCAAACATCTGAATACTGATTTTCTTACCCGTTCTTTGTAAAATACACAAAAAGCGCATAGCTGGCCACTTTTGACATCTATCGTTTCGAATGATTTTGAAATATTTTGAGAGCATTACGAAATGATAAATATCAATCCAACATACGTGACTCTTAATGCATTGCTTACACAAAACTCTAGTTACAAACGCGTAACAAAAAAAAACCTAAATACGTTCCCAACTCAAATTCCAAAAAGAAAAAAGAACACACTGACATTCTCGCTAATACGACAGAACAGTTACATTGCACAGATTAAAACTGATTACCGGCCAGTTACTTTCGGACTTTCACAGAGCAATCTATCTTATATGAGTAATGGATATACCCAGCCATTCTCCAACATGGCCGCATCATCGTTAGCCATTTCTGTTATTATAACCCATTCGTATAACATATTACCCGCGGTAAGGATGAAGTACGTAATAACCGGGTGTTTAGGTAAATTGCCGGGATTTTATATTAAGAGGCGCATTTCGCGCTCATTTGGTGCGATTTTCGCCATCTTGGTGTTAAAAAAATTCGCTGCGTTTATGAGTTAAGTGTTATTTGGCGTGGTTTTCAATTGGAGGCTTTTAGTTTTGGGAATGATGATATTTGTGCAAAGGCGTGTGGTCTTCTCCTAGGGGGTAATGTTAGTTGGATGAGGAAATAATACCGAACAGGAAGCACTGCACATATTACTGATTAGTTACCTACATAATAGCAAGGTACCTTTTAACAGTGTTGGTAGCTACGATGAAAACAGTACAGCTACCCTGCAGCAATCAAAACGGCATTGCGTTTCCACCTCAGGGTATCTTCCCCTAGGTATAGAAGTTTCTTTTTCTATGGAAAATCTTCGGAAATGGAACAAATTTAAGGAATTTTTGGAACTGGTGTTATTCACATATCAGAGGTTGGTAACACTGATAGCTGTCAATAGAAGATTTGCTTTGGAAAAGTTTAAAAAGACAAGATTGGTGTATCCAAACGAATTAATACTGTATCATGACAGAAGAAACGGTTCTTTTCTTACAAAAAAATAAATATTAAGTATAATTAAGAAACTTAAAAAAGTTGTACGAAAAATAAACCGTATGACCAATGACCACACATAAATAAGTGTAACTCCATTCCATAAATTATGACTAAATATTAATATTATAATTTACTGCACGTCATAATTTAAATTAATATTGCAAATTGGAAGAGTGATTTAAGAGATAAGGCACATAATTCACATTCATATCTGAGAATAGGCGAGTAATTAATTTTATGACTGCTGGTTTACTAACCTCGTTATTCTAACTTGAATCTAAGTGAAAAACTTAAATATTCGGATTTTCTTAATCTTAGAAAAGGTTGTTTACCTCAAACAAGTTTTTCGACAAGAAATTACTTAGATTCTGGAAACTAAAGAAAAGTCTTAGTAGAAAAACATTCACCAATGGACCGGAGTTATGAATTCGGCTAAGCTGTTCCACCACACAACGGACATGGAGAAATATTTAAAGTAGATTGTAAGGCAGTCATTGAAGGATCACCAAAAGAAGAAGCAGACTCCAGGGCACTCTTGAGGAGAGGTATTGGTACACTCAAAAAAACTTTTTGGTTTACAGGAAAAAATATTATTTTTCCTCGTCATTCCGTATTTATTTTGTGCGTAATAAGTTATTGTTACTAATAACGATTTAGGTTTATGGCATATTTAAAAGAATGATGCAAAAGAATTAAGTACCCAGTAAACGTCTGCTGTCATATCTTCCGTGATTATTCATTATTCTGAGCACCCAAGAAGGAAGCAAGAAGTCAATAAGGGAACACAGAATAATGAATAATCACGGAAGGTATTCCGTAAGTGACAGTTTAAGTTTAGTTTTAAACTGTAAAAGCTTAAAGTACCCAGTATACTCACAGAATTGACTAAAATTTATTGCTTGAGTGCTAAATAGGTCGTTCGACTGTTCCTAATAGGTTTTCTTCATCTGTGGTCTGTGACGCTCTCGTCTGATAAAAACATGTCTCACATCTTGGAGTGTCCAGAATATTCTGGACACTCCGGACACCTACGCTTCTAAGGACTCCAAAAACGCCACTAGTGCCGTGAATAGGCGCTGTGGTCTGGTCCCAAGTCATTTAACGTCATAAATTTGCCATGAACGGGAAAACAGGTACAAGATCTACCTACCGCTACCTTTTGGCATTAAAAAAGCTGAAAGCAAATTCTGTTTTAAAAGAAAAGTGCGTAACCACTATTTAAGTCAGAATAAATAGCTCTCTCTCTATTAGAAGTCGAGTCATGGTAATTATTATTAGGTTTCTCGTTTTTAATTTTGGTATTTGTTAAAATATGTATTAGTTTATTTTATTTGTATATAAGTATTAGTATCATTATAAGTGCCTATATAAATTTTCGATAGCAAGAAGTTATTTTTATATATTTATTTTGTACCCTATCACAATGTTTTCTTATTTAACCCAAAGGTTGACTGGTAGAGAATGCCTTGTGGCATTAAGTCCGCCTATGTATCACTATTGTACATGAAGTTTAAATAAATAAATAAGATCTAGTTCTGCGACTATTCAAGCATCAGGGCTGGTAAACGGTTTTAGTAGCAACTGTTTAAATAGTTCACAACGACATACTTTTTTTAATGGAAAAAGCTTGCTACAAAATTCCTTAAAGCTGTATATAACTTTTATAAACCAGAAGCTACAGTGACTACCAACCAGAAACAATCCTCGTCGGTAAATCAAAAATAAACTTTATGGTCTAACCTCCAAAGTTTTCAATTCGACGGTTTTTTCTCGGTGAATTCTAAATCGTAATTAAATTCATCATAAATTACTTCGAAGGTTCATTTAAAAGCTCTAAAAGACCGTATATCTACGGAATAGGCCTAAGCCAACATTTAACTGACCATTACAGCACAGTTTACATCAACAACGTCGCCTAAACACAATGTATATCAAATAAAATGTCTTGTTATTACTCCATACATAGTTATTTACATTAATTGCGACCACAAATTATATACAGCCAGAAATTATTACTTCTTCTATTATTCTTAATACACATACAGCCTAGTTGAGTTACGGAGCGTAAAATAAACAAAAAATTTATCTCATTTGTTAATACGTCATACACTATGGAAGTATCTCGTGCAGTAGTATAAGGTGTCTGGCAGACTGATCGACTGATCCCTACGCAATGTTGTCGTAAGAGATCTGACGATGTACGACTTACAGTGCCAACGTTTTACATGAAAGATGATTTAGGACATATTTGTCGTAATAAAATGGGTGTAAAACCTGATTCAAATAGGGAAGTAATATTTTTATAAATAATTTATTGACGAAGGTCGCGGGAACAGCTAGTTCACTAATAAGTAAGATCCATCTATAGGCACTCATTGCGTAGACTGTGAGAACTAAACACTATTCCCACAGTCGTTATGCATACGGCTCACCTGTCTAGTCTCATTTTGTGCCTATAAATTCTTATTTCTTCTTATTCTCCTTCAATAATTGACCACCATAGACAAGGATTTCGTTGACGGAAAAATCGACAAAATGACAGATAGTGAGAAGAAATCTGTCATTTTGTCGACACAATCTGTCATTGTGTCGACACAGTCTGTCATTTTGTCGATTCTTCCGTCTAAAAAGCTCGTTTCTACGGTGGTCATGCTAAGCGTGCTGGAACACAGCGCGATTTCCCTACCTGTATGATCTGTTTGCACCAAGAATACTGCGCTTCATTGCTGTTTGGTACATTCTAAGGCGGAACTTTTGCAACTCGATGAGTGACCCGAGGCCCTAGCACGAGCGCGCGGTGTAAACGTTACGTAAATACGGCGATTTTTTAATTTAAAAAATACCCGTGTCACATAATAACATTTTCATAATTTTAAGAATTTTTTGATATCTATAGACGATACAGACTGTGCTTGTTGAAAACAATTAAACTAAAATGCTATAGGATAATTGTATTTACGATTCAAAAATCGACGTATTTACGGTACGTTTATACCGCGCGTTCTGCCTCTGGTCTGAGCAACATAGGTTATAAAAAGCAGGGTACACATCGCCGAGGCTGGCACAGAAAGAGCTAATTCATCTTACAGGATTGGTAAAACAAGCTGTAAACAATAGGCAGCAGTAGCGAAGGGTCAATTTTTGTAAGAGGTAAGAGCCGGAGTACATATCTTTAATGTGATTATGTTATTTGTCTATAGAATACTGACTGTGCCATTTTTCAAAGGGAAGCCGGTAGGAATCGAGTTGTATGGAACCTTCGCCACTGCTTGGCAGGTACAAGATTTTGACCAAGTCGACCTTCTCTCTCTTCCTTGCGCAGTGGTTAAACCCCGATGAGCACAGTAGTACAGCATTAACCACTAATTATAGTGTATGCAAATGAAGGCATTCATATCCAAATGATTCAATTCGGCCAGCTTTTCATTTAGCTCCCTTATCACCGACATTAATCTTTTTACTAAGTCGGGGTAAGCAATTAATACGTCTGAGGGAAATTATATTAATTGGGTTTTTTTTTTGTTGGAATATTTTCGTGTAATTGTCATTGTTTAATGATGATTTTTGTTAATGTTATTTTTGTTATGGATCTTAGTGTTTTTGTTGATCATTTCATTATATTGGGTATTAAGAGTTCTCAACCTACATAGGTTACACTGCCTAGTATCAAATCAGTGTAGGTGGAAATGATAAACGGTACACTGTCGATCCTCTTTCTGTAACCATTAAATCTGTTCAAGTGTTTACTTAAACAATCATTCTGAAGTATAAATCTAGGTCAATTTTACAGGATCAATTAATATAAGCAATAAAAAGCTGTGAAAACGATGGCCTGAAATCTTTTATTAAAAGCCACATTCACACTTCATTTTCCCACAAAATCTCAAGCTTCACCTTACTAAAACGTTCAGAATATTACAATAATTACGCAACGTCTCAATCGGGACACGAATAAGGGCAATTCCACACTGCGCTAATGATTGCCCGAAACGCAGATACAAATCGCGCGGCCGGCGACACGCATTTCTAACGTAATCACTTAATTATTGGGCGACACCTAAAGCTAGGGCTGACATAAGTGAAAAAATATTTTTTTAACTCATATATTAGTTGTTTCGGTTTTTAATTGATGTGCAGCTGACGCATTATTTTGTTTATAATTAAATGTAACTGAATAAATACTATATTTTCATACTAAATATTAAATGCGATTGTAGCTTTGCCTGTCTGTCTGCCTGTCTTTACCACGTTTTTCAAATTAGGACATAGAGTAGATACTTTTTGACGTAATTCATAATAAATTATTATCTTATTATGACTCTGCAAAAGCGGCCATTTTAGGCCCCCAGGTAAATCAGCATGCAACAAGCATGAATAATTAATTTTTTTAACAAACAACTTGATCAAATTCGATTAATCTATTTAGTCACAATACAAAATAAAAAGTATTTGATTGCTTATTTTATTTCTAATAACTATGATTGCAAGAAATTATCACTGAATCAAATTAACACTATTTAGTTTCAGAAACATCAAGTTTCATGTCATTAATCAAGTTAACATTATTTTTGTATTGTTGATTTTAATGTTGCCAATTTATTTTGCCGATAAACTTACTGTTTTACAACCAATTCCTTTGATTATGATGATTGAATTTATTTGTTTGAGAATGATTTGTCAATAATATTGATTAACACAAGTACAAAACAATTTTATTATCATTGCAACTTTTACATTAGTTAAAACTTTGTTTATACTTTAAACAAAGCTTTCGTGGTTGTGACTTTCTCAGGCACAAAAAAGGTTGTGGTTTTTTCCTAGGTTGGTCCGTAGATGGGTGACCACCCATTATATACCGAGTTTCCTCCGTGCCTCGGAAAGCACGTTAAGCCGTTGGTCCCGGCTGTCATTTGTAGATCTTTGACAGTCGTTACAGGTAGTCAGTGGCCCGAAAGTCTGACAACCAGTCTTACCAAGGGGTATCGTATTACCCAGTGCTAACTGGGTTGTGGAGGTCAGATAGGCAGTCGCTCCATGTAAAATACGGGTATTCAGCTGCATATGGTTAGACTGGAAGAAAACCCCAACATAGTTGGGAAAAGGCTAGGCAGATGATGATGACTTTCTCAGGCACATTCTTGTTTGTCTGCTCTGTTTGGGAACGAAAACTCCTACAACATTTAAAAAGTTACATTTTATAAGCATGATGGTGGCAGCCCTAGGTCTGCGTCAACGCTAACCACACTACTTTTTATTATATCAATTTGTGCCCATTGAAGGCGCTGTTTTGAGCTAATTCCTTTATAATTGCAGGATCGCCCGTTCACCCGTGTGGACGTGCCCTTATCAGATCAGACTGAACATTAAGAGAAACTAAAAGTTATTTTTAATGACGCTTTTAGGCGTGATACAACAATTTGTATACACTTATGTTATATTTATGACTTTATTTTATGTGTATGTTCTCTATGTTGTATTATTTAATGGGTCTACTCTGAATAATACAAGAGATATGGTTTGTAAATAGATATAATATAGATACATTTCATAAATTCAAGCCTGTAATCATCGATGAGTCAGGCAGAGGTGTACCATAGTCCACCCATTTTACCACGTACGTTTAAGTTCCATCTATCGGGCACAAATCTAGACTGCGCGCTGTTACTGAGAATTCCTAATGAAACTTTAGTATATTTTAGAAAACACTCGGTTTCTGGAACTATAGAGCGTGCATGCAGCTCAGTCAAACTCGACCAAAATTCTTGCTATTTCACCATTCGAAAAAGATAGAGAAAGTGATATTATTCTTGCCTGCCACAAAATGTTTAGCAGTCCTTCGGGGAAAAAAAGGTTTTTACAAATAAACTCCTAAATATATCTTTGCAAAATAAAGTTATTTGAACATATTGATAAATAAACTATGCCTGTTGGTAAATTGTTTTGAAGTTTTCATAAGTTCAATGTCATTTATTTACGCCCAAAGTTGTGTTAAAATTAGTGTTAAAATATAGAACTTTACAGGTTCACAAGTTTTCTGTTTAGCAATAATACTAAATAATGTCAAGAATAATCGATATACTGCTTAGTTTTAGTTTGCTTTCTCCGTTTGTATAGAAGAATGATCAGCTTGTGTAGCCATAAATTATTTCACTTGTCAAAAAAAAACGCAAGACAAGTTTTTTTTAAAAAACATTTTTGCCCCACACTAGGAATTTCTCCTGTATCGTGGGTGCGTTTAGAAACATTTAAACTCACATACACAAACAGCCAGACCCGGAACAACTACCTGTAGGCCATAAAAATATTTGTTCCGTGCGGGAATCGAGCCCGCGACACGCAGCGCAGCAGTCAATCGCTTAGCCACTGCACCAACCGTGCCGTCGAAGTGAAACGATTGACTGTTGATAATTCATCAAGCAATCACAGCAGCTTGAGCACGATTGAGAATTTGTTGATTTATTTTCGTTTCTATAAACTGGGCGCAAGATTGTCGGAAGGGAAAACTGCACAATTATAAAAGTTAGCCTTTTAATAACTAATTAAGAAAATAGGAACAAACGAGAGGATGTTGTTATTCTTTTTACCCGACTACGGCGGAGCCAAAAGAAAGGGTTATGATTTTAACAGTATATGTTTGTATTTACAGCGCTTAAACTATTCATCCGATTTTGATGAATAAGTTGTCAATAGATTCTGTTATTATGGTCCAGGTAACATAGGCTACATTTTAACCGACTTCAACAATAGGGGAAGTCGATTTTACCTTGTAAACACCGAATTTATTTAGAGCGTGATTTTTCAGTAGTCGGGTTTTTAGCTGTATTAAACCACAAAAATTCTTGCTAACTTTAAAGGCAAACATAAATCACTACAACCAAAAAAGCCATTTCGAACTACTGTGTTCGGTGAAAAAAGTGATCTATGTACCTACCTACCCATTCCACATACATTAAACAAAACATAACACACCAAAAATATAAGGTTATCAAACTTATAACTCCTAAGATCACATTAAGATTCAAGTTCACAACTTACTACTTACTTATGTTAAACAGTAGCATAAAATCATACTTACTCAAAAAACGGCCATACCAGCATTCCTAATAGAAAATAATATTTCGTGACTGTAAGAAAAAAGTGTTTTACATGAAAAAACGGCATAACTTAATTATGTTTCAACAGGAAATTAAATGTGTACGATAAAAATGTTTCAGAAATGAAAATGTCGGAGCAGGAAATTGTATTAATTTGTTATATGAGTTCCAGGGGTATAATGACTGATGCCATGGTGTATATGGGAGCGGAAGAGATTTTAGGAGTTAGGGAAATTGGTGAAGATATAGAATGAATGGAAAGACATTCTTTCAGTGATAGGTAATTCGAATATTTTTGCATATAACATTAGTTTTAGTATATACGAAACCTTAACACGTGTCTATTTTTATGTAAAGAATCTATGTACAAAATTTCAAAACTGTATCATGAAAAATCACTGTTACCCGGTTGTCCGCACAAAAACGTGGTCACCACATAGCGCGGCCGCGCACGCGCCATCATCGTCTTGAGCTTATTGATAATAAAAAATTGGCAGTAGGTACCTAAATGATTGCGATAGGTACTTAATGTCGCTCGGTGTCCAACTTGTAACTTTTTTTAATTATTTTTGGGACAAAATATAACATGGTTTAAAAATGATTGGAATCCATTCAGTGGCTTATTCTGAACAAACTATATTCAGATTTCGCATGTACTAAAAATAATGTTGTATATGCTTGCATCATCAGCCTATGTAATGTTCCCTCTGCTGGGACACAGGCCTCCTCTCTATGAGAGGGAAAGGGCTTTCATCCACCACGTGGGCCCAGTGCGAGTTGGTAGATGTCACAATACATGTATTCGAATTTTTAGTTCTGGGACATGCCGGTTTCCTCACGATGTTTTCCTTTACCGTTTTGAGTCTGTCTGCATAACTTAACTTAACCTTATCTCGTGTACAGGTGAAGCCACATTTTCTGACTTTCACAATTCATAGGCAAATGGCTCATTTAATTTATTTTATGTCCTGACTCATAAATAACTCATTAAATTACTCCCCAAGTACCAATGGCTAACTTGTTTGCGCCGGAAGGTAAATAATATGGTATTTTCCTTCTGAGTTGAACTCATCAACTCATGAGAGTCTGAGGAAGGACCAAAATAATAAATAAATAACTTACTGTAAATACCAGTTCATTCTAGAGCATCTTATAAAAGATAAAAATCTAAAATTCATTCATTCACTGACTAAGTAGACAATTAAGTAGACCTAGCACAGCCTTAACTGCTGACACTAGAAGCTTGAAATTTTGCAAAAGAGTTTTCATTCATTCGGTGTCGAAATTCGCATTTTTTAC
Source organism: Noctua janthina (assembly GCA_963576755.1). Lineage (NCBI taxonomy): Eukaryota > Metazoa > Arthropoda > Insecta > Lepidoptera > Noctuidae > Noctua > Noctua janthina. The sequence goes on along the minus strand of OY755055.1, from coordinate 5,345,710 downwards.
CGGAGGCCATTTTTTTTATCGTGTCTCCGACCTAGGAATTTCTTCTGTATCGTGGGTGCATTTACAAACATCTAAACTCACAAACAAACAGTCTGGTCCAATTCTACCAATTAGATCCACGTAAAATTGTATCAGGCTCAAGGCTTGCAGATTAATAAATATTTATTTTGTTAGCCCAGAACTTGGCCACTTCCACCGTGTCGTCGGTGACAGCGCAAAAGTCACTTGGGCTGCATGTTTTCGGGCTAAGAGGGCAGGATAGGAGGTGTAGTAAAGTCTGCGCCAAGTTCTGGGCTAACAAAACATAAAAATTGTCGTGCCAGCGACACGAAGAAGATTAATAAATGACTATTGATTCTCTGTACAGTACTCTACAGTACTTTCTGGTATAGCTTTATACAACATTATTTTTAGTATTTGCGAAACCTGAGAACTAAGAACCTTTGTTCAGAATAAGTAACTGAATCGGTTCCTATAATTTTGAAACCATGTTATATTTTTTCCAAAAATATTTAAAAACGGCTAGAAGTTGGATACCGAGGGACACTAAGTACCTATCGCAATCATTTAGGTACCTACTGCCAAATTATTATTATCAATGAGCTCAAGACGACGCTGGAGCCAAGCGCGCGGGCGCGCCGCGTGGTGACTACGTTTTTTTGCAGACAGCCAGGTAACAGAACAAGCTTATAACTTTTTGATATTTCATGACACAGTTTTGAAATTTTGTACATAGATTCTTTGCATAAAAATACTAGACACGTGTTTCAGGTTTCGCATATACTAAAACTAATGTTGTATATAATAGCACCGATCCCACCAACCCTTAACATCACCTACGGCTTACATTAAATATATTCACGTTCCCATAAACATAATGAGGTTATATTTCATGGGGCGCGTTTCCCATGAAAAATAAAAGGGAAATGTTCCAAAATGATTAGTGTAGTTCCCCCGTAGCTGTATCGGCGCCCACGATCAGGCCTAACTTAACAAGAAGCAATTTTTCACAATTTTCCATTCTTTTCTATAATACGAAGCATTGGGGTGGCCGTGTGTTCTGGTATCTTGAATAGAATAGAATAGAATAATTTGATTTGTGTAAAAACATGGTACATTATGGTCTTATAAATAGGGTTTTGAAGTTACATGTTTCGCCATAAAATGGCATTCAAATATTGGCACATTTTAAACGAAGAATTTTAATACAACATCAATTAGTGTAAATATTAATACTATTATATGTCTAGGTAATAAGAATAACACTTACAATTCAGGATTCGTATCTATTCGAAATCTTAACAATAATAGACTCTTTTAAAAATCAAGTATCTTGATTTAGCACACGAGGTTGTCGACATGTAGGACGTGGACTATTGATAGTCGTTACGGTTAATGGACTAATAGCAGCGAGCCTCGACCAACACCTTAGGAGGCTCTCATTGCGCGGCTAGGTCAAGGGCTTTATCCAGAAAGCAGTACTCCTGGACACGGCACGCATAGGGTGACGGTTCCTCTCTCTGGAGCCCTGACCACCGGCAGCTTGGACCTTGTTCCTGATGCCGATAGGCCATCAATTTTTTTATATTTTTAAATTTTTTGTTTACTTTTATCTTAAAAAATATTTAAAAATGTATTAGATAAGAGAAATAATGAATAAAGGACATAATAATAGACTCTCTTAATGAAAGAAAAATTAAAAAAAAAATAACATCTTAAAATACTTTGTAGTACTCAGTAGCCGTATTTATCGGATACTTTTTTTTTCAAGAAATTCTTTTACACAAAAAAATATTTGTCAATAAGCCATTTATTTAATTTGGATTTAAAATATTTTAAAATGAGTTCTCTTATTTTTTTTATTAACATACCAAAAGAATTAGGTTGAAATTTTTTATTGCAGTGCTTGAGACTGAGACAGAACTGTCTAAGGTTTCTGTTATCAATCGATGGCTAGTTTTTTGCAATCGGTGTTGATGAATGAAAGATAGTTTTATAACATAACATCACGCCTGAAATCCCCAAAGGGTTAGGCAGAGGTGTACCTAATAGTACACCTACATTTCGCCAGTTATGTTTAAGTCCTATGTAATAAGGGGCGAGCCTATTTTCATCAATTTGGGCACAAATCCTGGCTGCTACTGAGAACTTTCGGATTATTTTTTTTTAAAACAACGTTCTTTTCTTGCAGACATAACTCTAAAAGTTCTTGTTACTTCTTCTGCTTTTTTTTTTGCGTAAGTACAATGCAACGTTTATCCTCCAATAGTGCTCGTCTCCTTGTCACCCTACCACGCTGCACAGCACGCTAGACGGCGGTGGCTTATAATGAAGTGATTACCTCACCTGCGAGCGCCAGCCGCCACGAAATCGTACCATTTTCACTTGCTTGAACCAATAAGCACAAGAAAAATGCTATGAAATATTGATATTTTTACAGCTTTCGTGTTTTTGTACACTATTCATAGTTTTCATGTGGAATGTTAATCCTTTGGATTGCTTCAACGTTATTTATAGCACATAATTACGATGACATTATTCATTTATATAAATTTAATGGACAATAGTTACTACTATTGTTCATTAAATAATATATATAGGCGCACTTCTCAGATATAGCAACTGTGCGCCGCGAAGGATTTTTTTTTTTTTTTCCTGGGATTATTTACAACCGCCGTAGTCACGTCTAGTGTGTAAACAACTTAACATTTAATATCATTATATTGACTACCTCGGACTGCCTTGTTGGTGTAGTGGTCGCAATCGCGCCTGCTGAACATGAGGTCCTGGGTTCGATTCCCGGGTCGGGCAAATTGTTATTGTTCTCAGTAGCAACCACGGTGTCTGGATTTGTGCCTGATTGATGGCAATAGGCTCGCCCCCTAATACAAGGGCCTTTAACATAACTGGCGAAATGTGGGTGTACTATTAGGTACAACTGTGCCTAACCCTTCTGCGATTACAGGCGTGATGTTATGTTATGTTATTGGTATATTACGAGATGTGGAAGATTTGGGAACAGTCTTCTTCTTATCGTCTCGATTTTCCTTCCATATTAGACGGTTTGGACCCAGTAGGTGGCCACGTTTATTGCTGCGGCAGAACTAGAACTAGGGCTAGAACAGTAGAACTAGTAGTGAAACTGCTTTTGACATGGAAAGAAAAATTCCAGTACGAGCAGGGTTTGAACCTGCGACCTTCCGACAGCTTTGTTCCCTACCCTAAAAATTAGTAGTGAAACGTTTGAACCCAAAATGAAACTAAAGTGAACCAAAAATTAACGAGTGAATCATTCGCTCAAGTGATGAGTCTGATATCAGTTTCGCATTCACTAGACTGTGTCATTAGGGCTAGCGCATACATACAACTTTTAGTTGAACAACTGTTTTGTTGTATATCATATGTTTAAAAGAATATATTAAAGCGCACATACTGTCAACTCGATAGTTGCTCGACAAAAAGTCAAAAAGCTTTATCGATTTGCTTTTGATTTAAAAGTTGAACAACTATCGATCAAGCGCTCAATTTGTATTGCATTGTATTGATGTGCGCAGACCATCGACTAAACAGTCGATCCGCGACTGACCGCGACGGCTAATATTTGAAATCTCTTTTTTATCTCTCTTAAAATTTCTATAAAACAAAGCACAAACTAAAACTTTCTTGTTAATTGACATTGTTTGTAAACACCTTGACTCGAGCGTTGCTGAATAAAGACTGGTCGATTTGAGGAGATTAAAAAATCGATTGTATGCGCACTTCCATCAACTAAACTGTTTAGTTGAGTAGAAATCACGAAAAGTACAAAACTCGACGAAACAGTTTAGTCGATGCAACACTTGTATGTATGCGCTCGGCCTTATACTCTTACCGTTTATTATAGAAACGTGATTGTTACCCAAACTATTATTCTATATGGAATGGTCCGTCTGGGTAGCCACAGATATCGCAACTGTGCGTCGTTACATGGTCGTGACGGATCTCCAGTATTGTTTTCGTTGACAAGAGCCACGGTCACGTCTAGTGTGTAAACAGCTTAACTTTATTATATTACTAGCTTTTCCTCGTGGCGTCGCTCTCGTTATGTATGGTATAAATTAACCCACGGGAATGCTTTAAGAACGCTTGTACAGAAAGTAGGCAACGTCGCAAATAGCTGTCAAATATTTCGCTGTTTTGATTAATTTGACAATATTACTGTATGGAAACAAATAATATGGCTAACTAGTAAACTAAATTATTGATTATGAAATACAATAATAAATATCGTAACACCGAATACTGAGTTTTAGATGTAAAAAAAGTATTTGGAAACATTCAAAATGCCTTTTTTACACCTAAAACGGTTACAACATCAAATTCAGTGTTTTAATTGCAATTCATTATTAATATTCTAGTTGACTAGTTAGCCATATTTCTTATTTCCATACATTAATGTGAACTAAAGGAACTCGGAAGATCCTCAAAAAAAAACAGGACGCCTCCACCACATACGTTAACGTCTTTATTATCATCAAAACATAATAGCCCAAAACAATCCCGTACCTGTATCCAAATAATTGTATCTAACGACTGCCAACCATATAATCAAAAGCATATCAGCCGAAATCAATTTTTCATCGCCGAGGTCGATTTTAAAATTATCATACAAAGCGAAGCATACCGAACCACCAATTTAACAAAACCTCTGAGCTCAACCAACTTGACATAAATCAGAGGTCTCCATTTCTGGGCAGTTGGTACGAAGTAGTCTGAAGAAACCAATATTAAACGATACCTGGATACCACCAACTTGGCTTAAAGCACAGGTCTATGTTCTTGGTCAGTTTATAAGCTGGTGAAGTATAATTAGATAACAAGTGCTATAATCCAATAAAATTGATTTAGATACACGGAAAGCAATTGTGTTCGGTTTATACATCATGTGTACACCTACGTGTAATTGTGGTCTTTGTGGCTTATTACGTGTGTTTTAGTAATTATTTGTTGGTCTATTAGCCGTGTTGTGAGTACTAAATATGAGCCTTTAAGCTTTAGGCACTATGATTTAGTTTTGTTATAGTTGGCTCAGCTGGCTGACCACCTCCACTTCATTTTAGTTGAAGCTAAACCTACCAATTGATAACTGCTTTGGAATTGTCTTCATCAAAATTTTCTTGATACTTAGTGGCACGAAACTATCACTATCTGTACGCTATGAATTACTCCATTTTCTTGCACAATTCACCCACCGTTTCTTTGAACTTCCTGTTCCTCTTAATCCTTTAACAATTATTCATCACTCTATTGGTCATATCCTTTTCATTGCTCGTCACCACATGCTGTCTTCCAGACACCGAAAAGTTCCGAATTCCTAGGTGCCCTACTGGCTACAGGCTACGAGACTGTACGCTCTTTCTAGCAAAATCTAATGCTTAGAAACACTTCGAGCGTCGAAGAACTTTACTTTGACGCCCAAAAACAAATCTAAACAATCGATAACACAGACAGGACACAAATAAATAAAACATCAACCGACTTGAAAACAACTTGAAACAAAGAAATAATTTGCTTACAATTTTACTTCGCACTATTTCCATTAATAATTTAGTTGTCAAAGCTAGTGTTTCACGGCGGCGTGTTACCCAAGTGTCACTCCAGCTCCGTGAGCCACGCACGGGCAGTCGGGACGGAGCACGTTGCGTGCAGGCGGTGTCGACCAATTTGCACGTCGCACGTCCAAGCTCAATTTACCTGTCAGACCGAGCCACGCCATTACCGCTGACTTGTGAAGCGAGCGCAGCGCTTTAAGGAGAAGTGCTGAGGAAATTGTAGATTTTGAAGAGTTTTGGTGGGAGTTGGTAGGGGATGGTAAAGGTTTGAAGTGAAAGGAGGTGGATTTAAGGTGGTGGTGTTTAGAGATTTAGTAAGAACGCATTCAATAAGCATCTGAAGTTTAAAGCCCGCTTAAAATCAGTTGTTTAAACGTAAACGCTCACATAACTCGTGCCATTTATCACCGCTGCACGAAGCGTTAACCGCTTGATTGCTTCAGACACGAAACATTATTAAGACATTCTCAGCCCTAACGCGCCGGCCCCGCCGCCTGCCTACCTCATTAGAAATTAATTTACGCTCAAAATAAGCTAAACGGTCAATATCGTCGAAAGTTTGAGTGTACGTGATAGCGCGAGAACGCAATCATCTCAACAAAAACTTCTGCTAACAGATTACGATCCAATTACGACACACTGAGTCAACATTCGAATCAAACTAAATACGTGACGCTGGGACGTGGTCGCAGTGGACGGCACGACGCACGATGCGACGTACCAGTGAGACAGCGACCCACAATTTGCCCACCATCACATTCAATCACCTCCAACTAACGACCGGCCGCAAAAAACACACGACAGACTCTCAGGAAGTCGGACAACAATAAAAAAACAAATAAGTAACCCGAGCAAATTAAGTTATAACCTAAAACACGTATGAAGCCATCATCCCAACGGTGTAATCATATTAACGACTACAAAAGGAGCGGCAAAAAACACAAAAATTAGAGGATCGGGAAATGTGGGCCAAACAAAAACGTAACGCATCGCCTAATTATAGCTGTCGGACGAAAAAACAATTTTATGTTGCGCGGGCCGGCGCACACTGGCGCCTTTGCGCGGTTGATTATAGCATGCTGCCACTAACTTGACTATTACACTATGATAAAAATAACGTAACGATCCTGACCTAACCCGCAATTTCTGCGTTTAAGTGTTGTTCCAACGCATGTTTTGGGCGTCAGTTTACAAACAATGCGTCATAGCTTTCTTTAGTAAACTATTTTTTTATTTCGACTTCAGTCGAGATTTTTAAAGCTCAAATCGGAATTCATATAATCTGGAGGCTGTTATCCTCAACAAAAGTCAACCCGTGTCGACTGCTTCCCGGGCAAATCCTTTATTATTTCGACGTGTATAATATTTTTATTTTGTTTCTTCCACGATTATTATTTATGAATTATTATTATTTGAGAATTTATTATTAGCTTGGAGAGCAAGCGCGGCCTTTTCAATTTGCCACAAGGTGCCGGTCGCTCAGGTATGCAGACCCGTATCAATTTTTACGTTTTTTCTTAATACCTTTTTGACATTTCTTCTGTTGCGTATCGCTAATTAAATTTCTGTTTAGTTCTCATAAGATACAAATTGATTTGGTCCGTAATTTAATTAAGTCTTTAATTTCCTTGGAGCGAGATTAAGAGTGGTATTTATGTGTAATGACTTGCAAATGGTAATTGGAACGTCTCGGACAGATGTTTATATTAATACTCGTGTATGGTCGTTTGGTTCTACTTAAGTTATTCATAACGCTAATGAAGTAATCGACATTTATTCCTTTTGAGTTGAAAATATTACGAAGTGCTAGAGTAGTGGGATATAAAGACGGTTTGCTCAAGCCGCTAAAACTCCGAGCCTGGTATGTTCCGACATGGATGTAGCGGAGTCAAAGGGTTTTATATAAGTGGAGTCCAGAACTATGTAGGAATTAAAATTATAATTAAATTATTTTTGTCCTTCAATGTTTATGCAAATGTGCGACCGTTTGAGCACATTTTCGCCATGCCGCATGATCACGTGCCCAAGTAAGTTATGCGAAAAATGGAGCTATTTCTTGATCAACGGACGATATGTTCGACGAGCCTAGGGAACATTAAAATAATTGTGTTTTTTTTACTTTTCTGTAACGTTATGTGACGAACGGAAATAACAACTTACTGCATCACAAATAACTTTAACGTTAACTTCCACAAAAAAACTTCAACTTCAAAAAGCCAGCCAAAAAAATCCGAACACAGCAATTTAAAAATCAAAACAGTTTAACCCTCCGCTAGCCGCACCACGATAACATTAATATTACACGGCTTATCATTTAATAAGAGTAGAGCCTACCGATTGTTCGTCCGTTCCCGGACGGACGTACGCGGCTATTTAATTTGTCCGATAGCCGCCGCTACGGGCGAGGTGTGCGTTTGAGAAATTACCCCTCAGATACAGCACACATTGTTATTGCTTGTTATAAATTACGTAAGTTTATTGTGCCGATAAATACCCCCGCGGCAGTGGAGGGGTTAGCGCTGTGATTTGTGTTGCCAGTGCTAAATACTGTGCGGTTATTGGCGAGTTTTGATTCGTTATTGAAGCGTGTTTGGTATTAGATGGGGATGTGATAAGTCTATTATTATCAGATGACGATGAAGGTATTATCGCATACAAAGAGATTTAAAAGACTTGTAGAGGTGTCCCATTCTCAATGAATGGGAGGAAAATCGGTATGTGTGGTCACCCATCCACAGACCAACCTAGCTAAGCGCGGCTTGACCTGAAGGTTGATCGGAGCTTCTGTTATTATTTAGTTACGAGTCTTGTCCCATCGCTCGTAAATTGAATGTTTTTGATCGCAGACGAAAAAAAATAGCCTTGCTACTCTCTTGCCAGGTACTGTGATGCTTGAAATAATGGGAATGTCCAAACTTTATAATAAAATATTTACTGCACAGTACTAAGGATATTTTATGTAGTACAGTCACGTGCACGGGTTTACACTTAGTTACTACAAGAAGTGATTTTTTCTTACTGCTTTGATTGCAGTTTTATTTTGAATCACTAGGAAATCGCTATTGAATTTGGTTAGTCTGTATAGATACATTTTGGTGTTCATGACTGTACCTGTCTAATTAAACACTAATCAATCAAAGACAGATTTAAAATATAAACGATTCTTACCATATCAATTTTTTTTACTACCTACATTTACCAAATCTTATTTTCTAATTTAATAACCCATTAATAACAGAAATCCCATACAATATTCTTTACAGTACCGCGTGGTACCGCGTCGCTATCGCGCATCTGCGCCGGCGCAGCGGCGTGGCCGCGACGCCCCGCCATTTGTATCCCGTGTGCCGCGCAGATTGCACGCCTAAACTATATTATTTATTAACCAAGCTTCTTCCGCAGATGGATACGGATGGAAAGTGTTTTGTGGAGAATGCAAGGTGGTGTTGTAGCTTAGAGATCACTTCCTGCTCAAATAAATGACTCTCACAGCCCAGTATGATTCCAAAGACTTCCCAACGAATGACTTAACCAATTAGAATTACTAATATATCAATGAAATAAGCAGTACCTATGTGCTCTTCTATCTTAATGTCTTATTAAGTATTTTGTGTGTACATAAATAAATAAATAAGTACTTCTGTAACATGGCTTTCTCAGTCTTTAGCATCAAGCTCAGGGCTTGTTGGGACGAATGCGTAAATATATGCTTAGCTTATATTCGTTTCCATAACATCAATGAAGAGCTTCTAGAACCAAGCTCAAACTCTATGGGACGTTGGCCCAAGTTGTGTCCACCATGAAGTTGATTATACCTATGGTTATAATCGTAAGGTAAACTCATCACGGTCGATCCCATCGTAAAAGTCGATAATAATGATGAGTTTAATGATCCCGTTTCAAGTTTTCAGTTATTTCAAATACACCTTGTTACGTTGTAACATAACGTCAAAACACTGACGCGAATAAAAATTCTAAGTACAGTTACACCAACTCAATTAAACAATTTAACCCCATACAAAAAACAGCATAATTTGAACCCATCATATAAGGATACCTCTTACATATTTCAACACTTTCCTTTACCCCATAAAACTAACGCTCAAAAAAATACCGTGATGATGTATAAATTTCATTAAAAACCATTTTGTAAAATGATGCCCAGGCGCACGTGACTTGTAACTCAATACGGCTTTTACTTGCAAATTATTTGGACGGGTAAGTACGCCGTAATGTATCGGTCAAATAATAATATGCATTAAAACGTATTACGGGTGATAAAAATTATATGTCTATATTGACTGCCTGGCCTAATTGAGTAGTTATTTCCGACAAGACCGGATCTCAACACCTTCATTTCAATAACATTTCACCTAGCAATTACCTATAACACCATTTAATTTTACGAGTACGTATAAATTTTGCTTATGTGTAGGTGTACGTTATGGAAGTTAGAGCAGTACACGCCCACGAGTACAACTTTTATCCGCAGAAATTCCGACCTGGAACGAACAGGCGTGCCACCAGTTTTGTTCAAGATATCTGTCGTCGCGCGTCTTTCCGGCCAAAAATTGTGTCTGCGCAATGCGCGAGGTCAGAAGAATATCAGCTCAGAACGCTGTTGAAGCTGAAGCATATATTCTGTTACGAAACCTTATAATTGACGCAAGTTTAGATGCCTATATCTCACTCTCTTTGATTCAAATTCATCTTGAAAATGTTCAGCTTCTTTTCAAAGTTTAGGGGCTCTCAAATCATTAACTATTAGATTTTGCTCGGTCCCATTAAATACGGTTATTAACCCACGGGAACGTTTTAGATGTAGCCCATAGCACTCGGGGATAATGTAGCTTCCCAAGAAAAAAAGAACGAAAAGAAAAAACAAAATTAAATAAAAGAAGTAAAGAATTTTCTTAATGGGATCTGTAGTTCCGAAGATTACGCACTACATACAAACTTATAAACAAATCATCATATGCCTAGCCTTTTCCCAACTATGTTGGGGTCGGTTTCCAGTCTAACCTAGTCTAGCGGTATCGTATTACCCAGTTAGTACTGGGTAATACGATACCCCTTGGTAAGACTGGTTGTCAGAGTTTTTGATCCACTGACTACCTAACGACTGTCAAAGATCTACAAATGACAGCCGGGACCAACGGCTTAACGTGTTTTCTGAGGCACGGAGGAAACTCGGTATGTAAAGGCCCACCCATCCACAGACCAACCTAGGCAAGCACGGCTTAACCTAAAGATCGACCCGAGCGACTGTTATTATTTAACCACGAGCTCCTCTTTACAAACAAATCTTACCTCTTAATAATATTATAGTGTAATTTTACTGCACTATTCACTCCCCTGAAGAAGACTGAATGTTGAGTCACTGACCTTTAACCCAACCTTCAAAATTTCCTCATAATTTTCTTAAGCATTTCTTTAATAAACTTCAAAACAAAAAGCATGCACAGTTAATCGCGCCCGCGGCTGCTATCACCCCGATCACACCGACTGGTTATTATTTTTCATTGTTACTGTTATTACCAGCAGTGCGCTTATTATGCCGGCGTTACCACGCTTAACAAACTATTAAAGGTACTCTGTTTAACGCCTTATTATTATGATAAATCCGCGCGATTGTCCGAGAATGCGGCTTTTTTTAAACAATGAAATCTCTCGGAGAGAACGGAGTCCGGTTTTGAAAGATTTCCTTTTGCAAGAAGTTTAAATTGAAATATTTAATTATTTTAGCCCACTTTTATCACATAATTTTGTGAATTTAGAGTCATTTTTATAACATTAAGCTGTTGTTGGCGACTTCATTCGTGTGGAAACATTGATATATGTGAAAAAAGTAGTATTCTATGTTTTATTCCAGACTATAATCTATCTCTGTACCAAATTTCATCCAGATTCGTTCAGCCGTTCTGGCGTGGTTAAGTAACACACATCCATCCAAACTGCGCAAAGATAATAATTATAGTATAGTTTCCAGTCTTTTCCAGTATTTTGAGATTCACTGAGTGTTTTTTTTTCTAAAATGCAATAACTGTGACACAATCATTGACTGCACTATTTTATAATAACAAAGCTTTCAACCTCAACACGTCAAGTAAATCAGAGCAATTACACAATAGAGCTTTATCTATTTATCTGTCGGCTTCTGACACATTGTACTGTTGCAAACCAATCAGTTAGCTTGTTGAAAAATAAACGACTGCTTTGAATCAGGTTTGTTTTTAATTTGCTACCTAATCTCATGAGTTATACAGCTCAGAAAACATAACAACAAAGTTTTTGTGCAAAGAACTTTATTTTTGGTAAGGCAGAGGCAGTCTGAGAGTTTACTTTTGCATATTGTGTCCCAATACTGAGCAAAAGAGAGGACTTAATTATTTATTGGGCGAGTCCAATTGCCTGCCATCATTTATCAAAAAGCCTTGAATGGTTGCCGAAAGACAGTAGAAAAAGTTTTGGTAGACCAACAGTCAGACGGTTGAATGTCATTCAGAAGATCGTGGGTAAGACCAGGGGAACCTGGTCTCAGTGTGGGAAAGAGACAAAACTATACAGATCGTCTAGCGCCATCTCTCTCCCACACTGGAATTACTCCTGCTTTATGACGTCATGGTAGGCCACCTAGGGCGTTACCATGACGTCTCAAAGCAGGAGTAATTCCAGTGTGGGAAAGGGATGGCGCTAGACGACCTGTATAGCTCTGTCTCTATCTTTCTCTGTTGAAACTCGCAAGAACCAGGAAAGCAGGATACGAAAGGGAGTAAACCAAAAATACTCACCAGTTCAAGGCTGCGAATAATGTTGATGATCTTGACCATGAACATCCTGATGGCCTTAAGCTTCATATGGCAATAAATAATGCCAGTGTGGAGCTCCTCTGCAGGATATGTCCACCTCCTTTCTTGCCCATCCTGCACAGCTACTGCACCTTCTAGGGTTTAAACGAAGCCAACGAAAGAGATGAGCAGGCAGCTATACAACTGGTTGGGTATTATTTCAGTCCATTGACAAGCAAAGAAGAAACAAGAGAAGAATTGGTTTATGTTACAAGCCTGCATCATTCCTTTTAGAAATCTCTGAAAAAAAACAATACAAAAGGCTGGTTCCTCTGTCCCTATATTTGGCCTTTTGCTTCAAAAACAATGCTGACTCCAAAGACTGCGCTACGGGTGGATAAGGCAAGAATAATGGCATTCATTAATTAATACCGTGCATACTTGAGCATTTGTTTCGGATCTCTCACTCTCTGACCGCCGGAGACTGGACGGTTCTATCCTGTACTTTGATTTAATCCAGGACTCTTTTAAAATTTTAAACTAGTCTAATATGCCTGTGGCATTAAGTCAGCTTCTGTACATGTGTGTGCTTAGTGTTAAATAAATACTAAATGCAAAAGCAATTCACGTTTTCTTTGTGATTATCTTCAGCTGGTTTCTTGGGCAGAAGAAAAGCCATAACTTCATGACTGAATCTTGCTTCCTATTCTTTTTTTTTCCAAGGTATGCTTGCAGCTTAGCGATCGAGTTGTTCCTTTAAAAATAGAAGTTCTCAAAACTTTTTACATAGAAAAGAGTAAATGATGCCGTGACGTCTGACAGGGGAGAATGGAAGAAGAAAATGTGTTGCGCCGACACCAAGTAGAATGGGACAAGGGCAAGACGATGATGAGAACATCTGTTTCAAAGCTTTATTTAAAGCCTCTTCATCTTTATGTCTTACTACATTGCTTCCTTGTGCTACCAATTCCAGTCTGTAGATGTAAAAAATATCAGTCTCATTAGCGACGTTGTCAAATTCTACCGTGTTACTTTTCAGGATAAAAGTCCTTCCATGAGGTAAATTTTCGTTGACAACAATACCCGTTTTCCCTAAGAAGAATTTTGTTCAACTGAATTCTTTCATTCCTGAATACTTCTTTGGGATAGGTACCTCAAAAACCATGTAGATTGGTTGTAAGCGGAGTAAATCAGCATGGAACCATGGTCGATGGTATCGCGCGGGGTCACACAATAACACTTTGCAGCGGCAAATGAAACGCTTTTATGTAATTGGCCGATGTTGCCGGCGCACACTGGGACCGCAGTGAAGTTGGCCAGACAAAACGCTTTTGTGAGTTTGAGTGAAGTTGGCCAGACAAAACGCTAATGTGAATTTGATAAACACATACACTTTAAATTTGGAGTGAAAGTAGTACGTTTTTGTAGAAAAAAGATCTGTCTTAGATACTTTCTTTTAAATATTAACTGGGATTAACCACTGCCCGTTTTGTGTAGCAAGCTTGGTGCAAGTTGTGGTGCAGGTCAATACCAACTATTGCGTTTCCGTAAAAAAAAATAAAGAGTTTTCTGGTATTTGTTAAAACTGCCTTTGCTAGCTCAAACTCAAAACATTTATTTCTATTAATTGTTTACCATTAAGAGGCACTTTTAGATTGTCAAAATACGTACGGTTCTGTCAAAAACAAAAACATGAAGCTATAGTCCCAGCCACAACACAAGGCATAATAACAATGAAAGTTTTATATTGCCCATTTCAAAGCGTAGAGCTCTGTATGTAGAAGAACGGGCAAGAAACTCCATGGACAGTCAAAAATGTATTACAAATTCGGGTTACATTGGTAATTTTTGATCAATAGATGCTTATGTGAGAACAATGTAACGAGCCGTGCACTTTAAAAGAGGTCCAGAGAAAATATACTTAAAACAATTCAATAAAATTAAGAAAATATTAAAAAAGGCATGGCAAATAAGAGATGTCCAGCGTCTACTGACGGCGCCCATTCACGAACATGACGCATCATCCAGCTCAACTGAGCTCAACCATTTATAGGGGAACCGAATGATCCCACACAATTGGCACCTTCATCGAGATTTTTGAGCTAGCATGACACGCTCCCAACTGCCAGGGGGTACATTCAAGTCAGCCATCTGCCCATTCTGACCTTACTGAATAACTTAAATTGGGTAGAAAATAGTGAGTCTAGCAGATTTTATTTACAGAAAAACAATTACGAATTCGTAACTTGTAATATTTTGTCCACACAACTCTCCCATAGCGCACTGTGCACCCAGTGAGGCGGGGCTGTTTTTTACGATTGCCATCGAGCGTGCTCGCACCGTCTTGTGTTCCAACAATTATAATACGTCATTTTTTATTATAATTAGTATCGCCTTTATTAATTTAAAGTTCACCCGGTAATGGGCACCAAAAAATAAATAAGTGAAAATGCGAAAGTTTCTGTGAATGGATGAATGGATGTTTGTTACTCTTTCACGCAAAAACTACTGAACGGATTTGTATGAAATTTTGCTCACAGATAGTTTATAACCTGGATTAACACATGGGATATTTTTTATTCCGGTACTATAATCCCGTGGGACAATTATCGAACTCCACGAGCGAAGCCACGGGCATAAGCTAGTCCTGTATAATGTGAATGAAAAATCGGTATTAATACGACTAAAATTTTAAATATATGAACAATTAAGTGGTTATTGACTTGTAATATGGATGTAAGTCTGTACTAGAGAAAGTTACTAGTAACCATTTTAAAACAAAATTATAAAACAACTCTAAAATTGAAACGACAGAAAAAAAATCACACGAGAAATGTGACGCTACCACAAAATAATTTCAAATTCCTCGATTAAAATTCCAAACGAAAACAAAGAATCTTCAATTTTCGAAATAAATTTACGCAAACATACTCCTGACCATCTATCTAATAAGTACTAATAGAAGTCCAGCAGAACAAACAACATTGTCTACATACAGTGCACTACGGTGCGCCGACGCAGCGAACAGACAGACATAATTAAATTACACTGTATGACGGCTACGAGTTAATTAACTGACTACAGTAATTGAATATTAAATTTATTGCTAATTACATTTTCTGTGCGAGTTTCGCTTTCAAGTTTACACATGCAACTGGATAATTAATATGTTTTGTTAATTGATTTTCATTGTTGTGACAAAGTTACACATAGAAAGATATTTAAGGCCTATTACTACAGACGACCTCTACTCTCGGACTTGGATTACCTCTTTGGTCCAGTCTGTAGTAACATAATATAACATCAAGCCCGTAATCCCAAAAGGGTTAGGCAGAGGTGTAGGTACCTAATAGTACACAAACATTTCACCGGTTATGTTTAAGTCGAAGTAATAGGGGGCGAGCCTATTGCCGTCAACCGGGCACAAATCCAGACTCCGTAGCTGAGAAAATCCTGATGGAAAAACACTATATCAATTTGCCGGATTCGGGAATCAAACCTCATGTTCAGCAGTCGTGATTGCGACCACTACACCAACGGAGCACTCCTAGGCCAACGGAGCACTCCTAGGCCAACGGAGCACTCCTAGGCCAACGGAGCACTCCTAGACCAACGGAGCACTCCTAGGCCAACGGAGCACTCCTAGGCCAACGGAGCACTCCTTGGCCAACGGAGCACTCCTAGACCAACGGAGCACTCCTAGGCCAACGGAGCACTCCTTGGCCAACGGAGCACTCCTAGACCAACGGAGCACTCCTAGGCCAACGGAGCACTCCTAGACCAACGGAGCACTCCTAGGCCAACAAAGCAGTCACATTTATTCTGGTAACATAAAATTATTACGAAGAATAGATAAGTATTTGAAGTAACTTCCTTTTCTGTTAACCCGTCAACACTACACCAGACAAAACCTTTATTCTTGCAAAACATATTCTTAGTTAATTTGTCAGCGTACCGAATGTAAGTACTCTAAGAACAGACATCATCCTAACTTATCGTCTGAAGTCATGGGTCACCGTCAACACCACACTTTCTCTACCACTATAAATAATGACATAATCAGAAACCTTTCGACGACGACGCTATAAAAATAGTCCATATGACGTGTCATAATGACATAACGTTTGTATTAACCATTTTTGTATTAAGCCTCTCAATAAGCATACAATTTTGATGTCACATTTTTTTATTCTGGTAACATTTGAACGTGTATAGGAACTCACTTCTCAATCCTGTTTGACATTAGATATTGGAAAGCAATTTACATGAAGATGGAAAATAAATTATTAATAGTAATTCGACGATGGCTGTTATAAATAAATGGATAATAAGTTAGTATAAATATGTAGATGTTCAGTTTGCTTGTAAGTTTCTGGGTTCCCACATAAAGTGTAGTGTTTTAGTATGTCTTACTGAAATTGGGTATGTCAATAATGTTAATTGATGCAAATCAAGCGAGCGATCTTTAATTAATGCGGTGTTAAGTACATATTGGATGTTAATTATCGTTAATCAACTTAATTATCTTGAAAAGTATTTTTACTTTGTTTTTTCAAGTGGAAGTAATTTTAGCTCTTCAAGGCAATCAGAAATTCAAAGTAACGTCTAAAGCAGCGGTTCCCAAACTTTTACAGTTCGCGGCGCACTTACAGCTTTAGTATTTTACCTCGGCGCCCTGGCTAGTCGAAAAAGCAGAGTTTTTATAATTATGTTGACACAGAAGAATACATTTGAAAATCCGGCTTCACATAAATAAGATGTTGCAAAAGGAATGAGGAATTCTTAGAGGTTTTGAATTTAAAGTTTGATATTAATTTTGAACCAATATCCAAAACTCCACCAAATCGGAACACGTGAACCTTGTTTAAAGGCTGCTGTCGCAAGAGTTCAATGAGACTCTCTTCTTCTGGAATTCTGGTGGATCCTAAGCATGTAAAGAATTTTGGAATAACGAAAATTTTTCGACATCGTCTTCGCCAAAGTTTTTTAAAAACCATTAAGTAAACTTCGAAAGGTTTTATGTGAAAATGGACAATAACTCTTGTGAGATAACAAGCTCATTAGATTTTTATTGAATACTTAATATTAGTTTCCGAAGAATAATAAACAGAAGCGCCTCACAGCGCCCCTCTTTACTCTCAACAGCGGACCAGGGCGCCGCGGCGCTAATCTTGGTTGTTGTTGGTGGTTGAGAACCCCTGGTCTGTAGTAACTTGTCAGCTTAATTTACACACAACTAACTTTAAGTTATGTCATCATCTGCTTAGTGCCTAGCCTTTTCCCAACTGTGTTGGGATCGGCTTCCAGTCTAACCGGATGCAGCTGAATACCAGTTTTTTACATGAAGCGCCTGCCTATCTGACCCTCACAACCCAGTTATTAATGGGTAATAAGATAGATAACCCTTGGTAAGACTGGTTGTCGGACTTTCAGGTCACTACTAGGTACTGACTACCTGTAACGATGAAATATCTACAAATGACAGCCAGGACCAACGGCTTAACGTGCTTTCCGAGGAACGGAGGAAACTCGGTATAGCGATATGTAATGATGGTCACCCATCCACAGACCCACCTTGGCACGCGCGGCTTAACCTTGAAGATCGACCCGTGCAGCTGTTATAATTTAGCCACGAGCTCCTCCTTCAGGACAAGGTTTGTGTGAAAGAAAATTTTAAAGTCGTTTGATGGTATTTTTGTATGAAAATCTCAGAAAAAAAAACTTTGTTAGCAATACCAGTAGATAGCACCCGTGCTAATCCGGGGCGGGTCGCGAGTCTAGGTACATTTATAGTATAGAAACATTTATAAAATCTTCAAAATTAATTTCGCGAGGCAAGTGCATATCAATTCATGGGTCCATGGGAAGGAGTGTACGCCCTGAAACCAACAGATTATTTTTATTACTTTTAATAAGTGAAACCTAACGAGACTGTATAGCCAGTTATTAATATTCCAACTGGTTTTCACACCAACTAGAAATACGTAGCTAGATTGGTGCTCGACTCGTTACTTTCAAGACTTGTCTAATCCATCGTAGCTGCTTGTAATTATGCTATATTACTGCTTTAATAACTTAACAAAATTATTACTAAACAAGGTTTTATGGTTGCTTGGGCCTATGTTGCATCTACAGGTTGTAAACCGACTCTGCACGAAGTCGTCAACCAAGCATTCTATACATCAAACTAAGTAACTTTACGCAAAAATTATTGCTAGAAAACGATTTTTTTTTTAGGTGAAAAATCATGTTTTACGGTAGGATTCAATGGAACGCACTCAAAGCATTGTGCTGATGGATGGATTGAATAGTACGGGGGTCGTGGAGGTGTTTAAAGTAAAAATCTTACATTAAAAACAAGTATTTAAAAAAAACTTGAGAAAAAGTTGGAATTTTGACCCCTAATATCTCCTTAACTAGAAGGTTCCAGGTATGGTTTATATCTGGTGTGGTTGAAAACGGCTAAGTCGATTTTGATATCGTGATGATGCGCAACTTACTTCAGCTTCCTTCCTTATTGCAACTGCTGCTTTCTCTACTCTCTGCTGCTGATCATAACAAAAAAGTATGTAACTTCTAATTTTTATGGCTACAGGCCTTGACTGTATAATTTCTGTCGAAGGCAAGGTTTTCATCACAATTACCTATTTTGTTGGTCTTTCTAGTCTTGCTGTAATCCGAACATATCTGAATTGCTTTGAGTTCCCGATATTTCTTCATCGGGAACACAAAGCAAACAGTAAACATGGTAAATATCCCGGTTCTAGTGTTAATGATGATAATGTTAGTGAACATCATCTGCCTAGCCTTTTCCCAAGAATATTGGGGTCGGCTTCCAGTCTAACCGGATGCAGCTGAATACCAGTACTTTACATGGAGCGACTGCCTATCTGACCTCCACAACCCAGTTAGTACTATACCCCCTGGGTTATACGATACCCCTTGGTAAGACTAGGTGTCAGATTTTTGGGCCACTGACTACCTAACGCCTGTCAAAGGTCTACAAATGACACCCGGGACCAACGGCTTAACGTGCTTTCCGAGGCACGGAGGAAACTCGGTATGTAATGGGTGGTCACCCATCCACAGACCAACCTAGGCAAGCACTGCTTAACCTAAGGATCGATCCGAGCGGCTG
This sequence comes from Noctua janthina, assembly GCA_963576755.1. NCBI lineage: Eukaryota > Metazoa > Arthropoda > Insecta > Lepidoptera > Noctuidae > Noctua > Noctua janthina. The sequence continues at coordinate 5,326,193 of OY755055.1, read as the reverse complement.
TTATTATTTAGCCACGAGCTCCTCGCTCAATGTTAGTGACCATGAAAGTTTAAAAACTTATCTCAGAAAGTAATGTTTTATGTATCGCATGCACCCATAAGTTACATTGTCCAACTCAAATCAAACCATACAAATTAAAACCAACAAGTCGTCATATAAAATATTTCCTTATACCTAATAAGAACCCTCTCTAACTAGCCCAAACACCTGTAACTAAAATATATTTTAACACAAATCCCGGCCATCTGACCGAGTTGAAAGCCTAACAAATCGTCGGCTAATAATACAAAAGTTGACAAAGAAACCTGATGTAGAATCACAATATATTATAACGATCTCCGATAGCGAGCGGTGCCTTATTGATTCCAACAATTGAACCGATTAGCCGCTCGGAACGCCTTCGGACATCTCCGGAGACCTTCGGGCACCTTCGGGCAACTTCGGAAATAAATTAGAAGATAAAAATGTTTGGAGAAGGCGTGAAATCTTCTATACAGTGTATTTAAATGGTCAGATTATTGTGCTCGGCAGTGCACTTGAGATATGAGCTGTGAAATGGCTGTAGTTTTTGTTGATCTATGTTGTTTACATCGCAGTGTTATATATTTATTAGATTTTATAGAAGTTATGGCACCTAAATACTAGATTTTTTGTAAAATCATTACCTACCCTTTCATCCTATCTATCCTAACTAATATTATAAATGCGAAAGTAAGTTTATTTGTTACCTTTTCACGCCTAAACCAATCATCCTGGAATTTTGCATATACGTTGTCAGGTGTACAGAAACGGACTAGGGTACCTTTCATCCCGAAAAAAAGTACTGTTCCCCAGGAAAACAACAATAATGATCTTATGGATTACCATAAGATCGTTAAGATCTATTAAGATGGCGCCACGTGTTTATCGAATCATGATTGAATTTATATTATTACAAGCAGAGTACAACCCAAATTGATTGTCAAATTCTAAACTAAAGTGAGCGACGCCGCGGGCAAAATCTAGTAACTAATATCATAAAGTACCAGATGCCTGACTCTGGCGTTTATTATTTGAACAATAGATGGTATGGTCTTCTCATATTCTTTCTCTCTCTTCTCATTGTTTTCAAATAGGCTTTCATATGCTTTATACTTTACTTACTAGCCTTTAGTTCTAATTCAGCTTGCCACAATTATCTTCTTTGCACCAATAAAACTGCGTTCAATAGCTGTTACTGCCTTTCTTGCAATGGAATATGTTCTTGAACGCAGTTTAGATGTGCTGATGGATGGACGATCAGTTTTATTGATGAGATTCGATTAATGTTATTTGTTACACTGTGAGGAGCTTGTGGCCAAATAATAACAGCCGATCGGGTCGATCTTTAGGTTAAGCCGCGCTTGCCTAGGTTGGTCTGTTGATGGGCGACCGCCAGTTACATACCGAGTTTCCTCCGTGCCTCGGAAACCACGTTAAACCGTTGGTCCCGGGTTTCATTTGTAGACCTTTGACAGTCGTTAGGTAGTCAGTGGCCCAAAAATCTGGCAACCAGTCTTACCAAGGGGTATCGTATTACCCAGTACTAACTGGGTTGTGGAGGTCAGATAGGCAGTCGCTCTATTTAAAATACTGGTATTCAGCTGCATCCGGTTAGACTGGAAGCCGACCCCAATATAGTTGGGAAAAGGCTAAGCAGATGATGTTACACTGTGATAATTAGAGAGTCTCAGCATATAGCTTAATGCCGATAGATTATAAGAATATAATTTGCCGATCACGTCGTCGTTGCTGCCGCGTGTGATAGCAATCCTGCTGTTTCTCTAGCAAATCACGGTCCTGAGCGACAGAAAAGGAGGAGCATGGAAAAGTGGGAATCTGTGCTACCAGATGAGGTTCAGCCCTAACAGTTCTGTTATGGCAGACGGCCATAACTGTAGTCGTAAACCATCACCGTTAAATTTCTATGTAGGGGGGCTCAGAATGATGTACTGAATACGTGGTAACCGTTTTCGCGTCGGTGTCCCTTCACCCTGAATAAGTGACAGATGATAGGGAGGAAACAGTTTTTGATGTTTTTATTGATTAAATAGGTAACAGCTTTATAATAAATACATAATTCCTGTAATCACCGAAGGGATAGGCAGAGATGTACAGATTAGTACACCTACATTTTACCGGTTATGTTTAAGTCCCATATGCTCATCATCATCATATGAGCCCGGAATCACCCACTGCTGGTTCACTTCCCGGTTCTGTGCGTCCCTCATCCAGGCGTTTCCCGCGACTTTGACGATATGATCGACCCAACGAGCTTTAGGACGGCTCTAGTTTCTGTGGCCTTACCTTGACCACCATTCGGTCAAAGCCTTGCTCCATCGGCCATCTCCGCGTCAAGCCAGATGTCCTGCCCAGGTCTACTTAAGGCGTATCAGCCGGTCCCATGTAATAGGGGCTTAATAATAAATAACACAAGGAATTATTAGCATAGCTATAGTTTTATCCACCGGAAGATCCTAAAGCGTTTCAGTGTGGTCAGCCACGCTAATTGTCGTGTTGATTGTCTTTCTACTAAAGCAGGAGCAGCAGAGGAAACATGCAAGAATCGACCAAGCTTTGGTTGAAGTCCTCATCGCGTCTCTAATCTCCCCTCTGGTTAGTCGAATGTTGCACGACTCCTCTCCGAGCTCTGCTGCGGTCGTCTCTGCTTTGATGGAAGCTCGGTCTCAGAACTTCAGAAGTCACACAACCATTTTGCGCCACTTCGAACACTTCCATACAAGTTAGGCGGCTCAGTCCATGAGAGAGAATTTTGTTCCGCATACTGTGCGGGATTTGACTCAGTTAGAGCGTTATAAGACTTTATACGATATTAGGATTATTTCACTAAACTCAAAATCAATAACGATGTTGATAGATTTAGGTACAAATGACACTTAAAATCGTCAAGAAACTAAAATCTTTTAACAGGTTACTAACAAGTTGTTTCTATTAGATTAATAAAAATCACAAAAAAAAAATACGCTGATCTATCATAATGAAACGTAAAAACTCTAAAGAAAGAACCCAAAAAGCACAAAACAGTTATCAAAATCTTACTCCGAATCAATAACAACAATAGCATTATTGCTGCATCAAATTATTATCTTCTAACTTGTCGACCATTCTTAACAAATCGTTAAACTTAGTTCATTATCTTAATTATTTTTACGTTCAATTCATTAAAGCTGTATAACAATTTAGATTATCTTCTTATATCTTGGTCTGTTTAACACCTCTCTCGCGGCGGCGCGGCTCTCAAAGCTCGATCGTAAACCCAACATGGAGTGAATAAAAAAAGTAAAAAGAAAAAAAACAAAAACAGCCCGAGAGTATAATAAAGAGAGTCAATTCGCCTTGCGTCTCAAGGTGTGAAGCTGTCATGGACAAAATGATGACTCCATTATTAAGCGGCTAAATAATAATTCTCGAGTCCCGTTGCAAAGGCTTGATGTGTTAATAAGTTGTGTGTGTTTGTGTGTGTGTGCGTATTTAATTAGGGTTGGTAGTTGTTTGTGGGCGTGTTACAGTTATGTTTTACTATTATTCGAATTTCCTTTGTTAGTTATTGATATGTTTTGAATACGGGTTGTTTATGTTGGATACAGATTTCGACGATATAATTAAATGTTTCAGCGTAATAAAAGATGCGGTGGTATGTTTTTTTTTGCTCTTGTTGATTTTTTCCTTTTTAGGTAACCTGTGTTGCACTTTAGACTTACTAAGGTTCAATGTTAATGTCCAAGATGGTGATTTACTTACATTTGTATCTATCCTAGATCCAGATTTCAATTCGTGGTCTGTAATAGTCCAGTTGTCTTTGTCTTTATCTTTACAGGACAGCGTGTGGCAAGAAAAACCTGTTCAGGTTGAGATTCATAGATGGATTATTGGATTGGATTATTGTTGGATTTTTCCCTGGAGTGTAAATGTGATGTTGCCCCACAAACGATGGGACACTTGATAGCATGTCCTGCCTGTTCTGTTGTTTGCACATCACTGAGGGACGCCGCTAAAAGTGCCAAACTCGTCGCCAAATTCTGGCCGGACTCAATTTGAATTGTCATCGACACGCTGTGATGAAGCGTGTGTTTTATTTTAATGACAGTCTTCAGAACCCTCATGAAAACAAACGTATTATACAAATTGGACCTACTAATTCTTTTTCTAAAATAAAAATAGCTTTAATAACTCCTAAAAAAACCAGATAGTTTTTTTCTTACAAGTTTCGTATATTTTTTTATATTCATTCAGTAAAAACGTGTTATTTTTAAATTACAAACAGACACTTCAATATTATTTATTTGTAGGTAACGATGTAGTATGGGCAGCGTTTACACAGTGTTCAACAAAAGACAGTTACATAACCAATAAACAACAGTTATTAAATACTATTTGAATTCCAACACAGTTAGTAATAGTTGCGTATTACATGATTAAATGTAAACGTTTTTAATTTGCGGCGACGTTTGCACGCCTCGCTGAGGAACCGGGTTTCGGTTCCATAGTAAAACCGGATTTTCCGCACTTATAATAAATATAATCATCATCTGCCTAGCATTTTCCCAACTATGTAATGTAATAAATATAATATAGAAATAAATCATTTAATCAGGACCAAACACTTTGTATATTGTGTGCTCCCACCAAACTGCACAGCAGTTTGTCGGCGGTATTAGCGCTTGTATAATACAAACAGCAATAAAAGTAAAAGTAGCAAACATTGTGGCATTTATGACTAGGGCATGCGGAACCGGGTTTCGGTTCCATAGTAAAACCGGATTTTCTGCACTTTTGACTAGGGCATCGGGAACCGGGTTTCGGTTCCATAGTAAAACCGGATTTTCCGCACTTTTGACTAGGGCATCGGGAACCGGGTTTCGGTTCCATAGTAAAACCGGATTTTCCGCACTTTTGACTAGGGCATCGGGAACTGGGTTTTGGTTCCATAGTAAAACCGGACGTTCCGCACTTGTGACTAGGACATGCAGAACTGGGTTTCGGTTTCATAGTAAAACCGAATTTTCCTGGATATTAATATCGGATCGAAACCGGGATTCGCATGCCCTTCACGTGTCATGTATAACAATTATAATAATAATCTTAAAGCTTCAGCACCATCGCAATCGAACACATACCATCACGCCTGTAACTCCAGAGGTGTGCCTATCGTTCACCCACGTTACGGCAGTTATGTAAGTGCCAAAGTCAAGTGTTGACAAACCAACAATGCCTTTTTTTAGGCATTCATGCAGATGTCGCTTTTAATCTTTTGAACGCCATTGCCAAATATACGTGACAAGCAAGTGCGTGCCATGTACGCCAACGACAGAAATATGTGACAAAAAATGCGGTGCATTATAACCTAAAATAATCAAATAAATAGTTTTGGAATCCCTATTCTTTGTGTAGGTATTTGCGGTGAAATTGTGGCTTGGTGTGGAGGTGCGCGTGCGTTTATGCTCTGGCGTTCATAAGGTTAAGCCGGACATTTTCGTTTGATTGTCTTACTTAATTCTGAAAATATACATATATAGGTAATCCTGGCTCCTGACTATAATAATAATAATATGACTGTGATTCTGAGAACCACCAATGATTCACGATTACTGACCTTAAATTAATAAACAAAATCATAAAATACAGTCATTGTAAACATACAATGACTGTAAAAATATAGCCATGAATATTTCAATGTTTCAATCACTCGAACATTAGACATCAACGCTCACAAAGTCACAACCATGCAAAAATAATTTAAGATCGAAATTTGTCATGGAAGATGTTTTTATTGGCATTTGTTCAGGAGTAATGGATTCGAAATAAAGATATAACATAACACCATGCTTGTAACCTTCGAAAACTTAGACTGAAGACTCAAGACAGTACCCTTTTTTTTTCGGGGGGAAACCTTCAAAAGGCGACCGGTCTTTGGGGATAAGACCGGGGAGTGTGGGATTTTTACCGCACTAAAACCAACCCGGTGTTCACCATCCGTACATGAGAGGAGGCACCGTTTCCTCATAAAAGACCCATAGTACACCTACATTTTGCAAGTTATGTTTAAGTGCCATGCAATAGGGCCGAGATTATTGCAATCAACCAGACATGGGTCTTGATTTTGGGTTGCTAATGAGCAATTCCTGATGGAATCACCAGTGACACTCGGCCTAGGAATCGAACTCAGGACCACACGGTCAGCAGTGTTGCTTATGACCACGAGGCAGTCAAATAGAGATCTACTCTTCATTAAAAAAAACAATCCGGTGAAAGTAGAAACCTAGCGTACAATTAAACATGAAAATTAATTCATACACTCCATTCATAGAACAACGACATCTTTAATTGCGTTTTTTACTCAAAAACTATTCATAATGACCATTTCGAGCGAAACACCAAAGAGTGCTTTTGAAATGTAATTTTAATAATTCCTACAATTATGCTACAATTTCTATCAGGGGTCTATATTTTTTCTGTTGGTTAATTAATGTGTGGTTGCTGGTTGCTTGTGTTCATTGTTTTGTGTGTAGGCGCATCGGCGTGTGAACTGGGCGGGCAGGCCGGCCGGCCAATCAGCGGCCTGCGCTTAAGTTGCGCGGCGCCCGGTGTGCGCACGCGATGGTGTTGACGATATGTATAGATGCAGAAGAACCATTTTGTGTAGGAGTAGCTGAAGACTATAAACAAACAAGCTTGCTACATTAAAATTAAATACAATCGTCACATTGACAGAGAGAGGCTGGGGTTTTGATTTCCTTCGTGAGCTTTTTGAAAGCTCAGAACTTTACCTTCAACTTCGATGGTGTCCGAATGTGCGTCAAGATATCTTATAACCTCTTTTAGAATACCTACTCAATCAAAAACTCTTATTCAATTTTACCGTTTGACATAAATCCGGAAGCTTGTAGCAGTGATCTAACGGTGTGACCGTCGCTTCGGACTACCAAGTCATAGGTCTCGAGTTCGAACCCAAGACACGCACCTCTGATTTTACTGATTCATGTGCGTGTTGTATAATTATCACTTGCTTCGGTGAAGGAAAACATCGTGAGGAAACCAGCATGTCTGAAACGGCATGAAAAGGCAAGTCAGAGGCCCATGTGCGGCATAAAACTCTGACACCAGGCTAGGCACTAACCACACGATAAAGAAGAATCCGGAAGAATGAGGAAAGTTTTGAGTATGAATGTATAATGGCTATAAGAATAGAGGAAGGTCAAAGAAAAAATGATTGAACTATTTTGACCTTTTGAACGCCACTGTCACATATGCGTGACAAGCAAGTGCGTGCTCTATACGTCAAACGACACAAATATGTGACAAAATGGTAAGTGAAATTTGGCTTGGCGTTGACGGCACGCGCGTTAGTTTATGCTCTGGTGGTCAAAAAAATAAAGAAGATAAAGCTGGGGGTGACTTCTGAGATGACAACTAAGAGAAGAATGAAAGAAAAAGACATTTTAGGAAAAGGGCAAAAGAATGATGATCGAGTAAGACAACAACGGCTTATCAAGTTATAGATAACCAGTATAACCTGACTTCGCTTAGTATGAGCTTCCCGTACGATGAGAGATAAGCTTAATTTGGTTTTGTATAGCTTGATTGGCCGCCGTGCGTACAGGGCGATACTTCTGTACCTACTTGGCTACTAACAACTACTATTTTATTTTATCATGTGCAATTGTACATTTTACGGCTTCACTGTAATTGGATTTAAGTGAATTGCAAAAAATACAAAAACTTAATAAAGTAACTCGTAAACGTCATAATTTTATTAAAGACTATTATTTTGACTCCTTATGCCTGTTTTACATAAACTTAAGTACCTCGAAGATGGAAATAGGGACAGTTATGGATAGAAGGCTTGCACCCGGCTTCTCAATTGAGAGTCACCCTAAGTAATGCTGATAGAGTTCGATAATTTCTCAAGAAAATATATATTTTAGGCAGAAAACTTAAACCAAACTTATACTGTCACTTACGGGATATCTTCCGTGGTTGTTCATATCGGGAGCTCAAAATACTGAACAATCACGGAAGATATCCCGTAAGTGACAGTATAAGTTTAGTTGTAAACCGTGAAAGCTTAAAACAGTGTTAGAAAACTTAAACCATATATTTTTTTTAAATTTATAAATAGATAAAATATTTAGCTAATAAATATACTAATGATCAGAGCAGCGAGCAATGATTGTTGACATAACGGTCCCGCATGATGAGAATGTTGTGAAAGCCTAGAAAGATAAGCAAATCAAGTATCTTGACTTGGCGAAATTACATACATATTGGCGACAAGTTGTCGACATGTGGGATGTGGACTCAGCGATCATTCTGCCGATAGTTGTATCAGCCCATGGCTTAATTGCCAAGAGCCTCGACCAATACCTGAGGAGGCTCTTGTTACCAAACTGGATCAAGGGCTTGATTCAGAAAGCGGTACTTCTGGACACGGCTCGTATTATTGTTAGGAGGTTCCTCTCTGCCCTGACCGTCGGTAGCTTGGACCCTGTTCCCTATACCGGTGGGCTACAATTTTTTATATTTTTAAATGTTTTTTATATTGATTTTTGTAAGGAATATTTAAAAATGTAATTGATTTGTATAGAAATAAATAAAGGAAATAACATCAATTTAATTTTGATTTCAATATATTTACTACAGACATATTTTGATTGCAGCTTTGGTCTATTGGTCACTAGTGCGACTGCTGAGCAGGAGGTTTTGGGTTCGATTTCCAGGTCGGGCAGTGTTATTGGGTTTTTCCATCAGGAATTTCTCAGTAGCAGCCAGGAAGTCTGGATTTGCGCCCGATTGATGGCAATAGGCTCGCCCCCTATTACATGGGACTTAAACATAACTGGCGAGATGTGGGTGTACTATTAGGTACACCTCTGCCTAACCCTTCGGGGATTACAGGCGTGATGATATGTATTTCGATCAAAGAATCGAGAAACTAACAAAAGCATTTTGGGTTTTCTTGTTCCTAACTTTATTTTCAATACTGATGGAAATGTTTGTATGTAAGGTTACGTGGTTAATGGGCAACCGTGGCATGAACCTGAGGGTAAATATAGTTCTTCTTACCAAAAGCTCTTGACTTTTTCACACATCATATTTTTTTAAATTTTTATATCTGCTATCAACTGACCTGACGAATCTGACGGCACGGTTGGTGCAGTGGCTGAGCGATTGACTGCTGCGCTTCGTGTCGCGGGTTCGATTCCCGCACGGAACAAATATTTGTATGGCATACAGGTAGTTGTTCCGGGTCTGTCTGTTTGTATATGTAAATTTAAATGTTTGTAAACGCACCCACGGTACAGGAGAAATTCCTAGTTTGAGGCAACGTCTATTTAAAAAGAAAAAGAAACTAAATCATAATCAGATGTTTTGACTTTTTCATTCTTGTTCAGAGGGGCATTTCTGTAAATTCTGTCCCTGTCTGGTTTCTAGCATCTTGGTCCAACTGTAGTATTTGCCATCTTTTTAGTCTTGTACTGTCCTTGTTGGTGAGATTTAGATCTCTAGCTAGTTGGTTTGTGTGGTTTTGCAGTCTCTCCTTGTATTTAGCACAGTATCTGCTTACCTCCTCAAGACCATTGGCATTTCCAAGTATTCATGTATCTCAACATTTCTAGCAAACCATTCTGAATTTGAGAGTACCCTCAATGCTTTGCCTCAATTTCAAGGTCTGAGTAACTAGATGACCCCTAGAGATGAATTCCATATGTCCATATAGGTTTTATTATACACAAAATGATTGAAAAACTTGTTTCTAACTTTAAAAAAAAACCGCAGACGAGACAACACCAGAAATCTCAAATTCAACAACAATAAACTCACTGATGAGGAACTAAAAAGTTCCTATATCCAAAATTAAAAACTATTTCACTTACTGTAGCTGTCAGTTGCGTGTCTGCAGGGGTGAAGTATGGCAAGGCGGGAGGGGGGTGTGTCGGCTCGCGCTTTGAACACGGAGGTGCTAATAACGAGGCGTCCCGCTGCGCGCGCGCCCCGCTGTGCGGGAATGTGGGGGAAGCGATGCGGTACACGTATCTTGTAAATTGTAAACGTGGGTAGTTTTGGATTAAGTTGTTGTTGGGTGTGATGTTAATAGTTTCGTATACCCTTCGTTGTGATGTTTGTAGCAAACAATTTAAACTTTTTCCTGCTTTTAAAATGGGATTATATTAGCAATGTTTCTACCGAGATGCTTACTGGTAGGGATAAAGATGTACAAATGACAGCCGGGACCAGCGGCTTAAAGTGCCTTCCGAGGCACGGAGGAAACTCGGTATGTAATGAGCGGTCACCCATCCGCAGACCAACCTAGGCAAGCACAGCTTAACCTAAAGATCGACCCCGAGTGGCTGTTATTATTTAGCCACGAGCTCCTCCTAGCCGTACGCAGCTAAATACGAATATTTATCATGGAGCGACTGCCTATCTGACCTCCACAATAAAATTACTGAAAACAAACAAAAAAATGCAAAATAATTTATTGAAATACTAACTGTACCCGTGGCTTTTCGTGACCTAAGATTCTTTTGATCCCAGTCATTAGACACGAATAGAAGTAATAGTATATTCTCAGAAATAAATTAAGAATACCTTATTGTCATTCATCAAGAATAAAAAGATATTTTTGAATTATTTATTATTTCTATTATTATTTAAATATTATATGATCTCAACATCCAACAACAGCCTACCTCACCCTACTCTAAGTAAGATATCTGGGCCGCCGGTCTCTATTAAGTATAATCACACGATAGACTTGCGCCTGCGCTGCTCCGGCTCTACACGAGTTGATTAACGACCGCACCGGACTCTACCGAGTGTTGTGACTACCCTATGTGTTAGGTAATTAGCTATTTATTATATTCTGGTGTTCTATGTGATTTGATGAGATAAACTAGGCTTGTATTTAAGTGAGAAATTTACCTCTGAAACAAAACGTGATCAGTAGTTCAGTACATCATAACCGCGTTCAGAACCGTGATAGTGTCTTTACAGGGTTGAAGCGCCACCGAAACGAGCGGTTACCCCTCCCCCCACATAATTATATTTTTTTCCGAAATAATTAAAAAAAAAATGTGCTGTTTACATTTTACCGACTAGGTATTGAACTTTTGTGGCAACGCTCTTGTGGCGAGTCTCTTAGGTACATTGCCAGTTAACAGCGTTGAGAAGGAGTTTTTGACGCCATTTTTAAGTTTATTGTTAACTTAGTTATTTTAAATTATACATGTATAAAATATTTAGCTAATAAAAGCATCTTCCCCTTAAAAAAACATTTGTAGGAAACAGCAGTTTTGTTTTTTGTGACCAATGAAAAATTAGGCCAAATAATAATAAATAGGGCCTACTATTCCGAATTGGTTCAACATAATCAAGAACAAGTAATAACTCCCACATTTCACTGCATAGAATATCTAATTAAATTGTGCTCATAAAGAATATAGCAATTTTTTTTTTCTATTTGGGCAAGTAATCATTAACAGTTTTTTTTTCAAGTTTTAATTCTTATTGAGCTACACTCTGTTAAAAACCAGTAGCAGACAAAGTAAATTAATTGTTACTGGGTTTTTATTTTCTTAGCCTATAGTGTTCCACAGCTGAACAAAGGCAGCCCCATAGCCTTCCATTCTTCTCTCTGTGTTTTCTCCGGTAATCTGTCACAAATGTCAGTCGTCACACCAGCGTTTTCTAGGCCTCCCTCGGCGACGACGCCCGTCTTCTGGCTCCCACTGCGTGACGACTCTGGCCCATCAGCCCTGATGCATTCTACAGATATGAAAAACCAACTTGGTTTGGTGAAATAACGCATTACTTATTATTTTCAGGTAGTCAGATACCTTATTTATACTCATCTAGATTACCTTTATCCCAGAAAACGTATTAAATTAAACATGAACGGAACCGTAGACTACACCTAGTTACTTGGCGTAATCTAAAATAATAATAATAATGTATCTATTTGATCGCGGTGAGAGGCACTCGCGTTATTGCGCAGACGCACAGTTTACGCTTTCCAGGGAACGATTGATTAACGGTTTTGAAATGAAGAAGCTTATTACGATACTAGCTGGTGCCCGCGACCTTCGTTGGCGTGAAATTATTATAAAAATATGCTTCCGACTTTGTTTACAATTTCATGATTTTTTTGTTTTGCACGGAACCCTAAACCGTTTTCTAAAATAAAAGTAAGTTACTCCTTATAATATCAGCTATCCGCCAGTGAACGTTCCGTACTAATCCAGCCAAGTCGGTGACTAGCCGGCACAAACAGACAGGCAGACAGACAAAAATAGAAAAAAATGTGTTTTTGTTATAAGTACCGTATATAATTTCATATATTATATTCAGTAAAAAGCTGTTTTTGAAATTACAAACAGACACTTCAATTTTATTTATTTGTACAGATAAGCATCCTTTACACCCAATAACATACATAACATCACGCCTGCATTTTTCCGAAGACGAAGAAGATGTATACCTTGCAGTACACCCACATTTCACTAGCTATGTTTAAATCACATGTAAAAGGAGCGAGCCTATTGCTATTAACTGGGCACGAAATTCCGACTCCGTGGCTGCTACTGAAAAAACCCTAATAGAAAAACCCAATAACACTTTTTCTAACCTGGTAATCGAACCCAGAACCACACAATCAGCAGTGGCCCTTACAACCATTAAACCAACGAAGCAAGCGATGCACACTTTACAGTTTCCAAGGAGGAAACGATTAATTAACGACCCTCAGATGAAGAAGCTTATTACGACATAAGGAACTTTAGTATCATTTCATACCTAATACATAAAGAGTGTAAATACACCCTTAACGAAACCGAGAGGCACTTTTTCTTCCCGTCACTATGATATCTTTTTTTTACTATGAACCATACCTTCTAGTTACGATTACGAAGACATTGGAGGTCAAAGTTTCAAGTTTTTTTAAATACATGTTTTTATTTTTATAACTGTACCCATCAGCACAATGTTTTGATTTCTAAAAAGTCATTACCCAGCAATAATTTTTGCGTCGCGTTACTTAGTTTGATATACAGAATGCTTGGTTGACGGCTTCGTGAAGGATCCGTTTACACCTTGTGTAAAATATATGTAATTTACTTCTTACACTAACTAGATATCCCGATGCTAGATTAATAAGCCTACCTACCGAATCTTTTTACTGGCTATATCGGAGATTAAATTATTTTGAAAAGTCTCTTTATTTTAAAACCTTCAGCTGGAAGGATAGTTTCTTAGACTTCCAAATAGCAATCGTCGATATATTCTATTTTCTGTTCGTGTAGTGTTGTTACAGATCCATAGGAAAAGTATCTCCGTGATGGTGTTATCCGTGTTTGAAGAACTCGGCATTTTTGCCTTGTACTCAAAGGTGGAATTTCATACTGAACCCAGTTTTCGTGATCCGTTCATACATATCCGTGGAATGCGTTTGTGTATTAATACCCAAAATATGAGGACATCCACAAGAGAACCAAGGTTACCGACGTAGCCCGAAGAATAGCCAAACTTAAGTGGCAGTGGGCAGGGCACATTGCTCGCAGAACGGATGGCCGATGGGGCCGGAAAGTTCTGGAGTTGCGACCGCGAACTGGAAGACGTTGCGTTGGAAGGCCTCCCACTAGGTGGACCGATGACCTGGTGAAGGTTGCAGGGATTCGCTGGATGCGAGTCGCACGGGACCGTTTAATGTGGCGACACTTGGGGGAGGCCTATGTCCAACAGTGGACGTCTTTCGGCTGAAATGATGATGATGGTGATGACCCAAAATATATGCGTGAGATCCAATGCTTTGCCAAACAAATCGTGTATAGAAACCAACAGGTTAATTAAGTTTTTCTTAAAAAACATCTATAAAAACTATTAAACTAACTCGTATCAAGTCTGATTACAACAGTGTTGATGAAAATCACTATAATTAACACATGAATATAAATTATAATTTAATCTTATATCTATTACATAAAACACGTATACATAACGAGTAAATAACTACTTATCTAAAACCAAACACATAAAAATGTTAATCTTTCTCACCTTGGCTGATCAATTAAATTCAATTCTATGTGTTTAGTAATCGCAACAGTTCTAAACAAGAATATAACTAGCTTTTTCCCGAAGCTTTACCCGCGTGGAGTTTGATAATTATTCCACAGAAATATACTACCGGCATAAAATATTTTGCCCTAACGACTCCTAACCCAGGTCTTGGTTTACCTGTGACACATTTTTGTTTCAAAATCGGTTTAGTCGTTAAAGCATGAAAAGGTGACAGACCGTCATCATTCTCCTGCCCTTATCCCAATTTATTTGGGGTCGACGCAGCAGAGGTAACAGCGTAGGCGAGAGCGGCGGTGGCCCAGTGGTGGCGGCCGCGACTTACGAGCAGTAAGTCGTGGGTTCGAACTCAGCTAGGCGCATTACTTTGTGTACTTTATTTCATCACCACTGCTCTCAAAACGGTGAAGGAAAACATCGTGAGGAAACTGGCATGTCCTAGAACCAAAAATTCGAAGACATCTACCAACCCGCACTGGGCCCGCGTGTTGGATTATAGCCCATTCCTTCTCACAGAGAGGAGGCCTGTGTCCCAGCAGTGGGAACATTATAGGCTGATTATGCGTATGCTTATGTGACGCAGCATGTCTTCTTCTTCCAAACTTCTCTTTTACTCGCCATCTCAGCAGTTACCTCCGTTCTAGCCATATCAGCCATCCACATTCATACTCAAAACTGCAAAACAGACCGATAGACAGAAGTAATTTGGCATTCATTATATTGGTATGCATAAATGTCTAATCAATCTTGATCAAATGAATACCAATTGCGACCAGTGTGTAAATACATTGGTGCCGCGGCCCTGGTGATGAGGAAGTGCCATTGGGGTTGATGGCCAGGTTGATCCAAGTACTACCATGAGCATAGGCCATAGCAGGGGTCAATGCTACTCGTAACACTCCAGATAGTTTTGCTTTCAGCATGGAAATTATGTTTTTCTTACTCTTCCTGGCTCCAGGACAGTAAAATTTTATTATTACAAAATATTTAGTTATTAGTCCTTTTGGCGCAGTGGCTGAGCTATTGACTGCTACGCTGCGTGTCCCGGGTTCCATTCCCGCACGGAACAAATATTTATATGGCCTGCAGGTAGCTGTTCCGGGTCTGGCTGTTTGTACATGTGAGTTTTAAATTAAATGTTTGTAAACGGATCCACGATACAATTCCAAGTGTTGAGCAAAGTTTTTTATATGTTAAAATTGTTTCTCTGGGACTCGTCGAGCGCTTTTCTGGCGATCGCCACTGTTGATTCTGGATTTTAGATGATCCAGTGTCTGAAGATCCTTTCTGCTACGTTAAGGGTATTTTTACACCCATTATTATGACCTTGTTGCCATCGCGGGTATACCCTGGATGAGGTTGGCACAGAAACGTGGAGATGGGCTCAAGCAAAGAGAGGCCTATACCCAGCGGAGGTTGGAGTCAGGCTGTGATTTTTCCAACCACGTCAGAAGCATAATCAGCCGTTAGAGAACGTTTCAGAGTTTTCTTAAAATAAAAATCGACTTTTCAAAAATCAACGCAATGTTTTAGTGCAAGTTCCATTTACTGCTTTTATTTTTACATTTTCAATTTACTTTTTTTTTCAATTCACCTACTATTTTTTACTTTTTTTTATTTTTGGTTTGGTCTAAGTATAGTCTATCTAATCTACAAATAACAGCATCTTAAATAACATCAACATCAGACTTAACTACAATGCAGTTGTAGCTTGCAGCTTCTATCAGGGCGTGCAATTTGCAAGAAGTGAGTAATGTATTACCGCTTGCAATTGTAGCAATCGATCATAATTTATGCTCACTTTTGCAATGTAGGTATCAACTGGACCATAAACTCGTACAGGTATACTGTTTCAATCATTAGGTCCCAGCTCAGACACATACATTTCGAAGTCCCTTGTGTAATGAAATATTTATCATTTGCCATATTTGTACGAGATCTACTTACGAAGAGTTCATACTTGGCACTGGATATATTACATAAACAACATCACGCCGGTAATCTTCGTAGGTTTAGGCAGAGGTGTACTCTATAGTATACCCACATCGCGCCAGCTACGTTACGTACGTTGATAATCCACACTTTTTTTCTTTATCAATATATATACAACATGTAACATAATTAACGCACATCCTGTATTTAATTAGTTTGTTCAGAATCGTTTACTGAATCGATTTCTATAATTTTTATTATAGGTTTTTTTTTTTCCAAAAATAATTAAAACTACGTAAATTACAGTAAAAACTCGTTAACTCGTTTCGAACGCGAGCGAATACCTACTAGGCTAACAAGACCCTCATACCTACGTGTGCGACTGTCTGTGTTCGTGGATTTGTACTGTGACCACAACATTCTTCCGGAATTAGTATAACTAAATCAATCAATAATCAATGCTCATATATGTTTAACTAAAAATTCAGTGTATGTATTATGATTATAACATAATATACTAATTGGGGTGTCTAAGGGTGTGCGTTAATTACGTTACATGTTGTATATATTTTTTTCTAATTACTCATTCATCCACTACTAAACAAAGACTTCTCATGGTTTATTTTAGTCTCTTGTCCTTTGCGACTATGACAGAGATAATTATTTCCGCTTTGTCAAGCCTCGCAGAACCAAAGTCCTTACAATAACAGATATATCAGGTAAAAGCTATCAAAAACTTGATCCGTCAAAGAAAACAACATGAGACTCATACAGAACTCTTAAAACAGCAAGAATAAGGACCATAACACCATTCTCTAGATATAAAACGCCAAACAAAAAAAAAAGAGTACAGTCGTCACAAAAAACCGCGCACAAGAATGCAGCTCGACGTACATTGTAAAGCGAAATTGTTTTACTGACGACACGTCTAAAACACCCACAGTCGTTCTCCATTGATTGAGCCATCGCAGACGCTATTTCAGCGGGTTTACGCATCTTACTAACTTAGCTTTAACACTGGGAAAATGCACACGAAGCTCGTAAAGCTGAAGGGATAAGGTTGGTAATTCGTTGGAGGTTTGAAAGTACAAGTTAGAAAGGATGTTGGTATTCCTGAAGTATGTTGTCGTAACTCAGATGTACAGTCGGAAACTATTATTTGTTGCGGTTCCCTTACATTGTATTCGTGAGTTAAGGCTTACAGTTTTCCGTTTATGAAATGAGAAAGTTTTAGTATTGCACCCGCAATGTATCTTGAATTGTGGAGATTACGTTTTTGTGTTCTTACGTACTATTAAAATTTATGTTTGGTTTTATGTATTAAACCAGAGATCATTTAAAACAATCTTGACACTTGCTTGATGGCTTCAACATTTTAAAAAATACGATCTTCTTCTTCTTTATTGTGCTAGTACCTTACCTGGTGTCATAGTTTTAATGCCGCCCATGGGCCTCTGACGTGGCTTTACAAGCCGAAACCGTCGAGAATTTTTATTTTTTTTTATTTTATTAATTTATAACCTTAGGTAGGTTATAAATATACTTACAGTTTACACCACACATACAAGTTATTGGTTGAACATAAAAATCAAAATAAAAAATAGTAATAAAATTAGGAAGCAAACAATATGGTAGACGTGAAGAATAAATAAAACATTTCAATATCTCTCAGACATGCTGGTTTCCTCATGACGTTTTCCTTCACCGAAGCAAGTGATAATTAAATGAAACTACGATCTCAATTAGGCAGCTACCGGATTCTTCACCTGTTGCTACGCAAACCGATTTCATAATTACCCGCACATCTGTTTATTCACGAGCTATATTAATAACGTGTTGATTTAAACACGTATATCAGCAAAAAAATCGTCAATCATAACGTCTTCCTTCCCTCATTTGCGGCAATAATTCCGAGTTTAATTTACTCACTGATTGAGCGATCGTATAAAACAACATGCCGATGAAGACATCAAATTGAAAACCATCAACAGTAACCGCGCGGTAATAATGTGGCTTTTATTACCTTGATATATTGCCTGTACAAATCGTGATTACACTAGTGAAAATGTCGTTTCAACAAAACACTGTATTAAAAAAATGAATAATGACTTCTTTGCCGACAACGTCATTATAACGCGCGGTCACCGGCTCGCGAGAGATTTCTATCTGACTGTACACATGACTAGCACACAACATAAAACCAACCTTATCATTTACCAAATAAAGCTTATTTATGACATCTTCTACACATACTACAAAGTTTTCATTCAAATTCAATGTTTAAAATTCACAGTTTTAAAGTTCATTTTCCCATGGAGAGGATCCTCACATAAATCGCGGTGAGCACACAGAATTTCCACTTGATTGTTGCATGGCGAATCGGATTGACAGGTAAGAAGGTTATTATTATCACATTTTACTTAGAGTACATGCATTTACATAAAACGCGGTGTAATTTGTAGCAATGTTTGGTATCGTTATAATGTGAAGTAGTCAAATAATTACTTTTTTTCGTACACAGTTCGTTATAATGAATGAATATTTTATTTTTAGTTATATTATGATTGTAGGTTCAAAATAATGAAAATCTGTTTGCTTACTTTAAATTCAGTGGAATATGAAACTAAATAACTTATTTTAGAATGCAATTTGAACCGCGGCCCGTGGATATCGCAACGCGAAAAATGTAAAAGACTTAGGTAATTCTTACGCAAATCGACTTGCATAATTATTAAAAAAAAAACTTATTTTACTCACATTCACAATGATAGCTTTCTAGTTCTTCAATTAAAGCTACTTTAGCCAAACGTTTCGAAGACCGACAAAAAATTCTTAAAGTTACAAAAAGAAAAACAAGATGGCGACCAAAGGACTCTCTGCTTCAAGAATTCATTCTAATACGCAGAACCCTAAAAGGGAATTAAATGACAATGTACAAGTACAACACATGTCACACGAGTGCAGTTTAAAATTACTCGCACATACTATGTTACAACAATGTTATTGTCAACATTTAACTAGATACAACCACAGATAATATAATACTACGATACAACTATGTATTTGTACAGGTTAAGGGGTGTTGGACTTAGCAACTGTGCTTTAGTTGATCTTAGCTTACAATGTTGGGAAATAAGTTAGTGCTGCAAATCGTCAAAGTTCTCAGATCTAATAAGGAAAAGTATTTTTGATCTAAACAAACAAATACGATTGAAGTGTGTGTTTGTAATATCAAAATAACAGTTTTTTGCTGAGCGCATCTGAAAATATATAAGGTCTAACTATTCATACACGAAATATTTTCAGGGAATCATCTTACGGCTATAACAAAGTCATTTCAAGGGATTTTTTTTTATCTGAGTATATTTTTATAAAAATAAATAATTTAAAATTACTTGACCCACAAAATAAATCTGGCTCCTTATTTTTAAGCATCCATTACGGTATTTTACTACGTCGTATTTACCTATTGTCATTGTTAGAATACGGGAGAAAAGGTTTTATGAAAAAAGTCTCAAAAAATTTTGGCTACTTCTGTTTGAGAAAAAGGATTTGGGTTCCCTGTGTTAAAAACCGAAAGTAATATTTTTATAATAATTTCATGCGGAAGAAGGTCGTGGGCAATAGCTAATCATCATCATCTGCCCAGCCTTTTCCCAACCATGTTGGGGTCGGCTTCCAGTCTAACCGGATGCAGCTGGATACTAGTATTTTACATGGAGCGACTGCCTATCTGACCTGCACAACCCAACAACAACAACAACTACAACAACAAACTCTACAACTACAACTCTCTACTACTGTGCAACTACTGGATAATACGATACCCCTTAGTAAGACTGGTTGTCAGACTGCGGGCCACTGACTACCTAACGACTGTTAAAGATCTACAAATGACATCCAGGACCAACAGCTTAACGTGCTTTCCGAAGCACGGAGGAAACTCGGTATATAATAGGTGGTCACCCATCCACAGACCAACCTAGGCAAGCACGGCTTAACCTAAAGATCGACCCGAGCGGCTGTTATTATTTAGCCACGAGCTCCTCGTGCACAATAGCTAGTATAAAACTAAATTAAAAACACCTTCTGTACCACCCATCATCCAAAGACAGTCATCTGCCTAGCCTTTTCCCAACTATTTTGGGGTCGGCTTCCAGTCTAACCGGATGCAGCTGAATACTAGTATTTAACATGGAGCGACTGCCTATCTGACCTCCACAACTCAGTTAGTACTAGGTAATACGAAAGCCTTTAGTCACACTGGTTTTCAGAGTTTCAGGCCACTGACTACCTAACGACTGTCAAAGATCTACAAATGACAGCCAGGACCAACAGCTTAACGTGCTTTCCGAGGCACGGAGGAAACTCGGTATGTCACCTATCCACAGACCAACCTAGGCAACCACGGCTTAGACTAAAGATCGACCCGAGCGGCTGTTATTATTTAGCCACGAGCTTCTCGCGCGCAATAGCTAGTATAAAACTAAATTAAAAACACCGTCTGTACCACCCATCATCAAAAGACAGTATTCACTAATTATCTACTAACATCACAACAATCCCAAAGCGTGTCGATAATGATCAAGTCGTCACTACATCAGGCACAGTCAATCAGTCATACAGCCTGTCTAGTATGTGCTATCTACGTGTAGTGTGTAACGAGTATATTGAGTGTTGCCATACTGGATGGCACTGATGGAAAGGCAATTGAAAACGGTATTGTTACTGCTAATGACCGACTGTCGGGAATGTCTGCGAGGCTTTTACTGATACAGTAGGCCTATAAACTCCTTGACCATACGCAGAAATTTTCATATACAGGGTGTAACAGAAAGGGTGTTGTCATATGAAAGGATATGCTGCAGACCATCAAACTGAACAACTTTCTCCTTGGGTCCAAAAACGTAAATGCGAAAAAATTATCAGCTGTCCCATACAAAATTTCAATACCTACTCGATCCAAATGTATGGGACGTCTTGTATTGACGAGTTGCTAGCGCGCCGCCTAGATTCAGATCGATGTTCTGATGTTTCCTTTTGTGAGAATTCTACAAGGGCGTGCCCAGACTATACAGAATGTAAAATTTTAGCGGGCAGTAAGGCGAACTATCTTAACCATTGCAGTTACACGAAAATTGTCTTAGGACACTATCCATATTTCAAAGATTTCAATTTTATTTTATTTTTTGTATTTCAGTTTCATAATTTTTTTCTAAGGACCTGCAATAATTTCCTACGAAATTTATGGGAAAGGTTATTTGCAATTTTTGACTTTTTTATTACTGCAACTTGGGTTGGTTCCATAGAAGTTTTTGATCAGTATTAGAAACAGAATCGACAGGCATCAATAAAAAAAAAATGTGTAAAATGAACATTTTCTTGTTATTTTTTTTTTTTTGAAAATCTGTGAATAGGGATCAAAATTTTACGAAAAATTATAGATAGTCTCCTAAAACCATTTTTGTGTAACTACAACGGTTAGGGTTGCCCCGCTGAAATTTCCACCCTGTAATTGCACTTTAACTGAATTGTAGATTCCTGGAAGCATCTGGCGATAGACACAAATTGATAAAGTGAGAAAACAGTTTTGAGTTCAATAACTTTCCGTATTTGTACGAGTAACAGGGCTGAAACTTATAAAAAAAGCGTTTTTTTTTTTAAACCGACCTACATGTACCGCAAGGCAACTGACATCTCAGTTCGTGTAAGACCTAAAACAGCAAGTCTCCGTCTATATCTCTTCATCATCGGACTAGGCTTTTCCCAACTATGTTGAAGTCGGCTTCCAGTCTAACCGGATGCAGCTGATTACCAGTTTTTTTACATGCAGCGACTGCCTATCTCACCTTCTCAACGCAGTTAGTACTGAGTAATACGAAAGCCTTTAGTCACACTGGTTTTCAGAGTTTCAGGCGACTGACTACCTAACGACTGTCAAAGATCTACAAATGACAGCCGGGACCAAAGGCTCAACGTGCTTCCCGAGACGGAGACAACTTGATATATAAACGGCAGGAGCAGCCTAGGCAAGCACGGCTTAACCTAAAGTCCGATCCGAGCGGCTGTTATTATTTCGCCACGAGCTCCTCCGACAATATTTAAGGCACTATAATTTTCAAACAGTCCCCCGAACCACAATAGAGACATCAGTAGACTCAACCAAATCGGACGCACCGAACCGATGAGGTTATGTTCGTTAAACCTTCACATATAATTAAGGAGGCGAGCTGGCTTCGCTAAAACACATAAATCATAATAATTTAATGCGGGCCGAGCCTTTCCCGCGCCGGCACCGACTCAACAACGTTTTTTCCTGAGTTACGACCGAGCGAGCATCTGCGCTTCTTTCCACTCTAACCCGAAATGACTTCGGGAATTGACAGCTTTATAAATATAAGAAAGGGCTCTCGTAGCGAACGTGCCATCGGTATGGAAACGCCTGTGAGTAATGACACGCGGCCAGACGATAGCCTTTCAATTTTATGATTGCCTGGTCCCGAGCGGGCTGTTTTGAATGGCTAATTGAACAGTGTGAATAAAATATATCCTTAATAACAGCGTTAGTTGTTTACCTCTAGTTTATTCGAATTTTATTAATACTTTGAAGGGTTATGGGAGTAAATTAAGTTGGAATTTTAACAACTACGTTTGAATACTAGAGAAAAAAGGTTATTTTAAGAATACCTCAAATAATCTGACAGCTTTTAACACCTCACGGAGAATTCTTCTTTTTACCTTGACCACCGATTTTCCATAATATTTTCCATTAATACCTATGGTGTCACGCCGTCTAAAAAGGCAGCGCAATATTAATTTTGTCCAACAACCTTGTAAACAAAGCCGCCAGCAGTAGCTTATTTTTTATGAGATATTGATTTATTACGTTCTTTAAATGTATTTGGCAAATTAATCACATAAAAAAGGTGCGATTGATTCGAATGAATGAGCCACACCTATGTAGGAATAACTTAAAATAGTTGTCAACTTAGAATTTTGGCGGTTTTTTTACTCTTTCGTCACACGCACCACACCTTGGCTATTTATCAATGAAACACTTTATTTCTAAACGCCGAATTCTGCTTAATTTCGAAACCTGAACAAATATACTCGAGTCCAGCATTAAAAAACCGAAGATGTCATTATTAAATCCTATTGTAAAACCGCCATTCATAGAAAACACATTCATCAAAATGGGGTAACGAAAAAGTAATTTATAGCCGGCACATCCCTAACCCGAGCTTGTAAATCTAAAAACAAATAAGAATACAATCAATAAGTGTTAAAATATGTTAATATGTTAATTCTGAAGGCATTAAATAACATATACTCTCGTTCCGTGACATCGGACAAGTACGAAAGATTTACTACCTATAAACGAATTCGGGCCAGCCGTCCGCTCAAATTAATATTTATACATATAGAAATCTATTCAAATGGCATATGATATATGTTGCTTGTAACAAATAATGCAGTTAACACTTTGCCTGTTTATTCTTTGGCAGGCTTCGATTGTGAAAGAAGCGATAAATTGTTGTTGATTGTTTGATATTAAGAGCGATAGAACAATCTTACGGAGGTGATAAGGTCGGCACCGTTGTGTCCTAGGCCCACGTGTTAACTAAAAAAAAAGTAAGTTTATTTGAACAAGGACTTTACACTGAACAAGGACACTCCTACTAAAAGGGCAGGGTGGTACATTTGATTGTCGTCCACCAAAGTGTTGTTAAAAAGTTATCTAGTTAGTTGTACAACAAAATAATTAGACATATATCTTCTAATCCTCTAACGAAAGCCACGGAATAGTCGCATCGGCATTTTTGACTCGAAGACCAACGCCACATTTCCTGTTCTGTATTTTTCTTACGGCTTTTTTTCCTGTTTTTCGCCCATCTTGGCGAGGTCTTATTCATAAGAGCCTATATACGAGATGGCTAAGTAATACCCTATACTATTACATAAATAACGAATGTGAAAAGCACACTCCTTCGGTTACCCCACCACGATTTTTAACCACAACCAATATAATTTTATAATGTAAACAATTTCTTAAAAACTTCTTGAAAAAAAACCAAGAAAACGTACAAAGGTGTCAAAAATATTAATCTCCATTCCGATAGTGGTACCTACAAAATGAATTGTCATACTGTATCTTTTAAGTGTAGCCGATATAAAAATGATAGTAATTTTTCACGAGTTTAAGCTGTCCACACCATTAGTTATTATTTTATATTTTTAGTTTTCGTGTTTTTACCGTTGTGACCCTATTAACACCTGGCATATATATTATTACGTATTATAAGTACTTGGGTGAACTTACTACTAATAGTTTTTAAAGCGCGATATGTTGAAATCTAAGGATTAATTTTTTAAGTCGATTAAAACTTTGGCGTTTTAAATCAACATTAATCACCGAATCAATTGTTTTAAGTACTGTTTCTGGGGCTATATTTTAAAGTTAATGATACCTGTTGCGAAAATAATATCTACAGTGGGGTACCTACGGTATTTTTAAACTACACATCGACAGTGTAATTGCTTGAATTTAGAGCCTTTAAGTGATAAATCAGTGTAACAAATTATCACTTCCTGTCTCAAATGTATTCCACTTTAATATTTTTTTGCAATACTACCCATCTTTCGACAGTAACATAGTTGTAATCGAAAACAGCAATAACCGAATACCTGTAACCGATTTCGACAGCATCCCTAATATAATAAAAAAAAACTGTGAAGTAACATCTTTTTTTCATCTCGGCAACTTAATTTACAGTAAATCACTGGGTAATTTATTCAATTTTAATTAAATACCTGGTCATCTAAGCGTGGATGTCCATAACGAAGACAAATCGTTACGTGTTTGAGCTCATTAACGCGCCGCGTTAAAATTCATAATGAGAATATCGAATATTCAATTAATTAATAATGTTATCGATAGTTCGTTACACGCAGGGTTGCCAGATGTTGGAAACGGGAATATAGGTATGGTAGTTTTTTTAGCAAAATACTCTTTCTTTCAATTGTTAAAACAGAGCTGCGTAACAATTTTGGTGTACTTTCATGCAATTAATGTTTTGAATTTGATATTGATAATGTTAATCTTCTACATTTAAATAAATAAAGTTAAGTAAGTACCTCATAAATATTTGAACAGTGCCGAAATGCACTAAATGATATAAAAGTCTTTACTTTTTTTAGTATTTTAAAAATCGTCCTTTGACTAATTATAAAATCGTTCTCACTGCTTCGTTGATCAAGTGGTCGCAAGCGCAACTGCTGAGCATTAGGTCCTGGGTTCAATTCCCGGGTCGGGCAAAGTGTATTGGGTTTTTCTATCAGGAATAACTCAGTAGCAGCCACGGAGTCTGGGTATTTGCCCGGTTGATGGCAATAGGCTCGCCCCCTATTACACGAGACTTAAACATAACTAGCGAAATATGGGGTACTATTAGTACCTCTGTCTAAACCTTCGAGGATTACAGGGTGATGTTATTATAATATTAAATTCTTTCAATCAATTTTCACTAATTATTTTATATTTTTTGAAAGGTTTTTTATCCTACGTAATTATGTGGTTGACATTCACACATCAGTGTCATTGTCCCACATAGCAGCCCTACAAACACCCCGCGGATTCGATTCGGTCCACACTCAGAGTTATTTTAAATCTATGGTAATTCATACTAATCAAGCCTCTTTGAGATCGTATATCTATCTAATTAAGAGGTCCCATTGAAAATTTAATTTACAAGGCATTCTATTGAAAACCAGAAAAATATTATTAATACCCAATCAATAAGAGATGAAATATTTAAGAGTGTTAAAAATTAACTTCATCGCTTCGTATCTCAGGAATGTCGATGGTGTTATGAACTTATGATGTTAAACACATCAACAACTTAGTTGTACTTTAGTACTTCTCGTAATATAGACTATAGGAAACATAAATTATTAATTTCTAGTGGAGATAAATACATTGAGCGAGCGAAACTGGACTAATTAGAAACTTTATGTTGAATTCATTGAAATATTTTAATAGCTGAGCCTAGTTAAGGTGCGGTTTCATGGAGTGGTTTTTATTTTATTTATGGTAGATAGCTGTGGCGAAGGTTCCGTATAACTCGATTCCTACCGGCTTCCCTTTGCAAAATGGCATGGTCAGTAATTCTATAGACAAATAATATAATCACATTAAAGATATGTACTCCGGCTTACCTCTTACAAAAACTGACCCTTCGCCGCTGGTAGATAGTGGAATATTCATCATCCTAACAACAAGGGCAGGTATTTCAAGCATTCTATTGTTTACTTCGATGCGAAACAACGAGTGTGAGACCTTAGTAAAAACACACACACTTTTTAAAGATATACTTTCCTTTTTTAGGACAAATTCCTAACACCAATAAAAGCACGCAACCACAAATCAAACAATCTACCTCAAAAACATACCTTTAGCGATATTTTTCGATTTCCTAAACGTGCAATTATTGATTCTCACACTATAATTATCCTCAGAAACAATATTCGAAAAATCGCAGCAACCAGTCGAACCTCTAAATAGGCGCAAGCAAGGAATGCGGGGAACAAAGATGGCGTCCTACAGACACGCGAACAAGCAATAAAGCAAATTCTAATCTATTCGTAAACGACTATAAAAACAAAAAAAATGTCGTGCTAGCTTCTGTGACAGATCTTATCTTAATTACACGAGATGGGCCCGTTTTTAATAGAATTGCTTAGTGACTTTAAATTAGGTATTTATCAGAAAGTTTTGACTTGTGGCTTTGAACACTACATTTTAAAATTTAATTGTGTTGTGTGTGTGTGTGTGTGTGTGTGTGTTGTGTGTGTGTGTTATGTGTGTGTGTTTGTGTATTTAAATAAATAAAAAGAAGAATATTCGTACATTTTTTTAAATTTGAGAAAGGGAACTAAAACTTGGTTTGTAAAAAGAGACTTTCAAGACAACTTCACAAGCATTTAAATTATTAGTTATGAAAAGCTCAAAGTGAAGGTGCTTTATCAATAATTTAATAAAAGAAAGTATTAAATATTTAGTCACTTTCTACTATCTATCAGTACAACCGGGTCAGTCTGCAAACTTTGTAACAATAATATGTTTCACTGCACTGCAGTCAACACGTTGTATTGTTCATTTCTGCATTCTTGTTTTTTCCGAAGCTTTTCACCGACATGTTTTATGGGTTCAAACGTTTGTGGTACTGTCATCAAAGGTAGGTAAGGATTGATTAGTGATGAAAGATTATTGAGAATATCTGATGGTATCTTCGTAATGAAACAATATTATAAGTAAGTACCTAAGTATTGTTGCAGGAACACAATGACATTGGCAACACGAAACTTGTCAGCTATGTTAAAATATTTAGGAGTTTATTCGGTCAGAGTGTCGCCTTTATATCTTAAACAGTATTGTAGTGTAACTATTCAATAGATATAGAAACACTGTCTCACAGCTACAAGTAGTCAGGTAACTGTCACTAATGACAACTGTCAGTCAACACTAATGGCGGGAAGTTGGAAGGTGAAGCGTACCCTGAACTGGGGGCTTGGTGGTGTGGTGAGCCTGTGATATAGTTAGTTAATTGTGTTATCAACCTATTAGGCAGTTACAAGAGGATACTCTACAAGTATAGTTAAGAATATAACCCAATGGTTTTAAAAAATCCACCTCTTTGCAGTACTTTATGCAGAAAAATATAAGACATCCTTTCTTTAGTACTCGTAGGTTATTTTACCTACCAATAAGCAGGAATGGTTGAAAAAAATGTCCAACTTTACGTACTCTGATTGAATCTGAAGTTCACCAACTAAAGCATTTTCAAACAAAATGGAGAAATAAAAGCAAGAAAAATGTCGTTGACTTATTTACTGAATTTAATAGAACAGCAAGGGTAACTGTCTACATTATAATTTAATATCCAGCCAGCAAAAGCATTTCCAGCCATTAATTTCATTTAAACAAGTTTTAAAAATCGAACCAAATTGAAAAAGGTTTCATTTAAAAAGAGGTTTTAAGTAAACTCGGCCTAACCTCATAAAAGTATAATTCCATTGATGATCACAGGCCGGGTCGTAAAATTTTTAATATTCCTAATACCCTTTAACGGTAGCTTTTCTTGTTTGACACGAATAAAATAATATTAATGGCCGTATCAGGACATGGCCGTTGCCATGTCATGAGCGGAGCAGGCGCGTTAATACGATCGAGAATGAAATAATTTCCTCACTAATCCTAAAAATATATCGACCGTAAATAATCATTCGAATTGCCGCCTGTCCAAACCCTATTACAGTGATGTGGCTAAAGTCGATAAACGATATCGATAATTGTCATTTTGACGATGAAATTATGTAATATGTGGGACCACTTCCAGAAGTTGCTTTAGTGATGAAAATCTTTACTCTAGTTTTGTAGGTAAATGATTATGTAAAATTGTAATGATGGATCTCGATATTACTGAGTTCTTCTTGATGATCTCAGAATAATTAAATGGTCCATTTAATTTAAAGTCAACAAATCTCTTAAGTATGCCCTGTCTAATGAGCCCCTGTCTCATTTTACTTGGAGTCGGTGCAAAGAACTTTCAGTCGGTCATTACTCATCGAATCAAGCAATCTGTGGTTAATCACTAGTCAGCACTACATATTTCGTCCCATAACCACATACATAACCCATCTTTATTATTGTTCTAAAACTAAAAATCATTTTTTTTAAATCGTACAATACAATGATTACAGAGCTTTTCCTTTCATCGATTCATTGTTATATCGATACTACTGTAACTCAATGCGCTACATCCCTCAAAGGTACCCCGCAACCATCCAAATGAGACGTTTGTATAGATTATAATATATTTTCTGCTATTAATGTATTACATGTTATTAAAATATACCCTTTTTACGCGTAACCCTGGCACTTTCTCATTGGTTAACCGTATTAAGTTCTACAACCTTTGAACTTAATCCTACGTGGAAAATAACTAATAAAAATAGTAAGGATCAAGGTTTGAGTGTTAGTTCGTTTTTGTAAGCTGATTTCTTGGAATTAATCCTGCAGTAACTGAAAACGTCCATAGGAAGATTTTATTAAAGCACATCAGGTGGCCTACCATGACTGCTACCATGAGAGCTATACAGATCGTCTAGCGCCATCTCTTTCCCACACTGGAATGACTCCTGCTTTAATAGTAACCCCCCAGGTTTCTCCTGCCCTTAAGCCAATTTATTTGGGGTCAGCGCAGAATGTCTTCTTTCATACGTCTTTATTAATCGTTATCGCCAATGATATTACACATAAAAAGAGGTAGATATCGCACTAGCGCGCGCAAATTGTTGCAAACAAATTCAGACAATTGTCTTAATTTAAGTACTTCAAGCGCAATAGCTATCTCTTTCTGTATCATACGTTTCGCATTATCTATCGCAGTCGTAACAACGTAACGATATTTGAACGCCGATTAGTATGAACGTAGCGTATCTTTCTTTATAATATCATTTTTTAGCGCAGTACACAAACCTTTTCTAGCCATTTCATCTTAAAACCTCGCATTTATCGCGTCTTTGGCTTTCACTTACTCTAATAGCAATCGACATTCATACTTAAAACTTTCCTGACAGTGTCCACCTTTTTTCATCAAAGATCTTCATAAAAAATATAATTCAACCTTTGACCGGATATTCATTCATACCTATTCGGTGAGTAAACACCTAGCTTACCGCAGTTTTACGTTTCACGCAAAGAAATCAAAGAAGCCTTCCTTTTGATCTCTTTTGCACGAAACTACCTGACCACCTGTTATGTCTATTGAAGATCACCCAATGACGGTAGAGAAGAACCTTAGTGGATGAATTTTACATTAAAATTTTGATTAATACCTACTCGTCTGAGGATTTAAACTGACATAATAATGTCCACCTAACAGTTATCCTGCGGTAGAGGTAAGTTGATGTTGTGAAGTATTAAGTACTTACCTCGAAGAGTTATAATTGTTAGGTTCCTATATTGGCGTTATGGTGATTCTATAATATATTTTTGTTCAGGGTGATAATAGTATGACGAATTACCAAAATCATTCGCTGGTTCAGTCAATCTAATTGGATTAACTGAGCTTAGAATAGCTAATAATCGAATATCTAACTGACTTTTGTTTGAAAATTAAATACAGTGCTGAAAACTCCTAATCTGTTTTCGCTAAAAGCACATTATGTATAAGCTTTTGACAGCTCAAATTACTACATTGAAAAAGGAACTAAACAAATGTCGTCGACGCCAGACATACCACAGACAATTTACTTTATTCTAATTTAATCTAAATTTAATAGACACAGAATTAAGGAGATCATGATTAACGAGTTTATTTATCAGCTCAAGTATTTCCAATAAACAAATATTTAACAGCTTTAGTATGAATACTTATAAGGATAATCCCTTAATATAGTCTAATTAGAAATCTTTACGTAAAGTGTCAAACAATCTTCATAATTTACATACTTTTTCTGTATATTTCCTATAAAAACATTTGAATGTAGGTATCGGTTTATAATAAATTATATCATTAGTCTTGTTATTAGAGGTGCTTCTAAACGGGCTATACTTTCCCGGCAATGTGTGGCTGTACTTTTTGGCAACTATTGATCGGCCATCTCGAAAACATTTTATTGCTCCTTTTAGCTGAGCAATCAATGGCTGGGCCATGTATTGCAATAAATCTGCAACTATCTGGCCCATGATTCACACTCGTAAACCGGCTACACAATCAGTCAACAATGGCTGACGAAATGACAGTCGTGGCAGTGGCTTTAAATATTGTTTTAAAAGAAAAACGCAAGATTGTGGATTAGACCTTACTTCAATAGGCGTGAAACTTTAGATAATTTAAGTCAAGAAGTAAGCCTTGACGAAAAATTATTTAGGAACTTTACTAAAATATCAAAGAGTGAAGTCACTCTTTCGAGTTTCTTTTAAACAAAATCGGATCAAAAATAAAAAGAAATGATACAAACATGAGGAAAGCAATGCCAATTGCGTCAGAAACGAAACAGCAATATAATTGGCCCAGCAATATTTCAGAATATTCGAATGTCAAGCGATCGTTAGGTAATATTGCCGGCTACACGTGAAAATGCTTGGCCATACCAAATATGTGTGGCTATGGCCGGAACATTACTGAAATATTGCATAGTCTGGCTGGTATTGCTGGCAATGTTGCAGGCCACTGTGTTGCAGCCACATATTGCAGTAAAATATTGCCCGTTTAGAAGCACCTTAACGGTGTTTTAAAAAGGATGTTTGTAGTACAACTTACTTGGTTAACATTAAGTATTCATGAACGTTCCAATTTCTAACGTTTATGAAACCGTTTCAGACATTTTAGAAATTACCGTAACAACAAACACAATTCGAAACTTTCTCTGTTCATAATAATGCTTTTGTAGATCCTCTTCCTAACAACCAAATATTTCATGTTCTTGAACAACTCCATACAAATTAATGTTCGTTTAGCAGAGAATCACAATAGGAAATGTGTGTTGTATTTTACAAACAGCCAAACACGCCCTATTCTATTCTACGAGCGGTTAATTGAGCAATATAATTTGACACCTCACGGCGTAGTGAATAGCCAATTATTAATATGGGCCCTTGATTAATTGTGATATCAGCATTTAATTTTCGTGTTAACAGTGTGGCTCGCGAGCGCGGCACTGCGCCATTGTGGCCCGCGCGCCTTTGTGTGCCGTGACGTTTCAATTTTGAATAAATTAAATTTCGAACGCTTCATTTTTTCCGAGTCTTTTTGGCTTTACGAACGAAATGAGCTTGCGGCCAGTGTTATAATTTATTGTCGCTTTTGTACTGAAGATAGAATTTTGTTGTTTATGCTATCGTTTCTCTTTTTACCTTTTTTTTGTCGTTATTAATTACGTTACCCTACACAATAGCTTTACCTAGAATTGATGAAACTAATTTTAGAACTCTTAATCTAATGAAATACGTAAGATTAATCATTATGACAATTCGGCGATGGTAAAGGTAAACATTATACACCTGATACCTACTCTTGATCCCCAAACTCATTAGCATACATATATTAAATATGACAGCTTCATGTTATTTGAAGGAAAGGGCAACCTTTTAGCAAAGTCTAGCCTCAAGCAGGTAGGTACCTCATAACCAAAATTATAAAGTACCACCAACTAAATTGAAAATGATGTATCGAACCATTCATCACAGCTTATAAAAGTAAACTTTATTTTTATTTAAATCGACACAATAAAAGAGTCGCCATTAAAAATTGGTTTCAGTTAGCTACTGGCCAATGAGCAGATCCAATTATCGCGTTTATGGCGGCAATTTGGAAGATGGCCGTGCTCGTTCCAAATTTGAAAATTCGAAGCTGGCGTTCGAACCAATGAGTTTTATCCTAATTTTATTGTGCGGCTGTTACGATTAAACTATAATGTTTTGTCGGCAGCACGGGAAATAGATTTTTTAATTTATCGTTTTATAACGCAAGTATATAAATAATGTAAACACCTTTTATTAACTAACTACTTTAAATTTTGATAGCCGAGGCAATATTACTTGATTAATTTTTGTTTTTATTGATTATGAGACGTGTATTAATCTTGTTAGACCTGATGCTCTTCCTGTGTAAAAAATACTATAGTTAGATATAACATGTCTTTTGTAAATATGTGGATCCGATATTGATATCTCAACAGTAACAATTCCAGTCCATTCTCTTTTCTTCAACTATGACTTTTTCCTACTCACAGCTTTCCATTCACCAGCAACTTTTCCTAGCATTATAAGGTCAGAAAATAATAAAATTTAATGCTTTAACATATGTCCTGCGCCTGCTCTGCAACTTTTCTTTCTTTGATGGTCTACAAAAGTTTGACTTTACTTATTCAACACTTGAAGCACAAAGACGAACTTAATGCCACCTTACTTACTATCCTACAAAGAACTATACTTTTCTCATCTGCTTAGCCTTTTACCTATTATTTTGGTATCGGCACGATATCTAGATGGATTTAGCCTTTGAATATGTTAATTTCACGTAGATCAACTAAGTAACACAAACCAATAAGTAAGTTACACGATACTCCCTGTTATCGGAACAAGTACGTAACACTGTTTTCAAGTTCTCAACCACTGCAACTCCTGAAAGCCAGAATCGACAGTGGCGACACCGCCGAGACAACGAAACTCGATGAGTCCCGGAGAAATGGAGAATCGATTTAACTGTGTTGGATCTCGCACCGAAATTACAACAAAACAAAGAGATTTAAAACCGTACACTGTACAGAGCGGACATTGGGAATACAGGATATTTACCATGTGTTTGAACATGGTAATTATCCCGTTTTTCAGTGTTTATGATAATGTGAGGGACCATGTCAATTTAAAAACTTATATTGGGAATATTGTCATACAATAATTTTCATCCCGAACATTTTCGATTTTGAATTTTGACACACGAATGCTACCTGACAAGCGGGCGTATGCCACTAGACAGACCGACTTGTTACTAAGTAGTAACAAGTTTTGAATTACCATTTTCTTCGTCCTGTTCCGTCATAGATATTTGAATGTCTTTGCAACAGAACAAGCGGGGTAGAAAGAAACCCTACATAATAAAAATATCACGTCAAGTAGGGAACAGAACAGAGATAACCAAGATTTTGTAAAAATATTTTGATTTAAAAGTTTCTTGCCCATTCTTCTACATAGAGATCTACACTTTGGAATGTGCAACTGCAGTACTTTCTCAAGTTATTATGCCTTGTGACTGTGACTGTAGCTTCGCTTCTTTTTGTTTTTTTTTTGACATTCAAAAGTGCCTGTGATGGTCTAATTGAAATAAAAACTTTTGACTTTGACTTTCAGAGCTTAGGCTAAGATATCCTTAAACTTATATTGTCACTTACGGGATATCTTTCATGATCATGGCGCTTGCAACAGCGTCGAAATATCGGGAGCTCATAATAATGAATCACGGAAGATACCCCGTGCCATATGACAATATAAGTTTAGTTATAAACCGTGAAAGATTAAAACAGTGTTCAAGATAACCTTGACGGGTAATTACTTCTCATACCAAAGAATCTCATCCCACGTACTCCATATTCCCTGCTCCTAAAAGCCCAAGTACCGTCAACAACACTTTCATCGCTACAAATGTGTTTATAATCACTGGCCGCGCGCCGCCGGCAATTGTGCAGGCGCAGCCTCCGCAGCACCTGCTAGATTGAGATATTTGTCATCTGTAGCTTGTTTCATATTAATGTGAAATGAAATTCAACTATATTTTTGGGGAAATTGAGTTGATTTCACAATGACTTACACTATTGGAAACGAAGTATTTTTTTTGAGCTGTGTCGCCGATTGAACTTTATGAGTGAGCATTAAAGTAGATTTTCCAAAAAACAGATATTGTGTATCAATTTGGAAACTGTCTCACAAACACAGTGTAGACTAAGATATTTGTCGTCTACGTCATTATGTCCTTATATGGGCTCTGATGAGGGACTAATGACAAGCAAGAGGTGCTAATTGATAAATAATTGTGGCTTAAAAGTGTTCACGTAGTAATATTAGCAAGCTTTTAAACTGAATGACGGAGGCAACACACGTTGTGGCGTGCATTGCAAGAGGGAAGAGGACTAGACTAGTAAATCAGTTATCTATGAAAGGCTGGCCCTATAATTTTGTTGGATGAACACATGTTTAGGAACATAATGATAATCCCTACTGCCAGTGATTTGCAAGAAGATTCCATCCGGAAATAAAAACAGGACCGGCGCACCACAATTAAAACTTCAATTCGGTACTGTTAACGAAGCTCTTGGACATTCTTCTTTGAGAAGAGTAGGTAAGGCTGAGGTGTACCCTATAGCACACCCACATTTCGCCAGTTACGTTTAGTCCCATGTAATAAGGGGCGGGCCCATTGCTATCAACAGGGCAGAAATCAAGACTAACAAAAACAACAAACAAAAAAAGAAAAACAACAAAAAACAGGTGAAAAAACACATTAAGGCTTTCCCCGACACGGGAATCGAACTCAGGACCTAATGCTCAGCAGTACCATCTGCGACCAACGACACAGGAGGTAAGGAGGAGCTTTAGAATAAAAACTAGAAGATTCATTTTATATTCTTGCTAAATTGAGTTCAAATTTTAACCATTTCAAGCACATAATTGACACATCACTGACAATTGCAATTGACAATCAAAAGACCGAAACTCAGAGTCACAACAACCAAATCAATTTAGTTCACGCGAACAGATCATTAAAGTTGAATTAAAGCTATTTGTGTAACTCGTTCACCGTGAGAACCGCTCTCCACTCACTCGTTCATTCGTTCACTCGTTCACGATCTGCTAATAGGGTGTGCAAGAAATCATCATCACTCGGATAAGTGACCGATTAGTTCTAATAAAGGTATTTAATGAGCTTAAAGTGCTATAAATGGTTGAAATTGCTTGATAAAATAGCGTGTGGTTGGAATTACGTGGTTTATTAGTCTGATGATGTATGTACGAATAAATTGTTTGAAGAATACAAGCACATGAATTGTTAGGAGATGTTTTAAGAGTATGAAGAACACGGTGTAAAGTTCTTCATCCCCCTTAGAAAACGGTGGGTCCTCCGACCAGACCGGTGTCGGGTCTGTTAGGCTACTTCCCGAGGGTTATTATCGGGTTTTTCCATATGGTATTAAGTCGTGGATAACATTAACATTGCGATTTAGGTTTTTGCTTTTAGTCCTTCAGTTACGTCATAGATGTCGCTAGTGTCCTTTTTGTCGACCTGGTGGCCTACCATGACGTCTTAAAGCAGGAGCCATTCAAGAGATGGCGCTAGACGACCTGTATAGCTCTGCCTCTTTCCCACACTGGAATTACTCCTGCTTTAAAACGTCATAGTATCCCCCCTGATTATGTCCGTTACAATGTCTTAAAGTGTTTGTTTAAAACAATTAATAAATGTGTTAATATTATAGACTGATAATGCAGTCTATAATATTTCGACTATTGAGACGCAGGCCTACTCTCCGTAAAAGAGAATGAGCCGTAATCCACGACTTGGGCCCAGACCCGTTTGGTGTTTGTCACAAATGTCTTCGAGTTTTTCGGTTCTACGACATGCTGGTTTCCTTGCGATGTTTTGATAATTTTTTGACTTTTGTTTTTTGCCCGACAAAAAACAGAAGTCCTCTTCTTTCTAGAGCACCGAGAATGCACGATGTTACATTTATGACAGTGCGTTTTTTTAAGCATTGACTATATCTTGGTGTTGCCTAGTCTTAATTAAAGCGGACATTGTACAACTGCGAGTTGTTCTCAGGTCACCCGAAGTCCAGAACATGTGGAACTTAGGGGAACTCCTCAACTAAGGTTCATCTTATATAGGTATATAAAAATCTCGTGTCACGGTGTTTGTGGTCGCACTCCTCCGAAACGGCTCGAC
Organism: Noctua janthina; assembly: GCA_963576755.1. Classification (NCBI taxonomy): domain Eukaryota; kingdom Metazoa; phylum Arthropoda; class Insecta; order Lepidoptera; family Noctuidae; genus Noctua; species Noctua janthina. The sequence continues at coordinate 5,289,651 of OY755055.1, read as the reverse complement.
CGGTTTTTTATGATTTTTTTATGTATATTTGGTAGGTATGAGAATGGGTCGTAAATCTAGGTGATTAGGGTGCGACCGAAGCCGCGGGCAAAAGCTAGTAACAATATGAAAATTTGCTTTTTGAACAAGGACCAGTCTCCAATTCCCCCCAAATCAGACCCATACGATATTCTTCCAAGTATCAATCGAGTTCCCATATTAATTCTCAGTTTATGTCACTCTGCCTTGACAGTTGTGATGCACGGCCATTTGTCGTAACGAGTGTCATTACAGACCCATTGTGGGATGACAAGTGATATTGACGAGTTTTTGTCGCATGTTTTGCGTTTTAATTTTGTATGTCTTCGTCTATGTGGAGCAGTGATGTGAGTATTGACTGGTTCGACAACGTATTGGTTCATCATCATCATCATTCCAGCCGAAAGACGTCCACTGCTGGACATAGACCTCCCCCAAGTGTCACCACATTAACCGGTCCTGTGCAACTCGCATCCAGCGGATCCCTGCAACCTTCACCAGGTCATCGGTCTACCTAATGTGAGCCTTCCAACGCAACGTCTTCCGGTTCGCGGTCGCCACTCCAGAACTTTTCGGCCCCATCGGCCATCGGTTCTGCGAGCAATGTGCCCTGCCCACTGCCACTTAAGTTTGGCTTTTCTTTGGGCTACGTCGGTAACCTAGGTTCTCTTGCAGATGTCCTCATTTGCGATTTGATCACGCAAGGAAACTCCGAGCATAGCCCTCTCCATTGCCCTTTGGGTGACTTTAAGCCTTCTGATGAGGCCCATTGTGAGCGACCACGTTTCGGTCCCGTATATAATCACTGGCAACACACACTGGTCATAGACTTTCGTACGTGACGTATTGCTTATCAACAAAAAATAGATAAGATAGACAGAATTTCTCGATTTCTGTTAAATACATAGGACTATACCTATGGAGCTTCGGAAGAGATATGGACTAGAATTTAGATATCCACTGACTTATGTTACAAACAAACTCCATTTTTCAGCCATTTGTGAAACCATATCTTAAGGTAAATCTTCTAAATTATTTTATTCTAAATTTAAGCAGTTGCTTGCTGTCTAACCATCCATTACATACAGAGTTTCTTCCTTGCATTGGAAAGCACGTTCAGCCGTTGGTCCCGGCTGTCATTTATAGATCTTTGACAGTTGTTACAGGTAGTCAGTGACCCGAAAGTCTGAAAGCCAGCCTTACCAAGGGGTATCGTATTACCCTGTAGTAACTGGTTTGTAGAGAGAAGAGGAAGTCTGAAAGTGACGCTAGTGACTGAAAAGTTGTGTGGGAAAGGTAATCGGTTGGCTTGGTATGGGCATGTGATGCGGAAGAATGAGGAAAATTATGAGGAAAGTTTTGAGTATGAATGCGGATGGGTATAAGAGTAGAGGAATACCAAAGAAACGATGGATGGACTGTGTCAAGAATGATATGGTTAGAAAGAAGGTGTCTGATAAGATGACAAGTATAGAGAAGTATGGAAGAAGACAACATTCTGGGCCGACGCCATATAAATTGGGTTAAGGGCAGGAGAATAGGTAACAGATTTTTTTTTTTTAAAGACGTTTTGTAGATATGTAGAGGTCAGGTAAGCTGTCACTCCGCGTAAAATACTGGTAGTCAGCTGCATCCGATTAAACTGGAAACCGATTTAATGTATGTGCCTAGTTGGGAAAAAGCCGACAGATGATGATAGTAACAGTATACCATAAAAGGCTCGTTATACTTAGAGTATACGCTGTACTTAGAGTATTTAAGGAGACCTAGAAAACATGCAACCTTCTTTCAGTTGATTTTTTTTATTGCTTTCATCAACGTTGCTCTTTTCAGTGACAATACTTTGAAAGCTTAACAAAAAGACTTCTTTAAAAACTTACTAACCATTCAAAACACTAACAAACCGATATTTTTTCGGTTCCACCCACTAATAACTACAACACCAACTCGTTCAGTACAGTAGCCGGTCATAGACAATACAACCATAAACAAATCCTTTTACATCAATAACTACACAACGGGCGTTAACAACTGAAAACAATACTTCCTTTGTGGTGCGTGAGCGCATAGAAGCCCAGACTTGTTTACTGCCGTCCCTTTCTCACACGCGACGTGTTAATAGTGCTATCTCTCTCACAATGACATGTTAATATAGTCTTTGAAGGCAGCGCCCCGCCCACGCCGCAGACGTTTTGAAGTTACAGACACTTTAAGAGGGCCCTATTATGGCTGGTACGCAATTTCGCTTTGCTTACGAGTTTATTTCGAATGCCAGATGAGATTTGAAGACTTTCAGAATAATATTCATGGTTATTTGACTGTTTAAAATCAAAGGCGTGAAAATTATCGCCTGGCGTGAATATGATGGTCGGCATGAACATTGAGATGTAATATGGATAATCTCATACCTACTTGATGCTTTTGTGTTAAACCTTTATGCTGTTAAAAACCGTTCAAATATCCGTGTACTAAATCCGTGGCTTTATGGAAAATTACACAGCCATTAAAAATCAGCTCAAAAACATTAAAAAAAAAACGATTTTTTTTTTTCCAATTAGAGCTTCGTTTACACGACCTACTTTGTACAAGTAGAGTAACTATGTAAATATCTAACACGTTCCAGTAAAATAAGTCTATAATCTATTTGCCATCAATCACTCAAATAGTATGTAAAAACGCGATAATGCCTCTTAGTTTATGAACGTAATCATGTGGTACATTTCTATTAGACATTAATCTGGCAAGGCGTCTGCTAGTTGGACCTAACTATGTTTTAATTACGGACTACGGGCGAAATGGCTGAATGTTAATAATAATTACAGGGATCGCGCCGACCGTGCCTTCTTTAGATCGTATGGCCACGTGTGCTAGCGGTTTGGCAAGTTGAATAAACTAAGGCTTCGTTTAATTCTTGTTTCATGTGAAGGTATACATGAAACAAGAGTTTAAAGAAGACCACTGGAGTTAAAAGTGTTTAGACGAAATAAACTGATCAGGCGAAAACCTTAGAATACATTTGTCAACAATAGGCTTTATTAATTCAATTTTAAACAAAATAATAGACATTAATACTAGAAATTTAAAAAATCATGAGGTGCGAACAACTCTCTATTATCATCACAGCTGTACATCAAAAAAACCATCTGCATCGCTTTCAGAGCCAGTTTAGCTTTAAGCGAAACAGGCATAATATTGTAATTTTTTTTTAATTTAAGTTATAAAGTTTATAGTCATAGAATAAAATAATCACGTCATCGTCAAACAGTTACTTAAAGTTGAATTTAATATTGAAATGATTAAACCACTAAAGCGTTACTTTTTAACATTATAGTTGCCCTTATTTCGAACAGTAGAAGCAGAACTCGACCACTATCCTATCAAGTAAACTCGACTTGCCAGTCCAACGTTCAAACGCAGCACGTCAGGGGCGTATTGACGCCTCGGCGTACAACTTACGATTCCTGGTTGAGCTGTAATCGCAATTAGTGAGGAAATTAGCCCCGGAGTGATGTTCGAACCTCTTTAATTACTCATTAAACGTGAGACGTAACACGTTAGATATTATAAACTAATTAACGTTTAGCATTCGCTCGCTATGAACGATTGCGAGATTCATCCGAGATGGTCGTGGTAAATGGTGGATGTAAGTGGTTTCTATGTATGTTTATGTACCGTGTTTTTTGGCCCATACACAGGGTGGAAGGGAATCTGACTGGGCCACATATATAATTTTACTTCCTGAATATTTGGTAACTATTTGTGCGTCGGTATCCCTTCTTTGAAGGTAGTACCTATGAAATTATATAGGTATTAGAAAGGCAAGCTTTATAAACGTACATTTTGGTATAATATACCTAGGTACATAGTTATCTATCTAAATACTGATAGATACGACAAAGAAATTAATGTCCTCTATATATTATTTATTACACAATATCACTGTTTATAAGTCAGTATATAAAAGCTAGGGGTATTCAGGGCGGATAGGCCTTAAATAGGCCTTAGATATTCAGCCGCTGCAGCTGGAATTATTTACGAGGAAAAAATCAATCAGTTTCAGAAACGTTTGAGGGTTATAATTTTCAGTCATAGGTAACAAAATGTTTTTTCCTAACTCACACTATCTTTTCATAATATTCACTATAAAGGGTGTAAATAGACCGTTAACGAAGCCGAAAGGTACTTGTTCTCCCCGTCTTTGCGATCCACACCTGGGAACCTTCTAGTTACGGAGATATTGGGGGTCAAAGTTACAACACATTTTCACATATTTAATTTTTTTTGAAAACTTTTTTTAAATCAAAAAAAAAAAAAAATGTTTATTTCAATTACAATAGGTATATTTAGATACATATTATTGGAGGTCACCTTTTAAGCAAGGAATTGCTTGTATTAGGAGAATTAATGTAATGAATTTTTCGCCCCCACAACCCTACTATTCAATCCATCCATCAGCACAATGCTTTGAGTGTGTTCCATCGAGTCCTACCGTAAAACGTGATTTTACAGCCCAAAAAAAAAGTCGTTTCCCAGCAATAATTTTCGCGTAAAGTTACTTAGTTTAATGTACAGAATGCTTAGTTGACGGCTTCGTGAAGGTTCTGTTTACACCCTGTATATTTTCACTATTTTTTCACGGTAGCTGAAAAGATTATGTGGTGAGAAAAACAAACATTTTTACTTAGGTAGTCCTGTCAAGGCAATAAATGGACATTTGTATGGAAAATTTACAAAACAATTTATTATTCCGTCGCCATTGTAAATCGTACGTTAACAACCGACACCTACCTGAACTGCGTGGGCGCACCGATTTGTTAGATATTTATGATTTAACACCTACCTATGTCTTGACCACCTAAAGATTTTTGATTGAGTTTTTTTTTGTATTTTGTACCGTACATAACATCACGTGTGTAATTCTGGAGGGTTAGGCAGTATATTTGTAGCACACACTCATATCGCCAATTTTGTTTAAGCTCTATGTAGGGGGAGAACCTGCTTAAAATGAGTCACGGAATTTACTCTGCATTCGGTTTCATACTAAAGTCCTCTTTGAGTACCACCATACAGCGACGCAATTTACGTAAATTTCGCGACTCAATTTCCGCGACTCACAGCTTAAAAAATTACGCTTGTTTGGCCTCAGCCTAAAAAACCCAATAACACGTTGCCCGACCTGACAATCGAACCCGGATCACGATCGCATTTTGTTCAGCGGAGACGCTTTTAATTACTAGACCAAAGAAGCAATCAATTTCTGTAAGTATCATGTGGGTGAGAAAGTTGTCATGAAGCTGAGGATTCGGTTCCAAAAACTTCCATTTGGGGAGATGAATGGATAAATCTCGAATTGACAGACATATTAACGAAGAATATTTCAGTACCTAATCGTGCTTTACAATCTGACCACCGGTATGCTCGGACTCTGTTCCCGATGCCGATGGGCAGTATATAAAAAACATTTAAAAATATAGATAATAGTAATTTTCTATATTTTTAAATGTTTTTAATGTAATTTTTGTTAACAAAAATGTTTAAAAATGTAAATACATAGTATCTAAAGAAAATGAATAAAGGAAATAATAATATCAACGAAAAATATTTCAGTACCTAATAGTGCTTAACCTTCTTTTAAAAAATGATAAGAACACAACACACATAACCCCTCTATGAGTTCTTTTATTTTAGAGCCGTTAGAGCATGTCATGCCTAGGGACTGTTCCTAAAGTATTTGTTTAAAATGTAAACATATAAATCGGAATACTTTAATCTTACAGCTATGTTAGCCATAAACATATACTGTCACTTACGCGATATCTTTCGTGATTGTTTATTATTATGAGCTCCCGATATGTCGACGCTGTTGCAAGCGCCATGATCGCGGGATGACTGGAGAATGCGGGTGGATGGAAAAAATTGTTAGGTGCAGACAAACCTCCCCTCTCTTTGTCTTTTACAACGCGTACCACAGACAGTATAAGTTTCGTTTTAAACCGTGAAAGCTTAAAACAGCGTTATGTTAGCCATGTATGGCCTGTTGTAAACGTTTATCCCATGAGACATGAAATGCAAATGTAAAACGATTATGATTTCATACTTGGACCACTTTAACCTCGCTCTTTTCTCTTCCTTCCTATATTCTCCACCGCCCTTCGTGTCAACACCGTATTACCGTCTCCTTCCTTACAAAGTAACAGAATAATATGACGCTTCACACCGCACCAAGGCATGCGCGCACGCCAACCGAAGACGTGTAAATTATCTCATTGCCTTCGACATTTCTAACCACACCCAGCACCCAGCGAAAATACAGTTAAACGAGTAAACGGCACATAATAAACCACTGCGAACGCCTATGAATTATCAAATAACTCAATAAGCACAACAGGCGGCAATTTGAGGGTCTCACGACCGCGTCAAAGTGTAATATTAACGTTATTTACGACGGCTAACTATACCGGATAGCGCCCCACTAGTAAACTAATAACACCTAGGCTATATCAATAAAAGCTATTAGCATCGATCAGAGTAAGTATCTGTCCCAGAGTATTACCTCAAATTGAGTTAAACGCCCCGCCCGGCTGTAATAACAGCTCGTGGACGCCGCGAGCCGGCATCGGCCGTCCGACAGTCGTCCGTTCCCGGACACCGGGAGCGACGCGGGGAATTGCCGGCAGATACGCGGGAACAACGCGATAATGACGTCCAAATGCGATATGTCCGACCCTTCGCTGTCCAGTATGGAAAGTTTTCACTTTAATGTGTTGCTCTGCGTTTTACAGTTGATAGCTTCAATTTAGAGTTGCGAGGTTTTATTTAATTCCGTGGTAATTTTATTGTATGGGTTACTTGATCTACCGTGGTATGTAATGAAAGCATTGGCCACTTACCATATTAGTACTTCACTACACTTTACATCCCTCAACCACGAAAATTAAGCATCATGTAGGGACCTATGAATCTTTCGTTCAACGAAGATCGAAGGGTTTGAAAGAATACTACCTAACACGGTCACAAGTAACAATCGCTTTCATCGCGTTTCTTATTTCAACAACGACTTCCAAAGAGATTTAAATAAGCTGTGTCAGCCTGCTGCCTGCTACCTGCTGTGCTGTGTAAGCTGTGTGTGCTGTGTGTGTGTGTGTGTGTGTGTGTGTGTGTGTGCTATGTCAGTTGAAGTCAGTCCCTTATCTATTTGTCTTTCTGTCATCGTTAGCCTAGACCCTGAATCTTAATTTTCATTAACCTTTAGATTACATACAGCAAAGAGATATTACTTTACCTGCCCTCTTAGAATTAAGATGTCATAATATTACACCGATAACCAATCTAAGCAATTGCTTTACTAATTATAGCTAAAGTCTGAGCCAGCTAATTGAACGCACGACTGTGGAGCTGATGGCTTACTTCGAAACGGAAATAGTTTTCATAAATATTACCAAAATAGAAGAGGAAATATATTTTACAATCGGTAGGGATATAATTGGGGTGTCATTTGTAGATCTTTGGCAGTCGTTAAGTAGTCAGTGGTCCGAAAAGTCTGACAACCAGTCTTTCCAAGGGGTATCGTATTACCCAGTATTAACTGGGTTGTGGAGGTCAGATAGGCAGTCGCTCCATGTAAAATACTGATATTCAGCTGCATCCGGTTAGACTGGAAGCCGACCCCAACATAGTTGGGAAAAGGCTAGGCAGATGATGATGATGAGGGATATAATAAGAATACAGTCACCATCCTGCCTGGGAGAAGAAAACAAAAGTAACATGGAAATGGTAGGGTCGACGCAACACGTTCTCTTCTTCCATTGTCCTTTGTCACACAGTCCATGAATCCTTCCATTGGCCTTCCTTTCCATCTCCTCCCAGCAGCATTTATATGCGTTACACCTCTTTTAGTCACATGTATTTCTTAGTCATCATAAGAATCTCTTCTATGTTCCATCTTCCATACTCCAAAATTTTTTAAAAATAAGTGAAAACCAAACACCAGTTCTTCTCAATTGCTTTCAATTGCAAGCATTCGTTAATTTCACTCGCGCGCCCAGATTTTCCAGTCTGGTATGCCCAACGGTTTCCTTTCAGTCCAGGATGCCCCGGACGAATATTACCTATTTAATGCCGGTTTTGGAAGTTATTCCAAATCCTACTCGTATGTATGTCAACATCAAGCCTTGGAAAGATTTCCTCACATCGAGACTTTCAAACCTCGATTGCAAGAACATACCGCCAAAGTGACTTCAGAGCTGCCATTGGCGGCGCTGTAGGCACAGTTTTGGACCAATAGAATATAGAATACCTTCTGGCGAAACACGGACAGGAAACCTCGATACCTCAAAGAAAAGCCGTAGGTCTACGAAGTACACACTCACACATTTATTATGCTCACGGCCAGAATATGGAAGTCTCTACAATGTTCCCTTTCGCCTAAAACCTGCCAGCTTTCAATAAAAGTGTGGATAGGCCCCTTCTGGGCACGGTGGATGAGGTCCATCGCAGACCTCATCCACCGCTTAATAAATCAAGAATATTTAGTTTCTAACATCCCGTGGTCTTCTCTCGTATGTAAATTGACTGTAATAATACTCAAGGTAAATAATAGCGAGCCGCCCCTGCATCGTACGAACCAACCATACCTACACATTTACAAAATTTCATTGAAATCGTGGTTTCTGAGATTAATTAGTTTGTACGAAGTACGAATACCGTGCTCAGGCAATGGGCTTTAAGCCAGAAGGCAAAAATGTTCGCGGAAACCAATTTTTTCTACCTTTACCAGAACATTTTGTTAATTCATACCAACCAACACTAAGCCGGCCAAGTTAGCAGTAGAACCGATGATCGTTGGAGTTTAACATGTTATTGAGTCAAGACGACGAATCGGCAAACTCACTCAAATCTTCGAAGAGTGGCTGGTAGCAGCAAGAGGAGAGGTGCCGTTATCTCCAACAGTAGATTGCTGACGAATGATTCTGTTTATGAGAGGATGCAATTATTCTACAATCTATAAGATACAACTATAGGGTATTTTTAAGAGTTTCATACCCTAAAAGTTACAATAGAATTTCGATAAGATCACTGTGCTACCTATGTTGATAAGTCTAGGGGTCGCAATAGGTTCGCCCTCTAATCATTAGAGGACGAGTCTAATGCAGCTGGGGAAATGTGGGTGTGCTATGGGTACACCTCTGCCTAACCCGAAACAGGCTAAATGTTATCAATGTTTTAGATAAAAACTATTCTCATAAATATCACTTACATGCATCAATAAGGAGCCACAAAGCTTCCTTGTTCATTCAACTTTAGCACACAGGAACTTTTCCTGAAAAACTTTTAACGGTTAGGACGATGCTCTATAGGTGTTTTGAAATTTAGCGCAGACATTTTCGTTCTCAGTTCCTCCTGGGCCAGAAACACCCCCGTGACTCTGTCTCTTTCGCTCTAATTGGTTGCTTGAGCCGCTGAATCCAATTAGTGGCGAGCGGAGCGGGGGTGCACTGAATTTATTATGTGGACCTTGTTTAGTTTGTTGGCCTTTTTAATTGAAACGTAGTGCGTAGTCCGCCCGCTGCCCGCTTAATGAATACAACTACTTCGAGAGTTTTCTTATGCACTAAACAACGTTTTGCAAAAACTACTGTGTCGATTTTGGACTTTTGAGATTCTGAATCAAAATATTTACAGATGTTCGGATAATTTTACTAAAACAAACACATGAAATAACAATTAGTAATATTTCTGTAGTCGTAAAGTAGAACTAATCATGAACACAGAAAAAACTAAGGCCATGACGAACGGGCACCAAGAACCTATTTGCGTGAACAATAACACAATATATCTACATAGGTCAAACAATCTCGCCCATAGACCTTACCTCCAAAGAAATTAGTAGACGCATAGGAAATGCATGGAAACAATACTGGAGTTTAAAAGAGGTCATGAAAAACCCAGAAATGAGCATGGCTATTAAGCGTAAACTATTCGACACCTGTATATTGCTTTTCCTTAGATATGACTGTCCTTAGATAAACCTGGGCACTAAATAAAACCAATGTTAAGAAACTCGAAACTTTTCAAAACGCTATGGAAAGGAGCATGATGGATAGATTAAGAACCACCAATATAAAAAGACTCTCGGATAGATTAAGAACCACCAATATAAAAAGACTCTCGGATAGATTAAGAACCACCAATATAAAAAGACTCTCGGATAGATTAAGAACCACCAATATAAAAAGACTCTCGGATAGATTAAGAACCACCAATATAAAAAGACTCTCGGATAGATTAAGAACCACCAATATAAAAAAACTCTCGGATAGATTAAGAACCACCAATATAAAAAAACTCTCGGATAGATTAAGAACCACCAATATAAAAAAAAAATTACTAAAACAAAGGATGTCACAGTAACTACCAGAAATCTTAAATGGAAATGAACAGGACATACCATCAGAGGTAACGAGAAGTGGTCTTCTACTAAATCCTAAAATTTCTTGTTTGCGAAAAACGAGTGTGGTCCCTCAGTTCACACGCACATTCCGTAATGCACTGGTTCACAAGTCATAGGAAACGGAAACGAGGCAGGCCACCAATAAGATGGGTGGACAAAATAAAAGCTATAGCTGGAGGTGCATGGACAACAACAGCCAATGATAGAGAGATATCGAGACAGTTGGGGGAGGCCTTTGCCAACAAAAGGCACACAGACGGGTGTAATTAAGATAATTATTAGAATTAGAATTGTAATTTCTGTTATTTACTTGTATGGTGCGAATTAACAAGGTGTTTGGTTTGTTTTCAATTATATACTTTTTTTCTGAATTATTTGGTACGGTTACATGCTGCTCTGCAACCACATTTTATTATCAGAAATAGTCTACCAACGCCATCTATTAGAGAATAGATTCTACACAATCACCACCGTAACGCCATCTAGTATCGAGTAGATCCAAAGTGTAACTAATGATAATTCACCAGATGCCAGTGATTTTGAATTTTAAGCAATTAAGACGCAACAAAGCTACAGTCTTAATTAATTACACATCTTAATCAATTCTATCGACAATAATCATTAACTTTACATAAATTTGAAGAGAAACTTTTGTAGTAAAACCGAAATGAATGAACTATAAAATAATAATTTATAGTCTGTTGACACGGGCAAACATACATTATCTGTGGTCATCAAGTTTGTTAGTTTGTCTGACAGTCAGTGCAATTTTATTTCTGCAATTCTGCACCGAGAAAAGCCTTAACAAAAGCTGCTTTGTTATTTTACTTCAGGGATGCAAATAAAAAAATTGAGCATACTCAATTTATACATTCCAGCAGAATATATTTTTGGAGGCTTATTCGCCATAACGTTGACAAAAAGTTAAAAGCAAAAGCCAAAATGTAAGTACTTTCATAGTGCCTTTCTAAATTTTATTTTGCTTTTCGTTATGCATAATTTAACTTAAATGCACTTTCTTCTAGGAGTTTCGTGGACCTTGCTACGCTGACTATGCATCGGCGAAGCGAACTAGAAGCCAGATTGAGTATCTTTTGGGAGAAATGTGATCGCGCGGTTGAGGATATAAAAAAGTTAAAAATGAAGGTAAATCGTTATTTTGTGGGAACAGTATTTGTGGGTAGCGGTATATTGTATTAAATACAATAAAACGTGAATACTTTGTCTGGGACAAAAGAATAATAGAGCTGTTGACCTACAAAATAAGTTTTCACTTTAAGCTTAATTGACTACTACAGTTTTTATTCCATGTTACTCTTATTTTGTAATTATACATACTTTCAAAATTCACAAAATTAATTTCAGGAAAAAATATTTTGTTGGTTAAAAAAGTCAAACATGATTTATGTTGACAATAGACAGTACCTACTTAATATTTTTTTTCTTTTCTGCCATTATTACAGACGCAAGGCCTTGTCCTGCAGCTCAACTGTGACCCGTCAGAGCTCAAGGAGCGGTTCCTGAGCTCCATGAAACAGCTTGATGAGTACATGTATCTTATGACAGACTTCAATATTTCTATATCTAAACTTGGTGAGTTTTTAATTTACAAATGGTTTAATATTTTCTTCAAATACATGTTTCTTCAGGTAGAATAATAGCTATGGAATATTGGTTATATTTATAACTATTAAGTTTTCCTAGTTGATGAATTGAAACTCTATTTTAATTTGTACTGTTTGCTACATGGTTTCATTATTTGAAAAATTTTATAGTGCCATATTGTTTCTTTCATTTATTTTTATTACTTATTATTTTCATTTGTAAAATATTTTATTATTTAAGCTTTGTTTATCCATATAATTAATACTTAATTACTAATGAAATTACATAAAACATATATTCTTGTATGGCCCCTGTAGGGTGCAAAGCCTCCTTCATCTTTTTCCAATTTTGTTTGTCTTGGGCTGTGTTCATCCAGTTTTTGACAATTTAGGGGGACTTTTTAATGTGACGTTTTTTACAGCACACTGGATTTCAAACTTAACCTTAAACCGAAAATCAACAGAGTGCATCCTTAAAACCAACATCTGAGAATATCAGTGAAAAGTGCAAAATAATTTTAGCTATAAAGTCGATGACTACTATTTCTTTAACTCCCTTTTTTGTCAACAATTTCCAAAGCTTAACTTTTTATTGGTTCAATTCAATTTTATTCACAAACAATTTACATTGTGTTTGAAATAAAAATCATAGTATAAAAGTAAAAAAAAAAACATTCGTAATTAAAGTATAAAAAATTAGCAACATAATTATTATCTCACATCAAAATCCAAACCAATATCAATATCACGATCAAAAAACAATAATAATATAAAACAATAAATAAAGGTTGGTAATCAATCAATCAATAAATGTCACAATTCAACTGTTGATAGCTTCATCATTTCAGCCGAAAGATGTCCTCTGCTGGACATAGGCCTCCCCCAAGTGTCACCACATTGACCGGTCCCATGTGACTCGCATCCAGAGGATCCCTGCAACCTTCACTAGGATAGCTAGAAGCTATCTAGCTATACCTAGTTGATAGCTTAAATCTCGGAAATGTGACTCTTGAGAAGATTTTATCTCAAACAATACTTGTTTGTATTGATATCAGCCGATATCATCTGATTGATACAGGTTTTATGTGTGGCTAATCAAATCAAAGTGCTGAAGATGCTATCAGTGAATGGTTTTAACTATAATAGCTTTTATCTTGGAAATGTGACACTTTAGAACTTTTTTTCTCATACAAAACTGTTTGTATTGATACCAGCTAATGATAAATATATTTAACTAAAGATCTATTCCATTATCTGTATTTTTTTTAATTTTAAGCTCAGTGGTTGTGTAGCAACACGAACTGTGTTTTGGATTTGTTAGGAAACCACAGGAAAACACGCACTTAACCGGTTTTATTTGAAGTAAATTTAAAAGGCACTAATAAAATTTTTACTCTCTGCACAAAGCTGAGAGTTGTAAATCTGAATGAGTATTAATTAAAACATTATTTGTATTCAAACTTCGAACACCACCATTTCCATTACAGACGAAGAAGAAAACATAGACTACACTCCGGTGCAAGATTCCTTCTCAAAACCGTTGACGCCATTAGCTCCTCCTGCGCCATTCAACCTCATTGATGCATTGAGTGAGCCTGCCCCCTCGACCTCCACTGCATGCTCAAACCATTGTCCTCCAGAGAAACCCAAGAGAGTAAAGACTCCTAAAGCTGACCAAGCTTTGATAGTTTTTTCAAGTACATCATCGTCCGAGGAAACCGTGTCTCAGGGGAAAACTGGGATGGTTGTGAAAGAGGTGCAGTGCGAATTGGAAGCGGAATTGAGCAATGTTATAATTGAAGGTATAGCATTAATAGATTTGTTAGTTAAAACTTTCTAAGTTGTTGAATTTTGCAAATGAAAATAGAATTAGCGTCTATTGTAAACTACATGCATAATTAGACTGTCACTTTTGTGTATCGAGTTGTGTCTATTGATACAGAATTATGGATAATGTAACTGCTCTCAATGATTCTTGGAGCGTTAACTTATCTAGACCGGCACGGTATTAGAATCGATTGGCGCGACCTGCGCATGCTTAGGACTTGCAATCTTAGCGGATTGTGGCGACGCGTCAGAACATCGAGATTTCTATGATATAACTTAAGTAAAATATCATGTATTAGATTATAATTCAACACAAAGCACTTTCAACACTAAAGGATGATTTCCACCAAACGGCTCGCATCGCATCGGATCGGAACGGATTTTACAATCTTTAAAGGATTTTAAATCGTGTACAAAGTATTTAAAGTCTATATTACCAAGCCGCACACAGCAGCTTAACCGCGGGCGTCTACTGCGACACGCGATCGTAGCCGAAAGTGTGCTGCAACACACGATCGGCTCCGTTGGACTGTCGTCGTATACGATCGGATGAAATCACAACTATTTGACTAGGCGCAGAAACGGATATGTTCGCAAGTTACGTTACGGAGGAGATCGTAGGCGTCAACACTCTGCCGGACGCGATCGGCTGTCGCCGCATCCGTTCGTATCCTTTCCGATCCGATGCGATCCGGGCCGTTTGGTGGAAATCATCCTTTAAGCTAAGGGATGGTGAATGCTCTCTGCGAACTTATGCGACGATAAGTTAAATGATAAGTTAAATCTTATCTTAATGTTTTATATGATTTTCTGCAATACATTTTCTATAGTCCATGAAATCGAATTTGATTAAAATGACAGTTCCCAAACCAAAGGGACTAGTGGCGGTATTTACGCTAAAATTAGAGTCAATTAAATTAAACTATAAAAAAACAGGCTTAATTATCGGCTTGATTATGTACACTCTGACAGCTGTCATTAATCAAATTAATTTTAGCGAATGAAATGATTGTGAATATCGCATTAAAATTCATTGTGCAGTTAAGAAAAACTAAGTCAATGCAGTAAAACAGGAAAAGAGTATTTATTTCTTTTAATTATAATCTATTTTGCATAACATTTTACTATATTCCCTTCTATTTACTACTTCTCCAGATCCACCCTCACCAATGTCTTGTGAGGCGAAAAACTTGCCTGCACAGCAGATGCTGGAAACTGACCATGTATACGGCGCTACTATCATGCACGCCGACGGGCCCAGCTTCTGGGTGATTACTGAAGATCCTGTGGAGGTTCAGGAGTGAGTACTAAATGTTCAAACTCAAACGCTCAAAGCATTTATTTCAAATGGATGTATGACAGACACCTTTGCATAGTCAAAAATAAGCTACATACAGTCCAGCCACGGGCATAATAACTGTGACTGAACTGTAACCACACTCTTCTGGTACATGCCATATGATTCTAGGTGCAGGCCTGAATAAGAGCTTGTTAAAGGAATTAAGAATAGCCGTAATATTGTCCTATAAAAATACTGGTATTCAGCTGCATCCGGTTAGCATGAAAGCCGACCTCAGCAGTTGGGAAAAGGATAGGCAGATGATGATGACTGCTCTCAAAACAGAGAAGGAAAACGTCGTGAGGAAACTGACATATTCTAGAACCTTGAACTTCGAAGACATGTGGCATCTACCAACCCGCACTGGGCCGGCGTAGTGGATTAGAGCCCATTGCTTCTCTTAGAGAGGTCGCCTCTGTCCCAGCAGTGGGAACATTATACGCTCATTATGCTTTGTGTTCTTTCCCTTTACAGCCTGATGATAGAAATGACAAAATTCTACTGCGAAAACCACAAGAGCATAAGCAGAAAGGAGGTGAAGGCGCTCACTTGCTGCGCGTTCTACGACGACGAGAGCGAATGTTTCTACAGAGGACTGTTCCTCAATATGAAAGATCAGGTTCGTTCGTCCAATGAAAGCGACTTGAATAAACTGAACAATTATTCGCTTATTTATTAGATTTTAATTTAAAAAAAATGACCCAGCACACCAATAATGTTCATGTTTCCATTTCGTTGATAATAAGGTTTCAATAGTATTTGTCTCGCTCACTCATGCTCATACTAGGGAGTACTGTGCTGCTTAGATTTACTGAGCCGCCATAAAGTTTGAACTGAAACTATATATAAGGTCTATCTTTTCATACACGAAGTATTTTAAGAGCAACTTCTATATGTCGTAAAGTCGCCATAGCAACGAAAAAAAAATTATCTGAGTGTATTTTTTTTTACGAAATTATTATAATTCTAAATTTTTTTTAGACTTTTTACATAAAACCTTTACTCCCATATTCTAACAATGACAGTAGGTAAATACGACGTAGTAAGCTGGCGTAATGGATATTCAAAAATAAGGAGCCAGTATTTATTTTGGGGGGTCAAGTAATTTTAAATTATTTATTTTTATAAAAAATATACTCAGAATAAAAAAAAATCCCTTGCAATGGCTTTGTTATAGCCGTTAGATGATTCCCTGAAAATATTTCGTGTATGAATAGTTAGACCTTATATAAAACGGTCGAAAACAGGAAGCATATTATTATGTCGATCTACCAGTTCCCACTGCCACTGTAAGGTAGAAAACTAAGTTTCGCGATTTCCTACCCTTTGTACTGAACCGATGAACGCCGAACGTGGGAGACAAGTTCCGACCTGCTCAGTTTTCAGTGGAATACTAAAAACTGAGCAGGTCGGAACTTGTAAGCAAATCTTGTCAAATGGAATCATTTGTTTTGCCAAGCGGGTTATACCTGCCTGCTTTCTACATGTATACGCCCTTGGGGCCCTCGCCCACGGCGACTTTTTGTAGAGATGCTTCTACATCGCTACTATCGAGCCAGCGACCGCATCGCGGCAAAAAGTCGCCGTGGGCGAGGCTTCTTAGACTTATTGACTTCAATAGTATATGCTTTATCGTTACCAGGATGAAGACAGCGAACTAACAGAGATATACGTGGTAGATACGGGTGAGACGAGATCCGTGCCGATCGAGTGCGTGCAGCCGCTGTACGCGCGCTACTGCAGCAAGCCGCCCTACGCGCGCTTATGCCACCTAGCGGGGGTAAGTACTAGCTAATCGGAAACTGGAGCCCTAGAGCGAGCACGCGGTTTAAACGTAAAATAATAAAAAATCCCAGGTTTCCTATAGCATTTCAGTTAGAATTGTTGCAACAAGCACAGTCTGTATCATCCATATAAATTAATAAATTCTTAAAATTATGAAAATATTTATGAAACGAGTTGTTTTCATTTTAATATCGATGTATTTACGTTACGTTTACACGGCGCGCTAGTGCTAGCCCCGATTAGCGAACATTCTGCCAATCTTCATTAATAATATCCTATTCATAGAGTTAAGCGGAAAAAAAAAACCGCCAAATGCGAGTCGGACTCGCGCATGAAGGGTTCCGTACCATCGTAGTAGGGGAGCCACCTTTAATTTTTAATTTATTTTTATTTTTTGTTGTAATAGCAGCAACAGAACACATTCTATGAAAACTTCAACTGTCTACCTATTACGGATCATGAGGTACAATCAATCAATCATTTTATTGTTTTTGACATGGAAAGAAAAATTCCAGTGCGAGCAGGGTTTGAACCTGCGACCTTCCGATTCAGTACACCGGATGTCTTAACCAACTAGACCATCGCACCCCGCTCACAGATCTCGAAATTTTCGTTCCATTAATAACGTCTTACGGTGACGTTTTTCTTTCCATGTCAAAAACAGCTATGTTCCCTACGCAGGGTTTGCGTATAAAAATATTAAAAATCATTTTATTGTTAGGCAACTGAGGCCCATAGATAAAAATACACAAAATAATCTTATAAATTAATAAACTAATACATATAAAAAACCGCATTAAACTAAAACTAGACACCAATCGTTGACGGCGTCGTGTTTTGCTTCGTGGTGTGGTACTGCCCGCTGCCAGACACGGACGGACGGTCAGACAGCGGAGGCTTAGTAATAAGGTCCCGTTGGTTACCCTTTGCGTACGGAACCCTAAAAATACCGTTGTAATGTTTCATGAAACAGTATTCAGTTGATACTTGTTTGGTAGGTGGACCTAATCAGCTATAACAAGAGCTTGATGGAGAAACAAAAGGCGTTCATGATGGAATACGTCGGCAAGCAGTGCAATATTGAGATCGATGACAAGTTAGTATTATGATAAATATTTACATTTTCGTCTATTTAATTCTTGACGTAAATTTTCAGATTTCACTTAATTAAACACTGTTTTAAGCTTTCACTGTTTACAACTATGCTTATACTGTCACTTACGGGAAGATATCCCGTAAGTGACATTATAAGTTTAAAAAACAAGCTTTTAAATATAGGTATTTTTTTACGTATTCTTCTAAAACCCTTTTAATTGATACCCATATCATGGGGTTGCATTAAAAATAACTAGTCCGCCATTTTGGATTTAGAATAGCGCCAGTTAGCTAACCATGCATTATCATTCAAACTAAACGTGTATGCAAAATTGTAGCTCAATCGGTTGGGGATAACTGTTTTAAAATTCAATTGCAAGATTTGACCTAAACACTTTTCACATAGTAAAAAGTAAATTGAAATATTTTTATCTGTACAGTTCAACTGTACAGTATTCCAAGAAATTGCAACAAAGTCCTAAAAAATACCTATTGTTTATTCCACAGTGTCTCTGAGTCGTATGGCGTGTACGTCGTGTTACCTTCAGGCGAAATACTCAATAAAGTAATCGTACACCAAGGACTAGCTCTACCAAGTAAGATTACTTTATAAGCTTAGAAGAACAGGGAAGACCGTTAAAAGCTAACTGTAGATGGCGTGATAGCGTGCAGTCAAATTGACGAAACGTATGTTTCTCCCTCAGTAGACAAGCCGGTGGAGGAAGTTATCCATTCTCCTGAAAAAAGTTTGAGCCCGAGCAAAGCCGACTTTGAGATGACTGACTGTCCCGAATATGAAGACCCCGTTGAGGCTGTTACGGTAATATATTACATTTTTAAATATACAGTTAAACGCTTCGGGAATCTTCGTGTGCCCGAAATCCCACGAACATTGTCCCATAGAGTAACGTCCCACAGAGGTAAAACTTTTAAAGCCTACCGCGCTTTGTGGAAGTGCTCCTATTTAATGCACGTTTGTATGAATCTGTCGCCCAAAAGCTGAACAGTTTTTGAAATTGCATAGTTATTCCGAGATCTCGCCTAAGATCGACTTTGGGTGAAGGTCGATCTCAATTTCATCGGGCAACCTATTCGTCATATTATCTTTGTTTATGTACTTATTACATAAACAAAGATAATATGACGAATAAAGTTGTAAAGAATAAAAGTTGTTAAAAAATATTTTTCATATTTGATACAAAAAAGGAAAGTACTTCAAATAGCGTTGTAATTGTTGGTACAGCACGCGTAGCATGACCACCGCAGACAAGGATTTCTTTGACGGAAGAATCGACAAAATGACAGATTGTCTCGACACAATGACAGATTTCTTTGCACTATCTGTAATTTTGTCGATTCTTCCGTCAAAGAAATCCTTGTCTACGGTGGTCATGCTACGGGGGCAGATTTGATTTCATCATCGAGCGTTCGTACTTCGAAGATAAACTATGATTTCCGAGGCTCATACTTTTCCTTGGAGGTCTGTAGGTGTGTGAGATACCAAGCGAAGCACTTCTTAAATTCATAATATTATTTACAGGGCTACAGGAATCGAGACGAAATGGATATCTGCAAACATTATAAAGGCGAGCCAGAAAAAAAATGCTTCAAAGGAAATCGGTGTAACAAAAAGCATATTCGCATGCATCCCGGTCAGTTTGGAAATTATTCTAATAATTATATTTGAACTTAACATCTCTGCTGCTCTCGAAACGGTGAAGGAGAACATCGTGAGGAATCCGGCATGTCCTAGAACCAAAAATTTGAAGACATGACTGTGTATGTAAGAGGAACTCGTGGCTATAATAGCCGCTCGAGTCGATCTTCAGGTTAAGCCGCGCTTGCCTAGGCTGGTCCATGGATGGATGACCACCCATTATATACTAAGGCCGTTGGTCCCGGCTGTCATTTATAGATCTTGGACAGTCATTACAGGTAACCGAAAGTCTGACAACCAAACTAACCAAGGGGTATCTTATTACCCAGTCAGTACTAACGGGGTTGAGGAGGTCAAATAGGCAGTCGCTCCATGTTAAATATTGGTATTCAGCTGCATCCGGTTAGACTGGATGCTGACCCAAACACAGTTGGGAGATTGCTAGGCAGATGATGATTACGATTGGTCATGCATGACAGACACAACACAATCAACAACAATAAATTTTCGTCAAGTGAACAATTTAAAAATCTGGCCTCCACAACCCAGTTAGTACTGGGTGATACGTTACCCCTTGATAAGACTGGTTGTCAGACTTTTTGGGCCACTGAGTGCCTAACGACTGTCAAAGATCTACAAATAACACCCGGGACCAACGGCTTAACGTGCTTTCCGAGGCACGGAGGAAACACGGTATGTAATGGGCGGGCACCCATCCACAGACCAACCTAGGCAATCACGGCTTAGCCTAAAGATCGACCCGAGCGGCTGTTATTATTTAGCCACGAGTTCCTCGATGCATGATCCTTCAGGCATGACCAATCGTAATAATGTAATTTATATTTAAATTCTGAAATGGAGTTTATATCGAATCATTAGAATTTTAGACTCAAATTTTCATTATTAATATTTTTTTTATTAATTAAATAATTTTTCTCAAGTGGCTGAACATGAAATGAACATTAATGGTATATAATTATGTAATGAACACCTGCATAACCCACGTATCAGAAATAAACGATTTGATTTGTTCTTTCCAGACGGCTGGACGTTAGACCGCGTACCAGTTGTAGGCAAATGCAAGTCACTGCCACTACCGGCCCCGAACACCTGGCTGAAAGTGTTAGTGACCTATATCTGTCACTATGACAGAATCTACGTGCAAATGGTGACAGAGGACCGACAGGGTGAGACTCATATACCTAGACAAGCACACAGTGTCACGGTTGTAGTGACTGCTGTTGTGTACTTTACTTGCTTTTTACCCGACTGCAGCTAGCCTAAAAGGAGGGTTGTGTGTTTGACCTGTATGTATGTCTGTTTCTTTGTTCCGTCGTAAGTCCTAAATTAGGGAATCGATTTGGATAAATAACACGTTCTTAGATTCATCTTGGTGGCGCGACTGTCACCGCCGTTCATGCGTCTGGTCATACACACACACCGTTTGCGAGTACTATGCATTTTCCTTTCTAATTTAATAATATGAATAATATTATATTAAACAAAATAAAAAAACACGCTTTGAAGTGACGTCATTTTATTCTCAGAAAATTCTTTCATTTGAAACCCATATCACGGGAATGCGTAAAAAATAAGTATTCTGACGTCTGTGGTAGCCCGCCATATTGGATTTCGAATGACGTCACTTAGCTAACGATGCATTGTCATTCAAACTAAACATGTGTGCAAAATTTCAGCTCAATCGGAAACCGGGAAATGAGTTTTTAATTTCTATGATTTTTTACGTAGTTACACAGGGGGGTACTATGACGTCTTAAATCAGGAGAAATTCCAGTGTGGGAAAGAGACAGAGCTATACAGGTCGTGTAGCGCCATCTCTTTCCCACACTGGAATTACTCCTGCTTTGAGACGTCATGGTAGGCCACCAGGTGAAGCTAATAAAACCGTGTTAAAATCAAGTATTCTTCCTCTTTTCTTGATCATTTGTGGTATAGTTTCAAATAATTATAATACAAAATTAAATGATTGTGTTACGACAGATCGAGAAATACCCAGCTTCGGTGTGGTGCTGCCTCCGACGACGCTGCCAGCCTTACTACTCGACATGAACAGCGCCGCCACACGCGTAGCGTATAAACCACTTACGGTAACTATTTTTATTCGAATAATCGTTTGTTTTTGCATCGGATTATGCTTTGCTAGCCAAACACAATAGGACTGTCAGTCTGACCGTCTTAGAACTAATGGGTGTAAAAATACCCGTAACCCCGAAAGGAACTTTTTGTCCACATCATTGCGATCATTTTATTATAGTTCTGGAAAGTTACGGAGATATTGGTCAAAGTTCCAACTTTAGCACACGTTTTTTAAAAAGTTAATTTATTTTAAATGCCCCCTTGACCCCGTGCTACTCAATGCATCCATCAGCACAATGCTTTGAGTGCGTTACATTGAGTCCTACCGTAAAACGTGATTTTTCACCCCAAAAAAAAGTCTTCCCAGAAATTTTTTTTGCGTAGTTACTTAATTTGATCTACAGAATGCTTTGTTAACGGCCTCATGAAGGGTCCGTTTACACCTTATATACGATCAGACAGTCACAGTCCTGTTACGTTAGCAGGAAACGGAATGTTTGCTGGCTGAAGGTCACTGGATGAGCTGGTTTCCTATTAGCAGATTGACAAAACCGAGGAAGGTAAACTTAATCTTTGGCGTGGGGCACTAAAACTTTGTCTTGTGTCTTGTACCGTTCCCTGTATTTTGTGTCCCGTTGTAGCCAAACAAATTTGGCCGTGTATTGTCTAGCTAGCATGTTCTCTCTTTCCATCGGTCTGTCCTGCTCACAATGTTAATTTATTTGCTAGATAACTCCGGCGCTTGGCGAGTTGGTGGCGGCGTTGTACCCGCTGGATAACAACTGGTACCGCGCGCGAGTGCTCTCCATCACCAGGTCCGATCAGAGCGTTGAGGTAATGTTCACTAATACGACATCTTACTCGTCTTGTTTCAATTTATTTTAGGTCGGTGCAGCATATCTTATGTAAGCAGTGTTGGCCCAGTAGAAAGATCCGCGACTTATGAGTTACAAGTCGTAGGTTTGAACTCAGATGTGATGAAAGAAAAAAAGTAAACTTAAGGACTAAACCTTTTTTCCTTTATCTCCGTATTTCCTGTATGTATTTAGCAGAACATGAGAATGTGCAGTGTCTTACTTTGTGCTAAATAAAAGTTTTTCTTTATTTCTTTCTTAAGACCAACCGAGGCAGTCAAAGTAATATTTTCTAACTAGGGACCCGCCCTTTCTTCGCACGGCGCCACCTATCGGGGCCAAAACTATATCTAATGTAGCCTATATTTTAAGATAAGCATCTAGCAGTAGTGCGGTGAAAACTGCGTTCAAATCCATGCAGTAGTTTTTGCGTGATGCGCGTACAAACATACAGACAGACAGACAAAAATTCTAAAAACTGTTTTTTTTACTTTTTTCAATATCTTCAATGTACAGACATCGGCCCGTTACAATTTTATTAAATGTATAGATATGTCATTTACTCGATCCAGGTGATATACGTAGATTACGGCACAACCCTGTGGGTGTTAGAGGACCAGCTCCGCCTTCTGGAGCCGCGCCACGTGACGCTGCCGATGCAGGCCGTGCGCTGCCTACTGGCGGGCGTGCGCGCGCGCAGCCGGCAGAGCCAGCAGTGGGCGCAGGCCAAGAAGGCGCTCAAGGACATGGTGCTGGATAAGGAACTAGATGCACATGTCATGTGAGTAACATAACAAACTTTTTGTCAATTTAATATATTCGCTACTTGGTGGTAATTTACTGTGAACGTAGAATTTGTTGATGTTAGAAACTATCTTGATTTTTTAAAAGCTGAACTGTGTCTTAGGACTTTTTTATGGTATAAACGGCGAAAAACTGGCATTTCCATTTGAAATTCCTGTTTTTCGCCGTTTATGCCACTATTGCCGAGAGATGATAGAAGAAGCGTTAGCAGACCAACAGCCTGAGAGAATCGTGCAGTCAGGGAAGCGTGGTACAAAAGCGCTCGTACTCCGCAACAGGTGGAACAAGGTGGACAATGATGATGGATGACATTGATATTTTTATTGCATCCACGCGTTTTATATCCTCTGAAGTGCAGGTGTAGAGTCACACTGTAGGACACTCCAGCAAAAGGGTCTGGTTGGAATCGCCGCCTTGAAAGTGTCGGAAGGATCTTAAATCCTTCATTTTTCCAATATAATTGTGTGCACGATTGATTTGATATTGTTTTAATACTTAGATATAACTAATTTCCAGCGCCCGAGACTACGACGAGATATCAGTAGAACTGTTTGATGAGGAAGGCTACAGCATAGCGGAGCAGCTAGCAGCCAACGACATGGTACAGCTGACGGAATACAACATTGTCGACGACTCAGCCGTCACCAGGAAGATAGTCGTGCCCTAGGCAGACTTAGGCATAAGAATACCTTTTTTTATTATAAAGTACAGCGCGAAGCTGTATATCATCATCATCATTTCAGCCGAAAGACGTCCACTGCTGGACATAGGCCTCCCCCAAGTGTCGAAGCTGTATATACATGGTGAAATTAAATTAGATATTAAAACTCCGCAGACGTATCTAAACATGATAACATAACAAACAGATTACAACAGATTTACTCAACCCATACTTCAAGTCCCACACTCAAGTCCCGTAATACAGAACGAAATGGCTTGAATCTACTTTTAAGTAATGCTTGAGTACTGGGTGACTTTCAGTAATACGGTCGTCTATCCGTGCTAACAAAATCTTCTTTTTTTTTTATTGTGTTTAGATATCGATATCCTTATAGTTTTCAGGATTTATGGTAGAACTGTAATAGTTTAGTCTTACAAAATAACCATGACACAATGTCGAAAGCATATACAACATTAGTTTTATTATATAAGAAACCTAAAACACGTGTCTAGTATTTTTATGTAAAGAATCAATGTAAAAAATTTCAAAACTGTATCATGAAAAATCACAAAGTTATAAGCCTGTTCTGTTACCTAGTTGTCCGCACTAAAACGTGTTCACCACGCGATGCCGCCGCGCGTGCGCCTCCAGCGTCGTCTTGAGCTCATTGATAATAATAATTTGTCAGTAGGTACGGAAATAATTGCGATAGGTACTTAGTGTCACTAGGTGTTCAACTTTTAACCTTTTTTAAATGTTTTTGGGACAAAATATAACATGGTTTAAAAATAATTGGAATGGATTCAGTTACTTATTCTGAACAAACTAAATTCAGGTTTCGCATATACTAAAAATAATGTATAGCTAGCACAGAAGCGAATGTACAGACAAAACTAACTCCACTTGAATATGGACATGCCTTTTGTTCTTGTAGAGGACGAGTTTAATATCGAACATAATGATTATAGGTATATATACACTAAAATCTCATTATTATACAAGGTGGTTGGTACACCGACGCTTAAACGGTTACCACGTATACAGTACATAATTTTGAACACCCTTACATAGAAAATTTTCATTGGTGATTTAAAAATTATATATACAAGTGATTGTGATATAAACATACTTACTAGACTTCTTTGGAGATTTCTAGCTTGTAATATTGCCACATGAAGAGACAGGCCTAAGTCAAAGTAATTATGCCTTTTGCAGTCCGCAGTTATTGTACTGCTAACATAAACCTTATTACAAAGAGTCGCAGTGACTTATTAGTCACTGCGATGCAAAATCAGAGCTAAAATAACAATGAAAGTACAGTACTCTCAAAGTTACTGAGTACTGAATTGACACAAATTTATCTAAAATTTAAGATTACTGTTTTAATTTTATTGTTTTGTTAATTTTATTTTTGTTTTCACCTTTTAGAAGATTCTAAGAATGGGTGCATATTTGTGATTTTTATATATATAAGAGTACAAGCCGCTCCCGAATTAATAAATATAGAGTGTGTGCATGTAGAATTAAAAGCACTATATTTGTAATAAAACTCGCCGTTAAGGAGAAGCGTGAAGGTAGCCAGCAAAATTCACATTTTCTTACGTTTTTTTGCAATAAGCAGGTCAGTGTCAGGTTGTGTTGATTAAAACATGATTCTAGCGGCCTACCAAGACGTCTTTAGGCAGTAATGTTTTAATTTTACTACAGTGTGCGAAAGAGACGGAGCTAGGCGTCCTGCATAGCTCCATCTCTGTTCTGAAGTGACATTAAAGTAATTCTGATATAGGAGATGGTGAAACGGGCCCTGTTATAAAAAGGAAAGTATTTGTTAATAAAGAGCTTATTTGCTTCCTAAGTCAAAGTATAGAAACGTATTGAGTTGTGATTAGGGGCTGAGAAATAATAAAATTAATAAAATGATGTGATAATACTGACGAACTCTCTACTGAGCTTGTGTAAGACACGGCATATATAAGGTATACCGTAGTCGATAGTCGTATATACTTTAGGTGTTTTGTAAGCTGTGTGAGTGTGCAATGTCTCTCGATCGTAGCAGGCTGTACTGTCTCGAATATTAGACAATATTATGTTGTTATTGGTAAATATTTATTTCTAATACTACGTGTAGGCACATGCAAAGACGGAAACCATTTGTCAACAGATTAAGATTTTTTAAAGATTTATATTGAGTGCTCATATCACGATCAATGCTTTTACTTCTTTTGCGGAAGTTAATTGAACTATTTCAAATAATTAACCTTTTGACTGCCAGAGCATAAATGCACGCGCGTGCCCTCCACGCCAAGACACAATTTCACCTACCATTTTGTCACATATTTGTGTCGTTTGGCGTACAGGGCACGCGCTTGCTTGTCACGTATATGTGACAATGTCAAAAGGTTAAAATGTTTCATAAAACGATCGTCGATGACAATCCAAATTAAGTCAGCCCTAAAATAAATTATCATCCCGATGATGCTTGGTATATATGCCAAAATGCTATGAAACCTGTGACTATGATTGCGTGGTGTACTTAGTGCCGATAGTATCGGAACTAAGTAGATGTATGACGCATTGTACGGACTGCATAATTGCGTACTCCGAAATTCCATGCTTTCCATTTGAATCAAAGCCAATTAACATTACAATACAATTATCGTATAACTAGCCAATTAAATAGATGAGTTTATTGCACACTAATATTCTACAGCTGGTTTTTTAAAATTTTAAGAGTATAATGGCGTTTTTGTAGATTCTTCTCGAGGGTCAATATTACTTAGCATTACACAATAAGAACCCTCTGAGAATTTCAAATACATTTTGTTTTTTTAACGATCTTTAATGTTATATTTATAGTGTACCGTACCTAGCCAGTTGCCTATGACACCTACCAATCATTTTAAGCATTCTAATATAAATATTTTTGCCTGTAATGATGTCAACAATCCTAAGTTCCTAGATTTTGAGCATTACGCTACACATATACGCTCCCGTAAGGGAGCATTCGCTTGTGATGTAACAATCCATGATTATATTTTGTATAGAAAAAGGGAATGTTACAAATTGTATCGGTTACGCAATGTAACACTCGATTCTCATCACTCACTTGTAAATTTTGTAATGTCCAAGCTACCGGTAAGTCGCGTCACTTACTTGATAGAATCTAAATTTTAGTTTTTTTTTTTATGACATTTTTTAAGTTGCTTGTGGAGCAGATTCCTATTTTAGTGATATTATTTTTTTATGGTAAATTAGTATAAGTAGTATTTTATAATTGTAAGAAGCTCAACTATTGTATGGACCTAGTAGAGTAGGATCATATGACAGTCGAGCTTTAACTTACTACTATAATGAACGGCAAAGTTTGTGCCGCTGGATGAATGGATGTATGTGTTTGTTACTTTTTAACGCTAAAACGGATTTCTCGGTTAACTTCTGCAATATATACATTATAACATTGGTGTCATTCTGCTGTGTAAGCTACACAGCAGA
This sequence comes from Noctua janthina, assembly GCA_963576755.1. Lineage (NCBI taxonomy): Eukaryota > Metazoa > Arthropoda > Insecta > Lepidoptera > Noctuidae > Noctua > Noctua janthina. The sequence goes on along the minus strand of OY755055.1, from coordinate 5,261,968 downwards.
ATGACACCAATGTTATAATGTAAACAGTGTTATTTGTAAAACACCAACAACCTCGCAGGAGTAGATAACTAACATCATAAACAACAACATTTGTTCTACGACTTTTCCGAAAACAGACAAAAAAAATTCAACTCTCCATACAAATGTCCGAACAGCTGATCTTGTTTTGTATGAAAAGTCGTTTTTTTTTGTCTGTTTTCGGAAAAGCCGTAGAACAAAAATGTTGTTGTTTATGATGTTAGTAATCTACTCCTGCGAGGTTGTTGGTGTTTTACAAATAACCCTGTATAGATAATATTGTGTCAATTGGCCAAAATGTAATGGATAAGTGTCAACTCGGAAAAAATCCTGCCATATGAGAGCTATCTTGGCGGGCGCTGCATAAGGCCCGACTCCGCCAAAGCAGAGAAGAGCGGAGAGCAGATATGCAAGATTCGGCCAATCGCCGGAGAGACGCGATGTAGATTTCTACCAATGTGATTGGTCGGTTTCCGGTCTGCACGTGAACATTCCCGACCTAATTTTCAAATATTATGTAAAATTTGATTTGGCGAGCGAAGCCGCGTTTAGAACCTAATTTGAAATACAGCTTTATAAAAATTAAAAACAATGTTTTATTTTTTTAGATACGTACCTACTGAGCTGAAACCTTGACATTCCGTTCAAACTTAGTAAGGTTTTTAAAAAATGCAGAATACTGTAATAATAATTTTATTTCAACGAATCCACGCAAAAGAACCACTCCATAGCCCCCGCGTTAAGGCACTTCACTCCGCATATTATTTTCTAAATGAAATGATATTGACACCCAGTGAAACGAACACTCACTACAATGGGTCAAATAGTTTGATGTGCCATAACCAGACCAAAACAGATTCAGACTGAGATTCTAGATACTATATGCATACCCAAGGTGATCTTGGTACATCTCTACCTAACCCTCCGGGGATTACAGGCGTGATGTTAGGATCTTGATTGTTCATTTGCCCATAGTTCAAGTATTTAGGGCCAAAATAGAAACCGGCACGCGATATCGCGTCAATAAAATCTGTGAGAGTTCAGCCCATACTTCCAAAATCGATATTTATACCAGAATTAAGAGCAGGCTACTCTAAAAACAGGCTTGTACTATTTTATTCAGACATTCCTTGTAGTTAGTTTGAATCTTCAAAATCAGACCCTGGATCTGGACCTTATATCTTGTATTATGAACCTGAGATCACACAATCCTACAGGAGGCCCCTTTATACTTGAAACAGATTGATAAACATTACTATTTGGTATACAGTTATAATTATACAGGGTGATGCACAAACGGTTACCATTAACCAGTACATTTTTTTTTTAAAACAGCTGTTTCTTACAAAGGTAATACCTACAAGGTCAAAATTTATTTATTTATAACCAACTTATACTTTTTACACCACACGTACAAGTTATTAAAATGTATGGAACACCAGATTTTTTTTAAAATTACGATGAAATATTTCTATATGGGGGTTCAGAATGATGTACTGAGTATGTAGTAACCGTTTCTTTGTCAGTGTCCTTTTCACCCCGTATACTAACTAATTCTTACAAGACTAGAAATAAATATCAATAGGTACATGAAATACTTAGTTACTATAGTTAATATTGTATGATTATAATTATAATAAACATTGAACACTCCAGGCGAAAACGATTGTAAAACTACATGCATGAATATTATGATCTTAATTAGTTACATGAAGAATTACCGTATATGTCAAAAAAAACTTGATTGAACTGACTAGTAAATTGATCACTGGGAGCAAGACATTCTCCCTTACATTGGGTGGAGTTCAAAGTTGATTCATAAGTCATTTAATTTTTAATGCAGACAGAAAAAGCCTGGATTATTTCATTTGACAATATTTTAAAATGGATATAAATACAAGATGAATGACTAGACACCTTATTGCTAGCTGCCCAAGCTACATATACAGCAAACTAGCGTTACATGTTTTGGCAAATCGAAACTGTATATATCAGCGGAATACATTGTAAAGCAAGATGATTATATGGTTTTACTGTAAATTTAAACATCAGTAATAAACAGTTTAGGTAATTCAGATTCTAAACGAATAACCCTCACCAAGGAGGTTAGGCTCCAGTTATCATAGGGATTAGAACTCTTTGGTGTGTACTCAGGAGCCACAAAAGTACTGTAGTATGATATAAGTTCATGGGACTGATCTCCATCCAAGTCTGCGATCATCAAAGACTTCTCCTGGTATTCTAAGTCAGGCTGGCAAAGTGGAAGTGGTGTTTTGCTCTCTATAGGTCCTCGCACACATATCTGCACAATATCCGTCTGACTAATGTTCACATTGTGGGTCTGCAGCTTGTCAAATAACACCAGAACTATCCTCTCCGATATGTCATGAACTGTAAAGTTAGTATACTTGATGAAAGCCGATATTGAAGCAACGTCTATTGTGGACCGATAGAACATGTCATTGATGTTCTTTGGACTCTGGTTCTGAACATTGTATCTGACTTCGTCAATTTTAAGTGCACCCTTTGCCAGGTGTGCACTGTTCCACTGTCATAATTTTAACACAAACCCTCGTATGGAGTTTGCAAAAGCAAAAGAGCTGGGCCGCATAGCATAAACATTGTTGGCAGTGTACTCCCAGCTAACATTAGTTGTACCGTTCCTTTCCAACATTAGTTTTAGATAGACTCTGCAAGAATTTGGACATTCTCCAGAATTTTCTACTTTCAGTTTTCCTGGACCATTTGTGAATGTTTCTATTGTGTTCCCAATATTCTTTTTCATGCTTACATTGATTCTTTTAAGGACCGTAGGTGGAGGCTGGTTATGATTGATAGGCAGATCCTTCTTTAGCATTTTCTTTAATACTGTAAATGATATGAGTCTCACAGCTTCCGTTGTACCATTCTTACAAATATATGTGACTGTGTCCATCTCTGCCAGAAGTTTTACAGACAGGCAATCATCAATAGGAATTGGTTCAGCCATAATAATCCCTGTTGCACCAGATATCATCAATAAAGAGTTATGGTTTGTGCTTGGATACACCGTGGCAACAGTCAGCAAGTCATTGACTTTATCATCATTCATGTCTTTCACCATAACAGGGAAATCTATAGCTACTACTTTGCTCAAATCCTTGCCTTGCTTGTGTATGTGCCAGTAGTATGTTCCAGATACAGAGTCTAAAGCTGCCAGTAATCCCTCTGTACCCGACACAATACAGTCCTTTTGTTTATCCCGGTTTACATCAAGTAGGTGACAATTAATATCAGTTGGTATCCTACTCTCTCTGGTGAACCAGCCAACCTTTCCAGAATTGCCTACAATGAGGACTACGCCATTCACATTGTCACTGCTGCTTTTAGGTTCCAGTCTCATGTGATTGCCGCGGTATATGAATATTAAGTTCTTTGTGTTTGGTATAGCACCATCGACAACTTGCACGGCCCCCGACAGTTCCATTTCGTTGTAAGGCAATTCCCAGCTGGTCGTCCTGTCTTGCCATTCGTTAGCAGCACAGCTGCCGACTTCAGAACAAGGTATGCCCCACAGAAATATTACAACGGTGAATATGCACATTACTATCGAGGCGATGAACGCACACCGGCGCGGGAAAGACATCTTCGTGGAGATATCAGATTGTAAGAAGCTTACGTTGTCCATTGTGCTTTCCACCGTGTTCACGTTGGTATTGAACTCGTCCATGTCACTTATGCTGTAGTTTTTCGACGATTGTAAGCCACTGTTAAAGTCCAGGTTGTTGCAACTGTCCGTAGCTTTGATATGCATTTCATTTTCGAGTTTGTCGTCCTCGGATTCAGAGTCGGATAGGATTTGTTTCAAAGGTGCATAAAAGCCACCATTCCCATTAGCCGACATGACGAAGGTCCAAAATTATTTGATTTCACATTGTATTTCTACAAATTAATAATTTTTTATGAATAATTATTAAAATACAAGTTCAATCAATAAACAATTATAACCCAAATTCCGAAAACCACTTTTGCGTTTCGTTTCATTTGTCATTTTTGTCCCTCCCCGTTCAACGTTCCGTTCATTCATTGAGCTAAGCGAGCAACCAAAGAGGATGCGTTTCGGGACGGTTGCGTTCCCGAGTGGTAAATAAATCTTTGTACTCAAAAATGTCTAAATGTCTAACGGCTACTAGCTCGCAGCTATTAGCTGGCCTCCTGGGGGCAATATGTGTGAAATATTTTTGTCAAAAAGGCGCGTTTTTCTGCTCATGAATTGGCAACCATCTTGACCCTATTGGATTTCCATTTGGTCGATCGATAAAAGACTGAGGCTGAAGTAAATTAGGAGCCTCTTGCCCTCTTGGTTGCAAAAAAACAATCACGTAGTTAGATTTTTAGTCATAAATGGCGATCAAACGACATTTTGTATTCCGTTTGCTATGCTATTTTCTCCTACATAGATAAAGTTGCCTTGACTGCCGAAAACTAAAAAGGCACGAATTTTGGTCATTGGCTTTTCATTCGAGGCGAGGTGTTAAAATTTTCGAGCTTGCTCCGACTTTTTCATGAAATAGTCAGAGCTACCCTGGCGCTTCCACCACAAACTTGTCTCTATAAGTCGATCAATTATCTCCTGTAGGAAGGGTCAAAAGAAGATGTTTCCTATCCTTGGCGGCGTTGACCTCTTCTTCTCGCTTTGCTCGCTCTAACCTTAGTTCTTCAATAATCGACTTCAAAAAGGCGGAGGTTATCAATTCGGATGGTTTTTTTTTTATGTATGTTCGGGCATAACTCCGTCATATTTAGACGGATTTGCAAAATTCTTTTTGTTCGAAAGGGGTTTATTTCGAAATGGTTCCGTTTAAATTTCATATAGATCTGATGATGAGTTTCGGAGACAGTCAACGGAACTTTTCAAAAAATGACCGCAAATCAACTGCTATTGCTGCTATCGCACAAATATGCATTGTTTACCAGTCACACTTACTACTTGTTAATCACACAACATACCATCACGCCTGTACACTCGAAAGGGTTACGCAGATGTATGCAGTATATCAGCGTCATCAGTATATTTTGTAACTTCTATGGAGGAATAGTAAGTGTATGCAATAACCCCCTATCAATAGTAGATGTCTATCACCCACCACTCGAAATATCATTAAGTAACACGTCCCCCGTTTTATTAAAAAGTAAGATTCCCGTTAGACTAAACTTTAGGAGAGCCAATTATAATATTATCAATGCTAAGATTTGCGACTTTGACTATAGCCAAGTTTTCTCAAGCCTTCATGATGTCGATGCTATGGTCACAGAGCTATATAGGCACCTTAAGAATGTAGTTGACGAGCACGTCCCTAAATCAAAAAAACCGAGTGATAAGTATCCCCCTGGTTCTCTAAGCCTCTCATCAGAGTCTTAATGTATAATATAAAATGTATAAAAATCCAAGGGACCACTTTGAATATAGACTACTAGAGGGGAGATCTAAAGCCATGATGAATAGCTGTTATAAAGACTTATGTGTGCTTCACTGATAAAAAAACAATCAAAAAAAGTATAAGACACAACCAAAAACTCTTTTGGTCATTCGTCAAAACGAAAAAGGCAAAATCTGACGACATTCCCTCGGAGATGAGTCTGGGAAATGAAACAGCATCCACTTGTGAAGAAGTTTGCAACCTCTTTGCTAAGCATTTTTCCTCTAACTTTACTCCTTCGACTAGTTCACTTGCTGTAGTTGAAATAATAGGTCTTAAGTATGATCAGCATCAACTAGGTAAAGTAGAATTTACGGAACGTGATGTCCATAAAGCCCTAAAAAAACTTAACATCTGCAAAGGGGCCGGGCCGGACGGTCTGCCACCAGTATTTATAAATAAGTGTGCTTCTAGTCTGGCTTTACCACTAAAATTAATATATAATTATTCGCTCGCGACATCACAGTTTCCTACGGAATGGAAAATAGCGAATGTTGTACCGGTTTATAAAAAAGGAGATTCTGGTGATGTGCAGAATTACCGCCCCATTTCACTACTTTCAGTGTTTGCAAAGATTTATGAATCCTTGCTGTGTCCTCTACTTACATCACACATTAATCCTCAACTAGTGACCCAACAGCATGGTTTCTGTGTTCGTAAATACGACTACTAATTTGGTTCACTACGTGAATCAAGTGAGTGAATTGATGGACTCTCGCACTCAAGTCGACTCAATTTACACTGACTTCAGCAGTGCGTTTGACAAGGTGAACCACAAAATACTCTTGAGGAAGCTTGAAGGTTTCGGCATATTTGGCCAATTACTCCTTTGGTTTAAATCTTACCTTACGGAAAGACAACAAAGAGTGGTTGTAAAGGGATATGAGTCACCGGTCTTTTTATCAACATCTAGGAGTCCCCCAAGGATCACATTTGGGTCCGATTCTTTTCTTAATGTTCGTCAATGATATAGTTCTGACAATAAAACATAGCAGATGCTCTATTTTCGCTGACGATTTAAAGATCTTCTAAGAAATAAAGTCATCCAATGACGTCCAACTATTCCAGGCTGATATTGACGCGGTTGACGATTGGTGCCTACAAAACCGGATGTCTCTCAATGTGAATAAGTGCTACCACATAACATTTACTAAAAAACGGAGACCATTACCAACGTCATACTCAGTAAATGGGGTAACAAAAAGTGGACACGATTCGCGACCTGGGAGTCCAACTCGACTCTAAACTCTCATTCACCAACACCATTGATAACATCACTGCCAAAGCTGCAAAAATGTCTGGCTTTATAAAACGAATATGTCGGGAATTCCATTCTATCTCAACCTTAAAGGTGCTGTACAATACTCTTGTGAGAAGCTTACTGGACTATGCATCTCCAGTTTGGAACCCCACTTACCGTGTCCACGTAAACAGGATTGAACGTATCCAAAGAAGCTTCACTAGATATCTTCGTTTTTAAAAGTTTTAGCTGTCCACGGGATTCTTCTTATAATCAAAGACTCAGTCATTTCAATATGTGTTCACTCGAACACCGCAGAGACGTAACGGACCAAATCCTACTTTATAAAATAGTCAACGGTTTGGTAAACGCTCCCGATCTTTTATCAGAACTAAGAATAGCTGTACCTAGACAGAAAACTATTAGATCTGGTCGCGACACAATAACTTTTGCCACCACTGCAAGTCGTACTAACCTTGGTAGCACCGCGCCCATGAATCGTCTCATGAGAAATTATAATAAAATTGCTGCACGAACCAGTAGCATCGACATCTACGACACTACATCCGTACTCTAACCCCTTTCGTCAATACTGTATGAGGCTTTTAACCAGCTCGGAGCCTCGAGACGTCTGTGCAATATCAGACACTGGGTAATTCATTGCATCCACTTATATTATCTTCTTTTTCAGTCTTTTAATTTAGTTTTAAATTTATACATATTTTTTAGTTAATAAGTCTATATTTTCTACAGGCTTAAATGTACATAGCCTATTTTTAATTCTTACTGTTTAATTTTTAATTTTAATCTATTTCATTTTTAACTGTTTAATTATTTTTTTATTGTGTGCGTTCAATTTTGTAATGCTTACTTGCCCTTTTATTGTTCTACGAGTGCTGTGCACTTCTATAAGTGACAAATTCACCACACTTAAGGCGAGGTTATCCAGATAAACGTCGTTTTGTATTGTGCTTTATTCCTATATAGCACGGATTTAAATTCTGAAAAAAATATATTACATATTTCACACTTCGATCTAGATATTTCGGCACAGCGATACACGATTACTTGCACTTTGTTGCATCCAATTAAATCGCAAAGACAAGTCTAAATGATGGTTTTTAATATTACTTCATTTGAGTTATATTAGGTTTTTAACAATAAAACTTATACCATTATAAAGGTCGTAAAAAATGTGACAGTACACGGCAATCATAATTTAAAATATTAAAAAAACCTATACCACCATTTCCAAAATTTGCTGTTTTCATCATTTCATTCAGTCCCGAGCGGAACGCGTTGGAGGTCGGACGTGTGCCAATTTTTCGAACTCGCCACCCCACCCCCGCTAAGTTCTGTTACGAACTGAGCCAAAAATAGTTTGTAAAAAATAATACTTAGTAAACACCGACGCTAGGTTTATTTGAAATGTCATTTGGTCACAAAAGTACAGTAGGTACCTAATAGGGAACGTAGTCAGAAGGTATAAGATAAGAGTTACGCATTAGAAAGAGAGGCAGCTTCTAGGAGAATATAACAGTAGATAATTAGCGCTGCGCGGCCTGAATTGAACTTTATGGTGTCGTAGCAAAAGTCGCTATTTATGATTTCGCAATGTTATTTATAAATTTCGGTAACTTTGGAATGGGCAACTACAGTATATTCACAGTTATTATGCCTTTTGAATGGGACTGTAGCTTCATTTTATTATCTTTTTTTCGACAATTCAAAACTGCCTGTAACTGGCCTACTAAAATCAAAACATTTATTCCAATAATTTTTTTTTGTAAGGAGTTCTAAAACAGTTCTGTAGGGAGCCCGGTAAGCCGAAGATTATCGAGTTCGACATGGGCAGAAAAAGAAAGTATGTAGGGGAGAACGAGATAGAATGAGTAATGGTCGATATCGTATTTTTTACGCACGAGGACCGATCAAGCTGTACAAAACCAGTTTATGCCGATCTCTCATTGTATAGGAAATCTATACAAAGTGAGGCCAATTTATACTGGAAATGACAGCTTCATGTGCCGCCGTGTGTACCTACTAGTTTTTTTTTATTTTGTTGACTTATTTACATATTAAAGATAAAATCACTTTAATTTTTTTTATTTTACTTCCTCTGCATTTTATGCTTTACTTTTTTTCGGTTTTTTCGTCATGGGTGTCATTTTCATGATTTTCTGGGTCGCTGATAACGAAAATTAGGTCAAAATTAAAATTCAAGATGGCGCCAATGAAAATTTTCGGTTTAGTCGTCATGGGTGTCATTTTCATGGTTTTCGGGGCCGCTGATAACGAAAATGAGGACAAAACCCAGAAAACCATGAAAATGACACCCATGACGAAAAAACCGAAAATTTTCGTCGGCGCCATCTTGGATTTTCATTTTGACCTCATTTTCGTTATTAATGACCCCGAAAAGCACGAAAATGACACCCATGACGACAAAACCTAAAATTTTTGTCGGCGCCGCCTTGGATTTTCATTTCGACCTAATTTTCGTTATCAGCGACCCCGAAAACCATGAAAATGACACCCATGACGAAAAAACCGAAAATTTTCGTCGGCGCCACCTTAGATTTTCATTTTGTCCTCATTTTCATTATCAGCGGCCCCGAAAACCATGAAAATGACACCCATGACGAAAAAACAGAAAATTTTCGTTGGCAGCATCATGGATTTTCATTTTGTACTCATTTTCGTTATCAGCGACCCCGAAAACCACGAAAATGACACCCATGACGACAAAGCTAAAATTTTCATTGGCACCATCTTGAATTTTAATTTTGACCAAATTTTCGTTATCAGCGACCACGAAAACCATGAAAATGACGAAAAAACAGAAAATTTTCGTCGGCAGCATCATGGATTTTCATTTTGTACTCATTTTCGTTATCAGCGACCCCGAAAACCACGAAAATTACACCCATGACGACAAAACTAAAATTTTCATTGGCGCCATCTTGAATTTTAATTTTGACCAAATTTTCGTTATCAGCGACCACGAAAACCATGAAAATGACACCCATGACGAAAATACCAAAAATTTTCGTCGGCGCCAGCTTGGATTTTCATTTTGACCTCAGTTCCGTTATCAGCGACCCCAAAAACCACGAAAATGACACTCATGAAGAAAAAAACGAAAATTTTCGTCGCCGCCATCTTGGATTTTCATTTTGGCCTAATTTTAGTTATCAGCGACCAAAAAAACCACGAAAACGAAACCCATGACAACAAAACCTAAAAAAAAGTAAAGCATAAATTTTTTAAAAACCGATTGGCGCGTGGCGTGTAGTTTTGAATCATACCCGTATTCATGATCTTAGTGTCAGTCAGATTTTAAATTCACCTTATTCACAAAAATAAATAAGTATACCTTCTTATTTTTAATTATATCTACTTATTTTAATTGTTAGTAATTAGGTTCACGTTCATAGAATACGTAGGTTCCTAATCTATCTATAACCAATACTTTCTATAAAAATAAAACAAAGTGAACTTGTACATATCAATCAGGCTGTACAATCTTAGAACATTTTACCATGCAACTAGGAGAAAATAATGTTACCAAATTAAAAGACTACCGTAATCTAGTAACAGGTCCTTCTCCTAATGCATTTTTAATTTTGTCGTATTATAAAATCATGTATCGCTGGTTTGTGAATACAGATGGCGTTTGATGACGCTAACCGACTAAATTGAAAATAGATTGCAATATACTACAGCTTCACTGACGAACTGACTATTTTATTCTTGCTTCATTATACTCCATCAAATGAACGCCAAATGTTACCATTAATAAAATAAATATTCTGTATAGTAGTTTATTTTATTATAATTGAACTAAATAAACTACCAAACTTTTTAAGTAAATTCGAAATACGCGTAATATATCAAATAAAATCATAAAATATGTTTTTAACAAATAAAACATTACTACTGGCATACATTTTAATGTAAGTGATACTCTAAATAAAACCTGCTAAATTGGTGTCGTAGTAGTTATTTTGTACTTTTTACTTGCATCAATGAAGCAAGCTGTCAAACAATCAATCTGACGGTCGTTTTTGTTATTTTTCAAGAAATTGGAATTGGAATTTTGAATGAAAGACAATATTTGTTACCCTTAAGATTTGGAGATATCATCCAGTCTGTCCTTGAAGGCATTCAATGTGTTATTCAACAACAACAAATGTGTTAACGACAAACTATATATTATTATTGTTTGACGAAATGTCGCTAAAAGCTAACATTACTAACAATAAAAGAAAAGATTTGATTCTATTATGTATGACCTACTACGACGACTGTTGCACCAATGCTTAGGCCAAAATAAATGACTGATTATAATAATATGGGTTTAATTTTCTGCAGCCAAGTAATTCCTTAATTAATTCATATACGTTAGTCTATGAGTAAATTACGGGGTTAATAAACATAAATTACCTAATTTTAAAATAAAAACCTGCCTGGAAGCAAGAATGATGGTAGACGTATACATCTACACAATTATATACATATCAGGAAAGTTGTAGGTTTGTGGATACAGATGGCGCCACCAAACGCTTTCTTTCTGAACCCGTTGAGTAAAGCCTCTATACCTATATATAAAAGTACTCTGTGATATCAATTCAAGTTGTTTTACTGCATCGCTCTACCCTGTAACGCAACTTAGTACCTATCCGAGTTCGTGAACTCATGACCAGTGCGCTAAGCGCCCGCGTTTTCGCGCCGCGTAATTTGCCCCTCTCCGTGCGGGGGCCGGGGTAAGCGATTGATGCATACAGCGCTCGGGGTAACCTCGTCTTAAAATAGTTTCTGATTTATGTTTATGTGTGTTTTAGTGAGTAAGTCGTTGAAGTGCCATTTAAATAAATAAATAAACATCAGGGTACATCCACATTTTCTATAAAAGTTAGTTGTAGTTGTAGCATATTTTTTCGCGACTGGAAGCTAGTTGTAGCACATAGAATTTTATTAAAACTTGATTTATACAAAAAAAAATTTATTAACCGACTTCAAAAAAGGAGGAGTGGTCCTCAATTCGTTGGAATATTTTTTTTATGTATTTTCACCGATTACTCGAAGACGCATGAACTGAGGAGCTCGTGGCTAAATAATAACAGCCGCTCGGGTCGATCTTTAGGTTAAGCCGGCTTGCCTAGGTTGGTCTGTGGATGGGGGACCACCCATTACTGACCGAGTTTCCTCCGTGCCTCGGAAAGCACGTTAAGCCGTTGGTCCCGGGTGTCATTTGTAGATCTTTGATAGTCGTTAGGTAGTCAGTGGCCCGAAAAGTCTGACAACCAGTCTTTCCAAGGGGTATCGTATTACCCAGTATTAACTGGGTTGTGGAGGTCAGATAGGCAGTCGCTCCATGTAAAATACTGGTATTCAGCTGCATCCGGTTAGACTGGAAGCCGACCCCAACGTAGTTGGGAAAAGGCTAGGCAGATGATGACTCGAAGACGCATGAACTCCCAACTCGACTTCGGAGATATGGAACGGAATTCTTCAATAATAGACAGCAACTCTGTCGTGATTTTTGCAATCGCTTGGATTATTATTGTTTACACAACATCAGGCGTGTTTGCTCTGAGGGGGTACGCAGATGTGTACAGTACACCCACATTTCAACAGTATGTCTCATACGAAATTTCAATACTTACTCGACCCAAATGTATTGGACGGCTGATAATTTTTTTGCATTTACGATATTGGACCCAAGGAGAAAGTTTGATGGTCTGCAGCATATCCTGTCATATGACTACACCCTGTATACAAAAAATATAAAATTACTGCCCCGCAAGAAAAAAAAAAATTGTTGATTTCTCGGTTTATGAAAATATTTCAGTTTTACGAAATGAATCACATTTATGGGAACTAATTATTTTTATACTTGGAATGGCTGTAGCATGCCCTCTTTTCGGCGCTCATGGTGGTCCTGCTGAAGGGAGTGTGACTACCGTCAGACCACCTTCTAAGTCGATTTTCTCGAAAACTACTAAGGCACCAATTATGTTGTTCGAGTACTAATTAGCACCAATTGAGTACTAATTATTTCCCAAATGTGAAAGCGATTGGCGTTGGTAATCACGGACATCTTACCCTCACCACCCCTGCCACAAGTGCTGGCGATGCCTTTGCGCCGTTTGAATAGGCCCTTTCTGCTACTTGTACTATCAAAACAGCAGCTAGCTAGTATTTATACCCTGGGAGCACACTTAGCTTCCAACACGGTGAAGGACCCAATACATGGGGCATTGTAGCCCCTCTTTGAGGAGTGGCTAGAGAGGCGCCACGGCGCCCTCACCTACCGCCTGACGCAGGTCCTCACCGGACACGTTTGTTTCGGGAGGTTCCTGCACCGAATCGGGCGGGAGGAAACGCCCGGGTGTTTCCACTGCGAGGATCGTCCGGAGGACACGGTGGAGCACACCGTGGAGGTCTGCCCCGCTTGGGCGGAGCACCGCCGTGTCCTCGTAGCGGCGATCTCTCGCGTCCGGCCTTGGTTCAAGCCATGGTCCGGAGCGAGAGGGAATGGGAAGCCGTCACCTCCTTCTCCGAAGCAGTCATGCTAGTGAAGGAGGTGGCGGGACGTGAGAGGGAAAGAACCTCACGTCCCAGTCGCCGCGGGAGACGCCCTGGGCGTCGGGGGTCACGTGGTGGCTCCCGGCCACCGTAGGCGCGTGCCTGTGGACGGCGAGTTATGGGCCAGCTCGCCGTCCGGACGTCTTATGACGACAGGCCGTGTCGACGGCGCGTTCGTGTTCCACGTGCGCCTCAAAGAGATGTCAGCAAATAAGTAGGGGTCCGCAAGGGCCGATGCCTGCCAGGGCTGCGGGACTGTTCGAAAGAGATACCGTGGCCCTGGAACACAAAGGGCAAAGAAGGAACATGGATGGGTTTTAGTCAGTACAAGTCTGACACTCCCTTCCGCTCCGCCCAGAGTGGGGGGGGTCATTTGATGATTTCCCATCCGGAAAAAAAAAAAAAAAAAAAATGGGGCATTGTAGCCGTTCATGTTGACCAAGGGTCACGTACAAGGCCGGACAAAGGGTTGCTTATAAATGAAATGCGAAGCTATAGGCAGAATGTATATTTTGTTTTGTATATAAATTATTTGCAGTTCTTTCAATACATTAGTCTACAAACATTTAAACACAAGTATTCTCTATTATGTCACACTTATTTAATTGGTGCTTTCCCCTTACAAAATGGTACAAAAATAACTCCGTTTCAAAGTAGACAATTGGTTATATTAAACACGAAGACAACGGACAAGTTATAATTACAAGTTATTTAAAATAATTTTGAGGCTCATTATAACGTTATTTTACTGATGCGTATTTTACTAATAAAACATATTCATAGTGTGAAGCTTATGTTTACTCTAATTGAGATTATTCAAGGTACATAAATGATCTATCCTATATTAGTGAACGTCACTAGCCGAACTTTCCACCGCACGCTAAAGCGCCTGATTGCGCGAAACTTAGTATAAACGAATCCACTTTCAGTAGACTACATCGTAAATTTCAAAATGTTCAATAATTTAGTTGAAAGTTACTAAGTTTCACGCAAACAAGACACGATGCACCAAACCATTACATGGTTTACAACCTTTGCCGATTATATACTCATACTTTCTCATTACTTATTAAAATAAGGAAATAAATAGAAAAACAAAACAAGAACTATGTACATGTTCAGCCTCAAAAACACTTCCTTTTGAATTAAATATGACAAAGTAAATTCTCAACATGGTTTATTATTATTTTGATGGCACTTTGTTTTACAACTATGCATTCTGTGAGTGCCGAGACTTTTGCGCGGCGTGAAGAGAAACGTGTCTAAACCAACCATGGATAGGAACAAGAAAACTAATAATTATAATGTAAGGTTGATGAATATTTCTAACTTAACCAAGAATAAATAAATAAAAATATAGCTCTATTATATAATGTGATGACTTCATAAGCCGATGGACAAGAATAGGCATTAGTGAACAATTTGCTACAATAATAATATCAGCAGGGGTTTGTTGTCGTAGTCGCTGCGCACTGTCGGCGGCGACTGCTCAGTACAGACGGAGCGCCGCGGGGCATACGATGGAGGATACGTACATTTATCAGAACAGTATACAGGCAACTATTACACAAACTGTAGTTGAAGTTCAAGGAATCAGTCTTGCGTTATTTTCTCAAAACATCTTTATATACAGACACAGAATAATTGGCTTAATAAAAATAATCTGCGTAAACATTTCACTAAATACCATAGTTGAGTCCCATATTCAATACTTACAAATAATACAGTTAACATTATTAATTTTACTATTCATAAATTATTTTGTTAGTCGGTATTTAAAGGATCCGGCCCTTTCTAGCAACCTGTACTAGACGTTACAATGCATATTAATTTGTACAAATAAGATTATAATATTATGATAATGCAAACACGAAGTCCACCTTAGGAATCTAGCAGCTCAGTACGTCGACCCGTCCGCCACCCAATCATAGGAATCAAACTACAATCAGCCGGAGCGATGATCACTCTCAATCCATAATAACTAATATCTTCACTAGGCGTTGCTCAGATTGGACTAAATAAATTACTAACATTAAATAATTCCGAGCGTTAGATCGAGTAGGGATATTCTCCGAGATAGTCTATTAATGTGGAAGGTAGTGGAAGCAGCCTGTGTTTGGGGGCGCACCATAGTTTTGGCGTGAGAGGGTTGGAGTCCAGCGCCTTGTGCACGGCCAGGCGCGCGGCGTGCAGCAGCGACGGCGGCGCCTTGCGCAGCGGCGCGCTCAGCATGACGGGCGAGTGCGGGCAGCCCTCGCGGTCCACCCACACCGTGCCGGCCGCGCCGCGCTCGCCCACGCGCGCGTAGTGCTGCACCAGCTCCACCACGCAGCGGAAGCGCGGCATGTACCTCGCCAGGGGTCGGTCGCAGTCTAACCTGCAAACACATCAACAAGATTAGCAACTGTCATTGAGTGTGCGTTACAGGATAATGTATTCTGTAGTTGTTTCATTATGTAGAAGATAAATTTTAATGTAACTCGTTGGTGATCCTAAACAAATACTAATGGCAGTCAATGATTTCAATACTCAATTGTACATGACATTGTGGATTCAGAAATCTTTAGTTGAGATACCAATTTAAGATGAATGCGGAAAAAGTGAGCATTGATTTTAATCGTCATGGTTAGCAGAACAAATTGGCCAAAAAACTTCCAATAAAAAATTTGACAATAAAATTAAGGAAAACTGCGAGTGCTGAGTCAACAGTGGCACAGTCAAGTAGCTTTGCAACCGAATTACTGTGAACTTGTGACGTAACAGCATTACATGTTATTATGACGCAACGATACAGTAGTCAGGCAGAATAATGGAATACTTGAGCTCTCCCATTGTGTTAATATATCCCCAAGTTATTATTCATTTAATTATTAATTCCGGATACATAGTTTTAAATGACGTGTTTAGGTAAATTGTTCGTTGAATATTGACTCATTAATATCACTTTCCAATTTTCCGAATTCATGAGCTACTTAGTAACATGGTAATTTAATGACAAATAAACGTATTTGGAATAATGAACCTTAACTATATTGTATGTAGTTCAGTTATCATTAACGTCCATAAACTTTTATCATTTAAATTTTTTGACACAATGAAATTAACTTATTTTCCATCTGCATAAAGTCGACTTTTGTCTATTTTGTTTGATCTTATATCTTTACTGCCACATATGAACGTAATTCAACTAAAATTTCGGCTTACCTAAAGAAACCTTGTTCGTAGTGTAGCCTGACGGACGTGGGTCCTCGCTCAGTCTGTACGGACAGTGAGAATATAAAGTTCCTATCGCCTGAGTCCCGGATCACGAACGCGCCAACACTCGCATCTTTTAGAACTGTCCGGGCGCCCTGTAAAGAAGAAAGAAGTTTATAAATCACGTGAAGTAATTTACAGGAGCTTTATAGGAAAAACAAATTAAATAAGGTACCTAAAATATCCCAGACATGGTAAAGAGTTCATTTCTAAGAAACTGTTAATCTCTCCCTTGTACTTTATTAAAAATAACTAGATAAAGACCTATTGTTCTCATTCTTCATATTATTATAATTATAAAAGTTGCAATACACAAGTCATTGACCAATATTTTACAGTGATTAAGATTTCAAAGGTCGCCCAACTTCAACCTTCTTTTATCTTTGATCGAGTACTAAGAAATTGAACAAATAACGATTTGATTAATGCATCCCAAGATGACTTCATATAAAAGAACAGTTTATTTCAAGAAAAAAAATAACTTTGTGAAATACCTATGCAAATGTATTATTACATTGTACCATTAGTCGTCAATCAAGCAGCGATCATAGAGCCGTAAATGTCTGAGCCATTATCTATCATTAATAATTTATAAGGAAAACTGAATTTAAACTTAGTGTAATTATGATAAGAAATCTGCCTAAAGTTTTGCCCTGTGGGAAACTTTGTTAAGGAAGGATAAACATTGATTTTGATGTATTCCAAATTTAGAATTCAGACTTGTGTAATTTGTAACTGTAATTTTAGTTTTCAATAATGCCAACAGATGGCGCTAGGATGCAGAAAAATACACACCAGCCAGTCCAAACTGCCGTAGTACCAGCCTGATAGCCGCAGGGCTCTCAGGGTGTCTGCTAGCCGTCTCAGCTCATCATTGTATGGTGAGGGTATGAGAGGTGACAGCGGTGCTGTGAGAGGTGAGTGTGGCAAGTACGTTGGCTGGACCGTGAAGGGGGGTGGTGTGTGGGCGGCGTGGCACTTGCCGGCGTTGGGGGCCAGGGACACCCGCAGCTCGTGCCTGCAGTTGGGGCAGCATGCTACTCCCGTCGACCAACTACTCAGCGGCACCGCCACTTCCACACAGGCATCTGGAAAGATAGAGAATCTTGGTTAGGATATTTGTGTAACATTACAATCCACACATCAGTGGTATAGTATCATTTTCCAGTTTCAGTTATCTTGCTTTAGTTTCTAACTAAATGAGATTTAAGATAAGTAGAAGTTACAATTTCCTCAATGAAAGATCTCTTCCGTTGTGAAAAATGTAGTGATAACATCTCATAACATGCATTTTAATCTGCCATTAGTGCAATTTTTAGCATTTAATTGGAACTACATTCATAAAAGGTGAATGGCCATGATGGCCATCTGTTACTGATTACAGACAATGAAACTGATATGGCAGACTGGTTTTACATGTTGGAGGTATAAAATTCTATGGAACTAGTTATTATAAATAGATTGATAGACTGACAGGGAAATCAATCGATTTTTTGTTGATAAATGTGATTAGTTTTTTATGTGTTAAATATTTTGAATATTGTTCCACTGTTACACATAGAACACAATGAATAATGAAATTAGAACTGGTTATTCTTTTAATGTGATCTAAGTGAGTTCTTAATTCAAAACCTAATTTATATTTGAATGACAGTATACATCATTTTATGATCAGCAGACTCATTAAAATAACACACATGAGGCAAGTACTGTATAGGTTTTGACAACAAAATGTCAAAGATTGAAACTACCTTTTTAGTAATTAACTGAAGTGCCTTAAAATCAGTATATTTTAATATTCTTCGTATGGTAAATACGGATTTTTCCAATGAAGCTCTCTGCTGTTATCAGTGGTGACACAAACATATTTGCTCTTTTATCACACTATTTTTAGATACATACTGCTGATAAGGAGGCTGTGTGAATTGTGCTAATCACACAATGTATAAACCACATGCAAATATTGTATACACTTCTTGAACGAAATTTTTAGTATGATAGATTTCTTGTAGCCATAGACATTTCTGGCTTTTCCTTTGCAATTTTTTTTTTTTCATGTTTTTAGGGTCTGCTACAATTTGTAAATTGTAATGCACTTATATTTCTTGTGTATTTTCTGATAAAGTTTTTCGATAAATAGACTAATAAAATAACCTAACCTAACCCGAATAGCTTTTTGATCTGTTAACACTGCCTAACCTATCGCCACACCAATAATTTACCGCTAAAACCAAACAACTTACTTTGCGGAGATAACCTCGCTGCTAATGTCATGTTTAAAGGACAAATTGTTGTTTCTCGCCTTTCAATAAAGCACATTTGTTCAAACAACGACTGGTGACTGACGTCTGGTTTGAGGTACTCCCACCTGTCGTGAGGAGGCCACGATTCAATCCAAGTTACACATTCATAAAGCAACACTTAACCATGTCCGCATTCAAAATGTGAGCACAACATAAAACTAAATTGATGTAACTTAGTCACTTCCTTGTTGAATCCTAATGAAAAAGTTTTCCGAAATGTTTACAATAAACTATTCCACGAAACACTTTCCAAATGTCACTGTCACAATTTGCTGTAGTATTCACGCACAACTAAAATAGAGTAGTCCTTTTGGTACACCAAGTGATTGTTACGAAATATTGTAAAGTTTTAAAAATAATTATGTGCAACGCTAAAAGCGGAATGAGTGAGAAGTGCAAAACCGGGTGCGACCGTCGCGCTATGCGACTCGACTGAACTGACGCGACGCCAGCGCTTCTCTGTAGACGTTAAAACAGATGGGGGGGATTGGTGGACGAGGCTGAGCAACAGACAGTGATACGAAACTCGAACGTTCACTGCCTTCTGAGAATTCATTCACCGACAATAATTACTAGTTATCCAGTTATTTGCTATCTACATTGTTGTATTCAGTAATATGTAGCTAGGCGATTCTGCGTAAAACTATTTCTCTTTAATCATTAAGAATAGTTTACGAAGTTTTGATGTCAAACCAAAGAAGCATTTACAATTAGATTCGCAGAATGATAAAAATAATAAAGTTCTTAAAGAGGATGCGCTGCGACACTTTACTCCCAAACACTTAACTAAAAGGCATGCCAATGCCAACCCATTCAATATACCAAACAGTATATCATAAAACGGTCAATCAGCAAGTATTCCCAACTCTTCATTTAAGTTAGACACCTTTTTAGTAATACGTAACAATTTAATAAATAAGGACGCATATGTACAAAACAAAAAATATTTCATGCATTACGACTAAATATTAAAATTCCTAGTAACGCGTGACCCGTTTACCAGAGCGAGTTGACTATGGCTGGTTATGCGTGCAACTCTAGTTACGCTTTTTTTCATTCATTCATTTTGTTTGAGTTTAAAAAATGACACAATTTACAACACAATACGACCTGTGTCGGTGTCATCGTTGTTTTGAATAAATAAAATGTTTAAAAACATGAATTTGTGTCTTATTGGCTGATTTTTATATGAGTTTTGTTATAAAATAGTGTAACTTATGTGATTCGCATTAATTTGGTCTTCTGTATTGTACCTAGCTTTTTAATTTGGTACTTAGATAAACATTTCAACCGACAAACTTTGAACTGTGTTGGTAGGTACTATTCGGAAACAAGAATCGGGTAAGTACGTTTGGTTTTCATAATTGTGGTCATTATTCGTTGTATTTTTAGACACTTGCAGCAAGTTAATATATATATTTATACTGTGCTTGCAGCCAGTGAAATACAAGGTCTTCGGAATAGAACGTTGTTTGTGAAAGTAGCTAGACTGGTACGGATCTTCCTACGCTCAGAACAATAAACTTATAGTCAAGTACCTAGGTATATAACGAAGCAACTAGTTTAAAAATAATAATAAGTTTAAGTCTTATATGATTCAAAAGTAAGTGCGTGTGTTTTTAATAAACTACATAAGTATTTGGTACCAAACCTAAATTAGGCCTGTGAGGCCTTTATTAACTAAATTAGGTTCTAAGAATATTACGTGATTCTACCCACGCTACGGGACATGACCATGTCCATGTCTTAAGCTTAAAGCAGGCACAATGTCTATTGTATTCAACTAAAGGTACATGACATACATATAGGTAGACGTGTGCAAGCAATTAAAATCTTTATTATTAACAGGTGATTGTTAGTAGGTAACATCAGTGTAGCTCTTATAATTATATTTTGTCTTTTACAAGATCCCATAAAACATTAATTTGTTAGTGTTTTACATATGCCATCATAGGCACTGCCGCAGTGTGTGTTAATAGTACCGAATTCTCATTTATTATCCTGACGTCAATTCAATGTTCAATTTTTAGAGCTTCTACGTGATTACAATATTAATGCATGGCAATGATTTCTACGTTAGTGTGTAACTATAGAAAAGTATGTGGGCAGGTACGACGTACTGCTTGTAATTCCGTAATCGACTCTCACTCGTTTGGTTCAAACAGTACTGTAGTTGTAGTAAAATATATCGATTTCCGAGATCTGTTGTTCCACTGTACGCGGTTTATTATCGTGTTTTGTAGAATCGAATCGTTTACGTGAAATTCATTGGAAACTTTCGAACACCGATGTATTTTAGGCGTAACTGCCAAATATTCCGGTGGCGTTGTGGAGAAACTTAATAACATCGCAATTTGACGTATTGTCGTGTTTCGCTACTTTCCATTAGCGAATTCTATCGCGTATAGTTGGGTAGCAACTATTCACTATGGACAATCTTTTGTGTCCTGTTAGTTGAATGGCTTTACCTTCTACTACGCGTCACGATCTCTGGTTCTGCGAATGTTACCCATATGGGTATTGCGATGTTTATGTATTAAGAATGTAAATTCTTGGATCCCATTTGGCTAAGGCTCCTAGTACCAAACTAGATTTTGCATGGTATTGCTCGATAGTTGCTTAATATTATAGTAGACGCATGAGCTTGAGGAATTCTGTTTCTTCAATGTATTATTATTTAGTATTGAAACGTAAAGAAAGCAAGGTATACGTTATTGAAATTTTGACAATTCCTTTTCTGCCTTTAGACATGTAAGTATGGCCCTTTCGAGGACAAAGCTTTATAAATACGTACAACACAACCTAACTGTAATACAAAATAAAGAAACCTAAATCCTCATTACAATGACAAATGGGGAAAAAGAGCTTCCGTTTCGATAAAATGATTAGATAAAGTGATCAGTCATTAGCACGCTAATTCGTCAATCTTGCTCTTGTGTTTCATTCAACGTGAGAAATGATTCATAAAGCAACTTAGCCTACTTCTGATTAGGAGACCAAATTATTAAGGAATGAACGAGACGTTTACTAAGTTTCATTTTGTTAAATGGAACATCTCTTTAGTTCATGAAGCAGGAAATAGAAAAACCATCTTCTTTCTGAAATTCGAGATAAGTAATTACGCGGAAGAACCTTGTGGATCTACGGGAAGTCGAAACTTTGTAGTTACTTTCCGAGATCGTTTATGGGGCTTGTTCGCAGTGTGAAATTCCGGGTAGGTACAAAGTAACAAGAGGTTCGAAACTTTGAAGTTTCAAAAACGGTCAGCTCGTTCCCACGTCATAATGTTCTTGCTGTTATACATATACCTAATAATAACGTTGTTAATAGGATTTGTAAAGTTCTAGACAAAATGATCTGGGATGAATAACACTCTCCAAGAAAACTATTAAGTTTCATTACACTTAAATATCTTGCCTTTAATTGTTTAATTGTCAATTTTTATCAAAACGTACAAAACAGATTGACTGTGATGTGACTCACTTTCACTCAACATCTGCGCGGTAGCTGTACTACATAGTGATTTTATAAATAAAAGTTCGCAATAGCACATCGCAGCAAAAGCACAGTTTATAGCCGATTAGATCCCCCCGTAACTCAACAAAAGGTTACGTCCAACAATGCATATCGTTTCAATTAACGTCCTCTTCAACGTTTCGACAGGGCGCAATAAAAAGCGTTGCGAGTATAAAGGCCTTAGCGTAGTCGCGCGCGCAGGTGTTCGATTCGCATTTGAGCGTGCCATAGAGAGCGAGTTCCTCGTAGCGCGATTATATTCGGCGTTCTCGGAATCCCTTACCTGCGTCTGCGCAGCTTTCACAACCATCTGCCGGCTGTCATTGGCGCGAACGCGGACTCGTAGCGCAGCTGCCAACCATTGAATAAGCATAAGCCCCCCCAAAGATGATTTATTTCATACAATTTAGCGCAATTAGACGGCTATTCGTTGTTCCCGTGGGATTAACGACTTTATGTAGTGGATGCAGATGGTAACGGTTCAGTATTATAGTCGCTGTTATTACTTTAAAGTATTGTCAGGAATGTAGGTACCACTGTATCCGCGTGTTCCATTAGTTAATCCTACTTCCTACTACAGTAGAGTTTCTTTATCTCGATCTTCAAGGGTAAGGTTGTAAATTTAGAGTTAACGATTCTTCGATTTATCGAGGACTTCGAGAAAGGAGTTTTTAAACCGTCAATTTCGACTTATAGAGGCATTATATTCCATGTATGTTACTTCAAGTAAGGAGTCATGAGAAATTAAAAAAAAAACTACATAGTGATTTCGAGATAAAGAGTCTTACGGACAGAATTTCGATTTAGAGAGGCCGCTAAGTTTACATATTGCCCCTTCGAGATATAGAGTCAGCTAGATTTGTAGTTCGAGTTACAGAGCGTGATATGTATGAATAGTACATCACAGGGAAATCATATTCAGTTCGAGTTATCGTGACTAAATAATTCGAGTTATAGAGTTTTTTGTATTTCAACGGAAGGGAATAATCAATTTCTTTGTTTTAGAGGGGATTTCGAGTTAATTGCCGAACTCCGCGTTGGCGAAACCGCAGTCTATACAAATAAATAAAATTGAAGTGTCTGTTTGTAATACCAAAATAACAGCTTTTTACTGAATGCATATGAAAGTATATAGTTACGGTACATATAACAAAAACACATTTTTTAAAATTTTTGTCTGTGTCTGTTTGGTCCGGCTTTAAACGGCTGGACCGATTTTGACGGGACTTTTACTGGCAGATAACTGATGTCATAAGAAGTAACTAAAGCTACTTTCATTTTAGAATAAGAGTTAGGGTTCCGTGCAAAAAAATTAAAACCCGTGATATCGGTAACAAAATTCGATTCAAAAGGGAAGTAACATTTTTTATAATAATTTCACGCGAACGGAGGTCGCGGGCAACAGCTAGTCGTAAATAAAACTCAATACACGACACGTTATCTCATTGTAATAATGAGATGTCTCGCATTAGGTTCATTTACAGATGATATCTCACATACCGTATATAAAATGTTTGTTTTATGCTAAGCATAATACCAAATACGCTCATTTTAATGCTACATCTCAAAATATATTATGTAGAAGGTACTTAATCAGGAGTCGAAGCTCACCTTTTAGAAAAGGTTACATTAAAGGTGACAAAGGTGACTTACCGTACCGACATATACAGAGCAAAAACCCGAACCAAGTATTTATTTTGGGAGGTCATGCCGTTTCGTAGAACTTGGCTGGCACACTCCGATTTCAATTTCACAGTGAATACCGTTGTTCTCGGTACTTCTTTATTAGACGCGAAGAGTTGGGCTGAATAAACATATTCGCAGAATTCATACCGATAATGCTTTATCACTCATATACTGGTTAACTTTGCAAACGATACGTTCATTACTACCCAGTAGAGATAACGGTATTGCTCAATGAAGTACAGATCCAGATGGATACGTATTCAAAAAGTAACAGTTCCGTCTTGTATTGATAGAAAGTTTGGGACAATATTGAGTGGCTTTCGCAGAACTGTGCCTATTCAGGCCGGTCACATGCCCCGACTTCCGGGAAATTTCGGTATGTCTGTGCTCCAATCAGCATTGCAAATTACGAGTCCCGAGAAATCCAAAACTACGCTTCTGAACGTCTTCATAGAATCGGTTATTATTTATACCATATTCCTGGACTAATCCTAGCAACTAAACTAAAGCAAAGCATATTATCCGTTTTGACAGACGAACAATTAGATCAAATAGGCTAGGTAAGGTATTTAAACATACGTAGGTACCAGTAGCGAAGGGTCAATTTTTAGAAGAAGTAAGCCGGAGTACATATCTTTAATGTGATTATATTATTTGTCTATCTATAGAATACAGATTGTGCCATTTTTCAAAGGGAATCAGGTAGGAATCGAGTTGTATAAAGCCTTCGCCACTGGTAGGTTTACATAAAAAAGAATAATACGCAGAGAGGATCGAGAATTGACCACAACACTGGCTCATATCGTGCAGTTACTAGTTGCAATTTTCTGATGAGATTTTTCATCTATCGTCAAGTATTTAGAAATTTTTTAAGTAGATATGTAATCGAAAGGTCACTTTGGTACTTAACGGGTTGGAAGCCACAACCTCGCGCTCGTAAAGCAGTAACCTTCAGGCCATGGCCATCACGATGAAATTATTTATGAACTTGGTCGGTGGTGACCGTTAATTACCTCGGTATTTTCTAAACATTTATTGAAGTCCACTAAACTACTTATAATCTACCCTCCATATGTCACGTTACCGCTTAAGCTGATATAACTGGAAAACCTATAAGTTGCCCATTTATAGGTGACCTACTAGCCGAGTACTAAGGTAATCACCGATAATACATAAATAACAATAAAAATGCAAATAGCGTACCATTACGAAAGAAATATCGAATCTACTTTGTTGTGGAATTTTAAAATAAAACGTGGCGCTTGTGCCAACTCAGTAATACGCTTAATTTTATGGTTGTTTAGCCATGTAATTGTTATATTTCTAGGAACAGAAGACTGTGTGTGGCTTCTACTTAACTATATTGCTCGCTAATATTATTCAGTGTTCGCTCAGCCACGGCGTTTCCAAATAATCATCAAACGTTCTATTGTATTCGATTTCAGTAAAACCTAGTTAAAGACGAAAGTTTCTCTCAGTTTTTTTCGTGAATAGTAAAATCTGAAATATTTTTGTAAAAGGTAGGTACAAGTATCATTAAAAGTTTGGAAATTGCTGCTTATTATAAAGAAACTGAAAGGATGCCTGTGAATTTATTCTTGTTGTGTTAATTTGTTATTTGAGGATAAATAGCCTAAAATAATGATGAACAATATGAAGTATTTTTCAGAAATGCCATTAAATATAGTTTTGTGAAATTCACGCTTTGTAAATGAAGACAATAGCTTTACATTAAAGAGTTACGTATTCAGTGTCGCGCTATTGTATGGGTTCATATGGGTTCGCGCCATAATAAGTCGTTCTAGGAAAACATGTCGTAAACATCAACACTAGTTACTGCATAAACGTCGCAAATAAACAAACAGAACGAGGATTCTATGGAAATATTATAATTTATCAATCAATAAGTAAGGAATTATGATAATTATGCTTGGTTATAATGGTTTTACTATTTTCTTTGTTATGTAAACTGAAATTTTAAACGTCTCCTCTACACGACATCTAAATCTTACGGCCGGCTCCCCCTTACGTAATTTGAATTGTCCATGTCGATTTTTTAAAGTGTGAGGGGGTCCCAGTTATTAATTCAGCAATCTTTACACAAGTAATCTTTGTAAATACGGTGTTGAGAGCGGTGCTTTACAAAATATAATATAATTGTCGGTTAGAGCTTAGTAATTCCAATGAGAGATTTTATGATATTTGCTGTCGTGTTAACTGTTAATCTATACAGTTATGTAATTAACTAGAAATAACGGAACAGTGTTGTGAATATTTTTTCTTATAGACGTGTACAACTCGTGTAGAAAGTAAAAGCATTATACGTATTTTAATGATCATG
Organism: Noctua janthina; assembly: GCA_963576755.1. Lineage (NCBI taxonomy): Eukaryota > Metazoa > Arthropoda > Insecta > Lepidoptera > Noctuidae > Noctua > Noctua janthina. The sequence continues at coordinate 5,235,559 of OY755055.1, read as the reverse complement.
TTTTTTATAAAGCAGCGCTGTTGAGCTATAAATCTTTATTTGCAGTTTTTATCCATTGCACGTTAAATCGAAAGCAATTGATTAAATCAGTACAAAGATTAAGCCTTTTTTTCACGAATTTAAACTGTTGTGGAACAATTTAAGATCATTTTCTTGAGATACAAACAAATTTCAAAACGCAGGTCTCATTTTGAAATTTGTTTAGTACCCTGGGACCTGGGGATGGATTTGGGATATATATTTTTTTGTAATAAAACAAAACTCGCAGACGTAGTCCCTGGCAACAGCTAAAACTTAAACTACAACAAGAATGTGTGTGGTATACGACAACTAAAAAACCCGACTAGGTACTGAAAAATCGCGCTCTAATTAAATGCAGGGTTTAGAAGGTAAAATCGACTCCCCCTATTGTTGAAGTCAGTTAAAATGTAGCCTATATTAACCGGGCTATTATAACGAATCGATTGACACCTTATTCATCAAAATGGGATGAATGGTTTAGGCGCTACGGGAACATACGTAAATACAAACATGGACTGCTAAAATCATAACCCTTCCTTTTAGCTTCGCCGTAGTCAGGTAAAAAGAAGTATTTGACATTATGAGCGAAAATTACGGTTATTGAGTTTTCTTCTCAGAACTCGGTCGTAATGAAAACCTTAGTGGAAAAGTACTTATTACGTCGAAAATGTCTAAATTGAAATTACTTTTTGATATTCCAAGTATTAGAATTAATTATACGTAAATGTTATTCTTTGCATGGCCTCCTAAGAGTAGTTCATAGACCTTTATTTTTTATTTGTGCGTCTGCATTCAACGAATAGGTCCTTATACTCCTTTGTGGATATCATCCGAAGCCAAAAGGCCGTTCTGTACTTTGTCTCTTGGAACCCACTTCTTGCAGCCTTTACTTTGTATTGTTACTAAGAGGTTTTCTTGAAATTCTCAGTCGTGTGACGGTATCTTTCTTAGAATCGCTGTCTACAATATCTATGTAGCTTGCTAGATATGTAGGCGTATAGATACGTTTGCGTGTGTAAAGTAATATACCTAATACTTTTCTTTATCTGCTATTATGTTGAAAAAGCAATGATTAATGTTACGCTTAAGTCAGATGATTCATTTGTAAGATGCCCCTAGTTGGATTGAGTATTATGAATGTGTTGGTTTAAGTTACAGTCATTTACACCGAATCCAGAAAGAATAATCTTGATTCAAGTTACTAATAGCACATCAAAGTGGTCTTAGGGTTTATGGGCTTATGAGGTACCTAGGTCAGGTAGGTTTTATTATGTGAGTTGATGGACGCGTTCACAATAATCCTGATTTCCCGTGAGACATTTAAGTTTTTCTGGAATATAAAGTAGCCCATGTTAATCTAGATTCTAGAAGAAACGAGCTTTTGGGAATATCATATGCAAAAACCTGGACAATTCTCCGAAAATACTGATGAGTATGTTTATGTTTAGTTTACATAAATAAGCAAAGTTACTGTTAATCCTAATTGCAATGAAATATTAATACAAGTTAAATTACTTCGAAGTGTACCTTCGAAAATTATATAACTTTCTTGGGAATATGCTGAAGTGCCAGCTACTAAGAAGTACATACTTTGTAAGGCATTGTGGGTTTACAACATTACCGAGTATTTTAGTTCAGGCTCAAAGTTTAAACTTGTGTACTTTCAAATGGATATATTTTTTTGTAACAGTTCTGCTCTGATATTAAAATAAGTCCTGGTATTATTTTATATTTGTAGATACCTACTCTACCACATTAATTACTCATTTCATAGGAAGGCAGTTTCACTATCGAAGGTCGAGGACGGTACTTAGAAAAGGAAACTAAAGTAGGTGGGTACTAAGTAATATAACAGAATAATGTATTTCCAGAATATCGGTTTCCGAGAAAGTTGGAAATTATGTGGTAGGTACCTACAATAAATAGAAAGTCTTTATTGAACCTTGCCCTCCGTCACTACAAATAAGTATTATTGGTATAGATTTTGTAAACGCTTTTCTGTATATGTATAAATTATTTAAATAAAAAAAACATGAATTTCGCTTTATAAACGGGTCATCATCGCGATCTCGCCTGGTTGAAAGGTATAGACGAGGTTGATTAAAAATGTTATTTGCAGATTTCTTATCATTTCTGATGTTTTGGCGATGTATGCACAAAAAGGCTTTCTATAGAAAACATCTTTATCCAAGGCGTCTAACACATGGGCATGTGTTTCATACTCCTAGCATTCACGCGAACGGACATGATTTCATCATCATTTATCATAATTTTCAACAGCTCATCAAGCGACATTCCCGGCCAATTGTTGTTACTACGTATTTATTGTGTCAACCCGCTGTGACGTATTCAAAACAAACTTTAATATGTGTGCGAATGTGTGATACGCATCATATGTCGGCGCAAGCGTGCATGTCAAACTCAAACGTAAATAAAAACGTGACTGGACGCTTGCAGGATATTCTTCGCTATCAGTCTGACACACATTAATTAATTTAATTAAAGCATTCACATTATGAATGAAGTTGTGGTGATAGTACCGACGTTAACGATAAAGGGTCACAATTCGAAATGTTAGATTCAATCGTAATTTTGTTAGTAAAACCATTTGGTCATAAATAATGTCTGCTGCTGGCTGTTCTAAAGATAGCGTGCAAAACGTGGCGCAGCATTCGATTCTAGAATATTGCTGCAATCCGGAAATAGCTGGCTTGCAATAAACGACAATGGACGGCAGGATAGACATACCAACCGACACACTTTTACTTTGGCCTCATAATTTACAAGTTATGAGATTGTTTTAGTTAATAATACAGTAATAAGTTGGTATCTATGCGTTCAAAATCGAAACGACGTAATAAAAAAGTTGGGGCTTACAGAAAATTCGATCTCGGTTTTTTCGTGTCGGATTATTAATATTCATAGCAGATATAGTGGAAGTATGAGAAAAAATATAAAATTATCAAGAGACGAACTTGGTATAAAATAAAATATTGTCACAGTGCGCTGAAGTGACAAAGAGTGGTGTGAAACAAACTTCCTGTTGACATCGCGCATTGGAAGCGTTAATAGTGTTCGTAGCGTGTTCTTTTTTTAAAATTCCGCAATTTTGCCAACAATCAAATGTTTTTATCTCTACCTGAACGAACAAATTACTTTACAGATCTTCACTGTTTTACTGTTTCCCAATTTCAACGAGGATTTCGTTAAAAAATAGAGAATTTCGTTGGCAATTTGGTAACAATACTAGGAACGGGTGTGTCAGAACGTTAAAATAATCGTCAGTTCTCTAGAAATAACCTAGCCCTCGTCCATACAGGTAACACTGAGTCATCGCAGGGGTAAGGTTGGCGCGCGAGTGTTCTTCAATTTATTTATACTTCGACCTTGTAATATAAAGTATAAATACTTTCTCAGAACACGATGGAATCATGCAGAGGCATGTTTATATGTAATTATTTTAATTCGTACAGTCTGAAACACGGTGACGCGACGCGACAAGAACAGCAGACAAGATACTATTTAAAATAAATACCTAACTACACATTGTACTGTTTGTCTGCAAAATAAAAGCAATATAAAAAAAAGTAATTGTAATATAAAATAAACGAAATAAATATTATATCCATTTTAACGTACTAAAACCATTCTCGTAATTTTTTTTTATACAATTCCCAGAGTCTGTAGTGTTCAGCTAATATTTAATTGACTGAGAAAATCACTTCAAATTGCTGCTAATAGAAATAAACAATTGAAAAATATATTGTTTCTTGATAATGATTGCTTCTGGGACACTCGAGATCTTCAACTAAAAAAATTGATGCAATCTTCGAGAGCAAACAAGTTCTTCGAGTGTTTTGTTATTTTCATCTGTTACTTCGAAACACTTCGATTTAATAGATTTTGCACATTTCCTGGAAAATAATATATCGTATTTGGTGCTTATTGAATAAATTAAACGAGACTATTTACCTACTTTCCTGAGAAATTCATTTAGGTTTCGTGATTACCTTGCTCATTTATTTTTAATTTATGTAAGTATTCTTGTTTTCTTCATCACGTTAAGATTCTGCCATTTAGTTTAACATAGACCATAATTTAACACTTAACACCATCTAGACGAGAACCGGTCGCCAATAAATATTAAAATGCCTTTGTGACACTTCAAGTTTCAAACATCGTTCATAAACTTTCTTATCTTTAGAAGAAACATAATAACTAGAAGATCTTGTTCCCAGCTCGGGTGCCTAGGTAAGACGCTTACAAACGTTATTTACTGCTAATTGACTCTGTAAAATGACCGCTTTTAGTTTATGTTTCTATAGCCGTAACGGTAACATGTACGGTTATGTATGTTATTTATAACCCTCACATTTCTCTATTCATCTATTATTATTGAAATTAAAGCTGTCAAGGTTTTACGACGTTGGAACCTGCTTCACATAGAAATTATATTGGAGAATTTACAAGTGTTTCCAATATAATTTTATAGGTACTTATACCATTCGTAGAAGCCAAAACGTCTTGAAAGAAGACCGCCTTTGTTATCAATTATATTACCTAAATTCGATTCTTGGGAACGAGGTATTCCAACATACTTGACATTAATCAATTTATTTGTTCCCCTCTAATTGACAAGTGTTTTCAAAATTGATCATCGTACTGCTTTAATTTGTCTTAGATATAGTAGAACCATTGTGTCAAGATAACAATAAGCTTGTCGGATAAATTATATTAAATACAGACAAAGACCATTCTTCAGTAAAACATTTATTCAGTTGCCTTAGTACGCGCGCATTTACCAACGCTTCGCTTTTTGGCAAAAAGAAAGTCTTATTTAACGGTTGTAAATAGTATTTCGCTCACATTTTTCATTGTTCCAGCCATTCATTTTTCAGCTGTGAAAGATTGTTGTAGGTACCATTAACACAAGAAGTATTTAATGAATGAAGCATTTTTGTAGAAAGGTTTCATTCCACTGATGCTTGTGTATCTTTTCAATATAAGTATTGAATCATAGTAAGACCCGATGCTCGTTGTATCAACACAAACTGTATTCACACACGATGTTCTCGGAAGCCTCTGGCGGCTATAAATAACGCTCCAACATTATACATATTTTTGGTAACAGCTGATATTGAAAACGTACAGTTTGAAGTGCGCCGTGATGAGAGACATATGCACGCTCATCTTTCACATTTGAGCGAGATAAATAAAACTGGCCATAAAGATTGATGCGTGAAAGAAAAAGTAGGACGTAACCACAAGGATCAGAAAAATAATGAAAAGTTTTTGCCGAAAAGGGTTTTGAAATGAAAAAGGCCTTTTTTTCTCATGCTATCTAAGCTTAATAATGTAAACTGTCGTACATGAGTGTATTCAGTGCACGATAAAATAGTTCTTTCCGCGCTTCTGGCCTTTGACACCGAGACGAGAGCGGCACTGCGGCGCCAACGAGCGCACGGGCGGCGGCGGTCTGCTGATCTCCATCAACACTCACGGCTCCGTCGACCAACACTCGAGGAATTCCTTAATGACCCTATGTAGAAAGTCAGCTCACGATCCGAGATAAACGCAAAACGTGCATCAAGTTTTTTTTTCATGGTCTTTAGTGATTGCGAGCTCCAAAATGATTGGCCTCAATCTCGCAATTGATGGTGCGCTATAAAAGCTCTAATGCATCACTGACGCTCGTCCGACATCACATAAAAGACTTTGGCAATAACCATTCGGATTCAATGTAAGAGTTCAGCTGAGCAACCTTCGCGTGTTCCGAGAACTTCGCCGACCGGTCGGTTCGACGCTGCGCCGCGGTTCCCGGAACGTCGACCTGTGGTAGTTTCGATTTTTAAAATAGATGCGTTCCGTTATACGTGATTCTATATAGAAGCTCCGATTTATGGACAGTCAATTAGACGTTGTGGTGTAATCTGTAAATGAGAGTGTCTATTTTTATCCTGAGCCCAGACCCGTTTCCGAGTGAAAGGGATTTCCTACAGTGAACTTGTGAAACAGGTTTAGGCGTTACGAACTTTCCTCCTTTGACGTTTCATTTCGTTTGAACTGAGCTTCGATTTTGTGATTTGAATTCTGATAGAAATAGACTAGCTGTGATTGATTTTACGTACGCTGGCATACAATGGCTGCATAATATTGTATTTTCCTATGTTCGTACGTATTATAAACAATGTGGTGTGTGGTTAGGGCATAGACCCGGTTCTCAGATAACTTTAAAGAACCGCGTAGAATCGGGTATACCCGGTTCTTTCAAGGTATTTGTAGAATCGGGTGCTTGGCCCTATTTTGATTGGCCGCATGTCAATGGTAACGAAACTAGTATAAGTTGGAGTCTTATTCTATTGAAAAACCTTACTACTCTATGCAAGCTTAAGGCCAAAGTCTTACAATCGGCGTGTGCCCGACTGTACGTATAATGTTGTAGGTGATCATATACATCTACCTACGTACTTATACAATGTTGACGTGGCATTACACCGCTGTATATACTGAATAGTAGTAGCCTTAGAGGTGACCCAATCGTTTGCCTTCACCTTATTTACAGAAGTTTATCGACATATCTGTTGCTACCAGTGCAAAGTCAATTAGTGTACGCTCCATTCAGATAAAATAAAAGAGTTGCTATGGGAACAATTGTAATCAATTTATTTTTTAAAAGCAAAAAGCGATGCTGTTTTTTTTGATTCTATTAATTTCCCCAGTTTAAAAAAAAAAACAACACAAGGACGAACGAGTCCCATCTCAAAGGCGAAACGGCAAATTAAATCGCTGCCTACGGTATATTCAACATAGCACTTTAAATATGCTCGATATAGAGGCGGATTTTGTGTGGCCGAGGTACAGATCAAAGCAGTATTTCAATCAGTTCGTTAGACGAAACTGACGAGCGGGTTCGCAGTAGTCCGCCATTGAAATTTAAACTAGCCGCTCTTCTGGGAAAGCGGTGCAAGCGACTATATATTTTTCCTTCGTTTTGCTTTAGTCAGTTCAGTCCTAGCCCAACAAAACATGAGATGCCCACAGAGCAAAGCAAATTGGATACGGAGTTAACAGTTCTTGAATCCTGGTGGACCAAAGACGAATATGATTTTATTTTCTTCTGCAGTTTCTGCTGTGCTCAGTCTTGTCTTTATAAGACTATCTTGTCGCTAAAGAAATTTTAAATGACAGTCGTTTTGTCAACTGCACAGTTACATATTCCATGCAAAGTTATTTTGCTATCACTGTAGGATCCTGCAATGATCCATTCCTAATGCATACTTTTCAGAATTAATTAAAAAGTTTAATTGCGTATGTTGCCTTTTGCAACCAACTTTCTCCATGAAAACTTTGTGAGCAGTTCCAGGGTGCAAGACAACCTGCACTGTTAAAGTTGCTATTAGATTATTGAATACGTTCTTGATTAGCATGCATGTGAATAAATATAGTTTCTTGGAAGCGCATCAATAACTTTGAAGTTTACTAAGAGGCTGAGGTCAGAGGCGAACACTGCATAAAATTTAATAGCCGTGCATAATGTTGTGTATGCGTTGTTGGTCCTTCGACGAACAATAACCCGTATACAATTTTCAAAATGAGACAATGCAAAAAATAAATAAAAATGAAGTCATAATGCTGGCGATTTCTCATAACAACCCTTGGGTCGGAGGCTTCCAAGGATTAATTACGAGTTCCGAGTAGGCCCGCCACCGGGCCATTCGATTCTCGGTAAACTCGAATCGAAAAAGGAGCAAAAACGGACGCGGCGCGTTCTGAGAACACGCATACCTGCGCCCGCGCAGCCATCCCACCTTGTTCCGTCCGCCCGCCGATTCGAGAGAACTCACATTTTCCTAGTAGTTACTCTCCCAAGTAAAACAACATTTTCTCTTTTTCATATCATGTAAACTGTAGCAAGCTGCACCCAATGTATGTATTTATGACTTACCCAAAGTGGAGGACTTTACAAATTTGTTTAAGCGCACTTGATCATGTTCATGGGACGAAGCATATACCATAACTATGTTCGATTTGAAAACAGTAAGCACCTGCCACTTGGTTTTAGTGCTTTTTAACGAAGTAAAGTTTCACCTTAAATTGCATTTTATGTAAATGGGCACATGGGATTTCCAAGCATTGATGATGTAGATATACTCGTAGTATTACGATCGCAGTTTATCATATTTCTGAAATCAGATTTAAGTACCGCATTTAATATTGATAAGTTCTGGGAAACTAACAATGTGCGAGTTCGACGGTCGGTTCAAGAAAATGTATTCGTAACTAGAAGCCTGCGTATCTACGGAAATGACTTATGCAAATACGAAAGTCTGTATCATAAATATTTTGTGTTTCTTGTAGAAATATTTACTATGTAGTAGTCTTATTTTCAGAGAAAAGACATTTCATACATTCATGGGGAGTGTTGATGACAATGATAGATAACTTGTTGGATGTAAGAGATAATCGAAGCATCTTTTTGATTTTTTTAACCCCAAGTTGCTCAAGATTAGCTAACTTGGAAAGACTAACGGTTTATATTATATTTATATAAAGTTTAAATTGCCGACAGGCTTATGGAATGAAATTTTATGTTTTAACTTCGCGATAAAAAGTGTTACTTAATTCTCAAGTTAATAGGAAAAGTGATTTTCCATTTTGCGACATTAGTGGAATCCAACAGCAAATTGTTCACATTTCGTTCCATTCCGGCTCGGCCGGCACATTAATTAGCATTGCCTTCATTGATACTGATTAGTTTTTAAGTTCTTTTGGACAGTCAGAAATTTGCATCCTGTTATCAAGCATATGATCTTGAAATGCCTTTGTTAATGCATACAGCAATTTTAACCTATGTAAAAATATACAGATGAAAAAAAGTTGTTTGTCATTGTACACATTACACACAAAAAACAACTACTCTACAAACAATAACAGTTGTAAGGAAAATTGTTTAAACATAATGTTTTAATTAACGCACTCATCTGCATATATTAATATGTAGGAAGCAAGCAATGAATCGTGGAATAAAATATTGGATAAATTTACATACTACTTGAAGAATAGTAGATTGAAAAGAGAGCTGTATTTTCTGTACACTCGAAAATTGGTAGTTTTATATTTAGACTGGCTAGTGAAAATTGTTCCTTAAGCAAATCCGAATGTAATAAGTTGTTAACTAACAGTGAATTTCAAAACCGATCGTTGCGGTCGTTTGTGTTATATTACGTATTCTATTTACAGCGGTATCGTAAATGCCTATTTTGGTGCCGAACATGCTAGCGAAATATTAGCATCCGTGTTATCGATTCTAGTTACGAAAGTACAGGCAATTCTTTATTTACTTTGTAGTTTTCTTTTCAAGTTTCTTCTTCTTCTATATCGTGTGGCCTGGTGTCAGAGATTTTATGCCACCCATGGGCCTCTGACTTGGCTTTACTTGCCGTCGAGAAATATCTCTCAGACATGCTGGTTCTGCCAGGGCTGCGAGACTGTTAGAAAGAGATACCGTGGCCCTGGAATATAAAGGGCAAAAGAAGGAACGTGGATGGGTTTTAGTCAGTACAAGTCTGACACTCCTTCCGCTCCGCCTAGAGTGCGGGGGGGGGGGGGGGGGGTTAAAAAAAGGCATGCTGGTTTCCTCACGATGTTTACCTTCACTGAACCACGACATAATTATATAATAAGCAAATAGCAGTGTTGTAAAGTTGTAAAGGTTAGTATTTATTTTGGCGCCCAACATGGTAGTGGAGTATTGCATCCTCATTATCGATGCAACTTACGAAAGTAAGTTTTTTCTTTGACAATGTTTTTACGTAGCTGTGTTTCGTTTTTAGTTCAACATCGTTGTTCGGTTTGTGTCCACTATACTACTCACAAAAGAACCCAAGGCATTCCTGTACGCAGACAAATATGAGGGGCTAGGGCTAACCCTTTTTATCCTTTACTCTGTTCCGTATATTTTAATATAGGAAGGAGTATATAATTATGCGCTTAGTGCGGAGTTGCCCTCTGAACTTTTTGACGTAGGGCTCTGCGTAAGAGGCTACTGATGTCATTTAATTGTAAGCTTATAATTTGATTACCGCAATTGCGATTAAATCAATATCAACATCCAGAACAGTGTAATTTATATTTTTTTCCATGCCTCTCAATCAATGACAATTGAAGTGTTTTTACAAGGTTTCTACGAATCATATCATCGTCGTAGTACATTAACCGGTAACAATAGACTCGGCTCCTTTTAGCTTTAAAATAGCAACAAAAAATACATTATCTACCTTTGAGGATAAACAAAGGCCGCGACGATTCCCTGAAGACGATTTAACAGCGTGATGTTCCTGGTAAAATGTCGACAATGGGATTGTTAACAATAACATTGATTTGACCTAAGTGCTGTCAACAGTCTTGCGACTGACGAGGCCGCTACCAAGTGGGTGAGCGGTGAAGTGGTTGCTACGTGGTACTTCACCGTGTGCGTGTGGAAATAGGCATCCTACTTACATCGAAAGTATTTAGCGTAAACAAACAGTCCAGCTCTAATCTAGCCTTCGATGTTTTACGGTTTTACTCCTAATGAGTTTCTTAGAAGGCAATTAGCAAATTCGGTTACGAAAAAGCATAAATTCCTAGAAATAAATTCAGCTGCCTTTGTGGTAATGCTGATTGATGGTTAATTGGTGCTGTCAGATCAACCCGTGAAGTCGAATTGCATAAAAAACTAGAAATAATTTGGTTTGCTATTCGAATCTTAGCTAACTTTGCATGTTACGTATTGTAATTATGCAAAATCTGCAATAATTTCCTCAAACAATTTATGACTTGATCGTTCATTCTAAGGAAACGTTATATCGTAGCGTGCTAGCACGATAATTGTTTTCAAATGAAGCGATTCGCCGCCTGGCGAGGTGTCATTAACACAGTCAGCACGCTTGTGCATAAACATCATTTTATTTATACCATTTCCCACATGCATAACGTTATGTTGGTATTGCATCGCTGTATTTAAGATAAACTGTTTTCCTAACCTAGTTCCCGCCATGATCATTTCTGTAGGAGAAAATCAATGTGGGTAGTTCGAATTACTTACCAAATAATAGATCACTACACAAAATATACAGAAAATTCCTAATGACAATGTGATTATTTTGAAGATATCATTATTTTTGCAAAAGAGATATATATAGGGAACAAAAACAGCACAAACCAAATGATCATTTGTTTTTAAATGGCAAGGGATTACGTCATTAATTAATACAATCTACGCTTTATCATTGAGAACGCATTGACCCCGAAGCCTATGTGATAATGATAACAGCTGGCGCCGTTTCACATTTTGTGTGGTCTACATGTGTTTTGCAGACTTAAACAAATTTACTTTCACGCTGACGTATCGGTTATGAATAGCATAAGCATAAGCACAATCAGCCTATAATGTTCCCACTGCTGGGACACAGGCTGCCTCTCTATGAGAGGGAATGGGCTATAATCCACCACGCTGGCCCAGTGCGGATGGGTAGATGTCACATGTCTCCGAATTTTTGGTTCTAGGACATGCCGGTATCCTATGAATAGCATTGAAGGAAAATGCAAAACTTGGTTCATATACTAATATGTTAGTAGTCACTGAAAAACCGTTTGGTTCAACACTTTGGAAGTTCTCACCTGGTAGTTTGACCACCATTGGAGGTGTGCGAGGTCGGTTGGGATCCAATGTAAACGCCTTAGGTAACAACAAACACGGAAACACAAAGGCCCACTTATAATTACTTATATTTCCTCAAATCCACTTTATGGCCGTTTCGTTTCTCAGTAAAACTCTTTATAAGCAGTTTCGTAGAAACCGACTGCACTGGAGAAATTAATTTGCAGAAATCGACGTCGCCGAAGGCAGTCCGTCCGCGTGCCTCGACAGAAACGCTTTCTAAGTACGCGCACATTCAATTACACTCAACGGTCGGTGTTTATCACAGATAACGATATCGCGGCGGGAGGTGAAAGTTCGGCGAGGTGGGTCGCCTCGGCGTGACAATCCTCTTTCGTGTACAAAAGCGTACTGAGCGAGCGGCGGAGCCGGCACGCGGCGCGCACCGGAGCGAGTGAGGTAAACACGCGTGGCGGGCGGAGCGCGGCTCGGCGGGGCGCGGGGGCCCGGCATGTGAATGTGCGACCGAGACCGAGCGGGCTCGCTCCGACCGTACTTGCCGACGAGCCACCACTTCCCAGAACTACCAACCTTGGCACTTCTACGAAATAACTCAAGGCATTGTCACTAATTTATAAAACTTATGGTCTTCCGTCCAAGGCTTGCGACCAGGCACCGGCTGGCTCCGCCGTGAAAGCTCGTGACAGTGACGTTAAGACGTGCACCAGGTACTGTTGACCCCGATGACCGGCGCACGACGTTAAATTAGGTAACTTTTAGTATCTATCTATCCATCAATCAAAGTGCGAGCTCGGCCCCCTACCTCCACCAGACATGGTGGTAATAAACGTTGGAAAGTTCATTCACTTCTTGGTCTATTTTTTGTCGACAAACACACCCATACACCTACTTTTATGAATACAGGTAGATTTTGAATGAATTGAAGTGTTATCAACCTCTTTCAGAACTGTTACAGTAGGTAGGTATTAATCCTTCATTATCGATGACGATAGGAATTTTCGCATTACTAGAAAGTAGATAACACTTGTAGATTAGGGTTCCTACGAAACTTAACTTTAACTTAGAGGTAAAATGGGTGACGGCAGAGTCATTATCATATTATGTTGTTCAGAGTGTGACAATACATACCTAAGTACTTTTAACTTTTTGAGTATATTAACAGGTTACGGAACTTACGTGATGAATGAATTTGAAACAGTCGGGAAACCATTGAGAATTGATAGTTTAAACTATGAAATTTGCATTTACTTAGGTAGGTACGATATTTGTAGATACCATTTCCAAAATATCATGTGCATGCCAAAAATGACGAAGGGTTCTGTTCAAACTTTTTGGCGGCTCAGAAGTTAGCTGCAAGTGACGGTATGCGCAGGTATAACGTTAGGTAGCGGCTCGGAACATCCAAAGTAAAGCTGCGCAGAACACAATTTTAGGTATCAGCAGGGCACAGAGGACGCAACGTCTTGTTTTGACTGTATAATGCGCAGAAAGTCAATCGCAGCTTACTTCCGAGCCGCCATAAAGTTTGAACTGAACTATTATTATACCCATTGCTTTAACGAGAAGTTAAGTTTAGATGCATTATGTGACACGTTTTCAAAAATGAAAGTAAAGTTATTTTTCACTTCTTTTGTGTTTTTGTTTTGGAAGTCTGTTAATAAATTTTGCAAAAAAGTTTTGATTTTACACTTTTTAGTGGTATCTCACACCTTGTCAAGTATCAATTTTACATTGTAACTAGAAGTTACTAGCACATCATCCACATAGATGAAGAGGGAAACGTGCATATATGGAGGAAAACTCATAAAGGTCCGAAGCAAAGTTAATAAGTTTCATATTCTTCTACCAAATGAAAAAAGAATCACTTAAATCGCACCAGTAATCTCGGAGAAATATTTGAAAAAAAAAATTGGTGGAATACCTCCTCTTTTAGAAGTCGGGTAAAAATATGCAACTCTACTGTTGAAAAGTTCCAAAGTCAACGTTCACACTTTTTTCATGCCATCCTACAGTGTCACATGATTTATGTGTATGAATAGCGACATCTGTTACATCTTTTGCTATTTCTGTTGGAGAGATCTATAATTATGATGAGCAATACACGTATAATATAGTTATTGTGACGTCAGTAACAATGGGTGATTTCGTCTCCCGAGTAGGGCAAGTAATCAATAATGCTGGAGATAATCAAGCATTCCTCGAAAGGCAACGCGTGTGACATGCGCCACACTTCTACGAACGAGTGCTCTTCACCGTACGTATAGGCGACGACAAAACTGTTCGTGTAGATGTAAATAAGACGTACTTTCTCGTGAGCAAAAATCTTTCTATTGTTATTTTTAAGCGTAACACCCTTAAAATTTATATAAATTTGGTGTCTGACCACTATCAAAATTTTGATTGCGCACGCTTGCAAGAAAAAAATTCAATCTAAATTGTAAGTATTACCTAAAAACTGTCGTAGGTTGGTAACAGTATTTGCATTCAGAATCGTATGTAATGGAAACAGCTTTATAACCATTTCAAATCAATATCGTCAGAAAATTACACCAATTTCGTGAAAGGTTAAAACAAATCGGTATAACATTTCAATTTCATTGACGACACGATAAAATCGAACCAATAAAGTAAATTGAGCTTGTTTTTTGTGATTGCATAAGTCTTTCATCGTTGTTACGCTGGCATGACATGTGAATGACCTACATAATTAATTAAACTTTTGTCGTTTAGTGTCCGTCGTGTATACTCGTGGACAGATGTCGTGCACGTGTGCCTGTGTGGGTGCACCGAACGTCGCCATATTTCGACAATAATGGCTCGGATCATAAAGTTAAGAGCTTTTGGTGTTTGCTGCTTAATGTCCCCTTTAAAATTTGGCGCCATGCTTTATTTATGTTTTAGTAGCTGAGCAGACAAGTTTAGATTCAAAGTCGGAACTTGTCACGTTTTGTGAACATTTAAGAGCGGATTCCACCATGAGCTGTGTGTCAGTATCAATATTACTATAATGACACTGATAAATCAGGGCTGAGGGACTGTTCGAAAGAGATACCGTGGCCCTGGAACACAAAGGGCAAAGAAGGAACATGGATGGGTTTTAGTCAGAAGAAGTCAGACACTTCCTTCCGCTCCGCTCAGAGCGGAAGGGGTCATTTAATGATTTACCATACGAAAAAAAAATTATTACACTGACAAAGGTAACCGGTATCCGGTTTAGTTTAGATGTGCTGAGCCCGTTCAGTTTTATTGGTAAAATTCTTCCTGATTCAGTAAATACTGAATCTTGTCAATTAATTGATTAAAACGCATTCAACCACTACTGAAACAAACTAATAAAACACAGTGGTTAAGCTGCTTTTACCTCATCTGAAACCGCACACGTTTTATTTTTACACTGGCAAGTAATTAATTAAACGCTTACGTAAACGGATAATAAAGTTAATGGTCATACTCGTGCACTCTTAATCGATTCTGCGTTGGTGGAGCTTTTCCTAGCAGTTTTTAGATCTTTATCTAAAAATACGTTGAACTGAACGAGAATAAGCTCAAACTCAAAGCATTTATTTCAATTAGACCATCACAGGCACTTTTGAATGTCAAAAAAAACAAAAGAAGTGAAGCTACATTCACAGTCACAAGACATAATAACTTGAGAAAGTACTGTAGTTGCACATTCCAAAGCGTAGATCTCTATGGAGAAGAATGGGCAAGAAACTCCAGGGCCACTCTTTTAAATCAAAATGTTGTTACAAAATCCGAACTAACACTAACTTAACTCCTATATTCATGTGGTAACATCATTCATATTGAGATTATACATGACGATGTAGAAAGACGTGCACTTTAAGAGTGTCCAGAGTAAAAGATTAAATAAACAAATTAAAAATAAAGTAATTAAAATAAACCATGGCAGCTAAAAGATGACCAGTCCCAACTGACAGCGCCTGTTCACGAACATGACGCATGGATCAGCGCCATTCTACTCAACCATATTGAAGGGAACTAAGTTACCCGACACCCCCGCCATCATCGGCGAGATGAGTGAGCATGACATTCTTTCAGCCACCAGGGCACATTCAAGTCAATTAAATAATACATAGTACTCACGCTATGCTCTCCTTTGATTTCCGTGGCCGATTCTACAGTTAGGGATAACTTTGTCGATTCAATTTTCCTTATGATAGGTACCCCCCTTGATATGGCTAAATTTTTATTTCGGAATGCTCGTCCAGTTGCGAAAAAGTGTCAAAAATTGTAAAGGCATGTGTAGTTCTTCTTTTTGAGACGTTTAGGTTTTGTTTACCAAAAAAGTATCCAGTGAATTTTAGATTGACCTGGCCTGTCGTTCTGTCATGTTTGTCCTCGATAAAAAGATTTGTCATTCAACTGGGTAAAGGCTTTTCTATTTTCTATCCTAATTTCCATATTTTGTCACTCAACGAGTCTTTTGTCTCAAACTACCCTCGTATTTCATGAACCAAAAAAATATATTTCATTTTTTTGTACAAGCCCGCCACACTATTTCCTAACCACTGCAACTCCTGAAAGCCTGAATCAACGGTGGCGACCACCAGAAAAGCGCCGAGACAATGAAGCTCGACGAAGTCCCAGAAAAAATAATTAACTGTCTTGGATCCAGTAACGAAATAAATGAGAAAAGAATATCGGAGGAGTACTAAAAGGATTATCAATATATTGCTTGCTAATTAAAATCATGACACAAGTAACATGATGACAGTATTTTCGGTTAAGCTGAATTTTAACCCAATTAATGAATTGTCTTTACAATTTTTATAGGGAATAATATGAATTCTTTCAAAGAATTTAAATATATGTTATGGCTAAAAGCCGAAGTGCGGCTACACCTAGTTCTAGCCGGCTAAATCTAGGTGCTGCCGGTAACAGTTGTGTATCCTTTTTATTGCTAGGACCTACCGACCAAATGGATTAGGTTAGGTTATGTTAGAAGTAGAGCGCTACATCCAAATTGGTTGCATGTTCTTACCGAAGATAAGTAGGATACATCTAAGTTTAACCGGCCGCTCCAAGGTTTAGCCGGCTTAAACTAGGTGTAGCCGCACTTCGGCTATTAGCCGTAACATATACACTGATAAACAACTTCCGGTGCTTGAAAAACCTAGTGTCAACTTTATTCATATTCATTACTATGTAAATTATTTACAGACATAAATAGACTAAGAATAAACTAGTTTATTAACTATTATATTCATTTCCACAACAGAACTGTTAGTCCAGAGGGCTAAAGCAGAAATTATACCTATACCTAAGCTTGTTGAGTATTGCTTATTTTACTATAAAATTATTGTAAAGCCTACGAGTGATATGACAGTATCTAAGATCACAAATTGATCAAGAAATTATTGAGTTTCTCTAATAAGTTATACTGTATAAGTGCAGTCTAATCTTGTTTAAATCCAACCCACAGTAGAAAAAAATATTCATCATCATAAGTTGACTGGGTCAATGGTCACTGGTCGCTGGACGTCCCACGTGGGTATCTACTATATCTTAATAAATTCTTAGAAACGCTTCTTAAGTAGCAGTTGTAGGCGTTTGGTTAGTAAGATAGGTACATCAATTGCCTCTGAATATTCCATTCATTCATTTGTTAGGAAGACAACACGGTTTTGACGGCACGGTTGGCGCAGTGGCTGAGCGACTGACTGCTGCGCTTCGTGTCGCGGGTTCGATTCCCGCACGGAACTAATATTTGTATGGCCTACAGGTAGTTGTTCCGGGTCAAATGTTTGTAAACGCACCCACGATACAGGAAAGAGTCCTAGTGTGGGGCAACGATTTTTAAAAAAAGAAAAAAAAAAGAAAGAAGGAACACGTGCCATCAGCCATGTAGGTACCTAACCTTACAACTACTTGCAAATGCATGATTCGCTTTTATATAGCTAAACCATTCAAACGTAAGTACAAATACATCAATACATTTTTATAGTCTTGTGTATAAAGACGATTTTATTGTAGACAGCGATTTCAGATAAAAAAATCTTCGCAGTGCTTCGAACGAAGAGGAATGTACGAGAAAAATTAAAAAAAGCATTTCGGGGAATAATTCCAGTTTGAATTTCCCAAATGTAACAAATGTGCAGTTAGTTCACTTTCAACACTTTAATAGCAGAACGATCGCGGGAAAACCATGTTTTTGTTTACACAACGTCCAATCCGCTAATTTTATCTGGACGATCGCTCGAAAGAAAGACGAAAGTATACATTTTACACGGCCGGCAGATTTTTCTCGGAAACTCTGTGTCGGCAACCACCTGACCCGGTTTAAGACTTCTAGTTATCTGCAGCAGCTGTCAAACTCGTCTAGTTTATCGCTAAGTTTTACGTGGTTTACTTTATTCCTTGGTAAACAGTCAAATAAACCATCTGAGGTTAATTTTAGAATGGTTGGGTTTTATACTCGAGACGGTTGTAATTATTGTCATAGAGTTTTTCCATGAGGCAATTCTTATTGGCTTACAGGCGTCATACATGTATACACACCTCTGTCGAAAACTGGCAATGATATTTTAGTAAATAAGTATGTTTTCCTGTTTATTAATATAACATTGCGTTACATAACTTATTAGTAATGTTTATCTATAGATAACTGCAAAATACTAAAACTGAGTAAATAAATGTGTACTATTACTCCAGTCGTTTTCCTGTTTTGGTTATAGAAACAAAAGCATGTCAGCTTCTTATCTTCGTGGAAGTCGTAAAAGTTGTGAGAGAAAGGAAAATTCAGTTTGAAACGCAGCGGTGCGCGGCTGCGATAAGCTAGCAATCTTCTTAGAACGTGCCTAGAATGTATATAATGTGACATATATGTCTTTATTCTTCTCGGCGTGTTTTTCTATTTTTTAAAGCTGATATGTTTACTAATTTTATCATTAACACTTGAAACGGGATATATACCGTGTTTATTTTTAAATTTTTAACGGGTTCCCGATATTTCGGTACTGACCGAAGCGCCATGATCACGGATAAACTGAAGTTATTGCGGGTGGGTGTTTATATGTAGGAAAAACGATCTACCCAGTCGTCTACCCTCTTTCTTATACCAACGTTTTGTGAGCTCGGTGCCGCTACCACTGGTACACTGTCACTGTTAATAGGGTAAAGTGATCATTTAGTAAGCCGATTTCCTAATAACATCTAGGGACTGTCGTCATCAGCATTGGCAGCATAGTTCCACTAACTGCAGAGTATAGGCGCCCTTCCCTTTGTGTCATTCGCTAATTGTCTGCGCGAGAGTCAATCTGGTCTTAATTACCCGCGATTTCCTGATCGTCATCCACCAATCTGGCTAGTGATCTGCCAGCACTTCTACCGTCTCTCGGCAATCTCTGAAGACTTTATCTCTCTCTGGATCTCTATCTGCCATCACCACATCGTGTACAAGTGTTCTTACCACCTCCATTTCAGAGCTACTTCCCTATTCAGAGACCATGTACCAGAAATTCTAAATATTATTTACTAATCTACAAATACTTATCAAGTTTACAAAAGTTTTCTACAGAAACAAATTCATAACAATAACAAATTTCAATAAGTAGATACCTACTTATTCAAGTCAATCATAGTAGACGGTAGTTTTCTTCTTATAAAAGGTACCTAAGTAATCAATCAATCAAAGCATTTATTTCAAGTAGGCCAGTTACAGGCACTTTTGAATTTTCGAAACAAAGACAATGAAATGTAGCTACAGTCCCAGTCACAAGGCATAAAAACTGTGAAATTACTGTTGTTGCCCATTCCCTAACGTAGATCTCTGGAGGAGAACGGGCAAGAAACTCCATGGAAACTCATTTAAATCAGAATATTTTTACAAAACCTTGGTTACATTATTCATGTTGAGATGGTAGATTACTTGTAATATCCTCAAAGCACCTGGTATAAGCCTGATTATCTATTAATCCCTTTAGAATTTATAGATATAACTATCTATGCGTAGTCTATGCATATCGCTCCGCAAACCATCTACATAGTAATACATCATCTATACATAGAAATAAATAAAATTGAAGTGTCTGTTTGTAATTTCAAAATAACAGCTTTTTTCATATTACGGCACTTTTACAAAAAAAAAAAACATTTTTTTTTTTAATATTCGTCCGTTCGTCTGTCTGTTTGTTCCGGTCAATCTCCGAAACGGCTGGACCGAATTTGATGGCAGATACGGCACTTTTAATTTAGGAAAAAAAATTGGGTTCCGTGCAAAAAAATAAAACCCTTGAAATAGGGAAGTAATATTTTTGTTATAATTTTACGCGGATGAAGGTCACGGTCAACAGCTAGTACCTAATAAGACGAGTTTACCTACTATATTATATGTCTGTGTATTTCCCTGCTTATACATGTCCGAAGGATAGGTACGTAATTCATGATTGGAAAGCCCCAACTTCACAGCCCAGTGTTGGTGAATCCCGGTCGCTTAGCATTGTTTACAGAACGTGCAGATTGTCTACCTAGCTAACACGAACTCGGGGAATTCGGATTTTATATCGACAGCACGTGTCGCTTGGCATATAGCCAAATACCAAGTTATGTAATATTTTAGGAAAAACGCACCCGCGTTCATGTAGTATGGTTCCGTGCCAGTACTGCATATCTGTACGAAATACTATGTACCTTAGCAGTACGATGTTGATGTACCAAGCCCTATTTTCTAGTTAAATCGTGTGAGGGGAACTCTCGACGGATAGAATCTATAATAATAATATACAATATAAAGCTGAAGAGTTTGTTTGTTAGGTTGAACGCGTTAATCTCAGGAACTACTGTTTCGAATTGAAAAAATATTTTAGTGTTGGATATCTCATTTATCGAGGAAGGCTATTGGCTATATATCATCACGGAGCATCAATGAAAAATGTTGCAAAAACGGGGAAATGTTATTATTCTTTTGCGAGCTTCCGTTGGATGCGCTAGATACGTAAACGGTTAAAGTTACGAAACAAGAAATTCTCAAAAAAGTTAGCATATGTCTATCTTTTGAGGTTGACTCACTATAAACTTTTTTATGGTAATCCTTGTTCTGAAATATAGCATTATTTGCGAAGGTATTTTTGTAAACTTGGTATTAATCTTGCAGATATCACAATTTTAAAATAACTCCGCAGCAAAATAATGATCAAGTACCGTGCGCGCATTTTTTTTATGAGGAATGATGTGTGAGGCGGTAGAGAGAAACTTAACCTTTTATTTTAGAAAAAGGATTAGGGTTCCGTGGAAAAAAAAACCCTTGAAACTGTTCGATAACAAAATCCAATCAAAATGGGAAGTAATATTTTATAATAATTTCACGCGGACGAAGGTCGCGGTTAATAGCTTACCACGTGAAATAGGGTACCACTTCAATTCACACTTAAATGTCACGTACCTTATTGACTGCGCAAAAAAGGAATGTAAACATACACATAATATCTTGAGTAAACATAAGTAATGGCTGCCTTCCTGAAATCTGAAAATAAACAAACGATAAATTGAAAACAAAAGATTAAAGCCTATGCGCAATTAATATTAATCTTTCCACATAAATCTACGAGACACTTTAGCCATTTGATTGTTTCACGGTTTTATGAAAAGCCGTTATCACAATACGACGAATTTGTAGATACTGAAGTATTATAACACATTGTTTAATTAGTTATACTGAATTTGGCGCCGGCGCGGTATCAATAAGCGATAGCACATTCGTGAAAAATTCATTATCTCTTAGTAATCATAATTAATCTGATGATATTTGAGTCAGACGATGTGTCATGTGTTATGGATCCCCCCGGTGTAAAGTGACTAGGTTTAATGCGATTTGCCTTATAAATACTCAAATTGTAAAGGAAATTAATGATACATACAGTGCGCAATCAATACCTAAATCATAAATTATATTTATTTCTGTAAATTGGTTTAAAAAACTCTTTTACATGTCAACATATTATGTTTTAAAACTAGATGGGGCCGGTGTTTCGTACCTGACTACTCTGAGAAGAAACATCCGAAACAAACTCAGGGGTCACCGTCTCTTTTAAAGTCCAGACATTGCTCAAGTCATATGAGGATCATGTAGATTAATGTCTAAGATGGTCTTTTGAAGAAGTAACCACACAGATGTGAGTGGACTTGTCCAGACAGTGACCTAATCTTTTCAAATATATTTTAATAAATAACGAGGTCAGGTGAAACACGTGAAAATCGATCTCGCTGCCCACAATAATGAAAAATCAACTGAAATAAAGAAAAAGGAAACAAATAGGTTACGTTACGAACTGCTTTGGGCCTATTATTAATGAATTGATAGACGATAAAATGTTGTGTAACCGGGTTTTATTGTAGGTATGTTGGGGCCGGATCTTATATTTTATTAAAGATCCTGAAAGATTAACCGGTGCTCTGAACGTCGACACGGGTCGGATTAAAAGAGCACGGCGGAGTAAATTATTTATTTTTATTTTATTTATTGAATGCACAATGTACACATAGTTATACGCTTAGCTTAAAACTAATGAGTACATGACCCTGTTAGGGCGCGACAAGATTACTTTAAAATAATAATATTGCACAGTGTGAGTATCACGTAAATTAGGAACTTTCACAATTAAATAATGCTTTTAGCGCACGTCGAAAAAGGCAAAATAATGTCAGAAGAAGCTAGATAAATATAATGCTCTTTACTCGTTACAAAGTCACAGAAAACTAGTTTAAAACAGGGTTAAAGTTGTGTTAAAATTGCAGTGTTATTTAAAGATAAACAAAGACGAACTGAACCCTAATTCAAACAGCTTGCAACCCAGAATCACGCTCAATCCTTGTAACTATTACGATTCTCAAAATTCAGCCGAGCTATGTTATTGTTTCTTGTTATTTACATTTATGTAAATAGACTTAGATTAGATACTGTGGCTCAACTAATTACATCCTAACATGCATAGTACAATAGTATACGATGTTATCGCTTCGATGAATTTCGAAATCAATAAATGCCTTCGCTACTGCTAGCAGGAAAAGATAAATGGTTTTTTATTTTACCTGGGAAACAGTAGCCCTTATCAATGTCATGTAATCTGATTTAGCGATTGGATTGCCCAAGTGACGATGTCTTTTTATGTGTAGGATTAGTTATGTACGGTACGGGAGAGATAATTCAATATAAGCGGAAAGAACTCAGCGGTTTTTCTCAAGTTTTAACATCACAAACGCTAGTTTTCCGTCCACCTCAGTTTTTTATGGTGTTGTTTAACTTGCTTATAACCCTGGAGTTGAATTACGGGTGCAAAATTTCGCCGCATTTTTCGCCCCGATTCTGCCTGAAGCCTGTACTCGCTTTGTAGTTTTTTGTTTTGTGTCTCCTCGAGCCAGATTATCCAGCTGCAATGTTGTAAGCGGGAGTTCCCTGGAAAACTGGCGTGTTTCGTCGTAGTGAAAAAGCCACCAGGGGATTTATTTATGCGATAGTTTTAGAGAGGCTAAAGTTCATTATTCCATAAATGCGTTGTTGTTATTTCATCACCGTCCGAAAATTATTTGCATTTTTGTTTGTTGTTGTTGTGTGTTTTTGTTTATTTGTTGTGTTTTAACGTTTTTTGTGTTTTTTTTTTGTTTTTGTTTATCTATGGTTAATTTGATATGTATAATAAAATCCTGTGTAGCTTTTTCAAAGACCTACCCCACGTATAAAGAACGTGATGTTATTTATGTTTATGTAATTAAAACATTATGCAAGTCAGGTACCTATATCCTCTAATTAACGAACTTTTCCTTTTGTTTTTAACAAACTCTATGGCGTTAATTAGTTGGGTAAAAGTGCCTACAGACTGCTAATCAACTGTTTCTGTATTCAGCAAGTCACCGGTATGTGTGGCAGTTTCAGGGAAAAAATCATTTAATATGCTAGTCTATCTTCGAAATTTTGCCTACCCTAAGCTTTTACACCTTTTTGTCGTTATATAGGTGTTTTGAAAAGTGTCGTCAAGTCGGAGACGCATAAACAAAGGTCATGGGAACAAGTTTTAAAGTTAACTCACTGGCATTTGTAGTAATGTGACGTACCCGACATGAATTACTATTTTTATTATTAGGGCACTGTACAGCAGGTAGGAAAACCTTTTGTGTGACTTTAATTTTACTACTACTGTTCTGCACCAGATCTAAACCACGGTCAAGAGCCAGTGTCAATTTTATAATTCACAGCTCTTGAACGCAGTTTATGTCCTGATCGTGTTTTTGGTGAAATTTGCCATTAGTTTGACATTTTTATCCACACTGTTTGGGGAAGAATAAGGTGTCGTATTTCCCAGTACTAACTGGGTTGCGGAGGTCAGATAGGCAGTCGCTCCATGTAAAATACTGGTATTCAGCTGTATCTGGTTAGACTGGCTGCCGACCCCAACATTATTTGGATTACTGTTGGGCGAAGACCTCTTCACTTGTTTTGGCTGTTGAGGTCAAATCCCTCAACACATCAGCTTACTGTAACAGTTTATCTGGATGACATTTGCCAAATGGAATCATTCAGAAATTAATGTTGCCATTCGACATAGTGGCTTGGCCAATCCATTAGTCATGATTTAATAGCCTTTTCATATTGTCAATTTGTACCTACGTCCTATGCAATATGATTTATATTTCGTGGTGTGTTGACAGTTTTTCTTTTCACATCAGAGTAGAGGTGGAAAAATAATTTGCTTTTCAATTAAAAATTACATTATATAAAATTGATATGTACTATATCGATAGCCTACATTTTGAATTCCGCGTAGTGGTATATTTTAATTACCTTCATTATATCATTTCCATTGAATTTTGTTTTATTTGCTCGTTTATGTATTTTAAAATTCTGTTAATTGGTATAGGCTTTCAAATTGGTATTTATAACATGTTGTTGTTTTAAATACAAAATGAAGCCATCGTTTTGGTTTGGTTTACCTGTAATAGTTTAGGCTGTTTTGAATCAATCGAGTGGATCTTAGGAAGAAAACTGTCACATAATAAGCTTTTAACGTGTTCACTACTTATATCTAAACACGACACAGGCTTCCTCTATGTGAGAGGATGTGGGTCATGATCAACCACGCTGGCCCAGTGCGGATGTCGACGAACTTTTCAAGGACTCATTGATTGGATTTATTAATCTAGGACATATTGCCGGTTACCTCAAGATGATTCCCTTCATCGTTAAGAGCACTCACACTTGACTCCTATAAACTTTAACATGTTTATAATTCAATACAACTTGTTAGTTTGTTAGTATCCATCATTGTAAACCATGTAACAGTCGGCGTATGACTGACGGCGGCTGTGGTGGCATTCTCCAATTTATTTCATTAATTCGTAATAGACATTGATCGAATATAAATAGACCAGAAGAACAAGTTAATAATTGAGAGGCAAGTTTGTACAGTTTGTTGAATAAAATAACTTAAGTTTATGTACTACAAAATGGTGGACTTATCGCGTATTTTTTAAATTCTTATTGTGATATTAATTCGTTATTTCTTTTGAGGCTGCCTCGTTGGTCGCAAGCGCTACGACTGACCATTTATGAAGTCTCGGGTTCGATTCAATATGTGGTTTTTCCATCAGGAATTACAGGCACGCCCGTATTATATGGGTCTTACACATAACACGTGAAAGCTGGGTGTACAATAGAAGTATCGATCTCTTCCTAACCTTTCGGGGATTACAGGCGTGATGTTATATCGTCTTGTACAAATTTCCAAGTAAAACATGGTTATTTTTGGTCTATCTTTTCGCAGAAATTCACGAAGTTCGCCGAACAGGAACGATGTGGACGGTGAAACAAGCACTCGAGCCCAATTATAGTGAGTGGCTGAAGCTGAAGATTGCACGCAGCAAGTCTCCAATATTTCGAACGGACCGGGTTGGTGAAATGAGGG
Organism: Noctua janthina; assembly: GCA_963576755.1. NCBI lineage: Eukaryota > Metazoa > Arthropoda > Insecta > Lepidoptera > Noctuidae > Noctua > Noctua janthina. The sequence continues at coordinate 5,209,960 of OY755055.1, read as the reverse complement.
AAGCAAAGTGCAGACAAAGTGGAACTTCCTGTAAAATAATCTCTAAGTCGCTTTTAGATTGTATGCTAGTATTAAATAGTACTTAATGTACTTGTACTTGCTTGGTTGCTGTCGTTGCTGACACTATGATGGTTTTATTCTTGTGCATGGGTATCATCATCACCATCATAGTTCTCCTGCTCGTATCCCAATTTATTTGAGGTCGGCACAGCATTGTTTTCTTTTACTTCTACGTTTTGGTGTTATGTTATCTTGAATTTACTTCCGCCTCTGAAAGTAACGTGTTTTGTTGGCGTCCTAGGAAAAAATAGGTACGAATGTTTTTGACATCAAAAGACAACCAACCCACACTGATAGCAGGTGTAAGCAGGTGAGTCGGTAGGTCGCTATATTTGTAGCGAATACCAGATATAAACTCATTTTACCAACAAAATTTGTAATGAATTATGTTGTTTTTACATAAAATCATATGATACGAGTATATATTGGTAATTTGTAGTAATTGAACCTACCAATTAAAACATGAAAAATTCCACGATAAACGTGTGATACGGTAAATTAAAACAAGGATATTTTAATTACATTGTAATAATGCGGTTTTAATAGTAGGTATTCGATAATCATGTTGTGGCAAAAAATATAGGTAGGTAGATACACGGATATACGCTGTGGAAGACTGGAAGGGACTCCGATGAAAATATTCTATGTGGGGTGGCTCAGAATGATGTACTGAATACGTGGTACCGTTTCGCGTCAATGTCCCTTCCACCGCGTATTACCCTCGCGTTTGTTCTGAACGTGGTTCTCAGTAATCCCAGTACTTAGCTCGCAGATTTGGCGAGGTTCGCTTTATTGCATTTTGGGCTAAACACATTTGGAATTTTTGCGGTCGTAAATAAGTATGAAAGTAAATATTTTCATTACAGAATTCGATCTCGAGTTTTATTAAATTTTTCGTCGGCTTGATGTTTTATTGAATAAAAAATCAGATAGTAATTGTAAAATATTGTAAAAATAGCGGGTTGTCTATGAGATGAGCGTAATCCTAAAATCTATTGATCAATTTTTCATAAGCACGACTTGAGGCCTTCGGATAAACAAACACACTAAGAAAAGTGCTGCTCATCATTTTATAGACAAAAACGTTATTATTCTAAGGGCAAAATATGGTAATGGTTTGTCCATTAGGAACTGTCTCACCAAGTTTCACGGGGATATGAATCAGACGTGTGTAGGTTGCGGCAAATAGCATAAATAGGATGTATTTAAAAGTGAAAAGGATCCAATCCACAACATTTCTAAAAATGACTTAAGTGTACCAAACTGATGCCAATCAATTTAAATACTATAAGCCACAAGCTACATATCGGTTGGTGCATACGTTGATAAAAATTATAGCTTTTTGTTTGCTTGGATCTTTTTTACGGGCTGATAGTATCGAAGTTTAGCATCAGTTTGGTGCAGTTATGTCAATTTTGGCCCTGTTGTGGATTGAATCCTTTTCGAGTAACTACATCTAGTTATGTGTTCTGCTCTTCGAACTGTTATTGAAATGTGATTGGAGCACGATGTTCGTGTCGAAAATCGATTAGGTGTGATCTTGAACTAACACTCAAGTAGGTATTCTGTACACATTTAAATGTACACACCTATTACTTACTAGTATGGCGGTTAAAACTAGAGTTTCAAAATGTAAGAGTATTTTGTTATCAATAGCATTTATGTAGCGCACCGAAGCCGGTTTATAACGCTATTATTTCGCATTCATTGTGTTTTTAGAGCACTTGTGAGATAAACCAACTTCAACGGCCTTGGTTTCCATTTCGACACGAGTTTAAGTGCTTCACAGAAGTCCGAAAATTAAATACAAAAAACGTTCAAGTAGTTGCTCTGTTTTGAACCCTGCACTACATTTTTAGTACTTACACATTTTGTAATACCCGCAAACAATTTTATGCTTCGTGTATCTAGTAAATTACATGTAATAACAAGGTAATGCAGGCTCATAATGGATTTATAGGAAACCCATATTTTCTGTGAATGCATTACTAACAGTAGCTACGTTTTTTCGTGTCAGCTAATTTTCCGATGTTTTACTTCGATTGCTTCGAACCGCGGGGTATGGGCGTATCATAATTCCATTAATTGTTTATACTGAAGCGTTTTTACCAAATTTCTGAGAATTGGTGTAATTTGTCTCTTGCCGTGTTCCGTGTCCCTAATGAGGGCCAATTACATGCCGATTAAAATAGCATTAACGAAATTACCGGCGCGCGAAGGACGGGCAGCTGCGGTGCGTCTGCGCTACTCTTCTGGACACGTGTATTACGTTATGGTTTTTAATAGTGACGACATGATGCGGTATTTAGTAGTTCTCTAATGATTCAATGGTTACTTAGAATTATTTGTTAGTATGTTGTGGGGGCACGTGCACTTCCCGTTATTGCTGTTTCCTCATTCGGGTGTGTTGTGACTAGGCTAGAGAAACTGCAATGCAATATTTTTTACGCAACAAGAATATAAGGTCTATCTTTTCATACACGAAATCGCCATAAGTCGCCATAGCAACGAAAAAAAAAAAATATTGGAGTGTTTTTTTTTTCACGAAATTAATATAATAATCTAAAATTTTTGGGAGTAAAGGTTTTATGCAAAATCATAAAACCTTTACTCCCATATTCTAACAGTGACAGTAGGTAAGTACAACGTAATACACAAGCGTAATGGATGCTTAAAAATAAGGAGCCAGTATTTATTTTGTGGGTCAAGCAATTTTAAATTATTTATTTTTATTAAAAAATATACTCGGATAAAAAAAAAATCCCTTGAAATGGCTTTGTTATAGCCGTTAGATGATTCCCTGAAAATATTTCGTGTATGAATAGTAAGACTTTATATAATTGAGATAGTTATTTTTTTTCTAATATAACCTTGTATGTCCCATTGCTGGGCAAAGGCCTCCGCCATATCCTCCCAGGTACGCGTCTCCTGCGCCATATCGAACCAGCCAGTTTAAATTATGAAGGAATAATAAATTATCCCAGTTCATGTAACCTTTTACTTTCCTTTAACACAAGGAAATACAAAACAAAGCAACACTGAAAAACAGTACACAAATAAATAACGAGCCAGAAAATAGGTTAAACCGTATAACTTGATCGCGTTACAAGCAACACTTAGCGAAGATTTTCTTGGAAAGTATCAATAACATCGGAGTGCAGGGGTGGGTCGTCACGCCTGGGTGACTAGGGGCTCGGCAGGACAGGCAGCCGGCACTAACCTGACGTTATACGGTTCTACTTCAATGGATTACACCTTATTTTGTTTTTTGGATGGGAAATCATCAAATGACCTGTCCCGCTCTGGGCGGAGCGGAAGGGAGTGTCAGACTTGTACTGACTAAAACCCATCCATGTTCCTTCCCTTTGAGTTCCAGGGCCACGGTATCTCTCTCTCTTCGAACAGTCCCGCAGCCCATGGATTACACCCTTCTGTTAACTTAATGTCTAGCTTCTGTTGCCGTCGCCATAGGTTCAATAGTAATTGAGGACTATCAACAACTATTTCTCTAGTTTGAATTTTTGAGGAAGTTCCTAGTAGGTGGAGCCAAAGGCTGGATTTGAGCCCGACCTCATTATGAGTTTTATATCTGGCATAGGTAGGCAATTGGAGAAGAATGAAGTTTGGGGCATAAAAGCTTACAACTTAGACTTTGTGACATTTCCCTATATTGTCAATAAAGCTAATGAAATAAGTGTATGCTTACGAAGTCATTGTTTCAATAAATGGGCGTGGCATGAACTGTTCTGTCATGGCATAAACTCTTGTTTGTTTGAGATAAAAGTTTTCCAAATATGTAGGAAAGTTGTTGAATTTCATCAGAAAATATTTATTCAATTTATGGATGCTATCGTCGTTCACTTGCACTCAATACCGGTATTTGTTTCATGTATTTTTTTTTCCACCATTCGGAGGTATTTATTCACCATTCAGCGAGAAAACTGAGTTATTCCAAAAATAAATTCGTTTTCTAGTGAATGGTCTCAATCAAGCCCGTGTGCAGTGTCATGAAAATTTTAATGAATAGATTTACTCTTATAGCATTCATATCGATGTTATCACTATACATTGGGTAGCTGGCTGAAAATAAACTACGCAGTTCTCGTGTGTTAAATTAACTGAAATACTGAAAGCGTCTCGTCCGATAAATTGAATTACGCAATGCACACATGGATAAATCGTTTTCATCTGATTGCTTTCCTGTCGGGAAAATCGTTTTGTTTTGTCACAGACGTATTTTCTACGGTGATTGCAATTTTGCAATCCCACAAGCGGCAGCGAAAAGTCTGGATCAAATCAAATCAAATCAAATCATTATTTAATTGTCAGAACATGGTCGGTATGTATATTACATGGTCTTGAGTTAATGTAGGTTGTCTCATCACATTCCACCACATGGGCGTACAACTGTTAAATATACACTGGTGATTAATTATCATATTTTTTAAAATTATAGTTAAAATTCAAAAAGGAATGTCACAAAAGAAATAATATAAGTAATAATTGAATTAAATTACAATGTCAGTGTCATTTAAGTAGTCATTCAAATTATAATAGCATTTATTACATAAAAATTCTTTAAATTGCTTCTTAAATCCAGCCAAATGTAACTCTCTAATTGTTTTTTTGATTTTATTATAAATTTGAGGGGCCCTGCAGAATATGCTTTTCCGCATAAGAGCTGTAATGGCTCTGCGTCCACGTAACATGTCATTTCGCCTGTTACGTTGTACAGTATCAGATAGATAGGAAAACAAATTTGGATTTAATCTCACAAATAAGGCAGTTTCATATATATACAAAGCTGGTAGTGTCAGAATTTTATGCTTTCTGAAATATGGTATCAAATAGTAATAATGATCAAGTGTGAAACGAAAAGTTTTTTTTAAACATTTGTTTGTTTATTCATACAACACCTGAGAGGCGTAGCTAAATTCTTAAACAATGAAGTGCAATCAATAGTTGTCTCACCTCTTCAGGCAATTTCAGTCTTTTTTTTCGTGAGCCTAACCTTGTATCAGAGTTTTTATGCCACCCATGGCCTTGGACTTGTCTTTACATGTCTCAGGCATGCTGGTTTAGTTTCCGAACTCGAGACCTATGACTTGGCAATCAGACCGCCACACCACTGCTGAATTGCCTAGATATTACATTAAATTCGTCGTCGTGTTTACAGCGGAAGTAGATGTACCTACTATAGACCTTCGTACTTTTCCCCCGTTCATTCTGAGATGGTGTCATATCTCTACCGAGAATTTCGTTTGTCACGCCATCGTCATGGCGCAGGGCGGATTCCATAATTAATTCCACTAATATTATATAGGAGAAAATTGACTGTTTGTTTTCCCAGCCTTCTCGGAAATCTATGAACTAAGTACTTCTCAGATATAAAGAAAAAATAATAGACTGTTTCTTGAAATCACATCGACATAGTTACGAACACGTGTCGTGTTTGCACAATATATATATAAACAGGTTTTTATGAGAAGAAAAAATTTGAGACACTGAATTTCGTAATGTCAGTATGTTTATACGAGAAATTCTTGGGAATCACTTAACCGGCCGTATGTTTGATCTGGTAACGTTCCAATTGGGTCACAGCACTGACTGCTTCCATGCTGCTTGGTTTAGTTACACACTTGTTATTGCGGAGTGTGTCTGTAATCAGGGGCCCTAGCACCAGCGTGTGGTGTAAACGTGACGTAAATACGTAGATTTTAAAATTGAAAATACTCTTTTCACATTTAATCACTACATATTATAAGAACAAAGTCCTCCGCCTTGTCTAACTGTTCGCGAGAAACTCAAACACTACTGAACGAATTTTCATGCGGTTTTCACCAATAGATAGAGTGATTCATGAGGAAGGTACAGGTATATAATTTGCCATGGTTTTGTGTAAATTGGTTGAAATATGACAATAATTATTGGACGTGTCGGAAAAAGTCAAGCCGCCTTGTTCTACTCAAGCCATAGATTTCTATGAGAAACCGGGGCGGGTCGAAAGTATTTTCATAATTTTAAGAATTTATTCATATCTATGGTACAATAGTAAAATATAATTAACGAACAATTATCAAATAACAATCAAAGTACAATTATCCTAACAAACGGTATCACGTTTGTTAGGATAATTGTACTTTCTTTATTTAAGTTAAGTTTACCCCGCGCGCTAGTCCTAGAGCCGCTGTTGTAATATAATCTGCGTCCAGCCATTCATTATGCCAGAGGTGAATCAATTTGTCGGTATCACTATTATTAATGACTTCAGCTTCAGGTGTCTAAGATATCGGGAGATTACATTGTTGATAGCATACACCGGTGGGAGTTTACTTTGGCAGATACATATCTATCTACTGAAATTCTGTTTATTATGTAATTGCCGAGTTTACTGCTGTGTGCATTAATAATGTCCTAATGTGTAATAATTAATTACAAACGCTCATTGTACTTGTAGGTATCTATCTACATATCTACTTAGGTAACTATATAAGGTCCCATTAAAATAGATGGATAAACTTTTAGACATCATTCAGACCACCAAACTAGAGACAATGGTAAAAAAAACAAAAACGCACTGAAACCGACACAACGTCCGACGTCTTCCGTCCGTCCGTCCGTCCGTCGTCCGTCTGATACTTACAAGAAAAAAAAACAGCTAACGAAAATACACTAAAAATTTTGGTTACCCAATGATTTTAGGTCAAAGAAAATCACATTAAGCAGTGTTTTTTTTTTATTGGATATCTTTGGTTAGACGTACTGAACGCTGTGTTAAAATTGTCCATCTATTTTAATGCGACCTTATACAGGGTGTAAACAGACCCTTCACGAAGACGTCAACCAAGCATTCTGTACATCAAACTAAGTAACTACGCAAAAATGATTGCTAGGAAACGACTTTTTTTTTGGGGTGAAAAGTCACGTTTTAAGGTAGGCCTCGATGGAACACACTCAAAGCATTATGCTGATGGATGGATTGAACAGTACGGCGGTCGTGAAGGTGTTCAAAGTAAAAATCTTACATTAAAAACATGTATTAAAAAAAAACTTATGAAAAAGTTGAAACTTTGACCCTCAATATTTCCGTAACTAAAAGGTTCCCGTATGTATGGTCTAGAACAAAAAAATGATCGCAAAGCCGGAGAGAGGAAGTGCCTTTCGGCTTTGTTAAGGGCCTATTTACACCCATTATATGAGAAAGGTGGGTTGTGTGTTAGTACTTTAATGATTGTATTGAAGTTGACGATCTCTTCGTCAAACTTGACGTCACAATACGATGTTTGACAAATATTCGTTTTGTTATTAAATCACAAATATGGTTCATCGACTCATCTTTTAATCGAAGCGTCCGAATATGGACCGGAATATTTGTCGCTAAATGAGTTAATCAGTATGATTCAGCTTACACTTCGATGGTTCCTACGTATATTAGTAAAGTCATATTGGAGACACTTATAGATATTGTTTTTGGTATTAAGGATGAATGATATCACACAGATAGGTACCTATTATTTAACGGAAGATATTGAATAGAATCTGGTTCTTCTAACCTAACGGACAGATGTGTTGCTGGGGAGTTTGTTCAGCCACATCTTCGTCCCAGCTAAAACACTACGAAGTGTCGAAGGGTGGGCGTTTTCGGGGACTGCCTCTTGTAACCGTTGACGTTCAAAAAGTGTTGATTATAATAAGATATAATAATCAGACTAATTTGAGTAAATGACATTCGATTTTGATTTTGAAGCCATTTGTGTAAAAAAAGTGTTTTGGTAAAAAGTGCTTTCGAGCACTTCGAATCATTGTTGCAGAATCGTAGCTATCAAGAATAGAATATAATAGAATATTCTATATCATGTACACCATGCAAGATCTATCGATTGTAACAAACGTGATAAATGGATTAAACTCCATTCAACAATCAGCAAATTAACAATCAACGCGATGGAAACAGTAAAACCGCGTTCATAGAAACAGTAAACAGTGTGTTTAAATATCAAACATTTCAGTTAAATGAAATCTGACAGCCTGTCATTTACAAACAACGTTTGCGTACAGCTCTCAGAACACACGCCAGGAACATGGAACATGGAACATGCGGCTGTGGTTGTGGTATCAATGTAATTAGTTCCAGGATAATGACCGTTGTATAGATATTGTATTTGTGTTGTTACTAGCTAGTTTTAAATACTTTAAATTGTAATCTGTGGAGAACTGTGTGGGTAGCATAATTGTTTTAAAATGTAATATTTAAGATAATGTGACTTATTTTTATTGAGCTACTGTTTGTTTGTCCATAAATAAATAAATAAATCAACTACATTATAATTATCTTTCTCACTACATCGAAACAGTTCCGGTTATCATCATAAAAAAATCTAGTTACTAGTCGAGCAACAGTTGCAACTTACTGCAGCGAAACAATACTGGGTAACCAGCTATTATTACTCCACCATCGAACAACCACCGGTTCTAGCAACTAATTGCAGTCTTATGGCATTTCTTAAGAAACTAACTTTCTAGGATATTGAGATTGTTAACAATCTCGAGGAACGTGGAGGAAAAACTGGTTGCTTTGAAGTGGTTTTGTTTGTGAAAATATGGAACTTCATTACTTCATCAATTTTTACCGAGGAAAGTTTCTTTCAATTTCTTGCAGCAACGCGTGTAAAAATAACGAATAACCTTTTATAGAAACTTCTGAACGTTTTGTAGATTTTAGCGTTAGATAGGTAGGTAGGTACTTGAAATTAATAAATGTTTTATGGCAATTATTTCTGATACTTTTGTCCAGGAAGTGCTTATGAGGTTATTAAACTAGGTAGGTACCTATCTGATATAACAGTGAGGGGGAAAAAAAGTTGATAAATATGTTCACCATTCGGTTTAGTTGAGATTCTTGACATGAATCTTCGTGTAGGTAAATTTCGACTAGATGTGTTATGAATGAATCATACATGACACAATCTAGTCGGGCATCATCTGCCTAGCCTTTTCCCAACTATGTTGGGTCGGCTTCCAGTCTCACCGGATGCAGCTGAATACCAGTATTGTACATGGAGCGACTGCCTATCTGACCTCTACAACCCAATTCGTACTGGGTAATGCGATACCCCTTGGTAAGACTAGTTGTCAGACTTACGATTGACAGCCGGAACCAACGGCTTAATGTGCTTTATGAGGCACGTAGGTATTTCAGTATGCAATGTAGTCGGTATTTTTTAAAATTAATAATCAAAACATGATTATTATAAAATCAGTACAAGTCTACCTATTTAAAAAGTTTCAAGAACCTTTTAGATTTCTAAATAATTATATTTAGTAAATTAGAAGTAAGAGTAACAAGTTCAATATCGTTGATTGTGGAACCGCAGAAATTCTTCGATTGAGAATTTAAATTATTATTGGACATCGTTTATAAACCCCAACCCCGCTGCAGTCCGACTTGTAACCAGAGACAAGTTGGAGTTTACTCTGAACAAATAACAAGTAGAAAGGTACGCTCGGACCAAGAAATTGATTTATGCTCTCTCTTAAAATTATTACTTAACTAGCACATGCGCACGGCTTTGGCTTCACCCGCGTGGAGTTCTCCTAGAATAAAAAAAACCCATGTGTTAATCCAGGTTATAAACTATCTGTGTGCCAAATTTCATTCAAATCCGTTCAGTAGTTTTTGCGTGAAAGAGTAACAAACCTCCTCACAAACTTTCGCAATAGTACATAAAGGGTGTAAATAGACCCTTAACATAAACGAAAGGCACTTGTTTTCCCCGTCACTGCGATCATTTTTTTGTTCTAGACCATAACTGGGAACCTTCTAGTTACGGAGATACAGGGGGTCAAAGTTCCAACTTTTTCACAAGTTTTTTTTTAAATACACCTTTTTAATGTAAGATTTTTACTTTACACACCTCCACGACCCTCGTACTATTCAATCCACTAATCAGCACAATGCTATGAGTGCTTTCCGTCGAGTCGTGATTTTTCACCCCAAAAATATAAGTCAATTCCCAGTAATAATTTTTGCGTAAAGTTACTTAGTTTGATGTACAGAATGCTTGGTTGACGGATATGTGAAGGGTCTGTTTACACCCGGTATTTAGCAGTAAGATAAGATAATATATATAGATTTTGAGCGCTGACCTCACCTGCTAGAGGCGAATTATTAGCTCTCTTTGGTGGTTTTCCATAAGTGCGATCCGGGGCCTCTCGCCGAGAGCTCAAGATCCGTGCCGTTATGTATTTCAAAACAAGTTGAAGGATTATGGACTGCTTCGTTGGTCGAGTAGTCGCAAGCGCAACTGCTGAGCATGAGATCTTGGGTTCAATTTCCAGGTCAGGCAAAGTGTTATAGGGTTTTTCCATCAGGAATTTCTCAGTGCCAGCCACGGAGTCTGGGTTTGTGCCCTGTTGATGGCAATAAGTTCGCTGCTATTACATGGGACGTAAATAAAACTGGCGAAATGTGGGTGTATCATTACTACCACACATCACTGCCTAACCCTTCGTGGATTACAGGCGTGATATTGTGTATGTATGTTAAAAGATTTAGTATTAATAGGCTAAAAAACGAGAACTGACTTGTTTTGTAGGCATTTAACTAAAAACCCAATTCGCATCTCGCGGCTCAGGATTGTTGGGTTTCTCCATTGGTAATTTCTCAGTAGCAGTCTGATTAGTGTCTAGTTGATGACAATAGGCTCGCCCCCTATTTTATACTATTTAAAAAAACAACCGACTTCCTTAAAACACTAAATAATGAGAAATAACTTTACTTTCGGAAGTCGGTGACTTTTGTTTGTTTCATTAACTTTTTTGCCACCGACTTCAGGCAGTAAAGTTATTTTTCAGAGAATCGCGTAAATCGGACCAGTAATTACGGAGATATGACGTGATGACAATGACAAATGAAGGTATGAGACAACAAACACTCAAAAAAAATACAGCCGAATTGCAAACCTCCTCCTTTTTATAAGTCGGTTAAAAACAAATGCGGCGAAATGTGGGTTTAGGTACTAGGTACCAGTAGCGAAGGGTCAATTTTTGTAGGTAAGCTGGAGTACATATCTTAAATGTGATTATATTATGTATCTATAGAATACTAACTGTGCCATTTTTCAAAGGGAATCGGGTATAAATCGAGTTATTATAAACCCATCAACCTTCGTGCATTAAAAGGAAGATGTTTCAACTCAGAACCCGGAACATTACGCGCAGACCGAGTGTATTTGCTGTGGTTATCATGAATGAGCATCTACTACAATGATAGATATACTCGTATTATTGTTATGAACTTACAAACGATAATAAACGCAAGAGGTTACTGAGTCAATTAAGATAACTGTGAATGTGGGGTGACCCTAGACTGCTAAAGACCTGGGAATACCCAACATGAATGAATCTTAAAAACACTTTATCTTTGACTTACCTAATGAGGGCAATACCATCCATATTAAATATTATAAATGTCACCGGTGACTGAAAAGTTGTGTGCTAATCGGTTGTCGTGGTATGGGCATGTGATGCGGAGGAATGAAGAAAATGTCGTGAGGAAAGTTCTGTACCTTTAGTGAAAAGTGATATAAGTGAAAAATCATAGTTTTGAGTAATTTAAGGTTAAAGATTTTAAAAAATCTCGTTATTTTTCTAACGTTCTAAAATAAAAAACGATATGTGGTACGTGTAGATAATATTATAAAGATTATAAAGAGCTTGGTTTGAATATATTATTTTGCACGGAATTTAAGTAATTAGTAAAAATAACCAGTTATATCACCGTACACTATAGTTTTCTATGCTTATTTTTGTGTATTTAAATTTATAATGAAATGAATTATTTTACACATTTAGTTACCGTTTTGTGTGAAATGTTATAAGGCTTGTGTTTTGGCATGTTTTGCCTGCAAATAGTTGTTGTGAGAAAAAGTCGTAAAACTAATGTGATCATTTTGATTATCAGCAACCTTTTTTCATTGTCTTATTTAAAATTCCTACGTAAATATTCAATTGTACCCCTAAACACCAATGTATTTTTCAATCTAGTAAGTGATTAATGCTACAAGCTAGAATTTATTGTGATACATTTTGTTTACATCGAAGTGTTTATTGATACAAGTAATAAGTATTTTCAAACGTTTTTGTCTCAGAAAGGGTTAAACTATGTTAATAACATAATAAAATAATAACTAAATTAAAAAAGCGTTTCTTTAATAAAGAATTCTTGAATAAACACTTTTTAATGAATTACAAGTAGTAGCAAAACAATAAAACATTTTTATAAATCAAACTTAAAACATAACTTTTAGACCTAAGTAGGTATTTATTGTTAATCTGATTATTAGAGTAGGTATCGTTAGTCTTTAAACATATTAAAACAGGCTCAATAAATCAAACAACAGATTTGTTGTAGCACTTCAACTATTCGCTATATAAAACAATATAATTAACATCCTTATAAAAAAACATAACTTTTAAACCTCTTTATTATTAATCTTGAACAGTCTTAAAGCGTATTTAAGCAGTCTCAAAAAATCAAATAACAGATATGTTGTACATGTAGCACTTCAACTATTCGCTATACAATACAATATAACATCCTTTTAAAAAAACACAACTTTTAAACCTACTTATCGTTAATCTTGAACAGAGATCGAATTAGTCTTAAATCGTATGGAATCAGTCTCCAAAAATCAAACAACAGATAACAATATAATTTTCTTATAAAAAAAACATAACTTTTCATCCTTAATCTCTCTTTTTATCATTAATCTTGAACAGTCTTAAATTGTATTAAATCAGTCTCCAAAAATCGAACAACAGATATGTTGTAGCACTGCAACTATTCATTATCCGAAACAATATCAGGATCTGCGTCACGCAAATTTGAGTTTGTTATCAAATTATGATAAAAATCGTGAACACTTGGATCAATGTATTCTAACAGTGATATTAAATCCCTTTTCTTTAAAACACTTATAGGAATCGGCCCATAGTAACATTTTGGAACAGCATTAATACTAACTAAACTGTAGTCTTTATTCCTTTTGTCGTAAGACATCACATAATAATCATCACCTACGTAACTTTCTTTATATTCAAAAACCGGAAATTTTTCTTTACTAAATTTAATAACTCTTACATTCAACCATATAAACTTTTCACCCGTAGAATTAGTTTTTTTAACTGTAAAATTATTTTTAGCAAACATGGCAAAATCGTAAAAATCTGTCCCCGCCATTTCAATTACTGAAAATTTATTAGTTCTAGTTGATGCACTCCTTACCCATCGCGAGGGTGGTGAATATTCATTGATGTTCGTTTTTTTGCTCTTTCAATGAGCGCATGGTCACTAACAACTTCCATGTGTGTACGACCGGGTACGAGAAATTTATGTTCTATGTTCAAAAGTTGAGGCGAGTCTTTTAGTGCAAATAATAAAGCTGTGCAAATAATAGAATTTTTGTTTTGTATTTCATTTGTATCACTTTGGATTAATTGAAGTAAAAGCTTTCGGTTCGCGTAAGATGTGGTAACTCGAGTCGTATTAAAATACATTTTAGAAATATAAAGATCGGTTCGGAGCACTTTGGTATGAATCAAAAAGTATTATTTTACACAATAATTTCAATAAAAAATTGCTTACTTATATCAATGTACACAAAAAAATCTCATTCATTTTTAATCTTATAACAACGGGGATAAGATAGAAATTAAGTTAATTTTTTTTTAATAAGTTTAATCAGAGAATATAAAAACCGATCTGGGTCGACATGTATCACTTTTCACTGAAGGTACAGAGTTTTGAATATAACTGTGGATGGGTATAAGAGTAGAGGAAGAGTAAAGAAACGATGGATGGACTATGTGAAGAATGATATTGCACGAAAGGAGGTGTCTGATCAGATGACGAGTAATAGAGAAGTATGGAAGAAGAAGACATGCTGTGCCGACCCCAAATGAATTGGGACAAGGTGCATTGGGGCAAGAGAATGATGACTCGTATTATAAATACTTAAGTAACATTTCCACATATTGACTGCTAAACAGATTAATAGACCATATCCTTTTTTTAGTTTGGAAAATAATCAAATGACCCCTCTCGCTCTGGGCGGAGCTGAAGGAAGTGTCAGACTTTTACTGACTAAAACCCATCCATATTCCTTCTTTGGTCTATGTGTTCCAGGGCCGCGGTATCTCTTTCGAACAGTCCCGCAGCCCATAGACCATAATTCTAATTCCGATAGTAGGTCTTCCGTGGGATAACTTCCTAGTGGCACACGTGCAAAACCACGACTAAATGCTAGTTGTTTTGAATACATTTAAAGGCACATTATACATGCATTTATGGAACACAGAACCTACACATTAGATTAAGCAAATGCTATTCATAAATTCGCTTACGTGAGATCTAGGGATTTACGGAATGAATGAATTTAGTTGGGTTAATACTGCCTACTTTGCATACTTTAGAGAAAAACCATCATTTGCCTAGTCTTCTCCTAACTATGTTGGGGTCGGCTTCCAGTCTAACCGGATGCAGCTGAATACCAGTATTTTACATGGAACGACTGCCTATCTGACCTCCACAACCCAGTTAGTACTGGGTAATACGAGACCCCTTGGTAAGACTGGTTGTCGGACTTTCGGGCCACTGACTACCTGTAACGACTGTCAAAGAACTACAAATGACAGCCGGGACCAACGGCTTAACGTGCTTTTCGAGGCACGGAGGAAACTCTGTATGTAATGGGTGGCCACTTAACCACAGACCAACCTAAGCAAGCGTGGCTTATCCTGGACATTGATCAGAGCAGCTGTTATTATTTAGCTACGAGCTCCTCCATCCTGCTTTGCTTTTAGAGAAAAACCAAGGGTGTTTAAAAATACCTATACAAATTCTCGGAAACTGAATTCCGCATATTTGAAAACTGAATTCTGTTTATTTTATTTTCTTACGTTTTTTCACGGGTGACCAATCTGAATCAAAACTGAAAACCATCGCGGTGCTGTGGGCCCCCATAGTACAGCATCATGCTGAGTGGTAACCTGCTTGTCGCAGTCACGACGTGCAAGCTGTTAACTGTTTTTTTTTTTAATTCTGTCCTTTTGTATTTATAATATTTGGTATGCGTTGTATGATAATGATTATTACCTTTATTTATTTTCATACAAATCTTATACATTTTTAAATATTTCTTAAACTAAAAACAGACTAAAAAACATTTAAAAATATAAAAAAATTGTAGCCCACCGGTATCGGGAACAGGGTCCAAGCTACCGGCGGTCAGGGCTCCAGAGAGAGGAACCTCCTAACAATACGAGCCGTGTCCAGGAGTACTGATTATTGATTATTGTTACGTTATTCTTTTTTGTATGCACGTCATGTCCCTGCGACAAATAAATATTTTTTTCTTTCATTCTTTTTTTCATATTTCATCAGACCTATATTGAAAAATTCCATTTGTCGTTCGGTAGGGCCTGACTTGGGTAATGTTGGGCCTGCTTGACCAGACCATAGTTCTGATATTGGTCGCATTTCGATGGTCGATAATGTAGGCTAACACCCTAGTGTTAACCTCCATTATCGACCGAGTGGAAATACGGAAATATATTTCCACTACACTCCTTTTTAATTGAGTTATTGGTTCTGAAACCGTGTTATACGTTTGGAGTTAGGACCAGTGTTCAGTTCCTTGCGGAGGCAAATTTAAGTTTCCGAACTGAAATAAACCGTTAATATGGGCTATTATTTAGTTGTTGTTGAAATGCATGATTAAATTGTAATACATGAATAAATATTTTAAGATTCAATTTGTAAATGAATGTCAGGAATGAGGAGCTCGTGGTTTATTTAGATGTAGATTAAGATTTAGGATATAGTATGTAATTTTATAGGATGTAGATTAAGGATTTAGCATGTAAGGCCACTCTATCGCCTTGGATCGCAGATCTGTAATGGTAGTTATAGGTAAGATTTGCCTAACTAAATATAAATTTGACAGTGCATCACGTCGGATGCTTATCTTAAGAAGATCTCGAACTAAGACCGGATAGTACTAACCCAACAAGTTTATTCACAACGAAGTATTTCAAGAAAGAAATATTTACACGTTTTCAAGGTGTTTATCAAATTACTGAGAAAATGTCTGTAACTACGTTTGCTGCTATGCAAGTTTTTAGGGTTCTGTATCCGAACGGCGAAAAACAGAACCCTTATAGATTCGTCATGTCTGTCTGTCATCTGTTTGTCTGTCGGTCTCTATGTCACAGCCACTTGATTCTGAAACTATTAGGACTACACAGTTGAAACTTGGTAGATAGATGTCTGTAAGCCGCTTTACGATTTTTATATAAAAAAAACATCAAACCTATACGTGCGTGCGGTGTCCATAGATAGGTCTTTAAAATGACGTTGAAGTTCCTAAAACCACTTTTTCTCAAAATCAATCGTTTGAAAGATAAACATTTCCAAAGTGGTAAAATGTGTGTCCCCTCTAATTTCTAAAGTAAGAGAAGGAAATTCTGAAAAAAATTAGGATTGTACAACGTAAAAAAAAAAATTAACGAAAATTAGTTTGAATAAGATTTGGTGTTTAGTTTTTGAGATATGGGACTTTTTCATCAAAATGCAGCAATAACTTTGTTTTTCATTAACGTATTATGAAAAACAAATTTAGTTTTGAAGTTGAATGTAATACAATAAAACATACGCATGAGCTTTCAAAATATTTTTATTATATTATTAGGTGATACGGAACCCTATGTGCGTGTGAGTACGACGCGCACTTGGCCGGTTTTTTTGCATGCGCTCAGACTGAATATGCTGTTGATAACAACGCTATTTCCATTTGTCTACATCCGGGCGATATTTACAAAAAAATGCATGTATGTGTGGCTTACCTAGGTACACTATCTGAGGTTCATTTTTAAACACAAAACCACAATGTTATCTTCTACAATATAAATACTTTTTTTTTAAAAACCGTTCGGTCTTTAAAAGACTGTTTTAAAAAAGAATCGAATCGTTAATAACGGAAACAAGGTCGGATATTTCTTTTGCTCTGGGAAAACCTCATTAAAGGGAAAAAGCGTTATTCTAAGTATCGTAAACCTCGGTCCAAGAAAGAAATAAGGTAAAAGAAATGAATAATTCATTACTAGCTAGAAGTGTCCTTGTGAAAAGATTTTGATATTCACATGTCGTTTTAAAACAGGAGGCCAATCTGTATTGGTACTAGAAATGTGTCATTTATCTGTGAAACATTGGGTACACTTCTACCAACTTATCTGTGCAGGTGGGAAAACACAGAACTAAAATAAAGGTACCAAGTTTGACATATCAATGCAAATTTTCTCGACAAGCAACGCCTTCTTGAACAGCACACTTAAAGTGGTCATACTATACATACTTAGTAGCTTTGCATTTAGGAATATACAGCACAGGACTTCACGAGTAAAATGATTCATGCTGCCGCGATCCCAAAGTATTCCCCGTCGATAATCCCAGGTATGCAGACGTATTTATTTCAACTTTTAAATGAACATAACGCTGAAATGATCCAACATTCCTGCCATACAGGAACATTAGCCGTACATCTTTATACAATAAATAATGTACGCTTTACGAAAGTGTGACGAGTGAGGGAGACGTGCACAAACTGGAACGAAGGATTTAAGCGCCGACGGATAAACGGTCACAAACGAATCCTCGGAAGTACGAAACTATGTAGTTAGCCGGTTGAGTGAATTAACTCTTTTTCTTACCATCAGTGTTCCGAGTAGCGCGGTAATGAAGGGTCTAATTACCAACAGTTCGCGGTAAGACCGGCGGCCTCTCTGTTGGTACGACTCGTAATTACTGCCCGTTCGAATGTGCCGCGTTTCGGGGAATCAGCGCCGCGTGTAATACACGCTAAAAATTGCAATTACAAGGTAGTGACACTAAACTATTTGCAGAAAATGGAATAATTAAGTCTTTAGCCGAAGACCGTGGACATTCTGACAGATGGCGCTGTGGAAATGGATTTTTGTAATGATAGTTACGTTGTCCGAGCGAGCATGAGTTCCTGGATTTGATTCCCAGGTCGGGAAAAGTGTTATTTGAGAGTTTGACGGCATGAGGCTCGCCTCCTATTAAATGCAAAATGTGGGTGTACTGTAGATACACCCCAGCCTTACCCTTTAGTGATTACAGGCGTGATGTTATGTTACTTTTATCGGTATACATTGTGGTTTTGCAAGTTTGGATCTCCGTTATCAGAAGTAGGCTATCTATTGTGTTGCATGACATATATTTCTCTTGGGAAATACGTTAGCGGATTAGCAACGTCCCGGTGTTAATGAAGGTGTAGTATCTACTTATGTATTACCACTCAGCTACGATTTGCGGTTTGACCAGATAATCATGACGGACCGGTTTTCTTGCTGTCGCCGAAATCCCCAGTACGTCATCTCCCATATTACTAACTATCTAGTTTTTATTAAAAAAAAGCTGGGAGGTCAGGAATGGTTAATAAACTTTAAATTACTCATAAGGCGGATATAATACTTACACGTTTTGTATATGATCTGGTATTATACAATTGCCACGGTTTTAGGTTTTTGAAAAAGAACATCTGAAACGACAAAGTAATTTAGTCAGTCATAGAAAACTAATTTTTCATGTTTTCTGTTTTGTACCGGGTTACAACATTTGCCTAGCCTTGTCCCGACTATATTGGGGTCGGCTCTCAGTCTAACCGGCTGCAGCTGAATACCAGTATTTTCTACGGAGCGACTGCCTCTCTGACCTCCACAACCCAGTTAGTTCTGGGTAATACGATACCCTTTGGTAACTACCTGTAACGACTGTCAAAGATCGACAAATAATACCCGGGACCAACGGCTTAACGTGCTTTGACGCACGGAGGAAACTCGGTATTGTAATTGATGGTCACCCATCTATAGACCGACCTTGGTAAGCGCCAAACCTTCAAGATCGACCCGTGCGGCTGTTTTTATTTAGCTACGAGCTCTTTATTCGTTATCATCGTCGTGCAACTGAATAGCAGACAATATTTTACCAGGAACGGCTGTCTAACAATGAAACCTTATTAGTTACATCGTGGAAGGACGAGCGAGCGAAAATAGGATAATTTTCCTGCCATACCTGGAAACTGACGGGCTATGGAAGTTTTACCTTTGACCAGCTAAGTCCAAAGCTCGAAGACAGCTAGAATACCTCGAAAATGCTGAAAAGCACCGTATGGCAGGAATATATAAAATCACTTTTCCCACTAGCCACCCTAATCCTCCTTTACAGAACCCTGAATACCCCTTTTGTATTCTTAATACCCCTTTATTACGCGGTACCTACGCGGTATTAGCGTCGGTTCGCCAGCTTCACTGAAAGTGGAAATAATATCTTAGTTGTGAGAAGGAAAACCTTTGTTATCTACCCTTTGTAAAGTTTTCTAACAGACACTGAGGTTTTATAAATAAAAGGTCACATTTATTTATATATTTATTTATTTAACACTTCATGCACAAAGTACAGAGGCGGACTTAATGCCATAGGCATTTTCTACCAGTCAACCTTTGGGTGATGCAGAGACAAACAGTGGTAGGTATATCTATCTGAAAAAAAAAAAAAAATATTACAAAGATAAACTACAAGGAAAATACATATCAATATAACAATATATCAAAATACTATAAATATATATCAATATATTTAATGTTAATAGAAATTTACACGGATATACTAAAATAAAAAGCCAAACAATGAAGAAAACATTAACGTTGTGACGAAACTGCCAGCTTTTTCTGAATGTACTCGCGAACTTTAATTTTAAAAGATAAGCGATTGGTTGCCATCCTGATTTCCTGGGGAAGCGCATTCCACAGAGAAATAGCCTGAACGAAGAATGATCGGTGAATGAAGTCAGTGCGGTGAGAGGGACATTGAAGAATTCTTATGCGATGAGCGCAGACTCCTATTATGATTGGCACAGATGTATTGAAAGTGGGGAGCAAGGTAACTAGGGGAAGAGGGAGAAACAAGGAAAAAATGCAAGGTAGTTAGTGCCCTTTGCTCCCTACGCTGACGTATGCAACACGCACATTGCACACGCACATTGTATCAACTGAAAGTTTAATTTTGAAAATAGCGGTAAATGATTGAAACAAAACAAACTAGCCGTGTCAGGTACCTCTAGTCTGCTTACACACAGATTCAGTAAAAAGAGGGGATGAAGAATTTGTATGTCTTGGGCTAGTATCAAGAAATGTTGAGTAAAACGACGTGGAAAACGCCTCGCATAATGATTCGGCGGTACACAACGCTTCGCTTTAATAGTTTAAAATGCTCGGAATTTCATTTTTGGATTTTCGTTTTTTATCTCATCTCCATCAATAGTGTAGTTCACCTTAGGGTGAACTACACTATTGATGGAGATGACACTATTAAGAACATTATGCTAATAGTGTTCTTAATAGTGCGAGCGGGATAAAACGAGGCTGAGAAAGCGGGGGCAAAATTTGAATTTTTGCTGTCATCCCGTGTGCCCTTAATCAGTTGGATTATTCCACATATCGACTCTCGTCGTGATCTTGAGATCCTAGATGTCGTCATTTTCCGTTAGATCTAAAACAGGGGTGTCCAACGGAGGGTCAAGTTTAGTATTTTTGTGACAGTAGCGGACCAAATGAAACGCTAAGTGAGCTCTAATAAATAAAACAACCTTCCACAGACTAGACTGCGATGATGCGGTATGCATTTGCGGGTAGGTGAGGTGGGGCAGGTAGGTAAATATGGCGCGGGAATAACTGACTTAGAGACATTTTTTAAACAATGTTCACACAATATTTATTAATGTCTTATAAAGTTTTAAATAGCTTGCGGGCCGGATGAAAGACCAATGCGGGCCGCAAGGTGGCCCGGGGGCCGTATGTTGGATGGCCCTGATCTAAAAGCTCTGTGTTGGTAGGTATGGTTTCAGAAATCTCTTAGCAACCAAATCACAGGTATCCCTTTTTAGGGTTTTCACCACTTCTTGCCTGGTTTCCCGCTACGGGTAGTCAGTTCTCTGCATTACCGACTACGAAGCCAAAGCCGCTGCAGGTGACGGGATATTTACCATGTTTTTGACCCACCTCCTGTCCCGCACCTTGTGCACCTCCACCTGCAACTTGAGAGGTTTGTCCGAGTCCACTACTAACTAACGCTATCCAGGTGGCAGAGTTCTGATCTAAGCTTATTTAATTTTAGAGGAATCAAAAGGACGAAGAAGAAGAACCTCCCCTCATCACCTTCCTGCCATTGTACCATGTTACTTGGGGTCGGCGGAACACGTTTTTCTCTTCCATTCTCCCCTGTCAACCGTCACGCTATCATATACACCTTTTTCCTTCAAATCATTCCTCACACAATCCATCCATCGTTTCCTTGGTCTTCCTCTCCCTCTAAGAAGAACCTTACCTGGTAAGGTTATACAGGGTATTTACAACAAGGAAGATTGTATAGGTGTAGCTGGTTATAATTTCAAATAGCAGCTTTACCAAATGCTATGGTACTCACGATGACGAATCAAGCTATAAAGGGTGTAAATAGACCCTTAACATAGCCGAAAGGCACTTGTTCTCCCCGTCTTTGCGATATTTTTTTGTTCTAGACCATACCTGGGAACCTTCTAGTTACGGAGATATTGGGGGTCAAAGTTCCGACTTTGTCACAAGTTTTTTTTAAATACATGTTTTTAATGTAAGATTTTTACATTAAACACCTCCACGACACCCGTACTATTCAATGCATCGATCAGCACAATGCTTTGAGTCCTACCGTAAAACTTGATTTTTCACCCCAAAAAAAAATAGTTTCCCAGTAATAATTTTTGCGTAAAGTAACTACTTAGTTTGATGTACAGAATGCTTAGTTGACGGCTTTGTGAAGGGTCTGTTAACACCCTTTATAAAACCAGTTTACGCGGATCTTCCATTGTACGGCAAATCTAAACAAAGCGAGGTCATGTTATGCTGGAAATGTATAAGTTGATGTATCGCGTACCTGTGTACCAGTTATGTAAGTGCTCAGCAACAATTGTCTGTTGTTACGTAATGCATATTGTATGTAAAATATAGTAATGTGTTTTTTATGGCGTAAGCAGAAACACCTTGATTCGAGGGACAATAAATGTGGTTAGGCGAACGTTTGGCATGATTCCATATTATGAAACAGACAATGCTAAAGTTCTAAGAAATATCGCCCGTATTGCATTGCATTGGAATTTTATTGTTATTTGGCTCTCAAGTCTATTTACCTACCTTATACTCAATTTAGTTATACTAGGAATTAGAATATACCTAGGTACCAACACAACCTACATACCTTCCTCTTGCATGAACATTCTATTCTTCTTCTTTCTTTATCGTGTGGTTCTTGCCTAACCAGCACGTGTACGAGTTTTGTCGAAGAAGTAATCGACAAAATGACAGATCAACAAAAGAAATCTGTCATTTTGTCGATTGTTCCGTCGACAAAGACCCGTTTCTACGGTGGGCATGCTATGCGTGCAGCCCCTGTAGCATGACCACCGTACGCAAGGATTTCTTTGACGGAAGAATCAACAAAATGACAGATAGTGCAAAGAAATCTGTCATTGTGTCGACACAATCTGTCATTTTGTCGATTCTTCCGTCTAAAAAACCCGTTTCTACGGTGCACATGCTACGCGTGCTGGTGTCAAAGTTTTTATGCCGCCCTAGGCCTCTGACTTAGCTTTACATTTTCGAGAAATATCTCTCAGGCATGTTGGCCTTTCTTAGCAAATCTTTATCCTCAAAAAATTCTACCTACTTTTTACGCACAAGTTTTCGGTTATATAATAAACCAAATGATTTTGTTTCCTCTTAATATTTTAGGAATTTACTGAGAGCCGTTACTTTTAGGAAATGGGGTCTGCTCTTATTCTACGAAAAAATGAAATTGGAGCCGAAACGTCGTCGCACGTTTCCAACCACGATTCCATTCATTTCGAAACTTCGGATACTCGAAGTTTGTTTGATATAAATACATCTTCTAAACCTGATTTTTACATCTTAAAAACCGAAAATCATTAGCCAGAGCACCTAATTTTTTCCCGACTACGGCAAAGCAAAAAGGAGGGTTATGATTTTGATCAGTATGTGTGTATATGCATTTGTTCCTTCATAACTTGTGAACTACTTATATAACTTGTCAAAAATGAGGTATCGGCCGCTGGTGACGGTGGCTATGTGACGTCACATTAAATTAATTGGATATGGCGCCCTCTAGAGAACATAAAATCATGAAGTAAAACTAACTCTCTTCCAGTTGCTACCAGTCACCCTGCGAAGATCATCACTCCACCGAGCCTGAAGGCGTCCCACCTTACATTTGCCGATTCGCGGTCTCCACCTAAGAACACGTCTACCCCAACGGTTATCAGTTCTACGGCTAATATGACCGGTCCACTGCCACTTCAGCTTACTTAGTCTGTGAGCTATGTCGACAAGTCTGGTTAACATACATAAGTAATAAATAATAATTTTTTGGCAATGATTTTTAGTCTCTTCTTTCTTTTTTATTTGACTGACTTATTCCTCGTCACTTTTGGAGAAAGAGAGGGTTTATTTTGATTACTCAGAAAGAGACCTTGGATAGACAAGGCACCTTCTATTCTATGTTATATTCTCCTATCGTTCACAACATTATCATATCTAGTTTATTTGTATGGACGTTAACAAACTGAATTGCAGAGTGGCACTAAACTATAAACTCGTCCAAACTATTAGTAACATTCAATAAACCGAAGGCTGAAATGAGCGCGAGGGCCTGGAAACATCGCCACGGTAACGAACGTCTCGCTGTGGTGATGTGTCACGGCGCCGCGCCGTACCGCGATACGAAGTCGTGCCGTCACACGGTGACGGTCGTGCTGCGGTGCGGTGCCGTGACGCGTCGCCGCGGCGTGGCGTCGTACCCCGGGACGGTGTTGTATAGGTATACGGTGCGCAGTGTCGCTGTCGTGCCGTCACACGGTGGTGGTGCCATGCTGTGGTGTTCTGTCCAGGCCCTAACGCTTCGGTACCCACTACAGTTAATAGTCATTAATAACTTCGAAAATTGGCACCTTAATTACCGTGTCGGTACTCGAAGTAACGAAGTTCCATTACTCTAACTATTGAGTATGCACGTAGTCTAGGGTAGTACGTCGAAGTCAGGTTTCGGAACTATAATCAAATCAAATCATTTATTTCTTTGCAAACATGGGTACTAAGGGCATAGATGTTCTTTTATAATGAGGTTCTCCACATTTTGCCGTCACATGGGCATGCAAATAATTTGTTCACAAATATAAATTTAAAATAAGTGGCATGTCATTGGAATTGTTTACAATAAAAAGAAAAGAAAAATAAAAAATGTCGATATGGTCAAAGTAATAATTTTTTTTAAAAATATTATCAATAATGTCAAACAGAATAGTATTATGCCAACTTGAATAACAATATGTCAATTAGAGTAAAAGTAGGTATATATTATAAATCGGTCAATAACAATAGGTATATATCAATCAGTCAGTGAAACATCATTTAGAAAGTCGTCAATTGAGTAATAGCTTTTCATAATTAAAATTTCCTTTAGCGCCCTTTTAAATTTTAATACAGTCATGTGTTTTATAACATTGGGTAATCTATTATATATGCGTGGGGCGATACCAAATAAACTTATATTATACAGAGTGTAACATAATAAACGTAAGACCTTTCATGTGGTGTCTCAGATCATGAAACTTCATAACTTTTTTTAACCTTTTTTTTTTCTTTTCTTTTGATGTGAAACATCTATAGCCGCACGTAAAACCGATTTCTGGCGTGGCGACGCATGCCGTGGCGACGCGTCGCCACGCTATATGATGGTATATAACAGCCTATATGCAGTAGTGTGTACGGTGCGTCACCAGCCTGATGGATGTATTTTTTTTATTTTTTTTTTATTTTACTGTTCTTTTCTGCATATTACTTTTACAAAAAAATGTCGATGTTTCACATCTGCCAGGCGTCCCGTGATGGCTCACATTTGTTTTAGTTTTACCATACTTAGACTGGAAGCCGGCCCCAATAAAGTTGGGAAAAGGCTAGGCAGATGATGATGTGGTGAAAAAACTAATTTTACCCAATTCAAATAGGTTTTCAATTCAATTAGGTACCTACCTATAAAAACGTTACTAAGACATACCAGCTAACTTGTTTCGTCGCGTCAAAATGTTTGAATGTTTTTTAAGAAAACATGATCACTTTTTAGGGACTTTACGAAAACAAGCTTAAAAAACATCTTCTATATCTAAATTGTTGATTACACGAATATAACGAATATAAAAGCTAGGTAGATGTATGTTTTTGTATTACAAAAAAATGTAGTACAGATGGTACATTTGTAAAATTGGGTTTCTTATCATGTACCAGCTGTTACCCGCGACATTCGTTCGCATGAAATTATTATGAAAATATTACTTCCTTTTAAATCGGCTGGGGTTTTTTTTGCACGGAACCTTTTCCGGACCTTTTTCTAAAATAAAAGTATCCTAAGTTACTCCTTATAACATCAGCTATCTGCCTGTAAGTCCTGTCGAAATCGGTTCAGTCGTTTCAGAGATTAGCCGGAACAAACAGACAGTCAGACAAAAAAAAAGAAGCTGTTATTTTGAAATTACAAATAGGCACTTAAATATTATTTATTTATATATGTATGAGTATGTAGGTGTTTTATGTGTTTCTAGTGAGGTGTGTCTGTCATCAAATGCTTAGTCCTTTCTCTAGACGTGGGTGGCGACAGAACCATTGAAAAAAAAAGGTTACTGAGGAATTGAAAGGGATGAAAGTCTATCATACACCACCGATAATATCTGTATGTACGTACAGTCGCCAATGTATCAAGTTACCGCAAACTGTCAAATTTTCTCGTGCAGTTTTGAACTTAATCATCAATATTCTATGGTTTAAAATTATTTGGAGAAATTTTAGTTTCTGTAACTTGATGCGCTGGCGACTGTACTTACCTTTCCCTATGTATTTTGACATTCCGTCTTAACACGCATATATAAAGCCACTTATTGTGTAAGTATATAACACCTTGTACCTATTAAAACATGCACACTAGTTTTCTCCGGAAGATACTTTGTTTTATCAAATACCTACTGAAAACTTGAATGAAATTCAGCAATTTTGGAGATAAGCACTTGCAAACAGACACGACGAGGCGGATACACTTCTTCATACTTCGACTTCATAGTAGATAATAATCAAACACACCACTAGCGGTTATAAAGGATGTGCTAAAGCAATCTATGTTTTGAAATAATCTATCATAATGATAATACTTACTTAGTCACTTTTCCACGAACTATGACGTGCACTTATACGCTTTTGATATAAAGGTACCTACCTATCTATCTACCTACTCTCATCTATTAAAATTAAAGAATTAAGATCCATATCTGAGTATTTGGATGCCTCTAGCGCTATTCTGCATGACATTGAGTCCTAACGTATAACGTGATCTTTCACCCCAAAAATAAAAGTCGTTTCCCAGCAATAGTTTTTGCGTAGAGTTACTCAGTTTGATTTACAGAATGCTTGGTTGACGGCTTCGTGAAGGGTCCGTTTACACCCTGTATAGTTAGTACTTAGTAGGTATGTATTTATTCTCCCTATTTCTGGTATTTCCATTTTGAACACAATCCATCACATCGTTGGTCAATCTCCCAATCTTACAGTCATAAAAGGACTGAAAAAACCATTCGACTTGAGGAAAGTCATCATCATCTTCCTACCCTTATCCCATGTCACTTGGGGTCGGCGCAACACGTTTTTTTCTTCCATTCTCCTCTGTCAACCGTTTCGCTATCATTTACTCCTTTTTCTTTCATAACATTCGTCACACACTCCAGCCATCATTTCAAGGGGTCTTCCTCTCCCTCTCGATTCACCAAAATTTATATTTATCACCTTTTAGACACGTGCGATTCGGATTTCTTTACTAAAGCGTCTATCAGTGGCGAAGGTTCCATACAACTCGATTCCTACCGGCTTGCCTTTGACAACTGGCAGAGTCAGTATTTTATAGACAAATAATAAAATCACATTTAAGATAATGTACTCCGGCTTATTTCTTACAAAAATTTACACTTTTTTTTTTTTTTTTTAAATTGACCCTTCGCTATTGGCGTCTATATCTATGTCACCTACCTACGTTACTAACGTCAGTCATTTTACCGTTAAGATTTTCAAATTAAAAAATAGTCATGAGTAATGGGCAGTGTCAGACTCAGTGTCATGACGTGACGTCACATATTTTAATTTGCATATTTTACCTTCTAACGTTTAGATACGGTAGTTGTCCACGTCATTGTATCTGGACGAAGGATAGACGGCGCGGCACGCTTGCAAAGTGACGTCATTATCACCCATATTATTTGCTTAGATACAATAAAAAACTTATGATGTAACGTGGTGTTACATCATAAGTATATGTTATGAAATCTGCGATAACACGTTGTGTTTTTTCCTGGTTGCCGAAAATTGAAGCCAGTATTGAAACTCGTGAGTCGTGAGGCTTCACTTGTCGAATTTGCCCAAATAAGGAGTATATTAATTACTAGCTGTTGCCCGCGACTTCGTCCGCGATAACTATATATAATACCTCCCTGCCAAATTTCAAGTTTGTAGCACAAAAAATTAAGGACTTTCATACAAACTTGCGAGAGCCTTTAGACCTCCTTAATCCGGCCCTGTCGCAAAATCCTTTCTTACCGGACTTCTACTAGCTATAAACTACCTCCCCGCCAAATTTCATCTTTATACGTAAAGCGGTTTTCGATATTTCGTGATGAGTGATTGAGTGACCATTCGTTTTTATATATTTAGATTTAGATTAGATTAGACTAGCTGCCTGGGACCTACGTCCGCGTGAAATTATTATGTAAATATTACTTTCCTCTTTGAATCGGATTTTGTTAACAATTAGAAGAGTTTTAATTTTTTTACACGGAACTCTAATTCTTTTTCTAAAATAAAAGTAGCCGAAGTTACTCCTTATAAAATCAACTATCTGCTAGTAAAAGTCCCGTCAAAATCGGTCCAGCCGTTTTGGAGATTAGACACGGAACAAATAGACAGATAGACTTGAAAAATAAGTTTTTTTGTTACAAGTACCGCATGCTTTCATATGCATTCAGTAAAAAGCTGTTATTTTGAAATTACAAACAGACACTTCAGTTTTAATTATTTGTATAGAGTTACAGATTTCACACTAGCTAGGTACGAAAAATTAAAACAGACAAGTTCTTAGATTCACAGGTACATGAATAGGAATATTTTTATTTGCATTTAAAAAGCGTATAATTAATAGTGGTCTTCAAAATATTATTATGTTAATCTACCCCCATGTCCCGCCATGGACCGGCTGCCGGCTGGCATTAGAAAATGTTAAAGAAACCCAGTTATAACTATCTAACCTCAAGATAGTAAAGTACCTTGTCCTGACATTAGGTCGCTCCAATCTGAAAAGAATTGTTATGAGTGTTGTCTGATCAAACAATGATAGTCTATGCCCGAGATTCACGAGGCTTTCTTATCCTCGAAAAGAAGCTAGTTCTGTATATACGAAGCCCGATTTACTAGCTTGCTAGCTTACTAACACTAGCTTGAAAAACTAGCCTCGTGTATCTCGGGCATTAAAGACGACTAGTCACACACATAACCCACACACACGTATACACACACATACATACGCGCACACACACACAGCACACACAAACACAACACACACAGACTGCAGTGAGAGTGAGAATAGTGTCTACACATATACGGCAGCGGACTTCTTTCGGTTATATTGTCATGATAATTGTGATCCCTTATCTAAGTAGCTCGTGCCAACACGAAAGACGCAATAAAAGTGAAAAGTAATTATCGGAAACCATATTTCTGCTTAACCAATCCATAAAAATATTTAAATTCCTTCGTATAATCTCTAGATATTTTTATTTCTTGGAACTTAAACATTAACTTAATAACATATCAGTATCTCATGAAGCTATGACGTAATTGAGTACATAATGAATATTCGTTTTTATGTCCAGATTGGACATCACTTCGACACTCGTCCATTAACATGATGATATTGTTTCGGGGAAATGTCAATATATTGGCATAATACTTGGTATTACTGGTATATATGATGTAAGTAGTAGTATCTTATCATAGCTGCTGGTTCTCGGAATGGTCCATTCAATCTTGTTCTGTTTATTGACTTTGATAATGAATTCCGAGGATCGCCAAATCTAATTTATGATTGTTGATTATGTTTTTAATTAAGTTAAAACAAATGAAGATTAATAGCTACCTACCTAAACGGTCGCGGTGGGAATACGGTTTTTTTAGTACAATGAATAACCTCGATTCTTTTATCTTTCTTCTTCAAAGCTTGTTTCTGTGATTACAATTTGGTTTGCCCTCTTTCATCTCCAATGCTCACGGGCCTCCTTGAAAATGATCTGAGAAAACGTTTTCCTTAAGTTCTTGCGTCTATTACGGTGTTCCCTTTCAATTACTAACAGTAGAGAGGTTAGGCAGAGGTGTTCCTATATTTTACTCATATTTCGCTAGTTATATTTAGGTCTCAAGTAATAGGGAACGAACCTATCGCCTTAAGCTGGACACAAATCAGTGCTGCTAGTGGAAGAAAACATCCAAGACGGATGCGATTAACATTTCGGGCGAAGTGTTTTTGCGTTTTTCCACCAGAATTTTTGTCTCAAGATCTGCAATAGAACGACGTACTAATAACTTTTATAGCTTTATCACCTTACCTAGCTTGAGAGCGTATCTTTAACCACGAGCAGATGATCAGGAACACAGCATAGATGTGATCTAAATAACGCCAATCTGCCTGTACTTGTGTAGCTTTATCGTCAATATCTGTAGATTTAGGATGATACCCTTCAGCTACGTACGACAGCCAATCAAGCTATACAACACCAGTTTATGCGGATCTCTCATTGTATAGGAAATCTATAAAAAGCGAGGCCAAGCTATACTGGAAAAGTACAGCTTCATGTGCCGCCGTGTGTACATGAACGGGAACTGACATCGCGTGTGTGCTCTGAATAATGCCAATCTCCTGTCTGCAGAAGGTAGTTTAGCTTCGAACTTAAGCCGGGTACAGATTGTTTGCAACATAACATGTAATGCAACATTTACCCTAAGCCGGGTTCCACGTAGCGTGCGCGCAGTTGTGTATGGAAAATGTTACATTGCGTGTCGCATTGCATGCTACATTGTATGTTGTATTGCAAATAGTCTGTACCCGGCTATACATAACTGACTCCATGTTGCAGTATCATTAGCGAGCGTTGATGTGCTTGATGGTAACCTCAATCGGAAGGCTGTGAGAGGGATGGGGTTGTAATATTGAGATGAGAGATTATTATTCGCGTAACTGTGTCCATCAGAGTACAGACATAATTACTATTAAGTGAGAAAAGTCTGGAGTGTCCATGGATAATAAGTAGTAGTAGTGAGTATGGATGATACAATATTTTCCGAAGATATTGGATCATTTACTACGTCATCTACGATTTGCATACCTACTAGTCGGTAATGGCATAAATTGGCTCTGCATGTGATATTTGGTACATAATTTGAACCATCATGCATCACAATACGGCTTAGAGTTGTTGTATTTCCCTTAATAATATAGAGAAGCCTCAAAATCAAAATACCCGTGTAGAAACTAGTACGCCAACTCGTGTAATGTAAGCTTACGCTGCTAGCGTTCGGATTGTGCACTCTCCAAAATATATCGAGCAAAATGTGAACACGCTCCTGTGTCTCGGATCATGACCGAGAAAAAAAAAAAAAAAGGAAAAAAGGTATTGTAGTTTATATGTAAGTGGATGGCTAAATAATAACAGCGGCAGTGGGTTGATCATCAGGTTAAGCCGCGCTTGCCTAGGTTGGTTCGTGGATGGGTGACCATCCATTACATACAGAGTTTCCTACGTGCCTCGGAAAGCACTTTGCCGTTGATCCAGGCTGTCATTTGTAGATCTTTGACAGTCGTTATAAGTAGTCAGTGGCCCGAAAGTCTGACAACCAGTCTTACCAGTATCGTATTACCCAGTACTAACTAGGTTGTGGAGGTCAGATAGGCAGTCGCTCCATATAAAACACTGGTATTCAGCTGCATCCGATTAGAGTGGAAGCCGACCCCAACATAGTTGAGAAAAGGCTACGCAGATAATGATGTAAGTAGAATGGAGAACCTAGTTTTTTTTTGGATATGGTTACCACACCATACCTACTTTTATAGGTAGATGGCGAAGTTAAGCTTGCGAAAGACTTAGATTTATTCAAGGTATCCGATGAAACCCTACAATAGACTTAACCCTCGCAAAGTATAAGTGTTTGTCTTTCTGTCTGTGTGTGTTTGTCTGCCTTTGTGTACTTTTTTTAGACGACTATGGGTAATAATTTCTCATATGCGCTAATCATTTTCTCGGATCTGTAGCAAATTATGAAGTTCAGTATAAACGTATTTTATAACCAAGGATTTCAAAACAATTCCGAATGAGTTCATAAAAATTTAGAAAATAGTTAAACTCCAGTGAACTACTGAAACTCGTTAAACAACGTAAACAAGCACTAACTACTGGCCTAAACGTTTTCATTATTAATGTTAGCTCGGATTTACGTCTGTTATGTTGTACATGCATTTCTCGAATTGCCATTGTTTGTGGGGAGACGCCGCATAGGCACTTGAGATCTGAGCCGTCCATGAACCCCCATCTGCAGAGATTGTCTTTGCTCCGGCCGACTTGGGTTCGAAGCCAACAGCTGCTAGGGTGGCAGTCTAGGGTTGGTTGCGGCGTCTCCCCACAAACAATGGCCCACCTTCCATATTGCCCCGCATGCCCTATCTCCTGCGCTCTTGCTGATTTATTTACTGCATCAGTGAGTGGGGTACGCGTAGCTGAGTTTTGGGCTAAACATATTTAAATTTTTTGCCATCGAAACGCTAAGACGAAGAAGATTTCTCGAATAAATGCCGATCAGCGGACAGACCTCCGGCGTGATCACATGGCGACATGGAGAGAGCGACTGTTGCAACCCCGTGCAGGGCACGCTACCATAGTGGCGATAAGTCCCCTCTTTGAGGAGTGGCTAGAGAGGCGCCACGGCGCCCTCACCTACCGCCTGACGCAGGTCCTCACCGGACACGGTTGTTTCGGGAGGTTCCTGCACCGAATCGGGCGGGCGGAAACGCCCGGGTGTTTCCACTGCGAGGATCGTCCGGAGGACACGGTGGAGCACACCGTGGAGGTCTGCCCCGCTTGGGCGGAGCACCGCCGTGTCCTTGTAGCGGCGATTGGCGGCGGCGATCTCTCGCGTCCGGCCCTGGTTCAAGCCATGGTCCGGAGCGAGAAGGAATGGGAAGCCGTCACCACCTTCTGCGAAGCAGTCATGCTAGTGAAGGAGGTGGCGGGACGTGAGAGGGAAAGAACCTCACGACCCAGCCGCCGCGGGAGACGCCCTGGGCGTCGGGGGTCAGGTGGTGGCTAACGGCCACCGTAGGCGCGGGCCTGTGGACGGCGAGTTATGGACTAGCTCGCCGTCCGGCCGTCTTATGACGACAGGCCGTGTCGACGGCGCGTTCGTGTTCCACGCGCGCCTCAAAGAGATGTCAGCAACCGAGTAGGGGTCCGCATGGGCCGATGCCTGCCAGAGCTGCGGGACTGTTCGAAAGAGACACCGTGGCCCTGGAACACAAAGGGCAAAGAAGGAACATGGATGGGTTTTAGTCAGTACAAGTCTGACACTCCCTTCTGCTCTGCCCAGAGTGGAGGGATTTGATGATTTCCCATCCGAAAAAAAAAAAAAAAAACCGTTGCCGTTGGCGATCGGGATATTCTCCTCCGCCTGTATTGTATTTGTATACTCCAATTAAAACAACAACAAAAAAACTTTTTTGCAAAAAACGGGATGAAATCGCCTCAAAAACAAAAAATAAAGTGGAAAATAACAAAATAAGTTTCACATGTCGGTGACTTATTTGCTTGATTCAAAATTGTGGTTCCATACAAAAAAACTTGGCAAGTGTTATTTTTTCTTTTTAACTAGAAGATATTAGGAGATCAACAAAGACGAAGAAGAAAAAATTCGCATTAAGAAAGAAAGAAAAAGTATTTAATAGTCTCATAACAAAAAAAATGGTTAAATTAACAATAAAACAAAATTATATTAAAAGTAAATATAATAAAATAAATATATAGAAATTAATTCGTGATGTAGGTACTTACCCAAGCAAAGTTAATAAAATTTATTTTGGAGCACCGCGCGTGGTTCCTCTACCAAATGGAAAACGAATCACGTAAATAGAGCCGGAGAAATCGGATGCCACAATGAAAAAAATATACAAGACACCGGCCGAAGACGCAACCTTCTCACTTTTAGAAGTCGATTAAAGGGAATAGCACATATCAACTCGGAAAGGAATCGTCACCGTATCAACTCGAGCCATTTAGTATTCTTTGCAGTGGCGGGGCAAGACCACAATTTTATGTGAACAAGGTACATTTAGCGAGGCCCTCTGGTGGCACAAGAAGCAATGTTATAAATTAAAAAACAATTGAAAAATAGTTATCCAATTTGGGCACTGGGTTTTTGAGGAGCGAGGCGGCCCTCGTAACGCGAGGCCGTAGGCGGTGGCCCACGTCGCCTACGCCTAGCGCCGCCTCTGATTCTTTGTATGAAACTCCCTACTGCAATACACACTAATCGGAATCGTAACGTAATCGCCTCGCCTCGGGACAAGCTCACGAACCGCGGCGATACGGTGACGATCCCTTTCCGAGTTGATATATATGTGTACCTTAAAATACATGGTACTTATTCCTTTCCATCTCGTGTTTATCAATGTTATAGAATATAAAGCCTACGTGAAAATTATGCGTTTATGTAAAGAATTCGATGAATATTTATTGTATTCCATATTCCAATGTAAATTTAAACTTTTATGAATATTCGTCTGTTATTCATGAATTTATCGGAACTAGTAAATATTCCGTCAGTTTATGCAGATTATAGTTTATTTAAATATTCGTTTGGAAATTATGTCACACATGAATTTAAAGCGTAAGTGTGTGTGTGTAGTGTAAGTGACTGTAAACGAATGTATTGACTGTCTGTATTGATTGCTCTAGTCATAGATTGCAGGAATTTGGGTCCTGGCTTTTGATTCGCAGGTCGAATAAAGTGTCCTTGAGGAACCTTTCAGTAACAACCTGGAGCCTGAATTCGTGCCCAGTCAATGACAACATAGACTCAATCCCTATCAGTGGCGAAGGCTCCATACAACTCGATTCCTACCGGCTTCCCTTTGAAAAATGGCACAGTCAGTATTCTATAGACAAATAATATAATCACAATAAATATATGTACTCCGAATTACAAATATAGGTGCCCCCTAACCTTTCCAAGAATGCAGGCATGTATCTTGTAGATAAAGCGAATTAACCTTTCACATTTAAAAATTTTGTTATGGTAATAACATTTCGAATATTAACCGATAAATTACGTAATCTGACATATAAAATTAAATAATTTTATCTTTGCATGGAAATAAACATGTTTTGTAATAATTACGATGTTTCTCGGAACCTGTATCGTTTAGCTGATAAAGTACATTGAATGACAGTGACAAATAATATGTGTGCACTATTGACATGATCTTGTCCAGAAGATAAACGTATCATTTTGTATAGCGAATTTTATGAATAAGCGAGTAATACGGCGGGACGTGAGAGGGAAAGAACCTCACGTCCCAGCCGCCGCGGGAGACGGGCGTCGGGGGTCACGTGGTGGCTCCCGGCCACCGTAGGCGCGGGCCTGTGGACGGCGAGTTATGGGCTAGCTCGCCGTCCGGCCGTCTTACGACGACAGGCCGTGTAGACGGTGCGTTCGTGTTCCACGTGCCCCACAAAGAGATGTCAGCAACCAAGTAGGGGTCCGCATGGGCCGATGCCTGCCAGGGCTGCGGAACTGTTCGAAAGAGATATCGCGGCCTTGGAACACAAATGGCAAAGAAGGAACATGGATGGGTTTTAGTCAGTACAAGTCTGACACTCCCTTCCGCTCCGCCCAGAGTGGGGGTAGAGGGGGGGGGGGGTCATTTGATGATTTCCCATCCGACAAAAAAAAAAAATAATACGGCACTTAAATAAAAAAAAAAACCCTTTTTCAAATTTTTTTCTGTCTGTTTGTACCGGATAATCTCCGAAATGGTTGGACCGATTTTGACGGGAATTTTACTAGCAGATAGCGGATGTTATAAGGAGAATCTTAACTTTTATTTTAGAAAAAGTATTAGGGTTCTGTGCATGAAAATTAAAACCCTTTAAATATTATCGCGGGCAACAGTAAGTATACAATAATTGCGTTGCGAAGTTCAGTTTTTTGTCACATTATAAATTCACAGAGAGAATTCTAAATTGTTCAGTAATTAATTTAATACGCTAAAACCTCAACCATTGTTTACTAAAACAGCAAAATTGCGGCCTCAAAATGGTAATTACATGAAATATTATTTGTTGACATAATAATAACTTTAAACTTGTTTACTTTCCCTCTAAGTTATTTAATAAGGTTAAAATATTAATACAGTTTCACCAGCTAAAATGAAACATTATTTTGCGAAACAACGTAAGACGTCGTTTTCAGAATATTTGAGGATTTGTGAAAATGGATGACTTTCATATGTACATTGTACATATATCTTTTAAGGTTCGGTAAAACCGGTAGGGATACAGCTCCGGACACCGCACCGTGGGACACTGACAGATATTATACTGAAATATCTATCAATGCGTGTACGGCGTCCGCAGTTATTTTTAAATTTTAATGCGAAAGATACTCCTTCACTTTTTCTACTTTTTAGAGTTCCGTACTCGAAGGGCAAACAACTGGACCCTATTACTAAGCCTCCGCTGTCCGTTCGTCTGTCTGTCAACGGGCTGTATCTCATGATCCGTAAAAGGTAAATAGATGGTACGGAACCCTTCATGCGGGAGTCCGACTCGCACTTAGCCGGTTTTTTCCACTATTTATTATTTCAATCGATTTTCAAATCAAAATCGGTATCTAAAAAGGCATATACGGTTTAAATCTCTAGCAGTTTCAGGAGAGCTGGGCTTATTGCTGATTCTGTCCTGGAAGTCCACATTCCTCATCGCGAGCTCTTCAGCGAGGTCACAAGCCGAATTCACATTGAAAAGCTTTTCATGGTATGTACCTACTCTTTAATTAAACCGTTTTTTTTTCGTTGTGAAAAACTACGCTGAATTTATTTCGAATTCTCGCAACCGTAATGAATGCGAGAATTTAGAATTTTCTGATGTATTTTTTGGTAGTTGTTTTACGAAAACTCGGCGCTGAATTACCTACGGCTTTATTATATTATGTAGTAACACGGCAGATGGAAATGGAGTTTTATCACCCGGGAATAACTCCATTTTAGTAGCTTTCAGAAACAAGAATTGAAAATAATAATAATAATAAAATTTATTTATACTCAAAACAAGGCATAGTTACACGTTAAAAATACAGTTTTACAAAAAAAAAATATACTATATTTAATATACAAACGTGTGGGTGAGCACTGCTCTCCTAGCTAGGTTATGAAAACCTGTGTTAAGGAGAAGCAGTCCGGTCCCCTAAGATTTATTGATGTAGGTAAAGGTTACATAGTGCTTCTGATGTTACTGTTACAATTTTGGAGTATTGAGTTTGACAATGAAGTGGAAGATATTATATACATTGTAATAAACGTTCATTTGAATAATTTTAAGGTAAATAAGTGTGTGTGTATATGTTTGTGTGTGTGTGTGTGTGTGTGTGTGTGAGAGTGTGTGTGTGTGTGTGTGTGTGTGTGTTTTTGTTTGACTATGTTCACCACTTATGATAAGATTTTTTCAGTTTCGTCATATGACTTATTTTGGAGGTACGATTGTACAATCTTTTTACATTTATAATACGGTAGTCCGTAGATTTGACACTCTTCGTTTATTTTGTCATACAGGAACGGACCAAGAAAATGAAAAAATCTCTTGACAAAAGTTGAACGTACTCGCGGCAGGGTGCATATCCTATCTTTCCGGCGTTTACTACGTTTTTTATTTTATATATTCCTGTATGGGGTTTTGCGGTGTTGCAGAATGACTGTCTGTAGTATGAAGTGTTGCCGAACATTTAGAACTTTACAGTCATTGTATAATTGATCAGTTGGAAACAGAATTGGACGAAAAGTGGCTACTTTCAAAATGGCCCTATGTGCTACTTCTAGCGGCTTGAGGGTGGTTTTAGCTGCGC
Source organism: Noctua janthina (assembly GCA_963576755.1). Taxonomy (NCBI): domain Eukaryota; kingdom Metazoa; phylum Arthropoda; class Insecta; order Lepidoptera; family Noctuidae; genus Noctua; species Noctua janthina. The sequence goes on along the minus strand of OY755055.1, from coordinate 5,172,478 downwards.
CGCCCCAACAGGAAATGCAATATGTTACGATTGATAGGCAAAGTGCGAAATAGACATTACGTATTACAGTGGGATTGGCAATATACCGTAGAGTTTTAAATATGTATATCAGCTTGCGAACTCGTCCAGTTAGCAAACTGATATGAGACTTAAAATTGAGATTCCTGTCCAAGACTATTCCCAAATATCTGATGTTTTCAACAGAGGTTAAACGAGGACATTGACAATTTGAACCCCGTATTTGTGCATGACAATAGTGTGCTTTGACCAAAATTGGAGTCTGTGGTTGAGAGATCGAGCTGTTAGAGTAAGTCAGAAATTTGGTTTTGGAGGGATTAAGGGTTAGAGTGTGGGAATTAAGCCAATTTAACGCAACTTCAAAGCCAATCTGTGCTTGATACTCTAGTTGCGACCAGGAATCCGCTATGAAGATTATTGCGGTGTCATCTGCAAATGATACTACCTTGGCATTAACGATATTGAGATCACACAGGTCATTAATAAAGATTAAGAAAAGAGTGGGACCCAAAATGCTGCCTTGTGGTACCCCATAGTGAATTGGAAGTTCATCGCTGTTATGGCCATCGATTCTGACTTTTTGCGAACGATTCGAGAGGTAACTTTGGAAAAGATCCAGTTGTAGCCCCCTGACGCCTATTTTCTCAAGTTTGATTAAGAGTGTGGAAACGGGAACAGTGTCGAACGCTTTCGCAAGATCTAGGAATATTGTAAGGACCTTATTATTTTTATTGATGTTATCTATGACAAAACTTGTTAGGTCATGAACTGCGTCGGAGGTTGATTTATTTTTGCGAAATCCATATTGTTGTTGTGAGATTATCTTACAATGCTCCAGGTATCTAACCAATCTTTTGTTTATCAAGCGTTCTAGAATCTTGGATAAAGCACTTAGAACAGCTATAGGACGATAGTTATTCGGCAAAGTTTCGTCACCCCCCTTGAAGATTGGATAAATTATTGCCTTTTTAAAAGAAGTTGGAAAAACAGCTGTTTCAAAACAAACATTGAATAAATGGCATAAAACAGGCGCCAGAGTGGTGGAAAATTTCTTTAGTATTATAGGTGATATGCCATCCCAACCCGTAGCCGCGTTTGGTCTCAGTGAATTTATGGTGGACAAAATTTCTTCTGGGTCAGTTCTATCCAAGACAAAGGATGAACTTGGTATAGAACTGTTGTGTGGGATAGGTGGTTGTTGTAAGGATCTCGTTTTTAGAACGTCATCTGCGAGTTTCTTGCCAATGTTTACAAAAAAGGAATTCACATTGTTACATGACTGTGTGGGTGTGGGTGATGAGGATAGTAATTGCGTGGATGAGCGTGTAGTTTTCGTGGTGTTTGTTATTCGTTTTATGGTGTCCCAGAGTGATTTTGGGTTATTGCTTGCTTTGCTGAGTTCTTCCGCATCGAAGAGCCTCTTCGCCTTTTTAAGAATTTTTGTACAAAAGTTTCTGTATCGTTTGTATGTTACATTTAATGTTTCGTTATCCGGAGACTGCGTGAGGTTTCTGTGCATGGCATCTCTGTTTCTCATGCACCGTAGCAAGCCGGGACTTATCCAGGGTTTAAGAATCTTCTGTTTTGCAGCCACGTTTTTAATAACAGTGTTTTCCGATATGGCTGAGGTCAGTATTTCAATGAATTTGTCGGTAGCGGTATTGGCGTCTGTTGTATTGAAAACAGGGTCGAAGTCTATGTTTGAGATTGATGCACCAAGTGCCTCATAATTAATTTTTGTTATGGTAGACGAAGTAGTGACAGAAATACGTTTGCTATTCAGACAAAGTAGTGAAGAACCATGGTCGGTAACCGTAGAATCATGGACAAATGTGAGTGCGGGTGATCTTGTTCTCAGAATAATATGGTCCAGGCAATTTTTGCCCCTTGTTGGGAGGGTATGTGCTGGGAGAAAACCATGGAAAGCGAGGCAATTCAAATACTCGTGGGACCGTATATCAAGAGAAGAAGGTTTGATATCGAGATTTATGTCACCCGCTATCACAACTGTTCCGACGCTATGGAGCGATGGAAGTATGGTATTGAAGGCTGAGAGGAAGTTATGTATGTTGTCTGTTGACGGTGAGCGATAGATACAGAGTAAAACCACGTCAAGGTTAATTTTTATTATTAATCCCGAGGCAGATTGGTACAGGTCTGGTTCCTCACATACCGCTAGTATTTCTGACTTAACATAGACCACGACGCCATCAGTTTGGTTTAAGTGCTTTGTTGTTTTAAATACTGTATAATTTGGAAGAATTGGAAGAATTGAGTTACTAGAACATGGCAGCCAACACTCGGTCAGGACTATTACGTCACAGTCAAGTGAGATACGATGCATTAGAGTTTGCAAGTTTATGAAGTTACAGTTTATTGATCGAATGTTTTGTGAGAAGACTTTCAGGTATTTATTTTGGTTTATCAAATACGATTGCGTTTGTTCCGGGGTGCATGTATGCGTCACTGATACAGAGAGTTCATCGATGTTATTTATCAGGTGAATTGCGTTATTAGCCATTTGTAAAAGATTTTATATTTAAAAGGCGGCGACGAACTGCAAGCTGTCGGTATATGTAAATATAGTGTATATATGTTTTGAAATGATGTAAATGTGTGTGTAGAATGTGTGTTTTTGAGACTGATGCTGTATGTTAGACTGTAATTTGTAATGTTTCCTAGGGTTTGTTTGTGTGTTTGTAAATCCTGAGCGCAGGGTCTGACAGTTGTGTTTGTTGTCTGTGTGTCTGATTACCTTAGTGGTGGAATATAAATTTATTCTAAAGAAATCAGTAAAAGTTAAAAACAATAAGAACAATGTTAAAATATAAATTACAACTAAAATTGAAATTAAAACTAAAATTAAAATTATGACTAAAATTGAAGTTAAAACTAAAACTAAAAGTGAAATTAAAACCAAAATTGAAATTAAAACTGGAGTGAATAGAGATCTATGCAGTTTGAAATCTAGTCATTTCGCTAGCTCGGTTTTATTAAGATCTGCTTCGCATTTGATCAGGTAATGTTTTTTCCCCAAATCTTGACGAAGAAATACTCTGCCCAGTGAAGTCCAGCAAAACTTAAAGTGATTTTCTGTGGCAAATTTCCGTGCCAAGTAAAATAACCGTTGTGATTTTGGAGTGAGGCTCTCTGAGAGGTAGATCGGTTTAGGAGCACCTTTTAGTTTTATATGGTTTGTATTTAACTTATTTTTACCATTTTTTTGGTTGAAGTTTCGTAAATTTTGCAGAATATTATCTTTTGTAGTGACGCTGCTAAAGTCGACAATGATTGGGGATGTACCATTTTTCTTATTTATGCGGTAAATATCTTTGATTTCCTGGCGTTGCAAGGTAATATCTAAGACGCTAGTGGTCTGCGTAATCAATTTACAAAGATCTTCTTTACTTTCTCCCTCCAGTTTTGGTATATTTCTAACCTCTAACTTGGATAAAGACAACGAACGCTCCAAATTTTCAACTTTGTCCTCGAGTTGGCTTATGTAGTCACGGTCAGTTTTACGCTCGGACTCCATTTGATTAATCTTAAACACCATATCATCATACTGTTTGGTGGTAAAATCTAAGGATTTTTTGATTTCCTCGTTTTGGATAATAATTTCTTCCATAGATTTTTGAAGTGCCAGAAACTTGCTGTCTGTCCGAGCTGTGGCCGATTTTAACAACTCGCGTATCTCGTCCATGAAGGACGTAGTATCATCTTCACGTTTGCGCCGCTTACTGATACGCTCCGTAGTAAATTCAGTATCAACCAGAGTTAGATTCGGGGCAGATCCGGATTGTGCAATAGTTGGGGCTGTTAAGTTTTGTTCAACAGTTTTGGTAGTTTTAGGAGGCGTGCGTTTCAGCGACACTGAATTCATTCTTCTCCTCAGGTATTACGAATTAATCTTGTGGTATTACAAAGTTCTGTGATATATATTAAAAATCTTCAATAAATGTTGAGATTGTAAAAAACCATGTATACAAACATCCAAAAAGAATTGTACTGGGGTGGTATCGAACTGCCGCTCTGTGACACGTCAATCTACACGATCGCCTCGGAACCAAGCGTGCCACAGTGATAGTTGTTGAAATAGGTCAACTAATGCCAAAACTAAAGTGACAATGTTGGTAGAGTAACCTTCCTTTCACTTTCAAGGTCGCTCGCACACTCGGTACACAAAGACAACTCAACGAAATCCACTTTTTAACGACTATTTTTAACTGTTTTTTGCTCACTTTTGTTGGAGTCACTTTGCATATTGTTATTCTTTTATACAGAGTTATTTATAAGTCAGTTTTTCACTATATACAAAAGTTATAACTTGAGAAAAAATATTTAAATCCACTTTGTATGAATAAAAACTGCGGAGCGTTTACAAACACGTCAACTCGCACCAGCGTCGAAGCGGGGGGGCAAAATAAAATAATTCGTTATTATAACAAAAACAATAGCTTTTATTAACAATCTTAAAAACTAGTTACACATTATTTACTTCTACTGCTACAGACAATAACCGGCAAAGAATTCTGAAATAAAACCTGAAAAAATATTTCGTAAATGGCTCAAAAGTGTGTTAACGATTTCAGAATATATCTAGTTGTTTGATACAGGTTTTTTTCAAATATCGGTGTCTTGATTAGAGCTATGTACTTAGAGGGTAGACCACGTTGACTCTCGCGCAGATCAGGGATGAATGGCACAAAGGAGGGAGGCCTTTACTCAGAAGTGAATGGGACAAGGCTGCCAATGATGATAGTGTTTAGAAAGAAATTAAATAAAAAACCATCGACTTGATAATATCCTCCTTTTTTTTAAGTCGGTTAAAAAAGAGAAAGTGACAAACTCGTATATACAAACACAGCGTCTTAGAAACGTCGTTGATGTCTGTTTGATGAAGTGCAATTACTTCAAATATAATACAAGTATAAATAAATCGCTTAGGAACCAATTTCCGCTAGCGGATGTGAGCATGTGACACGGTTTTTTCAATTTCCTGCCTTCGTATCCAGATTAATCTCCGTCATAGAATAAAAGAAGAGACAGAATATAAGAACATACAGTTACTCAACTGGGAACACAACGTTTCCATCAATTCTAAGCATGCTACAGGTAACATTACAGGTAACACGTTACTCGTGAGTAAGTTGGGGCTGTAACATCGAGACAACTGGTTACGTTTTAGTTTTTACGTTACATGTACGCGTTACGTACGTTCATAAAAAAAATTGTGCGTTTTTGTTTCACCAAAATGGTTGGTGTGGCAGAGCACGAGCAGCTGCATCCGGGTAGACTGGAAGCCGACCCTAACATAGTTGGGAAAAGGCTAGGCAGATGATGATGATAGAGCACGAGCACGAGTTTTGACGGTTTTCGTAGATTTTTTTATCGAAAATACAATTTCGAAGCATTTTAGTTAAATTGTTTTGCAAGAAGCACAATCAGTATCGTCAATACTATACGAATAAATTCTCAAAGTTTTTAAAACATTATTTGTGAAACAAGTAATTTTAATTTTAATATCTACGTTACGAAAAACGTCTAAACTCGTGCTAGGGCTTCTGTTATCTTTATACTGTGTCACAGTCGTGTTTTTCCCATGAAGTGGTGCCGTTGCCATGGGCTCCAGTATCCATACATGTATTACAACCTCCCTCTTGTTTCCCGTGGGTGGTGGGTTGCAGGAGGATTATAAGAATAGTTAAATGAATAATATCGTAATAGCGTTGGTAGGTAATCTATTTTGACATAAAATCAGGAGGATAATCCTTTGAACTCACTTGATTTTTTTTAGAGTCCATAATGATTTTAATAAATTTTCAGCTACCATGCACCTCGTAAAAGATGGCGGGACGAGCAGGACAAAACCACCGACCTGTGGCCACGTTAGCCCTGGAGCGACGTTTGCCCAGCGGTGGGATCTGTAAATAGTCACATAAAAATAGTCTTTTTCTTTTTTTTTTTTCCGGATGGTAAATCAATCCATGTTCCTTCTTTGCCCTCTGTGTTCCAGGGCCACGGTATCTATAAAAATAAAAATAGTCTTACTGTGGCTTTGGAAATTCGATTTTAATTTGATTACCAGCTGATATCAAAGCAAAGTGGTTTTACTAAATAAAATAGGTTATTTAGTACACTATTACCTACCAAGAAAATGAAACGGAAGTCGAAAAACAATTTTCTAGCGTAGTTTTCATTATACAACATTAGTTTTAGTATATGCGAAACCGGAAACAAGTGTCTAGTATTTTTATGTAAAGAATATATAATGGATGGATAAACATAATTTGACAGTAGGTACCTAAATTATTGCGATAGGTACTTAGGGTCGCTCGGTGTCCTACTTGTAACCTTTTTTAAATATTTTTGGGACAAAATATAACATGGTTTAAAAATTATTGGAATCGATTCAGCTACTTATTCTGAACAAACTATATTCAGGTTTCGCATATACTAAAAATAATGTTGTATTTATCGAATATATTCAATCGGGCTTGGTACCGACTTTGATAGGTAGCTAATCCAAAATCGAATTTAGTGCATAGAGACAGCAGGCAGGGCTTGCAGGTACTATCCAACATTTGTTACTTTGTTTTTGTTATTTTTATAAACCTTTGCTTGGATATGTTTTTTTAGCTCGTGGCCGCTCGGATGGATCTTTATATTAAGCCGCGCTTGCCTAGGTCGGTCCGTGGATAGGTGACCACCCATTACATACCGAATTTCCTCCGTGCCTCGGAGAGTACGTTAAACCGTAGGTCCCGGCTGCCATTTGTATATCTTTGATAATCGTTAAGTAGTCAGTGGCCCGAAAGTCAGACAACCAGTCTTACCAAAGGGTATCGGTTTACCCAGGCCCAGTAATAACTGGGTTGTGGAGGTCAGATAGGCAGTCGGTCCATGTAAAATACTGGTATTCAGCTGCATCCGGCTAGACTGGAAGCCGACCCCAACAAAAAAAGGGAAAAGTCTGGACAGATGATGATTTAGGTATGTTTTAGATAGTTATGATTTTCTTTAGGTAGCTAGAAATTTCAATATAGCATCTTAAATAATATGTCGCCTGTACTACAAAGAACATTTTTGGGACGTTATTTACAGAGTCTGCAGGCCGATAGCGAAAAAGAACCGTAAATGTTTCCACTGGTGCATCACTAAAATGTATGCAGAACAAGACTTAGAGCAAAATGCTTGAATGACTAATTTCCTTTGCTCTGAATACCTAATTTTTTCCGCGAAATTGTTAACACATATTATTTCTTAACAAGAGGGAACGTATTGATTGAGTCAGACATAAGAATTTGAGGAACTTATTAGCATAATGTCGAGTTCCAAGTGCCAGAGTATGGTTGAGGCCATCCTTCCAGATTTGTCTGGACGTCCGGTTTTTTAGTCCTCGTCTGGTTTAGTTCAGCCTTGTCATTTGTTCGGAGTTTTCGAGTTAAAGAAAATTGAGCTTACATCTTCATTCTCGTGCCTACAATGGGTGTAAAAATGCCCTTAACGAAGCCGTAAGACTATTGTTCAAATACGTCACATTCAGTCTATGAGCAGAAGATTTTTTTCAACTCTAGGAATCAATATATTAGGAATATCCTTCAAAGCCTTCCGATTGTGTGCGGAATGTGTGTCACGCAGTTGGGGTGCTATTAAATTATCGTGTCGTGTGTTGTAAGTAGCCGATAGGTACCTGCTGCTTTACAATCACTATTATCGTACACTCATAATAAATTCACTGTAATTGATAACAAATGCATTGATAACACAGTTGTTTAATGCATTGATGTCTGGGACATCAAGATAAAGGGTTAATAGGAAAATCCCGTCAAGTGGTCTTGCTCTACATCTTAAGTATTTCATAGGGTGACTGGTAATTAGTGACCGATATTTAAACACGTGATTGTACTCATGATAACAAACAACTTTCCCAAAGAAACATTTTTTTTATACTCATTCACTTTAATTACATCCCAAGACCAGACCCACCACCAGACCTCATTACCAGTTTACCTAGACTGTTAGTTAATAAACGATTTAATTATCCGAACAGCATCGCCATATTATGTACCAGGCTGTTATGACACCACAGGAGTAACACACTACAGTAACACAGTAGCTAAACCTTCCACCGTTAAACCGTTGCGTTCCAATTTCACACCCACCGGCAACCTCCGTATGTAGGGATTAATTGAGTAACCCAATTCGAAACATCCTTTGTGCAGCATCGTTTCTATGTAACGAACCAAAATACAGCGCTTCTGACGATTGCAAATTGAGTCGCAAAGGGGATTTAGGTGGATTTGTGTGCTCACTGGGTCTGTTGTTAAGTCTTAACGTGTAACTTCGGATTAGAACTGGAAATGCAATGTTCGTCGTAGGTATCTAATATTTTACAACACACTTCCTCGGAAGCGGCTTCCACACCGCCAGCTAGCGAGCCAGCGAGAGGGCTGAACGAGGCATCGTTCCACCTCTTTTCATACTTTGTTTCCTCACCGGGACAGACGGAAGAGCCGAAACGAAGTATGAAAAGAGCCTCGCCTGCCTCGCTCGCAAGCTGGCGGTGTGGCCTGCTCGTTTACTCTCTTAGGTTCACAATGCAGTGTTTTGAACACGCGTGTCAATCCTGCCTCGAGTGTAATGATAAACTTTGTACTTACATCTACTATTTATCATCCCTTCCATTTCCCAGTCGCGTCCCAGTCCCAGCCCAGCATTCAAAATGTTATAATTACTTAGGCTGATTATGCTCATTGACAACTAAACACATTGCTAAATCAACTTCGCTGCCGCTCGAGTGACCTTCTACTCATGACTGAACTGATGGGCCGAATCGTGGAAGCACACCTGGTATTTGCGCGCGTTCCAGTATTTGCACGTTTTATCTTGCTTAGCAGACTGTATGGCGATCACACTTTGTTGTTATAAGGAGATTAGAAAACGTGTTGGAAGTGGGTGGCAAATCGCGGGGGTAGGGTGGCAACAGCGCATAATTCACGAAGATTTTTTCCATTTCAATAATTCCGAAACGGAATGCAGTCTTTGCCGTAGCTGGAAAACGTTGACATCATTTTTAAATTGAATAGCTAAGATATTTTTTCTATTTTTATTCGTATTCAATGAAATTTCTTCGTTCGTACAGTTGAGAAGACAGATGCAGACAAAATAAAGTTTATTTAAAAGGAATTTTATTCTAAAACAAAGTTGTAGAGAATGATATTTGAAACCAATTTTGTACTTAGTTAGTTAGTCACATTGCTTGCGCTTCGCGGGGTCGTGTGACGTTCTAAGTAAGAGAAAATCATTGTATAGTAAACCTAGATTATTATTATAGGAAGGTACCTAATAAAATGTACAGATTTACCTTGAATATTCTTCGAAAGACAGCTACTCAAGTTTCCAGCTAACCTGACTGGCTCGGTCGTCATTAGGCTTTAGAAGGCTTCAGGCCATATTAAAACCTCCGATACCGCGAAAACTTATTACGAATCTGAGCTATTGTTGGCTCGAACAGTGATTGTTAGAAAATGTTGAAAAGGAATGTTTTTTTTCTTGGGAATAGGTTAAAAATAATGTGTTGATGATTATTATTGATACCCAAGGCTATGTGTTTACAAGCTTCACTGGAGGTTTAACTTTATTAACTGGATTAACTTTTTCAACAAATTGGTTTTCCTGGCAGGTACGTGTAGGTTAGCATGAAGTTTTTCCCAAAGGAAGCTAAGCTTTTGTATGTGAGTGCATTTAGACAAAAACCGCACTGCACAAATTGCGGGAACTAAAGGCATAAAACGCACAAGAGTTCCTTTTTTAACAGACTTCCAAAAAAAAGGGAGGTTATGTAACCCCAACATTTCTTTTAATGCATTTTGTGTGGGATACTAAAAAGCGAAAAAAATTAACATCTAAACAACGACGACAATAGGACACTTAGGCGTCAAAGTACTCCTCCGCATCGCTGTCATCTGGAAACGTGCCCAGAACACTGACAGCATTGCCACGCTGAATGGCAATGCTAATTCTTTGGCCAAAGAAATAGTATTGCCATTGTTTTTGTTGACCTTTACTTAATACAATTTTAATTTGGTTTATATTTAAATTTATTTTCATTTTATAATACTTATTATTCATTTACTTCTTGATTGAAATAAATTTTAATTATTTGAATGAGAACCCCTTACCCTCCATTTTTGTCCGTTACTTTCTATGTCTCGCCTTTGTTTACCAGTCGTCTCCTGTTATTTCTTTGATATCGTCTCGATCAAAGCCTTTGGTCTTAAGTAATCCGCGAAGAGTGGAGCCTTTGTGTGTCGAATTTCAACAGAATGTTTCTGTAAGCTACGGAATCGAATCTGTGCAAATTTGCAAAAAGAGTATTATTATTCAATTAGGATTTCAATCTGAATTTGAAATCCTAACATATTATTATAAATGCGAGTTTTAAAAAGTCCTTATCAACTACATTATTGAATACCTAGGAATCTAGTAGGTACTTATGATATATTATGCAAATGATAGATAAGTATTGTATGAATATAGGGCATGTACCTATATTGTACATGGATACAACTCGAGTGTAAAATATACTCGCGATTCCAACGTACGATAACACATATCAATACTAGGAAGTGGATAGAAAAAATGACTTCTACGTATTATCACATAAAAACACGTTTTATTATCAAGCCAGAGGCACTCAAAGTTTTGGTGTTAGTTTAAGACGTGTTTTTCAATACGCTTTCTCGAAAACTGGTTCTCATCGCACTACGCTTAGGTTCAACATGCATTGTATTTCACACGGGTGGATTTTTAATATTTTGCCGCACGCGTGCGGAATAAAAAAAAATCCAGATAACTATAGATGCTAACACTTATACAGTTATACTAAGTTCAAATGGTTCAATATAGTCGGCGGTGTTTGATTTTTTTTAAATCTCGGCAGAGAGATGTGCGTCTTTACGGCGTAAATATTTTTTGAGTATTTAAATTGTGTTTATAAATAGAATATCCAGAGGCCCCTGCAGTTCCCTGAAGTTCTCGGATCTATAACACCCTCGCCTGTAGCTCGGGTGTTAATTCCGCCTCGAATGCAATAACAAAGTTTCACCACTTATATCAAACACACGGACACCGACGCTAAAACTGTTACTACGTATTCAGTACATCATTCTGAACCGGAGCCACATAAAAATTATCATAGGCTATAAAAAAAAAATCAGCTGTCAACATATTGACCGTGTAGGTTCAACATGCATTGTATTTCTCACGCGTGGATTTTTAACATTTTTGTTGTTTTGTTTTGGCGGGGGTTCAAAATGATGTAATGAATACGTGGTAACCGTTAGAGTCCGTGCGACAACCCTGAATTAATCACGAGAATCCTGTTACCTGAAGCATGCTTTTTATTATTATTTTTTTTTTCCGGATGGGAAATCATCAAATGACCACTCTGGGCGGAGCGCAAGGGAGTGTCAGACTTGTACTGACTAAAACCCATCCATGTTCCTTCTTTGCCCCTTGTGTTCCAGGGCCACGGTATCTCTTTCGAACAGTCCCGCAGCCCCTGAAGCATGCTTAGACTTCATGTCCGATTCCAAGCATTTATTTCAAGCTGACATACTGTAAGTGGATAGTGTATTTTCATACTAAATGTTTGCTGTATAGGATTACTGTAGCTTCGAGTGTATCTATCACAGCTTACTGGCTCTTCAGTGATGCGGAGTAATCAAACGTTTTCATGTATCAGTTTCAATTCGGTAGATAATAATTTAACCACCATCTAGAAATGGACGGCATAACGAGATAACGACTATTGAAATTGGAATACAGTATTGAACGTATGGGATGTTAAACATGCTTTGGGATCTGAAACATTCGACTTAGTGCCGAACGTTCAAAATTCTACAACACGCCCATGGGGGACCATGTAAGGGATTACAGTCACAACTTTACAATTTTCCACAACAAAGTAAAACAGTATTCTAGCCTCTTTGACGATGCTTGAGTAATAGAGAAAATCTGAAAGTAATTATGAAGGAGAATACTATAATAATATTTTTGTGAATTCTTATTCAAATGCTTACATTTTTAAAGTTTGTTCCATCCGTTACCTACATAAAGTACCAATTACATGTCCAGTTTAAACACAATGGAACGTCAACAATGTGGTTTACCGAAGGAAGTACCGTCTGACGATACAATTATTTAAGCGCCCTTTTGTCTGGCCCGTAACGTCGACGAAACTTTGAGAGCCCCAGGTCAAGATGGATAAAATCAAACTGATAGCGCTCTCAGAATTCCTGTCAAGGTTGCTCTAGTTGACATTGACAGTTTATTAACCGCTCTTTCAAAGAACTTCGCTTATAGATAATAGTCTGGTAATGCACTTCTCAGAAAGTTTACAAGTTCACACAGGTATTAGAGAATTTCATGTATATTTTAACATCGGTCGTTTTTCGACGAATTACTTACTAAAGCTTCATTTTATTAAATATTTGCTGTAATGTTCCATCAATTTTACGCATACCATTTTGCTTTTACTGAGAAATTGAGGCATATAGATATTTCGGATAGTAGGTACATCTACATACATATCTCGGATTTCATGGAATACGCGAATCTAATAATAGTGTGTGCTGGAGTCAATTTACGCGAACATATTAGGTATTACCTTCCAAAGCAATCAATGGAATAACTATATACCTACTGACAGAATGTAGTTAAGTACCAGTTTCCGTCTTTGTCGGGTAAATAGATAGGTAGCAAACAAACTTAGGCCCAGCGCACACAGATATAATATGACAATAAATTTGTAAAAAAAATGCCATGGTGTGCTTAGGAATGCGTCGGCATTCCTAGGGTCGCTTCGGTAGTCTTCGGCATGCCAAAAGGCAAGTACTTTAGGATACCGCGGTAAAGTTACCGTCCGTCAGTGGACTCTGTGTGCGCATAAATGTAGGGCTGCCGAGCCTCCAGTGTGCGCCGGGCCTAGGCTCGCAGCTGTTGATTTAAACCAACAAAGGGGATTCGCCACTATTTGACGATGTTCGCCTGTTCCTTAGCTGATGTTTACTTTCAGTTTAGCGATGACCAACGTTCAACGTGATTAAACGCTAATGTTCACGTTCAACGTTGGCGTTTAATCGCATACGTGTAAGCACTGCACTCGAACGGCACTGTCATCTCAATTTTACTAGCAACTTTTTTAAACTGTCAAACATTCCTGCTATTTGACGTAAAAACATTATTGCTGGTTTTCAAAAGGCTCGTCGTGGTACCAATTGAATGAACTATTTGAGGTGACGTCATTAAAACTGCTAATTTTAGCAGGAATACAATAAGCTTGTTTTAAGTACGTGATGGTACGAAAACGCAAAGTAAGGTTAAAATAGGACTGCTGTAAGACGTCGTGGTAGGGCCCCAGATCGCGATCCGAGGCGATGCTGTTAAATGCTTAGGTATACCTAGGTGTGCGATGCAGAAGGGAGTCTAATAAGAATAATTGTGATTACCTCGACTGAGGTGATGCTGACGATTTATAGAATAACCACCAATTACTGAGACATACCGTCCGCTGTTTGTTTATTACTGGTATACAGCTGCATGAGCTGCATCCGGTAAGACTGGAAATCGACCCCAACATAGTTGAGAAAAGGCTAGGCATGACCGTCCGCTATTTGAGTTAGTCTGTGTAACAACAACACAAAGATACCGAATCTTTATAAATATTGGAACAAAGACAGCGTGAAGTCTTTTTAATCAAATACAACTATATCGGAACGATTAAAAAAAATCTCGTTTGTAGGTAAAACATTCTTTCAGAATACTTTTGATTGGTAAATATAACGATTATTTTTTAGATGGAAAAGAATACAAATAACTCTTGGTTTCTATAGGTACCTTAAATATATCATATGTATAATCGAATCAAAGAAACCTTATTTCAGACTTTACTTCAGAAAGAATATTAGATTCCGAGTTCAATACCAAATGAAATATATTCAATAACGTTCCGAACGCTGAAAGGGAAGACTTTCAAGTAAGTACGCGTTGTTATACAAGAAAATATGTAAGTAGGTATATCTTGGTAAAGGTGCCTACAGATGATATCGATAAAAAAATCGAGTAAAGGATGAATTCCGCAAGAAACCATAATCTCTATTCCAGTATTCCCTATGAAGACGGCAACAGTCGGCAATGTCACCATCTCACGTCATTGTCAAAACTACACTGACCTTTGTTCTTGTGAAAATAAGGTTCGCTTTGCTTTGCTGCCACTATTAAGACTGTTAAAGTTGTATTGAGCTTTACCATCGTCACAATGACGTTGCTGTTTGGATGGTGTCTGAGAAAAACAACTGTGAAGGACTGTACAGAAGAGAGTTTTCTTAAAAGCTACATTCCTAGACAGGAGCCGTGTTTCCGTCGCTATGAGAGATATAGCTGAGTGCAATTAGACAAAAAATACTCAAAAGGTGGAACGACGTTTATAGTGGTCGTATTTTCATGGGACTTTTTTGGCGTGGAAAAGAAACTTAAAAAAAAAAAATAGCCGCTCGCGACTTTTTTAAAATTTTTTTTTGTTTATGAATAACTTTAAATTCGACCAATTTATATTGTGGCGTAATAGTGTGATCTGTGTGCATTCAATAAACGTCAAGTTTATGTGTTGTCGATGAAATGCATACTTCAATATTTTATGGAATATTTCCAATTTTCTTCAATTAAATATTACTAAAATGTCGAATTTTAAAACATAGATTTCGTTTGCCATGTGTACATGATACTTTTTACATAAAAATGTTTAAGAAAACCATAGGTTTATGAGTGAAGTGACTAAAAATCAGTCGCAAATATCAGATAATCATCTTGAGAAACTGACAGACCTAATGAATCGCCAAAATACAGCAGCATCATCATCATCATCTGCTCAGCCTTTTTTTTTCCCGATGGGAAATCATCAAATGACACCCCCCCCCCCCCACTCTGGGCGGAGCGGAGGGGAGTGTCAGACTTGTACTGACTAAAACCCATCCATGTTCCTTCTTTGCCCTTTGTGTTCCAGGGCCACGGTATCTCTTCCGAACAGTCCCGCAGCCCTGGCAGGCATCGGCCCATGCGGACCCCTACTTGATTGCTGCCATCTCTTTGAGATCTGCTCAGCCTCCTCTCAAATATGTTAGTGTCGACTTACAAACTAAAGATTATTATTATAAACCTACATTGTCCCAAAGAAGTACAAAGGCCTGCCTTCCCTCTTCCTACTTTTCTCGATCGACCAATAAGCTCATACCGCCATCTTAGCTACAAATAACGAGCGTCAAAGACCAAGCAAATCTGCAGACATCTTAATAATGTCTCCTATTTTGTCTAGCAGCAAGCTCGCGGAGGTAGAGTACAGTGTGCGCGGGGTGCACACTGGTGTGTGTGGGGGTGTGGGGAGGTGTGTGTGTGTGTGCGTGTGTGCGGTTTCCTTTTAAAGTTACAAAGAATACAATGGTAACAAAGGAGCATACTATTGGCCTTGAGGACAGAGGAAGACTTGCATCTAGTGGGCCTGTTTTTCTGTTATATACTACTTGTATTTGTTTTTAAATATTTTATTTATGTACTGCGTCGTTTGTCAAGTGGTCGCAACCGCGACTGTTGGGCATGAGGTCCTGGGTTCGATCCCCGGTCGGGTAAAGTGTTACTGGGTTTTTCCATCAGGAATTTCTCAGTAGCAGCCACGGAGTCTAGATTTGTGACTCGTTGATGGCTCGCCTTCTATTACACTGGAATTTTTCATCGGTAATTTAAAAAAATCTGCTGTTCCATACATTTTGACCGTGTGTGTAGGTACGTATTGTTTTGTAGGAAAAGACTGTTTCGTTTTTAATAACCGACGGTTACCACGTGTTTAGTGCGCCATACCGTACCTCAACTTAGAATGTTTTCAAGTTTCAAGTGCATGTATGGAATAGCTGTTTTTTTTTTAAATTATCGATTATATATTTATATTTGGGAGGTTTCAGAATGATGTACTTAATACGCGGTAACCGTTTTAGCGTCGAGCGGTGTCCCTTCCACCCTGGATTAGACTTAACTACGGCTGCAGTACTTATTAATTAATTCTCAATGTTAGTTTGGCATGTCCACTGTGTATGTTCTCCAAATTATCCAACTTCGAACTATATACATCAACTCTGAAAACCCGCACCGGGTTCCATACATTTTAATTAATTGGATTTGTGCCCGGTGTCTCTCTAAAGTTAAAACGCGGTCTCGGGGCTTTGTGTTACGTATTTATTTATTTATTTAACAGTTTATGTACACACTAAATACAGAAGAGAAGAAAGGGACAGAAAAGTAGGTACAAAAGTGATGCTTATTTCGCGTATATAAGGTCTTCTTAAGACACGAAATATTTTAAGAGTATTTTCTCTATGTCGTAAAGTCGCCAAGGCAACAAAAAAAAATATCTGAGTGTTTTTGTTTTTACGAAATTATTATAATTCTACATTTTTTTGAGACTTTTTGCATAAAACTTTTATTCCCATATTCTAACAATGACAGTAGGTAAATACGACGTAGTAAATTAGCGTAATGGATGTTCAAAAATAAGGGCATAGTTTTTATTTTGTGGGTCAAGTAATATTAAATTATTTATTTTTATAAAAATATACTTACTTAAAAAAAAAAATCCCTTGAATTGGCTTCGTTATAGCCGTTAGATGATTCTCTGAAAACATTTCGTGTATGTATAGTTAGACCTTATATAGGTATAATATATATGTAAAGTACTTACTACCTTTTTTTTTTTTTTTTTTTTTCCGGATGGGAAATCATCAAATGACCCCCCCCACTCTGGGCGGAGCGGAGGGGAGTGTCAG
The DNA here is from genome assembly GCA_963576755.1 of Noctua janthina. NCBI lineage: Eukaryota > Metazoa > Arthropoda > Insecta > Lepidoptera > Noctuidae > Noctua > Noctua janthina. The sequence continues at coordinate 5,155,586 of OY755055.1, read as the reverse complement.
ACTTGTACTGACTAAAACCCATCCATGTTCCTTCTTTGCCCGTTATGTTCCAGGGCCACGGTATCTCTTTCGAACAGTCCCGCAGCCCAGTACTTACTACCTGAAGTGTATTAATTTGTTTGAACTACCGAGCTCGGAGATGCCTCGGCTGCTTGCTAGAGGTGGCACTCTCAGGACCACACAAACAAAGCGTGTCATCGTTGTTCTTTTACTGCTATTTTCTCTTATTTGCAGCATTCCAACAGCAAATTTTGGCAGACTCGTCAGAGGCGGCAATCCAACTGCAACCTTCTAAAAACCTCAATACTCAATACTCAATACTTTATTGCATTCCATAATGTATACAAGGCTGGTAGGTAAATTATAGAGAAACAATTATGGACCCTGTCGGGCACAGCAAGTTAGTTTTTAGAGGAGAGGATGAAGCGCTTTTTGTTTAAAAACATAATAATATTGAAATTATAATATTGAAATTAAGGAGTAAATCTTATATTTAGATATTTAAGTAGATATTATTTATGAGTAGATTTATATTAATTTTGTTTATTATTAATATTTCTATATTTATTTATTTATTTATATATTTATTTATTTATTATTAATAGATATTTTCTAAATTATAAATTAGGTAATTATTTTATATATTTATTTATATATTAGCTGTAATTTATTATTAACTAAATAGTAAGTAATTAAAGATATTGCACGGTAGATAAGGTAAATAGATGTATTAGGTACTACTTGGTTATTCTAATTATCTTCGTTTCTCTAGGAGGAATTTATCTTTGAAGTATTCGTCAATTGTGTAGTAGGTTTTATCTAAGAGAAATCGTTTTAGTTTATTTATAAATATATTGTTTGTTTCTGTGTTTTTTATGTGTTCAGGTAATTTATTGTAGATTTTTATTGACGTGACAAACGCACTAGAGGAGTGCATTTTTAATCGTGAAGTTGGCAGGTTGAGTCTATTTCCATGTCTAAGTTTGATTTCTGTTTGTATGTCTTTTCTTTTGCTGTAGAATTGTGGGTACTTCCTTACAAATTTGCAAATTTCAAATATATAGAGACAGGGTAGTGTTAGGATGTTTAGTTCTTTGAAGTGTGGTTTACATGAGTCGGTGTCTTCTATGTTAACCAATGTTCTTATAAGTTTCTTCTGTATTGTAAATAGCGAAGGTGCGTCTGTACTGTTACCCCATAATATTATTCCGTATTTAAGCCAAGCGAACGCGTACGCATAGTATGTTACTATTGCTGTTTTGAGATCTGTAGTTTTCTTTATTTCTCTGAGGGCATATGCAAATTTAGATAGCTTTGTTTTTACTTTCTGTATGTGTGGTTTCCAGTCTATGTGTGTATCTATGTCCAGGCCTAAAAGGGTGAATTTATTAACTATTTCTAACTTGGATCCTTTGTATTTAAAATTTATATTTATTGGGGTTTTTTGTCGCGGGTAACCTAAATAGAGATCACAAGGACTTTAACAGTGGAGCAAAATCAGACGTATTATGCAACATTATTTTTAGTATATACGAAACCTGAATATAGTTTGTTCAGAATAAGTAACTGAGTCGATTCCAATAATTTTTAAACCATGTTATATTTTGTCCCAAAAATATTTTAAAAAGTTACAAGTTGGACACCGAGCGACACTAAGTAGCAATCGCAATCATTTAGGTACCTACTGCCAAATTATTATTATCAATGAGCTTAAGACGACGCTGCTGGAGGCGCGCGGCGGCGCCGCGTCGTTACCACGGTTTTGTGCGGACAACCAGGTAACAGAACAAGCTTATAACTTCGTGATTTTCATGATACAGTTTTGAATTTTTGTATATAGATTCTTTACATAAAAATACTAGACACGTGTTTCAGGTTTCGCATATTAAGTACTCAAAATAAAATAGGGCCCACCTCGAAGCATTCACTATTTTGGTCAAAATAAAGTTATCTAAGTAGTTGTTGACGAAGTTAAGCATTGAACCGTCAAGCTGACATGTTTAGGAGCTCTTATCAATGTTTATTACGACAACAATCATATTGGTTTCAACAGGGTAGGTGAAAAAGTGAAGTACTCGAAAAAAACATCGAATGCACAAATTCTCATTCACTTAAGTTTTCAGTCTACACTAAACGCTGTTGTGGAACACTTATGTTTTTAACCATTTTGTTTGGTTCCTGTGTTAGTTGTGATCACTATGCCTGGTTCTCGCCGACATATGGACATGGAAACCGCTGCAAGAGCAGTATCTTTGCTTCAAGAGGGACAGTCTCAGAGATATGTGGCTATACACCTCGGTGTATCGCGAGGAGCGATCCGAAACGTTTGGGTACGGTATCAGGAGACCTGAACTGTAGCTAGGAGACCTGGCACAGGAAGAGTTAGGGCTACAACTGCCCAGGAAGACCGATACCTAAGGTTAACCGCATGTCGGGAGCGTACTGTAACCACTCGGACCTCACAAACTCGACTACAGCAATTCAAAGGGACGAGAGTCAGCGATTAAACTATACGGAATCGGCTTCACGAAGATGGACAACGCTCCAGAGTACGTGCTATTCGACTGAATCTGACGAGGGCTCATCGTGCAGCACGCTTAAGGTACGCCCGGGAACATTTGGAATGGACCATGGATAACTGGAGGAATGTGCTTATTACGGACGAGTGTAAAGGGAAGTTTTACAGTGATGACAGACGTGGAGAAGAGAAGGGAAACGTCTTTCTGAACCATGCGTCCATGGAACAGACCGATTTGGAGGTCCCAGTGTTATGGTATGGGGTGGAATTAGCTTACACTGCAAAACAGAGCTGGTAATTCCGAATGAAGGTACCGTAACCGCCGCCAGTTACATCGAGCAAGTAATCCGGCCACATGTCATCCCATTTTCACAAAGAGTGGGCATAAACTTTGTCCTTATGCATGACAATGCTCGCCCACACACAGCCCGCACTACACAAAGAGTACTCTCTGAAGCCAATATCACCGTTTTGCCATGGCCAGCCATGAGTGCCGACCTCAACCCCATCGAACATTTATGGGATCAGCTCAAAAAACGCCTGAAAGAACATTACAGTGATGTGAACAGCCAGCAGGAGCTCATTAACGCCTTGAAAGTCTGTTGGGAACAAATACCGGAAATAAACGTGACTCACTTCATTGAAAGGGTCCCGGATAGGCTCAGAGAGTGCATACGGAGCTGAAGAGGACCACTCGTTATTAAAAAATATCAAGCACCATATTTTTTTTTTCAGAATAGTTGTGCTTTTCAAGATTATGTTTTTCCTTTATTTTATGTAATTTTTTGTAAAAACTGTTATTTTGTGTTTTTATTAAACGAAATAAACAAATGTTTATATTGTTTATGTTTACACTAGTCTGAATGCTCACTTGAAACTTGTATATTCATTAAAACTTAAAACTAAGGTTCAATTTTAAGTTGCAGCAAAAAAACATTTTACGAAAACTAATGTTGTGTATTAAGCCGTTGGTCCCGGCTGTCATTTGTAGTTCTTTGACAGTCGTTACAGGTCGGCTGCTTAAAATCAAAACATAGTAACTCGTTCCAACAAAAATGTTCAGGAGAGCCAAAAAACTAGTCGGCTACTTTGATTCGTTCGCCCGAAGAAACTAGAAGAGATAGCAATTTGGATGTTTGGCGAAAAGTTGTGCTATATTGTTGACATTTTAGTTGTTATACTCGTAATCATTTTTAGAGTATAGTTACACTTGAAGCGCTCATACTTTATTTTTATTTGTGAATTTACCCAAATATAAATGTTAAAACAATATCAAAACTTAGTAAGTCTGCTTACTAGGTTATCAGTTTGATTTACTATGGTAAACATGAAGACAAAACAAATTCATTATACATTAAGTGTTTATAAAATTAAAAAATTAAATTATCCCAAAGGACCTACGAATGCAGATTTTGAATGAAAATCATGTTGACTTATAAAATGATATTTATTAACGTACTTCAAAGGACTCTTATTAAATTAAAACATGACTCACACTCTCAACAGTCAACCAAAACTAAAAAAAATAAACTTAAGCTAAAATAATTCTTATTGATAATGAACTACTCATTGTTATCGGTAACGATTTGACCATCAGTTTGCAAATCAATGGAGTTATCACTCGTGGGTAGATTCAGCCAAAACTCCCTTCTGTTCAATGGCATTAGGGGGACCAATTTTGAAACAATACCATCTTTCTTCGATGATTTCACCCCTCGGGGGATAGTATTTGAAAGTGGGGGAATAGTGTTGACATTAAATTTCTGCATCAAGAAGTTTAGTTCTTGGTATGAGTCATCAAAATCTGTTTTATAAAACAGATTTCGTGATCCTTTGAGGAACTTAGCTTCAACCACTGGGTTTAGCAAAAATGTGCTGAGAGCTGAATCGTCATTTGTGTTACGCCTTGGAACTCGTTTCTTTTTCACCCATTGGTATGATTTTTGCACTTCGATAACGTCAATGTTCTTTCTACAGTTCGCTATAATAGACTTGTAGTCCTCGTAATCATAAACTCCATCTCGACGCCTCATCTCTTTTTCTATATTTCCGTGTACGCCGTCAGCAGACATATGGGTATGGCCTTTAGTGAGAAATCTCAGAGTAATAGTATCGATGTTAATGCACTCAGAATTAACAACCATTACCAGCGCTGTAAATAAAAACCAATTTTTATTTTGTCCAGTGCAATTGTCACACCACAGTGTTAATTTTTTCACATCTCTTTCCGAAACAAGAAAAGCCATCAATGCATCTATTATATTATTAGCATCTCGACCCATCATTGCTTCATGCCACACGACACATTTGCTGTTTATCTTTGCATCTTTACATAGTGGTGCAAATGTTAAATTGAAAGCCACTAGACTGCTCAAAAAAATGAATCCTTAATTTTTGGCATATCTGGCAATAATGTCACTTTCTGAAGATCCATAGAAAAATAGTGTTCCATAGTATCGTTGCCTTTCTTCGCATCTACTTTGTAATTTTTTATAGCTTTTCCAGCTTTAACCTTGTGTTGAGCAAAATCATTCTGTAACCTTTCCACAGCTGATGCCTCACTTCCATTTTTAATCTTTTCCACGAATACTCCGCAATCAACACATTGGTCTCCTTTGGGATATTTTAAGGAAACTTTCATTGATTTCATAGTATTTCTGTAGGTTTCAATGGAACATTTGACATCAGGATTCTTCGATATGAAGTCAGTATGCATAGATTGCAGCGTAAGCGTTCGTGGCAAGTACCGTATCAACGGTGCGTTGTTTCTCCTGTAGTGGCTCAATGTCGGGTTATAGCTCATGATATGGTCTTCGATCGGTGTTTTCTGATAGTCTAGGTTTCTTACCACCTCGATTTTCTTTAACTAATTCGTAAAAGGGTTTCCGTTTTAAAGCTCTACTTAGCTCGGTAATAACACCATCTGTATTTGTAGTTATTTCTTACCTGCATTCGTTTACGTTCTGCAAAGCACGCATTATACGTCTGGACCGATAAAATTGTCTGTAACTCATTTTGTTATTTTTTAAGACGGAGCGAAACACTCGTGCGCCGGTGACACTGGACATACTAAACGAAATTTCATCTATTTTGCAATTGGCGCCAAATTCAAAACATAGCAAGTTGGTATTTCAAATTCATAACTTAGTAAGTCGCTTGAGCTGCTAGGGTTTTAAATTTGTATTTTGACATACTAAGTTTAAAATTTGTACTTCAAGGAAATTTTCGTAATCTTGCCAAATTGCTTAGACTTGCTAAATAATTTTTTTAAAATTACGTATAAAACTGGGTGTTTTAAGGTCCACATCATTTTGATACTATCTAGTAAGTCGAAAAATGCCAAAAACCGTTTTTTTTTCAAATCACCTGTTACTAGGTTTTGAATTTGGGCAGCCGAGGTAGTCAGTGGCCTACAAAGTCTGACAACCAGTCTTACCAAGGGATAACGTATTACCTAGTACCGGGTTGTGGAGGTCAGATAGGCAGTTGCTCCATCTAAAATACTGGTATTTAGCTGCATCTTGTTAGACTGGAACTAACATAGTAGGAAAAAGGCTAGGCAGATCAAAGGTAACTGCAAAATGGTAAATATCAAAGGCGGCATAATAATTAGACATACGGAATAACTTCAATTCGGATATAAAGTCAATATAGCAGCCACGAGAGACCGATAAGAAAGTAGTCAACTAACGATGAATTAGTTCGAAATCCCGATCGTATCAAAGTCTTGAAGACTTTAAGTTCATTCATCCTGATTGCTCCACTTTCATCGTAAATCGAGGCAAGTTAAGTACGAATTCGAGTTCGAATCAATATTCGTCGTTACCATGGTAACTGAGTACTTTAATTGGAGATTCCAAGGGAGATCCTGATTTACATTTAATGCTCAATAGGTAGCTAGAAATACGATAATCTTGCGACATTGAGACATTTGGCGTCGATCGCTAGCTATCTGTGTTTATGTTTTAAGGAATTGGCTTTACAGAAGCTTTGTATTCGTCTGACAATCTTGTGAATTCTGTTGCAATAAATATACAGGGTGAAGATCAGAGCAAATCAACGCACATACGGTTGCCACGTGGACCTACCCTCCTTTATTGTCTACCATGTGAATAGATGTTTACTTAGAAATTTGCTCTTATTGCGTCCACGTATGTTCATAAATAGCGCTATATGTATACCTATGCCATGCCAAGGCAACTACCGACTCCTTGAATAGATAGCAAATTGAAATATCACGCTGGTAGAGTGACATGTCATTCAGCGTGTCATCAACGAGCGCCACTGTGGCGTGTCGTGACGCACACTATGACGTCACGTTGTACGAGTACATCCTATATGCACTAACGCCGACTCTGAGCACAGTGAAAATATTACTGCGTGCCGACGTCGCACCGAATCAATTAAAATACTTTTTATTGGACATTTTTATTGCATTTTTTTGCACAAATGAAATTACTAACGAAGGCCATCGTTTGCAGCAGCCATTACAAAACTCGGTGTAAGCATGAAATTGAATGAGCTATCTCAATATCTAATCTCTGGTCTGGTCTGGTCTGTTTATACAGGGTGTAAACAGACCCTTCACGAAGCCGAAGGAACTTTGACCCCCAATATCTTCGTAACTAGAAGGTTCCCAGGTATGGTCTAGAACAAAAAAATAATCGCAAAGACGGGGAGAACAACTGCCTTTCGGCTTCGTTAAGGGTCTATTAACACCCGTTATACTGTATTTGAGAAATACATAGGTATAGGTACCTACTCGCATCTCGTGTGGTTAAGAAAAAACAATTGTTTCAGAAAAACTTTTTTTCAAATGATTTCTAGAAGTTTCAATAATTTTAGAGAAAAATACATTGTAGGTAGTTACCTACGTAGTTATTTTACTGGGATACTTTAAGTAAATTACCTAAAACCAACAAACTAAGCAACATAGAAAATCACAACACAGTATGTATGTCGGAGGAGCTCGTGGCTAAATAATAACAGCCTCTTGGGTCGTTTTACAGGTAAAGCCGCGCTTGCCTAGGTTGGTCTGTGGATGGGGTACCCATTAGGTGCATACCGAGTTTCCTCCGTGCCTTGGAAAGCACGTTAAGCAGTTGTTCCGGCTATCAATTGTAGATCTTTGACAGTCGTTACAGGTAGTCAGTGGCCCGAAAGTCTGACAACCAGTCTTACCAAGGGGTATCGTATATTACCCAGTACTAGCTGGGCTCCATGTAAAATACTGATACACAACTGTATCCGGCTAGACTGGAAGCCGACCCCAACATTGTTGGGAAAAGGATAGGGAGATGATGATGATGTATGTAGGTACTTACCAGTGGCGAAGGTCTATTCAACTACCTCCTAAAAAAATTAACCCTTCGCTACTGATACTTACCTCTATACAACTATTCAAACAAAATCCCCAATAAAATAAAACGATATTCTACAATAATCAGCCCCAATGTTGTTACTGAATCAATTGTAGGTACTAATTACGCGTCACTCAGTGCTGAGCGCTCATCAAAGAGATTCCATTTGCTGGTCGTACAATTAGATTAAAAGATTTTATGTAGGTTTGTCAGGAAGCACCTTGTTAGGTAGGTTCATATAATTGGTTCGTGTTACCAGAAATTCATTAAAGGTTTGTAATGGAGATGGTAAGACAATTCTAGGGAGAAACCTCACTGATCATCAGCTTGAACCGGTCAGAATGAGCGTTGTGTCTTTCGTTCAGCAACACAATATGCTCCACCTCCTATCCTGCCCGCTGACCCGAAAACCAGCCAGAGCGACTGCGCTCTGCGCTGCCACCGACACATACAAGAAATAACATACAGACAAAAAAGCACAAAGGTACCGCTTATTTCATTAGGAACCACTTCCAGCGGACCTGCGACAGGATAGATAGACAAGAAACGTACACACAGTGTGCTCCCTTCCGGTTCGCCCATGGCGGGGGGGGGGGGGAGGTCATTTGATGATTTCCCATCCGAAAAAAAAAATAATTAATGTCTGCCGGTTAACTGTTCCCCTAGCTAGACGCCTAACACTCAAGACATCTACAGAATAGTCCGGTTAAGCAAATGCCATCCTCATTGGTTGACCTGCGAGAGGTCAACAAAAAAAAACGGATAACAGTCCAATCCACAAATAATAATATCTGTACATCTATATCTTCTGTTTTTTCAGAAAATACGTGACAAACTGGCATTCCTAATTGTTTCAACAAGCAAATTCTATTATTTTGATAACTGATTTTAACGCAAACATTTGTTTTTGAATAATATTTTATTTTTATATTATATTTTTTATTTTTAAATCTATTTTAGTAAACACAGAATCATCGTTCATCAGGGATGTGACGATGATCGGATGAGATGAAGACAATTACAAAAATAAACGTTCTTTCCTTATTCAAACACTCGATTTGGACTTTCCCTGGAGTGGTTTTCATCGTAATCTATTTAATTTGACGAGGGAAACCGTTAGTTCTGCGATGCGGCATCAACGATCGACCATTTTTCTTGTTGGTTCGCTTTTTTACTGAATTCATTGAACTGTTCGATACGCGACTTAGGTCAATATTTCGTTTGTGAAAAACCGTTGAATACTAATTATGTTATAGTTTTTTTTTACGAAAATACAAAATAAATATTAATTGTTTCAGTCGTTTTATTTATTTCTACTAATGTTTTACTTCCCCAGATATCAATAACCAAAGAACCGGTTTCTTTATGTTACAGAAATATAATTAACACAAGGTTATAAGAGTGTGGATCACAATTCATGGAATATCATGGTGGATGAACAATTTCCTTATGTCTGATGCGAGTTAAATTATACTGAGAAATCTAGATTTGCATTGCGGTCGTAGAGTTCGTCAATCTGTCTAACTTTGACTTGAAATTCACCAGGAATTTATGGATGAGCACCTACAAAGCGGATAATAGTGATAGGTTTAATAAAAATAGAACACGCAATCTAAAAAATATAAATAAGCATTTAAACTCCAGGAATATCCAATCATTTGTAATACTCAGAAATGAACGCTATTCATTTTTAGAACGAAATATTATATTTTGTTTCGACGAAACCTTTTCAGAGCCTTTTTGATTGGCCAATGGACTTCGTAGAAGAGCTGGCTGTTTGCGAAGCGTTAGCATACTGTCTGGATGTGACAGTCATGTCCTGGAATCCAGTTTAGAACTGGAAATTTCACGTGGGTTTGCTTACTGAGAATTGTATTTCAATACACTTCCTCGAAAACTGGTATCGCACTACAAACAAACAAAAACCCGACTGCAAATATAATTATTGTCATATTATTCCTAATTAAATTTAAACATATTATGTCGGATATACTAGGATTTATTCCGTTAGGCTCGTACATCATGTGGGCAGGCGATGGAGTTCGTGCTATGAAAACAGACTGGGTGCGATACACTGTTTAAGGCTAGCAAAACCAACGAATTAAGTACTCGAGATTACAACTTAACACAATAACACGGGGCACAATGAATCGGGTACAGTTCCAAGACGTCTCAACTCCGCCGCGATCAGACATTGACTGTCGCCCTCGTCTCGAGCTGAATATAAGGGCTCTGTAGAATACCGCTGTGCAGTGGGTAGACTTGTAAGTAGGTAGCGCGATGTCACCACCGGCGCACTTGCGATTCATTTTTATGTCCTTACTAATGACCGGATCCAACACATATATTTTTTTGTAATCACCTCTTAATTTCCTTTATACATTACCCGATAGGTTTGGTATTTTTTTTTATTAACGTATTACTATTTTGCGCTAAAAATCCGACATTTTGTTTTTTTTTCAAACGCCTATCTAATAGTACTTCGGTTTATAGGACGAATATAACGATCTCTTCACTGTCGAAATCCATCCAGCACCAGCATCCAGCCGTTTGGAAGATACTAGGTAATAAAGAAATTTACAAACAAACATACAACATACGCGCGAAAAACATAACCCTTCCTTGGTAGTCGGGTAAAACAAAAAATACATATTTATGTAATATCTCTGGAATAAATTCCCGTCCTACGCACGCGTGCTTATTGTACAAATACGTGTTTCTGCTATGTTTGTTTTAGGCAACTCTTTTTTGTTACGTTTCCAAATATTTGCGAGGGTTGGTTGCAATTACTAGTCATAATTAGTTATATTTTGTTAAATGCCTCGTTTCCACCCACAGGCATGTCAATCAAGACCGTTGACATAACTTTTGTTTACCCTGAACGGGTGGGCAGATTATATGCCTGTTATGTATTAATGCTCCCACATAACGAATATTTAACAAAGTTATACAGGATGGTAGGGACATCGACGTACAAACGATTATCACGTATTCAGCAGTGCTGCCAATCGCGGGGAAAATCCCCGATTTGCGGGGAATCCAAGTTAGCGCGGGGAGAGCGTGGGGAATGACAAAAATCAGGGAATTTCGGGGAATCAGGCCAATTTTTTCGGTGGGTGTTAAACTATTTCATGTCCCGTATTGCTTACACCTAAAAAATCACGTTTGGACTTAGCAGAAACAGCTCGACATTACTAACATAATTTGAAATGGCAACACCACTCAAATTCCTGCTTAACTGTCATTTGACCATGATTTTGTATTTCTGAATGCATCCATACGGTTTCCTTGAGAGCCGTCCTTGTTCCGCAGGAAATAAGATTATAAGGTATATTATAAAAGTTTTAGTAGTTTACTAAACAAATTTTGTATAAAACAGCGTTTCTGTTCCAAAAATAAAATTTTGGGGACTTTGTGGGGAATGAATTAAAAAGAAGCGGGGAATTTCGGGGAATTGACAACACTGACGCGGGGAATCGAGAATTTTTTATTGGCAGCACTGGTATTCAGTACATCATTCTGAACCCTCAAAGAAATGTTTCAGTAGCAAACAGTAGTCGGTTATTCAAAAAAAAAACTTACACAGCCAAAATGTATGGAACAGCAGATTTTTATTCTAATGTCAAATTTCTATGTAGTTCAGAATTCCAGATGGGAAAACCCAATAGCACTTTGCCCGACACGGGAATCGAGCCCAGGTGGCCTACCAAAAATGTTTGGTCCTGATTAAATAATTTATAATTTATTTACCTACCATGATGTCTTAAAGCAGGAGGATTCCAGTGTGGGAAAGAGATGGCGTGTGATGACCTGTATAGCTCTGTCTCATTCCCACACTGGAATTACTCCTGCTTTAAGCCACAAGGACCTCATGTTATCTTAAATCCCTGAGTGACTCATGAATGGCTTTCATATACATATTTGTCTAAAATCAAACATTGAACATTGCCATAACGTAACCATTGAACAGACAAACCGACGCCGATATTATTTAAACGTTGATTGAATGTTTATTGCCAACAACGAAACAAAAAATAGTTATGGTCAATTAAGAATTCGCCGCGGTCGTAATAATATTCAGATTTTTGTATGTTATTATTTCAATAATTAACTTTATTTTTTTGCCTTCTCTTACAGTTACAATGCTGTTGATGATAATTCATTTATGAGCTAGAGGTCTATCCTGACGTCATTTATTCCAGTGTGGGAAAGAGGCAGAGCTATACAGGTCGTCTAGCGCCATCTCTTTCCCACACTGGAATTACTCCTGCTTTAAGACGCCATAGTAACCCCCCTGGCATTTGGCAAAGAGATACCTAGTCCTATAGTATTGTCTTTGGTATTCGGATACTTGATGGTTTGAATTAACAAAATTCCCGTTCCCTATCACAGGACTGAGTTTATCAAGCTTATTGCGGTAAGATTTGTAATAAATCGTGATTTAAAACCACACCACCACACTTGTTGCAAATAAAAGATAACAAATCTTTTTTTTTAGCAGGTTCATTATTTCGAACCTCCCCCAAAAAATCGTATAGGTGTTGTACTTTTATAGGAAACAGCATTTTTTTTTTAAATTACCGACGAAAAAATTATGCAGGGTGGAACTGACACCAACGCGAAAAAGATTACCAGGTATTCAGTACATCATTCTGCCCCAACATAGAAATTTATCATCGGTTAAAAAAAACAGCTGTTTCCTACAAAAGTGCAACACCTACACGGTCAAAATGCAGTGGCGGATTTACAAGTTTTCAAGGTATAGGCTGTATAGTTTTTGCCGCCCTTGCCTCTACAATTGTCATGTCCTACATTATTTTTACAATCCAACAATTTCGTTGAAATTGTACGTAAAATAATTTTTGGGTATATTACCGGTTACTGGTTGGGGGCGGCGAACTAGCTGTTTTACTCTAGAATATGGAAGATTGCTACTCGGAATGTGCAATGACAAGTGAGAGGGGAACGTCATCGGCAAAATTTGTTGCAGATTTCTATCTGTAAAACATCAGAAAACCATCATGCCAAAATCTTTTTGATTACTATGAGGTAGAAAAAAAAATTCGATCCCCAAATTTGCCGCCCCAAAAATCTGTCGCCCTAGGCTCAAGCCTTCTCAGCCTGCTGGTAAATCCGCCACTGTCAAAATGTATGGAAAAGCTGATTTAAAAAAAAAAATTACCGATGAAAAATTTCCATGTTGAGGAACTCAGAAATCAGAATGATGTACTGAATACCTGGTAATCGGTTGCCCACTGCTTCGCCCGGTTGGAAAATCTGAAATTATCCCATGGTCCACCCGTGTGCGAAATTCGTCATTCAACTCGTATTTATAATAGGTACCTACTTATTACTCAACACTAGGACTTGATGTTATTAATTTGATTTGAACCGTAGAACCAGCGGGGTTTTGTCTTGACATCGCCACATAATACTGTAAAATAACACCTACAGTAATAACCGCGTGTGAACATAATCACAGACACCAGTTGCAAACAATAAGGAACAGTAGGACATGATCACGATATATTTTATCTCACTCACACCTTCACATCCGCCTTAGAGTATCGACACAGAGCGACATGACATAATGCCATGTTCCATTAATAATTCATTGCATAACCAAACGTCTGTCGGCGTCGTCGTAAAACGTATATAGTTGCAACGTTGTAACTATTGTTATTATGAAATATACCTTTTTTATTTAATAGTTGATGAATGGCGGCCGTTGTTGCCATTTATATGAATATCTAATGTAACCTAACCGTTTTTTTCGAGTGAGGAAATCCTTATGGGGGAAATCTTTTTAGTCGGTTCGATTCCGACATAACCCTCCGTCTGGGGGGGCGAGCGGAGGGTTATGTCTTAATCGAACCGACCAAAATTCCATTGTTCCTACTATAGACCGACCGCTTTAATGAGTCCTCGCGAAGGTCAATTTAAATGGAATATTCTAAAGGTTGATCACGTATTGGTTCAATTAGTATCGGTACGTTGATTATGGTTATTTTAAAGCAAATAACCTGTGGGATATTGTTAGAACTTTGTGGAAGCTTAATGTGCCTTTGATGGGGCAAGGCGGAGGACTCATTAAGACGGTCGGTCTGTACTACTATGTGTAGATACTAGTACATTCGCGTGCACCACGACTGGTATCAGGCAGTATCAGCCCGCCATCTCCATCCACCGGGGGGTCGATGGAGGGTGGACGGAGTGATGGGAGCATCACTAGGTGCGGGCTATCTAGCGATCGCACCCTCTCCATGAAGCGCCACCTCGTAGGGCCTGGCTGGTCGGGCGACGGCTCACTCCTATGTTCGTCGCCCAATGTAACCAAACCTAACAGACATTTGTGATGCTGGGCATTTTGTGAGGCAGTTGTCATCAACCGATTGAGCTGTGCACAGCTCAATCGGTTGATGATAACTGTTTTGGTAGCTGTTTTAATAGCTCGTTTAATTTAGGTACATGGTTATCTAAGTGACGCCATTCTAAATTCAATAAGGCGATTCCCAAAGATGGTGGACTACTTATTTTTTATGCACCTCCAAAATACGAAACCAGGTAAAACTAAAATATAAATTAATATTAGAAAAACATTTAAAAAACAAGATTTTATTTAAATACTTCATAAAGAAGAAAATAAACTTTAAATTAAATCAATTTATTACATTACACAATTTACACATTATTAACATTTATACACAAATGTGTATAAATGTTAATAACGTCTCCAGGAAGTGATGTTTCACGGATATTGAAATGAAAATATTATTCATGCATTCATGAATCACGATTGCGAATGTGGTTGGCGCTAAAACCGTGTTTTAGGTAAAATACGAGGGGATATAAAAGCTGTAGGGGTTCAAGCAGCAACAGGAATTGTTCCAATTCTTCGAACTTGCGATATTTATGTATGTCGGATCCGGTCATTTGTACGGACATAAAATTAATCGCAAGCGCGCCAGTGGTGACATCATGCGACCTACTTAAAGTCTACCCACACCACAGCGTGCTTCTACCGAGCCGAGATTTTTTTACAGCTGTTTGATCGCAGCGGAGTTGAGACGTCCTGGAACTGTACCCGATTCATTCTGCCCCGTGTTATTGTGTTAAATTGTAATTTCAAGTAAGTTTAGAAACAGTATATCGCACCCTGTGTATTTTCATTGCACGAAACCCATCTTCTGCCCACATGATGTACGAGCCTAACGGAATAAATCCTGACAATCCGAGATATATGTTTTATAGATAGATATATATTATCTTGAAAATAGCGCTTTTAGCGATAAGACCACCCGTTGTGTCACCATGTGTGAAATGCTTTCTTGTATTACTGTTACCTGCATGGTGTACATAATAAAGAATGTTGTATTCTATTCTATCCACGAAAACAGTTTAATAAGATTTATAAGGAGAATCTAAAAAGAGTTCAAAGTTAAAGTGTTTTGCAGGATTTTTCGAGGAATTTTCTTGTTTACGAAAAGTTTCTTAAACTTCACTACATAGTATAAAACAAAGTCGCTTCCCGCTGTCTGTCTGTCCCTATGTATGCTTAGATCTTTAAAACTTCGCAACGCATTTTAATGCGTAGAGTTATTCGAGAGGAAGCTTTATATGTATATATTGCACACGTGCGAAGCCGGGGCGGGTCGCTAGTTTATTTTAAACTAGCTGTTGCCCGCGACCTTGATCCGCGTGAAATTTAAATGCGCTATCCAACACTAAAAGAATTTTTCTAATCAAACCAGTAGTTCCTGAGATTAGCGCGTGCAAACAAACAAACAAACAAACTCTTCATCTTTATAATATTAGTTTAGATTGCTATTAACGTTCGCATTGAAAGGATACGTACTGGGCGACGAGGCAGGACCTCCCTAGCCATCCTGCTAATCCGCAGCTACAGCTGTACGCTAGTGCCTGTCTACCTACATTTATATAATTAGCCATGCCGTTGGTAGTTACCGTCCGGTTATCGTTATTACTACGAATTGAAATCAAAACAAAAACTTTTAGGAATTGGCATTCAAAGTAAAATACTCGTCCCAACACGTCACCCAGCATAACGACAGACGTCACTGAAATATTGCTGAAAAACTGCAATGGAATGCGAACATCAACATACAACGTACATACTTTTTTAAGTATGGTAATACCATTAATATAGCTACAAAAATTCCTTGCCGGCGCACCAGAATTAATTTTATAGTACCGTCGGATATCGTTTCAGAGAAATGTGAATAATCGACTGCATTTTAAACTTTTTTTCATTTATAGGGTTCCGTAGCCAAATGGCAAAAACGAACCTTTATAATTTCGTCTGTCTTTCCGTATTTTCGGAAGTTTTATTATTATATATTCAGACTACAGGGGACTATAATTGTGTTAGTAACAAAAACACTTGGCTGTATACGTATCTAAATACTAGAAGCGATCTAGGGCGATCGGACCACGCCTACAAGAGCGGGCTATCTGGCCGGCTGGCTATCGCGTGCAGGATGACATTAGGATTGTCACGCATTTCTTGCGCTATACTACGTCAAAGCTGTCAGTGCATGCATTCGTAAACATCGCCAACGCGCTGCAAAAGCATGGCAGTCGTAAAAGCACCCTGAACGCATTATTAAATTGAATGCCCTTTGGGCATCTCTGAATCTCAGAGCCCCCGAGTTCAGCGATGTGCAATATACCTTAAACCTAAATAAAATGCTTAATTTGACTCAAGGATTATCAACAATAAATCGATGAAAATTGCAAATGTAAATGTACTACCGCACTGACGGACGACCACTTTTCACCCTTATGCCCTGAGTTACAAGGCTGACAAGTGGTCGACCGTCAGTGAGTGCGGTTGTACACGGCGGCACATGAAGCTGTACATTTCCAGTATAACTTGGCCACGCTTTATATAGATTTCCTGTACAATGAGAGATCCGCATAAACTGGTTTTTTAGATTGATTAGCCGTCGTGCGGACTAAGTGACAGGAGTATTGTTGAATCCCATGAAACATTAATAAAAAGACGTATGATGTTTATAAGAAACTTTGCTATGAGGTAAGTCAATAGTTTTTTTTACCTGCAATTTTTTTAGCGTGAGCTAATGCACAATATTGTTATGCGACCGCAACTAGAATCCTCGAAAGACTATAAAAAGGCATATAATATAAGCGGTTGTAATCCGACGACGGAACCCTTCACTGTACGTTGTCCAACCGCACTTAATCCTTTTTATTTTTACTTTGAATTTACTTACGACATACCGAGACAGATAATAATAATTAAAAAGCATGCTCGCCTTTTTGTGGAACTTACTTTTATTAATTGTTTTTCGACGTTTTCGTTCGAGTTTTTATGAAATTAATTTAACTTTAATTGCTTTTACTCGGAATCGTATCACGGACACGCGGACGATGTTTTATTAGGAAACAATTTGTGTTCATATTTTGTGAAATAACTTGTTATTGTGATTAGGGTATTTTAGCGGGTCAATAACGTTAACGAGGCGCAGCTCTAGGATTATAGGTGAGTATTTGTGAAAACGGTTTTGAGAAAAAAATAAAATAACGTATTTTTTGTCGAACCTGGCCACGGGCCATAAGTTCCTTGCACTAATAATATTAAAGTGAAAGTGAATTTGTTTCTTTGTTTGCTAGGCATGCACGCTGAATGGCTAACCGGAACTGTATGGAATTTGGCACAGGATAGACCAGGACCTGGGCTTCCTAGTCCATAATGATGATTATTTGTGATCACAGTAGTAAGTTCCCGTGGGATAATTTCCGAAATCCGCGCGTGCGAAAGCGTTTATTTTATATACAGACGCCAGCACATCAAGTTACCACAAACTGTCAAATTTATCCAAATGATTTTAAACCATACAATGTTGACGGTTACGTTCAAAATCGAATGAGAAAACTTTACAGTTTGTGGTACCTTGATGTGCTGGCGACTGTACCTACTCCCGTTATAGATACTTCTGTGACTGATATAATAGTTCCCCTAACAATATGGAGAACGATATTGGATATTAAAGACTGATTAGTTTTTCTTGGAGAGATAACTTCTAAGAATGGAATCCAAAGAAATGGTTATTGATTCTTCGTACAGATATTGGTTTAATGTTAAGTCTTGTCTGTTCATATACAATCTATAATTGTGTAACTAAATGACTACATGGCAGTAGCGAAGGGTCAGTTTTTGTAAGAGGTAAGCCGGAGGACATATCTTTAATGTGATTATATTATTTGTCTATAGAATACTGACTGTGCCATTTTTCAAAGGGAATCCGGGAGGAATCGAGTTGTACGGAATCTTCGCCACTGCTACATGGGTATACCTATAAGTTAATTTAACTCTCTTTTTGTCCGTAGAGAGCAGCGGTGGCCCAGTGGTGGACACCCCGACTTACGAGCAGTAAGTCGCGGGTTCGAACCCAGCCAGGCGCATTACTTTGTGTAAGTTATTTCATCACCGCTGCTCGCAAAACGGTGAAGGAAAACATCGTGAGGAAACCGGCATGTCCTAGAACCAAAAATTCGAAGACATGTGACATCTACCAACCCGCACTGGGCCCGCGTGGTGGATTATAGCCCAATCCCTCTCATAGAGAGGAGGCCTGCGTCCCAGCAGTGGGAACATTAATAGGCTGATTATGCTATGCTTATGCTTGTCCGTATTTGTGACCGTTGCCGTTGTTCTGTTATTGTGCATATTTCATCGTTCACTGTCATTTAGGGAACTACTTCCGGTTGGTTTATGTTTATCGACTTCCTCGTTGACTGCTCGATTGGTCTAGTGTGGGTTCGATTCCCATATCGGGCAAAGTGTTATGTGTTATTTAATTTCCATCAGGAGTTACTGAGTAGTCTGAATTTGTGCCCGGTTGCTGGCAATAAGCTCGGCCCCTATTACATGGCACTAAAATATAAATAGCGAATTGTGTGTGGGTGTATTACCGGTATTAGTTACAACTCTGCTGAACTCTTCGGGAATAACAGGCGTGACGATGTTGCGCAATATCTGCTTAATGATAATAAAAAAACTGACATATAATAAACCAATCTCGTTGTTTTATCTAGCCCTAAATACCTTGTGAACCAGGGGCTGCAGTCTCGACATAGATAGCGACAAAAATCGGTCGTTAAGTCATAACGATGTCAAATTTCTTTAATAGATTTTCAACCTTAAGGTTTTAAAATAAAGTTGAAAATCTATTAAAGAAATTTGACATCGTTATGACTTAACGACCTATTAGAATTCGTGCTAAGTATTGTTGGATACAGGATGGAAGGGACACCGACGTGAAAATGGTTAGGTACCACGTGTTCAGTACATCATTCTAAACCCAACTTATACTGTCACTTACGGCATATCTCAATCTCAATCGAAATTGAGACCTATGACTTGGCAGCTGCCTATCTGAGCTCCACAACCCAGTTACTTCTGGGTAATACGATACCCTTTAGTTAGACTGGTTGTCAGAGTATTGGGCCGCTGACTACCTGTAACGAAAAAGTCAAAGATCTACAAATGAGAGCTGTGAGCAACGGCTTAACGTGATTTCCGAGCCACGGAGGAATCTCGGTTTGTAATGGGTCGCGTCCACGCACCAACCTAGGCAAGCGCAGCAACCCGAGCGTGAGTTATTATTTAGCCACGCACGAGCTCCTGCCTACACTAAAAGCCATCGTATTAATTATTAATTTTAACGAATGCACCTATTAATTTTACATATGATGAAATTCTAGGTAAAACCAGAATGAACATAATATTATAACGCGGATGGAAATAATTTAACTTTCCTACAATTCCATAGAAAATGATACAATACGAATTCGCGGTAAAATGATCATCATTTCGAGATCCAACTGGTTAAATACCAATCTTACGGCGTGGAATTAGGGTTGAAAATCAATTGGATTGCAAAAGATTGATGCAATATTTAATAGGAATGGATATTGTACCTACTATTCTGTAAACGAAGGATTTCTAACGAGTCGTTAGGTAAATAGGTAGGTAGGTAGGTCGTAGTAATGTCATGTCAGACTGTATGTCTGCGAAACGGACGAAGTCAAGATCTAGACAAATATATTTACAATGTCTGCAGTATGACGAGATAATGTCTGCAGTATAACGAGATAATTGCACCAATCCATCATATATCTGATAGATCTCGGAAAGATTTCAATCTGTGCACAAAAAACTGCAAATAATTCGTAGAAGTAACAAAATCATTATGTTATTTACTTACTTACGTTCTTTTTTTAATATATAAGCGTTACTTTGTGTTTACTTTAAATATCTCCATGGACCCTGTACTATTCAATGCATCCATTAGCAGTGTTTTGAGTGCGTTACATTGAGTCTCAAGCTTGGGGTTGATATTATCACTATGTGATAAAACGCCTCAAATAAATAAGACATAAAAATAAAAAATTCTCAAGTTTTCACCTTCACACGTCACACGGACATTTTAGCTACGAAACGGTAATTATGAACCCATTTTCAGCAAGAGGTACAGTAAAACCTGAAAAGGTATGTGCTTCGGTGTTCTACATCTTCTTCCGTCTTTGTGTTTCCGAATCGTTGCGAACGTCGCACCACAGAGAAACCCGCCACGTTTGTTACCATCGCAGTTTGTGAACGCATGACGAGCCGAATCAACTCAGGATGGATGAAATGGCGTCAGATCACTGGAACAACTTGCGACCCACGGATGGGAAAATATACAAGTCCGAGTTAACACCTGTCGTACTGTATGGATCGGAATGCTGAGCTGTGAAGAAGATGGATGAAAAAAGATTGCATGTAGCGTAGATGAGAATGCTGATGTGGATGTGAGGAGTAACAAGAATAAATAACGTAAGGAGTCACCAGTTACAGAAACGTTGAAAGGGAATCGACTGTCTTGGTATGGACTTGTGATGAGGAGGGACGAATCGCATGTGACTAAAAGAGTGATGAATATAATTGTTGATGGATAGAGAGAGAGAGGAAAACTAAGGAGACGATGGATGGATTGTGTGAGGAATGATATGAAAGGAAAAGGAGTAAATGATAGCGTGACGGTTGACAGAGGAGAATGGAAGAAAAAAACGTGTTGCGCCGACCCCAAGTGACATGGGATAAGGGTAGGAAGATGTGTAATAGTGTACCCATCAAGTTTGTATAACGCTTTCTGTTGGATTAGGTATCTACTTTGGTTGCACTTCGCTTACTGTTACTCAAAAATATTTCTTTCTTATTGAGAGTTTCTCTCATTTTCTAACCACATCATCATCATCATTTCAGCCGAAAGACGTCCAGTGCTGGACATAGGCCTCCCCCGAGTGTCGCCACGTTGACAGGCATTGCATTGTTTCTAACCACGGTGACACAAAATAAGTAAGTTGGTAATTGAGTGGTATTCGTGACAGCTTCATCATCTCGTGATAGTATTTCCAAAAAAAAAATATAGACTGCATCGTTAATCTTGAGGTCCGCAAGCGCGACTGCTGAGCATTTGGTCCTGGAGTCCTGGGTTCACCTTGACCGGTCCCGCGACTCGCATCCAGCGGATCCCCGCAACCTTCACCAGGTCATCGAATTTGCGTCCGGTTGATGGCAATAGGCTCGCCCCCTATTACATGGGACTTAAACGTAACTGGTGAAATGTGGGTGCACTATTAGTTACGCCTCTGGCTAAACCTTCGGGGATTACAGGCGTGATGTTATGTAAATGTAGATTGCCGAAGCTCATACTTTTTCTGGGAGATCTGTAGCTTCTCAGAATAAAACCCTTCTTTTCTTCTAGTTGGAAAGAATTCTCGCGTTGCACAAAGCTGGAGTCTAGGCTCAAAAGAGCTTGTGAGAAAGTTTGAACACTGTAATATAAAGTTACAAGTCTTGTTTAACTTGACTTAATAAAATAAAAAATAATAATCTTTATTTTTTGAGGTGTTAAAGGTAAATGGGTCATACATACATTAATCTCATACATACATTATCTTTTCATACTCGAAATATTTTAAGAGTAACTTCTATAAGTCGTAAAGTCACCATAGCAACGAAAAAAAAAATTATCTGTGTGTTTTTTTTTACAAAATTATTATAATTCTAAAATTTTTTTGCGACTTTTTGTATAAAACCTTTACTCCCATATTCTAACAATGACAGTAGGTAAATACGACGTAGTAAACTACCGTAATGGATGTTTAAAAATAAGGAGCCAGTATTTATTTTGTGGGTCAAGTAATTTTAAATTATTTATTTTTTATAAAAAAAATATACTCAGTTAAAAAAAAAATCCCTTGAAATGGCTTTGTTATAGCCGTTAGATGATTCCCTGAAAATATTTCGTGTATGAATAGTTAGACCCTATATATTCCATTTACTAGAATTCAGCATGAAAATATTGTTGTAACGATTACAATTTAGATAAGCAAGAGTTAGGACATTACTTATGATTCAAATCGTCGTCACAAGTCAGGGGAAAGCCGTGGTAGTTGATCCAGTGATATCGGTTTCGACTCAACGAGTTCTGAGTGGGAACTCGTGGTCCTGGGTTCGATTTCGAGGTCGGGCAAAGTGTTGTTAGGTTTCTCCATCAGGAATTTCTGAGTAGCAGCCACGGAGCCTGGATCTGTGCCCGGTTGATGGCAATAGGCTCGCCCCCTATTACATAGAACTTAAACATAACTGGCGAATGGCTACTACTGTTAGAATCGACAGGATTAATTAATGAAAGTCCATGAACATAAAGCATTATAATTATTATGTATCGTATTTCGTTCTACACTTCAACTAAACAGTTTAGTATATAGGTACCTACTTGCTTAATGGTTTTCCAATTAACACTTGGATATCGAAAATTGATGTGCTTACTGCTTGAATTGAAATTACTCAGTAACATGATTTGATTTTGTTCAATAAAATATTAATATGGTTAATGGTACTGTGGTTTTCAATACCTACCTAGGTTTTAATTATGTGTGTTTGACATAGGCCATAACTATGTACTCTTATGATATCATCTGTTAAAATAATTAAAGATACGCTCTTTTCTATCAGGGTAGAGAGAAAGTACGAACGGTTTCTGCTACATCATCATCATTCTCAAAGTGGAACTAATAAGAATGATGTTGATTAACTTTAGTTTCAGTTGTTCCACTAAGAAGAACCATGGAACTACTAAGAAAAAATAATCTCACTAGTTCCATGGAACAACTACGGTGGAACTAGTGAGTCGAGTTCGATTAAGTTTTGTTCCATTATCAAAGTCCATGGAACCACTGAGAAAAAATAATCTCACTAGTTCCATGGAACTAATTGCTGGTGGAACTAGTGAGAATGATCCAAACCTTTAATTTACTCATTTGGGGGGCGCAGCATGTCTCCATAATTCTCTATTACATCTCATCAGTCACCGAGAAAGACCGAAAACGTTCATTGAGCGAAAAAACGATCGCAACGCGTTCTGGCAAACTCAAAACGACCGAACCGGCTATTTCGAAATTATAACTGATTTTCATCCCCATTTAGTTAGGTAAACTTGAACTGACATAAAGTAAAGGTAAAGTCTGAAGTATTACTTCATAGTTATAAAGGAAAAATGCTAAGCCGATTTTAATAACGTCGACTGTACAAGCTGACAGACTTTAATACATTACAAAAAGTAAACAACGTCACGAACTTCACGTGAATAAATTGAAACGTCAGCTGCAGTTGCAGCCCAAGAGGAAATATCCTACAGAGACCGAAGTTAAAATGCCTAAAATGCTCGTTTTGGTAAAGACATAACATCTAACCATTGTATTGTTCAGGACATGCAAAATTAAATGAATTCTAACTCTGTAATTTTTTATACAGCATTCCAGGCAGTATCCACATTTTTAATGATTGACAAAAGAAAACAACATGCTTGAAATAGCTTTTGTTTAGAAGTTTAGAAAATTCATGGTAACTATTTTACAGATTTTGAGGTTCTTTCATGAGATTCTTTTATCTCCCACTGTGCAGGTGCTCTGCACGGTACGATAGAAATGACAGAACGGCGTCACGCGGCTAACAGCTGATAGGTCACAGGCGCGCATGCGCGAATTTCACACGGCTGTTGTGTTATTGGGATAAAAGTGAACGAGTAGTTATAAAAAAAATAATATCTTTGGAAAAGTTGTTTGTTATCATGAGTATAATCACGTGTTTAAGTATCAGTCACTAATTACCCTATACATGGCTCTCGTGAATAATCTAACTTTACTGAAAGAAATTTCGGAATTAGACCAACAGTTCCGAATATTACCCCCTACGTTCAAACTTACAAACTACTCCTTCATAATATTAGCAGACATGGAAAACGTGCATTAGCCTCTGTACGATGTTATACTCCATACTAATGCGGTCGTGGGCGGAGAACTGCGGTCTCTTTTCGGACGATTTTGCAAGCTAGCGCCATCGGCCTTTTTTTTTTTTTTTTTTGGATGTGAAATCATCAAATGACCCCCCCCACTCTGGGCGGAGCGAAAGGGAGTGTCAGACTTGTACTGACTAAAACCCATCCATGTTCCTTCTTTGCCCTTTGTGTTCCAGGGCTACGGTGTCTCTTTCGAACAGTCCCGCAGCTCTGGCAATCATCGGCCCATGCGGACCCCTACTCGGTTGCTGACATCTCTTTGAGGCGCGCGTGGAACACGAACGCGCCGTCGACACGGCCTGTCGTCATAAGACGGCCGGACGGCGAGCTAGCCCATAACTCGCCGTCCACAGGCCCGCGCCTACGGTGGCCGGGAGCCACCACGTGACCCCCGACGCCCAGGGCGTCTCCCGCGGCGGCTGGGACGTGAGGTTCTTTCCCTCTCACGTCCCGCCACCTCCTTCACTAGCATGACTGCTTCACAGAAGGTGGTGACGGCTTCCCATTCCCTCTCGCTCCGGACCATGGCTTGAACCAGAGACGGACGCGAGAGATCGCCGCCGCCAATCGCCGCTACAAGGACACGGCGGTGCTCCGCCCAAGCGGGGCAGACCTCTACGGTGTGCTCCACCGTGTCCTCCGGACGATCCTCGCAGTGGAAACACCCGGGCGTTTCCTCCCGCCCGATTCGGTGCAGGAACCTCCCGAAACAACCGTGTCCGGTGAGGATCTGCGTCAGGCGGTAGGTGAGGGCGCCGTGGCGCCTCTCTAGCCACTCCTCAAAGAGGGGACTTATCGCCACTATGGTAGCGTGCCCTGCACGGGGTTGCAACAGTCGCTCTCTCCATGTCGCCATGAGATCACGCCGGAGGTCTGTCCGCTGAGCGGCAATTTGCCGCGGCAGCGGAGTTTCCCCCCGACGTAGTGCCTCCGCGCGCCATTCATGCAGGCGCGCGAGGACTATCGCCTCCAGATCCCATGGCGGCAATCCGGCAAGGAGGCTAGCCGCCTCGCCGGAGATCGTGCGGTACCCCCGGATTAGCCTTATGGCTATCACCTTTTGGGGCGCGTTCAGGTAGTGGGCGGCTTGCCGCCTCAAAGAACGCGCCCACACCGGGGCCCCGTAAAGGGCCATGGACCGCACGACCCCCGCGTATAGCCTCCGGCAGGAGGCGTTTGGACCCCTCAGGTTGGGCAAGAGCCGCTTGAAGGCAGCCCCTGTCCGTTCCAGTTTGGGAGCCAAACATCGGAAGTGCTCCACGAAGTTCCACCGGCTGTCGAGGACGAGTCCTAGGTACTTCAACGTCGACCCGACGCCGATGGAAACCCCTCCTGCCGTCAGTAGGGATCCCGACGGTGGCGCATTCCGAGGCCCATGAAAACACATGGCCTCGGACTTGTGCAATGCCACCTCGAGACCCAATTGCCGGATCCTCTCCACGACTATCGCAACCCCGCGTGTCATGTTTTCGGCCGCCGCCTCGTGCGACCTCCCTTGTGCCAGTACCAGCGTGTCGTCAGCGTAGCAAACTACGCTGACGCCGGTAGGGAGGTCGGCGCGCAGCACCCAGTCGTAACCGATGTTCCACAGGGCCGGTCCCAGAACCGATCCCTGTGGAACACCGCACGACATCTCTCGCCGGTTCCATTCTCCGCTCCGACCGGGGTAGATGACGGCCCTATCCGTCAAGTAGTCCCCGACTACACGACGAAGGTAGGTTGGCACCCGGTGATACCGGAGTGCCTCCCCAATGCAGCTCCAGGGCATGGAGTTGAAGGCGTTGGCGATGTCAAGAGACACCGCCAAGACGACCCCACCCCGGGACACCGCGTCCCCCGTCGTGAGGGCTCTCACGCGCATGATGGCGTCCACCGTGGAGCGCCCCTTGCGGAAACCAAACTGGTGTTCCGCAAGATCCGGCCCCATCCCCGCAAGGTGCCCGGCGAGGCGGTTGGCAATGACTCTTTCGAAGAGCTTGCCCACCTCGTCGAGCAACACGATGGGCCGGTATGCGGACGGAGAGTCCGCAGGGCGCCCTGGTTTCCGGATGAGGACCAGCTTTCCCGTCTTCCAACGAAGCGGAAACTGGCCTCTCTCCAAGCATGCGCTTAGGAGCCCTTCCAGTCGGGGCCCGAGAGCCTCAGAGGCCAGGACCCAGGCTTTGCCAGGCAAGCCATCGGGTCCCGGGGCGGTGTCTCTGGTTTTCAGCCTGCGTACCGCCACTCTCAGGTCTACCCCAGTCACCTCCGGAACGTCGTCATCGTCATCGGTGTGGTCCGCTTCCGGCACCGCACGCGGCGGCGGAGCTATAGGCGGGGGAGGATGCTCCCCTCGCGAAGGGAACAGAGCGCTCACCACGTCCTCCACGAGCTCAGGCCGGAGACTCTGCGTTAGCGGGGGGGCCCGGGTGCGGAGTTTGTCCCGCACCATCTTGTAAGGGCGCCCCCACGGATCTCCGTTCAGAGACTCCAGCATCTCCTCGCGGGCCAAATTCTTGGCCCGCCGGACAGCCTCTTGGAGGGCGGTCTTCGCCGCTCTGTACCCCTCGTACAGCTCCGCCTCAATGGCTGCCGCATCCGGAGGGCGGATGCGGAGCCTGCGATGCCTGGCGTACAGGCGCCGCGCGGCAACGCACGCCTTGCGCAGAGACGTCAGCTCTCGCGACCACCAGTACACCTGACGCCGGGCGCTTCCTGGCCGAACTCGGGGCATTGCCACGTCGCAGATCTCGGACATGGCCTCCTGGAACCAACCCGCCTCGTTGTTGATGTCAGCAGGCCTGACTGGTGATGACACCCAGGCCTGCACGATCGAGGCTTCCAGGAGGAGCTCCCGGTCCAGCTGCTTCAGCGCCCATCGCGGACCACTCGGGGCCTGTAGGACCGGCACGCTTGAGGACTGGGTGGAGACGTCGAACCGGATGTACCGGTGGTCGGAATAGGTCTCCACCCCCTCCATGACGCGCCAGTCAACGACACGCGGCGACAGAGCGGGGCTGGCGAACGAGATGTCCACTACCGACTCGCCCCGCATCCGCACGCACGTGGGGACAGAACCCCGATTTAGGACGACCAGGCCTGTCTCCAGAGCCCAGTCCTCCACCATTCTACCCCGCACGTCCGTGTAACGAGAACCCCAAGCCAAGTTCTTGGCATTGAAGTCCCCGAGCACAAGCACGGGGAGGGAATAGCGCCATCGGCCTTACGCTTGCAAAGTGCAAGTAAAGTTGCTTTCAAAGTGTTCAAACTACATGTTTTGGTTGTGCCTGTATATTGTATTATGTTTAATATCACTTTTGACTGTGTACTTGTAGGTATTATTTATCAGAGATGCCACGAATATTCGGCTATAATTATTCGGTATTCGACATATTATATTTACAATGTAAGTTCTAATCGAATCTCTCACACTCACCCTCTGAGTTAAGGTAATCAAATAATGTGTATTACATATTGACACGATCTTCTCGCAAATTAAATACGCCCGTGGCGCAGGTGTGTCTCTGAGAAGGTACTGTGTGTAGCTCGCAAAAATGTACCAACACATATTTAAGTTAGTTGTAATATTTGAGTGAAAGATTACGGGGGTAACCATGTCCCAGCAGTGGGAGAGTAAAGTTTAAAAAAAATCGGCATGATCACTGATCGCTCAAAATACAGAAACACAAACAGAACTCAAATCATCATCAGCCTAGCCTTTTCCCAACTATGTTGGGGTCGGCTTCCAGTCTAACCGGATGCAGCTGAATACCAGTATTTTACATGGAGCGACTGCCTATCTGACCTCCACAACCCAGTTATTACTGGGTAATACGATACCCCTTGGTAAGACTGGTTGTCAGACTTTTTGGGCCACTGACTATCTAACGACTGTCAAAGATTCACAAATGACAGCCGGTGCCAACGGCTTAACGTGCTTTCCGAGGCACGGAGGAAACTCGGTATGTAATGGGTGGTCACCCATCCACAGACCAACCTAGGCAAGCACGGCTTAACCTAAAGATCGATCCGAGCGGCTGTTATTATTTAGCCACGAGCTCCTCACAAACAGAACTCAAAACTAAAGTGAATTATTACGCTAAAGCAGTTCGACGAAACGGTATGGGAAAGTTCTGAATGATGTACTGAATACGTAGTAACCGTTTTAGCGTCGGTGTACCTTCACCGTGTACAACATAGATGTTAATTCTACCTTCGTATTTAAGTGGACTTTATTAATAAAATAAAAAAACCTATACTCAGAATAATAAAACAAGTTCCCGAATGAGATTTTTCACACTTAGGTAAGCTTTTGAGCGTAAAAACATAAAGATAATTTAAGTTACTAATATACCTGTCTCATATTTTTGGTCCGGTTTACAATATGAATGGAATTAATGGCTAAATGTAGGAAGGTAAAGTCTAGTTTATACTGCGAGATAGCTAAACTGAAAAAAAATTCTAAATGTCGTTCCATTTCCGTGCTCAAAACTCCTGAATAACAAGAAAAGGGTTTTAAACTTTCATGTTCACTAAAATTATTATAACTAGTCATAATAAGAAAAGGGTTTGTGCTATAAGCATTTGTACTTAATATAATTTTAATGTGTTTTGAGCACGAATCACTAAAAACAACATGCAGGATAAAAATAAAGCATCGAACGTACATACACTTCATCATCTATCCAACCTTTTCCCAATTATGATGGGGTCGGCTTGTCGGATGCAGCTGAATACCAGTATTTTACATGGAGCGACTGCCTATCTCACCTCCACAACCCAGTTAGTACTGGGTATTGGTGGATACCCCTTGGTAAGTCTGGTGGTCAGACTTTCGGGCCACACATCTATAACGACTGTCAAAAATTTACGATTGACAGCCGGGACCAACGGCTTAACGTGCTAACCGAGGCACGGAGGAAACTGGCTATGTAATGGGTGGTCACCCATCCTACCTAGGCAAGCGCGGCTTAACCCGAAGATTGATCCGAGCGGCTGTTATTTTTTAGCCACGAGCTCCTCATTAGAATTTTTATGATGTAGGTGCCTACGGCCTGAAAAAAAAAAAATGGAATGATAGACATCAGCTAAGTTCACGCACTGATTCAGATTTTCAGCAGACTAACATTACGTGTTTGAAATAAATAGCAAATTGCTTCTAAAAATTACGAGAACTCGGTACTGGGTCTTGTAAGATTTAGAAGCAATTTATTCGAGAGGCAACACCATTGATATATTAAATATGTCGGATATGTCACGATTTATTCCGTTAGGCTCGTACATCATGTGGGCAAAAGATTGGTTTCGTGCAATAAAAATACACAGGGTGCGATACACTGTTTCTAAACTTACTTGAAATTACAATAACACGGGGCAGAATGAATCGGGTACAGTTCCAGGACGTCCCAACTCCGCTGCGATCAAACTGCTGTAAAAATCTCGGCTCTGTAGAAGCACGCTGTGGTGTGGGTTACTTATGTACGTTACTTGACATTACAATTTAAAACAATAACACAGGGCACGATGAATCCGGTACAGGTCCAAGACGTCTCAACTCCTCCGCGATCAGACATTGACTGTCCTCCTCGCCTCGAGCTGTAAACATCAGAGCTCTGTAGAGGCCACGCTGTGGTGTGGATAGACTTGTAAGTAGGTCGCGTGACGTCACCACCAGCGCACTTGCGATTCATTTTATGTCCGTATAATCCGTACTAATGACCGGATCCGACAAATATGTCAATGGGCAACACTAATATAATTTTGTAAACACGAGTAGGTTATACACATACCATGAGAACTGGAGCCGTTAGTTCGTGTCATCTCAACACGCCTTAACGACGCGATATCAACATCCACATCATAATTTAGAAGAATTCTAGAGAAACGAGAACAGCGATCTTATCGCCCCGACATTCATAAAGTTTAGTGAATGGTTGGGCTAAGGAATTACATCATACAACCAACGACTGCTACGAAGGTTGAATACATTTGCTAGTAAGCTTGTAACACATTAATACCTCGCTTACTCTAACACTAGGCGACGTAGTGTGTCATACCTATAACTTAAATGTAAATAAACCAGTAAGAGTCTTTGAAAATAGACCAGGTGGCCTACCATGACGTCTTAAAGCAGGAGTAATTCCAGTGTCGGAAAGAGATGGCGCTAGTCGACCTGTACAACTCTGTCTCTTTCCCACACTGGAATAACACCCGACGTCATAGTAACCCCCCTAAACATACTGAGAAACCAATTTTATTCAAAAGAAACTTTATAACGATCCCGACTTAGCGAGTGCCTACCAGGAAAACATGTTACAAAGTTGCGTGGTTGTTGGAAATACTGACTCGCCACCGCCCGTATACAAGCCATGTGTTTTGAGAATACAGGGTGTAAACGGACCCTTTACGAAGCCGTCAACCAAGCATTATGCACATCAAACTAAGTAACTTTACGCAAAAAATATTGCTGGGAATCGACTTTTTTTTTGGGGTCAAAAATCACATTTTACGGTATGACTCAATGTAACGTACTCAAAACATCGTGATAATGGATTGAATATTACGAGTGTCGTGTTTAAAGTAAAAATCTTAGCATGTATTTAAAAAAAACTTGTCAAAAAGTTGGAACTTTGACCCCCAATATCTCCGTAACTAGAAGGAAATCATTTTTTTATCATACCTTCCCAGGTATGGCCTAATACAAAAAAATAATCGCAATGACGGGGAGAAGAAGTACCTTTTGGCTTCGTTAAGGGTCTTTTTACACCCTTTATGATTTTATACAAACTTACACGAGGTACCTAGGTATCCACACACACAGCCACAGACGCCATTTCCGTTCCAACAAAGTAGCCAGGCCCCGCGATCCTTGGTGGTTCCAGCCAATGGTCGTAGCTACTAGCTGGGAGACGTCAAGAAAACTTAACTTATCCCAGGCGGGGTGCTAGAAATTACAAACACTATAGGGGCCTAAATTGGCCAAGGTGTCCAATAATAACGAACCTGTTGAAACCAAATCAGTGCACCAGATAGCATGATAAACATATATGTATTCTAAAGTAAAAGCTTACGACAGTGGCAGATTTATGTCAAAAGAGTGAGTAACAAGATTATAGACGAATTTTTTTTTTTTTAAATTAAGCTTTAAAATGAAGGTGTCACGTCGGTTTTTTGTCTTCTTATCAAACCCTTTTAAATGGGGTATCATCGACCCGTCCCAAATACAAGTCAGTGTGGAGCCTCCTCTACAGGATATGCCCCACCTCCTTTCTTACCCATCTTGCATAACCACCTGCACCTTAAACGATTTAAACGAAGCCAACGACAGAGCTGTGCAGGTGGCAATATACTTCGGGTATTATTTGATTCTATCGACACGCAAAGAAGAAGAAACCCTTTTAAATTTTTAATTGATGCCCATATCATGGGGGTGAATTAAAAATAACTAGTCCGCCATCTTTGGGAGCCCGCCATATTGATTTAGAATGACATCAGTTAGCTAACTATGCATTGTCATTTAAATTAAACGTGTATGCAAAATTTTAGCTTAATCGGTTGGGGATAACTGTTTTAAAATGCAGTTGCAAGATTTGACCTAAAAAAAAGCTAAAAGTTAAACAAAAGCTTGTAAACACAAACCATAGTTTTTGGGACTTCAAGTCTCAAACTTATACCTTAGCAATATACACGAAACGAAGAAGTTTAATTAAAATCATACAATAACAGACTCAAACACCACGTGTTTTAAAGAGCTTTTTCTTTCTTTACCTGATCTTACCAAAGTCCGCTTAACAAAATATAAATCAGACTTTAGTACGAAAACGGAAAACGGAATATTGCAATCACGCAATATTCCGTTTTGAATTTCCAAAGTCATCGGAATTTTATCCAGACTATTAAATCAGTAATGTAAGTACCTACGAGCTTATCAATCGGCATTGCTAAAAGTATTCTCATTCCTTTCCGCTAGAATTAAGAGAGAACAGAGCCTGCGAGGAATTTGATAAATAGGTATTTGAAAAAACTATTGCCGTCGCGCTGCGGCAAGCCTGCCCCAGTAAAGTTCGATAAGGACAGCTGCAACTCAGACCGATTTTATTACAAAAATTTTGGTGAGATCGACATTTCGTATTCCCCGTTTTTCTCCTCGAAAACTGAGCCGATTAAATTATTTTTGACATTAAAATTTTAAGAAAGTGTATGTCTAGGTTCCCATTAATTTCTTTTGTGTTAAAAACTTTTCGAAATTGTCTGGTAGTCTTCTAATCACGGCCGTAAAAATGGGCCTTTCTTTGTAATTTTTGGAGGGTCATATTTTCATAGTCATACTTTATTAGTTGCAGAAAATAAGGAAATGACAGGGAAATGTCTACTGTAGACCTTGATTCTATGAAAAAAAATAATGATTACTTTAGCTCGAGGCATTATTCAGGAAGTAAAAAGGGGAATACATTTGTATGGAGAGTTCCCTCTTAATGATCGGATTCGAAAGCTATAAAGTCAAAGCAAAGGAATAAAAGATCGAAGATCGACTTCTTTTTCTTTTCTACAAGCCAGCATCTTTAGAATACAAATAAATAAAATTGTAAATCGTTGTGTTGTCTGTTTGTAATTTCAAAATAACAGCTTCTTTTTGAATGTCTCTGAAAGTATACACGGTGAAGGGACAGCCCTCCATATACTGATGGGGTTTTTCGGGCAGATAGCTAATGTTATAAGGAGTAACTAAGACTACTCTTATTTTGACGGCGCGTTCGTGTTCCACGCGCGCCTCAAAGAGATGTCAGCAACGATGAAGGGGTCCGCAAGGGCCGATGCCTGACAGGGCTGCGGGACTGTTCGAAAGAAATACCACAGCCCTGCAACACAAAGGGCACAGAAGACCTACATTTTTCATCGAATGATGGACTGAATACATGGTAATCGTTTTCGCGTCCACCACGTATAGAGCTCTCATGAAAAAGCATTTTAAGAGGTCTTTGAAATGAAGTTTATGAAGCGTCCGTAGACTAATATTTGTGAACGAATGAATAACCTCGATATTTTTTAAAGTTTATTTTTCGGTACCTTATGTATCCACTGGGAGGTAAGTTTAATAAGTAACGTTTAATGTTATGTAATCATTTTTTAAATACTATATTGAATAGTTTTTATAACCAATGAGCCCTTTAAGTAAATGAACCGATCTTGAATCTGGAACATTTATAATTATTAAAGCTTTAATTATCTAACTCAAAAACCTTTGTAGCTTAGCATCATGAATTCAGAATTTCCCATCTTTTTATATCTAGTCACGGCGTAATATCCTTTGGTAGAACATTCTCCGTCCTTTGTGAGCATCGAAATGCGATCTATCTGTGTCCATAGCTCGAACGCGCACAAATTGCTCGTTCAGTTTACTACGTTCGGTGATTCTCAATAACGACCCGTTGCCATGGTTACCGGGTAGAGAGTATCTGTTATAGGTGTTTGTTGTATTTGGGATATGGTACAGCCGGACGGCAAAATTGAATATGTTACGTTCTGGAGAAAAATGATCGGTTTAGCTCGAGTAGTGCCAAAACGACATGATTCAGAAATGCCGAACGGCACGAACCGAATGAAAGCCAAATAATCGCTTCTAGTCGTCTTTGTTCAGCAAATAATTATGTGTTATAATTTAACTTTACTTTACATACCTCCACGACCCCCCTAATATTCAATGTATCCATAAGCACAATGTTTTGAGTGCATTACATTGAGTCCTACCGTAAAACGTGATTTTTCACCCCAAAAATAAAAGTAGCTTCCCAGCATTTTTGAGAACAGTTACTCAGTTTGATGTACAGAATGCTTGGTTAACGGCTTCGTGATGTGTCCGTTTACACCCTGTATAGTGGAATCTAATGTGCCAAACCGAATAA
The DNA here is from genome assembly GCA_963576755.1 of Noctua janthina. NCBI lineage: Eukaryota > Metazoa > Arthropoda > Insecta > Lepidoptera > Noctuidae > Noctua > Noctua janthina. The sequence goes on along the minus strand of OY755055.1, from coordinate 5,121,436 downwards.
AATCAAAATATTTTATTTCACATAAACCTACAAAAGATGAAGATGAAGAAACCGTCAACCCGAACTGTGCGCCTGCACGGTTCGGTTTGACGTCTTACACACGCACGGTTGGGTTCTTATGGAGAAGAACCGGCAAGAAACTCCATGGTTACTCTTTAAAATTATTTGGTTACAGTGTAAACTTGTGTAAGTATGAGAGGACAGCGTAGGACTGACAAGAAGTAAGTAGAACCCCTTACTTTTTACCCGATAAAATATCAGAAGTCGGTGACTTTTGTTTCATTTAATTCAGTTTTTTTTGTCACTTTTTCACTTTCCTGTGTTTTTGAAGTCGGTGTATTTTTTGTAAAAAAGATTTTTTTTTATAATTGCTTTCAGGATTGTTTGCGAATCGTCTGTGACTAACCAATTAAAAATTTAATTTCTTGAGAATGGGCCAGCGACTTATTAAACTAAAGAACGTCGTTTGAACAGAATTTAGATTTTCAATGGAATTAGAAACAAAGGACAAAATATCTGCTTCAAATGGAAAATTTTGTTAATGACAGACACTGAATTATTTGATCAGTAACGTCTCCATCGTCCCATCATTTTCCTGGTTCCTATTGATTGGACTGTTTATTAAATCTTAAGGAAAACAATGTGTTGTGAATAAATAAGGAAATATTTTTCTTCCCTGACGACATCTGATTCAGGAAGTACCTTTAGTATTGTATGACACATTAATTACGACATTCATACATACATAAACACAATAACAAAACACCCAACTTAACAATGCCTAGCCTCTTGTTTTTTGCTGTTCTTTGGTGCCATAGGTATTGGAGCTAATTTTCTTAAATTATTTTGGGCCCAGTAGGTATGGCCGTTTGAATGAGTTGGTGGCTGTGACTTTGTGCAGTGACTTTTATTATTTCCTCAATAGTAAGGTTGGTGCACCTAATAGCCGTTTCTTTAAACATATAACATAACATCACGCCTGTAATTCCTGAAGGGTTAGGCGGAGGTGTACCTTATATTACACCCACATTTCGCCAGTTATGTTTATGTCCCATGCAAAAGGGGGCGAGCCTATTGTCATCAACCGGGCACAAATCCGGCTGCTACTGAGAAATTCCTAGTGGAAAAACCCAATAATACTTTGCCTGACCTGGGAATCTAACCCAGGACCTCATGCTCAACAGTCGCGCTTACGACCACTAGAGTAACGAAGCAGGCAATACTTAAATTAACGCCTTAATAACATTATACTGTTGGATTTTCAACACTCAGCAGCTCACTATTTTACGTCCGTCACATCACCATCTTAGGTCCAGTTGAAAACTAGCGTCGGGCACTGGCAGTTTGCTGAATTGGGCCTATTTGGCGCAGCTGTGAATACAGAATATTCTATCTCTTTTCTTTCTGTTTAATTTTTTTTTTTTTTAGCGCTTTTGGCCTGTGCTAAATACGTTTTATTTCTTTCTTACTGTCCTGTTCCTTCATAGAACAGAAAAAACAATGCTCCTTGTGCAACTCCACCTGCACTTGAAGGATCTGTCCGAGGTCACTACTAACGCTCTCCAGGTAGCAGAGTCCTGGTCGAAGGTTATTTTTTATAGATATCTTCGACATGACGAAGAAAAAGTATCTTGTCTGTTGTTTACAAAACTTACGTCACAATACGCATATGACATTCAAAAGAAACAATATTGTAATGCGAAATATCCATGATTCAACATTATGATATTATTATGTAGCGAGGTTTTGCATTCAAAGCAGTTCAAGGAATAAACAGTATTTATTATGTAATTACTACTAAATACTAACCATTCGAGATAGTTCGGAAAATTGCTAATTGATGTTCGGTACCTAATGCTGCTAATGTCTGTTATAATGTATTGTACTAGAAATTAAATTCATTCTCTGAAATCAGAATTTAGCGGACACGTTTTGTTTTTGATCAGTGTTTCGAGTTTGTTTTCGAGAATTAAACTTTCACTAAGTTTGTAAACCCATTTCAGGCCAGAATACAAGTATTTCGAAAATTCGTATCAGTTTCAGACTGCTTTGTTTTATCATAAAACCAATTTTAACGGCTTCATTGTGCATATTTTAAAATTTCGTCCGTTATTGTGTAAAAAAAATAACGTTCTAAATTCAAAACGAGACGTAACTGTCATAGCTACCTTGGTATTTTGTGTCTATTTCCACGTTCTAAGTATGTTTATGTGTATGTTTCGACTTTTCGTAACCTTTATAATGCTATTTTAATACAGGCCTAAATGCTTAATATATTTGTGTTTATTTGTTAACGTTGCATAAAGATTAACGTATGCTTACTTATACAATACACAATACATTTTTATATTTTAATTGGTGTTTTTTATTAACTTCAAGCAACGTTTATATAAAATTTACCTAGGGGGTTAAGTAATCAGTCTAGCATCGCATTGCAGCTTTTAAAGTTTTCCCACTTCGGAGAAGATTGCTCGAGGGAAATGTTGAACTTAAGCCCGACTTAAGATGAAGCCATTTTGTTTTACTTTAGGAAAAGTTGATCGCACCGAGGCAAAACTTTGAACATGATCATTAGAATACACATATATGTTACCGGAAACGTATGAAAGCTAGGAATTGTACACAATTCCTAGGAAAAAAAAAAAAAGAAAAAAAAACAGTTCCGAGCCTACAGGGAGTCCGTAGCTGTCAATGTTAAAAGTTTCAACGGCGTACTTACAATTAATTCCATGACATGTACAAATTCCTGCCTTCCTCCTACATAGGTACTCCGGTGAGAATTTTGATTCATCATCGCCATAATTATTTTCAGTGATGACGTTTGGATTCATTTAATTGGAGTCATTGCAGTGTTGCTATATTTTACGTTTTATCCTATATTTTACTTCCATGTATGCTAATACTGCAAAGAGGTGTTTGTTTATATGTAGGGGGTAATCTTCGAAACTACTGATCCGATTTCGAAAATTCTTTTACTAACGGGAAGCTACATTATCCCTGAGTATCATAGGCTACATTTAAAACGTCCTGTGAATATAGGAAGCGAAGCCGCGAACAAAAGCTAGTGTTACATATATCAGTAGACATTTCAGTTTTCAACTTTCTATTCTTTTTGTTTTATTACTTCGAACACATTCCGTGTTTTCTTTAAGTCTGCTTTTTTCCATCATCTTGCACTAAACGTACCTACGCTTAGGTACTTAAGTAGTTAACTGAAAATGTCCACCACCCGACTGTGTATTATTTCTTGTCTCCCCCAAGCATGGACGTTGACGCTCGTTCATTCCCAATCATATCTACCTACTTATATATTTTCCCATTCAAGTATACACGTATTTTTAAACCAAAGTATACCTAAGTATGAAGGTAGCTCGAGCAATGTTAGTACCAACTGATCCCCACAATTCGCTCCAGCCAATTGAGGAAATTGGTAATCATGGCTCGTTGGAGATCGGTCGCGGTACCTATAGATTCAAGAGGGCATTATCTACTTGACTATCAATTGTGGACGAGATAGTACTTACGATACAATCAGGAGCTACCGCTAAAACCACTTAGGTACTTATTTACTTACGAAAATCATCGTGAGAAAAGACAATCCATTATTCCAATTTTATATCCAACGTGTTTAGTTTTAACAGTTTTATCACATAGTATCACACCTAGAAGCCCCGAAAGGTTGGACAGAGCAACCGCTAGTAGTGCATCCTGATTTCGCATAATTATGTCATACATGTCTCATGTACATGTGACATACCCATTTACGGGAAAATTACAAGTTTACCCACATAACAATCCCATATGGCCGTTTATAACTTATAAGGAAGGAAACTCGTACACAATAAATAAAAACGTTTCTAACAAAGTAATTTTAGAATAACGTCATAGGAAACTCAGTGACGATCCCAGTTCACTGAAATTACAGGAAAAAATTAATTAAGTAATTTGTAATTTATCTTTATTTATTAACCGCAAAAGGAAAAAGGTCAGGAATACCGCTGAGAAGAAAAATAACCTTGTTAATTTCATCATCTGCCTAGCCTTTTCCCAACTATGTTCGGGTCGGCTTCCAGTCTAACCAGATGCAGCTGAATACCACTATTTTACATGGAGCGACTGCCTATCTGACCTCCACAACCCAGTTAGTACTAGGTAATACGCTGCCGTGGTATAACTAAAATGCCGTTATCCAACATCTGGTCGATTTTCAACTTTTGATGCTATATTAATGAGAAAAAAAAAATCTGCGAATTTTAAATATCTTGAATAGTTTTGGAAATAATAATTTTAAAAATTCCGTTAAGTACATATTTCTCACGTGTGAAATAAGCAAAAATAACATTAAGTAACTTTGTGAGTCTCAGATAACGGCATTATAGTTATACCACGGCAGTACGATACCCCTTGGTAAGACAGATTGTCAGACTTTTTGGGCCCCTGACTACCTGTAACGATTGTCAAAAATCTACAAATGACAGCCGGGTCCAACGGCTTAACGTGTTTTCCCAGGGACGGAGGAAACTCGGTATGTAATAAGAAGTGGTCACCCATCCATTGACCAACCTAGGCAAGCAGGGCTAAAGATCGATCCGAGCGGCTGTTATTATTATCACAGAAATTTTACTTCGGTAATTTAAAAAAAAACAGCAGCTCTATACATTTTGGCCGTGTTCTGCTGTTCTTTTTTAGTAACTGACGAAAAATTTATATGTTGTGGGTTGAAAATGATGTACTGAACACATTGTAACCGTTTTATCTTCGGTGTCCCTTCCACCCTTTGAAAAGAGAATATGGTGATCACCGGTGGTCACGGACAGTCACGGTGTGATCGGCAGCTTGCTGCGTTAGTGGCCATGCGGTCGTCCGCGACAGCCGTTGAATGTCATTGCAGTATTTGAAAATGTAATTTTACGTTACCATTTACATGAACTCTTGAAATAACAGAAGTATTAAAAAAAGAAAAATGGTGGGTGCGTACAGGTTGCATACCATGACGTCGTGTGAGAAAGAGACAGCGCTACACGACCTGAATAGCTCTGTCTCTTTCCCACACTGTAATTACTCCTGCTTTAAGACGTCATTGTAAAACCCCAGCTCTTTCATCAAATTATAAATCTGCATCGCTGTAAACAGAAAACAATACCCAAAAGGCTGGCAGCATTGCACGTGAACAGTACATTATCATCTGTGGTTATCATACAATTTGTTGCTGTAGTGTGGTTGAGTGCTTGACACGTCTGACGCACCTGAGTACAGTCATCATCAATCTAAATGCGTGGGTTTCTCTAATCGCCCAACCACCGTTATTGGGAAACCAAAGTTGGTATTTATAAGGATAGAACAGTTCCATGCGTGGTTTCCCATTAATTCCTATTAATTAAGCAATATCGCGTAATTGGTTGCAATATATTGTGAGTCGGTGAATAAGATTGCGTCATAGAGATTTTTGGATGCGTCGATGGATGAGGTTTTTAAGGAAGTTCTTCTGACTGTAGGGACTCGTGCTCATTTCTACGGTTCCGTACCCAAAGGGTTCCTAGGGGACCCTATTATTAAGGCTCTGCTGTGTGTCCGTCTGTTACAAGGGTGTAGCTTTTGAACAGAAATCGGGACACACTTGGAATTTTTACAGAGTGTGTATAACTGTGGCTGCTATAACAATTAATAAAGTTAAAATTAAAAGGATACTTACACCATACAAACAAGGCGTTTTACGGAATCCTTCGTGTGGGAGTACGACTCGCACTTGGCAGGTTTTTTTTACTAAAATTTATTTTACATGGCGCTTTTGTTTTGGGCGTTCATTTAATGAATTCCGCGTCGTGTTCGGGAAAACCGTGTGCACGAGTTAATCTCATAAAACCCGTTGGTGTACATATTTTTTTTTGTAACTGCATTTTTCGCCTTTTCAGTAGCAAAATATCTATTTGTGAAAAAAGTGTAATATTTCACTGAGCCGGCATCGCAGCATCGAAATTGTAAAGGATTATTATCAACGGATTTTTTGGCTCCATGGGCAACAAAAAAAATGCTTACTACCCACAGTTAATTTTTATGGTAATCTTTGTAACAAGAAGAAATCAAGGCAAACTTGTGTTAACGGATCTAACGGATTTCTATGACACATAGAAGATACTCATCTTATTAGTTTTAAATAATTTATTTCTCATGCGTCAACCGTAACATCTAATACGCACATAATATGACGCAACATCGCCCAATCGGCCTTTTTTTTTCACAATCACTAAAACAATTAATAATCCTGACAATCAGTATCTCATAGTTGTGACTAATAGGGAAATTGTTATAGATCGTAACACTATTTTGATAGCACTTTAGCCACTATTAGCCACTGTCGAGTATGGTGTAATAACGCTTCGGGCCGGACGGGCCTTCTAATATCGCCGACGAATTCCGTTTAGGAAGGATTTTATGTCTGGATTTTTCCGGACATTTCGGTTATGGCCCTCCGTCTGGACTTTGACTGGGTTTTTCATTTTTGTATTATTTTACCTGTATACCACTAGGTGTATACCACTAGGTCTCCCCGAAAATCTTCTACTCTTTCTTCTGTGCGGTTTTATCTGGTTAATCCTCCATCTTCTTCTTTATCGTGTGGTTAGTGCCTAACCTGGTGTCGTGTCAGACTTTTATGTTGCCTAAGGGCCTCTGACTTGGCTTTACATGCCGTCGAGAAGTCTGGCTTCAAATGCTTGAACCAAGTGGTCTACCATGACATCTTAAAGCAGTATTTTAATTTAATTCTAGCGTGGGAAAGATGAAGAAAGACTATGTATTTTAAGTGAAAAAGACCACCAGAAATTTTATGTGAAAAAGTTATTGCGAAAAAACTGATTTCTAGTTTTAAAAACTAATTTTGGTTTTCTTTCAGAAATTCAAAAGGTTTACTGCGAAATGGTGTACAAGCTAGAAATTTAATTTAAAATTTTACCAGACGAATAAAAAGCTTCATAACTGAGCACCGCTCCGTGACCAGGCGCTAGTTATATTAAAGGCTCGGTTTTAATTAATATTGATAAATTTATTAATCACACTATACTTAATATTAATATTAGAATTACATTTTTATGGTGCAAAAGTATTTGACTAGAATAGACTCATCATCTGCCTAGCCTTTTCCCAACCATGTTGGGGTCGGCTTCCAGTCTAACCGGATGCAGCTGAATACCAGTATTTTACATGAAGCGACTGCCTATCTGACCTCCACAACCCAGTTAGTGCTGGGTAATACGATACCTCTTGGTAAGACTGATTGTTAGACTTTTTGGGCCACTGACTACCTGTGAAAGATCTACGAATGACAGCCGGGACCAACGGCTTGACGTGCTTTCCGAGGCACGGAGGACACTCGGTATGCAATGGGTAGTCACCCAACCACAGACCAACCTAGGCAAGCACGGTTTAACATAAAGATCGACCCGAGCGGCTGTTATTATTTAGCCACGAGCTCCTCCTCCTCGACTAGAATAGACTACAACAGGTATATAGACTACTAGCTTATGCCCGCAGCTTCACCCGCGTGGAGTTTGGTAATTGCCCCATCGTACTATCTGTGTACCTATTTTCATCAAAATCCGGTCGGTAGTTTTTGCGTGAAAGAGTAACAAACATCCAGACATCCATACATCCTCACAAACTACCGCATTTGTAATATTAGTAGGAAGAAGTTCAAAATGTATAAAGCTCTAATATTTGCTTTAATCTGTGTGTATTTCTGTGGTATCGTAGCTACTTAACGGATGCACCGCTTTTGATTTAGTTGTTTTTTACTTCAAAAGTGACTTGATCGAAAGTATTCTTAGCTATGATTAAAAACAATCTTTAAAGCCGTTTGAAGATCATCAGCTCTTTTCTAGTTGATGAGGGTATTAGAGCAACTTCCAGAGGTCTGATCGATTTGAAATTTATTATCCTGATAACATGGTAACCTCGACCTGATACTGAAGCATCACCTGGAATCTATATCGTGTTTGGGAAAGATCTCGTGTCGCAATTTCGTGTTTCAACACATTGTCGATGGTAGTGTGTCTGTTTAGTCATAAAGTTAAATGTGAATGAGAAAAAACTTAAAATAAATTCTTAAGGATTATTTGTATGTTTAATTTAAGTTTTATTTTTGTTAAAAATATGTATTCTATACTGTCAAAACAATTGACGTAACTACTGGATAAAAAACATTTCTTTTCACACTTAGTTAAATTTCTGTAGGTAGCAGACGGTTAACCCCTTAATTATGAAAACTTAAAAGTGGGTAGTTTTAATAAATGGATACTTTCTAGCTACATTGTTTCAAAAGATAATATTTGCTTTGTTAATAACTGTTTTTCAAAATTTACATAAAGTTACGATATAACGTTGAAATTGGTTTTTAAGTTTTATTAAAATAATATCTGCTGACTAGATGGAGGTGGACCGATGACCTGGTGAAGGTTGCGGGGATCCGCTGGATGCGAGACGCACGGGATCGGTCAATATGGCAACACTTGGGGGAGGCCTATGTCTAGCAGTGGACGTCTTTCGGCTGAAATGATGATGAGGTATATCTGTGGGAATTTTTCAATTAATACCGAAGTTGGAATAAATAGGGTTGAAGGTAGGAAGGTACTGCGTAGGCCGAAACGTGACGGCTAACGGAAGCCAGAATCCTTTTTTTTTTAGCTTTCCAAGCGGACAACTCATGCGTAAAGCGCAAGCGAGCGAGTGAGGCTCTCGTAGTTCGCGGTGTGAACCAAAGTATGAAAAGAGGTTAAACGATGCCTAGTTCGGCTCGCTCGCTCGCTTGTCAGCGGGCGGTGTGGCCTGCTTAAGCGCAGGTACTGCCTTCTGAAAATACAATCTAATTTGGTTTCATTTCCTTTGAACTGAAACGGTAATAGGAATAATATTAATAGAGAAAAGGTACGTGGAAATAACACCGTGTTATTTCCATTTCTCTGAATTAAGCTCCGAAATAACAATCGACATGACCAGGAGGAGTCATTCAAGTCACGATCAACGACAAGTCAAAGGTCAGCAATGTCACGCGTGTATCTAATACGATAAACAAGCCTAATATGACAACAATAGACAGCGATGAGTAAATTGGTGAAGCAGGAAAACAAATAGATAAAATATTGGATGAAGTGCTACTTTAAACCGTCTACGTGACGACCATCACATCCGAAATTAATGTCATTTACACAATGACGAAATAAAAACCAACGAAATCCCTTGATCATGTCCCACAAATAAGGAAATACAAGAAAACACAACTTTCTAAAGATGAAACACGCAAATATGGAAATGTTCTTAACAATTCCGGCGAGATTGAAATATACATTAAGCTTGATAAATTATTTACTGATGTTCTCGGTAACATTCGTGCGCATTATTAATGTCGAGGAATACGCGCGGGCGCAGGCCATCTGTACGCGCATGCGCAGATTGCACTCGGCAAATACCGCCCGTGCAGAGGTGGTGTAGTCGGGATGTCGAGAAGTGGCCGACGGACTTTAATAGGTCACATTTCAGTTTTTTTTTTTTGCTAGACTTGGCGGGAGCACTCCCATGCCCCCTGATATTTTTAGTAGAATAACATTTGTTATTCTACTAAAAGGAACAAATGGCAAATACATGAAGAGGTCCTCAAAAAAAAGGTATTAGCGTTGATCACCATCTGCTCAAGGCTGATTTAGATGATTCCAATAAAGTTCTAGTCGATATGTCAGAAACAGTTTTGACGCCAGGACATCAAGCTACCCGAAACTGTCAAATTTTCCCAATCAACCTTGAACCTAATGCTTTAGCGATAAAGTTGAAAATCTATTAAATAAATTTGACAGATTGTAGTAGCTTGATGTATGTGTACTTTAGTGTGACGCACACAAATGAGAAATCAAATTCTGTTTTACGCGCAAAATATCACGTGTAAAATCCCATCCGTGTGTGAGATGTAGTTATCTCAATAATCCATACAACTGGCCACCATCGTCTTACCCACACAGATTTCATTCCACGAAGAGCAGAGGAAACAATACATGTACGGCGCACGTTGCCTTTTCTCCGCGCGCCCGCTATAGAAAGGCTGCGCCTGAGTCGCTGCGCGCGCGTTCGCGGAACACCGCTGGCCGCACAATGCCGACCCAGCTGCGCCTTCCTGGTACAACTCACAACCGACAACCACGACAAATGTGGGCTACAGAATACCCACTGGCTTCTGAAATGGTGTTCAGATAACACCGTTTTTGAACTGCTTTGTTTTTTTGTTTTCGGATGGGAAATCATCAAATGACCACTCTGGGCGGAGCGGAGGGGAGTGTCAGACTTGTACTGACTAAAACCCACCCATGTTCCTTCTTTGCCCTTTGTGTTCCAGGGCCACGGTATCTCTTTCGAACAGTCCCACAGCCCTGGCAGGCATCGGCCCATGCGGACCCCTACTTGGTTGCTGACATCTCTTTGAGGCTCGCGTGGAACACGAACGCGTCATAAGACGACCGGACGGCGAGCTAGCCCATAACTCGCCGTCCACAGGCCAACTCCTACGGTGGCCGGAAGCCACCACGTGACCCCCGACGCCTAGGGCGTCTCCCGCGGCGGCTGGGACGTGAGGTTCTTTCCCTCTCACGTCCCGCCACCTCCTTCAGTAGCATGACTGCTTCGCAGAAGGAGGTGACGGTTTTTGAACTGCTTTAACTTCTCATTTTTAAAGAAATAATCGTTTCATATTTATCTGAATCCAGTTTTCTACAAGCTAGGTGATATTTGAACGACGTATAGATATTATACAGTACTTTTATCCATGATATTGATGTTCACATTAATCGAAGCTTGCTGTCTGATGCGACTGCACTCAGGCTGCTAAAAGAACTCTGGTTGCAAAAATCTTAACCGTGAGCGGTTAAGATTTTTGCAACCAGAGTTCTTCAGACAGAATGGTGTTTAGAGATGAGTCTCTAAACGCCATTCTGTCTGTCTAGTGTACCGTAATTCAGGATCAGACATGTACTAATGGTATTTTTATTCGCAAGAAAAATACAAGTATAATCTTGTGGGCGTAAGAAGGATGAATGTGATTGTCTATGAGAGTAGGGAAAGACCAAAGAAACGATGGTTGGACCATGTGAAAGGTGATAAGCTAGAAAGGATAGGGTAGCTGAGATCTAATAGAAAAGTACTTACGAAAAACAAGACGAGCTTCACCACAAATAAGGACAAGATACATGAAAGACATGAGTACGTTTTTATCTTAATAGCAAAAAGTTATCTTATCCAGTTGTCAATCGTTCGCCTTCTGCATTTCTCATCGAGCCCAACAGCAATGTATGTTTGTTTTTACACCACAATACGATGAAGACGTTAACTTGAATATTCTATATTTCCATTTACTACAACAAAAATGTGATAACATGCATCAGTTAACGATTTCCAGACATTATAATGCAATGGTCTCACGATCACTGGACCATTACTACATAGATAACATTAGAAAACGGTAGTTCTAGGCAAAGCTTTTTGTAAGACTTTCAAAGGAAGTATTCGCGGAACAGAATTACGATGATGTTGTAAACGTGAACGATATATTATCAGAAAAAAAGAATATGAAGAAGATAATGGCTTTAACGTTAATGAAAACCAATCAGTCGAGTAGAGTAATAAAAGGCAGGAGTAAAACATTCTTCCGTTCTTCAATAATGATCGCTATCGTTTTAGTGTGCCTTTTCCGAGAAGGCTTTATAATCCTGTCCCCGTGCAATGTTCTCCGTATTTTTAAAGTTCGAACCACTTTCCTGGAGTACCTAAGGAAACTTAAATCTAAATATTCCTTAATGAGTTTTATTCTATTTTATGGAAACGTTGTCCGCATTCCGAAATTCTGGAAAACCGTAAACCGCCATCTCGTGTAATACCCACGCCCGTAGTCAACGAAATGGCCACACGAATCATCATGAAGTTATGTAGCAAACAACAACAGTCAAATATTCAAAGAAAACAAGAAGTGTTATGACGATTTCGTTTGAATTGACTGTTCAAAACATATCGATTACGAGAATCGAGTAGTACCGGCGGCGGGCGGATCAACTAATCGTTTGTTATTGCGTACCCCCTGCTGCGCTGACGCAGGACGATGATACCATGGCCATAAACTGTCAAAATCAGAGTTCAGAGGTGTCCATACAATTGGCAGCCGACGTACATTACCTCATTAAGAAACGTGCCTCGACTTAGTAAACACTTTTTTCTTTGTTACTTTTTAATTAGCTATTGTTCCAAGACGATCCAATCATGTTTGTGCCGCATTCAAATGCTCACAATTTCAAGGGCGAAGCCGTAAATATAATGGAGATGTATATGAGATGCCAGTAAACATAAATAGAGTTTCTTGGAAATTCAATTAACTGTTTTATTTTGATCGCTAACTCGCGCCCCGCGCCGGCGCCGGCCAATGCGACGCAATTAGAAACGGGTGTGAGTATTTTGCGTAAGTTTTCTGTACGTACGTCGCATCGTATGAGTGAATCATTGTTATAAGCATGTGACAACTCGTCACACGTAGGTGTTCGTTATTTTAGGGCTTGTGACGTCGTGCTGCGCGTCACAGCGTCACGATTTCCTGCAGTGTATCAACAAATAGCGATGTTGTTCTGTAACATTTTATTTACTTTATGTGTTTGTTTACGTGGTCTTTTCTTTCGTAGTTTAACTTAAATTATATTTAAAACAAAGTAAATTCTTCTAGTTAATGCTTATTTAATCTCGTTTTCTTACTCGATATTTTAGTACGTTGGTTTTTAAAGTGTAAAAGGGATTTTTTCCTAGTCTTTAATTAATTTCTTCTTATCATGACAGAGTAATTTTTATCTGTATCAGAAATTTTAATGAATCCTCTAGACTCTATTAAACCTAAACAGAAAAAATAGACAAGGAAAAGGACATGCAAGAGACAAATTAGGGAAAACCTAGAAATTGTCATCGTCCAATAAGAAAAGTATTGTTAATCGATGAAAATAAAATGAATGTAAGTATTTATATTGGCATAAAATAAGGTATATATTTTAAAGTGGATAATTCGCATACTATTATCATATTAAAAAATGTATTTGACGTCCTGAAACGTAGATCCGTTCCACAGCAAATGAAAACAAATATTCGAATAAGCTAACAAGTTCCGATAACTCTCGATATCAAAGTGTCGGAGTATTAATCAATTAATTAATGTCAGTTTATGCTACGCTTTCCTCGAAACAATCTGTTTTGGCGTCGTTCACTTGAGTATTTCAAATTGCATTCTCGCTTGAATGCGCACCCCTAGTGTTTTACTCATTTTGTGCCGCGTTAATAGGGGCCGGCCCTTATTAGGTAAGTATAAAGTTGTAACAACGTTATTACCCTGCTATTGGGGTTGGTTTTGCATCGTTTGTCAACGGCTTTTTACTGGTCTTTGAATGTTCTTCTCCACGGTGTGTAGGCTTGATGCGGATTCTTTTGTTTGTATCGGTCAGGTCAAAGGCCTATTGCTTTGTATTGTATAACGGACTGGTGTCCGCAACTCCTCATTCAAAGCGCGTATTATGCGTAGGCACATGTGGGAAAATCATTTAATTCACCCCAGATCCCCGAGAAAGACCAGCAACGCCTTGGTTTTACGGAGGATTTCGCGTAGAGTTAATGGGTTACCGAAGTACTTTGCCCTGTATGAGGCAAACCCTGGGCAGTGTAGAGAAGCACGTGGGCTGCTGTCTTGTCTTCCTCCATACAGGCACAGCACGGCACAGTGCACAGTGAGCTGTCTCTGACTCCTTTGACAAAAAGATTTTTATTAAAAGAACCGTGTCTAGTAATGGCGGCTATAAGGCTGAGGCCTAAAGTCCTGTTTGTACGTACGCCGTGTGGTACAAACAGGACTTTAGTATAAAACCGAATACAGCATAAATTCCGCGACTCATTTTTCGCGACTCACAGCTCAAAAAATTACGCTCGTTTGGTCTCTGCCTTACTTTGCGCAGTTGTGTGTGTGTTTGGTCAGCCGAAGCGTATTTTGTGAAACGGCTGTCGATAGTAGGAAGCGCTTCCTTGGCCTGCCTGCATTCGTCATGGTCTAGCTACAGTTTGTGGTGTTGTTCCCTGGTGCGTTTCCTTACCAGTGTGCGGAGGTACCCGAAAGGGAATGGCACGATGGGTTCGAGTCCCACTGGAACCATGCTCTATCCCCTCCTAGCGAGTTCGTTCGTAGCTCCGGGAATCGCTACGTCCTGTCCATTGGATGGTAATGTTGTTGAGATTACCAATCTGGTTTAGGCGCTGGTAACATTCGTGTATTAGCCCAGAGTTGACTATTTGGCTGTGTAGCATTTGCATTATTGCTCACGTCAGTATTTGTGCATCTGCTTGCACTACTGCCCGCGCCAGTGCTCGCGCTAGTAATCGCGCTATTGCTCACGCCAGCGCTAGAAGTAAGTGCTCACGGCGGTTCTAGAAGCAAGTGCTCGCGCCTGTTCTGGAAGCAAGTGCTGGCGCCAGTGCTGGAAGCAATTCCCCTCGCATTCTGGACACAGCTTAAATTCCGGACTTGCCATAGCACTCCTAATTGAACTTACTAACTTAATTTTTTATGTAAAAGTTTGTAAGGAACTAAAGACTTTTAACTCAACGACTCCTAATAGTTGAATAGTGTCTAAAGATCGATTGATTCTCCTGGATAGTACACGTAGTACCAAGTAGGTACTTACAGCTTATGATTACAACCCGTACCTACAAAATGAACAAATATTTTAATTTAGGTAAGTAATTGAAATATGAAGGTTTTCGTTAGAATGCTAGGGAATCTACCGATTCCTTTTAAAAATAAAAGTACTTAGTAACGTGCTTCGGGACATTATTTAGAAAACCTCTAAGCCAGAGTTAATCAAAGTGCTTCCTCGAAATTTCAAGTGGTTCTTCTAGGAATATTTAAAGTGGAATACTGTGAGGTAGCCAAGGTTTCAGCGGAGCATGAATATCTAACAAAGTAACTTTAGAGCTCTCAGGAATACTCCGAATTATGTCCTCTTGAGCAGACGCGCAGAACATTCTTGAAGCGAACTGTAATGGCGGGATGGAATTAAGATAGCGAAAAGCCGAAGTCTGTTGTGCCCACACAATACTTCTTTCCACGTAAACTGTAGTTGATATAAATATTTTCTTACCTACCTTTCTTTTTTAATCTTTTATTTGATTAAAAATTAATTGCGTCGACGGTCGTCTAGTGTTTTTGAGTTTCTTATTTTCAAGCCCAGCAAATTTTTCCATCAGCAGTTCTGACCTTCT
This sequence comes from Noctua janthina, assembly GCA_963576755.1. Lineage (NCBI taxonomy): Eukaryota > Metazoa > Arthropoda > Insecta > Lepidoptera > Noctuidae > Noctua > Noctua janthina. The sequence goes on along the minus strand of OY755055.1, from coordinate 5,106,130 downwards.
CAGACAAACCACTCCAAGCTACCCGAAACTGTCAAACTTTCCCAATCAACCTTGAACCTAATGCTATAACGATAAAGTTGAAAATCTATTAAAGAATTTTGACAGATTGTAGTAGCTTGATGTGCTGGCGTCTGTACCTACAAACTTCCACTTCTGTTACTTCAAAAAATTACGGCTTGCATAGAAACTTGATACTTTGTGTCCTTATTTTAGAGATGAATTTTCAGTAATCGACCTCATTGCCTTCTCATATAATGAACTCTTGCGCGAAAATTCATGCTTTTAGGACCTGTTCATAGGCTGTAGATTTCTTTGTCCATTTAGAAAACTTGTACAGTTGTTCACATGCCCATCTATAAAAACGGAAGTACCTACAAGCTGACAGGAGCATGCTGCTCACAGTTATGATTATTACTATACGGAACACGTCAGTTACACGTGGTTCCTACTTCCGACCCCACGTCTTTAATATTCATTGCAGCCCGTTAACTTTTCTATAGTAAGCAGAGACTCATTATTACGTAGAAAAGTAACTGTACTGAAAGGGATCATAGGACTTACTATATCTATGCAATTAGAGACTGCAATCTCGATCTCGTATCTATATTGCGAGATCTCAACCTTTTTTCGAGATTCAATATTTTCATTTAAAATTCCAAATTAAAGATGTGCAATATGCGACTGTCGTCGTTTTACATAGATTTAGACCCTTTTATATATATTTTTTTTTATTTAATCACGGATTTAAAGACCGCTACATCGAATAGGGTGGAAATCGCCTTAAGCTACACTCAGACGGCGCAGGCTGTAGGCGATTTTTTTTTATAAACTCTAAAAAGTGGCGACATAAATATTCTGTCTCTTTGGTTTAATGTGGTCGCAAGCGCGTTCGATGCAGGTCGGAGGAAGTGTTATTAGGTTTTTCCATCAGGAATTTTCTTAGTAGCAGCCACGGAGTCTGGATTCGTGCCCGGTTGATGGCAATACGCTCGCCCCTTATTACATGGGACTTAAACATAACTGGCGAAATGTGGGTGTACTATTAGGTACACCTCCGCCTAACCCTTCGGGGATTACAGGCGTGATGTTATGTGATAAATATTATATTCTAGCTCAGTTCCATCCAATTCCATGTAAAAATATTAAATGGTTCATCCTTTTTTTCATTCTTTCTGCGTCAAAGTTTCCGCCCAGCTGCCAACCGCGTCCGCCTCTCTAAAGTAAATTACGCGTAACACAAAATTCACTAGAAATATTCGGATGGGCGCACACCCTCGACTGACGCGGCTGTTACTTCGAAAGCTGTCGTGCCGTGTATTTGGGACGCACTTCCTACAATTTGCTGTGGGAAGGTGCTCTTACCGACGGATGTGACTTTAGTGTGGCAGGGGCTGACAACATTTTAGTGCTACAAGGATTTCTTGGCATATTAGTGACGTTCACAGGGGGCGCAGCTGCTTCCCAGTTTTGAAATTGTTTTGTGAAATATATTGAAAAAAATTGGAACAAAATGGCGGTGTTAGTTCTGATTTTGGTCTCAACGACGACGACGCGCGAAACATCTACTTCAACCATCTTACACTATAGGTACTTTCGTTTTTGTCTGTTGATACCACCTACCACATACACATACCACAAACTGTCAAACTTCAAATGAATGTTGATGGAATGGAATGAGAAAATTTGACGATTTGTAGTAACTTGATGTGCTGGCGACTGTACCTACGAAAACATTACCTAGAAACTTCTCAAAAATAATAACATTTCGAAATGTGTGACCCCCCTTGCCACCCGCGACTCGTATGTTCCATGGCGCCTTCGTGCATTCGATCAATTTCAAAGATTGTTAGAAACTTCGGCCGATAGTGGATTTTTTGGCCGATAGTGGCCGAAGCCGAAGTTTCGGTCGGACCTAGTGTCCGACCGAAACTTCGTTCATTTAAAAACTAAATGACTTATTTAGTAGGTAAAAAAATAGGCCCATGATACTCAAATTGAATAGGTAAAGTATTTCCAAAGTAATCTTCTGACCTACTCAAATTTAGTACGAGGTAGTTGTTCAAACTCAAAGAGCTATGATTTTTATTCTTCACCTACTTTAATTTTACATTAGAAGTTTAGCAAATTCATTCATCCATGTCGAAACTGTTGCACACTCCTGGTTTTGGGGTGCGTGCTTAGTGCGTAGCGGCCTCTGCACGGCGCACCGCCGCCGCCCGCGCCGCAACGGTTCTGTGTAAGCGCGCCGGATGCGGGTAATCGCGGCAATTTGCTGCGTTTCGATTGCACGCCCCTTGCCCAACTGCTGCGTGTGTAAACAGCCTTAACGGATTGTCAACCCACATTACACACTTTACGCAGTTTTGATACCTGGAAGGAGTTAGAAAGTAGCAATTTGGATAGTTATGTCGTCAAGCAGGCATTTTACCTGTATTCAATGCTTAATTAAATGCTTTAATGCTCTGCTGGTCATTTTGAGGCAAGTGTAATATATTGTAATTTGCACGAGAAATGGGGAAGACTTGTCAAGGCTCATTGTAGATGATATGACCATAGCCTGCCAAGGCCTGTTCTGACCAATGAGGCAAGATATTTTGATTCGGCCAATGTTGATGCTTGGACCTCGTTATACTAGCGTCATTAGTTTCAAAGTTGTCATCCTCATAATGTAAGTAAAGTACTTAAATCCTCCTGCAATTTCTGGGTCTAAAGGTTGTCCACCAAGAAACCATTTAAAAAAAAATTTAATTAAAAAAAAATATCCGCCCTCTGACATACCAAGGCGGAGCTCATTTCTTATAAAATTTTATACAAGACACTCAAAAAAATGACAAAATTATAATCTTTGTAAATTACAATTTTGGTACAAAATTACTGAGTGAAAAATAGTACCTCTGCCTAAATACTTCCTCGTGGTGATGACAGTTTGCGGAATTTTTAAATAAACAGAAAATGGCTTGTTGCAGTGGCTGCTGCGGTGGCTGCTGTGGATCCTGCTGCGGTGGCGGCTGTGGACCCTGCTGCGGTGGCGGCTGTGAATCCTTCTGTGGTGGCGGCTGTGGATCCTGCTGCGGTGGCGGCTGTGGATCCTGCTGCGGTGTTGGCTGTGGATCCTGCTGCGGTGGCGGCTGTGGGTCATGCTGTCGTGGACCTTGTAACCCTGTTTGTGGACCTAGCTGGCCCAGAACTTTGATACCTTGCAGTAAACCCACGTGTGGATGTTGTGGACCCTGCGGTCCGTGCTGTGGCCCTTGCTGTGGTCCTTGTGGCCCGTGCAGCCGGAACCCGTCCGGACCGTGCTGTTAGCGTTCGTGCTTGTCGTGTGGACGAGCTCATTGATACCTTTACAAAAGTTGATCCATATTGTGCTGTTCGCAACTTCTCCTTCGCTTGTTAACTGACCACGCCAGTGGTGACTCTGTGGGCAAAGCTGTGGCCCGTGCAGCCGACATTCGTGCTGACCGTGCTGCTAGAGCCATAGCTCGTGCCTGTCATGCGTACGAGCATATATTTTTGATGCTACAAGTGGTGATGTACAAGAGTGGTTGTGCCCGTAATGTCCTGTGCTGTTTTAAAAGGCTGCAGATTACCCTGGGCTCGGGTTGTTAACTGACCGACCCGAGGTCCAGCGCAAGCGCGCCACGTGGTGTTCTTTGTGTATTGTCTGGTCGAAAGTGAACTGTGATAAAGATAATCAGAAATTAAGACTGCTTCCCACCGACTAACTGGATTGCAAAACTAGTTGTGCAATTGGGAACTCCATTGCAACATCCTTCCCCACGGCACAACCAGTTGTGTAGTTTTATATTTTTATAAAAATAATGTTTTATTGAGTCCCGTCCGCCCAACTACTCGGTTAGGAGGTATTCCATACAGCTCACACAAAAAGTCTAATCACAGTTAGAGAGCTACACATTGCTTAATAAAAAATATCGATAGTTTAAAAAAAAAATATTTTTATTCTGATACGTGAAACTTGAAAGAATTTATTTTAGGAACTTACTAATGGAACTCGAAAGCCTTTATCTAACCACATATTTACTTATGTCTCTCAGTATCCTCAAACAAACATGACGCCAGAACCAGAAATAGAACTATATATAACACCATGTTCAAACAACGACAATAAGCCACTTAGTATGACGAGATGTTTCTCACAGAGATGAAATATTCGGGTGGCTCCGACGCGGAAACGGTTACGACATATTCAGTACCGACATCATTTTTTATGTGCGTCAGTATGGCTGGTTGTCTGTATCGGCTCGCGTCAGGCTTGTGACCAAAAATATTGCTACCTATTTGCTACCTTTTACTACCTATAGTCAATTAATTGCTACCTAACTTGGAAACAAAATAATGGGACTTCAAAATGACCAGCCATTCTGATATCAGGATGGCTCGTCAACTCTCCGTTTGTGTGAACTATTCAAATTCGTGTTATTATTTTTACTTGAATAATTGCTACCTGATTGCTACCCTCACGTCTTTCGATTTCCACCTTGTAGCTTTAACGAGTAAAAAGTTGATCATTTGATTTTTTTACAGGGAATGGATTAAGGTCATTGAATAATATTATACAAGGTGTAAAAGATTAAGCGCAATACCTCAGACACCCCAATTAGAATATTAAATTATAAGTCTAAAACAACATCCGTAATTAAATAAATTTAAACCAAACCTAGTCTTTTTTTATAAAATAGTTATCCTTACTAAACGCAAAACGTATGTACATCAACATCCCTGCACACACACTCATGCAATGTTAGCGGCCGACGCGACACACAAACTCGAGCGCCCGCCAGCTGACCATAGCTGTAGGCATTAGATGTGCTTTAGTTCAATGAACGAATTTTACGTACCTAAACTGTCACAGGCCGATATTATAAATAACTTTTGATACTTCATTGAGTTTATCGTGTAATTATTGATAATTTTCTAGTAAGTGAAATTATCAACACGAATCTAACACTTTAGGTTTAGTAACGCGGATGCATTTAAAACAGTGACTTTTTACCCAAACTACGAAACTAACGAAGGGCGAAGCGCCCGGACTCAGTGTGGCACACGCGGGTAAAAAATGTATCTCAGATGCGTAACTTTCGCGATATCAACTACCCCCTGATAAGTCGTGTTTAGGTACAGTTTATTGTTTGTACTACAAAAATATTCAAAGAGCCGCGTGTTTAAAAGATTTGAATCATAATATTTACAGTGTTAAGAATACAATCGTATTGATAGGAAGAAGTAGGTACTTACAGAACTGAACTATTTACACTTTACACTTAGGTTATTAATTTGTACTATTTCTGCGATCCACTTTCATTAAAGTTTCAAAATGACCACCGCCTTGTTCTATGCACTTATTTGCACGCTATCTTAAATTGTATTTCAATTTTGTAAGCACCGTCTTGACACCGTCGAAGATGGAATGGGTGTTTACCATCAGCACGCAACGTTCGCCACACGTACATGTGGCTACAGTCGAACTTGGGTGCTGCTTCTCTCGAGCTGTCCTCTGGATGTTCGTCGAAATGGTCGAGAATACGCTCTTGCAGACGAGTAGTCCGCACATTCGTCCCTCTGTCCAAAGCAGTATTAGAAAGGAACGTCCCAGAGTCCCTCAGTCGCTGAGTTGCAGCCAGCATCGTCCTGGCGCTCACACTGCAGCCAAAACGGTCATTGAACTCCCGACAAGCTAACGCGACATTATCAAGACAGCGAGCCAGTGTCCTCACCATCTCCGTGTATTATATGTTGGTATACCGGAAAGCCATCGCGCGCAGAAACATAAAAGTCACGGAAGTAAATTCAACTACTCTAGATCACTACCGGCGGATGACTGGCTTATTGTTAGGTACTCGTGGTATTCGGCGGCGTGTGTGTCGGCATTTCGCATAACCGTCAAAGAGGTTGCCGACAAATGCTTTATCTCTTTGCAATAAGTTCTAAATTTCATCAAATTAAATAATTTTATTTTGTAAAAATTGTTTGTAGGGATACTCTGATGACCAACTACGTTAGGTCATGTATTAAAATAAGCCTTACTCATTGGAGATAAAGTTGGAATTCCTTTAAATTACCACTTTATTTGACGCACACTACTTTTAATGTAAAATGCATTGATATTATTTACGTGTGTATTACGAGCTATGAGCGAACTACAAATAATGTCGTGCGTTTTAGTGGCCTTTATTGCTCTGAGTTAAGGTTTCAATTACCTTGAATTAAGGATTGCATTAATTTGTCATGATACTGTGTTTCTAATTTAAGTTATTTAAAAGATTTTTCCATCAAAATTTAACACCTATTTTTTATGACGGAAATCGATTCAGAAGCCGATTCTGAACCAACTACTTTTAGGAATTGCATTTATTCTGTTACACGTTGTATATAACAATGTTTCTTTTTATTGGAACACACCGACTAAAACAATTCTTATTCGGTTTTATTTACTCCAAGGTTTATTTTCTTCTTTTAAACGCATTTTTATAAAAGCTTATTTTTTTAAAGTTTTTTTTTTAAATTGTTTCACAATTAAAGTTACAAAACTTAAAAAAATTTTGAATGTTTATTTTTTCAACAACAGCCTATAGGTATGTATACATTTATAATTATGCTCAATTAACATAATGGGTCGGTGTATTCCAATAAAAAGAAACGTTTTGTAATCGTTTTAAATTGTTTTATTCAATAACCTTAATCCATTCTCTGTAAAAAAATTAAATGATCACAACTTTTTACTCGTTAAAGCTACAAGGTGGAAATCGAAAGACGTGAGGGTAGCAATCAGGTAGCAATTATTCAAGTAAAAATAATAACACGAATTTGAATAGTTCACACAAACGGAGAGTTGACCAGCCATCCTGATATCAGAATGGCTGGTCATTTTGAAGTCCCATTATTTTGTTTCCAAGTTAGGTAGCAATTAATTGACTATAGGTAGTAAAAGGTAGCAAATAGGTAGCAATATTTTTGGTCACCAGCCTGACGCGAGCCGATACAGACAACCAGCCATACTGACGCACACCATTTTTTTTAACCGATAAAATATTTCTATGTAGCCCCGGGCTCAGAATATGAGGTCTACTCTTATTCAACGAAAAACGAAGTTTGAATGATGTACCGTACTGAATACGTGGTAGCCGTTTTCAGAGCAGACCTTGGATATGTCAACACATTCAATCTCGGCAAACAATCTGGGGCTTAGCTTAGCTCGCGTAGCTGTGCATCTGCATACACAACTAACTTAGCTGCGCATATTTTAGTTAGCTCACATAGCTTAGCTTGCATAGTTTGCAGTCTGCACACAAGTATGAAAAACTGCGTCAGCTATGCGAGCTAAGCTGTACTAACTTAGCTTAGCTCTTGGTCTGCAACCCGCACTACACAATGCACAACTGTGCATAAGAGCTGACTGATGACAGTTCCTGAATTATTATTCCTGCACTTCCTGCTGGTGAGAAATGATCACTTGGTGACCTTCGGAGGCTAGCTTTAATTCCCGGACTCCATCAAAGCGAAGACGAAACGAGAGCAGACGAGACGTGTTGTAACCACCAACTGAATTTCGTTTAGTGGAAATGGTTGAGCACTTGAGCAGAGAGAAGAGATGTCTCCTATTTGTTTAGGCCAACCGTCGCTTTCAGCGGCCAAGCAGGCAGCAGCGCATAGAGGTGACGAGAGAGAGAGACACGGACTAACCAAAGCGGAGACAAGAGGAGTGGAGAGGAGACGTACGGGAATCAACCAATCACATTCGTTTCGTTTTGGTTGATTCCGGGCATAAAACAGGCCAATGTCTGGTTTTGTGCCCGGTTCATAACAAAAGATCAGCCTCTACAATATGAAACGTAAACTTTAGACTTACCCTAAAGTAAACAAAGAAATTGTACGTACCTACCTACTGTATATAGATACTCTGTGACTACAACTCCCTGCCCATCTTTCGCGGAAACAGACAATTACAGGCAGAATTTCAGGTTAACTTCGTTTTCCAGGAAAGCGAAAAATGTGGAAATTTTGAGCAGAGCAGAAGTATTAATCGATTTTGGGCTTGTATATCCCTAAACTCGTCGTATTTCCCTTAACTCGCTTCAACTTTTTCTAATATCCTTTGTGATGCTAACTCTTGTTTACTGTACTAGGTACTTATCCTAGTAAGGAGTGTAGGTGTGAAAAGCTTTTTAAAGCAGATACCTATTACATTTTAATTGCTCCTAGCAAACTTATAACTAACTAGCCCAGCTGCTGTAACCCATATCCACTCTCTCCAAACTTAACACGAAGTGGATGACGGAGTCTTAGTTCGCTCACTCACTAGACCCCGCCATCTCCTTCGAATTCGCCGATATAATTTCGTTAAGGGTAAATCCTAGAAAGGCTCAGTTCTACGTAAAGAGACCGTGCATCCGCACGAGAGAATATAATATTGCTAGCAACGTACTCCCAATTTACTAATTATAAACGATATAATAACCAATGACCAAACCACCCTTTAATCAATCATTCCCCTGCCCTTATTCCAATTCATTTGGGGTCGGCGCAGCATGTGTTCTTCCATACTTCTCTATAACTCATCTCAACAGTCACCTCCTTTCTAGCCATATCAGTAGATTCTCTAATCTAACAAATCTTTAGTTCAAAGCTAAGCGCATATTGCAGCCGCAGCGGGCTGCCGTCACGCAGCGCATCGTATTGCCCGCCTGTATTGTGCCATGGTATTACACGCGATGTACGAACGTGGTGTAGGCGGATTTTGAAATGGGAGTGTTGCTGTGTGACCTGCCCTAATCTACGTGAGCCTTTATAAAATACAGGGTGGAAGTGACAACGACGACACTAAAACGGTTTCCACGTATTCGGTACCTACATCATTCTGAACCTCACAGAAATTTTTTATCGGCGATTAAAATAAAATCAGCGGTTTCCCACAAAAGTGCAATACCTACACGCCAAAATGGTTCAGAATGATGTACTGAATACGTAACGTGGTAACCGTTTTCGCGTCGATGAAGACAGAGTTCAGTAGAAATCGCAGCTACGTCGCTGAATTTCAAAGAAAAATATGCAAAATATCACCAAAAAATGATGTTGGTAACTTACCAATCATTCTAGTATTTCAGCTAAACATAGTCATGATAGCAACTGGATGAGAGTTGCTGAGAATCGAGTTGAGTGGTGTGCGATTGAAGAGGCCCATGTCCAGCAGTGGACTGCTATAGGCTGATATTGATAGTCAAGAGAAAAGGACTGGAAATATATTTCTTGGATTTTTAATAATAATAATAGCCTTTCTCCGGTCAGCACGTCATATCTAACGTAATAGACAATGAAGAATATTTAATTGGGTCTCTAATCGATGCAAATTGCAGTAGTGTTTATCTGAGCTCAAAAACTTCTTGATTGTGTGGATATAATAGTGCCTAACCTAAGTCTCAGACAAGCTGGTTTCCTCACGATGTTTTCCCCTTCACCGAAGCTAGTGATAATTATACAATACAATACGCTATTTCGTAGAGATGTAAGCTAGCTTAAAAAAACAACCAAATCAACGCATCAATTTATTGATCCGAACGAAAGGCGACAGAGTTCACAACAGTTGTAACAAATACTCCAGGGACGGACTCGGACGGGACTGGACTAGCCGCAGCAGGGGCCGCAACATGACGCACATAGGCCGCTTTGGCAGCCGCCGATGCAGCCGTGACCACAGCTGAAGTATGAACCAGCCATGCCGGGCCTGGCACTGAAAGAGACATTTTTGAAATGATACTGCTGTTTCGTTACATTGTAGCGGTGAGAGTGAGAGTGACTTTGACGGAGATACAAACTGTTATTTGGTAAAACGATATAATAGTTAGGCTATTGAATAATTGTGGACCTCCCACAGTGCTTCATATTTTTGTCTTTTTATTATCCCTATGCCCGTAGGCCCGTATTATAGAACGATACTCAAACAAAACTCACCTTGTGCATAAATATTGTAAAGCCATTTCATTGGTTAAATCGAACTTTAAGTACATAGAATTTAATTTGAGAGTCATTCTATGATACGGGCCTTACTCTTTGATGTATAGAGATCACATTCTATTGTTATTTTAGTAGTTAGTTCAGTAGGTTGTTGAATACCTTAGCTATGGCTATTTTTTCTTCCATTTTGAAGCTATCCAATCACATTCTCACCCGTGTAAACATCCTCGCGTTCCACAGCAAGGAGCGCAGCAGCAGGCACCACATGAATGGACGCAACAGGGACCAGAGCCGCAGTCAATACGGCGGCCACAGGGGCCCCCACAGCACGGCCCTGACATCGGGCCCTGGCAACATACGCAGCAGTTACGGACAGGCATCGCGAAGTTTTATCTGGGAACAAAAAAAAACAAAAAAAAAAAAATACTTTGGTAGCCAGCCAGCTCAATGGCTTGACAGTAGCAGCAAGGTAGTTTTGTATGGTAGATGATGCTTAATTCAATCACACACCGTGGCAACACATCGAGAGCATCGCAACTGATGACGTATTCTTTGGCCAATCACGTAACCCAGCTGTCACGGGAAGAGAATACCAGGCGAAGTATATTATAATACCATGATGCTGACAATCACGACCACATAATTCGCATCTCCAAGTTATGCGGTCTTCTGCAGCAAACTACAGGCATTTGTAATGTCTCCGTGTTTACCGCTCGTCTTCAGGTCATGGTCATCAGCCAGGGGTCCCAGAAGATCCAAGCTAATGTTTCTCATAGCCTTTAGATCGTAATTGAGCACAATTACTTGCGTCACCCATTAAAATGTTACGAATACTTACAAAATTTTATAACAAAAATAAATATAGTATTTTTTTGATGATTTTCGATGCTGATCACAGCAGATTTTTTGTAAAATGAAGTGACTTTAAATTTCGAATTTCAAAATTAGACCATAAAGTTTCCTTCTAGAAAAAACTCCTTGGCTGTTTTTTCTTTCATCATCTTCCTTCTCTTGCCCTTTTTTTTGGGCTGAGCGGAGGGGAGTGTCAGACTTGTTCTCTTGCCCTTATCCTAATAATTTATTTAATCGCTCGGCTCAGTATGTCTTGTTCTTCCATATATCTCTCTTAGTCGTCATCTTAGGAGTCACCCAACCCCTTTCTAGCCATATCGCCTTAGTTCATCACTTTTTTACTTTATTTATTTTTCTGTCGACCGATTACAAAAGTATAAATGGGAAAATCTATTGATTAATTCTTGGAAACCATTTGATAACACTGTTTCTGTGAAATTCGCTTAGACAATTAAATAAAATCGTAAAGATCTATCTTTAATTCTATTAATGCTGGTATTCTGTATTCTATTAAATTCAGCTTTTCCAGCTATGGTTCGATTAATTTCAGGAATGCGAATAATTTTGTTTCTATCAAAACATTCTGCATGAAATGTGGAAGACCGTTATACCAATCTGGCTCATTGGTCAGATTGGGTCAAGCTATTTTGAAATATGATAATAATATATTATAAATGACATTCATCATCACCGTCATCATTTCAGCCGAAAGACTTCCACTGCTGGACACAGGCCTCCCTCAAGCCACAACCACACCACATTGACTAGTTCCGTGCGTCTCGCATCCAGCGGATCCCCGCAACCTTCACCAGGTCATCGGTCCACCTAGTGGGAGGTTTTCAACGCAATGTCTTCCGGTTCGCGGTCGCCAGTCCAGAACTTTTCGGCCCCATCGGCCATTCGTTCTGCGAGCAATGTGCCCTGCCCACTTAAGTTTGGCAGTTCTTCGGGCTACGTCGTCGGTAACCTTGGTTCTCTTTCAAATATGTATAAATGAAGACACCCGTCTTCATTTCTGATTCGATCACGCAAGGAAACTCCAAACATACCCCTCTCCATTGCCTTTTGGGTGACTTTAAGGCTTCTGATGAGGCCCAAATGACGTAACCAGATTCGATGCTTAGAACCACCTTTGCTAGCGCCATTAGTTTCACAGTTGCCATCCCCATTCTCTGAATTTGTGTAAACATACAGTTTCTATATAAATGAGTTTCGATTGCAACTGGCTGCTAGAAATTATAAACTTCTCGGACTTGTTTGCCGTTGAAATAAAAATAAACAAACATACGTCAAAATTAATTAAAACAGGCCACACTATTTTGGTTTATTAAAAAACCTAATAAAGTACAAAAAATTGTAAAAATTATTAAAAGTATTAAAAATTACTTTATCTGAACATATTTTCTGAAACTTTTACATCATGTGTTGCGGAGGTTGCGGGTCATGCGGCGGCTGCTGCGGTGGATGCTGTGGGGGAGGCTGTGGGGGATGCTGTGGGGGATGCTGTAGGGGGTGCTGTGGCTACTGCGGTGGGGGCCCCTGTTGCTGCGGCACTCCCTGCAACTGCCAAACGTCCGGACTCAAGTACCCGGCCCCCTTCTGCGGCCCCTGTGGCGGCGTGTGCAGGGGCCCGTGCGGCCGGCCTTTCGGCACCTACAGCTGGAGATACAGGCCATGCTGCTGCCCTTAAAGCTTAACAATAGTGACGTCCAAAATTTCCGTCCCGTTAATAAATCTAGTTTGATTTTTTCTTGTTACACTTTACGTCTTTTCATAGTTCATTCCATACGGTTCTCGATCGATCTTGATTACGGGAGAGAAGGCTACTATAAAGGGTGTAAAAAGACCCTTAACGAAGCCACGCCAAATAATGAATTTTATAGTCAAAATTTTGCTACTTTGAGTTACATTATTGTAATTTTCTTAAGGATCCCTAATTTTTTGAAAATAAATTATAGCTTATGTTACTTCCTGATAATTTAACTATCTATTGGTGAAAAAATGGTTAAAATCGGTCCAGTAGTTTCGGAGTTTATTCGGTACAAACAAACATACAAACAAACAACAAATATTTCCTCTTTATAATATTAGTATAGATTGAAACAATAGCCACTTGTTTATAAATTAATCATGAAATTGAAGTACCTACTGAATAATATTGATGTTTGAATAACAGCTACCAAGTCGTTTTGTTATGATAATAAAGTTAGTATGACAAAATATTTTCTGGCAATCGAGGCTTGGTGCACTGAATTGTTCATTAAACAATAGCGTTTATTCTCACTAGTTCGATCGTCGAACTAGTGAGATTTTTTTTTCTCATTTTTTCGACCGTCGAACTAGTGAGTTTTTTTCCTCATTTGTTCGACCGTCGAACTAATTAGATTTAAAAATAGTTCTACTACATTGAAATGTTTTACTAATTTCGTAATAAAATAAAAAACGCTTGGTTCGTTAAAAAATATATATTCGTGTACTTATATTTGTACATCTATAGCATATCTTTGATCAAATAAACAGTTGAAAAACTTATAAATTATAAGCTGGCTTCCTAACAAAGTAAATAATAGTAATAGTAAATAAACAATACATACAGATTACAGAAATCATCGTCATATCACCCATGTACATTTCCTTAAATGCATCTATACCTACAGCACCTAGGTAGGTATGTGCATTAAAAACATTATAAACATTTAGTTAAACACCCCGTCAGAAGGAGTATGGTTATAGTTTTTATTTTCATTTTGAGGGTAGATGCTGTTTGAGCCTGTTTAACTATGCAAAATGATGGATGTGTTACACTGGTTATGCGCTGCAGTTGCAACGTTTTATTTGGTGGTGCCTGTTTAGTTTACTGTTTTTTTTTTGCAATAACGTGTAAAGAATTAATAATTATTGAGAAAGAATTCTGCAATTAGAAGGACATCAATATTACTCAATGCGTAAATATAAAAATGGTCAAAGCATATGGCGGTGTAAAAATTATAAAAGTTTAAAATGTACTGGATCCGTAACATTGAATATGGTAAGTCTTGAGTGTTTTATATGTGTAATATAATTTATAACGTGTAGACATAAGTATATATATATTTTAAACTAATACAATTATTTTGTTGAAGGACCTCACTGAAACTTTACAAATAAAACCTCACTGCGGCCAATGTAATCCAGATCAAACACGAAATTCAGTTAATATTATTATAAATAATGCTTGCAATGAAGCAGCATTGGGAAGAGAACCAGCTCCAAGAATCTATAACAGAGCTCTAATTACATTAAAAAAATCAAGGCCTGCATTTAGCGTCAAAAAGTAGTATACCTGAATTTCAACAAATAAAATCAAGCATTTATAGAAACAGAAATAAGCTAGCACACGTAAAAAAAATATGCGCGAAAACTGTAGAGGAAGTCGAGGTTCCCAATACTTTTTCAGAATTCTTACTCGCTGATTTCGGTCACAAAAAAATGAGAATATTAGTGTTTTGTTCAAGTGACGCCCGAGAAATTATGAAAAATATAAAACATATTTTTATGGACGGGACCTTTAAATCATGTCCAAGCCCTTTTCAACAACTTTTTACTCTTCACGAGGACATCGGCAGTGACATAAATAACACGAATGTGATCCCTTTGGTGTACGCGTTCATGACTCACAGGACTAAAAAAGCTTATTCAATTTTATTTGATTTGATTGTGTCCCAAATTCCAGAGTGGAAGCCTGCAAAAGTCACGATAGATTTCGAAGAAGGCACAATGAAAGCGTTACAAAAAATGAAGGTTACAATCAAAGGTTGCTATTACCATTACGTGAACAGCTTGTGGCGCAAGGCAAAAACCCTGGGTAAACCCTTTTAAGTAAAGACAAACGGAACAGAAGAATAATTTCGCTATGCGCCAACTTAGCATTGCTTCCAGAAAATGAAATTGTTTCAGGATAGGTGTATATTCAAAATGAAATGACGGAGAATTGTCAATCCATGATGAAGTTTAAACGATATTATGATAATTACTGGATGAAGGGTGATTATCATGGAATTTGGTCTTCGTATGGCGAACGCCACCGAACAAATAATGCCGTAGAAGGGTGGCACCATAAAATAAATAACCTTGTAAGAAAAGGCCATGTAACCCTATTGCAAATATTGCATGTTTTACAGGACGATTCTGTATTGTCTTCATATCGAAATGATATTCTTCAGAGACCTTCCACATCAAAGAAAAGTTCTAAAAGGAAAAATGATTTATTCAATGACGATTATATTATTGATGCTCAAATGCAATTAACATGTGGACAAATTAGTGGTGGACATTTTTTAGAAAAATGCGCTAGTTAATTACATTTAGTATTTGATTATTACATTTTTTAAATTTGATTATTAGATAAAAATCATGGTAATCATATAATTTTAAATATATATCTTTGATGGATTACATGTATTCGTAGTTCTTTTTGTCTCTGCTTATTGAGATAAGTAAGACAGACAAAATTATATTTGATCATGTATATTTCACCAAAGATGTACAAGTATATTTCTATACGACACTAACAACAATTTTGAAATGTCCCATTTGATTTTTGATCATTTATTATACATGTAAACGAATTTTTGTTCTTTCTGGTTAAGCTTGTTGAGATAAGCAAGACAGAAAAATATTAGATTACATTTAATATTTCATTATTACATTATTTTTTGATAGGTGAGGAAGCCAGCTTATAATTTATAAGTTTTTCAACTGTTTATTTGATCAAAGATATGCTATAGATGTACAAATATAAGTACACGAATATATATTTTTTAACGAACCAAGCGTTTTTTTTTTTATTACGAAATTAGTAAAACATTTAAATGTAGTAGAACTATTTTTAAATCTAATTAGTTCGACGGTCGAACAAATGAGGAAAAAAATTCTCACTAGTTCGACGGTCGAACAAACGAGAAAAAAAAATCTCACTAGTTCGACGATCGAACTAATGAATCGAACTAGTGGGAATAAACGAACAATAGTACAGGAGATATTTGTATATCCAGAGCAGAACTACATATTAATATAATTATGTGACAAGACTTTCAGGAATATTCACACGAACCTGGTAGAAACGGTACCTACCTTATTTCTGGGGAAGTTCTAGCCTAATTTCCAATGAATTCTTCTGCCATAAGATGAAACTTAATGACATTAAATATTTTCAGTCGAACTAGACCTTTACTACTACTCTAGGCCTCCTGACCAAATATGGCCAAGTCGGTCAGTTTTGGCGAAGACGAGGAGAGGAGACAGGGGGAAGTTATTAATTTATTTATTTCCTAACATGTAAAACAGGGTTCACTGGTTCCTAGAATAACACGAGTCTTGTAGCACGAGTCGTCTAGCAGCCACGACCACGAGTTGATGTCGATGAAGAAATAGCACAATAAAGGTTGATACTCATTTGAGAGATAATATGTTACAAATGTTACAATTAAGTATATCCTGTTTGTTGTATCTTAGCTGCCAAGGGGATTTCAGTGCTTGGACTTGTCTTGCTTTCAGGGCATTACTGTACGCGTAACATGACCACCGTAGACAAGGATTTCTTTGACGGAAGAATCGACAAAATGACAGATAGTGAAAAGAAATCTGTCATTATGTCGTCATAATTAGTCATTTTGTCGATTCTTCCGTCAAAAGAAATCCTTGTCTACGGTGGTCATGTTACGCGTGCTGGAGAGGCAAAGCAAGCTTACGCCTGTTTTCGGTAGGGGTCGGCAGAAACTACAGAACGCCACCTACTACGATGCTTACATGACATACTTCTTTCGCCTCGTCCATGGTCATACATTTAGACATACCAGCACGCCGCCGCACGCCGGTGGCGAGTACTACGTACCTGACCTTTCTAAAGAACCTCACTAGTAAGGTCAATGTATTGTATGTCCTACTCTCACACCATTGTATTTTTTTTTAGTCGCCTTTCCCTCATCGTGTAATCATGACAAATGCATACGTTCTAATTTTTTTGTAAAAAAGCGCAAGAGCAAGGAATTAAATAATTTACTAACAAGATATTACGATATCTGTCCATTTGCGTGCATGCTTTATTGACGGTTTGAAATGATGGGTTTGTGGACTGCTTTTTCATTGACTTAGCCAGCGTAGCTCTTTGAAAAAGCTATTTAGACAGCGTTGAAGTGAAGTTAGAATTATACATAGACACCCACTGTCAGTTACACTGTCTCTTACCTTAAGCAAGCATACTTTAAAAATATAAGTAGGTAGTCCATTATTAATTGATGGGTACTGTAGATATAGCTGTGAATGAACCTAACACCTACAATTTCTTTGAACGTTAGGCGTCAAGGTGCGCGAGAACGGAAGTACGGTCATTTTGTTCAACGTCCACATCAGATAATGTCGGCCGGAAGTGCCGAGCGATGTACCCGCGATAAAACATATTTCGTCACTCGACTTCTCTTTTAATGGATTTCGCGTGTATTTAACAGTCATTACGCATTTAATGTTTTTACGTAGAAATCGTAAAGTTAGTTCTTGGATGTCGAAAACTCATAAAAATAAAGTATTCCCGTGATTATGAACACGAAGTAAAACGTTATGAGCTCCGTCTGATATCAACTCAATCATTCAAGGAATTCATTCTCAGTTATTAATCGAGTTTTCAGAATCGATAAAATATATCGATTCTGAAAACTCGATTAATATGATGCTGATACCGCAGCATCCGTCGTGATGGTCGTAAATATTGTCTGAAGTTTACAACATCAACCTATGGCCTAGGTTTATGCAGATGCTTGTATATATTTTTCTTCGGCCTTCCATTTCGGCTTTTGATCTGCTGCAAAACAGGTTCTAATACAAATGGGCAAAGTTTATCATCGCATTCGAGGCTGTTGTATCCGATCGAAGGCGACAGTGTAATTAGGAGCTCTTTGTCTCACACTCTCCGTGAGACAAAGAGCTCCTAACTTGCCGAAAATGATTTCAACGGTGTTAGTCGTTACTGGTCATCTCTTAGCTGCCACGATTTATTTTAGCTTACATTGTTTTTTAAATTGTTGATTTAATCTTTTACTCTGGACGCTCTTAATGTGCACGTCTTTCGACTTCGTTTTTACACGTACATATGTATAATCTCAACATGAATGATGTAACCAAGATCTTATAAAAATATTTTGATTGGAAAAAATGTCCATGGAGTTTCTTGCCCGTTCTTCTCCATAGAGATCTACGCTTTGGAATAGGGAACTAAAGTACTTTCACAAGTTATAATACCTTGTGTCTGGGACTGTAGCTTCGCCTTCTTTGTTTTTCTGGCATTCAAAAGTTCCTGTTATGTTCTAATTGAAATAAATGCTTTGAGTTTGAGTTTGGGTTTAGTGTTGGCCTGTATTGGTAGGTCTAGGTAATACTTACTAACTTGAAAACTACAACGAGCCTTTCAAATAAGCGTGGACATTTACAAGCTTTCCGGGGTGGAAGGGATACCGACGCGAAGTAGTAGTAGTCAGTACATCATTCTGAGCGAAAAATAAACGATGATAAAAACAGATGTTCCATACATTTTAACCGTGTAGGTATTGCACTTTTGTAGGAAACAGCTTTTTTTTTAATAACTGATGAAAAATTTTTATGTGGGTTGGCTCAGAATGATTTACTGAATACGTGGTAACCGTTTTCGCGTCGGTGTTCCTTTCACCCTGTATAAGTGCTTGAAATCACTATAATGGAGTTAAAAGCCAAGTTCATATCATCATTTCAGTCGCAAGACGTCCACTGCTGGACATATGCCTCCCCTAAATATCGCCGCATTGACCGGTACCATGCGTCTCTCATCCAGCGGATCCCCGCAACCTTCACCAGGTCATGGGCCCACCTTGTTCAGTGTTGTTCATTTGTCACACTTAAGTAGGTTTGTGGAATAGGGGTCGTGCCAAAGTCGTGGAACTAATGAATTCAGTTTTCCCAATGACAATGCCGCACTGTTTATTGTGTTTCACATTATTTCTAGTAAATTGCGTGTCCGCGCGGTCTTTGACCTGTTTCGGCGAATTCTCAATTTTTCCCCATTATCTACAAAAGACAATAACCATTTTAAGTTGAGCTCAGGTTTATTTATTATATAATATTATCGTAGGTCAGGATAGAGCGGGGTTTTTTTATAGATGCGGGTACCGTTTTCATAGAATGCCGTGGCGAGGGGTCGCATTCCACGAACGTCGCCCCCATACAACGTCACGGTTTATTTTAGTACATTTCTAATAACCGTGACATGTTGGGTCTCGTGGGTAATCAATCTTCAAAATCATGCTCTATTTTTATGTAAATGTTGTTCGTTCTATTGTTGTTCGAACGAAGACTTCGGTCTACCTTGCAGTTTACACTGCAGTCAAATGTGATGATCTCCTTCGTGTTACTACGAGTATAATCTCATACTTATGTATGACACATTAAGCCTGTAAAGCCGCGTTGACACGGTCTGAGTATGCTCGGACCGAGTGGACTCGGATCTACTCGGACGCAACTCGTATTGTGGCAACCCATCCGAGTGCGCTTATAATCCGCGAAGGGTTTAGGCAGAGGCGTAACTAATAAATAGGACACCCACATTTCGCCAGTTATGTTTAAGTCCCATGTAAAAGGGGGCGAGCCTATTACCATCAACCGCGCATCAGATTTCGTGGCTGCTACTGAAAAATTCCTAATGGAAAAACCCAATAACCGTTTTCCCAACTGGTAACAGAACCCAAGACGTACTCACTTGTCAGTCGCGCTTCCGATCGTTAAACCAACGAGGCAATTACCGTCTCATGAAATGAAATCTCATCTTGATTTTATTTATTAAATCTTTTAAGTAAGTACAGTACACACAATATTACAACCGCTAACTAAGAGAAGCGGACATAATGCCATACCTAGGCATTTTCTACCGGTCAACCTTTGGGTGATGCAGAGACAACCCGTGGTTCGTGCAATGCCGTACGTCTAGTCGTCTACGTGTCGAAAATTTGATTGAATCATTAATTATCTTGTTTCGTTGACTGAATTGCCAGCAACGGTCCCAGACCTTCAGCACTGATGCAGCCGGTTTGCTGGAATAAAATGTTAAATAGATCAAGATACTTTATTTTGCATGAAATATGGTATATGATGGTCTTATAAAATAAAAGGTTTTAAACATTTCACTGACTTCCCTCAGCATTCAAACTTAAAATTAAAATACCTAGCACAATGTAGTACTCTTGGCAGTTAAAATACGGACAGGTAGGCGTGCTGGTTGGCTGATTAGGAAACTATGAATATCATAGACAAAGAGACACAGATTAAAGACCCGGACTCAAACAATCACATGAGAGACTAGAGATGCGATGTGGATTACAATAAATGTGATTAATTGATTTCCGGACGTCTCCTCTCCGTCCCGCTCGTCTCCGCTTTGGTGGAGTCCGGGCCTAAAGGTATAGACTGGCCAGAGATGGATGTAGATACCCTATCTCTCTCGAAAAGCAGTACTTACAAGTACTGCTTTAGATCTTATAATGTCAGCAAGGGATACGTACTCGTCAAAAGATTTTAGCTTAGATGTTCAAAGAACACAATTGCATGTCCTTCATAAAATGCAACATCGGAAGCCGGCCCACCACGGCTCACAGTGAACCAGCACATAGGGCGGACGGTAGCAGCTCGCGTATAATCCGTGTTCGCACTCGTCCTGGTTCGCCATTCCTATAAAAACAATGTACTTTGTTGTGTTTTACTTCTTAGATTTACGTTTTTATTGCATTTTTTTCTTTTGTGGAGGTTCGGCACTGAGTAATTTGACTTCTTTTAACGTATAGTGGTGCATGGTTGTGTTGGCACGATGTTAAGCCACATTTAGACAGGGTAAGTAACTGACTCCAAATTCGAGACAAGACAGTGCTGACCAGGTATTGACTAAAGTCAAAATTGATTTGGAGTCAGTGCAGCGCTGTCGCGTCAGTGCTGACTTCAATATTCCCCCACATGAAGTTTAGACGAAGCTAGTGTTGGCAGCCAGTGAAACTGGCCATACCAGTCAGCGCTGGCTTTTTACTGACCTCGTATAAACAGTTTTTCGACAAGCCAGCGCTGGCGGGAATAGAGCGCCGGCCTATTTTTGAAGCCAGGGACGTGTCAAAAATAAGAGTATCCGAAATACTTACTATTTGAAAATGAAAAAAATCGAAATACTACTAACCCAAAGGTGGTTTGATGAATGTGATTCATTTGTGTAGCCTGTTACAGTGAGGACAAAAACAACAGTACCTAAGTAAGATCATAATTATACCGGGTGTAAACAGACCCTTCACATATCCGCAAGCATTATGTACATCAAACTAAGTAACATTACGAAAAATTATTGCTGGGAATCGATTTTTTTTTTTGGGGTATCATGTATTTAAAAAAAAAACTTGTGTAAAAGTTGGTACTTCGACCCCCGATATCTCCGTAACTAGAAGGCTCCCAGGTATGGTCTAGAACAAAAAAAATATCGCAGTCACGGGGAGAACAAGTGCCTTTCTTTTATGTTAAGGGTCTATTTACACCCTTTATTGTTTATTTTAGACCAACATTCATTACATTACGACCACAAAAGTAAAGTGAAGTTAGTTAGTTGTCTTCGTACACACGCATCGAGCGTTTATTTTATATTATATACTACTTAATTGCCAAGGAACACTTCCTTCGTTCATAAACATATTTTTATAAAGTTCTCTCTTCTCTGTTGCAATTTCTGCTGAATGATTGCTACCTTGATGGTGGTTGATTTACTAAAACAGCAGATCCGCTGCGCGGTCACCAGGCGACAACCGCACAGCCGCCGCGATGCCGCCACGTGGCGGCTGTGCGGTGAAGGTGCGAAATAATTTGTGTCATTAAAATACGCCCTTAGGGTTCCGTAGTCGAATGGCAAAAAACGGAACCCTGTCTGTCTGTCCGTCCGTATGTCACAGCCACTTTATTCCAAAACTATTAGGCCTACACAGTTGAAACTTGGAAAGTCGAAGAAAGAGAGCTTGGTTCTGTGAACCGCTTTACGATTTTTATACAAAAATTAAAATATTAAGGGAAACCTTCCCATATAAAAAACTAAAACTAAAAAAAAATTTGAACAAACCTATACGTTTAGTTTTTGAGATTATATGGGACTTTTTCATCAAACTGCAGTAGGAACTTTATTTTTCATTAACATACTATGAAAAACAAGTTTAGTTTTGCTGTTGAATTTAATACAATACAACATTATGAATGATCCTTCAACATATATATATTTTTTAAATTATTTTTTTTTTTTTTGGTGCTACGCAACTTAACGGAACCCTGTGTGCGTGTGAGTACGACTCACACTTGGCCGGTTTTTTTAGGTATATCCGTGGCCACAGACAGTGGCCGATGCCACCTGGTATGTTCAATACAATTCCACAGACAGACTATATTTAGTGCAATGTCATCATTCTCCTGCCCTTAACCCATTTTTTTGGTGTTGGTGCGTGTCTTCTTATTCATACCTCTCTATTCTCTCATCATCTTCCTGCCCTTGTCCCATGTCACTTGGGTCGGCCCAACACGTTTTTTTCTTCCAATCTCTTCTGTCAACCGTCACGCTATCATTTACTCCTTTAACTTACATATCATTCCTCACACAATCCATCCATGGTTTTTTTGTTCTTCCTCTCCCTCTCCATCCATCAACGTTTATATTCATCACTCTTTTAGTCACATGCGATTCGTCCCTCTTCATCACATGTCCATACCAAGACATTTTCAACTTTTCTGTAACTAGCGCAACTTTTAAACTTCCTCGAATATACTCGTTCCTTACCTTATCCATTCTTGTCACACCACACATCCACCACAACATTCTCATATCCGCTACATGCAATCTTCTTTCATCCATCTTCTTCACAGCCCAGCATTCCGATCCATACAATACGACAGGTCTAATCACGGATTTGTATATTTTCCCATTTAACTTGAGGGGCATCCGTGGGTCACAAGTTGTTCCAGTGACCTGTCGCCATTTCATCGATCCTAAGTTGATCCGGTGTGTTACGTCTCGGTCTACTTCGCCATCCCCTTGGACAAGCGACCCGGGGTACCGAAAGACGAAACAGATCGGTATGGGCGTTCTGGCAACAGTTATGGGCACAGGACTGGAGAGACCGCCGAAATCACAGAATAAGTACTCTGTTTTGGTCCTACTGACTTTCAGGCCAACATTCTCCAGTTTTTGCCACCACACCTCCAATCTGCTCTGGACCTCTATGCCACTCTCGGCAACCCACACAATGTCGTCGGCAAACAGCATACACCAGGGAGCCTCTTCCTGGATGTCCGACGTAAGTGCGTCCATTTTCACCAGGAAGAGGTAAGGGCTTAGAGCCGATCCTTGGTGCAAGCCGACAGCCACATTGAAGTTGCCGGTAGTGCCCGCTGTAGACCGGACTTGGGACATCGACATCAACATCGACTGTACATCGCTCGGATCAACTGCACATACTTCCCAAGCATACCTTTCTCTTTCAGGGCCCACCACAAAACCTCACGAGTTACCCGTTCGTATGCCTTTTTGAGGTCGATGAACACCATGTGCAAGTTTTTGTGCGCACTTCTGTATTTCTCGCACAGCTGGTGGATGCAAAAAATGGCATCCATCGTTTCCCGACCAGGCATAAAACCGAATTGATTTCGTGAAAAACTCTCTTCTCTCAGTCGTCGTTCTATAACTTTCTCCCAAACTTTCATACTATGCGCCATTAGCTTTATTCCTCTATAGTTATTGCACTTCAGCACATCACCTTTATTTATAAAGATGGGCACCAGTGAACTGTTACACCACTCCTCAGGTATGGCATGGCTGCTTCGTCCAGCAACAACTTATTGAAAAATAAAGCTAACCACGTCCACTCGTAATAACTTCCAAACTTCAACTGGTATACCGTCAAGTATTAAAGCTTTACCATTCTTCATTCCATTTACTGCTATTCTCACTTCATCCATACTAACATTTCTCACTAACCGCTCATTCACTGGTTTATTGTCCAGCACACCGTTCCAGTCATTCTCCTCATTCATCAGTTTTTCAAAGTACTTCCACCTTTACCTAATTTCCTCATCATCCGAAAGAACCATTCCAGCTTTCCAACATCTTTTACGCATTTAATCTGACATACATCCCTCGCCTTTCTTTCTCTAGCTCTAGCAAGCCGGTATATTTGTTTTTGGCCTGCTGTACTATACAAAGTGTCATAAAGCTTGTCTTGGGCCTTTGGTCTAGCTAGCTATGGCCACAGCTTTCTTGGCTTTTTTCTTGAGAGCAACATACTCACTCTTTCTTTCAGCTTTCAAACTAACACTTTCAACTTCAACACTCTTGTCATTCCTTGAATTTCCTCTTTTTTTCTTTCAACACGTTCTGGATTTCTGTCGACCACCACCATGTACCCCCTATCTATTGTAACCTTTCCTTTCGTCTCTCCTAAGACATGCTTTGCTATATTCCTAATACACCCAGCCATCTCACTCCAACATTAATTTACACTTCGCTCGTTCATGTCTCCCATCTCTAACATTTTATTCACCACTCGTTCTTTAAATTCTTTCGCACAGTCATCCTTCTCTAACATATTCCATTTTATTTTAGGGGCAGGTCGGTCTCTGCTGTTCTTTTATTTATTAGGTAAGACTTAACAGTCTTTGATGTACTTTAATTTGTTTCTTCGGACTAGGAAGTAATCTATTTGTGTTTTGTGGTTACCACTCTTGTATGTAATAAGGTGTTCGTCGTTCTTCTGGAACCAAGTATTGGCTACTGCCAGATCAATTGCGGTAGCGGACTGCAGTAGAGTCTCCCCCTCATTGTTTTGATTCCTGATTCCCCACCCCCTATGCACTCTTTCATAAATCCCTCTCATTCTTCCCACATGAAGTCTTTAGCTCCTTTAATCGCCTCTTACGACACCCACGGGACGTAATGGGGTGGTCAGATTTTTTCTTCATGACCGACACTGATGATACCTCTCTATTCTCTATTATTACCATATTTAGTGCAATAATTATTGCGCAAATGTTATCTTTAACGATCATCGCGCCCTCCTTTAAACGTATTCAAACTGAAAAGAAGCATGCAGTACTATAACTTGAAGTGCAGTGTACATGGATCTTTTGGCGCATGGCCATAATCGGAATTATCGTCGCCGTCTTTGGGTTTTCAATAAGATTCTCACAGACAATTTCACAATGTGTAGCAAGACCGAAGAGCGCCCTCCTGACAAATTCATTTAAGTGCCAAAGATTTTAAGCATTATCATCATCATGATCTTCCTGCCCTTGTCTCATTATATTTGGGGTTGGCGCCTTTTTGCGTCACGACATCATTTACTCCTTTCTCTTTCATATCATTCCTCACACAATTCATCCATCTTTTCTTTGGCCTTCCTCTCCCTTTCCATCCATCAACATTCATGTCCATCACTCTTTTAGTCACATGCGTTTCATCCCTCCGCATTACATGTGTTAGTGGAAAAAAATGGCCGAAAAGAAAAAAATGCATTCGGCACAATTTAAAAATCGAATGCGCTCCACATCGCCCTGTCACCATTCAAGCAGAAGAAATTTGGAAGATCAGACACGCAATATTCCCGTTACAAAATTTCCCCGGAATTTATTTTCTAGGCCAAAATTGATAATTATTTAGCTAGTTGCCCACGATGCCGGTGTACTATGGCGGCTTCGTCGGCGGCCCACACAGCGGCGGTTACTTACTGTACTCGTGCGGCTGCAGCCCGACGACCGGGGGCTGCCGTCCTTGTGGCCCCCTGCCGGGGCCATGCTGTGGATATTCTGGCTAGTCAGGTAATTTTGTTAAGCTCAATAAGCTATAAATGTCCAGTGTTAAGAACAGAAGGGCAATAATAAAAATTACGGCGGTTAGGTCGTTTTCTTGACTGGCATTCACGGCTGGGCATTTTATCTTTACCCAACGTAGGTAAATTCATACGTACCTAGTGGTAACATGAAAAATATTCCAACCTTTAGACATCGAGCCCAAAGCATCAAAGGCAATTTCCCTTCGCGGCATTGAACATTGGAATCTGTATCTTGTTACGACTAGCTACGTATGAATTTACGTTGGGTAAAGATAAAATGCCCTGACGATGCCGTGCCGTACTGTTTGCGCTGGCCTTTACAATGACACCAACTCCATAACGAGAGCCACAACCAAAATGATGAACAACACTGGAAAGCGATTAGCGAAAATATATATTTCTTTTGGGTGTGTTTAGTGTTTTCTCTGGGTCATCAACCTATAGAGTAGCCCGTCTCCGTCAAACTGCCCGCCAACTTGTTTCCAGCAGCAACGTGTGCATAAGCTCTTACTAACTTTACTCACTCTTCGGTCATTCCTCTTCGCCAACGATGGGACAGGTGCCTAATACCATAACTTTGTTGCAGTTACCAATAGACTGGCCGAGCGAGATCTGTATATTGAAGCAGAACGTGCAGTTTGTGGCGTCGATGCTGATGTTCGTGCTGCTGACGACCATTAGTCTGCTGGGTTTCCTCACCGAGTTCAATGGAGGCAATTCACACGTGGATGTTATCGTTAAATAAAAGTTGTAAAAATGATTGTTTTTCTGTAACGATGTATCACTAGTCATCGAGATGTGCGTGTGAACTGAGGGACCACACTCGTTTTTCGCAAAATAGAAATTGTAGGATTTAGTAGAAGACTAAAAACAATTGTAGAACAAATATGGGAATTTGTAAACAAATATATTAAAAACTACAGCCCTTAAAGTGCGATCCCTCAGTCCTCACAGACCATCAGCCAGATCTCGGAAAGTATATGGAACATTAAGATTTCGTGACTACAGTATTTGTCTGCGTCAGGATGACTGGACCAAGAGATTTTGTGGGTACGCACCTGTACGAAACTTTTAAACACTACTAACTACTATACTGGAAATTTTAGAACGTTACTCGTACCTCTATATACTGTCTGCGTCAGGATGGCTGGTTGCCTGTATCGGTTCGCGTCAGGCTGGTGACCAAAAATTGCTACCTATTTGCTACCTTTTACTACCTATAGTCAATTAATTGCTACCTAACTTGGAAACAAAATAATGGGACTTCAAAATGACCAGCCATTCTGATATCAGGATGGCTGGTCAACCCTCCGTTTGTGTAAACTATTCAAATTCGTGTTATTATTTTTACTTGAATAATTGCTACCTAATTGCTACCCTCACGTATTTCAATGTCCATCTTGTAACTTTAACGAGTAAAAAGTTGTGACCATTTAATTTTTTTACAGGGAATGGATTATAATAGGAGAGCCGACTGCAAAATTTAAAACCTACTTGATACCGCGATAAAATGCACAATGGGTTCTCATAAAAGTGATGCTAAGTCCGAATTTGATAGTCTGCCACGGCGGAACTTGCCGAAAGTAAAAAAAAAAAACATTTTCGGTGCGAAAAAGGGGGCGTTGCTTTACCCATCTGATACTCAAATAATAGTTATGGCATCAGTTAGAAATTTACTGGTAGATACAGAAAAGCGAAATCTGTCAGTATTTTTTTTGCCGGAAGTGCTTGGCAGACTCAATGGTGACCCCATCGGGACCCCTAAATATACCCATCTGATACCAGCATGAAACCAATTCCAGTCGGTAGGTATGAATCCTCATTTCTGGAATATATAAGTCTGCCAACGCTTTTTCTGCCGAAACACCTTGACAGACGAGATTATGTAAGCAACATCCGTAGAACCCGTATTTTGGAATTGTACAGATTACGGACATTTTATTTACTGAAGGCTTATTGTATTGCATGTATTATAATCATTATGAAGGTCTGTGTTAGGTAGTAACTTATAAAAATATCTAGAGGTGAGTTTTTTTCACTAGTAGTAGGTTTGGAGAATATTAGCAATTCTGGTTTAGCAGCTAGTTAGTATATCCTCTTTAACGCGTTCCCGCAAAGTTTTGATTGTAATTATATCGACATGGTACCTGGCTTAATCTTTAGGTATAGCCATAAAAA
The DNA here is from genome assembly GCA_963576755.1 of Noctua janthina. Classification (NCBI taxonomy): domain Eukaryota; kingdom Metazoa; phylum Arthropoda; class Insecta; order Lepidoptera; family Noctuidae; genus Noctua; species Noctua janthina. The sequence goes on along the minus strand of OY755055.1, from coordinate 5,078,243 downwards.
AAAAACAGACGGTTAACGCCACCGCCCGCCATTTGCATTGCCGCTTGACTTTGTACTGGGAACTGTTTTGTTACAATGACAGAATGTTTGGTTGTTTGGAATGTCTGGGTGTTGCGTACCGACCTCCCTAGTGCCGTCAGCGTGGTTTGCTACGCTGATGACACGCTGGTGCTGGCACAACGGAGGTCGCACGAGGCGGCGGCCGAATACATGACACGCGGGGTTGCGATAATCGTGGAGAAGATCCGGCAATTGGATCTCGAGGTGGCATTGCACAAGTCCGAGTCCATGTGCGTTCATGGGCCTCGGAATGCGCCACCGTCGGGATCCGAGTATTTTCTGCCTTCACGCGGCTCTTGGCCAACCTGAGATATCTAAAGGTCTCCTGCCGGAGGCTCTACGCGGGGGTCGTTCGGTTCATGGCCCTTTACGGAGCCCCGGTGTGTTCTTTGAGGCGCCCACTACTTGAACGCGCCCTAAAAGGTGGTAGCCGTAAGGCTAGTCCGGGGGTACCGCACGATCTGCGGCGAGGCGGCGAGCCTCCTTGCCGGATTGTCGCCATGGGCTCTGGAGGCGATAGTCCTCGCGTGCCTGCACGAATGGCGCGCGGAGGCACTAAGTCGGGGGGAAACTCCGCTGCCGCGGCAAATCGTCGCTCTGCCGACAGACCTCCGGCGCGATTTCATGGCGACATGGAGAGAGCAACTGTCGCAACTCAATGCAGGGCATGGCACTATAGTGGCTATAACTCCCCTCTTTGAGGAGTGGCTAGAGAGGCGCCACGACGCCCTCACCTTCCGCCTGATCTGCATCAGGCGGAAGGTGAGGGCGTCGTGGCGCCTCTCTAAAGGTAGCAAATAGGTAGCAATTTTTGTCTGCGTCAGGATGGCTGGTTGCCTGTATCGGTTTGCGTCAGGCTGGTGACCAAAAATTGCTACCTATTTGCTACCTTTTACTACCTATAGTCAATTAATTGCTACCTAACTTGGAAACAAAATAATGGGACTTCAAAATGACCAGCCATTCTGATATCAGGATGGCTGGTCAACCCTCCGTTTGTGTGAACTATTCAAATTCGTGTTACTATTTTTACTTGAATAATTGCTACCTAATTGCTACCCTCACGTATTTCAATGTCCACCTTGTAACTTTAACGAGTAAAAAGTTGTGACCATTTGATTTTTTTACAGGGAATGGATTATAGTAGGAGAGCCGACTGCAAAATTTCCAACCTACTTGATACCGCGATAAAATGCACAATGGGTTCTCATAAAAGTGATGCTAAGTCCGAATTTGATAGTCTGCCACGGCGGAACTTGCCGAAAGTAAAAAAAAAAAACATTTTCGGTGCGAAAAAGGGGGCGTTACTTTACCCATCTGATACTCAAATAATAGTTATGGCATCAGTTAGAAATTTACTGGTAGATACAGTAAAGCGAAATCTGTCAATACTTTTTTTTCCAAAAGTGCTTGGCAGACGCTCTCAATGGTGACCCCATCGGGACCCCTAAATATACCCATCTGATACCAGCATGAAACCAATTCCAGTCGGTAGGTATGAATCGTCATTTCTGGAATATATAAGTCTGCCAACGCTTTTTCTGCCGAAACACCTTGACAGACGAGATTATGTAAGCAACATCCGTAGAACCCGTATTTTGGAATTGTACAGATTACGAACATTTTAATTACTGAAGGCTTATTGTATTGCATGTATAATCATTATGAAGGTCTCTCTTCTTCTTCTTCTTCTTCTTCTTCTTATCGTATCGATGTTCCTTCCGTATTAGACGGTTTGGGCCCAGTAGGTGGCCACGTTTATTGCAGCGGCAGAGGCGCTATTCAGGTCGTCAAGAGACACCTGGGACACTCCAGCAGGTGGGGCATAGTTTGATCCGGAGCGCCGCACTCGCACTAGGTGTTGGAGGGACAGTAATACCCCAATTTTGCCAGATTATGTTTGCAGCGGCCTAATTAGGTATGCAGTCGATTCAGAGCTTTCCAAATAGGCCACTGTAGTTCACTGCCGGGAGCCAGGTGTTCTTGGAGCTTTAAGAAGTCGTGGGGTGGTGGACACTTCTCTTGCCATAACTTACCGCGTACTTTGGGTGGCCTGTTTTTAATGCCTGAGTGGAGCGTAAGAAGATTTTACAGCTTTTTAGTCTTCCCGGTATAGGTGTGTGGTCGTAGAGGGGATGTCGGGAATAATATTCTTGGTTCTTTTTTTCCAGCGCGCATGCGACATCCCTTCGTACAGCAGGTGGTGCGATACCTACTTGCGAGTACAGCTTATTGAGAGGAGTCGGTTTTAGGCAGCCCGATATTATCCGACACGTCTCGTTTAGAGCAGTATCTACTTGTTTTGCGTGAACGGATCGATACCACACTGGGCACGCAAATTCGCTAGCAGAAAAACATAGGGACATGCCGGTTATTCTAAGAACTTCGGGTGCTGCTCCCTAGCTCGTGGAAACTAAGCGACGTAACAAGTTGTTTCGGGTCGCGACTTTCTGTTTTGTACTATGACAATGTGACTTATACGTTAAGGCTCTGTCCAACGTGACACCTAGGTACTTTGGAAGGTATATGTTAGGTAGAGTGATAAAAATATCTACAGGTGAGTTTTTTTTTCACTAGCTGTTTTTATTATTAGCAATTCTGGTTTAGTAACTAGTTTGGTATATCCTCTTTATCGCGTTCCCGTAAGTTTTGATAGTAATTATATCGAAATGACACTTTTTTATTTTATTTTTTTCGGATGGGAAGTCATCGAATGACCTTCTCTGGGCGGAGCGGAAGGGAGTGTCAGACTTCTGCTGAATAAAACCCATCCATGTTCCTTCTTTGCCCTTTGTGTTTCAGGGCCGCGGTATCTCTTTCGAACAGTCCCGCAGCCCTGGCAGGCATCGGCCCTTGCGGACCCCTACATTGTTGCTGACATCTCTTTGCGGCGCGCGTGGAACACGAACGCGCTGTCGACACGGCCTGTCGTCATAAGACGGCCGGACAGCGAGCTAGTCCATTACTCGCCGTCCACAGGCCCGCGCCTACGGTGGCCTGGAGCCACCACGTGACCCCCGACGCCCGGGGCGTCTCCCGCGGCGGCTGGGTCGTGAGGCTGTTTCCCTCTCACGTCCCGCCACCTCCTTCACTAGCATGACTGCTTCGCAGAAGGAGGTGACAGCTTCCCATTCTCTCTCGGCCGGACCATGGCTTAAACCAGAGCCGGATGCGAGAGATCGCCGCCGCCAATCGCCGCTACGAGGACACGGCGATGCTCCGCCCAAGCGGGGCAGACCTCCACGGTATGCTCCACCGTGTCCGGCCCGAAACAACCGTGTCCGGTGAAGACCTGCATCAGGCGGAAGGTGAGGGCGTCGTGGCGCCTCTCTAGCCACTCCTCAAAGAGGGGACTTATAGCCACTATAGTGCCATACCCTGCATTGGGTTGCGACAGTTGCTCTCTCCATGTCGCCATGAAATCGCGCCGAAGGTCTGTCCGCAGAGCGACGATTTGCCGCGGCAGCGGAGTTTCCCCCCGACTTAGTGCCTCCGCGCGCCATTCGTGCAGGCGCGCGAGGACTATCGCCTCCAGAGCCCATGGCGACAATCCGGCAAGGAGGCTCGCCGCCTCGCCGGAGATCGTGCGGTACCCCCGGACTAGCCTTACGGCTACCACCTTTTGGGGCGCGTTCAGGTAAGGGGCGGCTCACCGCTTCAAAGCACACACCGGGGCTCCGTAAAGGGCCATGAACCGAAAGACCCCCGCGTAGAGCCTCCGGCAGGAGGCCTTTGGACACCTCAGGTTGGCCAAGAGCCGCGTGAAGGCAGAAAATACTCGGATCCCGACGGTGGCGCATTCCGAGGCCCATGAAAGCACATGGTGTCGTACTTGTGCAATGCCATGCCACCTCGAGACCCAATTGCCGGATCCTCTCCACGATTATCGCAACCCCGCGTGTCATGTATTCGGCCGCCGCCTCGTGCGACCTCCGTTGTGCCAGCACCAGCGTGTCGTCAGCGTAGCAAACCACGCTGACGGCACTAGGGAGGTCGGTACGCAGCACCCAGACATTCCAAACAACCAAACATTCTGTCATTGTAACAAAACAGTTCCCAGTACCAAGTCAAGCGGCAATGCAAATGGCGGGCGGTGGCGTTAACCGTCTGTTTTTTTTTTATGGCTATACCTAAAGATTAAGCCAGGTATCATGTCGATATAATTACAATCAAAACTTTGCGGGAACACGTTAAAGTGGATATACTAAACTAGCTGCTAAACCAGAATTGCTAATATTTTCCAAACCTACTACTAGTGAAAAAAACTCACCTGTAGATATTTTTATAAGTTACTACCTAACACAGACCTTCATAATGATTATACATGCAATACAATAAGCCTTCAGTAATTAAAATGTTCGTAATCTGTACAATTCCAAAATACGGGTTCTACGGATGTTGCTTACATAATCTCGTCTGTCAAGGTGTTTCGGCAGAAAAAGCGTTGGCAGACTTATATATTCCAGAAATGAGGATTCATACCTACCGACTGGAATTGGTTTCATGCTGGTATCAGATGGGTATATTTAGGGGTCCCGAGGTCACCATTGAGAGCGTCTGCCAAGCACTTTTGGCAAAAAAAATATTGACAGATTTCGCTTTACTGTATCTACCAGTAAATTTCTAACTGATGCCATAACTATTATTTGAGTATCAGATGGGTAAAGTAACGCCCCCTTTTTCGCACCGAAAATGTTTTTTTTTTTTACTTTCGGCAAGTTCCGCCGTGGCAGACTATCAAATTCGGACTTAGCATCACTTTTATGAGAACCCATTGTGCATTTTATCGCGGTATCAAGTAGGTTGGAAATTTTGCAGTCGGCTCTCCTACTATAATCCATTCCCTGTAAAAAAATCAAATGGTCACAACTTTTTACTCGTTAAAGTTACAAGGTGGACATTGAAATACGTAAGGGTAGCAATTAGGTAGCAATTATTCAAATAAAAATAGTAACACGAATTTGAATAGTTCACACAAACGGAGGGTTGACCAGCCATCCTGATATCAGAATGGCTGGTCATTTTGAAGTCCCATTATTTTGTTTCCAAGTTAGGTAGCAATTAATTGACTATAGGTAGTAAAAGGTAGCAAATAGGTAGCAATTTTTGGTCACCAGCCTGACGCAAACCGATACAGGCAACCAGCCATCCTGACGCAGACAAAAATTGCTACCTATTTGCTACCTTTAGAGAGGCGCCACGACGCCCTCACCTTCCGCCTGATGCAGATCAGGCGGAAGGTGAGGGCGTCGTGGCGCCTCTCTAGCCACTCCTCAAAGAGGGGAGTTATAGCCACTATAGTGCCATGCCCTGCATTGGGTTGCGACAGTCGCTCTCTCCATGTCGCCATGAAATCGCGCCGGAGGTCTGTCGGCAGAGCGACGATTTGCCGCGGCAGCGGAGTTTCCCCCCGACTTAGTGCCTCCGCGCGCCATTCGTGCAGGCGCGCGAGGACTATCGCCTCCAGAGCCCATGGCGACAATCCGGCAAGGAGGCTCGCCGCCTCGCCGCAGATCGTGCGGTACCCCCGGACTACCCTTACGGCTACCACCTTTTAGGGCGCGTTCAAGTAGTGGGCGCCTCAAAGAACACACCGGGGCTCCGTAAAGGGCCATGAACCGAACGACCCCCGCGTAGAGCCTCCGGCAGGAGACCTTTAGATATCTCAGGTTGGCCAAGAGCCGCGTGAAGGCAGAAAATACTCGGATCCCGACGGTGGCGCATTCCGAGGCCCATGAAAGCACATGGACTCGGACTTGTGCAATGCCACCTCGAGACCCAATTGCCGGATCTTCTCCACGATTATCGCAACCCCGCGTGTCATGTATTCGGCCGCCGCCTCGTGCGACCTCCGTTGTGCCAGCACCAGCGTGTCATCAGCGTAGCAAACCACGCTGACGGCACTAGGGAGGTCGGTACGCAACACCCAGACATTCCAAACAACCAAACATTCTGTCATTGTAACAAAACAGTTCCCAGTACAAAGTCAAGCGGCAATGCAAATGGCGGGCGGTGGCGTTAACCGTCTGTTTTTTTTTTATGGCTATACCTAAAGATTAAGCCAGGTACCATGTCGATATAATTACAATCAAAACTTTGCGGGAACGCGTTAAAGAGGATATACTAACTAGCTGCTAAACCAGAATTGCTAATATTCTCCAAACCTACTACTAGTGAAAAAAACTCACCTCTAGATATTTTTATAAGTTACTACCTAACACAGACCTTCATAATGATTATAATACATGCAATACAATAAGCCTTCAGTAATTAAAATGTCCGTAATCTGTACAATTCCAAAATACGGGTTCTACGGATGTTGCTTACATAATCTCGTCTGTCAAGGTGTTTCGGCAGAAAAAGCGTTGGCAGACTTATATATTCCAGAAATGAGGATTCATACCTACCGACTGGAATTGGTTTCATGCTGGTATCAGATGGGTATATTTAGGGGTCCCGATGGGGTCACCATTGAGTCTGCCAAGCACTTCCGGCAAAAAAAATACTGACAGATTTCGCTTTTCTGTATCTACCAGTAAATTTCTAACTGATGCCATAACTATTATTTGAGTAACAGATGGGTAAAGTAACGCCCCCTTTTTCGCACCGAAAATGTTTTTTTTTTTTACTTTCGGCAAGTTCCGCCGTGGCAGACTATCAAATTCGGACTTAGCATCACTTTTATGAGAACCCATTGTGCATTTTATCGCGGTATCAAGTAGGTTGGAAATTTTGCAGTCGGCTCTCCTACTATAATCCATTCCCTGTAAAAAAATCAAATGGTCACAACTTTTTACTCCTTAAAGTTACAAGATGGACATTGAAATACGTGAGGGTAGCAATTAGGTAGCAATTATTCAAGTAAAAATAATAACACGAATTTGAATAGTTTACACAAACGGAGGGTTGACCAGCCATCCTGATATCAGAATGGCTGGTCATTTTGAAGTCCCATTATTTTGTTTCCAAGTTAGGTAGCAATTAATTGACTATAGGTAGTAAAAGGTAGCAAATAGGTAGCAATTTTTGGTCACCAGCCTGACGCGAACCGATACAGGCAACCAGCCATCCTGACGCAGACCAATTTTTGGTCACCAGCCTGACGCGAACCGATACAGGCAACCAGCCATCCTGACGCAGACAGCGGTCACTGTAGTATCCGAGGTTTGATAGTCTTCTCCTGACATATTATCTAAGCAACTGTCGTTTTCAAGATGTCTACGCCATTCACCGGGAAAGACTTCTCCTTGATTATTTTCAGTATCGTATTCGTTTTGCTGAGTTGCAGCGGTTCGTTTGATATAATTAAATAAATGTATACACGCCAAAGTTACAGTAGTAGCTTTTTCTGGGATTAGCTGAATAGGTCTATGAAAAATCTTAAATTTGTGTGTTAACTGCCCAAACACGTTTTCAACTACTCTTCGCCCTCGACATACGCGATAGTTAAAAACCCTCTTAGATGATCCCATTGTGTGATTACCATCATAAGCCTTTATAATATGGGGTTGCAGAGGAAACGCGTCATCACCCAAAAAAAATACGGTACTGGTAGATTCCTTCCGGGTAAAGGGGTTTTATGTGGTATATTCAATTCATTATCATTTAACAATCGACATAATGCTGAATTATTAAAAACCCCACCATCCGGCATTGCCGCCGGCAAAGTCGTTCGGCTTGGACATTCTGAAGCCGCCGGGTTAACCCGCCGGCACTAAGCCGCCGGGCTGTGCCGCCGGGTCAGCGGCTTTGGTGTGTAGACCGCTGTAGCTGTCGGCGCTGACCAACTCACGTTTCAGTCGCTCACAGTTCAGTGCACAGAGTACTTTTTTATATAGGTATAGAGGCTTTACTCAACGGGTTCAGAAGGAAAGCGTTTGGTGGCGCCATCTGTATCCACAAACCTACAACTTTCCTGATATGTATATAATTGTGTAGATGTATACGTCTACCATCATTCTTGCTTCCAGGCAGGTTTTTATTTTAAAATTAGGTAATTTATGTTTATTAACCCCGTAATTTACTCATATACTAACGTATATGAATAAATTAAGGAATTACTTGGCTGCAGAAAATTAAACCCATATTATTATAATCAGTCATTTATTTTGGCCTAAGCATTGGTGCAACAGTCGTCGTAGTAGGTCATACATAATAGAATCAAATCTTTTCTTTTATTATTAGTAATGTTAGCTTTTAGCGACATTTCGTCAAACAATAATAATAATATATAGTTTGTCGTTAACACATTTGTTGTTGTTGAATAACACATTGAATGCCTTCAAGAACAGACTGGATGATATCTCCAAATCTTAAGGGTAACAAATATTGTCTTCCATTCAAAATTCCAATTCCAATTTCTTGAAAAATAACAAAAACGACCGTCAGATTGATTGTTTGACAGCTTGCTTCATTGATGCAAGTAAAAAGTACAAAATAACTACTACGACACCAATTTAGCAGGTTTTATTTAGAGTATCACTTACATTAAAATGTATGCCAGTAGTAATGTTTTATTTGTTAAAAACATATTTTATGATTTTATTTGATATATTACGCGTATTTCGAATTTACTTAAAAAGTTTGGTAGTTTATTTAGTTCAATTATAATAAAATAAACTACTAAACAGAATATTTATTTTATTAATGGTAACATTTGGCGTTCATTTGATGGAGTATAATGAAGCAAGAATAAAATAGTCAGTTCGTCAGTGAAGCTGTAGTATATTGCAATCTATTTTCAATTTAGTCGGTTAGCGTTAGCAAATGCCATCTGTATTCACAAACCAGCGATACATGATTTTATAATACGACAAAATTAAAAATGCATTAGGAGAAGGACCTGTTACTAGATTACGGTAGTCTTTTAATTTGGTAACATTATTTTCTCCTAGTTGCATGGTAAAATGTTCTAAGATTGTACAGCCTGGTTCAGTGAGCGTTCTAGTGTCGAGCCGAGCGGACGCAGTCTGTGTGAACAGTCATGACAAATCGGATGGACACAGTCATGTGGACACAGTCGAGTGATCGACGAAGTACGCTTGAGAAAACAATTGTGGGATGCATCTGATCCACTATATGTATAAAAACAAAGATGTTAAATCCCGAGACGATATGTTTTAAAATGGCACGCCTCGTGTCATATGCTACATTAAAAAAGTGCACAGTCGTGCCTTCCGCAACGAATCGGTTTAAAGACCCCCGCCGCTAAAAAACCGTTAAATATAACAATCGTAGCAAACTCACACCAACATCGTATCGCGAACCTGTCATTTGGCTAATCTGTCTATGATTCTGACCATTTGTAACAAATAACAGCCTAACCTGTCATGTTGCGTTTAACGTTCTTCGCCCAAACCAATAAAAGGATACATATTGCCGAGGTGTAGAGGGCGAGGTATCGAGAAAATTAAAAGCAAATATTATAATCGTGACCTGAACGTATATTTATACAAAATCCATACATAAACACTGAAATATGCTGCGGACGGCATAACCGCGATATCTTCGTTAGAGTCCCACACGTACGCTGTGGTCAACCGGGGGATATCGCTTGAAGTCCGTTTGATCCGGTCGGCAGGCACCATGGTCGAGTCCAGTTGCAGCGTAGGGCCCTCCCGAGCTCTGAGAAGGCCATACTTTGCGCTCGGCGGAGCAAGGCTCGACGCCCGCTCGACGTCGTACTCGCGGCCACAGGCAGCACGAGGAGCTTAGCTCAGAACGGAGCATTGGCGCTAAGCATTTGCCACGCTGCTTCATCACGACCGGCCGCAGCGCAGCGGTGCCTAGGCCCGCAGGCTTCAGCAGCAGCCGCCGTAGCAGCAGCCGCCACCGCAGCCGCCGCACGGGCCGCAGCACGGGGAACAACACGAGTAGCAGCAAGGGCTGCAGCAAGAGCCGCAACAACCTCCGCAAGGGTAGCAAGGCATTTTGACGTAGTCAATTACTGCTCAACGAAACGCGACCGTCGCAAACAATTTAACTGTCAAGGAAGGGAGAGCTTGTGATGTTCACTTTTTTTTTTGTAGATTTTTTTATAAATTTTTTAAAACTGTTTGTTGAAGATTTGAAGAATGATTGCAAAGTGACTTTACAACGAAGTTGCAGGTCTTTTATACCCTTGTTTTTTTGTTTTTTCGAATGTCAAGCATATTTCAAATAATGTTATTTTTTGTGCTAGAGTTTTCATTGTTACGAGTCTTTAACATTTTGCATACAAAAGAGTTTCTACTAGGTATCAAAACTAAACATCAAAATTTAATATAATTATCAAATTCTTTAATTTTATGTAATTTGTAACTTACAATTACAAATTTGTGAATACAATATTATCATCGAAATCTACAGGCGTCTTCTTCACATGTAAACGTTTATTAAACAGCATTTGTAATGGTAATATTCGTAATGTTTTCACTTGTAAAATTATTACGTAATTGTCAGGTTTATAAAACAGCACTTGTCGTACAACTTTACAAATATGTCACTTATTTACAAAATTGTCGGGTTGTAAAGTTTATTAAACAGGGCCCTGGACGTTTATTTCTGGCTTGTCTAGTTTTGATATGAAACATACTGTATTTTAGATAATCGACCTATTTTATTTTATGTCAAGTAGAAACTCTTTAATATACACCGTGACTTTTTAGTCGTCTTACAAAGGTGGACCACTCAATGTACCCGACATAAAATAGCTCTAGGCGCGATTTGTTTTTTTTTTACCTACCATAATAGGTACAAAGATAAATAAATAATACATTAGCATAAAATTATGAAACATCCTGTTAATGATGTGTACGTGTCAAACGGGAGAACAAACCTACCCAGCGCTCGAGTTCAGTAGACCATCGCTCGCAACAGGGTGTTTTAACTACGTCATGCGTCATAATACTGAATAATATTTTTATTTTTAAATGATTAAAACCTATTTTTTTATTAATGTTTAGTAGTCATTGGATTCATGAAGTAGGCTGCCGTTGGAAGACGACTAAAAAGTCACGGTGTATAATATTATCAAAGGATTAATTACGAAGAACAGTGATTATTAAAAAGGTAACTAGAAAAGTAAATAATGTAGTCAAAATCTACTGCCTAGAAAAGTCTATTCCAATTAAATCCCCAACCTATCCAAATAGTCTGCATCATTAGTTCAGAACTCGTACATACAATAAGACGGTAATCAAAATAACATATATTTTTACAGCGAAAAGAAGGATTTCGTAGAACGCACCCGACATAGCCGACGTCAACTTTGAAACTGATAACACAAACAATTTCAGTTCTCAGTACAACAATAATTAATTGTTAGCATTCCATATTAACTGCCAAGTTTCGTGGTAAGTAAAACAACACACGCACGGTCGGCCACCTATTTAGCAATAAAACTTTATTTCTAACCGTCCTGCCTACCTATTATTGAATAGGGATGGGTGGTAGTGCTGTATAAAGCTTCATGATGCTTTTAGCGCGCGAATGACATCGTCAGGAGCGCATTTTTGGTAAACATGTGTCTGTGAAAATGGTTTTTTTTTCGTGGGATTAGTGTCTAACCTGGTATCACAGTTTTTATGCCGCCCAGGGACCTCTGATTTGGCTTTACATACCGTAGAGAAATATCTCTCAGGCAAGCTGGTTTAGTTTCCTCACGATGTTTTCCTTTACCGAAGCAAGAGATAATTATACAATACAATCAATCGGAAAAATTATAGGTTTGTCTTGGGTTCGAACTCGATTTGGCAGTCCGACGGTCACACCACTAGAGTATCACTGCTATGAAAAAAACAATATGGCGGTATTAGTTCCCATTACGGCCACGTGCTAAAAGAGCCATGCAGCACTATAGCTCAAATTCTCGAACTTGTGCTCGAACTCTAAACATAAAGGAAATCCGATGAAATCTTGCAAATTTGTCCGCGTCGAACAAAATATTCTATCATACCTTATGTCGTTATCTATTCGTCCGATCAATACCGATAAGATAGTGACGTTTAATAGGATTTCATAAAAGTAATTCTAAAATTCGATTCTTTCGTCTCCTCCTACGGTTCCTTCGGCTCTGGTAACTTAACTGGTTACCTTCACTATTCACGCTACAATCTCAGGTTAAGCATTGTGCGACATAGCTGGGTTATTTGGATCTAGTAAATACGTGTTTGTTAGCAATGTACCCGGGAATCATGGACTACGAGGTACATTATCTTCTGCTATTTTGAAGCTCGAACATTTCATATCAAACGGCAAATATAGAAGAACAGGGTGTAAAGTTCTTCCCCCATAGAAAAGGGAGGATCCTCTGACCAGACGGGTGTTATGTCTGGTGGCCAACTGCCCGACAGTTGTTGTCAGGTTTTTCTATACAGGGTGGATACGTTCAACCGGGCAGTAAGTGGGGCACTACCTTAACCGCTGTAAAAAAAAAAACTTGGTTGAAATTTTCAAACAAAATGTATGACAAAAGTTATTTGCAATTTCTGATTTTTTAGTACTCCAACCTGGGTTGGTCCCATAGAAGTTTTTGATCAGTATTAGAAACAGGATCGATTGGCATCAAAAAAATGTTTTGTGTAAAATGGACATTTTCTTGCTAACTGTGCATTTTTTTGAAAATCTGTGTGTGAATGTTGATCAAAAACTCACGAAAAATTATGGATAGTCTCCTAAGACTATTTTCTATACTTGTATTCAATTATTTCAAAAATATATTTAATCGCAATAATCACAAGCACTAACTAGTAAGCCAATTAAATTAACAAGTCTTGGATTCTAAACGTAATAACATGATATAACGGTACCGAGCCCTACAGGGGCAACAGGACTTCTTGGAAACTCGCTTACCTAGAAGACTCTCACAGCTAACGCTAAAATTGAAATTAATTACTTATCACTTCTCAGAATGTTGATTATATAGCTAACATTCTAAGAAGAACTGAGCAGGCCAACTTAATACCTAATACTGTAGTACATAGAAATTATAATCGTTTTTTCTAAGGTTTTTCGAACAAGTTTTATTACTTTGCTCCCGGCTACGGTTTTTAGTTTCCAATTATTTATTCTTATTTAAATCTATACATATAATAAAATTGTAACAGGCCGATGTCTGCACATTAAAGATATTGAAAAAGAAATATATGGCGTTGTCTAATAAACACAGAATAAGAATAAACCATGTTGTAGCCTTGTCTACACCCGCATACACATAACAAAGCCCAATTATTTATTTGAACCCACTCAATATTCCGGGCAGCATCCCCGCCATACGCCAAACGGTGCTCGCAGCTGTCGCGCGTAGTCCAGGAAGGCCAGCTGCTTCAATGGCGACTAATAACAGGGGCCGAGATCAAATTAATACCCCTAGATATCTCTCAACAGTTCAATACATCCCTCTCAATGCATTGATGGAGAAACGTGCTTTGCATGACCGATTTTTACGCTACAAGCGTTCACAATGACTACTAAATTGCTGTTCAAAATGGACTCGTTGCCGATAGCCCGATAGATAGCATTTATCTCTGAAATTCGGCTTTATGTTATTCGCTCACGATTTTGAACATAAAGCGCTTGAAAATTATGTTCGGTTAACTAATTACCTCATCAAAAATTCGATTACGAGACGATTATTCCCAGAATTTGGAAGTAACTTATTTACCCAAGATTCTTTATCGTTAACTAGCTAATCGTTTGTTTTGATTAGATTAGTAACTGAATAGGGATTGAGATTGAAATCATTTCGAGAAATGAGGTCCCTAATCATTTCTTTCTAGTTAACATGAAATAATACTCCCTATGAATTTATATTTTTGAAGAAATGTGGTAAAGCTTTATTTGACCTTCAACGACGTCATCTTGAGAAGAAATATCGTGAAATACGCCGTGTCTGAACGCGGCCTGCGGTCAAAACTTCAAACACGGCGTACAACGCAGCATACAGCGCGGAAGCCGCGCGATTTGAGAATCGCATGGGAACCGCTTATGTAAGTAATATTCAGAATATCAGACGTAATCGCGCGGTTACCGCCACTCAACTGCTAGAACCGCTATTACTAAGGAGCCATAGAGCCTCCCCTCAGCATTCAGTCATAGCATTCAGTTCAGTTGCGTTGCAGGCACCGTTCGATTCATACGTCACAACAAGAGCCAACGCCATTCAACATTAAATTATTTATTGATGAAGTGGTCATCTTAATTTGGGATATAACGTTACGAATTCGCCTTGTACGAATTCGATACTTAATACTAGATGCAACCAACACTGCCTTTTTCTTTTATGAGCAACCACGGTAAATATAATATTTTTTCGTCGAGTGCTATTTCCAAACTGACGCTATCGGCACACGGCAATCGCTTACTAACCGTCGCTGATTGAATGCGTAACAAGATTTTGCGGTTCCAAACCGCAGGATTTGCAATATTTTGGACAATTCCCATTAATTATGAGGGTTCTACTAGGTAAGCTAGGTAGGTACTTAGATACCAATGTTCAAATTTTCAGATAGTAATTTGTTAATCATTCTAAGATAAAATAGACTATGTTTACACATGTCTTCAGCAAACACAATTCGCGTATCAGAATCTAATTCAGTACCTACCTACCTATAATTCGACGCATTTAGAATCTATTCTATGAAACTCCTCCGTCAAGGATAAGCACTAGACATGTTTTTCTCAATATTTCAGAGAAAATCGTCGCGCCGAAGAGTTTTATTACAAGACTCGCATAAAATTATACTAGGTATTCAAATTGTTGAGTTCCGAGAATCGAAAATGGGAGGACACAATAAAAGCTGTGTAGCTGAGAATTAATGACATTATTAATCATTACAAAAGATGTTTCAATTTCTCAGTGAGTTTGTCGTTGGCCGAGTTTCAAATGAGCGTGTTGACGAAACATTTGTGTCATCGCGCGATGATTTAAGACACACGATTGTTGTTCGTTCCTGGCGATGACAAAGGTTCCATTTTGGTGCTGTACCACTTTCGAATAATTCATTGTTGGTTCAGCTTTAATCTTTGATTAAAAAGTACGTGAGCTAAATCAGAATTGGGTCTAACTTGTTTGTGAAATCTTCATCGAGGATTAAGTGTATTTCTGACTTTCATTAGTGTTCCAATACTTCCAATATAGGCTTGTTACAATGGTTGAAATGAAAACCACGTAGTTATCTCTATGTGGTCTGAAACTTTAAAAATAACTAGGTACTGTTTCGGGAATTTATGAACGCCCAATATGCAGGGTTATTTGTAAAACACCAACAACCTCGCAGGAGTAAATCATAAACAACAACATTTGTTCTACGACTTTTCCGAAAACAGACAAAAAAAATTCAACTCTCCATACATATGTCCGAACAGCTGATCGAGTTTTGTATGTATAGTCGTT
This sequence comes from Noctua janthina, assembly GCA_963576755.1. Taxonomy (NCBI): domain Eukaryota; kingdom Metazoa; phylum Arthropoda; class Insecta; order Lepidoptera; family Noctuidae; genus Noctua; species Noctua janthina. Next base: position 5,062,810 of record OY755055.1, on the reverse strand, counting down.
TTTTTTTGTCTGTTTTCGGAAAAGCCGTAGAACAAATGTTGTTGTTTATGATGTTAGTAATCTACTCCTGCGAGGTTGTTGGTGTTTTACAAATAACCCTGTGAATAATATTGATTATTGATTATTATTTCCGTAGTAGATAATGAGTGGTTAGGAGACCCTTAGGTACCTATGTCCTTTATAAAATGACTAGTAAGCAGAAGATGTGTGTGATGTGATACGCTAAATAATAATTAACTGCTCTCTTTGTTCCATCTTCAAATATGGATGCGATTGTGTGCGTTATTTATACCTATGTATTCACGGCTGGTATGAACTCATGTAGCATAGAATTACATGGATAGTTACTGTTCCAATCCAACCAACAGCTTCAGAGGGTGCAAATAGAGATGAAAACCAGTGCTGACTAAGACCTATTTCAGAGCGAGACTGGAGCCGGTTGCGTGCAGCCATAGACTTGTATGAAAGCGTTCACTGTTCTACATGCGCCCCTCAACGCCGAACTGTACACAGTACACCGCTTTTTTTCGGATTATAAATCACCAAATGACCCCCCACCCCGCTCTGGGCGATGAGGAAGGGAGTGTCAGACTTCTACTGACTAAAACCCATCCAAGTTCCTTCTTAGCCTTTTGTGTTCCAGGGCCGCGGTATCTCTTTCGAGCAGTCCCGCAGAACGGTACACCGCTTACCGCACGCCGCTCACAGTACACCGTTCACGTCTCTTCCCATCACTCTCTCTCTCGTCTTGGCCTAAACAATTACGAGACATCTCCTCTCCTTTCTGCTAAACCTTTTCAACTTAAGCTAAACGAAGACAAGAAGTGTAAATAACACATCTCCTCTCTTCTCGTCTCGTCTCCGCTTCGGTGGCCTCCGGCCCTAATGCTAATGCTTATACCGATTAGAGCGTCATCTCTCTTTTGGTTTCTGTATAAAAGTTTAGCTGTAATACTGTACAATAAACGAAAACACGACTACTTGTACACCATACATTTGTTAGATCGGGTGTTCAATTACGTTTCGAATTTCAAATGCGAATAGGCCATACGCATGGCCAGAAAAAACCATCTTGTTCTTGGTAATAATATTTTCAATCTGTAGATGCCGTAGAATCCAATATTGCTAGTTAAACTTGGCTTAGAACTAGGTACGTCTGCGTTGCGATGTTCTCGAAACATTAGATCGAATACCATTCCTAGAACCAATGTTTCGGGGAACGTACTGATGTTGCGGCCTGCTATACGTACTATTTATTAGATTATCTGGAATATTATTTTGATGAATAGTACGTAATACGTACGTAACTTTTTATGTTTGTTTTAATACATTTAAAATATTATACAGCATACAGTATCATAAAGACGTGGTCATATTTAAGAGTGTGGTACACTACACACCATCAAACTGAAAAAAATCTCCATGGGACCAACAATGTAATCACGAAAATATAATCAGCTCTCATCAAAACTTTAATACGTAGTATACCTACTCGACCCAAATGCAGGCATCTGATAGTTTTTCACGGATGTCGGTCCAATAGTTCCTCCATTCGATGCTTAGTTTGGAACCTTTCTGATACACACTGTATTAGTCACCAAGTTTATGGTACGGATAGTTACGCGATCGAACTATGTATTTCAGTTGCATCCGGTTAGACTGGAATCCGACCCCAACATATTTGGGAAAAGGCTAGGCAGATGATGAGTTACGCGATCGACCTATTTTCTCTTGGGCTTGGCATGTTATTTTGTTACGGTCCGTACTCCGGATTGTTTGTAAAGCGCCTGAAACTTCTAAGCGAGCCGTAACGCTCGCTTACTCTCGCACAAAGAATTTGCTATCATTAAACTATCAGGAGGAGCTCGTGGCTAAATAATAACAGCCGCTCGGGTCGATCTTTAGGTTAAGCCGTGCTTGCCTAGGTTGGTCTGTGGATGGGTGACCACCCATTACGTACCGAGTTTCCTCCGTGCCTCGGAAAGCACGTTAAGCTGTTGGTCCCGGGTGTCATTTGTAGATCTTTGACAGTCGTTAGGTAGTCAGTGGCCCGAAAAGTCTGACAACAGTCTTTCCAAGGGGTATCGTATTACCCAGTATTAACTGGGTTGTGGAGGTCAGATAGGCAGTCGCTCCATGTAAAATACTGGTATTAAGCTGCATCCGGTTAGACTGGAAGCCGACCCCAACATAGTTGGGAAAAGGCTAGGCAGATGATGAAACTATCAGGCGCTAACCCAACAAAAATATATTTTATTCCCCTTCTGCAGTAGGAAATCGATTTTTAAGTATATTCTTTCTGTAACACTTCGATTACCTCATGTCATCAGTCCGAGGTGTTGAACGCGTGTTGACGTAATCGGTGGCGTTCATTCACAAGACTGTTGAATTGAAGTATTGACACAATAGATTTTCGCACGTAAATTGCTCTGGTGTAGAAACAAGACAAAAAAAGCTAATTAAAATCGTTTTCCAGAAAGGTGTTGACCGTTTTCATCGATATTGGTTCACTGGGGAATTTTAATTTTAAAAGTAAGCGTTCTATGTATAAAGGGAAAACTATTCTTTGTTCAAATTTTTTCCCGGTATAAAGTAGAGGATACACGGTTCTAACAAACACCTCCGAATCATCTAGGTACTTTCGTATAAACCGATCTTACACTTGTACTTTCCAACTTCTTATTTTATTAAGAACTAGCTTTTCACCCGCGGCGCTCGCGTATGGTCAGAAACTTTTAAAATATTGTAGCCATGACACTCGGGGTAATGTAGGTAACTTCCCATTAGTGAAGGATCAGTAGTTCAGAACATTACCCCCTACCCGTTTTTGACATGGAAAGAAAAATTCCAGTGCGAGCAGGGAACCTGCGACCTTCCGATTCAGTACACCGGATGTCTTAACCAACTAGACCATCGCACCCTGCTCACAGATCTCGAAATTTTCGTTCCATTAATAACGTCTTACGGTGACGTTAAAACAATAAATAATAATAAATAAATGTTGTTGTTAATTTTTCTTTCCATGTCAAAAACAGCTGTTCCCTACGCAGGGTTTGCGTATAAAATATTAAAAATTACCCCCTACATCCACACTTACCAACTTCACCTCTTTGTATGTATTATTAGTATACTCTAGCTGTTGCTTGCGGCTTCGTTTTTTTTATTTTGAAATTACTTAGGTATAATTTGATTAAAAAATACGGGTATACTTGAATGGAAAAATATATTAGTAGATATGAATGTCAATGACCGAGCGTTGTGTCCATGCTTGGGAGACATAAGAAATAATATCTCGAGTGGTGGACGTTTTTCAGTTAAGTACTTAAGTAGCTAAGTGCATATTTAGTAGGTATTACAACATGATAGAAAGGCAGACTTAAAGAAAACACGAGAGAAGGTCTTCGAAGTTATAATAAAGAGAGAAGAGAAAGTGGAAAACTGAAGTGTCTACTGATACTTGTAACACTAGTTTTTACATACAGAAATTAAGCCACGGGGACGTTTTAAATGTACCCTATGACACTCTGGCATAATGTAGTTTCTCGTGAAAGAAAGAATTTTCGGAATCGTATTAGTAAATCCAAAGATTACCCCTACATATACACATATATTTAAACAAATACCTCTTTATAATATTAAAAATTATAGTTAGGTATGTGCGTACTTACTATTTAATAATAATAACAAACAACATTAAAGCTATCGCTTTTCACTTTAATTATACAGGATGCGGTCGTTTTACGGAATTTACGCAACACAGTGATTGTGGTTTTACTGGAATCGGGGGCCGCCAACAATTTCCCCTCATGTTGTCGTTTCGACGAAATATACCTACTTACTATTAGCAATACGATTCGCTTAGAACGGTCATTACTATGATGTTGGAACATTCCAACGTTTTTATTTCAAATATCTAAGTACTTAGTAGTTTTAACTAGCTTGGATTGAATGTTAATGTTTACAGAATAATTGATGCTACAAATTTTCACAAAGCCATAGCTCCTTAATGATAATTGAGTCAATCAATCAGCTCGTTAATCAATAATTAATTATTTTTAAGTAGCTTTTGACTGCGTGGTAGACGGGTAATGCGACAGGGAAGTATAACTGAGTCGTGAGATATGTCCTAACCCAGCTCATGGTGTGCCGAATTGCATCGAAATCCGTTTATACAGGGTGGAATAATCGACGCACTAACGGTTTTCACGTGTTCAGTACATCATACCAAAAATGCATAGACATTTTTCATCGGTTATTTAAAAAAAAATCTGTTGTTCCATACGTTTGAACCGTGTAGGTATTGCACTTTTGTAGTAACAACAGATTTTTTTTTAAAACCGATGAAAAGTTTCCATCTTATGTCTGGTATGATGTACTGAACACGTGGTAACCGTTTGTAGGTCAATGTCCCTTCCACCCTGTATTAAGTGTGAATGCATGAATTAATTTTACATCTATTATTATAAAGGGTGTAAATAGACCCCTAACATAAACGAAAGGCACTTGTTCTCTCCGTCACTGCGATCATTTTTTTGTTCTAGACCATACCTGGGAACCTTCTAGTTACGGAGATATTGGGGGTCAAAGTTCCAACTTTTTCACAAGTTTTTTTTTAAATACATGTTTTTAATGTAAGATTTTTACGTTACACACCTCCACGACCCTCGTACTATTCAATCCATTCATCAGCACAATGCTGAGTGCTTTCCATCGACTCCTACCGTAAAACGTGATTTTCCACCCCAAAAAAAAAAAGTCGATTACCAGCGATAATTTTTGCGTAAAGTTACTTAGTTTGATGTACAGAATGCTTGGTTGACGGATATGTGAAGGGTCTGTTTACACCCGGTATACCTAGCTTTGCACCCATTGTAAGCGACCAGCGGCCCAACGATAAGCGGCAGGGTTCGTGAGTTCGATCCGCGCTAGTGAGTGAACCATCACAGACATTTATTTTCTGTTCATTTAGGTTTTTCATGAGTAGGTAATGCAGGCCATAATTGGTGAGGCAAACAAACAACTTTCGCACTCATAATTTGTATTACTCAATAAAACCCTGATTGTAACCACAAATGACTTACAAATGATCATTACCTACTTATTAATAATAAATCATATTTTCTGCGGTCGTTAATGTTACAGCAATTGTAACTATTTCAGGAAACCAGGCGTCATCGACTTTGTTCTCTAGAAATGTTTATTCGAGTTACATTATATTGTTTAAGCGCTTATTTACCTATACATAAGCACCTAAAACACACACACAACATTAATAACTAAATGCGTCACATTCTGTGTGACACATTTAGTTATTTGTTCCATTTGAAGAAAATAAGAACATAATTGAGTTTGTTTTTTGCCAGTTTGGGGGTTCCCATTGATTTGTTTAAGAGGTATCAAAGATTTTGCCCACACAGGATCATTACGTAGGTGTAAACCGTTGGAACCACAGGGATTACCCGCTCCAAAGTGTCATGATGAGCAGAGCGGGTAGCGGTTACGCTGCAAGCTCGCGCTAGGCATAATAAACATAACACGATGCCTGCAATCCCCGAAGGATTCCCACAACTAAGAAATACCTGGTGAAAAAACCCAATAACTCTTTGGCCGACCCGGGAATTGAACACAAACCGTGGTCAGAGTGGACTCATGCTTAGCCCTAAGCGCTTGCAAAGGCTAGACTAAAGAGGCATATAATTATAGCTGGATAAAACTAGGTACCTCTTTACAGATAATGGATGTCAATTGTCAAGGAACAAACACCACCTCAAAACAATATTACTATTAATTGAAAGTCGAACTTCTCTCACGATTCTCTTCTTGTTTCGATAAATTTCAATATTATGGAACTCAGAAATATCCCTTACTACAACACTAAAATAGGTACATACTGTTTCTCAATTATTCACAGAGTTTCGAACTACCGCATAGTTCTAGAGTTTCTACCTATCACTTGGGTAATAGTTAGTTTTACAACAGACTCGCTCAGAATTTGGTTCTTATTGCAACGGTTTTAGGTTCATAATCGCAGTGTATTGAAAATCACTGCATTATACGTAGATTATTACATGTATACGCCCGCGTCACGGGCTGCAAACCAGAGATTAGAATAAGCAATGATATTATAAACAAAAAGAGGTAGATATCGCACTGGCGCGCGCATATTCAGCAGACAAATTCAGACAATTGTCGTAATTTAAGTACTTCAAGCGCAATAGCTATGTCTTCTTCTTCTAAACTTCGAGGAAGCAACATGTGTTTACTTACTACATCTATGCCGATCTCTGGTAGGTGACAAACTTTACACACTTGCACCAAAATGTACTATATTAGGAAACAACACTAAAATTTAATGGCCAGAATGTCGATGGATTAGTTAGTAATGAGTTTTAAGAAGCCACACTAATTACAACGTGACGTAAATTTTCGGAATCATAGAGGAAACGGAAAACTAGAGTTGCTTAGGCTTACCTAATATATGTATTAATTTACATTCCAATTATTTATCTAATATGGCAATAGAATGTAGTTAATCTTTTACAAGAAAACATTATGTTTAAAAATATCGTGAATAATTTAGTACTAATGTAGTAAGGTTAGTTTAATTTACGAAACAAACAAAGACACGACTACTATAGACCGACCGTTTTAATGAGTCCTTGCGAATGGATAAGGTTAAATGGAATATTCTGAAGGTTGATCACGTATTGGTTCTACTAATATCGTAATACCTACGTGGATTATGGTTATTTTAAAGCAAATAACATGTGGGATAATGTGCCTTTGATGGGGGCAAGGCGGAGGACTCATTACAGCGGTCGGTCTGGCGTGGTGCATTATGGCTCACTGCTTCTAAAACAAGGTCGCAACAATGAGAACATTATCTAGGCTGAGTAGGTATGCTATAAGTCATAACATGAATACCTGTCCATGTGAGAAAACACCTTAGGTGGGTAAATCAGTCAATAATACAGGATACGGACGTCAATTCATTACTCAATTTAAGGAAGTTGCTAGCTAAGCAGTTTGATTATTCTCATTTCGCTACACTATCCGTCGTTAACAGATATTTGCTTTTCAATTAATATTCCTGACGGAGATGGTACATGCTAAGTGAGGTACTAAAACGACAAGTTTTCAATTGACATAGTTTTATTTATTATTTACATATTATGTATCAATTTACGAAACTCTTCTGCGCTTCCTTCTAGAAGGTTCTTCATCACTCGCTGCCTCCTCTTCAATTTCAGCATCACTTGCGATCTGCTCGACTATTTCAGTTGCAACGCTTGCAGCGTCAATATTGGCTTGATCTGCGAACAATAATTAATTAATTAATCATTTATTTCAGACATTGTCCATATAAAAAATCATTCAATACATTGACTTTGAAGATTGTCAAATTCTTCAACAGACTTTTTTTACATGCCGCTGAGATGAAATTACAACATCATCATAGAGTAAGGCCTAGCTATGAATAGAGCGCTGGAAAGACAGAATCGAGAATTATGAATACACTGTTCGGTATAATGAAAGGAAGAGGCTACACTAGCTCCATCGCATCGCCAGCTAGGTTCAGCACAGACAGAGAGGAATAATCCCCGCGCGGTCTCGGGCATTTTCTTAACGGATCCCGCATATCTTCGAGGACGCGTGAGCATTTTTTGTCAGGTTCAAGCATTTATGCACTTTATAGTAAAAATTATAAAGTTTATTTTCAAGTGCGTTAATAAAATCCTCTCCGCTGCGCTCCGTTCTGTCTGCGCTGACCCTTACTGTACCCCTTAGTTTCTTTTTTACATAACCTATTTTCTACAACATAACCTGCCTTTACTGTCGCTCAGTCGGGTAATAAACGAATTATTGGCTCGGTTTTTTTAACTAGTTATCAGTCCAGATGTAGTATCAAAACGAGAGCTTATTATTTTGTCACGGAATTTGGTCGCTACCGCATCCTCCTGGATACAGAAAAAAAAACCAATACTGTGAAATATGCGAAATTGGCACCCGGATTTACTAAGTCAATAACCGAAGTATGTACATACTTATTTACCTAAATACTTAACAAAGATATTTGAAGACTCAAGGTGAATCAGGACTTCAGTACGTTGACTTTACATTGAAAGTGCAAAGCATACAAATAAATTATAAGAATTTTAAAGGTGTACAGACACGAGTAATCTTCTAGGAAAACCTGCTTTAACGTCGACCGCATCGTTGTTAATTTAACACGAAAAAAATAGAGGTAGACCTCTATTTTTATGTACTGTAAATGATTGCTTTAGAAAGCAATCATTTACAGTACATAAATAAATACTAAAGAATGTTAATGATTATCGTGAAAATGATGTTCTATTACATCCATTATAGCTCTAAGTATGAAAAACTACCTTCGTTTCTCGTCTCGTCAGCTTGTTCTCTCGGGTGGAGTACCTCTTGTAGCACGGGACCTTTGATTCTGAAGTCGCGCGCGGTACCCAGGGACAAATACTGCTGCCAATTTAACTGTAATACAATACACGGAATTAATAATTTCATTTATTTTTTGAAAATTTTATGTAACCTGTTTTCTGTGGATTTATGTTTTTTTTTTGGGAAGCAAATGTCAGATGAGCAGTCGGTCCATCTGGTGGTATATATAGCCGTCAACCAATACGACACTACTCAGATTATCGCAGTGCACTGCTGAGCATCTCCCGAGTAGCTTCACAGCAACCTGTGGTCCAGCTGCCGCGAGCACCCAGCAGTCACATTCTGAAGGCCGTCGGTACATCGTCACCGATATACCAGAGGCTCAGCAAGTGCATTGGCATCACTCACCTCATTCACACTTACCCATACTATTCTCAGGACGCAGTGAGTGGTACTTACTCTCTCTTTTATATTTTATGTTTGTAAACACTTTTAATGCATGCCATATCTTATAGTGTACCCCCATTTTTTTTTTTTTTTTTTTTGTCTGTCGTTTTTTTATATGTTCCCTGTGAATTGAGAGGTCTGGCTCTTGTGATACAGGGAATCCTAGTACAAGAGCCAGAGCTACACTGATGTTACTAACAATCACCTGTTAATAAAGATTTTTATTTTTTTTAATTTTTTTTTATCAATGCTATGTGCAAAGTGTTACCTACAGTATTTTAAGTCTACAAAAATTATAAAATTATATTAATTATATATTATATAAAATTATTACGTATAGCGGCGAACCTTGTATTTTATTTCGCTACAATACCTGTAAAACCTTATACACATATGTATATAAAGATCATACATACCTACATATTGGTGATTACTCAGACTTTCTCTTTGCTCAAATGAGGCATGACATTATCGACTGCAGGACCACAGGCCTCCTCTCTATGTGATGGGGTGAGCTGTAATCCATCACCAGACCTTCTGCAGGTTCGTACTTGGTTCTAAGACATCCCAGTTGCCTCACAATGTCTTCCTTAAGAGTCATCATCTGCCTAGCCTTTTCCCAACATGTTGGGGTCGGCTGCCAGTCTAACCGGATGCAGCTGAATGCCAGTATTTTACATGGAGCGACTGCCTATTTGACCTCCACAACCCAGTTAGTACTGGGTAATACGAGATGGTAATTCCTCTTGGTAAGACTGGTTGTCAGACTTTTCGGGCCAGTGACTTCCTAACGACTGTCAAAGATCTACAAATGACAGCCGGGACCAACGGCTTAACGTGCTTTCCGAGGCACGGAGGAAACTCGGTATGTAATGGGTGGTTATCCATCCACAGGCCAACCTAGGCAAACACGGCTTAACCTAAATGTCTTCCTTAAGAGCAGTGATGATAATTTAAACCTACCTTAGCCTTGTTAGCTAGCATTATGACTCGTTTGCTGAACTGCTCAGCTTCCAGCACGAGGCGCGGTATGAGCTTGGTCTCGCGCAGCACTTTGCTCGCGTTCTGTTGTTGCTGCGAGGCCTCTAAGTACGTGATGAGGTTATCCATCACCGTTGATAGCTTCTTGCCGCTTAGCTTTAGAAGGCGCTCGAAACTGGTGGAGGGGAAGGTAATGTTTTCGATAAACGGTCAAAGTAAAATATAAAAAGTCTGCAGACGTGATTAGTGTGAGTGTGATATACAGCACAGTTGGCGCAGTGGCTGAGCGATCGACTGCTGCGCTGCGTGTCTCGGGTACAATTCCAGCACGGAAAAAACATTTATATGACTTACAGGTAGTTGTTCAGAGTCTGGCTGTTTGTGTGTGTGAGTTTAAATGTTTGTATATGCACCCACAATACAGGAGAAGTGTTAAAAAAAAAAAACTCGCAATAAAACGAAAAGATAAAAGATGATTTTTTGGGGTAGCAAGCTGTTAGCGTTATTTAAAGCAGTATAAGTCATTTCGTTAACTGATAAAATTTATTACATAATCAGAATCCGAGGACTATCCAACTTCCGACAAATAAAAAATAGCGCGGCCACCATTATAATAGTACTGTAGCGACACCTATACTGCTACATGGTAACTTGGTAGCAAGACAGGGAACAACAAACTTTTCTCACTCAACAGACACCAACAGATGTCACTGCTTCGAAGCAACAACTGGCGACCCCTGTTGGTGCTCGAGCAAGTATAACTTAGGGGGAAACGCCAGGGTAGCCCGCGAAATTCTAATTATCTCAAGTTTTATTGAATTTGCAGGTCAGTGTCAGGATGTACGTTGATTAAAATATGATTCACGACCGTAACAAATATGGATTTACTGAGTTTTAATCAATAAAATTATCATTCAATCTATTAGTTCATTTATATCCCATGGAAAGACTATTTCATGAAAAAGTCAATCAATTTAATTAAATGAACGGTTGTATTGATCATTTAAATTATTCATTCTGTAAATACATACGTGCTACTGTCGCGAATCATATTTTAATCAACATACAACCTAACACTTACCTGCAAAATGGAAAAAAAAAACGTAACAAAATTTGAATTTTGCTATCAGCAGTATTTACGTTCTTTTCGTTTAGAGTTTACACCTACAACAAGGTGTAAGGCGAATTAACATAACTAAATTATCACGCTTGCAATCTTCGAAGGGATAGGCAAGGATGTAGTAACTAGTAAGTGACATGCAAGTATCATAACCTTTACATGGATATGTTGGTCCTAGGCAGTTTTGTAGCTAAACGAATGATATTTACTGTATTTGGTGACTGCTAGATGTATATGGCCATCCCGCCTTGATATTGAAACAGCCATAGATAAATTTTAGTAGTCTTACCGGACTTGCTGCGCCATACTGGCATCGATCTGCTTGGCTAGTGCGGCGAGTAGCGAGTATAGTCGCACTGCACTGGCTAGTACTCGCTCGCTCCCACCTCCAACGCAACAGCGCAGCTTGCAGCAGCCAGCCGTCCACGTTGTTAGCTGGCACAGCTGGACTATGAGGGACTTGTATACTTCGGTTAGTTCTGGAATTAAAGAACGGAGCATTCGTGGTAAGATATGATGGTCATTTCTGTAAGTAGGCATTCTAAAGACTCTTTTACACGTCAATTTTGTAGTTGATATTTAAAAACTAAATGGTGCCGGCACACATTTCTGAAAATGAAGCTCCATGGACATAGCACTCCTTGAAAATGAAGTAACTTATTTCGTAAAGTAAAAATCATACCAGCGTATTCCTTTACCAATCTTTTATGTAATGATACTTTTTTCCGTAAAGTAATTATTTAATGAGTTATCTGCGATTCTTTTATTTTTTGTATGGAGCAGAACAGTTAATTCATTTTTATTTCTAACTAGCTGTTGCCCGCGAATTCGTTCGCGTAGAATTTTTATTGTGTATGCGTGTTCGATTCCCGGGTTTGGTAAAGTGTTGTTTGGTTATTCCATCAGGGATTTCTCAGTAGCAGCTACGGAGTCTGGATTTGTGCCTGATTGGTGCCAATAGGCTCGCCCCCTATTACATGGGACTTCAACATAACTGGTTACATGTGGGTGTACGATGAGGTACTGTGCCTAACCCTTCGGGGATTACAAGCGGGACGTGATAATGCGGGTGATGACTACAAAAGGCGTCTTTTTGGGCGCTGTAATTCTGGGCGGCAAAGATTTGAAACAAAATTAAAAGGCGTTGAGGGGACAATATGGCTTAAAAACCGGAACATTATGGTGCCATACGATTTTCAAAGTGAATAATCAAACGCCTTTTTGGGCGCTATATATTTATTTATTCGAATACCGTTTTGTAGACAACATTAAATGATTTGTTTAATGACCGTGTGAGAAGCATGAAGTGCCCAGATGAATGCCTGCCACTTTTAAGGTATTTCCTTGGAATTTGTTGACCGTCATTATAAAAGACAATTTTAAGGGAAATTGCAACTTCTCAAATTGAAATGGCAAGTTATTTGGAATAACGGGTATGCGGGGAATTAAACCGCGGTCTCCTTTAGCGACTCCTGTAATAATGGTGGCTATTATAATATTACTGGCCAGCTCTGTGATACGAAGCCTGGTTCCATTGCACAGTCTGGGAGTTAACCCCAGGGAGTTGATAAATTCAACGGGGTAGGCAGTACTATCATCATTAGCCATCACAGGATCTATGGATGTCGACGCCGACGATCATATATATATTTTTTTTATTTGATTGACCCACTCCTTCTTTGGCGACAGTACTACCCCTCACACAACCACCCTTCATTTTTTATATTAACCTCCATATTGGGAAAAACGTGCATGATGTGATGATGTGGATATGCGTGCATCCTCTGTAGCCACTGGATGGGAAAATTCTTCGGAAAATAGAATTTTTCTATCTGCGCCCGATTTCGGACGGCCCACTACCATGTGCAGGAGCATAATCGCAAAGACACCTGCTTCGTGGTCGTTGTACAGTTGGACGCGCATGTTGCAGGTAATATGGATCTTTTCGATCCCAGACAACAATGGCGTCGGCATGCGTTTATTTCATCCGCCGGTGTGCCCCTCTCAATAACTTGCAGTATATGTCTAAAGTCGCCTGCGAGCAAAACGACAACCCCACCCACCCAACAGCGCCTGGTTGCCGCGGATGTCCTGCAAGCTTCGGTTCAACGCCTCTTATGCACTTTAAGCTTGCACTGCTGCAAAAGGACTCCCCGGTCGCTGTTTTTGGTGATGTTGCATGTTGAAGTATCTTCACTTGCAAGATTTAGCGGCAATGTGAACACGGAATGTGTAGTCCGGCCACCGTTATGCAAAGTTACAGCAATGTCAGAGGGAGCGAGAGCCACAGCTATGTGATGGCACGGTTGGCGCAGTGGCTGAGCGAATGGCTGCTGCGCTGCGAGTATCGGGTTCGATTTCCGCACGGAACACATTTTTGTATGGCCTACAGGTAGTTATTCCGGGTCTGGTAGTTTGTGAGTTTAACTGTCTGTAAATACACCCACGATACAGGAGAAATTCCAAGTGTGGGCCTGGACTGGGGCAAGGTTAAAAAAAAAACTTTAAAGCTGTTTACAGCGGTCCTTGCGGAGTTGGGCCAGCAGAAGATTCAGCACAAATGCAATGTGACGGCACAGTTGGCGCAGTGGCTGAGCGCTTGACTTCGGCGCTGTGTGTCGCGGGTTCGATTCCCGCACGGAACAAATTTACAACGTCGTTGGTTTTATCTAATTTTAATTAATGTTTTTATATTAAAAAAAAAATTGAGATTTTTTTTCGGCTAGTGAAAATAGGTCAAATAATATTTGTTAATTTATGATTACCTGTCTTTTGAATAGTTAAACAAAACCAAAAGCATATTAATCTACTTTATAATGATTTTAAATCATAAAGCATTAGAATAAAACAAAATATCTGGTTACAAAAAGTAAAAACCGGCTGGGGATCGAACTCGCCAACCATGTTTATTATTTTTGGAAAAAATAATCACAAAAAGTGGATACTGGCTGCGACTCGAAATTGCGAACCCTTGTTTACAGGGAGGTCTGTGAACGGTCAGCCTACCTCGCTTCGCTTCGGTGACAAATGGGCTAAAATAGCCGTTCTATTCTAATGCATGGTATGACAGTTATCAGTTGTCAACCATTTGCGGAATATGGACATAATGCAACATTGCTCATCCCCCTAAGTTATTAGCACGATAATCTATCTTTGCTAATCTATTTTAGCCAAATTTCATCTACATCCTTTCAGCCGTTCTGGCGTGATTGAGTAACAATAGTAAGATACAAAAGACAGATATGATAAAGATACCTATATATTTTTCAAGTAACGAACTACGTGCTTTTTTTATCAATCAAGACACATCAGAAATCATACAATAAAATCATCCACCATCCGACAAAGACAACAAAGACGAGTTTATTATTGGGACCTAACGATGCAGAGAAACAACCTGAACCCATTATAGTTGTGCAAAACTAAGATCATCGACACAACAAAACAGTTTCAAATAATTTCAATAACTGCTATTATTTTTATTGGGCAGCGACAGGTGAAATTCAAAACATCGAGTATGACAGCACCTTTGTCAGTTCAGAACACCATCGAGCGGCCAGATTCAAACATGGGGAAAGAGATTTTACCAATGATTTAAATTTATTTATAAGAATTTATTATATTTTACATAAAAAAAGAGAAAATAAATAATAATAATCTCTATAAAAAAAATACAACCAATTACAAAAAATATGATTTTACTGGGGATCGAACTTGCGATGTGATGCACGTAAAGCGGTCATGAAACCGTTTCTCTATTTGTTTCGCTGACATACACTTCGAAATAGACGTTGTTACGCATATCATGACTGAAACGGTAAACAATTGAATAATACTGACATAATGCAATATTGCTCACCCCCTTAAGCAAGTAGCGTGATATTATATAGCCTAACATTTGAAGAAGCCTATTACGAATATTTTATGAAAAATTTGAACAGGATCTATGCAGTACTTTTTGCGCCAATTTGGAACATCGATTTGGATTTTTACGATTTTATTATATGATGAATAGATTCTTAAACTTTCTTAAGAAGTCCTGTCATATTCAATACATTTCAATCGTAGTTCCAAATTGCACCACATGTCATGTCAGTAGTTGTGTGTACCTCTCTGTACCCTCAGCTGGGCAGCATGCGCGGCAGTGCTGGCAGCCGCGGCCAGGTCCCGCGCGCGGGCCAGCAGCTGCTCCCCGGCCCTGGCGCGCGCGCCCAGCTGCGCGCAGACCGCGGTCAGTACGGCGTGGCCTGTGCGCGAGTCTATCGTGGTGAAGTAGTTCGTGTCCTCGCCGGCTGAAGTGTCTTCTTCCTGAAAAAAGGCAGGGTACTAAGTCATTGTAGAATTCAAACGCGACCGGAAACCGTAGCGGTACAGCTACCCAATCGCAATGAAAGATCGAATCGACCGTATTGGTTGTACAGGTTGGTGACAAGACCTGGAGGCAATATCACTATCTATGGAAGTGGTTACACAGAAACCTCTCTTCGGTTTCCGGTTGCAGTCGTTTTTATAATTATTTAAATTATGTAGTTTTTTCATGTTGAAGTCTGTCTGTCACATTCCTAAAGACACTTCCATGTGGCGTCTTCCGAGATGGATAAATTTGCGATATTTTCGATTTAACCCCTAACGAAGACTCTGCTTTTTTGTTCTATTATAGTTCCAATAATTTATTATATCATGCAGCTTTGGGGATTTTTGGCCTTGGGTCATTTGGTCTGCAAATTCATAACTTTGCCTCGAGGCACTTTCAGATAATTTAGTCATGGCAAGTTGGTGGTAATATCAATTACATCGATCCTGCCGAGCGCACAGGACAGCTTGGCGAGCAGCTCGTCGAGTAGCGTCGCCTCCTGCTGCGAGCTGTAGTATGACGTCAGCAGCGGTCCTATCAATGAGAGGCAGTCCTGCTTGCTAGTTCGGATGTATTCTTCGAATTTCACCAGTATCTGAAACAAATAATTTGTTTGAAAATAATGACACACCGCGCGTTCACAGCAAAAGATTCATAGATATAAACACATAAATTTTGCGGCGCCAACATGCGGTTACTTAATACAGTGCAATCTCATGACCCACAGGCAACACTCTATAATTAATATGCGTAAATTTTTAACAGACTTCTAAAAAAAGGAGGAGATTTCCAATTCGGCTGTATTTTTATCCTTACGGGAATTTCTAAATATACCAGAAATAAGAAAGTTAATGTATAAGACACAGCGAATGTAAGTATGAAAGGCAAGCTTATTACCTATAGCCACCTCAACCGCCCGACCCTTGCTGGACGACCCAGCCCGCGCCGCTGAGCATGTAGCTTTAAATTCCCCAAATAATAATAATTCGACCCAGCCTGACCCTACCCCCCCTCAATGACGCCCTAAACCGACCTCCGAACTCCACAGGGGTTGCCCAAGCGAGTGGTCATTTAATTGTAGATTCTAGTTTGCAAGCCCTGGCTGGGGGCCTTAAATTCATTTGAAGTCACCATATGATAGTCCAGAGGAACGAAAAAAATCCCACCCGCACGCAAAATACGCGCTTGGACGTAGAGTTGCGTACACCAGCCCGTTATACAATACAATAGTCCGGTCGAGCAGTATTGCAATACCTAAAGAGTCGCGAGTGGCCAATCAAAATAAAACTATAGCCACCTCACAGTCATCATCATCTGCCTAGCCTTTTCCCAACTATATTGGGGTCGGCTTCCAGTCTAACCGGATGCAGCAGAATACCAGTATTTTACATGGAGCGACTGCCTATCTGACCTCCACAACCCAGTTAGTACTGGGTAATACGATACCCCTTGGTAAGACTGGGCCACCTCACAGTATGTGCAAAAAATACCGCACTGTACGTTTGGTATTTCGGGAAACTTACACTGGTCTTCTGCGGACAAGAAACTACCGGCGTCTCCAGCAACAAAGAAGCGGTTTGTATGAGCACTGCCAACTGCTTCTTAACAATAACGTCTCTTTCGTCAGGTATACTGTCCTCTTCAATATGCTCGAGCGCAGTGTGGATGGTTACAAGAATATTCGCTAGGCATTCAGCTCCTGATGTACCTTCGTTGCTTTCGGCTGCAGGAAAAAAAACCAAATGAATTATATCTTAAATAGTTTGTTAAAGGGCATCCAAAGAACGTGGTCTCTGGCTCAAGCAAAAAGAGGCCTATACCGAGCAGTGGGTGAAGTCGGACTGTGGATGATGATGATGATGAAGGGGAATCCATACGGAAACTGGGAACTATCTGTCTGTTACTTTTACAAGTCTTAACGGCTGAACAGATTTGCATGAAATATGGCGTACAGGACCGGTCAATGTGGCGACACTTGGGGGAGGCCTATGTCCAGCAGTGGACGTCTTCAGGCTGAAATGATGATGATGGCGTACAGATAGATGACCAACCCAGTTCTTAGGATACTTTTTATCGCAAGAAAATTATAACTCAACGAGAGAAGCCGGGGATAAAACCTAGTCCAACATAATCTAATAATCTAATTCGGCAATCATTATAGACTGCTTCGATGGTCCTGATATCGTGAGGTCCCAGGTTCAACTACCAGGTGCGACAGTATATTTTTGTAGCTGAATTGTAATCGCCGGATACATAGTAGGTACTTACTTATAGCCAACAGGAAACTATCCATCTTGAGCGAGTAGTGAGGCGAAAATAACAACGTGAGGCAAGTCTTGAATACTTCCAGACACCCCAGCGTCGTCTGGTCGTCGAAGTCGCACATATGTTGGAACCTGTTACCATGACTTCGGAGGTCAATTTTGAATAAATGCAATGGTTTGTGGGCGTCAGTAGTCAGTATCAATTTTAACAAACAACGTGATATTACAAAGTAAGATATTTGGGATGCAACAATCATAGTACTTTCAACCTTATTACCATATTAATAAAAGTCATATAACGCCTGCTTGTGATTCGCAAAGACTACTATAGCTAAACCAGATAAGGTATTCGATAATCATGTATCGAGTTACTTTCTCCAGTCGCAAATTGCCATCTCTCAATAGTTTTATAAAGATTTTTTTTTAATTATACGGGGTAGCGTTTGTGCGTCGATGTCCCGTCCACCCCGTTTAGAGTTGTTACATAACATAACATCACGCCTGTAATGCCCGAAGGGTTAGGCAGAGGTGAATCTAATAGTACACCCACATTTCGGCTCTATATAAAATCTCAACATCGTACTTCCGAAGATAACCGATGATTGCCGAACCGCATACTCTTCCTGGGGGCCCTGTACTTACCTAAAAACACATCTGTTGTATAGGACGTTGGCTATGCTGACCACGTCCGTAGCGACGGCCTTCTTGTCCAACTGCTCGGCCAGCAGTACTGAGTGCACGCAGCGCAAGGCCCACGCGTGGAAGTCGCGGCGCCCGCGGATCTGATTGCGTTGCTCCAGGGAAGACCAGGCCACATTCTCACTGTTGGGAAACATTCAACTAATGAACTAAGTGAAGAGAAATAGAAATTTTATCATGTTTTTTGTGAATGTTTCACCATTTCGAACGTAAAGTAAGAAATACAAAATAACGTTACGCCTGTACTTAGGATAAGGCAGAGGCAGAGTTAACCCACATTACGTCAGATATGTTAAAGTCCGAGGAGAAATTTCAACCTACAACTGATTCCCTGGTGATCAGTGCTAGGGCTACAAGCTCAGTAACCGCTTTAACCGACCTCTAGACCAACGACACAGTAGAGGTAGTGGTTTTTTTTTTAATAAAATGTGTCAGCTCACTTAAAATTGTGTAGTAATAACTTTAATGTTGACTTACCTATACAACAGCTCAACCACCCTCAAACAGAACTTGGTGTCCCACACACAAGGCAGCGGCTTGAACGGGCCCGCCTTGTCCCTGACCAAGTTAGCCAGCTTCACGGGCGCCTTGCCTTTTTCTTTCTGAGACTTCTGACTCTTCTGAGACTTCTGACTTTTCTGAGACTTTACTGTCTCGCGCGTTTCGTTTAGAGACTTGTTGCCTTTCTTCACTGCTTTTGGAGGTACCTGAAACGAGACTGTCGAAGTAAAAATGGCATTACGAAAATGCGAGAGTAACTCCGGCTATCTGATTTTTACACTAATTAGGCTTGTCTGCCAGACCTTTGGGCCTGCATATCGCAAAACTGGAGCCCTGAGACAACTTCACGAGGTCGTGGCAGACCGAGGTGAAGATAGCGGGACGTTTTGGATGGCGTTATTGGCGAGAAAACGCGCAACATCCAGATAAGTGGAAGGAATGGGGGAGGCTTTTGCCCAGGAATGGGACAGTTTCAGTTCCCGTCATGGAACACTGAGTCTGGACTTTCCGAGGCTCAGGAAGCCTAACTCAAGCTGTATGGGGTAGTTTTTGTTTTAATATCCCATTTCTGTCCCACGGCTGGACAAAAGCCATACCTTTCCAATTTCCGGTTTCCATACCTTTCCTCTTCGGTTTGCTTTCTCATGCCCGTCTTAGATAATTTAGTCACAATACCTTAGTCTGTTCCAGCAGTTGATTGCAAGCTTTAAACAGTTTGTAAACGTTGTTAGCAGCTGTCTCACTGCTAGGATTCCACTGCAGTATTTTATGTGCTATCAACGTTTCGTAACATTGTAGTGTTTGCTGTACTTTTAGGCATTTGGCTTTCGATTCTGGTGTTAAGTCTGAGAGACCGGGTCCTTCCTGTAATAAGAATATATTTTCTATATAATTGGCTGTATAGAATTTTCGTAAGATTCAAAAAAGGTTTATGCTATTTATGTTATCGGTTCCCGCATTTAAATACGTTAATATCACAGCGGCATGCCACCATCGTTAATGGTGAAATTGAAATGTGACCCATGATAAGCATAATTTCTTACAGACATAAATTATTTTATTTGTCAGATAGTGGGTACTATGCGTAACTTTAATCGAGCTTTCACACAGACATGACACGCTGCTCTACAAATCAATACTTTTTTTAATATCGATATGCCATAACCTGTAATTGTAATTAAATACATGTGCCGTTTGGCATTTATATACAGAGTGGAATTTTGAGATGGGGCAGTAACGGCAGCTACCTTGGTCGCTGGGAAACGGTCTTAACAGATTAACCTTAACTTATTAAAAAATTTCGATCTGCATTCACTGATTTTGTAAAACGTAAACAATGGGTGGGCCATATATGCCGTAGATTGGATGCAAGATGGGGGAAGAAAGTGCTGAACCACTCCAGCACTTTCTACCCTCATCATCCATCCACGGACGGGATGGTGAAATGTGGAAAGACAACCGATTAGGAAGACAGACGATATCATTAATGTGGCCGGACGAAACTGGATAGCCATGACACAACACAACATTCACCATTGGGTGGCCAAAGGTTGAAGAAGAAGAGAAGAACAGTCAGTGAGAAAAATGCAACTTTTCGCAAAAACTTTTTTTGATGCCAATCGATCCTTACAAGGATCAAAAAACTCTATAGGACCAATGGAGGTTTCGAAAGTTCTTAAAAAATTATGGCTAGTGCCTTAAGACCATTTTTCTGTCCTATTTTAAAATTTCACCCTGAATCTATCTGTCTCCTGACCGATTACGCTCAAGGCAGTCAATCTCAGCGGACGCTAACCATCGACGACAGAGATATCTAGTCTAACTCACCAAGAAACATTAACATAAGAACCAAAACGAAACTCACCATATCAATATTGACAAACTGTTCGTTATCACAGAGCTGCTGCATGACCCTGGACAGCTTACTTTTTAGGTAAGCGTTGCCGGTCTCCACTGACTGGCTGGCCAGGATATCTTCCAAATCCTCCTCCTCACCCGGCTGCAGGAACTGGGCTACTGCGTACAGTAGCTGGGCTATGGGCTCCTGGTAATGAGGGAAAGAAATTAATTAGGATATACCTGTACAACATTTCAGATTTGATTTGTAAAATTTTAACAAAAATATAAAAAGTGAGAGAGATATGAACAAAATGGTGTTATCATCACCGGTATATAGCAGACTAGCTGTTGTCCGCGGCTTCGCCTGCGTGTAGTTCGGTAACTGTGCCACGGGATCATACTATCGGGATAAAAGTATCATATATGTTAATCCAGGTTATAAACTCTATGTGCCAAATTTCATCCAAATCCGTTCTTTAGTTTTCGCGTGAAAGAGTAACAAACAAACAAACAAACAACCATCGTCACAAACTTTCGCATTTATAATATTAGTAAGACTAGCAGTCCACTGCTGAACATAGACTATCCAAGAAACGCCGTGTGTAGGTGTGCTAGGTGTGTGAATATGTAATAGCCTTCTTATCGTTATCGGCCAACCTCAGCGGAGATAAGTCATCGATGCAGGAGTGAGAGTCCATTGAGTATTTGCACACACTTGTGCACTGTGTACACTGTACAGTGCACAAGTGTGTACAAATACTCAACTTGTGCATTCTGTCTTCCTTTACACTCATAGTCCGGTACTGTCGGATATAAGTAAGTACTTACAATTAAAACAGCAGTCGCTCCATTGATCTGCACACACTTGTTGATGAGCAGGGAGGCCGTTTCTGCGCCCTCCGGTAGGTACTTGCTCAAGTGTTCATACAACAACTCCAAGATAGATTCATGTAGAAACTGCTTGTCTTTCGCGCAACCGTATAATTCTGTAAATAAAAAAATTAAATGTATTAAAGTTACAGGCTCAGCTTTTTAACCTTTTGAACGCCAGAGCATAAACGCACGCGCATGCCCTCCACGCCAAGTCACAATTTCACCTACCATTTTCTAGTCTTTTGGCGTACAGGGCACGCGCTTGCTTGTCACGTATATGTGACAAAGGCGGTCAAAAGGTTAAGAAAGTTAATAGGGGCAGAATAGTTGCAACTTCGGATTGGCTGAAGCTTTTAACAGAAAACTTTTTGTTTTCTAAATCAAGAGCTTAGTGCAAGATTTTAAGTCTATCGGATCGCTTCAAAGAATTGTATGGAAACTGTACTAGCGCCGTTTGGTGACAAAAATGGTATAATTGAAAGCAATTATAGTTACAATCATGCGTGATGCCCGCTGGGCAAGTCTCGACACAGTGGGTCGGGAGGTGCCGCACTCGGTCCACAGCTGGGCGTGTGCCGCGAGGGCTGATGAGAGATAGCGCAAGAAAAGAAATCATGGAAGGAATTGGGGGAGGCCTTTACCCAGCAGAGAGACAGTACAAACTAACAACAAAAACGCGAAATAAAATTAACGAGTACGTTTTGTTATAATTATAAGAAAATACTTGCACTAAACCCACAGACATACTTTTGTGATTTATCTGTGTGGATAGATTGACCAAGAATACAAAACATACTTACTCGTATAGAGCAGCTGTTTGACGAGTGCATCTTGTACCAGACAACGTCGTAGTATCGATACAACCTCCATACACATCGCCTCATTACGAACCCGGGAAGTTACACTGCCAAAATAATATTTAAAAAGTTACGTAAGTTGTAGCTGTTGTTGTTGTTGTAGTTGTTGTGTGTTGATGTAGTTGTTGTTGTGTGTTGTTGTTGTAGTTGTTGTGTTGATGTAGTTGTTGTTGTGGGTTGTTGTGTGTTGATGTTGTTGTTGTTGTTTTCTTGTAGTTGTTGATGTTGTTGTTGTTTTCTTGTAGTTGTTGTGTGGTTGTTGTTGTGTTGTTGATGTAGTTGTTGTGTTGTTGTTGTGTTGATGTTGGTGTTGTGTTGTTGTATAATCAGTGGCGGTACATTCACACAAGCTCAAAAGCGCAGCAGGCCCCAACAAAAACATAATATAATCTTTCAAGAACGAACTCAATCATAACACACAGACAGTAACACCACAAACATTGCCTTTTCTCTCACTCTTTGGCCTCTATTCTTTACTGTTTGTCTCCATACAAGATGTATGTGTGTGTTGTAAACGGATCCTTCACGAAGCCGTCAACAACAAGCATTCAGTACATCAAACTAAGTAACCCTGCGCAAAAATATTGCTGGGAACGACTTTTTTTTTGGGGTGCGAAATCATGTTTTACGGTAAAACTCAGTGTACGCACTCAACATTGTGCTGATGGATGCATTAAATAGTAAACGGGTCTTGGAGGTATTTAAAGTAAAGTATAACCTTAAAAACTAGTAAAACTTGTGAAAAAGTTGAAGCTTGATCTCCAATATCTCCAGTCCGTAATTAGAAGGTTCTCAGGTATGGTCCAGAACAAACAAAATATCGCAATGACAGGGAGAGCAAGTGCCTTTCGGCTTCGTTAACGGTCTTTTACAACCTTTATATCTATCCTAGTTCCTAGCCAGCAAAAAGGCAATTAAGTAGCAAAATATGTAAAAAGGCTGTTCAAACTCACACATTCCCCTGCTGCGTGGCGTGCAGGTCCACCGTCAGCTGCGTGAGGTAGGAGTGCGCGCTGTACTGCTCGCTGTAGGCCTGGCTGCTGCTGGCGTGCGAGCTGCTCACGCGCACGTGGCGCAGCACGGACAGGAAGCCGGACAGGGACAGGCAGCGGTGCTGGGAGTCCCTGTGGACGAGAGGATATTGAGAATAAAAAGAAAAAAAAATTGAATAAAAGATTTCATAATTCACAACGTCACGCCTAAGGCAAAGATGTACCGAATAGTACACCTAAATTTCGCCAGTTATGTTTTAAGTGCCATGTAATAGAGGGCAAGCCTATTGCCAACAAATCCAGACTCTGTGGCTGCTACAGAGAAGTTCCTAATGGGAAACAACAATAACACTTTGCTCGACCCGGGAATCGAACCCAGGACCTCATGCTTAGTGTCGAAAGTTCAATAAAAATTCGTAATTTCCACTGAGGCAGAGAGAGCTCGAAATTCTCTCTTACATACACACCTGGAATAAAGTCCCTTTCGACACACCATGACAAGAGTGTCTCTAGTCCTAGTACTGAAGTTGAGGAGTGGATGTACAGCATCCAGGACTGATGCAGCTGCCTTGTAGTCGGTAGGGGAAGGCTGGCAGTTCTCCAAGATGGCGCTCAGTTGAGTGCAACGTTCTACTGATACCGGGGTCAGCTTGCATAGGACATATAAGCAGTCTGAAAATAAAAGTAGGTAGGTATGGATTGTGGTTGCAGGCTATATTATAATTAGTAGTGGGTTTCTTGAATGGCGATTAAACGCCAAAACGACTGCTTGTTGCTATAGTCATCAAATAAGTATGCCACCATTACACCTGTTGCAAGAACCCCAAGGATAGATGATGCATATGCATAAACAGCCTATGATGTTTCCTCGGGCTATGCCTTGCTGAGTCGCACCAGTATTAACTTATATATTGCACACATGTCTCACTGTACCTGCATACTGCCTCTGCGTAGTGTCGCTACACAGTCTGTCAGCTAGCTGGCTCAGTATGTGCCCGGCTGTCTCGGGCTGTGCCTTGCTGAGTCGCACCAGTATTAACTTGCCGTGAGACCAGCATATTGGAGCGACAGGCTTTAGACGAGATACAGAGAGTAGGAGGAATGCTAGGTTGATTAGACCGACAACTGTTAGTTGGCGGTGGTTGGCACTGGAACAAAATGTTTTATATTTTAATGTAGGAACTGTTAGTATGACTGTGTGCTGCAACTGTCCCGTTTATTGAATGGACACAAGGGTGATTGGCTTTCTGGGTTCTTGAACGAAATTGATCGTGACTGGGCAATGTTGTTTCTTTGTGCCATAACATATATCCGAATGGCAAGAGCGGAGTCAGGATTTGCGACATCATCTGCCTAGCCTTTTCCCAACTATATTGGGGTCGGCTTCCAGTCTAACCGGATGCAGCTGAATACCAGTATTTTACATGGAGCGACTGCCTATCTGACCTCCACAACCCAGTTAGTACTGGGTTATACGATACCCCTTGGTAAGACTGGTTGTCAGACTTTTTGGGCCACTGACTACCTAACGACTGTCAAAGATCTACAAATGACACCCGGGACCAACGGCTTAACGTGCTTTCCGAGGCACGGAGGAAACTCGGTATGTAATGGGTGGTCACCCATCCACAGACCAACCTAGGCCAGCACGGCTTAACCTAAAGATCGATCCGAGCGGCTGTTATTATTTAGCCACGAGCTCCTCTCCTCTCTCAGGATTTGCGACATGCGACTCAAATATTTTAAGTGAAAAGTGGATGTTCTACCCCTGCCTAACCTTTTGGGGAAATTAAGCGTGATGTGATGGTATTTTAAATGTAGGTTACCTTTCAGTAGTGATAAGCTTGAGTACGCAAACTACATCGACATCTGGCGGTATGACTGCGCGCATCCACGCCGACTCCTTAGTTCTTAAATCGTCCATGGCACGTTGTTCTATCGCTGATTTTATTACCTGTAATAAATAAAATTAAAAAGTGCAACCAACATAATTATGGTAACTTTATTATTTTGCCACCATACTGAAAACTATAAAACAATTTAGCATATCTAGTTCTAGCGTCTCTTGGGTCATAAAACAGTTTGCTAAATCAAGTTAGCCACATTTTCATCCAAAATTGCGACTGTGCGCGACCTACTTTTATGGTTTCACAGTTTTAATAAGTTTTCAAACCACACAGGTTTGAAATGTTCTGAACCTCTTAGTTGACCATTGCATACCGATTCGGCACAGCCTGGGCACACCTTCACGTGAACCGTTTTATTGAAAAATGGGCCTGCTCTTGACTTCGGTCACGCCTGGATCGGAAGATACTTGTGTTGCTTTTATCCAGTAACAAGGCGCCATCTCCATGGATGAATGAATCGAAGCCAGTCTCGCCGCAATGGCATCACCGTACATTTATTTAATTCATATTGAGTTTGTAATTTTTATTTTACTGTGAATTCTACCTTTTTTTTAAATTTTGTCCTATGTGAGTGTGTCCTAATCAATAACTTTTCTTTCTTTTTATTAAATTTATGGCACGGCGAGACTCACTGTGATTCTCTCGCCCGTAGGGTTGGCACCTAAACGTCATACGGCTCAATAAAATGATAAAAACTTACATCCAAACAAACAGATCTAAAGTCTGCTCCCTTGTCAGACATGGCTAAAGCCAGGTCTATAATAAAGGGGGCTCTCAACAGCTGCGTCTTAGGCCATGTCCGAATGTGTTTCCGGACCAGTTCGGGGTCAGCTGCGCCTTGCGAGATGTGGTAGATGCAGGTGGATAGACAGCGGCTTAGTTCCGCTGAACTGTGGGGGACTGGAAGAAGATAAATGCTTTGAAATTACAGAATATACTGTGCACTGGCGAAGTAAAACACATATAAAAAAACAAAAAATGTAGAAATCTCCATTCCTCTCTTCTCTTGGTTGCAATCCTTATCAGACAATATGTTTTAATGTAAACGTTTTGACAGTGCGAACAAAAAGGTAGTAAATGAAGCTATACATAGAGTGCGTTTTTCCCGAAGGGAAGCCGGCATGAATCGGCTTCTTAGGTGCCTTCGGGCCTGAAAGCTATGGTTTTATAAGAATTCTTCAAAACTTGTAAGACCAGATGTTTTGATAAGTGATCTTTAATCAGCATTGGCCATTGTCACTTAGTCACTTATTCAAACATTTCGTCTTACTAGTTTTCTTTTCTCATTTAGAGATGGGGACGATTGCTCATAAGATACATTAACTAGCTAATATGGGGGTACTTATGAGCCACCTCTGTGTTACCCTTTGAGGAAAACAGGCTTGATGGTATGTTTTACATTATGTTTGGTGACAAATGTTTCGTAAGAGCTTTCCAATCACAAAATTAATTCATTTCCTCACTCACCAATATCATCTATATCAATGGTAGTAGATTCAGAATCCTGTGGTGGAGGTTCCAACTTGCTGTACAGCCGAACACTGAAGTAGTGGCTCAGGTGTGATAATACTATCTCTAAGTGATATGTCTTGCATAGTCTGAAAACAGTTTGAAAGTGGCGCCGGTGACTGAAAAGTTGTGCGGTAATCGGTTGTCGTGGTATGGACATGTGATGCGGAGGAATGAGGAAAATGTGAGAAAAGTTTTGAGTATGAATGTGGATGGGTATATGAGTAGAGGAAGACCAAAGAAACTATGGATGGGCTATGTAAAGGATGATATGGCAAGAAAGGAGGTGTCTGGCGAGATGACGAGTAATAGAGAAGTATGGAAGAAGAAGACATGCTGCGCCGACCCCAAATGAATTGGGATAAGAGCAAGAGAATGAATGATGAGTCTGAAAACAATAATTATGGAGTTAGAAGAACAGGCAAAGTAGTGATAATGGAAGCCCATTTATAGGCTGACGATGATGATAGTACCAAGGCTTCAGCCTAGACAGACTATCCAGACACGAGCGTGTTTTCCTAAATCCCACCATGTTCTCAGAAAATATATTGTTTTTTTCCAGATACCATTCTAAACGTTTATTAAGAATTGAGTGAAAAGTCTTGCACAAGCAAGACATCAACGAAATAGGTCTAGGGCCAGCCTAATAGGAAGATATAATGGGTTTAAAAAGACCGTTAACGAAGCCGAAAGGCACTTGGTCTCTCCGTTATTGCGATATTTTTATATTATTTGTTCTGGACCATGCCTGGGAACATTCTAGTTACGGAGATATTGGAAGTAAAAGTTCCAAGGTTTTTTTTTAATACAAGTTTTTAATGTTTTACGTTTATTTTGAATACCTCCATAAACCCTGTACTATTACAATGCATCCATCCATAATTTTTGCATAGAGTTACTACATCAAACTATGATGCTTGGTTACGGCTTCGTGAAGGGTCCGTTTACGCCCTGTATGTACGAAATATTTGGCGCGGTATCAGGCTCGTGGCTATGTAATAAGAGCCGCACGGTTCTATCGACGGTAGGTAAGTTACGCTGGCTGAGGTTGGTCTATGGATGAGTGACTATCAATCACATTTCGAGCTCATCCATGCTTAGGCTCAGGTTAGTATTTAGTTAACTCACTTAAGTAACTGATGCACGAGAGGAGGCAGTGTGTCAGGCGGCGTGTCTATGATGTGAGAACAGATCTTGTTGACTACCTGCTTGTGATCATTGCGAGATAGCTGCATGTCTCTGGAAACCAGAATAGAATAGAATAGGATAGGATAGAATAGAGTACTCTCAAGTAAATATTTTTACTGATGATTCTACTCAATTTGTTGTTTTAATGTAACAGATAAATACCAAAGAAGTGCAATAAAAACTTGTAGACCATTACAATGACCAACTGCACAGTTTCTCTAACTTCTGATGTCCTGGTTAGGTTACCTGGTTGATAAATTCAAGAAAAGAAAGAGAGATAAATTGAGTTGAAAAGAGTCAACTCTATTCCATTAATGTTATCTTTCCACCAGATATCAAATCTTTAATAAATCTGGACACTACCTAGATACCATTAAAAATGTTTAAGTACTTACTTAAACATAGCAGTAAGCTGTACCAGCTGTTTCTCAGCCCAGCTACACTGACACAGGGTGTGGATGCACTGCTCTTTGTACTCTGTGCCTGTCAGCTCTGATCCACAGTGCTTGATTATGTCATGTGTTGATATGGCATTGATGCATTCTGGTAGGACGTCGCGCCAACTGGAAACAGGAGATGTGAAGCATTTTAAAGAAATTTAAACAATAACAGTCCATTTATAATTGTGTTTTCTTCCGTATGCAAAATAGCTTTGGACGTGGAGTTGCAGACACCAGCCCGTTATACAATACAATTAGGTTTTCTTGTTGAATAGAATTATTGTTTGTGTTGGGGTTAACTGAATTCAACTGAAAAGATGAGTAAAACTCTGATGGATCTGCTTGTATGATAAGTATGGACTTTCCTGGAGCATTCAGCTAATACTTTTTGTACTGCAGCTTGCAGTTACATTACATTGTTGACTGGGTAGATCTGATGAGAGATGTCTCATTACCTGTTTGCACAAACGAAAACTAAAGTCCTTTCAAATCTTCTTCTGTCTGTTCATCACTGTTAAAATCACATATTTACTCTTGTGACAATAAAACTGCTGCTGGATGTGCAGGAGGTATAATAACTGTGAAAGGACTGTATCAAGTATAGTTCAGACTAAAAATATCCAAAGTGCCTCTTTGGTCTAGTGTTTGCAAGTGGGACTGCTGAGCATGAGGTTGAGGATTCGATTCCCAGGTCAAGCAAGTGGGTTTTTCCAGCAGGAATTTCTCAGTAGCAGCCACGGAGTCTCAATTTGTGCCCAGCTGATGGCAATAGGTGCCCCTTATTACATGGGACTTAAACATAACTGGCAAAATGTGGGTGTACTATTAGCTTCACCTCTGCCTAACCCTTCAGGGATTACAGGCGTGATGTTATGTTCTGTGTTATGTAAATCAATCCAGCTGCCAAGTATTCTAATAAAATTACAGTATAAAACTACATAAAGAATAAGTAAAGTGTTTGTACTACACTCACATCATATTAACATCAGTATCCTGTACAATGGACTGCACGCTATCATTGGACCAGCGCACCAGGTCATCTATCGGCAACCTCTGCAGCTCCAGACACAGTCTGCTAGTGACATCTCCACAATGAGTGAGAGATGTGGCCTCTTTTCTCATGGTCTGTAGTACCAGCTCCACCACCTGGCAATTAATGAATAATTTATTTTCTGCCTACTACTTATTATGTCACTACATTATTGAATAAGTGCAATTCCATCGTTAATTTGAAAAATTGTTTGACCACCTCATGCTAACTGGCTGAACTGTAGGTAGATACATCCTCTTGTTTTTGACTATTCAAAAGGGCCTGTAACTGGTCAATTTGAAATGAATGATATGACTTTCGAGTTTGAAGAAATCTGGAAACGAACTTGCAACTTACACAAGTTAGCCCTGTCTTTACAATGATGCTTGGTGTAGAGTAAAATTAGAAACTAGCTTTACAGTCAAGATAAGGACTATGATATCAGTCCGTTTTGTATTGAGAATAATGAGAAAAATTTAATACCCCAAACAATTTATATGTTTTCAGTGAAAATCTAAATCGTTTATTACTTTAGCTTCATGGTGCAACATTGATAGATAACAAATTTAACCCATTATCAGTTTGCTTGAAGTGACGAAACACTACAACATGCATTCTACAAAGTAGTGAACATGTTAGAACTTGTTCTTAGTAAATGTTGTTGTTTACCTTAACTTTATTCCTGCAAGTAGCAGCATTATCCGGGAATCCATTTAATATACAATTCAACAGGTTCCCACCGTCACTATTTACTATACGCCGCGGTAAAAACTTTAATATCTGTAAAGAAATAAACGAAAAAGTTGTTACAGGTACGGTGTCAAAGCTTTAGTTTTATTGGATAAATTACTTTACCTGATCAATTTTGAGTTGGCAGTATTCACGTAACTCTTCACGTTTACCGGGTACCTGTCCAAGTTCTTTTATTTTATTAAATACTTTGCTCACATCCATTTTACAATGATTTTTGTTTCCCCAATTTCTTGTTTTTGTGCTCACCCGCCAAAACAACACCACACCACAGATTATATCTACTTACTGTCAAAAAGAACGGAATTCCCGTGAATTCTTGTTCTCAGTTCTTTTCCCCCTCGGCTTCTTTATCCCATCCCTATTTTATTTCGGAATTTGCAACACCAAAAAACCGTTCCAGCTCTCGTGTTTTGCTGGATCTTTAACATTTTGTGGAACAGATGTAGCTTGAGTTTTTTGGATATTAATCTCTCATTTATTTATTTACCAAAATAAAAGTAACATAATCATGGAAAAAATTATGCAGATTGTTTTATTTTTTTAAAGAAGTTCAGGGTGTTTTCTTCTATTAAAATATTTCTAATGGCATCCCTGTAACGTCTTTTTTGATGACGTCATCAGTTTATGTTTAGCGATTGAGAAGTTACGAAATTCACGAATTTCATTTTAACGCGCACGTTTGTGTACAATTTACTGTACGCGCTTATATATTTGTAAATGGTTACATATCAGGCATTCAAAATATCTTACTACGTTTAAAACCGAGCATCCCTGTGTAGTGTAGCTGAAAGTCACCGAGACGTTCGTTACGTTACTTTTGGCGGTATCGCATGAAGCCACAGAAATAGATTTCCTTGTGCAATATTCGGTGTATTAAAAAATCGGTGAAGTAATTTAAATATCGGTGGAATTCTGGTGAGATCATCAACCTTGGGTCGTTGGGAGCGAGGTGTGAAGATGGTGTGAAGTCAGTGATAACAGCAAGTCAGAATCAGTGATAGAAGCATGGAGAACCCGACGGTTAGCGGATTGAGGTCAAGGTCTCGCTCCAAGACACCCTTCCTGCGGTCGAGCTGCGACCGTGAGAACTGCCTGGAGGGCGAAGAACACACCCATCATCAGAAGTCAGGGCGTAAAACCCCTGTGAAGAGAAGCACCCCTATTAAGTGAGTGAGGCTTCCTAGTTTTCGAATTTAGAACAACCATGTGTGTTGTTAGCAGTTAGCACTGTCCTATTTAAGTAGAGCAATGGTACATTATAAAGAATGCATTTTTATGGCTTAATTTTATTGTTTTCCTATTATAATCTTGAGCTGAGCTAAGTTATTGAAGTATCAAAGATTATGAAAGATAAACCCTGCTTATCAAACCTGTCAACTATGATAATAAGAAATTCTTGCTAAACTTGTTTCTGTGTTTTAAAATTTATATTTTCATGATTAAAAAAAGCCATAGTTCATTGCCAAATTCTTGGAATTTTAATCTTTTAAAATTAAGTTGAGCTGAACATTTTCGTGGGGTAAACATGGCCCGAAATTGCACAAATAAGTGAGGTTTGGAAGGAGAAAGGGGAGGATTATGAAATAAAGTAAAAAATATGTTGTTGATCATGTGCTTAAGTTTTGTTGTGTATCTTATCAAAGAGTTGATCAAATCTTATCAGAATACATTCTAAATTAAAAGCTTATTATATCTGATGTTGATTTATCAATCAAGATAAAGATGTAATCTTCATTATCCTCATTTCTATCATGTGCATTCATTCATAATTAATTGATTTTAATATTCATAATGAAATAGCATTATTGGTTTAACTACTAAATAGGCTAATTTATCAATGACTAGCCTTGTTTTTTGTGGTAAACAAAAGCTGTTACTACATCTAGTTCTATGCTGTCAACAATATGTTTCTATCAATACAAAATCATAACATAATCCCCATAGAATAAGGCAGGAATGTAACTAAAGTACACCCACATTTTTCCAGTAAAGTTTAAGTTTCATATAATAGGGGGCAAGCTTATTGCCATCAACAAATCCATACTCTGGACTGGCAATAAGAAATTTATGAACACAAAATCATACTGCCACAATATTTGTTTACCATAAATACAGAACTTAAATGTGTCATCTATGACACCCACTGGTTTCTCAGATTTGTATGACAGAATGATCACAAGGTCTCTAGGGCCTGAGTACCTCTAAAGGACAAGTTTTGTTGACAATGATGTCACAACCATAGATCTGAGGTCATAGCAGCATAGTGT
Source organism: Noctua janthina (assembly GCA_963576755.1). Classification (NCBI taxonomy): domain Eukaryota; kingdom Metazoa; phylum Arthropoda; class Insecta; order Lepidoptera; family Noctuidae; genus Noctua; species Noctua janthina. The sequence goes on along the minus strand of OY755055.1, from coordinate 5,030,377 downwards.
GAACTGACCTTGCTGGAACTAGGCACAACATGGATTCTTGGCACTTTTGGTCATCAATTAATTTTAGAATAAAGTTTGTAATTCATGTTTGTGACTTTATTTATATTTGAATGACTAAATCATTAGTATAATGCTGAAATTTAACTGTAGGACTTCAAACTCGTAAAACTTAAAGAAATCTTCATTCAAATGTGTAATTCTAGTTTATGTTCTGAATACCTACTTATTGTGAGATAACTAAAATATTTAATTACTAAAGTAGGTCTTCTTGATAATCAGTCCTATTCCAAAATAATTTCATCTAATTGACCCTGTTTAGATAAACAAGAACCAATTTAAGAAACAATTACGTTTGATTATTTTATCTTTCCAATAAAAATAAATACCAACAACTAAGTAAATAAATGAAATGCTCTAATTAACCGACTCTCCCCTGATAAGATGTGAATGCAAAGGAATTATTTTAACCTTGACAAACGGAAGTGACTCACTTGATAATGAGACCTTACCCCTGTAATACACAAGCATTTAACATGTACATACACATTCCATCACATACACCAATGTTTGATTAAACATTTTGCACCATCAAACAAATTGTTTCTCAACAAATTAACACCATAAAGTTAGTTATTATTGTTAAATAATGACATTACAACATTAGTATCATTTTATTCTAACATGATAGGCAAAGTGCCAAAGATTTGTTGTACAATAGCATGTTGTAGCCAAAACAGTGAATCAAGGTCAATCAAACATTTGTTTATATGAATACCTGAAGATGGTTAACAGTAGGTAAATTTGTTGTCATTCAAAGCGTCTGTGGTTGTGTACAGGTCCAAAACTGCTTCTGATATTAACAGTCCGGAATGTAAATATTTTGTCTGTAGCCAGAAATCTCAAAAATTATTACAATTACCATATATTGCATGTAATCACTCAAGATTTAGATAAAGTTCTCCGGACAATCAGTACCCAAAAATATGAAAGCATACATTATTCAATGCGAAAGTAACTGTTTGTTTGTTCCCTTTTCACACCTTCACAGTTGAACAGATTTTAATGAAATAAGGCACAGTGATAAACTGTGACCGTCCGGGTCAGGATTAGAACATAGATACTTTTTATCCCAATAGTTCATTGCTGCGGTATAATATCCGACTGCCATGCAGGTGAAAGCTAATACTTTATAATACTTTGACACAAATTCCTGACACGTCTCTATCATGCTTCTAATCCTCCCCAGACAACTCAGCCAGCCTGCAAGCACAGTAACCTCAGAATCCATATCAGAAGTGGAAGAAGAGCATCAGTCGCAGCCAGTCCACGTTACACGTCGGGTCACCAGGAATGCAGCTCACCTCATCAAGACTTCAGACTACTCCTCCGAGGAGAGCCTGGATCGACTGAAGGGACATACTAAAGAAGTAGTTCAGGTTAATACTTATTCTTTTGCTTTTTAGCTGGCAAAAAGTTCAAATGTGTTTGCCCAAAAATTCAGCAATGCTAACTCTGCTCACTGATGCGCTCAAAAGGCCATCAAGTGCGCTGGTGACAGGTGGAAGTGGATGCGGTGCGAGATTGAAGGGCCATTGTCTGTGGGGAAACGCCATCCTTATCTTATCTTCCATATCCTTAGTTGATGGCAATATCCATATAAAGAGTTGGCAAAACATAGCTATGAGTTTGGCACTATCACTAGCATCCATCAATTCTTATAGTGGGCACATCAGGACACGATATCAGATATCTTACTGTTGGTCGAACAGCACCACAATGACACTCTAATATAGACGAATCTAGATTCGTCTATCTTTAAGTAATTTAGGTAAATATCACAAAACCATATGTGAATTATCTTGAATGAAAGGCCCATTCATGGTCGATGCGTGGAAAATGTAAACAAAGCATGCAATGTCCACACTAATGAGTTTGCGCTAAGATGGTATTGTGCAGATGGCTCTGTCGGTTGTCGCCCGCGTGTGTTTATGTATGCGGCGTAACTGCATGGTGTCAAGGTCTTAGTATATGAAGCATGTAATATAGACATCTTTGGTATTGTCCTTAGCCATTAAAAAGGTCAGCCGCGTAGTACTCATAACCGGCTTTCGCGTATGAATGAGGGCGAAGGAAAAGGAGTGTATAAGGATTCCACGTAGCGTTTTGTAGTTTTTTCCTACCCCAATATGATAAAAGGCGTAAGTTTTGTGTATGGGGCCTTCCTTTAATCACGTAAGGTTTTTTAGACCACTTTATAGCCCCCCCGCCCCCCCTCACCCTTGGCGATACGTCGTGAGGTTTTAGGCTGGTGGCAGACCCAGCTAGTTTAAGAATCTGTATAATAAAAAATAAAACGTTTCTTTTGGCACAAATTCTCTTACTCGGGATTTAATTCATAATTGGTAAATAAAAATACATGTCACACAATAAATTAATTCATTTTTTTCGACCCGCATTTACTTGGCATGTCAGCATTGTGGTAATAAGGCCTCCGGGATAAGCTACTGGCATAGGGACTTGCCACATCCGTAGATACACAGAGAAGTCAATATGTTTGTTTCGTGTTTACGTTGTCCAAAAATGTGCAGCTGCTATCGATCCGTTGATTGTTTAGAAAGGATACAGATTCTAAAGCAGTTTTTATCACTGAGAATCAAATCAAATCTGATTTTATTATCGTTACACTGCTGTCTTGAAAAGATCGTATCTTAATCTGTTTTCTATAAATGCGTTATAAAACAAACATCTTACATTTCTGCAATGCTAATACTACTAAGTATCAATGGTACATTAGGTTTAATTAATTCCGAACCGCCGTCTGCATTTTATTGCAGTCCAGCAATTAGCATATCACCATGTATGGTATCTGTTTCCGTATATAGAGCGTCATCGGTCGGAATAAACTTAAAAATGTTTTTATCCTCAGTTTTAAAAGATTTAGATAAGAGCCGTGCAATCTTTTAAACAATATGTTACAAGGTAATGATTATGGCGGCCGCAAGACCAAGGTCTAGTATACTCGGTCGTTATTCGCTGTAGTTCCGAAATATATTACTCGCGTTGTAACCTTGGACGAATTTCGGGATTCAGAGATTTATTGCGTCTGTTAGTTTGTAGTTTAACTTCTTTAGCTTTGTTCGGGTTAATCAAATAGTAGAGGAATTATGCTTTGTTGTGCTTTGATTTAAAGTATCATAAAAAAACAATCCCCGTTTTGACTCACTTAGGGGAACAATTGAAAAAAAATCCTTCCCAACACCCTATAAACATCATATCTACGAAGAATTCATTCAATCTTCGGCCACTTCTTCCTAAACAGCCGAAACTAGGCTGTAGGTTATCTTATCTGGCAGAAAGTTGCTGAACAAATAAGTAGACGAAACTAAAAATAAAACTAAGCTAGGTTCACGCATTTTCGCCCAAAACCACGTTTGTATGACCAACCACACGTGCGGCACTTAAATAGAGAAATCGCATTGTAATAAACCCAGCCGCGCCTTACCCACGAAAAGCCGTTGGTCATTGCCGCCCGTAACAGCGCGTGTTTAGCCAAACAAAAATGTATTTTATTCAAATTATGTTTTGACGACTTGATCCGAAGAAAATTCGTAGAATACAGCTTTCTTATAATAATATTCAACGTACAGACAGATTTACGTTATAATTGTGTCGGCTAGTATACCGTTTGCGTCACACCCTAAGCAAACAACAGTAATTGTTGTTTCAAGGACTTGCGTACGTATTTATGGGAACCAAAGTGGCATTTGGTTGTAGTCTTTCGCCATGTCCGTGTGTACCGAGCGAAAATGTTCGCGAACACTAAGTAATTTGTGTTTTTACGTCCCGTTTTATTCTCCCGACGATGTAAATTAAGCAGTACGCAAACAGTATTCCAAATATTCAATTTAGTTTGAGTATGTTGACCTTACATTGAATAAATCAATAAACGCTTTTAACTTTCATTATTATTCCCGTTTGAACGCACCGCTATCTCTTGCTTGCATTTCTAAGATAATCCCATCGCTATTTGCTTAAAAGATCACTCACCTCATGTCAGGTTGAGCTGGACTGTACCCGTCTATCTTAATTGAAAAGCAATTAAGTATAAAAGTAACATAAATATCAATCAAGTAATTGAACTTAACAGACGCCCACATGTTGGTGTAATAGACGTTTTCCTTCTTCTGCCGCTTCTAATGCCGCTTCCGCTACAGCTCGTAGAATAATGTTAATGTATTCTATTGTCATAGTTAACGGTGGTAACAAACCTGAATCGATACACATTAGCATGCAGTCACGGAAGTCTAGAACAATGTGATAAGACAGATCTACCTAGCTATTAACTCTGCAGTACTCTGGTTAGAAATGCGCGCGGCTATTAGCACGACCACCCAGCCAGGCGCTTGGCACTTCATATTTGCAGCATTCGGTCTTGAAATAAGTAATGAATATGACCGTTAGATAAACACCTACATTTCGCGACACAATTATTTATTGTTGACTGAGCTTAGTAACGCTATGTGCTTACTGGCCGCCGGTCCTGCCACCGTTGAGCACTAGAAACAGGAAAACATAACGATTATCCTTCGAAATATAAATGGAATCAACTTCCCCCGCGTGGTTTATTTTTGAATTGCCCATACTTCACGTATGGGGATTATTATTCCAAGCCATCTGGCGCCTTCCAGTCGCTACGCGCAGATAGCACAGTGCATTTGTTCCTTAACTAAGATAGTAATTACTTATTTAGAACGGTGATTCTAAGATTCCTGACCTAGTTTCGGATGTGGTGCTTAATTTAGAAGTCTTCAAGGATCGTGTAGAGGGAGGTGCGGTGCTATGAAGTTGCTATGGTGATTCGGTGAGTGAAATTACACAATAGAAGTGTATCAATCGATTTGTTATTAGTCCGGTGAGCTCTGTGTGTGTTGAAGATGTGTTCTCGGACGTTCAAGGTCGGTGACTGATTAGCCCACATAAGTGTAGTGCATGAATAAATTATCTAACATTCACGGCGCTTATTCGTAGTTTAAATTCGTCTCGGCGTTCAATATGTTATACTTATTACGTATGAAGATATTTGTTATGCATACGGCGCATGTGCAACATCTGGCTGTCTAGCCAAATCAATAGAATCTACTTCAGTATGTCGTCCGCCTGGACGCCTCTCACCTGCCCGCTATTCACCTGTCCGGAACATTTATTGAATTCACTTCGAACTTGAAAGCGGTTGCATCAGAAGATATTGAAAAACTTCAACAATAGTATTATGGAGGTAGTTTTCCTGTTCGTTTAGTAATACTCTTATAACAATGATAGTAGGTTTGATACTCTTTACTTCTTGATTTTCATCACCACTATTATTAGTTTACTATTCGGTGCTGCATTGACCTTCAATTGTTCATAGTTGCAATTCCGCTTACTCCTCCGCCAGTGGTACTTATTCGTCTACTTCCGCACTCACTTATATGGTATAACCAGCGGACTCATGCCGCTTTGATGTAGCGGATATTGGTTATTACACGGAATTGATCAGAAATCGGCATGCTATGATATTAATAAAATTATGTTGTGTGTTAATATTGGCATGAGTTTGTTAAAACGTTGGTTGTTATTTTCCTTTTATAATCAATGTTGTGTGTTTCCTACTGTTAATTAAATGCAGAATTGATCTCGATCGATTTTCGATTCATCAATTGTTGAGTTCATTAGCGTGCACTTGGAGAGACCTATTCCAGCAGTAAACTGCTTATCTGTTCTTTATGCTTGAGCATATCGATGGTGCAGTTTATTGCCTAAAACTGATGATAATGAAATATAGTATGCAAATATTTGGAATTCCAAAAATTACCCCAATTTTTTCAGGTGCTCGCGTATTTAGTAGCTCAACGATTCAATGTCAAAGCCCTGTGGATGATTCACAGCGTGGTTCGCTTGCAACAACACAGCGCCACGGTTGGATTGCCTACAGCAAATTCTTCTATACTTACGAACTTTTTGTCTGCATTACTGTTACCAATGATGTCATGATGATGATGACTGATGGAGATTTTTTTGGCAACAAAACCACAATAGCTTCTTTCCACGTGGATTTAAAAATAGATTTTACCTTTATTGCTATAAACTTAAGATAAAGCCTCGGCTTCTGAATAGTCAAACCTTAGCCCCTACTTAAGGTTCTTCAAAATAACTCGAAATCGAAATTCAACAATCAAAAATTGAGTAAAGTTTAGTAAGTTCTACGCTTTAAATTCTCAATTCAGAAACTGGCAGTTAGGCTACTACCTAGGCTTTGGTCACGTAATTAATGTTGAGATATGATAATACAAAAACCCTTAAAGCTAGTGTTTATGTCATAAGGAACCTTCCTCTCAGATTAGATATATAAGGTGTACTACAAAAAATCTGTTTGGAGGCTAATCCGTGACAACTGTACAGTTATAAATGAAATTACATCACTTTCTGATCGGCGCCGACGCAGACATTAGAAGCGCAACGAATGTGATTACACGCCATTTCCACTGGAGTAGTAGTACTTTTTCAGTTTTAAAAAGTATTACTAGCTGGATTAGGTGCTTATGTTTAGTTTTGAGATAGCCCGTGGCGTGTACACTGCATTTTGACTGTATTTTTTCTCAACGTTTTCGATATACAAATATTCCAGAAAACCAATCATTTCTTTACACGTTAAAATAATCCACATTTTGTAAAGGTTATTTATAGAACTTATGTCCTTTTCCGGTAAGACTAGGCGACACTCAAATTAATGCGGGCAAGTATAAATAATAATGCGGGCAATAGTATAGTTAGTGGTTAGGTCTGAACTTCGAAAGCATGTTCTATTATTCTATGATATTTATACCCTAAAAGGAGTAAATAGCGTGACGGTTGAAAGAGGAGAATGGCAGAAAAAATACGTGTTGCGTCGACCCCAAGTAACATGGGAGAAGGCCAGGAAGATGATGATTTATACCCTCAAAGCTGTACACACATTATGGTACTCCGTCTGCCACGATGCAGGTGCATTCCGTTTTAATTGATACAGGAACCAGACGGCCCGCACCAGGCCGCTTAAAAGGAAATGTCACGCGCCATTACAGTTAACGCCTTGTACGTCCTGGGTAGTGATACTAACAAGATGGACGATAATTATCATGTTTTTGGTGACTTTGGCCAGAGGATGATTTTGGTAGTTCCTTGTGAGGTCATCGTCGTGTTAAAACTTTGGGATTAAGCTGATTGAATGACAGAATTGCCATATAAATTGATATATTAATTTTATTGCTAATTTATCTGCGGAAAAAATACAGTGTTAGATTTTGGAACATTTCTGCTTTTATGTAAAACGCTTGAGGAAGTAGCGGGAAAAAATTGAACGAAGCTATCCTTAAAGCACTAGATCAATCGGCTTTTCGGTTAAAGTAATTGCTTTCAGAATAAGAATATGAGTGTAAGAGACTTTTTGTTCGCATCTTCTGAACTGATATCATGAGAAGCCTGGCCATAGTTGGTCGTTCTCGCCACCACGTTTCTCCAGACCTGTCGATCTTAAACACAGTTGAGGCTATCTGTAGTTTCGTGGTCACTTCTATGATCATGTTGGTCCGACATACATATGCATATACATAAGGTATGCATCTCTTTATTATTATAGTGTTCTCACTGCAGAGACTAATCTTCTTGTCCACGAAAGGGTAACCAATTCGGCCGGCTATAATCGACTTTTCTACGCTATCTTCAGCTAATTTTGTCCCCGAATAATTTGAAGGCCTGAATGAACTGCCAGTGATAATGTACTTTGTCCACAGAACGAGCTCAACAGTCAATATGAGCGTGTGTCGACGAGCTCGCAGCGGTACGCGTCGCTCGCTGACGTCACGCTAAGCCCCATCTTCACGTCACATGGTGTGACTCACGACCGGTAAGTTTAGCCTACAGTTTCATTGCAAATAAATTGATATGATGCGTAAGAATGATGAAGGAGACCTGCCGTCATTATCGTCCACACCGCCCGACTTCACCGACTCCTGGGTATAGGCCACTCTTTGCTTCTGCCAATCTCCGCGTCTTTATGCCGTCCTCATCCAGAATTTATCCGCGATATATCGGTCCATTCCTCGATTTCCTCGTCTCCTTGTCAATGTTGGCTTAAGTGATTATAGGATTCGGGTACAAAATGAGTATAGGAGGCATTCTCCTCCACGATAAAAAATAACGCAGTATGTCATCAATGCGTTTATCAAGTGTGTTGGTTTTGGCACCATTCTTAAGACTGCTTGTTTGATATTGGCATTGACCTTTCGTCAAATGAGACCACAAAAATATTAACAGGAAAACAGACCAATATCTCTTTCATCTCCATGTCTTTCGTGGCCTTGAATGCACTTTTTGATTCGTCAAAGTCAAGATATTTATTTCAGTGAGGCCATTCAAGGGTACTTTTGAATGACCACTAAGGAAATAGAATTGGTTCATCAATGACTAACAGACACCAAAAATCCATCAGCCTGACAGTCTGACCTTATTGTCGCTTGAAATTCCTCTCAATGTCACCAACCTTATCCGTCTCCGTTAGTTTCAAGTATAAGTTGACATAACATCAACAAGGTCACATGTTTTCACGCCTTTTCAATGCATCTGCATATGCTTATGCAAATATTGTTCAAATGAATAATAATATTCATGCTTGCATTATTATATTTCCATTGACGATTCTTATCATCGTGATTTTTGAGATAGCAGAAAATAGTATTAATAATATAGGTACTGTACTTTAGATAATTAATTATTGGTCTTTTCGTGGGGTCCAAAAAGGCCGCTTTAGCAGAATCATGTTAGGAGAATAATATGTATCATGTCGGAATTCATGAAATGAATCGCTTTTAGGTTGGCCATTTTAGATCCCCTGGCAACAGTCGATTACAGACCAACTACCAATCCACACTGGGCTCGTGTGCTGGATTACGAACCACTTCCTCGAACAGAGTAAAAACCTGTGTCCCAGTACACAGGGGGGGGAGGGCATCGTCGACACACGCTCATATTCACGCTCATATTGACTGTTGAGCTCGTTCTGTGGACAAAGTACATTATCACTGGCAGGGGGGGGGTGTTATGATAATTGATAACGAGTATTTGATTAAATAACGTTTCTTCTAGGGATGGATCCTGGTTCTGTAAGGTGCTAAGTAACGCAACATTTTCATCTTGTAGGATTCCAATTACTCAAGATTATCAAAACTTTCAGCTTAAGATTCCAGATCACCATCTTAATTAATGTTCTTGAATTCAGTCTTCTAATAATGGATCAAAGGAATCCGCCATAATATAAAAGAAAACATCTGTTCATCAACTGTGTTACGTGCGTGTGCCCGTCGACCCTTATCTCTCCTATCATAGCAAACACGCCTCTGTAAACATGCAACCACTTGGGACACCTTGTGTGGTATATGGTATTATTAAAGGCTTATCATACTGCCATGTTCTGTCATAAAAAAGGCGACTGGTAAAAAATGTAGATTGCTTAACGTACTTAAGTACGTGAAGCTCTAATTTCCGGCCATCATGTAAAGAGGAAAAACAGTCGTGACAGGATATCTATCAGAAGCTCGAGAAGTGTTTGACCAAAAGATCCAGAATTGCTTAAACGAGAATTGGTCTGCCTTTCAATTAGGCAAACACTCCTGTGGTTGAAAGTCAATCTCTGTCTTATCGTCTTATCCTTATTTATTAGTTTATTTTATTTGTAAATGTGTATGAGTATCAATTTAGGTATATAAATTTTCGAAAACAAGAAGTGATATTTATTTTGTACCCTATCACAATGTTTTACTATTGAACCCAAACGTTGACTGGTACAGAATGCCTTGTTTCATTAAGTTCGCCTATGTACCATCGTATGCACGAAAAACTTTTTTAATGAAGCTTCCACCAAAAACGATGAATGAAAAATTGTATTTAAAATAACGTGATTATGATTAGTTGACCTACATTAAATATATTATGAAAATGCGTTATGCTTATCGAAGTAATGATCCGCGTAAGATTATTGCGACGCTCGACTGACCCCATCAGGTAATCGGAAAACGTACATGACTATACGTAACATAATGATAACACGATTACTAACTCGTAAAATCACGCGGCTGACCACACGGTTTTGAGGATGTGACTAAGATAATCAACATCTGCTTAGCCTTTTTCCAAATATGTTGGGTTCGGCTTCCAGTCTAACTGGATGCAGCTGAATACCAGTATTACATGGTAGTACATGGTGCGACTGCCTATCTGATCTCCACAACCCAGTTGGTACTGGGAGTTAGTACTGACTAAGATAATGTATCAAGAAAATGAAAAGGGGCTTTTGTTCGCTCGGGGAATGGCTGTAAAGCTTCACTTTACAGTCGTTCCCCGTTCAGCCAAAAAGGTGTGTTTTTTATATCCATGATTTTTTATAATTATTTTGTTCTTGCCATAAACTCCTGCACAATGCGGCCTCTGACCTAAAAAAAAATTTTGTTGCTGAAAATAACCTTAAGCTTATTTTTCATCATCTATATTTTTAAAACAAATCCTTACTCTTAACATCAAATAACTATAATATCTGTTACTACAAGAGCTTTTCTATCAATGGATCTGTCAAACAAACAAACAAACAAATATTGGGCCAAACGTTACTATTGGTACAGTTGGCACTGGGCCAACATTTTTATGTGCCACGCTAAAAATTTACGTCTACTCACGTAACTGGTAATAGGCTGAACATGATGTACAGCTATGTTGTCAGATCAATTATCTAATTTTGACTAGATAATAGAACATTACTAATAAATTGGACCTGACTTTTGAGTCATATTTTGAAAGGCAAGATTTGATGTTTTTTTTCGTTGAGTTCTCCTCTATGTAATCTATTTGTCGACAGCGAGAATAGGGTCACTGGTAATTAGTGACCGATACTTAAACACGTGATTGTACTCATGCTAAAAAACAACATTCCCAAAGAAACTTTTATTCAATACTCATTCACTTTTATCACAATAAAACTTACGGAGAAGGCTTGCGAGCCGCACGGGTGCTCTACCTACCCACTGTTACACGCTACGATAGTAATGAAACAGAACGATGTCATGCGGCTAACAGCTGATAGGTCAAAGGCGCACACGAGCGAAAGTTTCATTCGGCTGTTGTGTTATTGTGATAAAAGTGAATGTGTATATAAAAAAAAAAAACATTCTTTGGGAAAGTTGTTTGTTATGACTACAATCACGTGTTTAAGTATCGGTCACTTATAACCAGTCACCCTATATAGTGCAATAAAAAGAAGTATGGAAGAAGGTAACAAGCTGAGCAGACTCTAAATAAGTTGGGATAAGGAAGAATGATGATGGTTAGGAGTGTAATTCTAGGTAAACGTATTACATTTTTCTGCGGACAGCTTAAAGAACTATATAATATCTAAGTATCTACTCTTGAAAGTCGGCACCTGTATCTACAATTCTTCGAAGCCGACAAACTGCATTCCATTCTCCCATACGCCCTGCTCCAGATGCTTTATAAAGGTCACCGGTTCATTTGGCTAGGAAATGTCCTACGCCACGTTTTTCGATGCCCAATCTGTTTTGCCTTATAGTCTATCCTTGACTATGCTTTAAATTCAACAGCTACGTACATAAAATATATTTTTTTAAAAGATAACTGTTGACGGTCAAAAACCAAATGATTGTAAGTGCTAGCAAAGTGTACCAAAACCGTTTATCATGAAACTGCGGTCAGGTTCAAAATCAGTTCCGGACTACTTTCAACCACACAGCAAATAAAATATATTCGCTTTTCATGTCATATCAAATAATAGAATGTATTTTCCAATCTGTTTTTTGAATCTGGTTCTCTAGACGGTACATAAACACGTGTAGCGTCAGAATCTAAGAATTCTAAAATCCTCTCAATGTCGTCGGAATTCGCAAGGTCCTCCTCAATTTCACGTCTGCCGCACCTCATTTGTTTGCTGTCCGTTTAATTGCTCGCTTATAAATCACGACTACGCGGTTATAATGACGTCTTACTCATTGACAAATTTACGGAATAATTAAATTTAAGATTTCAGAAAGCTTTTACAGATTTTTTTTAATCTTTTTGCACTCCTCCTTAAGAAACTTTTACTGTGTCAAATCTAAAACTACTACGTGCGTGCAATGTATGTTAAAAGAGGGGGTACAATGTTTTTTCTTCATGTATTATTACAAAGATTCTATCTATGTATCTACTCAAACAAAATCAGCCCATAACGTCCACTCCTGGAGCATATGCCGCCTCTTTAGGAGACAAACCTACCTTTATCACGACAAAATCTACAAAACCGTGGTATTCTTCCCACAAACTAACACTACCACTTTACCTACAGGTCGTCCCGCATAGGCAGTCCAAGTTCGTACAGCGCGTGCTCCACTGACAGCTCGTTCGCTGAGCAGGCGCTCGCCGACGCCAGCATACTGCTCGAGGTCAACCCGAGCAGCGACCATCTGCCCTCGCGACTGTACAAGATGGCTAGAGAGTACTGGAAGTGAGTATCAACGTAACCTTTATTGAGAACACTAATAGGCACTGCACCCGGTCGGCATCATGTCGATCGGGCGAAGGCGAGGCGATGTTTGATACGGTGTTCATAATTTTGCTAAGCAGTATGGAGTTCCATAGATGGTATTCCGAATGCCCTAACTGGAGCTTCTTACACGCCAGCACATCAAGCTACCCGAAACTGTCAAATATCAAAAATTTACCCAATCAACCTTGAACCTAATGCTTTAGCGATAAAGTTGAAAATCTATTAAATAAATTTGACAGATGCTAGTAGCTTGATGTGCTGGCGTCTGTACTTGCTGAAAGTCAAAGAGGGAATGATAGCGAAAAAAGAGGAAGCTTTTGCTCAGTAGTGGTTGTAGGCTGATGGCTACAATTCACCCAGTATCTACAATAAACAGCTACAAGGTTTGGTCAATGCTATGCCAATATCTTATCCTAGTTACAAATAAATAATAACAACTACAAAATTATAATAGAACAAAATCCCATATCATTTTCTAATTAAAATCAATAATGAAGTTTCGTCATGTCTATAGCAATCAATAGTAATTTGGCACATTAGACAGTGGCTAGACTTTTTACTATCAACAAACTTTGCAAGTCAGTGCCAAATAGAGTACAGTCAACAAAATTTTCAGGTATGAGCAAAAATGAGCATGTATTTGAACATCCGCAATGCCCTTGCATAATCAGCCTATTAATGTTCCCACTGCTGGGACTTAGGCCTCCTCTCTATGAGAGGGAATGGGCTATAATCCACCACACGGGGCCAGTGCGGGTTGGTAGATGTCACATGTCTTCGAATTTTTGGTTGTAGGACATGCCGGTTTCCTCACGATGTTTTCCTTCACCATTTTGAGAGCAGTGGTGATGAAATAACTTACACAAAGTGATGCGCCTGGCTGGGTCCGAACCCACGGCTTACTGCTCGTAAGTCGGGGTCTCCACCGATAGGCCACTACTGCTCTCGCCCTTGCACTTTTTGTCATTTAGTTCTTAGAAATCTTTTAAGATTTATTTAGGTCCCCTGAGACAAAGGACTGGTCTACTGATACTCAAAAAAACGTTTAGAAAATAATTAAAATTGATTGCCTAAGTACTTACCTCTTTGTTGACTGTACATCCAAAAAAATATAATTATTTATGTGTGTCACGATTCGGTTGAGCAAAAAGCTTCGCGGAGCGCTGAAAAGCTATTTAAGTTGTCGGCTAAACATAGACTGAGTTTAAACATCCTAATTTTATATTGTTCCTAACGAAATCACTGTACTTTGTATATAGAATTAATTTATATACTTAAACCTAAGAGCTAAAGCGAATATGATACTGTATAAATATGCTTCAGTAGATATTTTTGCGCGAATACTAGAGTGCACTATACGATAAAACAAAATATACAGATAATATTTGCACACTTAAGATAAGACTCGATATTGAAAATCACACCAAAGAGTATGAACACAGAAAGTAAATAGTTCAATATTCAGTCTCCGTAACAGCGTAACATTATCAATTTATACGTTAACATGTTCAAGTTCTACTCAATTACACAGATAAAAATCTGGAACGCACACATATGACGTCATTTCGTTTTTTTTTTTAAGCGGGTATACTTGTAATAATAATTTCAAAATTGGAATCGACAACTGTCACAATCATGCCTGTTTTAATACCAGCTGGCTGGTCTAAATGATTTCGTGAAAAGTTTTTATATTTATTGACTAATTTATGGTTGACTTTATGTATTTTAATATAAATTTTAATTATTTTTGTACTTAAATATGACAAAAGTTGAGACTGAAATGGAAGTGACGGATACTTTGGAAGGAGTTATTACGCTACGGTAGGTCATTATAATTAGAGCAAGCATTGTTAAGAAAACCACGAAGTTTTACGTTACTATTATAACAGCGAAAGTTTGGATGGATAGATGTTTATTACTCAATCACTCCAGAACGGCTGAACGGATCTGTATGAAATTAGGCACAGAGAGAGATTATAGTCTGGAATGGCACATAGGCTACTTTTTTTGTTGTTCTCGCGAGTATGAATGTGGATGGGTATAAGAGTAGAGGAAGACCAAAGAAACGATGGATGGGCTGTGTAAAGGATGATATGGCAAGAAAGGAGGTGACTACTGAGATGAGGAGTAATAGAGAAGTATGGAAGAAGAAGACATGCTGCGCCGACCACAAATAAATTGAGATAAAGGCAGGAGGATGATGATGATACACATCAAAATAGCGAACGAAGTCGCGAGCAACAGCTAGTAACACATAAATTATTGGATTATTTTTAATTAATTAAACCCTGTGGTCTACTGTGATGTTAAACTCTTAACTAACACCTTAATGGAACAGGACAACTTTAAAAAATCAAATCAATATGATTATATTTCCGTAACCCTAAAACACGATTCACATTTCCAATAACTATCGACACATGACTGACAGCAAACTTAGAACTACTCAAGTAATTCAAAATACAAAACCTGTTCGCTACTTAAGTATTAATCAAATTCCACGATTGGTAAATAAAACATAAAACCTTATGCACACTATAAACAAAGCTTGGTACTCACGACATGACGTGTCCTGCAAGACTAGGACGGTGACAATAAAATTAGATTATTAAGTTCTATATTTGCATTGCGCCGCCGCGCGCAAATGCCAAGCGATGCCAAACTCGTGCAGTACACTTTACTCACCAACTGTGATAAGTGCATTTTGGAAACACACTGTATATTTTCAAGAAACACTCGCTATTTAATCACTCGTGCCGTTTCTGAAGTATTTTCGATGGGAGTTTATCTATTCAGTGTTATTAGGTCGATGTCTTGACACATTTGCGGTTACGGGAGAATTTTGCTTAAATATATAACTTTGACCAATCAATAGTTATTGAGGACCGAATAAGCTGGGTGCAAGTGATTTTATACTTTAAGTGTTACTGTGATTAAGTTACCACCTTACTGACTTCTTTAACGCTCATTTAAGCGAGAATTTTGCTTGACTGTGTAACTATGTGGAGTCAATAGTGTTGAGTAGTACCTGAGTACTGCAGAAACTTGGTATATACAAGAGGTTTTATACTTCAAGTGACACCGTGAATAAGTTTCCACCTGACTGCCTTCAGCAATCATATATGAAGGGCTAAGGACGCTAAGGTGCGCAGAAATCGTCAGGTATTTCGTTTATGGGTCTGTTTATACGTTTCGTGTCGATTCCAGTGTTAGAGTTACGGTTTTATTGTTTGTTTTACGGTTATTGGGCTGTTCTTGCCTACATATGGTTCTATTTACAAGTTTTACAACTCATGTGTTTGATTTATCGTATTAATGTATATGGAGTGTTTGGTCAGCATACATTGTAAATATGGTAACATAGGTTATAGTGGAGTGGCCTCTTTTTGGTTACTTCCTGTATCGATTCATCATGCGAGTAGTACCACAACTTTTTGTGTCAAGTGTTTTGATAAGGCGCAAAAAAATGTCAATCTTAATTTTTTATTAGTTGTATTGTAACACTTGTAACCACTTGAGTACCTAACTTAGCTATCAGTGAGCACTTTTGTTTTAATGAATATATTTTTAGACTTTATTTACCATATTAAAACGGGAGTCGAGTAAATCTACTTTATTTACTTTCAGCATTTTACATATGAAACATAAAAAATAAAACGATAATTTAAAAAAAAACTCGTACACATGCAAAATGCAAAAAAAAAAAAACATCGAAACTACTATGTCCAAACTAAGTAAAAAACAGTAAAAACACCCCTCTTTTTACGTTGAGAACTAAAAATATATTACAAAATAATTAACACCCTTTTTATCTTCCTCTCTCCCCAGCAAATACCCAAAGACGGACTACACATACTCCCCCATGTCTAAGGACCGAGTGGAACTAGCGCCCGGGCAAGTGGCGATGCCGAACATGTCTCGTCGCTCCCTGTCACAGTTCCGCGTGCAGGGGCCTAACACCAGCGTCGACGAGCTCGACCGCCTGGCCGCCACTACTTCTTGGACGACCAGCACTGTGAGACGGCGGTATACGGTGAGTTACCTGTACCCTTAATTTTTAGAACGCTAACTGATTCCGGGACCAGGTTATACATTGAATAATGCACAGCTATCAATACTGTATGAATCATGCTAAAACTTACGAGGAAACATCAAACCAGTCTTTAATAGTAATAGTCAATTGTTTTGATTTTGTAGCACTTTGCCCTCGTCTTCGTCAGCAAAAAATGTGATAGCACGAGTAACTAGTATGATATATATAAAACTTATAGCCTTATATAGCACCCACAAATAATGTAGCTTTCTGCCAGTGAAAGAATTTTTAGAATTGGATCATTAGTTCCGGAGATTACCCCTACATACAATCTTACAAACAAATTTTACCTCTTTATGATATTAGTATAGATTATTTGCTAATAATATAGCCATCTTTAACATTATCCTGTTATCGTACCAAATATGATAAAATACCAGATGTTAGTTTGTAGCACAGTAAGACACCCTAAGCTTTTGGTGTGACACAGAACAAATACTTAGATGACGTACAGGTCTCTAGGTATTTTACTAAAGTCGAATTTATGTTTGTAAGGTAGAAGGAATTCACGTCTCCATTGCCACTCTGGATGGCAAATCATACTTTGTAACCTAGCTGTAGGTACTCTTGTCATCTCAACTTCTGTTAACCGATGTACCTACCTATTACTTAGACAATAGACAACCATGCCTTTTTCCATCCCCAGTCAATAGACAGCTCGGACGATGAGAGCTCCTACCCGCACGGCAACGGCGGCGCGTACGCAGCGGAGCAGCGCTGGTGGATCACGCGACTACTGATCACCATGATCACCAGCATCACTAGCGGCACGAGGAACACGTACCGGAAGGTGATGGGGCCCCCACACCGGTACCCTCTCACTGATCGGAGGCCGAAAGGTATGGTGGGGTTTTTTTTTTGAGAGGCATCACATCAAGGGCCATACTCCACTAATTCACAAACCGTTTAATGGTCTCTCGATTGTGTCTGTTTTTACATTTTTGCCATCGACAGACTACTGAACCATTTATTTGTACATTAGTGGAGTTGGGGCCCAGACGTGGGCCAGTATTCCCTCAAATATAATATTTTTCAAGAAAACCACAAAGGTCTGCTTGCAGTCTTGCACCACAAAGTCACTAAATAAGTGTAGCGTTAAATGCAGTTAGACGATTTGAGGTGCAAGCAGGACAAACTGTGAAAATGAGCTTTATTTCTTTGTTTGCCATAGAGTTTGCCGTACTGCGCTTTAAGACCAAATTTCGCCAGTAATGTTAATCTCTTGTAATTGGGGGAGCATCTATTACCAATAATAGTATACAAATCTCCAAGTCATCACCTGCCTAGCATTTTCCCAACCATGTTAGGGTCAGCTTCCAGTCTAACCGGATGCAGCTGAATACTAGTATTTTACATGGAGCGACTGCCTATCTGACCTCCACAATCCAGTTAGTACTAGGTAATACGATACCCTTGGTAAGACTGGTTATCATACTTTTTGGGCCACTGACTACCTGTGACGACAAAGATCTACAAATGACAGCCGGGACCAACGGCTAAACGTGCTTTCCGAGGCACGGAGGGAACTCGGTATGTAATGGGTGGTCACCATCCACAGACCAACCTAGGCAAGCATGGCTTAACCTTAAGATCATCTATTACCAATAATAGCATACATATTACTAAGAAATTTATGCTTAATCAAAAAACCTAGAGAATAAACTCAAGACCCTATACTTAACTCATAAAAGGCGACGTTCTATGTTATATCCTAAGCCCGATTACATAAAGTCGTGATGACACATTCGTATGTAATGCTAACGTATTATTTCGTCCACAACAGGCGTACTATCCCGGAGCGCGTCTGCAGTGGCGGCGCCCTTCGTATGGATCTACACGATGATCAAGACCGTTGTTACTACCACTGTTACGACTGTCACTGAAACTGTTAGTATGCCAAGCAAAAGACTAGGTGTAAACGGAACCTTCACGAAGCTGTCAACCAAGCATTCTGTACATCCAACTAAATAACTCTACGCTTTTTATTGTTGGGAACCGACTTTTGTAATGTAACACACTCAAAACTTTGTACTGATCTATGCATTGACAGAGATCATAGAGGTATTTAAAGTAAAGTTATAACAAAAAAACTTGTGAAAAAGTTGGAACTTTCACCTCCCATATCTCCTTAACTAAAAGGAACAAAAAAATGATCGCTTCGTTAAGGGTCTTTTTACACACATTATAATAAATATTCTACTATTATTTACAATTTAATACTCCTGTTAGTTTATATCAGCTGAAGATTGCTTCTCACAGACCAAAATCAAAAGTAATAATTATGTTATTTCTAAGACTCAGACTGTACTGAACAAAATATTCTGTACGTTTCATCACGCATTCATATTGACCAGTTACGGAAGTCGTTGACTTTAATAATTTCTTTTTTAACCCCCGACGCAAAAAGAGGGGTGTTCAAAATCAAAATCAAAGCATTTATTTCAAGTAGGCCAGTTACAGGCACTTTTGAATTGTCGAAACAAAGACAACAGTAAAAAATAGCTACAGTCCCAGTCACAAGGCACAAAAAGTGTGAAAGTACTGTAGTTGCCCATTCCCTAACGTAGATCTCTATGTAGAAGAACGGGCAAGAAACTCTATGGACACTCTTTTAAATGAGAATACTTTAACCTTCCTTGGTTACATCATTCACATTGCTGTCAAACTTATTACAGTACTAGAAATAGAGACCAATTAGTTCAGCCAGGCTTCAGACTCGCTAAAGTAGACTCATCTTTCATGGGGTACTGTTTGAGATGCTATAATAAAATTCCACAAAGTATTCTTGAACTGAATGAAACGAAATTTAAAACATGCATTAAACGCACACTATGTAAGAAAGCATATTACAATTGCCTGTAACTGGCCTACTTGAAATAAATGCTTTGATTTTGATTTTTTGATTTTGTGTGTGTTTCTGGCACCGTACCTCTTAAACGAGTGAACCGATTTGGATGCTGTTTTTTTTTTTATTTGAAAGCTAGTTTCTTGGCGATTGTTCTTAGACACGTTTTATCAAAATTGGTGCAGCCTTTTACTAGATATGGGGGATGAAAGTGGTGATGAATAATCGAATATTTTCAAATTTACCCAAGTGGGGTATCGAATGAAAAAGGGCATGATGTGTATATTTTTATCAATTAGACATGTTTTATCAAAACCGGCTCAGCCATTTTATTGACTTTTGAAATGTTTGTTCGCCTTTCTTTGTTGCGATGGGGGTTTTATAAGATTTGCTTTTTTATTAACTCTATGCAGCATGTAGCTTCTTTACCTATACAAGATACATGAAATCCCAACTAATTTTATCTACAATATTTCACAGCTATCACCGAACCACGTGGGCGTAAATGAGAAGTACTTCGGAGAGAAACCCGTTAAGAGGCGCTGGTGGCCGTGGTTCCTACTGTTGCTGCTGCCTGCACTCGGCTATGGATGTAAGTACTTCACTTGTATTGTAATAAGGGATTTGCAACTTTATTTTCAGTATAGTGCAGAGCTGGAAATTATTTGAACAGATTCAGTAAAGGTGCGGTCAGCAATACGAAGTGGCCTGAAGACGGACAGACTGGCTGCGGAAACTTTGACAGACTTTTTAATACATGCCTAGTTCGTCTAGTGGTCGCAAGCGCGACTGCTGAGCATGAGGTCTTGGGTTCGATTTCCAGGTCGGGTTAAGTGTTATTGGGTTTTTCTATCAGGAATTTCTCAGAAGCAGCCATAGAGTGTGGATTTGTGCCCGGTTGATGGCAGTAGTTTCGCCCCCTCTTACAAGGGACTTAAACATAACTTGCGAAATGTGGGTGTACTATTAGGTACGCCTCTGCCTAACCCTTCAGGGATTACAGGCATGGTGTTATGTATGTATGATCTGTCGAAGTACCGTGGACGCAGTCCGGTCTGCTCTCCAATCCGCTCGGTTCAACCACACCTTAACAGAAGTTTTTGCTTTAACATTATAACAGGAAATACTGAACGTTTTGAAGTCAGTAAATGAGATTTTTGAAGTATTTCTGCTTTTCACCATTCTAAAAATAAAGTTGTACAACAAATACATTAAATTGGCTCACAACGATCTTACGTATAATTGGCTAATGTTACGGTGCAGATTCCGTTTCTGTTATCAAATGTTCTTAGTATAACAACCATTTGAGTGTTGCTTAGAACAACGAACGTTTATTCCTGTAAAAAAGTGGCCAGTCGTTCCTTTGTCATGAACTTTATAGCACTAATAAATTCTTAGAACTTATTATGAATACAGTCCTTATAATCGGCAGTTCTTATAATAAAGCCTACAAATAAATACAATGAGGCAATGTAAATGACGTAAGAACTGTAAAATAGGTCATAAACACAGTACAACGCTAGATTGGCGGGAAATAAGTCGTAACTAGAGATAAAGGTATCTCTCAAAAAAAAAAATTACCTATTTAATAAGATATTATTTTATCACAAAAGAACGTCTTGAAACTATTTGTTCCAGATTTCTATCAACTTTTATTAGGAAACCATCACCTAAAAAATGTAGCCTACATTTTCACTGCTAACATATAAAGCAATAGGTTAACAAGCCAATTCCTTACAGCGCACTACACTTACGAGAACTGGGAACGTCTCGCTATGGTAAACTTTACCGATTTCCGCTTAGACCTACCCGAGTTCTCCGCCCTACAAATGCCGAAGTTATCGCTACCAAACATTTCGCTACCGAGCTTCGAGATGCCGAAGATGCCAGACATCAATATCACGTTACCAGATATAAGGGAGAACCTTCCAGAAATGAAGAAAACCTACATAGAGTACAGGGATATAGTACAGAACAGAGTAGCTGATGCTTCCGACTATGTCGTTGTTGTCGCCGATAGTTGCTTCCAAGAGGTCAAAAAGGCCTGGCGCGATTTATTCGGATGACGCGACCTCTATTCCTCCCAGTTATTATTCTACTTCGCTAATCTGATGGAAATGGGATTTTATTTTGTGATATTGGTCACAGCGACTTTCCTTTTGCATTTATTAATGAAGAATGTAAGACGGGTTGGCGTTTTCCGACAGAGGCGCCGCCGCCGTCGCCGACGCAGGAATAGGCATTAAAAACTTTTTGTTTCTTAGATTGCAGATTTCAATTTTTTATCAGGTATTCTCGATGTGATGTTTGTAGGTTTTTAGAATCAGTAGATTTTGTGTTACACGTATCACGCATATTGGACTTAGTTATATTCCAGTTTTAATAATACACACGAGGACATAGCATTAAATTAAGTTTTAGGGCCTGTTTCACGATCTCCGAATAGCCACTACTTACCGAATACATTCAAAAATGGAACAGAATTTTTATAAAATTATCTGCCTAGTAAGTTAACGGGAACTTAATCGTAGGTGGTGAAACGGGCTCTAAGTATCGTACACAATTTGTCGGCGACGTCTGCTATACCATCCTTATGTACTCTGTCGAAAATGGTAGACCCAAAGGTTTACAAGACCATTCAACTCCAAAATTTACTAAATACTGAATTGCCAGCCATTTCCGACTAAAATTACAAGCAGGGTTTATTTATTACGAATTGTACAAACCGTACATACCTAATAAATAATAATAAACATATCATCTTTCGTGAAAGGTCTATTAAGACCTACATAATATTCAGTTCAAGCAGTTGTTCAATGCAATGCAGTTTCTACTTTTCTCAAGTCCTGGCAATTGTTCGGGCGATGTTCCAGTACACGATACCAGAAGTATATACAATAAAGTTATTTCTGTACTTAACTGTATATGTAAGTACATACCCGCTATAATAGGGTGCTCAATTTTTGTCTCCGTACGTTGACATAATGTCTATTCTCTCACACATGCAATTGTAATCAATTTGTGAGTAATTTTAACATAAAAACGGGCTCGGATAAAACATTCGCCAGAAGCTCACATTATAATGTTCAATATTATAAAATAAGATTGATTTGGAAGTAGATGCATACATAGATGTAAGTCTAAACTTAACAATAATAAATATAATTGTGTGCTTTTAATTCTTGAAGGATGTGCATACATTTAGAATGTAGTGAAATTTAATTTTAATAAATCAATATAATTGTTGAGTTTCATATCACAGATTTATAATTCTTAGCTACTTTTTTATGTTAGGAAATTATCAGTACCTGAAATTTAAATTAGCTTTTTTATTATTTTCTGATCATCATGTAAAAGCTTAATTTAAATTGTATTGTCATGTATGCACATGCTTACATTCAATTGGATTTTAAATGTTATTAATTTATTACAATTATTATAATTTTATAAATGTGAAAATAATGTTTTATGATTGTCTCGTTACTATTATATAAAATATTTTATGTATATTGTGGATTAATATTTTATTATAACATGATAATACTTATTTTCATTCCGCAATACAGATCATCTATTTTCATTTATTATTTATATTTTTGTATTAATTGTTAATCTGCTGATTAAATTATTTCCTGAACTAAAAACAAATGTGGCGCTGTCCCACGAACGATGGGGCGCTTAATATCCTGTGTGTTCTGTTGTTTGCTCATTACAGGCACCGATGGACGCTATTGAAGACGCCAAACTCGTGGCCAAGTTCTAGGCCGATTCAGTTTAGATTTCCATAGACACATCAAGGCCCTTATTACAGAACCACACTCAAGTCTCGAGCATTACTTATAATTAATAACAACCAATGAAATGGCTTGAAACCAGTTTTAAGTAATGCTTGAGTCTTAAGTATTGTTCTGTGATACGGCCCTATTAAGAAAAATTAAGCATATTTTGATGATAATTTTCAGTCTAAAATAATTACGTCTTGTCGATGTACTGTTCCCTTACTCCAGGAATGATATAACTTCAGCAGGTTATTAGTTATTTAAGTAGTATACTGTACACAGTATACCAACATCGATGTACCTAAATTAACATGACGTTGCCATACATTGGAGTTTTACTTAGTTATTAAGTTAATTACTATTTTGGTACAAATTATTGTATTAACAAAAACGTGCTAATCTTATTTCCAAATTGATAAAATTAAAAAGACTAACCCCTAGTCATAATTTCTGATTATTTATGTGATTGCTCCTAAGTTTTTTTTTTTTTTTATATAATTAAAGGAGATTTGATTTCAAATATGTGCCTATAGAGGTCTTTAAATTGTGCAACTATGGTTTGATGAAAAGAAGCTAAAATTATTTTTTTTGTTTATCCGTAATATAAAGGTGTAAAAAGATAACACGTTTCGTATAAGGCCTGTATGTAAATTAGTTTTCTATATCAAAAGTTGATTATGTTTGTATAATTTTGAATATTTTACGCAAAAAAAATCTATAATTTCTGGTGTCTCCAATGCTTGACGCATTTGGTTAACAATGTTATGATATAAGAAATGTATTTGAAACAGGGATTTATTTGCAATACTGTATCTGTGCTATTTCACCCCACCAGAGACAATACTCCATTCATAAGTATTGTATTACTATAAGCACAAATATGTATTTGTCACAAACAACCTGCTTTGTTCGCTTTACTTTCGATGTGATGTTCTTAATAATTTAATTTAGTTCATAAGCAAATTCGTATTCGATTACATTTCGATGATGTAACAATTATTCTACAAATTGTGTTCTACTAATTGGTTCATTTTGATTTAATTATATCGTACGTAAGAAATAAGTCTTGTTATTTATTCCCATATAATTCTTCCCTGTTTTTGCCATAAATATTATAAAGTCGGGGAAGGATAGAGGCCAAATCACCTATAAGAAAGTGGACGTACTCGATGGACGCTACACTTTTGGGTGAGTTCAAATACCTGTAATATTAATTAATTATAATACTCTGTCCTTCCCTGTCGCTCTCGTTATAACTGTGTTTATTTAAAGCATTATGTGGGAAGGACAGAGGAAAAGCCAAACTGGACTAACATGAACTATCTGTTTCAGATTACAAGTACGGTGAGCAAGTGGTACCTCCGGAGCAGTTGGTAGTGGACACGTACAAGCCTCCCCAGATCCTACAAGACCCAGATTTGTCGAAGCGTATGGCGGCTTTAGAAGGCTGGGCGGTGAACGTCGACACTCGCCTCAAATACTTCGACCAAAAACTTTCCCGACTCGACAACTTCGAAGCGCAAATCGAGCAATATTCCCTCAAACATTTGCAACAAAATATAATCCAAATCTTCAACGAAAACAACAACGCGGACGCTTTAGCTGCGAAACTGAAGCAGTACTTCGACAAGGATTACGTGACAAAAGAGCAGATGCAGGCGATGTCTCAGGAGATTCATGAACGCTTGATCAGTACTTGGAAACCGGACATGGATGAGGACAGAATCCGTCAGATGGTCCAAGAGTACCTTGCGGTCTTCGAACGGAGACAGATGGAGATCATTGTTGAGAGGATCAAGGAGTATGTTAGAGATGTTGAGGTTCAGACAGTACATACTGGGTTGGATATAGAAGCTGTAAAGAAAGTGATCGTAGGCATGCTGGATGTATATGACGCTGATAAAACTGGATTGGTTGACTACGCTTTGGAATCTGCAGGTATATTACATTTTTTTTACTATTCAGATGCTATAGGTGTTACGTAAAATGATAAATGTCAATCAATCTATTAACTTATCGCGTTCTAGTATGACTACAGTAAACAAACAAGAATTTGTTTAATGAAACTAAACGACATCACATGCACGTTTGGATGCCATACAAAAATATGCTTACAAAATACATTCCAATCACTTAGATTTTTCTTTTCACTAATATTTATTCGTTACCTCACTAACTCATCTTCCATCACATTCCAGGTGGTCAAGTGATCTCTACAAAGTGCACAGAGCTGTACCAGATCAAGACGAAGCAGTACAGCATCCTGGGTTTGCCGGTGTGGTGGGTGTACACGTCGCCGCGGTACGCCCTCACTCCTGGAGCCATGCCCGCCGAGTGCTGGGCCTTCCAAGGCTTCCCTGGGTATCTGGGTGAGTAGAATTTACTGAATTGGGATGCATAAATAAAAAGATACTTAATTATGTCCGGCGCGGCGCAGCAGAGTCAACAGGTTATCTTTTTCATCGTGGCATGACCTACGCTCTTATCTATCTTTTAATGTGCGAGAAGACTCCTGAAGAAGCAAGAACATCTGTCGATAAAAGAGCAGTAGACTTAAAAGGATCTAATTTAGTTATCAAACTTTCAACCCAGCGCAATGTTTCGAGCAGCATCGAGGAAGCAATTACTTTAAATGACATACTACTACATTTTTTACGACAGTGGGAATTCTTAATGATGCAATTCTTTTCTTTAATACAAAAAAAAATGTTTACAAACATTTGAACTCACACATACAAACAGCCAGACCCGGAACAACTAACTGTAGCAGTAATTGAATGGACTGTGAACTCATAATTTAATTGTTCCATCTACTTTAACTTGGCCTGATATTTAGGTTTAGGACAACTGTGATAGATTTCCAATCATGCTGGGAGTTCTATATCAGTTGATATGCATTGTGATACAAAAGTCTCCTCTGTGTGGGGGTGCTTTGTCTCATTTTACTTGGGTCCGGCGTAACAATGTTATTTCTTCCATTCTTCTCCGTCAGCCGTCAGGGAGCTGAACACTATACACCTAACACAATGTTTATTGTTGCAGTTGTGCGTACATACGCGATAATAGAAGTGACAGGGTTCTCCATGGAACACATGTCCCGCCTGCTTGCAGTCGAGGGAAAGATCGAATCTGCACCGAAGAACTTCTCCGTATATGTACGTAATGTTTGTTAACATTGTATATCTATAGAAGTAAGTTATGGCTTGCGGTTACTACGGCCAAGGCCGAAGTTCTTTCAACGTTACATGACCCTGTGCTTCAGCTTAGACATGATCCCGTGTCTGTCTTGCAAGTGTAGTTTGAAAGTTGTGTGACAGGAATACCAAAGTGGAAGGTGATTGTTCCAGAGACACTGGGTGGGGACAGTCATAGATCCCAATAAATAATTAAATTGTATACACTAGCAATATTAACCTAATTACTTGAGCACCATTGTTAAAACTATGGACTGTATCCTGAAATTAAGTTTAATTTAATTATTTAAAAGTAATTATTGATCAGAGCGTATTTGGGTCAATTAATGCAAATTGAAAAGCTTGTGTTTATGTTAACGTGATCCTTACTAGTAACCAACCCGCTCTAAGCACAGCGATAGTTGAAACTATTATCGCATTCTTGTAGTCATCTATTGCTCATCAATTTGGCCGCCATCTGCTCTCAAAGCTAATGTAACTACACGCTATGCTGCTATGATATTAAAGCAGAGTTATCTCACAAAAAAACTTAAACTTTTGAACGCCATTGTCACATATACGTGACAAGCAAGCGTGTGCCCTGTACGCCAAACGACACAAATATGTGGTAAAATGGTAGGTGAAGTTGTGGCTTGGCGTGGAGGGCACGCGCGTGCGTTTATGCTCTAAATTTCAAAAGGTTAACTTACATCGCAAAATGTTTGTCTACCTTCCTAGCCTACGTTTGTTTCGTTTCTTGTGTTACATCTTGCTTGCAAACTATTTGTTTTAGTGCCTTGGGTTAATGGTGTTTGTTACACTGTTAGATCTTGCTCACACCTTTCAGATTTGCGCCATAAATTGGCAAAAAATAGTGCACATATTCTAGACAATATACTATCTGTTATCTGTAACCATACCTATGTTTAACAAAATAAATGATTGATTGACTGATTGGTGAGGTTCTTCAGAAAAGTCAGGTGCGTAGTACTCGCAACCGGCGTGCGTGTATGACCAGATGTATGACCGTAGACGGGGCATAAGGAGTATGTAAGGATCGTAGCAGGTGGCGTTCTGTGGTTTCTGCCTACCCCCATGGAAAAAAGGCGTGTGTTTTTGTTTATGTTTTCTAACATTTAGTCATCAGGTTTTTTTTTTTTTTTTTGGTATAAACACCTCAATTTACTTTTGTAGGAACATTTTTCTCCCAAACGAAAAATAAGCTTCATTTTTATTTTAAACCAAATAATCAACGGATCACTTTGTGTGAACCATCCCTTCCAGGGTCTGCACGGCGAGATGGACGCTGAGCCTCATCTGTTCGGCGACTACCAGTACAACGCCAACGGCACGGCCATACAGTACTTCCCAGTCAAGTACCCCAAGACGACCGACATCGGCGGAGTACAGTACCCGGTCGCCTACGACATGATTGAACTGAGAGTCGAGAGTAACCATGGCAACCCGACTTACACTTGCGTCTACAGGTTCAGAGTACACGGCAACCCGCTGTCTGACGTCCGCAGGGCAACCGAGGACAGTATCAAGGACAGCGAGACGTAGCACACACTACAACTGTTTTTAAAAGAAATAAGATGTCACGGAATTGAACTGTGTGAATTGTGAACTATAAAACAGTGGAAACTCTCGTCCAATCAAATTGTGTTCAAGAATGAGGATAGTAATCATTCCTAGGCATATTCAGTGTAGTGTAAAGTGGCCTTATCTTTAAAATTCTTAATATTCATAGTACAAACACTGTTGGTGACTTTGTTAAGGATGTTGTAAGTTTTTGATGTGTGATCACGACCAGTGAAATAACGTTAATGAAATCTCCAAGACCGCACAATGCCCGTAATACGCTTAGTTGTTCTGAATACTTTTTAATTTTATTTATAAATGTAGATTTTTAATGTATTGTTTTAAGGTTTTAATAAATTAAGGTTTTATTTCATAGTTAGTTTATAATTTGAACGGTTGATTTGGAAACGCGGTGTCAATTGTATGGATTATACATTTTACATCTAATTACGTAAACAATTTACATATTTAAAAATAAATTGCTACTTTTGCATAACCTGAGAATAAGAACACTATTTACTGTATAATCATGATTTATTTTTCTCACATGACTGTTAAACTAAATTAAGGAATATTGTTATACATAAACTTTACTTGGTAGCTACTAGTATTAAATACTTGAACTATTCAGTCCTATCTCGTTTCTAAATCGACGTAATTTTATCAAGCACATAGGCTTAGTGAAGGAGCTAGTCCAGTTAGATTTTAATAAATTCTATGCCAATATAAATGTAAGTGTTTACGGATTGTCTCAAAATCTAATGTAGCCTAATAAAGAGCCTAACATCCCTGCGAAATTTTTGAGAATCTTATTAGAAGATAGTTTAGTTGTATGTACTTTAGAAGCACTGCTTGTTAACGATTTTATGGCCCTATTTTCATGTAACAGCTACTAAGATCGCCCGCGGCCGCACCGGTGGGGGCACGCGTTAATGTGTTTACTTTATAACTGTATATAAAAGCCGTTACCTAGAATCTGTAGTCCTTTCTGATTGGAGTTGTCCAAAGTATGTAAAAGTGTATTAGGCATATATTTTAACTAAATCTGGTAAACCATCTATCAACTGCCTTCAATATATTTGCTTGGTTTTGTTTTCTTATAGGCCATTATGGCGGTCCTGTAAACAAGCAGAAATAGGGCCAAGAATCACCTCTTATCTCTTTCCCATTAGCTGATAGTCATGTCGAATGATTTCTTCGAAAATAAGACTAAGTAGTACCCCACACGTCACTGTTTTTAATGTTAAGGTTTATGTAGTTTAAAGTTACCACTAACAATAATCTGCTTCATTGCAATTCGTTACGCGATCTATAAAATTTTGGAAAGCTATTTGTTGTACCAAAAATATTTTATAATGATCAATCATGTCAATTAATCGGAGTTATATTTTTGTATGCATTGAGTTCCTTGGTCTATCTGGCATGAGGATGACATGCATGTGTATTTGTGCAGCTCCCGACTACTCAAATCTCTCTCAACTTTAAGACATTCTTATAGCGTCAGACGGCATACATAAGAGTGCCTTAAAATTAGGTTGTTTGAGTGTTCGGCAGTATGCCACCTTAAATTGAGTACAACACTGTTTCGAAATTAATCATATTTATTATCTGTACAAAGTTTATAGTGTAATGTATGACAATAAACTTGGTATGTACCGTTGCACTGAGTTCTAGACCCGATAATATTTTATGAATTTTGACAGTTTTATCTCGTTAATTTTTAATACGTTTTAACTAACCGATATTGCTAATTATGTATGTGGAATATTTGTGATGTTCGAAATAAAAGTCGTATGATAAAATACAGTTTCATTGATCCCCAAAATATTGCTTTATATAGGTATTATCGTCATGCGTTAATTTGGTCTGGTGACCTAACAGCAATCACAGACAGAGACATATCTCTCACAGACGCCCCTGTATCCCAGCAGTACATTAGCCTGTTTATGCTAGCCCGCCAGCACTGTTAGGAAGCATCTGGTCTTGCAGTCTTCCTAGTATATTATTTTACAAAATGATCGAATAAGCTGTTATTCTCATAGACACTACTTAGAGATACTGTCTTGTTTTAACCAAAGTTACCAAGTTACTACTTTATCTCAGAATTCTGATAGCAGTTTGTTATTGATTAAATTATAAAGTAACTTGCCATGACCAACACTATCAAGACGTGACGTCATTTTTAACGACAATATTGTATTTAAGGCTATGAGTCATTGTTCTTGATCTTACTGACCTAACCTATCATACTGCGACATATCAATATCATTCATATCTAATATTAGGTACCTTTAAATAGATGTGCAAGTGCGTTGGTTTGTTTATTTGTAACGCCCTAATGGCTGAACGGATTTCGACGGAGTATAGCACACAAGTAAACCTTGACTTGGGTTATGATATCTTAGGATACTTTTTATCCCGGTATGCGTACAGGAATATACGTACTACCGTACGTTCTTGTGGTATAAAATAAGACACCCACGCGAGCGAATGATAGCCCTACGTAAGTCTATCACTAAGTAGGTATACTGGTCAAAAATAAATCAACATAGCAAATGAGTTTACTTTAGCTGCTAATTGTGTTGCATCTAAGAATGTATGTACGTCATACTTAGCAGTTTAAGTACCTATAAGCTAAGCGGTCTGATAAATCCTAATGAGGTAAACATTATTTATTAGCAGTCCCTTAGCTAACTGCATTAATTGAGGGGTCAAACTCTTTTTTAAACATGTATTTACCAAACGATTGCCAAATAGAATGCAAAATAGATGTGCAAGTGCGTTGGTTTGTTTATTTGTAACGCCCTAATGGCTGAACGGATTTCGACGGAGTATAGCACACAAGTAAACCTTGACTTGGGTTATGATATCTTAGGATACTTTTTATCCCGGTATGCGTACAGGAATATACGTACTACCGTACGTTCTTGTGGTATAAAATAAGACACCCACGCGAGCGAATGATAGCCCTACGTAAGTCTATCACTAAGTAGGTATACTGGTCAAAAATAAATCAACATAGCAAATGAGTTTACTTTAGCTGCTAATTGTGTTGCATCTAAGAATGTATGTACGTCATACTTAGCAGTTTAAGTACCTATAAGCTAAGCGGTCTGATAAATCCTAATGAGGTAAACATTATTTATTAGCAGTCCCTTAGCTAACTGCATTAATTGAGGGGTCAAACTCTTTTTTAAACATGTATTTACCAAACGATTGCCAAATAGAATGCTAAGATAGTGCAGTTGTCAAAAAAACTCTTACTTTGGTCTGATCATTCTACGGATAAGGCCAAAAGTAAACTTACCCTTCCGACATAACAGAATCAAGATTGATTTTTTACCTACCTACTTTGTCTTACAAAAATCTGCTAGACTTCAGCAGATTCCAAACCTTGCCTTGAGGTGGGAATCGTATTAAAACTGTTCGGCAGGCTTTCTCAGCCTCAACTTAAATTAACTGACGAAACTTCACAGGTAATCTAAATAATTGACAAAAGAAAACAAAATCTTATTCAGTACTACCTGCGGACATTGATCCCGTTATCAGCAGAATTAATATTTGTTAATTACAGTTTTGTGCATATAAATTCTCATGTCAGAATGAATGATTCTGAAGCTGGTCATCATCATCTGCCTACCCTTGTCCCATTCTACTTGGTGTCGGTGCAACACATTTTCTTCTTCCATTCTCCCCTGTCAGACGTCACGGCATCATTTACTCCTTTCTCTTTAATATCAGTCTTCACACAATACATCCAACTTTTCTTTGGCCTTCCTCTCCCTCTCCATCCATCAACATTTATGTCCATTACTCTTTTAGTCACATGCGTTTCATCCCTCCTCATTACATGTCCATACCAAGATAAACGACTTCCTTTAATTTTTTCTGTAACAGGCGCAACTTTCAAACTTCCTCTAATACACTCATTCCTTACTTTATCCATTCTTGTCACTCCACACATCCATCTCATTTTTATTTACAGTTTGATTGTTAATTACAGCTTTGCGCATATAAATTCTAATGGCAGAATGAATGATTCTGAAGCTGGTCCTGGTACTTCGCCACGCCCATCGATGATTGAAATTGGGTAAAGCTACGAATTGAATCGTCTTTAGTCTACCCGCTTTAAATCAACTTGCCCGTAACGAAGTAGCACGAACCTTGCATCTGCTAGTTACTGCAGTGGTTTCGTGATTTCACACTACACCATCCCATTTTCCATCGATATAGTAATAACCACTCATGGTTAATATTAATCATCACGTATCTATATAGGTAATAAGATACATTCTATATAATCAAAAAAATTGAACTTGAACGTGACATCTGTTACAAATAATAATCTTGTTAATTGCCTACCCACATGCAATGATTATTTACTTGCAAAATATGAACTGATGCTTTGTAACCATGAGGTAATTGCATACCTATATGCTCCCCAGGGATAACCACTTTCTCGTTGAGACCAGCTACCTGAATAGTCTAATATAGAAACAAGAATTTGTGTGGTATACTACAAATAAAAAAACCTGACTACTGAAAAATCACGCTCTATTTAAATTCGGAGTTTACAAGGTAAAATCGACTCCTATTGTTGAAGTGGGTATGTTACCCGGGCCATAATAACGAATCGATTGACACCTTATTCATCAAAATCGGATGAATAGTTTAGGTGTTAAGGAGGAACACACGTCAATACAAACACACATAGATTGCTAAAATCATAACCCTTCTTTTTGGCTTCGCCGTAGTCGGGTAAAAATACAACATCTGTTGCGATGCTCGATTACCACGAATACATGAATGACAAGTGTCTGTCGAGTTCTTGACCATGTTTTAGGTAAAGCCGGGGGCACGATGCGTTGCGGCGTCGGCCGCGCGGCGCTGGAGCGGTGTCGCTGCGTCGTCTTACATAGAAATATCTGTGGCATGACACACGATGCGCTGTGGCGCCGCACCGGATTTGCAACCGCCGAGATGAAACGAGGCTGGGAGGGGTGAATGCGTTGCGACGTCGCGCGTCGGAGCGGCACCGCTCAGTTGTTTATGCGTCACAAGGATGGGTACACGCTCGCAGGTTTTAACAACAGCAGGCGTCTTTTAAGATCCAGTTTTTATTAACAGACTGTCAAATGCTGCTCGGGCGCCGCTGCGACATAACAACGTTGCGGCGCCGCATCGCTCGTGCTCGCCGATTGCGGTGCGGCGCCGCACCGCTCGTGTGCTCGCCGATTGCGGTGCGGCGCCGCACCGCTCGTGTACTCCGGCACTAAAGATGTTTTCTTTCGTAGGTATGTGATTGTTATCTAATGTTTTGATTCCGACATGTTTTGTTTATAGGTATGCGATAGTATACGATTAGGTATGTAGCATCCCTACCGTAGAGTAAACATGGGTTGCCGTCTGGCGGCCGGCTATTTCAGGACGATTGCTCCAAGCTCGTTCTATTTTCATACATGGGTCAATGTCGGTCGTCGCGCTCAGATAACGAGCATGCATTTGTGTGTGGTGTGTAAAAGGAACATGAAAGAAAGGCAGGTAAATTTTTCAGATTTTTTTTTGTATTTTTATCATTTTTTATAATTTATAAATGACCTAGTAAGAAAGTAGTCTTATCCGTTTCAGCACATACAATCATCATTCATGAGATTACAAAAGATCCTTTGGCGAGTGCAGTACCGAGGCCGGCGGGAGAGGCGCGCCCGCGGCGCCGCGCTCCGTCCTGCCGTCACTATTACGATTTAATTACAATAATATCTTACGTACAATTAAATTAACGGAGATTACAAGCCTGAATTGAGCAGCCGGCCGCGGGACCGGCCGGGCCGCGGGCTGCTGTCGGCAGCGGGTCGCGGCGCGCTTAGAAGCACTTCCTGTGCACGATAGAGGGGCCAGACTCGTCGTACTCCTGTTTCGAGATCCACATCTGCTGGAAGGTCGAGAGGGAGGCGAGGATCGATCCACCGATCCATACGGAGTACTTCCTCTCTGGGGGCGCGATGATCTTGATCTTCATTGTGGACGGGGCCAGGGCGGTGATCTCTTTCTGCATGCGGTCGGCGATGCCAGGGTACATGGTGGTACCTCCGGACAGAACTGTGTTGGCGTACAGGTCCTTACGGATGTCGACGTCACACTTCATGATCGAGTTGTAAGTGGTCTCGTGGATGCCGCAAGCTTCCATACCCAGGAATGAGGGCTGGAAGAGAGCTTCAGGGCAACGGAATCGTTCGTTACCGATGGTGATGACTTGTCCATCGGGAAGCTCGTAGGACTTCTCAAGGGAGCTGCTGGAGGCGGCGGTGGCCATCTCCTGCTCGAAGTCGAGCGCAACGTAGCAGAGCTTCTCCTTGATGTCACGCACGATCTCACGCTCGGCCGTGGTGGTGAACGAGTAGCCGCGCTCGGTGAGGATCTTCATCAGGTAGTCTGTAAGGTCGCGGCCGGCCAAGTCCAGACGCAGGATGGCGTGCGGCAGCGCGTATCCCTCGTAGATGGGCACCGTGTGCGAGACACCGTCGCCGGAGTCCAGCACGATACCGGTGGTACGACCGGACGCGTACAGCGAGAGCACGGCCTGGATGGCGACGTACATGGCGGGCGTGTTGAAGGTCTCGAACATGATCTGTGTCATCTTCTCTCTGCAAAATAAAGCACAAAGTCAGGCGCGGCTCAGACGCAGAGTTCAGAGGCTGTGGATGTGGACGAGTGCGCTGGGCGCGGGACATACCTGTTGGCCTTGGGGTTGAGGGGGGCCTCCGTGAGCAGCACGGGGTGCTCCTCGGGCGCCACACGCAGCTCGTTGTAGAAGGTGTGGTGCCAGATCTTCTCCATATCGTCCCAGTTGGTGACGATGCCGTGCTCGATGGGGTACTTGAGCGTGAGGATACCTCTCTTGCTCTGGGCCTCGTCTCCTACGTACGAGTCCTTCTGTCCCATGCCGACCATGACGCCCTGGTGGCGCGGCCTGCCCACGATGGAGGGGAACACGGCGCGGGGTGCGTCGTCACCGGCGAACCCGGCCTTGCACATACCGGAGCCATTGTCTACTACCAACGCAGCAACTTCCTCGTCGCACATTTTGAATTAGTCTGAAATTAACAAAAAAAAATTGTTAATTTAAAAAAAAAACTTGTAGTACTTACTGTTAAACCTACTAAGGTAGTTCAAGTTTCAGATCACATCCATTTAGGTATAGTCTGTGGGTAGAAGACCCACACGCAACCATCACGGGACAATGCTAGGTGGGCGGCGGAGTCGAAATCGCAAATTGAAACCAAATAAGGCGAGATATGTATGGATAGGCGGTGCGGTGGAAAAAACGTGGCACATGACGCGGCATGACCACATTTCACAAAGACGGACCTCTGCTCTTACCGAGCGAGAAAGTCGTTCACAGATGAGTTACTTTCTAATTGGATTGATGACCGCTCAAGTTCAAATATCGCTAAGTGTCAGTTGGTGCCCGAGCACTGCCACGCCCTACCGCAACCGGCTATCCCAGACTCCCGGCCGGCACGCGGCCCAACCGCCCAACCCTAGCGACGTGTCACTGACCCGCACACACTAATGGGATTGCACTATTTCCTCACGCCACTATGTTATTATCACTAAACATCACAAAAAAATTAATAGGCTGCACATCTGTATCAACTTACTTTTAATTAAATAGTCCTAATAAATAAATAAATTAACTCGCTATTGCACAGCCTCGGTAAATGCTGCACAACGCCTCTGCTCGAGCTCACTTCGTGGAATGTCAGCGAGCGCGGCAGGCTGAGTATATAAATGAGGCTGGTTATCGGGGCGCCCCTACCCCGCCGCAGCGACTTCTCCACCAATCGCACAGTACGGCACAATACATGAGTTTTCGTGGCCATATATGGTATTCCGCGGCGCAGGGAGCCTGCGCGCGCCGCCCGACCCCCCGCACGCACCCCCGCCGCTGATAGCGCTCCTCTTGATAACGACGAGATCTCAAACGGCGCTCACATTGAACATTTAGCGAGCAGACGGACGCTTCAGACAGTAATGCACTGTATTTACTCTGCCTACACTCACTCACGAAATAGATGTTAACGAAAGTTCAAAGCATATTGGCACACTTCCAAAAAGACAGCTGAGCACCCCTGGCACCTGGCGGATAGGCAGAAGTGGCGCTTATCTGCCTATACAGTGTTGTCAGTGATGCACAATCATCAGACTGACTGATTGATTACATTGATTGATTGACACAATTATTTTTTTACATAGAACCAAGAGGACGCACACCTCCGCTTATGGAAACCAATAGGTATTAAAAATCAACTCTTGTTGGAAATTTGCCATAAAAACAAAGCCTACCTATGAAAAAAATGCAATAAATATAAAAAATAGCGTCACTTACCAGTAATAAACGTTTTAAAGAGACAATAACCGCAGCGTTCGCGAACCGTGAGAAATGAATGCCGGCCGGTTTCTTTCTGTTGCTCGCTCGCTCGCTGAGGTCGGTCGATCTGCTTCACTAGAATACGCCGTACGCCGGCGCCCCACGATTCAATCGACTCGCCCAACGGACCTCTGTAGGTGCTAAATAATACCGAATTTTCCTGATAATTACGCCGCGATATCATTGAAAACCACCTCCAAAATGCTTGCACTGACAGACCTAATTGACAGATGTCATGCAATTGTTACAATTCGAAAAAGGAATGTTATTATTTTTTCCATAGAAATGGACTCGCCCGAGTTCCCCGCTTGCCGCAACCGATGGCCTTACCATATATGGGCATGGGTAAAATCCTGAGTTCTGATTGGTGCACGGTGGCAGGCAACGGTCGTTGTACGTACATGTCGCACTCCAACACAAACGTAATTTTTGTAATAGTGTTTGTGTCTAGTAGCAAAGCGATTCCATTCAATACCGTCTGCAAGGCGGCAAATAACTTGGCCAAGTTAAGAAGGTTGTATGCGTAATTACGCTGCAAATAATTCTACGATTATTTATGTTGGTCGTTTAATATGAAATTGTACCGCCTGCGTTTGATGTGTGATTTTAATCTCAATTTACATCTAACGTTAGACGATTTAAGATAATTGTTGTACTTACTTGCTTATGCTACTCTATAGCATTAATTTGCCTTCGAATATTATTTCCTGTTGATGACTCCATAAGTTTCAACCATTTAAAGCTATAGTTCTTTAAGTAGCCTAGGTAGGTACATAACTACTTAGTAAATTTTCGCCTGCTTGAGGAGTGGTTTACTGGTTGGTGAATGGTGAGTACTGTAGCCACTGTAGTGTATATTACAGTAGGTACAAGTACCCTGTAGGTAATAAAAATGGTTCAGTTTTAACAATATTTAGGTAGGTACAGGTTTACCGTATACCTACCTAATACAAATTAAGTGAAATTTTGTCAAATAAATTATGCAAAAACTAGATTTTTGTAAACACCTCGTAGGTAGGTATGCAGCTATAAGATGTAACGATTGATCACCATATTTTTGATAACTTTCGTTTTTAGTTTATTTAAGTGAGTTGAAGATTATAAATTAGTTTGAATTATTTACTTAGATACCTACCCACCAAATACTTAACATATTTCGCAATTTTTTGTAAGAAGTGAGACTCAAACATTTTTAGCCTGTATACTTTTATTTTCTTTTTTGGTAGGTACTGTATGTTGTGCGTATCATGATGATACACACAAGGTACCTAAGATGTTACTATCATCATAATATCTAGGTAGGTAGGTACCGTACTCTAGTTTAAAACAGGTAATCTAATAACAAACACAACAAACAATTCATCATCAATTCATCATTCATCTGCACAATTCTGCAGCTTCACCATCATACGTGCAAAGTTGCGTGGGATTGGAGCTAGGTCTGCAACTCTGCATTATAAATATAATTTTTGATGTCTTCAAGCAAGACTTGGTACCTACCTGTTTTGCCATTTTTTAAATCAAGGATTTTTCTATGTAGGTAGGTAATGAAGACAGTAATAAAATATGAATAACCGTAATGTAACCGTACCTACCTAGGTAGGTTTGTTTTTTTCGTGTCTAACTGAAGTTCATTGACTTATAGAATTATGTAAAGCAGGTGAAGGTGTCTTCAATTGGCGAAGACCTGTTCAAAGAAAGTGATAGTAGCCTGCGGGCAAAGGCATTAACTGACGCGTGACGGACCCAGAGGTCGAGGGTTCATTTGCCACTGTCCAGAAACTACATAACATCTCGCCTGATATCCCAAACGGTTGGGGACAGGTGTATTGTACACACAAATTTCTCCAGTTATCTTAAAGTGCCTTGTACTTCGTAATAGAATAGAGGGTGAGCCCGTTGTCCTAAACCGGACCCAAATCCAGTCTCCTCCAGGCTGCTAAGAAATTGTAAAAATAGTTCAAAAGAGGATTCATTTGCACATTTTCTACATAAGTGCATAAAAATGTGCGAAGAACTACCTTTAAGAAACGTTCTTGAAAGTATGTTTTGTTTTATAGCCTGTACTGTGTCGCACTACTAGGTTTCGCCTAGGCCTTTGAGCCTCCCCTTTTCTCCATCCAAACCTCACTGTTTTGTGTAATTTCTGGCCACGTTTGCCCCGCCAACATGATCGAGTAGGTTTTGGCATTGTATGAATTAAATGAAGAAATAAAGGAAAGTTTCTGAAAGGAAACAGCTTCCATTTTTGTTCATTGCTAGCGGGACGAAGAAAACTACAAAAAGAGACAATAAAAGAGAAACTTCAGATCCTAGCACTAAGCCAAGGAATTATGGCAAGAAGAAAAATTAAATGGTCCAGACTTTACATTAAAATATTATTCCATTGAAGTCAAACCCAATAGAGTTGAACATAATAATAAAGACGACGTGAATATAGTAATAACAGAGGGGTGAAGAAAGTATAGAAATTTTAAGCAATGGCTTATAAAGGGATGCAAAAAAGCAACACGCTTGCACCCTTTCTGTGTGTAAAAATGAATATAGGTACTATAGCTAAGACCTAAAGTAACATCACCTAAAGAATTAAAAGTGCTTGCATTGATTCATATAAATCCTCAAGCTGAATATTTCATAGGTACCTATTATTCTAGACGTTGGATTTATTTGAAATAGAAATAACACTAACCCGTACTCAGAGACAAAGAGCTCGACTAGACAGTTAGCAAAGACGTATTATTTTATCAATATAAAATGTTAACGCGTCGGGAGGGACGAGGGACACATGGACACACGAATATCACGACTGTGAGTCATTTACTGGAGTCACTGATGTCTGCACATTATCTGTGCTGTGACGCACCAACGCCAAGGGTTGTCGGTTCACTATTCATTATGTCGTTGCTTGACTCAACACAAAGGGCTATTTAGACGCATTTCCGATGGATTAGTACTGGTTTACCGTGTGGGGTACACGGTTGTGAAAGGATGAGAGTTACTTGAGTAGTTATAGCATTCTGTACAGGCAGCATTTAACTATGCTTGTACAAGATGTCTACACCTTTTGTGATCTCAATCTATCCACAGTGCGCTAATTACCTAGTGAAGCCGAGAAAGAAACATCAGCTGCACTATTACTGCAATACAGATCCCAGCAAAAACGTGAGAACACAGCAGCGAACACTTTCTGATCATTATTAAATTGTAAAGATTCGATGAAAGTTTCATAGAAATGGTACTGTAATGATTATGTTGGGGATCACGAAGTCTAACCTTTGACATTAGACGCTAGTTGTTTAGACAACATTGATTAAACTGCGCTTGGTCTGTTCCGGGCTTCGCCAGTCAGGCAATTCTGTGAGTCATGGGCTCATGGCGGTCGCATGCGTGCGTACTACGACGATGAGTCAATGCTGTTGACTCGGTGGAGTCCACTAATTCAGTTCCTTGTAAGTTATGACCAGTGACTAATAAGTAGCACATTTTTAAGTGCATGTAGCAACCTTTGAGCGTGCAATAGGTAACATGACGATGACATCGTCCCCGTTACAGTTTACAAACTATAGCTAGCTAATGTTTCCAAAACAAACTGCTTCGTCGCTGTACCTATTTCATTCGAACTTTGTGGAAAGACAGACTGTCATAGAAAATGAAAACTATTTGCAACCTAGGCCAAACACAAAAGATATAATATAGCAGAGGTATACTGTTCAAAACATACAAAAACCATTTTGTTTCAACTTTAAACACCCGATGAATACTTGAAACACAACGAAGAGAATGTGCCGAGGGCTTATTCATTGTGGCTAAGCCCTTGGCACATTTTTTGAGTGAGTACTCTCACTCCGCCACTAGATACGAGGACCTTCTTCGTTCAAAAAGTGATTTTTGACTTGCGGTAGGTACTATGCCCCAAGCCAAAATGCGCTTTTTTCGTCCTCGTCAGTTTCTTCGAATCGAATTCGTAATTCTGACTAAGGTGAAACATTTTGATACTCTTGATGAAATTGAATTGGCGTTCTAAATTCCAATGATGTGATCAACTGTACCTACTGATGATTTGGTTGTTGACTCATTCGGTTCCGTTTTTCCGCAAAGCCATTGATCAATTATATTATACTGTGCAATTTCTGCTCATCAGTTTCTCGTAAATATTTCAGTCGGTACGATCTTCAATATTTCTTCCGGTGTGAAAATATCATAGATAACGTACAAAGTGACTACTATTCATGATGATTCTCAAATTCTATCATGTTCTGATTATTTTAACGGGTTACCGTACTTTCAAAATCTTTTCAGTCTTCATCGTTAGTTTTTTAAATTAGATCAGGCTATTTTAACGGTATCGGTTTGTTCGTTATTTTCTAGGCTTTCTTTAATTCCTCGTTACTCGTTAGCAACTTGTTAGTGTTGTATCAGCTAAATCTGTCTTGACTTTTTCAGCTATAATATAAAATGAAATAGCGACGTGGCGAACATTTTCGAAATTCTTTTATGATATTAAAACATTTGAGTAAACAAGTTTCGTATGAATGTATGTATGGAAGTGACACATCATGTAAACAGTGTTTATTTATCTTATTAACTTAACTGGCGGTGACTCAGAGCCACGTCGGATATCAGATGAGTATGTTTTTATATTGACAGGGTTTTAATCACTTACTGCCAAGTTATTAGTCAACCTTATCACCAGAGGAAAACATTGATTTTAAATATTATTTCATTTAAAAGTTATTCCAACACATACATACATAAATTCACGCTTTTTACCCCATTGGCTGAAACTACAGAACACCACTTGCTACGATGCTAGGTAGGCATCGTAGCAAGTGGTGTTCTGTCTTTAAAAAAGGACCTGCTTACTTGCTTCTATTGTAAGTTACAGTGGCGAAGGTTCCTTACAACTCGATTTCTACCGGATTCCCATTGCAAAATGGCACAGTCAGTATTGTATAGACAAATAATATAATCACATTAAAGATATGTACTCCGCCTCACTTCTTACAAAAATTGACCCTTCCCTACTACCTACATACTCTTTTTGCTTCGTCCAGGTTTATCTGGTTCAATTCTAAATTAAGGCTTATTTGGTAATTGTAATCGAAATTGGTACTTGAGAGCATGAATTCATTGCAATTAAATACTGCATTTAAAATGGTACAAACAAAGAAATCGTAAAACTCAGTCAAGTTCTTCGTAGTCAATACGATGACTCTAAAATTAAAACGATACCTATAAACATAAGAAAGACACCACTTCCACAGGATCATAAGAAATGAGTCAACGAAGGAAACTTGCGCAGTGCATAGAATACAAACGCGTTAGACCATTGTATTGTAAAACGATTCGGTTTTGGAATACGTAATATTTTGTTGTATTCTTGGATGGTGTGAATCATTTAAATGTGCGATGTTTTAGGAACCTTGACGACACTTGTTATTTATTTTACCTGTGTAAATTCGTTGAATTCAAGTTAGTATTTTATTTCTGTTTTAAATAGAAATACATAGCTTATCAGTCTAAAATTCAGCATCGGCTTATTCGGATACTCTGAATACTTTGTTATAGTGGGCGTAATACCTAGGTAGGCAAATATGGCAATAAGGCTAAGGTACTACCTATGTGTTGGTGGTTTCCGCATTATTGTCGAGTCCTACATGATGCATCACATCTTTGTGTTGTAGGCAATTAGCCAGTTTCCACAAGCGATAGTATTGCCAATACGTTGTCGGTAACTTCACAAAAATTTTATCAGAAACATATTTTTTTTAAATTCCTATAATACTTTTAGACACTTGCTCTGAGAAATGTGTTGTGTTGCCAACTTTTCTTAAACATTCGACCTTACAAGTACCTCTACTTAAATAGGTTATTGGAAAGTCATACATCCTCTTGGATCAAAGACTGCCAAGTTTACCAAACATCTTATGCAATAAGACTCTTCGTTCACGAGCGTACCAGCCTACAAAATATTTATCAAGTTCCTATTATATATTTAGTTTTGTTTTTCACAAATATACTTTTAAGCCAAAGGCCTATCAGGCGAAAAAGTTAAATTGAAAAAAAAGGAAAATATTAAAGTACGAAAGGTCGAACCTTGTTAAGCCGGTTATTTGATTGTTTAAAAGAAATTAGATATAAAAATAACTGAAGACATGATTTGCCCCTTACTGAATAGTTTAAGAGAAACTAAGATATCGAAAATAAGTATGTAGGTATAGGTGAAGAGATGATTTGCATTTGATTGGAAAGTTCGCTTCGATAATTCTGCAATAAAATATTGCTTTTGCAGAATTGTACAGGAAACGAAAACATACCCTTTGCCTTTGTAGGTACACAATACACTAAATATTAAATGGAATGCCGCTCACGAACATGAAAGTGCCCAATATGTATTCCGAATTGTTTTTTTGGCAGCGTTACATATTTTAACGATTATCGACTGCCTCGCCCACTTGTTTACCAGTTATAAAACTATGTTATGTAATTTTTTGCAGGTTGAGCTGAATACCAATTGAAGTTATGCATGTCGTCAACTTTCTGTAAAGCTTGCAGAAATATCTGCGATGACGTGTGTATAACTTACGCTAGTCGTTTTAGAAAAATAACAAAATCGTCTTCCGCATTTTGAGTTTTGCATATTCTACATTTTTGTTTTAGCGAGACGTGTGGCTAGTAATTAATAGAAATTCGAAACATGACAGTAACCAAATAAATGTACCTAGTGTCAAGCAGTGAGAAATTTTCTTTGCACACGTTTTCCATTCAAGCTGTCTAACTCGAAATTTGATTCCCAAGTCGGGCAAAGTGTTTATGGGTTTACCAAACAACCATCAGGAATTTCTCAGTAGCAGCCTGTGGAGTATGGATTCGTGTCCGGTTGCTGGCAATAAGCTCCCTTATGCATGGGACTTAAACATAACTGGCGAAAGGGAGTGCCTTACCCTTCACCCTCCGGGGATTCCAGGCGTGACGTTATATTAAAAACTGCAACTGAGTGTGTCGTATTTGTAGCCTGTAGATAATACTCGACTCTTATTAGTAGCAGTTGCAATTCAGCTGTAAGTAGGACAGAACTTAATTGTCCATGATCACATTTCACGTATGATCGCGTCACTGGACTGCGATCTGATGCAAACTGGCCTACTTCCACATTTAGAAGTCCAGCCATATATGAACAATGCAAACTTAAATAGCTAATCTGTGTTCTATCACAATCACACTAGACATGTTTTCGTTTGAATAGGCTCATTAATATGGACGCCAGATAAAAGGACGTCTGTGATGAAGGGCGGACAGGACAGGCTGTCCTTTTGTGGGCATTTTTTTATCAACCTGTCAGTGAAAGGCAAAAGAGATGGATTTTTGATATTCTGGATAAAAATAGAGTCTGGTTTTTAAGTGATTTATGAGTTTGTTTGAGCAAGAGCTGGAGCTGCGTTAACATTGATATACGAAATACGAGTTGTTAAAAATGTATTTAGGTTAAATAAAAGTTAATTGTTGAACTCGGTTCCTTCGTCCCCAAAGTCACACTAGGTCCTTATAGCACACTGTCCATGGTCCATGGGCACCTAATACCTAACAAAATCTTTGCACAGAAAATCTAATTTCAATAGCGAGGTTAAATATTGGAACCCCGCATCAATCTAATTACCTACACCTAAATCATTTATGCAGTAAATTTCTAGACAAATTCAATATCTCAAGATGCTGTGATGTGCCAAAACCGCCTGAAACTA
The DNA here is from genome assembly GCA_963576755.1 of Noctua janthina. Taxonomy (NCBI): domain Eukaryota; kingdom Metazoa; phylum Arthropoda; class Insecta; order Lepidoptera; family Noctuidae; genus Noctua; species Noctua janthina. Next base: position 4,986,132 of record OY755055.1, on the reverse strand, counting down.
AAGACAAAGCTGCGAACCTTATGAGAGAAAAAATAAGGATTGGAACAGTTGTATTATTAAGTTGGTTCGGAACCGCATACCAGTCTAGTCGGGGAGACGTCGGCGGGGCATGTGGGGGGTGAAAGGGGGCAAAGGGATCGATCGCCCGCCCGCTCTCGCCCTTGACCCTCGCCTGCATCGGGGTGGGCTGTGAGCATGTGTGTGTGAGGGGTGTCGGCACTTCGGCAGATTTCATGCGGTGAATATTTGACGCGAAACCTGGGAACGTCCACATGTATAGTAGATAGGATATCTACATGGTTAGAATAGACCTAGCTTAGGATTTTCATGATAGAATATCTATCTCACATTTGAATCTTTTCTTTGGATCATGAGATAAGTTTATATTGATAATGCGTCGATCGTGTGTGGGCCCCAAAATACTGCCCTGTGGTGCACCAAAAGTAACATGTCTGAAAATATCATCAAGATTATAATTCAGTTATTAAGTAGAAACTTTAACAGCTCCATCAATAATAATTTAATAGACAGCAGTTCACTTAAAAAGATTTTTTCTACTAGATACACATTTAAATCTGCTGTCTGTCTAACCCTCGTTACCCTAAACGTCACGGGAATTGGAATGGTAGACAAAATATAGAAGTGTTCGCTCAGAAATAATAGAAAATCGATTTCTGCCTTGCTTTCATTACTGGTCACTCCAATCAGAGCGATTTGAATATCTGCTATACTTTAGCTACAGACTACCCTTTCAGTGTAATGGCATTATGTCCACTCCCCCACTGTCTATACGCCCTCACACGTTCATATCGCCATCTGCGTACAATCGGTCCCTCATCCTTAACTCCCTACGGACCGGGCAGGGCTTGTGCTCTGGCTTTCATAGATTATGTTTTAACAAGTGTTATTTGCATTTGTTTACCCGCATGGTTCGTATTTCTTTACAGTTTTTTCTTCCAAAGTTATCCTGCTTTTGTTAGATGAATGTCTATATCAACCTTTCCGTTAATGCTTTATGCACTGACAAACAAACAAACTTATGAAATGTACTTCCTCTTATTTAACGTTAAACCGTGTTCCTTAGGCGTAAAGAGCATTATTGTTATTTTAATAGGCACACATTTTAATAAGCCGAGCCCAGTACTCAACCCGATCAATATTGACGCCGACAACTTAGTATAAATAGGTAGTCTACCTACTACCATCATTAGAGACCATTACTCTTTGTTGGCATGGGAAACGATCGTACTCTGCCAAGGGCGAAGTGACGCGCCAGAAAGCTTTCGAATTTCGAACAGTTGCACCGGCCGCGCCCGTGACGTCAACGCGCAGCAGACGAAACGAACGCGTGGTGGGTGTGTCCATCTAATTATAACCGAGTATTTTAGGATTTCGACTACACATTGCTCTAGGTCAGCTATTATAAACTACACGCTATCTTACGTAGGGATGTGATGTGTGCGACGCACTGACGCATCACTCTCTATTTGTAAACACGGAAAACCATAACAAAAACCGAAAATCAATGACAGCAGCTACCCATCACTAGATTAATTTAGAAACATTTGATATAATCACACTACCAGATGAGAAAACTAATCCAAAAGATGATTAAAAACATAATTGATATGGAAATTAATTCAGCGATATATCACCTGTTTGGAGAAATCGAGGTAGGGGAAACTATACCTACATAACATTGATATTACGAATTTGTTTTTATAAAACTATTAGAAATTGTAGGTGTAATCAATCGTCAAGTGGAACATTAGAAGGGGATTAAGTTGTTATGAAAGAAAGATAATAAGTAGTTTTGTAGATAAAGAAAATACTCCAATAATTGTGATAAGAATGCGCTTATCTAAACCTTGAATTTGCCTATCAAATTATAAGTGGATAATCAAGTACAAGCAAGTGGCAACGACTGTTTTATAGAGCTTACATTGTAGGTACCCAAGTCTGCCGCTATAAAATAATGGTCATTTAATTTACTATCGGTAATTCCTAAACCTACATAGTGCTAAAAATACCCTAACTGCGTAGTTTCAGAGTTTAATATCCTGTCCGTAGCCTGAAATGCTAATAGGTGCGGTTTTCCCTGTTCCAACAGAATTATCGGAGCCTCGCCCATGTTCCTACAATATTCCATTAGTATTATTGAATGCAGCACGAATATTGCTTTGTTCGTTATAAGTGCTAATTACTTCAATTAGGCGGACGGTGGAGCTATTACTTAGGTAGTTACTAGGGACTGATTGTATTATATCTACTCACGTCAACCTGATTAACGTTTCTTTGAATCGATTGTAATGAATGTGTTTATCGCTATAAACCCTGCCATTAATTTGTATGAAGGATTTTGTCACGATAACCACCTTATCATGCTGTTTAATTACGATACTCCAAATATAGTCCCATTCGATACCCTTTATGATTAGTAACATAATGAATTATTATATTATAAAGCTGCCATGATGATAAAGTTGCGGACGCTGAGTTCCGTTACCGCATGTATACACTAAAATATGTAAAATGGAACGGTCAATGACTAGCAGTTGCAGTTAGAAACTCCAGTAAAGCTGCAGACGGACTGCGAGAATCGCAGACTCGTGTCATTAAGACTGTCATAAACGGTAGCCCGTCTTTCACTTGTGAAGCTAAATACGTAGGTAATGAGATGAAAGGATAGAAAGCAAGAAAAATGCAGATTTATACCGGTATATAAATTATCTTTTATTAAAAATGTTCAGGTTAGTAACGATTTATCATAAATAAATAAAAATCTTTGTCAAAAATACGGAATCGACAATGTTCCGCATTCATTATTACGTAATATGCATATTACGATACCTTACAGCCTATTTTTAAATACTGAACTTAAATAAAAGATCACAAGCGTAATTTGAGCCGCCCATTCAGGGGCCTGGTGTAGGGCATCATAAATTAGGAATAGTCTTACTTGCCGCTTAGAAGCACTTCCTGTGGACGATGGAGGGGCCAGACTCATCGTACTCCTGTTTGGAGATCCACATCTGCTGGAAGGTGGAGAGGGAAGCCAGGATGGATCCTCCGATCCATACGGAGTACTTCCTCTCTGGGGGCGCGATGATCTTGATCTTCATTGTGGACGGGGCCAGGGCGGTGATCTCCTTCTGCATGCGGTCGGCGATGCCAGGGTACATGGTGGTACCTCCGGACAGAACTGTGTTGGCGTACAGGTCCTTACGGATGTCGACGTCACACTTCATGATCGAGTTGTAAGTGGTCTCGTGGATGCCGTTGGCTTCCATACCCAAGAATGAGGGCTGGAAGAGAGCCTCAGGGCAACGGAATCGTTCGTTACCGATAGTGATGACTTGTCCGTCGGGAAGCTCGTAGGACTTCTCCAGGGAACTGCTGGAGGCGGCGGTGGCCATCTCCTGCTCGAAGTCGAGTGCGACGTAGCAGAGCTTCTCCTTGATGTCACGCACGATCTCACGCTCGGCCGTGGTGGTGAACGAGTAGCCGCGCTCGGTGAGGATCTTCATCAGGTAGTCTGTAAGGTCGCGGCCGGCCAAGTCCAGACGCAGGATGGCGTGCGGCAGCGCGTATCCCTCGTAGATGGGCACCGTGTGCGAGACACCGTCGCCGGAGTCCAGCACGATACCGGTGGTACGACCGGACGCGTACAGCGAGAGCACGGCCTGGATGGCGACGTACATGGCGGGCGTGTTGAAGGTCTCGAACATGATCTGTGTCATCTTCTCTCTGCAAAATAAAGCACAAAGTCAGGCGCGGCTCAGACGCAGAGTTCAGAGGCTGTGGATGCGGACGAATGCGCTGGGCGCGGGACATACCTGTTGGCCTTGGGGTTGAGGGGGGCCTCCGTGAGCAGCACGGGGTGCTCCTCGGGCGCCACACGCAGCTCGTTGTAGAAGGTGTGGTGCCAGATCTTCTCCATATCGTCCCAGTTGGTGACGATGCCGTGCTCGATGGGGTACTTGAGCGTGAGGATACCTCTCTTGCTCTGGGCCTCGTCTCCTACGTACGAGTCCTTCTGTCCCATGCCGACCATGACGCCCTGGTGGCGCGGCCTGCCCACGATGGAGGGGAACACGGCGCGGGGTGCGTCGTCACCGGCGAACCCGGCCTTGCACATACCGGAGCCATTGTCTACTACCAACGCAGCAACTTCCTCGTCGCACATTTTGATTTAGTCTGAAATAATAAGAATGGATTGTGAAATTCCTGAAGATAGTCCCTAATTGAGAGGAAGAAACCGAATGAGACGAAGGATGTTCCTAGCAAAATTCAACAGTTATGTAGTAAATTCATATCCAACGTAACAGTCACGCCTTGTGCCAACTCACTGATAAAAGGATTATTTGATACACCTTATCTCTAAAACGTAATGATAAGAATTTTGGAAAAGCACGCCTGTACTTAGTTACTATCTACATATTATGTGTAAATTTAAAAATAGGTTAAGAACGATCAAAAGAGAACATTGAGAATAATTCCAATTTCCGGACAAAAATCGGGAAAAATAAGGGTGAAACCACCCCAAACGCACACTGCTCGGTCTGGGGTTCGAACCCAGACGCCCTCAAATTCAGTAGACAACTTGCCACAAAACTGATGAGGTAGTTAAAATTCACCAAATCCAAAAAGCACTTCACTTATATTACGTAAAAATATGTTATGTAACGTGTAGTTTCCACAGGTGTTAATATAATATTAAACACTGGCTCTAAACGCTGTTATTATTTCGGTTTAAAAACTTTACAAGTATTTAAGATTTAAATCCACAATTTAATTGAATAAAATAAAACAAAACTTACTGTTAAATAATAAGTTAAATGACTAGGTACGACTCGTGCTGCTTCGGTCAAGCACACCACACTAAATGAGAACCGGCTCTTGAGGATAAACTATATAAAACGCGCCTTATCAGAGTTCACGTACTATTGGAACAATTTATTTTCCGCCAATCACGAGCTGCCTGATGCTGCCTCAATTTTTGTCACCATATATGGTAACGCACTCGGTTCTATCCACAATCTGGTGATAACGATATGCTTTGATAACGATATTAGAGCACTACACGTTATCTGAAGCGTTGTGAGTGTACAAGCGAACACTCACGTACCAGTCGCCTACCGGTGTACAAGACACTCGCTCAGGGTCACCAATACGGTTCTTTAAAATACTGAAATTTCTCTTCAGTCTGTCCGTACTTTCTCTATGATTCAGCTGTTTTGCGCTAATTGCCACAAACGCCTAACATTAACCTACAAATATTTAATTAGTTTAATACTCTACCGTTGTAAATATTCTCATTATATTTATGAAAAGAGCAGAAAGCATTACTAACTGACGTAAAAGATGAGAGATATCTTATTCTAGTAGGTAGCACGTTACAGTGGCTGCACGGACGTGGTGCAAAAAATCTATATGTGCATCCGAAGGTGACTGGACCAGACCGGCCTGTGGACGACTGGACGGCTCGTGTAGGATTCGCCGTTCGCGATAAACGACCAGCCAGTCCAGCCTCGCGACGAGGCGACAAAAACAAACTATTTGTTATTGAATAGAAGCGTAGGCGGTATAATTTAGAAGCTAACCAGATCTACAAAGATATGACACATCGAATACACGTGGAAGTCTAAAACGTGACTTTAATTACGTTAAAATCGTAAACATTGATTGAAAGTTAAACTCATAGCGTTTGATGTTACAAATTACACTGCGTAAAGTGTTCAACCCCGCCACTGCAGAGGTAGATATAAATCAATAGAGATTCGAGACACCCTCGTTAAATGTTTCCTAATGTACGTATAGAAAATATTGTGCAGTCGTCTGCGTGTATTGATTTTCCCGCCCCCGCACTTCGGGCAGACGCGCCCCTCGCCGGTGCACCGTCGCATGGGGTGTGCTATGGGCAGCTATGGGGTTGCATGAATCATCCGACTGCACCCTCCGTCTCTCCTGAATCGTATAAATTTGCCGTAGTTTGTGGCTCATGTTATTGCAGATTCAAATATTTGAATTACAAAAATATTGTCGGCTAATTTCAGATAGTTATGAACCTTAAAGATATAAAAACAGGTAGTAAAGATAAAATAGTTAACAATATTAGATTCTAATCTAGGCTTAGCATATCTGTCGAATTTATAAAAACAAAATGTATCTATAATATTGTACGTGGCCATTACCGATACATTTCGAACGCTGCCTTTTTAGCGATACTCAAATTGGCAATCCGGAACATTTTCGGAGTCACCTTGGTATGGCTCACTGTCTTATTTATTACTTTACCGAGCAAGGTTTCGAGACGGATTGCTTTTTCCAATAAAGGGAACTACATATTAGGATGTCCGCAGTCGCTGGACCGCACTTGACCTATAGTTAATCAATATAAAATTCATTAAATCATCATTAACTGCTTCGATTGAATTATTGTGGACGAACTCAACGATGGGACTTGAAGGGCCTAAAATAGCTTTAATTTGATGTTTGTTTTGCCTTTTATGTCTATGGAATCTGCTATTGTTCTGATGACTTCATTAAGGAAAATGGGTATGTACAAAAAACACATCCTCCACTCCATGTTAAAATATTACCTTGTAGTAATGTCTGATTTAAATCAAAATATACTTTAAAAACAAGTATCGTATGTGCTTTGAATGAACCTTGGTGTGGCCCTCCCGATGACTCACAGATTTCTCACAAGCGTTTGACAGCATGAATCATAGTCGAGATGTAATCGAATCAGGTGACGATTCGTCTCGATCACAGATTCGATCATCTATTTGTATCATGACGTCATTATTATTTTGTAATGGAATCATTCAAAACCCTTTCAGTCATAATTGTCTTGTCTTATGGGAGGCATAACTGAGGAGTATTAGCGATATTTTTGTGTTCTGATGGGATGGACGGTAATTTCATGCATTGTTGAACTAGTGTCTCATTCAACTTCCTTTTTGCTCGCTTTTTTTCAAGGTTCAATAGATCACGAAAAGACCAATCCCTAAATACTCCTCCCAATGATAAAATTCTATTTGAAGAATTTTAACGTAGACGTAAAGATCAGATATTAGGGAAATCCAGAAATTCTCATGAACTAAAAATATAGATCTGCCGTTGTTCGTAACATAGTCCTCTTTTGACAAGAATGAAGTGACCTGTTTCTGTGATGGGACGCCAAGACACTTAAAACTACTGGAGCGAATTTAATTCGACTTTCACTTTCAAAAGAGCCCGGTTATTTCTTGCCATCGTATCGTACACTATTGAATAAAAAAGCATAAAACATTACTACACATTTAGAGGAAAGACATACGAATGTTACTAAAATATGCATTTTAATCTGGTTGCCTAGCGAGACCCCGAATTTATCAAAAGGAAAACTAACATTGTTTTGTTAATAGTACCTAAATATATTCCTTATTTATTATTATTTTTGGTAAAAGCTTTTGTTCATTTAAGTACGAATAAAGACAGTAATTGGAAATATCTTGCTGAATAAAATAAATCGTTATGTATTTATTTAATTACGACAAAAGCAAGTGATACAGTTATTTCTGAGCAAACAGGAAACATTATAATTTAAATAACAAAATTAATATTATCCTTAGAGCAGTGCCCGATATTTATGTGTAGTTATTTTAAAACACTTTATATGACATCAGGTAGGTAGATGTTTAAGTACGCTATATACAGGAAAACATATTTGAATGCTTGCTGGAAAACAATAATAATTATGGACCATAGCTATTCTTGCTGGTCGATGACATGTTTATTGATAATTTAATTCAAAGAATTTTTCGAAAACGTCAAGTGTGGTTTTAATTCTAAACTTAAAAAATGCGCTTTGGCATAATGTAGGTACGTTAATTACACCACTATCTTGGCTACTGCAGCACCTCAATCCATACTGTCAAAGTGACCTCCGCGCTGTCACCGATGACGCCGTAGTAATGTCAAAGTTACAAAACTTCCAAGCCAACAAAATATTGAAACTATCGTGCTAGTGATACGGAGCAAAAGAAAATTACTGTTTTCATCTACAGTCTTTACAGATAATGTCATCGAGCTTCACATAAAATATACTGAACGACCTTTCTATAAACACTCTATAAACTATAAACTCTTTCCAAAAACATTTAAAATCAGACAACCCAGACACTACACAGACTCATATTTCTCATTTTAAAACGTGAAATGGATGGTAGTAAATAATGAAGAGTGTAGTGTACATACCGTCTCCATCTAGACTAGATTAGATGTTATGCCATTTCGTATGTAGGTAGACATACCTAACCTAGAGGTTTCACTGTAAAAGCATTCTGCATAAACAGGTGGTCCGGTTACATCTGTTGTCTAGACGGAGAAACTACAAAAAAAAACTCAAAAGATCTTTTTAAATATAATTTAAAAAGAACCTGTGTGATTCGGTTTCCGTTTTAATTTCTGTAGTCGTCAGATTATGTAGAAGTAACGTTTTAGATACCACCCAATTCCACTGAAAGAAATTATTAATCATTTACAAATCAAGCATAATTCCAGATAAATCAAGTCAATACTTGAATATTATTGATATTTTCCTCCTTCACATATTTTACCTCAAGCTCAGGTATGAGACGGTTCGCAATAATCTTTACAAAATACGCTATCAGCTGACTCTGAATGACGTAAGTCGGTATCGCCAAGATTATTGTAAATTCTTGGGCGAATATAATACAGTAAATTACATTTGTATTTGCTTATTGCATCATGCAGTAAATATTTAGGATTGGAAGATGGAGTTAAGGACTCTAACCGCATCCTTTAGTGATTTGGGGACACGAAAAATGGTTGTGCCGAGTGCTGTTTTGTTGCCGAAACGGCTTCAAATACGTTTATAATTTTGTTGTTTTTAGTGAATTCGAGGTACTTTGTACCGGCTAGAACGCGTCATGAATCAATAGGATTAACTGTTATCTTTAGGCGTACCTAACTCCTAAAGATTACGAGATCATCCGATTTAGTTTGTTTACCAATACTGTTCCTTTGCACTCAATGGATTTTGCGAAGTAGCCTTTTTGAAGGAGTCGAATGTTTACTTTACGCAGGTACCTTACCAATAAATAAATGAACGTTCCATCAATTCTGTTTTCCTTGACCTTACATTTTCGGCCATCTCCTTTACGACGAACGAAAATAAAGATCCGACGTGAAAATAATTCTCTACTTTACCACGAGGCTCTAATAAATGGACATAATTCTGTCTGAAACATTTATTTATTTGAAATTAAAACCTACATTATCCCTATTGTGTTCTATTTTAATATTCCATGTACGTACATACTTATGAACAATCGTTTATTGTTTTAATTAAAAATGCCTATTTTTCTACGGCATTATGACTTTCATCGTTGATTAAAAATAACTTACAACATACTATCGACGCACGTAATTTAATCGTATTGCCCTTATCATAATTATCACACCACAAGTAGGTAGTAACGATGACTATCAAGGTCTACACTTTGGTCAATGTTAGCTTGTAATTGCTTCATTATATTTATTTCAAAATAATTTAGCAGAGGGGAATGTATTGTATCCCAGGGTAGGCCGCTATTTTTTGATGTGAAACATCTATAGCCGCACGTAAAACCGATTTCTGGCGTGGCGACGTGGTCGCCACGCTATATGATGGTATATATATACAGTCTATATGCAGTAGTGTGTACGGTGCGTCACCTGCTGGATGTATTAATTAATTAATTACGTTTCTCCAAGAAGAATTTCAATTGCAAATTAATAACAATCCAAGAGAACCTACCACCAGATACGGAACAACAATAGATGCTGTATTTATTAGATATCTTGATAATGTTATGTCCAATACTTTTGTAACATACTTCAGTTACCATCGACCAATTGTCACAGTAATACCGTCCTCAGAGGCAACATCGAATATAACTATTACCGAAGTCACTGATTAAACGAATTAAGTAGTCACGATTTGAAATAAATTCGTAAATTTTTGTATTTAATGAAAAGAAAATGTTTATTCAATAAATAGTCATCGTTATCTGGAAAAAAAAAGAAATATTTTTATTTTTTTAATTTTATCATTATGACATATTTAGTTCCTATCACAATCTGTTCTTTTCTGGATATTACTTTTACAAAATAATGTCGATGTTTCACATCTGCCAGGCGTCCCGTGACGGCTTACATTTATTTTTTTTTCTTTTCTGGTCTGTCAGGTTGTATGTTGAACAAAATATGATTCGCGACCGTAACACATATGTTTATAGAATTATAATCAGCAGCAGAACCGGAGCCGCATGCAGCTGGTATTCAGCTGCATGCGGTTAGACTAGAAGCCGACCCCAACATAGTTGGGGAAAGGCTAGGCAGATGATGTTGAATCATTAAAATCATTAAAACAACCGTCGCGAATCGCGAATCATATTTTGTTTAACATACCGAGTGTAAAGAGACCCTTCACATATCCGTCAACCAAGCATTCTGTACATCAAACTAAGTAACTTTACGTAAAAATTATTGCTGGGAATCGACTTTTTTTTTTGGGGTGAATAATCTCGTTTTACGGTAGAACTCGATGGAAAGCACTCATAGCATAGTGCTGATGAATGGATTGAATAGTATGAGGGTCGTGGAGGTGTGTAAAGACAAAATCTTACATTTACTTAAGCACAAAACATGTATTAAAAAAAAACTTGTGAAAAAGTTGGAACTTTGACCCCCAATATCTCCGTAACTAGAAGGTTTCCAGGTATAGTCTAGAACAAAAAAATTATCGCAGTGACGGGGAGAATAAGTGCTTTTCGTTTATGTTAAGGGTCTATTTACACCCTTTATAGCCTGACACTGGCCGGCAAATTGCAAAAAACGTTAGAAAAATTGAATATCGCGGGCTACCCTCTAATAACACTAGCAGTCTCGCAGCTTGCCGTCTCATCAATTCAGTTGAATTTGACAGAGACAGCATATGAGACTCAAACGCACCTTCGGGTCAGCGGTTTGAGCATTCGGCCGTTATAGACAGGATAACTATAGAAACAGGAGATGAAAAGTTGAGGATGGTCGAGGCTCATCATCTACGTTATCCTGGTAGGTGGATTGAACCAGAATTAGTCGGTTCGAGTTGTCATTTAACTGTAATATTATTAATTTAATGCTAGCGACTAATTAGGTCTGAGAGGAGGACGGACAGTAGTATCCTCTTGTGTGCATGTTGCCTATTGTTGTAATTTCGGTCATCATGGGCGTGGCTAGTGTGGTCATCGGTAAGTAAATCTACCTACCTTCTACTATATTCTGTGGTCAACATTTTCGCCTCAAATATTATATTATTATAGGCTAATACTTTAATTAGGTTTAGGTTATTCTTTTATGGTGGAGGAACAATGCATTTCCCTGAATTTCGGACAAAAAAAAACGATATTTAACAGGACATGTCATCGTTTAGGTACCTAGGTATATGAAATTCATAAATGTTTAACTGTTAGTGTTTTGGACTACCAATCACACCACCACAATAACATGAGAAATACATACACGAGTTTCCGGTACCGATTGTACCTAGTACCTACAATAATAAATGTGTATAAGTCCCTTCCTCCCTGTTCAGTTTCAGTAATTTACCGCTACAGCCAAAATTCGTAGTCTGCTACGCCGCGTATGGCGTAGCGGGGCGTAGCCGTGGAGACTACGCCATACCATACCTACTGGTATACTTACGAACTACGATGGACTCACCTCCCCACTCATTTATTTCGTATTATGTAGTTTCAAAGTTTTAGCTACCAGACTGAATTAAAAATACAATTCATTACGTAAGATTAAAATACAATTTAACATGATTTTGGCTCCGAGTTTTTTTACCGATATAAAAATACTCTATTGACATTTTTTTTGGAGTGGTAGCACAAACCTAAAACCCAGAGGCAAAAAATACAGCAAATAGCGTCACTCAGCATCCGTGGCTGTTATCATAACCCACAGCCCCACATCCTCTGATAACCGCTAGTACATTGTGGATGACTGGGATTACATAGTAATATTGTGCACTCGTAAGCCATAAAGCAGTATCTCAAAAAAACAGAACTATTATATTTTTGAATCTATCTCTGTCATCTTGAAACTTTACGCATCAGATGTACGTACTCGTCAAAATAATCAGAATATAAGACATTTAAAAAAACAGCGAAAAAAATGTGCATACGGTACCATTTCTGTACTGGAAAAGAGAGACACTTTGCACACACATAATCTTTGTTTTCTCGAATCCTGTGTTAAAAGAGTAATCAGTTTTTTTTCAGATAAAAGAAATGTTTTTAAAAGAGTTGTCGGTTCTTCTCCATAGGAAACGACACTCATAAGTGCCCATCAGGTAGGTTTATGTGGAATAAAATGATTTGATTTTGTTGAGTTACCACGTTCTGGCTTACGGGTGCAGTATCAGTATTAATCACCGACACAGTAACTTTAGCCAGCTATTTATAACCGATTCGTTTCAGCAGTTTGTTTTGTAAGAGATCACGCGATATGCACCGTGTAGTGATTATTGCCGATCGTCGCGTCGCAAGCGCAAGGTCGAGGCGAACGAGACGCGCGCGCAAGTTCATTGCTCACATGCACGGCAATACTTGAGCACCTTGGGCACAGATAATATAATACTACGCCTTGGGGAATGTTAAACATAACATAAATAGATAATAGCATATATTTAAGGGGGATAAGGGCAGTATTCGCAACTGGCGTGCGTATGACTAGATGTGGCCGTATCGTAGCTGGTGGCGTCCTCTGGCTTTTGCCTTCTCCCAGCGAAAAAAACGTGAGTTTATGTATGATAATGTAGATAAGGTTTTTTCTTTATAAAGGGTGTAAATAGACCCTTAACATAAACGAAAGGCACTTGTTCTCCCCGTCTTTGCAATATTTTTTTTGTTCTAGACCATACCTGGGAACCTTCTAGTTACGGAGATATTAGGGGTCAAAGTTCCAACTTTTTCACGAGTTTTTTTTTTAATGTATGTTTTTAATGTATGATTTTTACTTTACACACCTCCACGACCCTCGTACTATTCAATCCACTCATTAGCACAATGCTTTGAGTGCTTTCCATCGAGTCCTACCGTAAAACCTGATTTTTCACCCCAAAAAAAAAGTCGATATCCAGCAATAATTTTTACGTATAGTTACTTAGTTTAATGTACAGAATGCTTGGTTGACGACTATGTGAAGGGTCTGTTTACACCCTGTATTTGTTTATTGGAGTATTTTGAGCAAACGACATTACAGTCACCAGAACATGGCTGCCGGAAGGAAGTAAGGCCGAAAGTAGTAAATTATGGCCATGTTGCCATCTTAATAAGTGACGTTCGGAAGCGCCACACTGGTACTAGCAAAATAAGGTTTTATTGATGATTTTAATAGGCCTTCTTCGCCTTAAATGCAATATCTTCACGTTCGATTTGATACATTCGTATCTCAGCTACGAGTCTATGAGCGATGCCTTTCATGTCATGCGTGCAGATATTATTATTGTGAGAAACGATGTCACGTTGTGAATGCGTAATATCGAGAGAAAGGGAGACTTTGAAAAGAAACTCGATGTAACATTGTGGAATATCACAGTCGAGTAAACAGAATTATACATTATTAAACTCAAAATTATTATTCTTTGCCTCTCACTGTTCTAAATGTATTTTACCATAATTATTATTTGACTGCTTCGTTGGTCTAGGTAGTCGCAAGCGTGACTGCTAAGCATGGGTTCCTGGGTTCGATTCCCAGGTCGGGCAAAGTGATATTGGGTTTTTCCATCAGGAATTTCTCAGTGCAGCAGGATTTATGCCCGGTAGATGGCAATAGGCTCGCCCCCTATTACATAACTGGCGAAATGTGGGTTACTAGGTACCTACCTCCACACCTCTGCCTAACCCTTCGAGGAAATACAGGCGTGATATTTTTCTATCTCATTAAGCCTCATAAAAGTAGTCTCATATTATTATTTGCGGTATAAAGGAGTTCGTTACGCTTCAGACCTGAAATTGCTTTAAGGACAAACAACACTCATGAAGCTTCTAACGATAAACATGAATTCAACGACCTCCAGCGATCCATCAAAATACATTACTTTACCTCTAACAGGAAATAACATTACAAGCTGTAATTTATTCGGATCTTCGCTCATAGCTGGAAAACGCGCCAAGAATATTTATTACTAGGCAAATTACGAGTACTTTGCGAGAATTGCAAATACACAAGGATATCTTAACATCACACCGGTAATTCCCGAAAGGTTAGACAGAGAGGTGTACCTGTAATGTATGTATATGCTCTTAACTGTACAGGCCCACAGCCTAACTTAGACGGTATCTGAGGTAGCTGTGCGGTGCGGGGGGTGGGATGATTTGTCACTCAGTCATTCGCCCCTTGACGGCTTTGGGGCGTCAACACCCCTCCCGCACCTATCCCAAATTTCGCCAGCTATGTTCCCATCTAGATAATTGAGAGCGAGCCTATTGCCATCAACCAGAGACAAATCTAAACTTCGTGTCTGCTACTGAGTTCTGATGGACAAAACCCAATAACAAATAACCCGAAATCGAACCCCAGACCTCAGCAACAGCGCTCAGTGCTCAACAATAGCGCTTGCTCTAAACCAAAGAGCTGTACATAACAGCCAGAGTTTCTAAGATAATTTCCGTCCCATTTCGCGACCGCCTTCGCTACTTCAAGTGTATAAGGTTACTGAGAAGCCTTAAAAGGCCTAGTGAGTGCGCAAGCACAAGCATCGACCGCAGGCCATTTTTGGACGAAGCGAGCATTAAACCTTGGCGTTTGAGGCCATATCCAGATGGCGGATTCCATAATAGAGTTTCTGTGGCCAATGTGAGCGTTCTAACTCTTTATGGGAAGCCAATGGCGGCTTGCCTACTTGGGCATGCTGAGGGGAGTGTGCCGACCTAACACTGCAGAAAGAACTGTCGAAATATCTACTGTTGCAAATGTTTTAATTAGGAGATTTCAATTCGACTCTAATTAAGAATAACGATCCAAATACCCGAAAACGAAAGAATGTTATATGTTTTCAGGGTTTTAAATTAATTACTCTAGAATCGTGAAATGAAGATAGTAATTTATTAAAGTTATAATTAAATTAAAGGACTGAGCTAAATATGTCATAACAAAGTGTTGTTTAAGGATAGACTTGAGTAATTAAAATAATTAATTTATAACGGGAGCAACAATTGATACGTTGTAAATAAATTAATGATTCTCTAGAAACTACGGCGTTGTTTATTTAGAACAACACGTATGTATGTACTTAAAAGGTATGGTGTGTCTGTTTACCTTCATAAACCACAAGTACTAGTACTCTACACATATATGTAGGTAATTATAAAATTACCAGAAAACGTCCTGCGGAAACGCGGGGCAGACCCAGAGCCCCAGACAAAGATGGCGGGGGTCACGGCCCGGGGGTGAAACGAGCTTGACGCATACAGCCAGGATTTCCACTAATTGAAAATGGAAAAAGAAAGAGAGGCAGCCTCGTCTTTTAACCATTAGCTTCTTGTCGGTTCTTCTCCATAGAGAACGACCAACCCGAACCGGGCACCTATCTTTTAACGTTTTATAAGTGCACATGTAGGCCTATATGAATTTTATTTTTTTCGCCCTGGAGAACGACAGACTAAAAATAAAAAAAAAGCATGTTCCATGTAATTATTTCGGATACTCCAGAATGGCCACGTGTGCAAAAGCCTATTTGGCCATGTGTAAACAACATGGCCAAGGGGATTGGGGAGCAGGTGTGTTAAATTAGCACCATAACAAGAACATCGAGGGAAGGTAGGAAACGATACCAAACGGTGTCAAGGTGAACTAGTGTGCACGGCTGCGGCTGTTGAAACTTGCGATTTAACGCATTTCTGTCCTCGCTGATGTTTTCACTTGATAGCACACCACATGCCATTTATTTGTGGGGAAATATGGTAGAAATGATGGCTGTCTTCCGAATAACAATATTGTAAAACTTATACTGCTGAGATGACGCGTAGGTACCTAACAGAAAAGTATGGAAGATGACATTGGTCTGCCGACCCTAATAAACTGGGAAAAGTGCAGAATGAGGGAAGGGGAGAACTCAAGAGAATGATGATGATGATCGACACCGTGTATGTAGAGAGCGAAATTAGCCGTAAATAGAGTGTTAAATAGGCTGTTTTCGGTATCATAATTTCAGGAACAAGAACGCTAATCATCGATCGTAACGAGATGTGAAGACGAGAGTTCAAAGGGCAGTAACCTACAGGGGATTGTTATAATGGCAGCTAAAAGAGGCGCTATTTGTGGAGCAATAACCTTGCCCTTTTTCCATTTTTTTTCAGGAGATTTCAGCTTGGAAAATCATTGTATTAAAGTATTTGAAAGTAAGTAACACTATTAAATACTTAATTTTTTTTTAAGCCCCGTAATTGGTTAAAATAAGGTAAGTAAGTAATTAATAATTCTTTCTAGAAATTAAAGTTAATAAAGCTTAAACTGTAAAATTAATTATTCGAATGAAATATAATTTATATTTTAATATATGAATTAGATACGTACTGAAGAAGAAGAGCTGTGAGTGTTTCTATTAATTCGTTTGCGAGGGCATTGACCTTACAATCTACAAGAGAGTTAATGAAGATTTGCTTAACTCCAAGATTTTCTAGTCGAGGCCATGAAGAACATGAATATTCAGATTTCAGAATCGGAAAATTTAAATGTTAACTTGCGCAGTTTTATGTGGCTTTTATTAATACATAATACCATATTAATTATGATTCAAAAGAAGATACTTAGATTGTATATTTTACATTTTAGATACTTAATTTATTTCTTTATTAAAAACTTTCTCAAATACTTCCTATTTCCGCATTAAAAAAAATAACAATACATAAACTTAATTACAATCATATTTTACAATACTTAGGTTCTTTATCTACTACAGAAAACTGTACTTATTAATTCCATGCAATATATATCTACGGTAACGTCATCAAGGTAAGGTTACGCAGTTTCGAAAAAAAATGCTCGAAGAGTTTTAACGCTAGACAAGTAGACATACATAATTATCTAATGACATTTTCCCGCTCTTATTCCGGTTTCAGCACTTACCCGAGTGAACAGCACACCACCAACAAGTAATTAAAGGATAAGGGGTCCTTGTTCTGTATTCGTTATTATATTTTAAATAACATATTCAACGTATCCTCAACCATGTAGGTAATGTTTAGCAGGAAAATACTACAATAGTGTGTATTTTGGTATTCAATACATGGGCATTTGTGTTGTATACCTAAAATCAGAATAAAAGATGACAAATATAGAACCCATTTACCCCGAATCCTGATATTCCTGTATGGCTATGTCAAAATGTCGACGTTGCAAACACGAGTAAAGTCACGTTCTATAATTTATTAATTGGAGCACGTATTTTTTTTCAGCGTACCTGTTAATGAATTTAAAAAAGGACCTGCTTACTTACTTCTATTGTAAGTTACAGAGGCGAAGGTTGCATACAACTCGATTTCTACCTCTTTTCCTTTGAAAAATGGCACAGTCAGTATTCTATAGACAAATAATATAATCACATTAAAGACATGTACTCCGGCTTACCTCTTACAAAAATTGACCCTTCGCTACTGGTAAGTTATAAAATTATAAATGTATCTGAGAGTAGGGAGGTAACACGATGTATGTAAGAGAAAGTGAATAAAAGATTTGGTCGTAAACCTGAGCTGGTGTTTGATTGACATACAAGTTTTCCACTATAAAATTAAGTTCCAATTTAGGCAACATTCACATTGGAAAAATATAATAAGAAATTCGAATTAACCACGGAAGGTAACGTTACGGGAATTTTTATTTTATTGAGACAATAAGTAGAGAGAACTAGAAAAAGGAAACTCCCAATTTCCTGTAAATCCTGCTTCGTTTCATAAAAAAAGGTGGGTGGATAAATTCATTTGAGTATCATGAACATGGAAAACTGTCGTTTTATTCCACTCTTTTTGTACCATCTTATTTTTTGAGCGTGGATGGATGGCGCTATACCCACACACACTGATACATTGAAGAAGTTAGCCATAATTTTGAGACAGACTTGAAGGCGATTATGTGGATAGCAGAAGACTTCGGACCCGTAATGGCCGTTTTCAAGAAGGAAGAACCACTTTTATACTAGTACGCCAAAACCTTGCAGGCATCCAAACTACCAAGCAAAAATGTGCCACTTTTGAGACCATAAGGTTAAACGTTTTCGCCTACGTGCTCGACCAATCAGTAACTAAGTACTAACGTAAACAAACGCAAGATTACACGATTCACCTTGTAATATGTAGAGTGCCCAAATAAGACATGGACCGTGGGCCCCATTTCCATTGGTAAAGATTAACGAGACAATTTAAAATTAAATACCGTGAGGTTCTACTAAGGGATTGCTTAAAAGGTGACAAACAAACTATCCCAGATACTGAACCGAAGTAAAGAGTTTTCTGCAGTTAAGAATGTCTCTCATCAAATAGGTGCGTAATAATAAGGTAACTCATCATTTGGTTTTGGGCTAGTTTTAGGTGCCTTACTTTTTGCAAGGTTGGCCTTCCTGCAGAATTTCCTCTTATTTGCCTTGCCATATTTGCATTGCCCTACTGTGGTCTAATATCGGAGCCGTCACAATTTCTAGTCGATGCCTTTTTGAGCACTAGAGTGATTCTTGGCATATAGTGCGGTTGTGCCACAAGGTCAAGGAATCTCTGATTGACCTTCTCTCTCAAACACATAGGATGATTAGTTAGAAACCTTATTGACACTGGATTAGACCATCATTTGTCCGTGAATTTCTGATAACTGAGTGGCATTTGCTATTCTCTACCACACGTCTTGCTTGTCCTTAAATAACTGTGAAGTCATCTAAGTTCAATTGCCTTTTTGAAACTGGATCATGAGCGTATAATCTCAAAATTCACCATGCTTTATTCTTTTTTCTGTGTGAAAGAACCACATATGATATCATCGTCTAATAATCTCAGTCCTTGTCCTTGAGTTGACATTGGATTGTAATAATATCTCGCCACTCCTACATGTAAGGGTGATATTGGAATCCAGCCGGATAAAGAAACAAATGGCTATATTATATTCTCTGCATACCAAGCTATGTAAATATAAAAACATCTTGACACAAATACAGTATTTCAGAAAAAAATATGTTTGTGTGGGCTGGTTTGACCGATAGCAAAAAGATAAAACCAACATTTATCTAACAGACATAAGTACATAACATAACACATGTAAGAAGATCGTCTCATCACTTAGTAACTAATCTTTCTAAAGCCGTAAACAGTTCGTTTTTTATAGGCCTTTCAAAAAAACTTCACGGATAAGCTTACAAAGGCTAACAATAACGAAACCTAAAAATTCACACTCCCGCCAAGTTTAACAGTCGGCTCTTTCGGCTAACTGCGCCTAAAAAATATTAGCAAAAAACCGGCCCAGACAACAGTGTACAACGTACTAAAATTAGATAAGACAGAGAGGAGAGGACTTCCGAAACGTGTCATGCAGTGTCTTTGGCCTCTATTGGCTCATGTCCGTTACGATTTAAATTCAAAGCGCCAACGGAATGGATTTGGTTAACGGATGCTTGATCGATGCGTGGCTGGGCTACTATTGTTTCATTATGAGCGATTGAATTGTATTGTGACTCGGACAGTTCTCGCTGTATTGTCACCGTTTTGGTCATGACCTTTTATTGGTTACTTGACGACCAAGTGCAGTTCTTTAGAACAACTGTCCTTCTATGATCCTATGAAGTGAAGCATGCCACTCCCAGAGTCCTTGTTCAAAGGGGTATTAACAATGAATAACTGACAACTATCAGTTGGAAGGAAGAACTGACAATAATCGGTTATTTCTTGTTGTGGGTACTTATAGTCATTATTTTTTATTTTCCTTTTTTTTTTTTTTTAAATTCAAAGTTTTTATTTGTTAAACATAGGTGTAAAGGATGTAAGTAAACATAAAGAGATCGCTATGTTTTGCCGACAACGGCGTATAAATATTAAAATTACTCTATAAATTATTCTTAAAAACTATGCTAACTTAATATTATGAGCCGAATTTGTTTTTTAAACATACAAAATTATGAAAAAAGGTTAAAAATGGAACATTTCCAATTACAAAAATCCTTACCCGTTGCTTATGTATAATGGCTAACCAATTTATCCCAGCGCTTACATAATTGAACACCACCTCATCGATTGTGTTATTAAGAGCAGGGCTAGTTTCATTGTTATCAATGTTTAAAGTTTTAGTTTAAACAGTTTTACTGTCACGTATCCACACTAATGTTATAAACTTATAAAAAGCGAAACTCTGTCTGTCTGCCTGTGCCTGGTACCCTTTGACGCCAAATGCAGGAAAATGAATATCGATGAAATTTAGCCCTCAGAACTTGGCTCGGGTTAGAACAAAGGATACTTTTTATCCTGGTAGTAAGTTCCCGTGCATGATTTTTTCCGGTTCGTTCCAACTAGTTCTACGATAGAACTAATGGGAATATTTTTTCCCACTTCAGCCCTACGATTTCAGGTGGTACAAAATCGCCACCGCAATGCGGGTGAAACTAGTAAACTAATATAATAATGATAAGTACTGTAATCATTTACAGGAAATGAGTAACAACGAAAAGATTAGCAAAATTCCTGTTATTTCAAAATCTCATGGGCTAGGTTATCATTTTCATATCGCAAATTGTGATAAATTCTATTAAATATTGATAGGAAAATAAAAATAAAACATTTTCAATGAATTCTTACCTTGATTTAGTGATTCATGTATAACCTTCCGTCAAATTTTTAAGTGTAATTAGCAGTTCATCATTTATGTTGAAATTAGATTTTGGATTAAGATTCGTGTTTTCCTTTTAATGGAAATGGAGGTGCCGCAGGTGAGGTAGAATAAGAAACAAAGCTCAAAAAACGTTTGTGTTAGAGTAGAAGAATAATAATCAACTCTGACCTTGATTCGAAAGAGTCCGTCGAGACATGAAAGATCGAAGAATGATCTCGAATTGTCGCATAGACACTAATTGCAAATATGTAGTTCGAAAATAAGGAGTTGCGTTGTCAGATGTAATCATTTTATTATTCCGCCCGAGTAGCTATGACCTTGATTGGTGTCAGAAGACGCGTTTGAATTTCATACGTTATGAACCTATTATCACAGCACACGTCAACGGAATTACATCACCACAATAACTTCGTGCATGTGAACTCATACCAAAACATCACATTTATTTATAGCAATTTAATTGTAACGAATTTTATGAAAAACAAAATCCTTTTCACAGTAGGTAATATCGTTTCCGGTAATCGAGGAAGTTATCGAAATTAATCACATAAACCTGCATTTGCGCAAACTAAGTCTTATCCACATTATGACTTTCCTTCCTTACGCGGTTTGGAAAACTCCAAAGTGAAGTGTTATAGTGTAGAATGTGTCAACAAACGCTTGAAAATGACTAAAACGGTTCGCTGGCATTGATAAGATGGATTTCATGAAGATTCATTGTGGTACCTAGATCACGGCCTAGAGTAATTTTGTGCAAGCCAAAGTACGGAAAGAAGTCTGTCGATCCATAAAAAAAATAGATTTCTTTTTTTTTCTTGATGCCAGTATCTGAAGATTGGAAAGAAAGAAGCACAACGCTTTGTCGTTCTTCATTCGTGCCGAATGCTATTGTACTAAATCATTGACTATCTATGTTTTTGTTCACACCAATCAATGTCTAATACCCAGCAATTAAAATTACAACTTCGAGTTTAGGCCAAGTGTGTGCGTGTATCCACCAATTAACCCACATTAACGTGTTGAATGAAAATGTGAAATATTTGATTTCGGAACGCGCTTTCCTTCATTCTTTATTTTGTTCATCGCAGATCGCAGCAGACGCGTTGCAATGGTCGACTGAATGCTGAATGATTCATTCAAAAGCCCACATTCGTAAAGAGAATTTATTGGTCTGGCGGAATCTGGCAGAATGTAAATTGTTTTAGTTTCAGCTGAGCTTTGGATAGGAGCTAAATCGTGATGAATGTTTTAGAAATGGACGGGATAAGGAGCCTTTCACATAGCCATAAATAATATAAATATAGCCGTATTATTTTCAAAATATTTTTATGAGGTCCGGGGTTCGATAACCAGGTCATGGGATAGCCCAATAACACTTTGCCCGAAGTTTTATTGGGTTTTCCCATCAGGAATTTCTCAGTAGCAGCTAAGAAGTCTAGATTTGTGCCCGGTTAGTGGCAATAGGCTTGCCCCCTATTACAAGGAACTTAAACATAATTACACCTCTGCCTAGCCTAACCCTTCGGGGATTACAGACGTGATGTTATGTTTTTTTTTCAAAAAGGCCACAACTCACAACAGTCTAAGTTATGTAGCCAGAGCCACCGTATGACAGTTCACAGATGGAGGTGTAATTTGACGTCTCATCGAAAGTATCATTATACCATTCTTCATAACGCTTGTAAATAGGCCTGTGAATCTGAAGATCAAGAGATATCTTATATTATAACATTATACATAGTAATGATAATTGTTAGAACACACGCTTCAACAATGCGTGTGATAAAAAAAAATACATTTATTTCCGTCGATTTACACAATCCTTTGCAACTTGTGGGAAGTTATATCTGATTATCAAAGTTTGCGAACAATCTCAAATCTCATTAAAGAATAGTCGTCTCCACGTGAAAGTGAGGAGACTGTGTATGAATAGAGAAAGTATTATAGTAGGTACTCGATGTGAACAGCTCAGATCTCTAAGAAAGTAACATCTCCATACTGCGGAAGCTTTAATAAATAATAATGTTAGTATTGGCTGGTTATGAAAAACAGTTATGTTCGAGTATGCATATGCACATGGTGTTGTTACGGAAACATGAGCGTTCCGGTCACCGTACAGTTTAGCCTACTCTATGTCCTCTAGGATTTCAGAATACAACGCGGCAACGGTGAAAATGACGAGCTTCAATATAAATTTTCATTTCCTGTGGTTTAGGCTGTGCGTTGTCGGTCAAGGAATGAATTTTAGATTTTTTAACTAGGCCCATCACTATCTGGGTTTTGTCTGACGCAGAAGAATCTCAGCAGGTTTGATCACAAGCTGGAGGCACCACAGAGTTGTCTAGTATCTCTAGAATTTCCGTATTAAGGTGAACGCAGACCTGGCCGCACCGCACGCACCGCAGTCGCCTTCTTCCAGTTGTTTCAGGTACTGCGGCGATTGCATAGAACTTCATATGAAGAATTCGAATGCGGCGACTGCGGCGCGTGCGGTGCGGCCAGGTCTGCGTTCACCTTTAATAGGCGTTTCGATTCAAGTGTATATGTTACGTTACGGGTAATGCTAGAAGAAGAAGTAAACTTAGGTTTACCCGGGTAAACTTAGTATTACCCACAAGCTCTTTGGGTAAACACCGAATAATCACTAAAATAAATTCAAATTTGGGGGTTTGATGCAACCAATTTGGATGTAGCGCTCGCTGGCCGCAGCCGCGGCACCGCGCGCTGCGCTCGCTCAGCTCGTGCGCGTTTCGTCACAGTTCTAATTTAATCCATTTGGTCGGTGTGTCCTAGCAATAAAAAGGATACACCTAACTATAACAAACTATTACCGGCCGCACCTAGGTATAGTCGGCTAAAACTTTGTGCTTAGCAGAGATTCGAACACGTAATGGAAATATAATTTCCCGAAATCTGTAGCTAGCACAGTTACGGTTTACGACTGCAGCTTCTGCATATAAGCATTATGCAGAGGAATCCATGCCCGTAGTCTTTGATCAATGAAATTGCATTTCACTCAGGCTTTTTTGTCTTTGGAGAGACAGGAAGGTACCTGTCCCCCTCGTTATCTAAGGTGCGTTGACCAATGCACGGTAGCGTAACGCCATATATCTAAACGCCCAGAGTAGGAGAAATGTTGGGACAAACCCGAGGCTATGAGCAATAATACCCGTGCAACCTACTACCTAACTAGCCTGCACGATGACTCTAAGCCAGCTTTCGTAGAACCCACTTTTCTTCCAAGAAATAAGCTATTGGTAGGAATCAACTATAGGTATTTGCATATCGATCAGCTGAGAACATTTGGGTTGAGTGGGCAATTTGTCACGTATTGTGAGCCGACGTTTGATACGCATTAACCTAAAATATAGGTTACGCTCCGCAATTTCCCACGCCCGTTTTTCCTATAACAACAATAGACATTTTTTTAGGTGTGGTGCAGACAGCAGATACGCTACCATATAAGGCGAATTCCACACGACATGCAGCAGAGCGGATAAAGCGCGGTGTTCACGCGCCGATGCGCACGCTAAGCACGCGACTTGCCGATTTCTGAACGACATCACACCAAAATGTGATATTATACCGCACCGGCTAACGGTACCGCGTTAATTTGATAATTTTACTGCCTGCTCTCTCTCGCTTAAATTTAAGACAAGTTTATATAGGTGTGCGTTGCATTCGCCTGCACACATCCGTGCACACTTAATTATGAGCGCATTCCGAAAGGTGAACGTAAGAACCGGTGACAATATTTTGGCACAACGTAATTTGTAATGTAAATGGGCCCACGTAATACCTCGGAAGCTTACGACGTTAATGAGTTAGAAACTGTCGCCGTTATTTAATAAAATTAAATATTCATGACTACTAATTTCTTTAAATTTGATCATTTTAGATGGCATCTGAGTAATTGCTTATTTTTGGCTAGACTGTTTGTAACATTCGTTGGTCTAAGTCTCAGGTAGTAAGGGGCAGGTCTTCAAATTACATCTTCTTCGTATCAGATTGCTGCAGTGAATGCTCAACCCAAAACCACTGGCTCGCCAGAGAAGCATATTTGGGACAAAGGTTCCTTTGTGGTTCAGATGATTTTTTCGAACTCCATCCTAAGCTACCTGGCTAATTAGTATGTGGTAATTATGCAGTACGTAAGGTACGCGAAATAGCGTCCACATGCTGCCAGCACTGCACTATTTCGACTTGTTATCATGTACCTGACATTCCATAATAATGATAGAATCTTATAATAATACATTTTAAGATTCCATAATTATTATCTCGACCTCGTAGTCTAGACTAGATATCATGTAATTTTGTGTTTTTACGTAAACATGGGTAGGTATTAGGTACATACTGTAGGTTAGTAACTAGATCATTCCGTCAATTTATAATTATTTTAACATAACCAATATGAGCGAGTCTTTTGATACCCAAATATTATTTTTAAACGTTGCCCTTCACTAGGAATCACTCCTGTACCGTGGGTGCGTTTACAAACATTTAAACTCACATACACAAACAGTCAGACCGGAACAACTACGCGTAAGCCATACAAATATTTCTTCCGTTCGGGGATCGAACCCGTGACACGCAGCGCAGCAGCCAATCGCTCAGCCACCGAGTCAACCGTACCGTCTTGCTTTTGGAACATCAAAATGAGGTAAAACAATCCGAGCTGAAATTACTTTAAATGCTGGAATATGCAAGTTTATAAGCGTTACATATATCCTTCTTACTAGGGTTAATGTGTAGAACATACAACACAGGATCTAACCTAGAAGAAACCCATAGTAATGCCATTAGCCATGAGTTGTTTACCGTTCTATAAAATCCTTAAATGAATACTGACAAACGCTCGTAATTAACTCATAGTCTGCCATTTATAACAAGTCTAATTAATTAATCCGTAGTAATAATATAGACATGTGGTACGACAACAGCCTCGCGTTGTTCTCTTTAGCCATAAAAAGGCGGGAACACGACACCTCTTTGCGCGCCATGTTTGGCCAGAAATCGACTCTGTGCAGTTTTTCCCCATATACTGACACAAATTGTACATGTAATCCGTAAACAAGTTACACAACTATACTTAAGAGTGTCTTAAACTTGTAAATTAAGTTTTGTCTACAGACTATAGAGTGCTTACCGCGAATTTGGGTATTAAAATATGGGTATGATAAATGTACCTACTACTTGGGAAATTGAGATCAAGAAACACCGGACCGTGACACAAAAGGGACCAAGCCTATTAGATACTCGGTAGGTAGCGGGTGCCTGGGTGGTACAAGGCTGCCAATGATTAGTCCCAAGTCTTCGGAAATTTCTTTGGACTTTGTTCTGTCGTAATGAGCCGACCACAATCTCTCTTATTAATTCAGAACCACACATTTTAAATGTGGTATAGTACTTTCCAGCTCCATTGATCATGAAAATAATTTCTGCGGCACATTGGGTGTAACCAAATGTAATTTCTTCAACCTATATTTAATTTTAATGCACCCAGTGGCAATGCCATCTAGTGAACAAATTAAAACTAGACTATTTACGTGGTCCAAGGGCTAAGCGTCAATAATAATATAGGTAGGTTCGTAGTATGTATTTCGCCCCCCAGTTGACTCCTTGCCGAAAAATAGGGTGGCTAAGTGGTTCGAGGGAGATTCGGATGGACTTGATTCCAGGTACACTCTGTATAACGTCATCATCAGTTCAACATGAGTGTATTATTTGCAAAAGGGTAATTGCATTTGGATACATAGGTACCGCCCGGCGACGCTTACTGGATGAATAAAACATTTGAATGCAAAATTATGTAGGTAGGTATTAATTATAGCAATAAACGAAACAATTGGTCCAAACTACCGACTAATTTATATCTTTCTGTAGAAATGAAAATAATGATCTAACTAATAAACACTAATCTTTTAGATTCGAAACGAGTGGCTGTAATGTAATGTACCTACCTAACTGAATTATAACTCACATAAATTAAACGATTAGGTACCGTACAATGTATGTGGGACCTGTCTGACTTTCTTGCAAAAATCTCTTCTCGTATTTAGGCTAACCTTGTGTAAATCGATGACTACAAGTTTACCATCGGACACCTACCTGCACTTCGTTACTGCCTCCTGCTGCCACCTACGGATGGCTCGAAATCCTTGAAAGAGACGTCCCAGTGGAGTGTAGCTCTATACCTTTTTATTATTTAAACTCTCTTTGAGTAACATCCATTATTGATTTTATCCTGATTGGCGTAAATAGCGTTTCAGCGACATCTATTAAAATAATAAATGGTTAGTGATGTGTACTTTAGTGTGCCATAGCGCCATCTTCTGGAAAAAATAGTAAAATAACTGGCGTTTTATTGTTGCTTCAACGTCAGCGATAACTACACGTACATTTCTTTGACAATTCTTTTTAGATACAGTATTAATTTGGTATATTTTAAAAGATTGCAAAACAAAAAAACTAATTTACAAAGGTTACCGTTAATCATTTGAGAAACTAAACGCAAATTCTTGTGACATGACTGGGAAAAAAATAAACAGCTGCTGCCATGCGCTCTGTCCTTATGATTCGGATTTCAAATTTGATACATTGCATACGTGTTGTCTCTTTCCCTCCTATGGCAATTTCTGTAAGTTATTTGAGCAACATGCTTAAATTTGTAATGTTCTAACCCGAATTTCCGACTTTATGTCCATCTCATATTTTTATTCCTTGTTCCTTGTGAAATAAAAATTGACTGTTTTGTATTCGACGGACACTGTTTTACAAAGTTATCAGAAGAAATACAGGAATTCGTGAACAAATGACTTTTGGGAGAATCGCCAATTTGAATTGGTACACTTGTATTGGAAGTAATGGGAATAACATAATTCGTACTATGACAGAGAATAGGTATGTTTATTTCATCAGTTTTATGATAAATTGTATAACTCTCGTTACATATAGCATCCTTTGATGTTAATAATTTCTTCCCTTTGCAGGAAAAGGTCCCGCGAGGACGATTCGTGTGAATTTATGCCATTGTCAAAGAGGATAAATAATTTGCATATTAATAACAACCTAAACACCAATATTTCTCAAACGCAAGATGCTAGTCATAGCCATATTAATAGAATAAATACTGAAAATGGTATTTCTTCGCCAAGTTCATCGTCAGGTTCAGAACGAAGACCAAGCTATGAGCCTGGAATTACTTCTACCCAGAGTAGCTACTATTATGACAATAAGCTGTTGTTTGAACTGCATTTAGAGAGAGTACAGAGATGTGGACAGGAATTTCCATATTAGTTTTAGTGGTACTTATTTAAGTTCTCTGTGTATTATTTTGTTATGTCTAATATTTAATTAGTACCTATTGTAATAAACATTGTACCTTTTTTAATTAAAATTGTTGAAGCATGGTAACAATTTTTTAATTTTTATTATGGCATTTCATTGACACATGTCAAATCGATGATACATTTTTGACCAATCACGATATGGAATTAATGCGCCACCTGGTGTTATGTTTCGTACACTACAAAAACAGTATGGCGGACATCATTTGTAGTAAATGGTAAAAGAGAAGGGGCGTCGTTGTTTATTTGTTTGCCATTAATTATGGAATATATTCTAAGCTTTCTTGAAGTGATAAATTAAGTAACTTGGGAAAAAAAGGAAATTTAATGTTAAAGGTAAGTCGTGAAACATATCTTTTTGTTTACAACGTGTGAATATCCATGACCCTATTTTGGAAGCGGTACTCCGTAGTACCGTTAGACGGGGCGCGTGGCCACCTGAGCGCTCTCGAGAGAGTGCCGCGAGGGCCGCGTTCAACCCCTCCTCTCGCGATTTCCCTGGCAGTGGAGGAAGGAGCCGGGAGCGGGAGTGATTTGGTGACGGCACATGGAGGGGATCCCGCATCATGGTGGGGATGCGACGCGTGATGGTCGCACAGCCGCTGCCGGTCAAAAGGACTGGTAGGGGTGAACAACCTTCGATTTCTGTCTGGTTTCGCCCACAAGCATGCGGGGTTCCCTCATAAATGCTATGAATCGAATTATTTTTTATTTATTTGTAATTGCGTAACTGTAAAGATATCGGCCATATTTGTTGAGACTCCTTTGTCCTAAACTAAGAATGAAATTTGTTAACCCTTCTGTAATCCTAGACCAAGTACGATACTTAACTGCTGTTTTGTAGTATTTTTTATCGTTTTCGATTGTATGAATGAAGCAGATAGATATAAAACATAATCGTCCCACGAATTTATGAGGTCAATGACACATTAAACTTTTGTGACCTTATTTGAACTTTCTATTGCCAAAATGTCCGTAAACGGCGCAAACTTTCAAGTTTCAAGGTATCAATAAAAAAATGAATGGTTTTCGATTTGAGAAGTTAAAGGAAAGACGCTTTTATTTAAAAAAAATAGTCTTCAACATTCAGTATAGGTAGGTACAGTTTACAAGATGATTACCCAACTAGCTTGCTGCCCACAGCTAGTGAACCACAACCACACCTCGCTGTCTTGTGAAAGTACAGTAAAGAGAAAGTGAGCATCACGCTAGAGCTACATGTGCATACACATACACGCCAATTGTCTGTCAGTATGTATAACAAACTCGTCGGTCGACTATCGGGCCTGCATAAAAAACTTTCTTTAACCCACTTTCTTATTAGTAGTTGTTGGCGATCATCTTTCGCCTCTCACTGTGGCTGAATTAATTTTAGTGTAGTGCCGTGTTTGGTGGTCGGTAGAGGTATGTGCCCTACCATCTTGGTCCCAGTGTAGTCCCGTGCGCAGTGGCGCCGCGGTGGTGGGACAGTGGGACGTGGGGATACGCGTTGCCATAGTGACTCAAGTGGGACAGTGAATTTTATTTTTATTTTTTTCCCGCTTCGGCGGCGAAGCGCGGAGGGTTAACAACAATGTGCGACATGCAGAAGATGCACACTAGAGAAGATGCCTCTTGGTATGAGGATGACTTTTTCAATTATATTAGATTTTTCAAGTGTATGTTGACCAAATACCTGAGTGGTGACTGTAAATTTGCAAGATATTGTCGAAATTCTTCCTTGTTTACATCAATTAACCATTGTGGACTTGGTTTTTAAATGTTTGACTAAAACAATTGATTTTATTCTTTTTATTAAACGGAACTTAAAAAATAAGTGCTATCATCATTATGACCTGTTTCAAAAATCAATAAAAGCCTTTTTTAAATTTTTAAATACCTAAAACACTTCCTACTTTCACTATAAAGTTGTGACATTAATTCCACAAATAAGGAGTCAAACAACTTTCTTAATGCCAGCATGTTCGCTCTGTATTACAAATTATTTTATAGTTACATATTTTAAATGTAAAAAGGCTTGTTATAATGCTCTAAAACTCAAAAAAGTATTATGTTATTAAGTAACAAAACAAAATCGTTGCTCTTTACACTGGCCTCCTAACCGACCACTATCAAATTGCAGGTTAAAGAATATTTAAACATTTATATAAATATTATTATACTTAGTTACAATACTTGAATTAACAGTATTCACATATTATTCATATTTTCATCAAGAAACACTTCTTTCAAAAGTTGCCCAATTCAATGCGATATCTCCAAATTAAGGTCATTGGTATTCCCATGTTCTACTAAGCTATTGTCTCAATAGAGAAAGAAATAACTGTATATT
This sequence comes from Noctua janthina, assembly GCA_963576755.1. NCBI lineage: Eukaryota > Metazoa > Arthropoda > Insecta > Lepidoptera > Noctuidae > Noctua > Noctua janthina. The sequence continues at coordinate 4,955,550 of OY755055.1, read as the reverse complement.
ATGATGTGAATGTATAAGCACCATAGTCTTAAAACCTTTTTTTGTATCAATAAAAAATTTACTGTTTTTCTAATAGTCATTATTATTTTTGCTTATAAAATCCTGGGACGAATACAATAATGTCCAATATAAATTTGGCTTTTTTCTCGGAGGATGTAATGCCGGTTTAGGTACAAAATTAAATGGTGATATGGATTACAGGAGGACCTTTTGAATATAGTATTTTTCTAGCCCAGTTTGGTGTAAAAGTGGACTATTCAATACTGGTACACAACAGCATATTGCAATTATGGTAGTCAAGGATTCTCATTTGAAGCCAGGTCTTTCTAAAAAGCTTAAATATCCAAAGTTCCCAACCTTGGGCAATTGACTAAATAGATAAGAGTGTCAAGAAGGGAATGTATAAAGAGGTCATCATTATTTTCCAGCGAGGAGGACACTGACATGAATTTTGCCACATTCTCAGCGGTGGGCAACACTGGCACACACTATGTCACCACTGGTGGCCAGCTGCCCGTCGCTAAGTTACAGCAGAATGTGACCAACAATGGAACCGGCATGCAGCAGGTAAAACAACAAGAGTTGTGCAGATTTTTTCTAATTAAGGGGTTTTTTCAAAAACATTGCTTAAAAGTTAACTAATGATTAACAATTGTTCAAGCATATTTTTTTTATGATTACACATCTCTTAACTTTAACCAGTTTTTATGAACAAACCCCTAATTCGTTCTGGATGAGCAGAGATTGAGACAACTTGAAGAATTGAAGACAGTCCCTAAGTACCATGGGTTCTCAGTTTTTAATAAATCTTAAATGACTTCCAAAATAGCACCCTCAATACCATGTAAAGTTTGTCAGTCTTTTTTATCAAGTAATCAACTGCTAAGTGTGGGATCTGGTACTTGAGTTTTTGAAGTGTGTTAGAAAATTATCAGTAGCAGTCCATAGATTTCTGCCCAGATAATGGCAATATACACTTCTGCCTGTTTGGGGTGTACAGGCTTGATGATATTGAAATAATTTGATATCAAAGGGGAAGATACATTTATAAAAGACACACAAATCTGTTTAACGTAATAATATGTTAAACATAGGGCAACTGTTCGGCATGAGGTACAGGGTTCGATTCGCAGGTCAGTCAAAAGTGTTATTTGAGTTTTTCCATCAGGAATTTCTCAGAAGCAGCCATAGAGTCTGGATCTATGCACAGTTAATGGCAATAGGTTCTCCGCCTATTATTTGGGATTTAAACATAACTGGTCAAATATGGGTGTACTGTTATTGTGTGTCTGTAATATATCCAGCACTTGAGTGATGTCTTGTCTTCTAGTCTATTAAAAAACTTACCACTATTTGAAATAGAAATATAATTTAATTTCTCATGTCTGTTTGAAAGTTAGCTATGTACTGTTTATTCCTCTTTATTGGAATATTACGTTAGTTTTCTCTACAAACAAGTAAACAAAATGATGAGCAAGAAGTATCACATGATAACAAATCTACTCAGGTGATAAAACACATCCAATGCATACATATTTATAACTTCTTGAATAATTTTCGAGTAGGTACTAACTTTCACTAGTGAAAATCTTGGAATTCATTTTCAATGTCTTCTAAGCCATTGAAGATAGGAGTTTCTAATGAGATTATAATATTTTCATCTCCGTTGTTGATTTCAATACTAAAAGTTGACTTCAATAGTAAAAATAATCTGGTATTTTGAAGTTCAGAAATGCCTATAAATCGTTATTACACAACTAGAGAAAGTAACGAGCAAAACAGACGTTATTTAGAAACTAAACATTCATTCAATTGTTGCATAAACTTGAACAAAGGATGACTTCTAACACAGTCTCAGGGGTGTTAATCAGTGTTTCTTTGAACATTGAGAAATTAATAACGTTAATGTAGGAAGGACTGCCTCTTTAGTTTAGTAGTCGCTAGTGCGATTACTGAGCTTGGGGTCCAGGGATCCACAGGGCGAGCTAAGTGCTATTTTCATTAGGTATTAATTAATTTCCTCTTTTTAGCAACAGCGACTTGCTCTTATTATAAGCTTACCTATCGAAATGTATGTAATACACCTGTATTTTATAGAGTACTTAAGAAAAAACGTGACGTTATGACTTGCCAAAGATAAACATACATAATGTACACAAAAAATAAAAAAAAACTGTACTATTTTGGAACAGAAATGACGTCTGAATGATGTCAGGCGAATTCCCGAAGCTAATTTATTCTAGTTAGAAGCAAGAATTTCGTGTCGATTGACGATTTCTTAGTAAACTGTTCACGTATTTAGTTCATGACTATAAACGGAACTTTACTTCACGATTGTAGTTTTATTATTATATTTAGTTGTGATTAGGATGACTAACTGAAGCAGTGGAAAAAATCAAATGGTTATCTCGAGTTCTAGTTTTATTATCCCTTTTGAGAAATATAATACATGCTTTTTAGTTTGTCTAAGATCATAAAAATAATCTAATTTTTTAATGACTGAAATTAGCCAGTGTTTTATTCCAAGTATTTAAAAATCAATATGCTGTTATGTCACAGCAGGTAAAGAACGTTATGAATAAGCAACGCATGATATTACTATAGTACCTATGTCCTGATCAGAGTTGAAAAAAAAAGCTTCCAGAAAAAGTAGGAGTTCAGAGTTTTTATTACAAAATTTTATTGTTTTATTCATAAACGCTTGATAAAGTTAAGTGTCGTTTAAACGTCAAAAAATGTATGGAAAACAGACGCTGATCATTCAGCGTTTATAAATAAACACCTTAATCTTGAAGTTGTCACGGTTAAAGAAATTTGGTGTGTTGTAACCAACTTATTTATGTTTTCTTCGCTTCAGGTATGCGTGGCGATGACTGACGGTGGGGTGCAGTACATGCGCGCTCTGGACGGCAGTATGCAGCCAGCGCCACAGCTGCTCCATGTGCCAATCCAGCTAGCAGGAGCTAAACCTGGTATGTATCACAACGAACTAGGAATTTCGATCTAAATGGACGCCAGAGGGAGGATTTCGCCGTCCAGGTTTAACATTAAAATTATATAAGAACGTCCCCACAATGCCCGCCCTTTCTTGTGGCTTAGCTGGGGAGTAGAAACTACAGCAAAACGTCTGCCTGTTCAGTTAAAAGAACTTGATTCTATACAATAGTATGCAAAGTAATTTGTATTACAAGAAACGAATTAAATGACTAGAGTGAAAGATGACACAACATTTATGTTTGTTTCGACTAAATAGTGTAGCCCAAGGAATTCAAATCATTTAGGGTTGAAACGATTAAGACTCGATCAGGCCAGCAAACGGCGACGGAAGAATCGACAATTTGACAGATTTCTTTTGTTGATCTGCCATTTTGTCTATTCTTCCGTCGACAAAACCCGTTTCTACGGTGGTCATGCTGCGCGTGCAGGGCAGTATGGGCCGAAAGAAAGCAGGCTTATACTTAGCTTTGGATGATGATGAGGTGAGTTGAAAGGGCTGTTAGAAGCATTCGGTTTAGTGACGTACTTGTTCATAAATGCATCATCATAATACCTTAACTTGTACAGGATGAATAACGCTAGAGCGTGACCGAACACGGTCCTAGATACGGATATGATTGTTTTTGTTACGCAGCTACATTACTGTTCGTCTGTGAATCAGAGGCATCACGATGTAGCATCGACATATTTATACAAAAAGTATCCCTTTGCCTTGGACGGGCACCGGCTGCGTCTATAATCTATGCTAATAATACAATGTAAATACGAAAGTAACTCTGTCTGTTGCTTACGTTTACACGCCTTAATGACCCGCAAGGTCATAGGATACTTTTTCGATCCGGGAGTCCTAAGTCCACAGAAAATAGTCATTACTTATTATTATAAATCCAAAAGTGGTATTGTTATTATTAGCTTTATCGCGTCCAAAGCTAACTATTTTAATACTGTTCATAGGTGACCCTCAACAAACGGTGCAGATTCAGGTGCTAACGCAACCCAAGTACCAAATGCAGATACCACTACAGGGGGGTTACCCACAAGGTAAGCCACATCATTATATACTTTGTTTTTTTAATTTAACACATAATGTAGACATATAAATTGACGAGAAGAAAGAAACGGAGAGAATACATACAAAGGTGATGCTTATTTGTGAAGAAGTAATCTCTTTCACCATACCTTGTAGGTTTTTAGAAATCTGACTATACAGAGAATTGTGGCTGGTGGTCAACCGTATACTAAAGCCCGGTTTCAGCACCTACCAGTGGCGAAGGTTCCATACAACTCGATTCCTACCGGATTCCCTTTGAAAAATGGCATAGTCAGTTTTCTATAGACAAATAATAATATCACATTAAACATATTTACTCCGGCTTACCCCTTACAAAAATTTACCCTTCGCTACTGCCAGCTACGATTAAGTTCCCGTTAACTTACTTGGCAGATAATTTCAAACAAATTCTGTTCGAGTTTTGAATTTTTTCGGTAAGTAGTGTAGTGGCTATTCGGATATTGTGAAACAGGCCCTTACTCTGTCACTTTCAATATGTTTAATGTATTGTGACTACATAAAGGCATTTTTATTATACTGGTATTCAGCTGCATCCGGTTAGACTGGAAGCCGACCCCAATATAGTTGGGAAAAGGCTAGGCAGATGATGAAAGGCATGTTTATTCTATTTTACACCATAAAGATAAGTTTGTTCGAGGATTCGGGTGTAAGTAGGTAAATCTTTTCTTTATCGGTAGTCATTTAGCAGTTTTTATTTTGTAAAAGGAATCAGAAAGCCGGTCAAGTCCGAACGGGCGACCTAAAACCGGGACATGTCATGGAAATCTGGGTAATAACCCTATTCACTTCAATTCATTTATTATAGTCAGACAAATAAAATATCCAAAATGTCGTACACAAACTCGACAAAACAAAAATAATAATGTGGTCCCACTTCTAAGAGAGAGATAATTTTAAGATTTTGAGAGAAAAATAATTACAATATAGTCCTATGTAAAAACTTGCATAATTAATAGTTTATCTTAGCACATAACATATTATTTTATGGCAAATAAGCATCACCAAACACATTAGACATTTTAAGCTTAATTACAAGTTAGTCTAGCTAGTTTCTCTTACACAAACAACATTCACTTTTTAAACAATCGAAATGACCTTTGAATGAGGTACTGTTACCAAAAATAGTGTTAATAGTAAAATTATATAGTTATTTTTTTATTTCAAGGTGGTACGGTGTTGACTGTTGCGTACTCGCAGGAGGGCAACGAAAATGGGCAAATACAGCTTGTTGGGCAGGGCACCTTGGGTGAAGGTAATTTTATCATATTTTGTACTAGCGACCCGCCCTTGCTTCGTATAGCGCCACCTATAGTGTTTAAAAGTATATCTAATGTAGCCTATATGTTAAGTTAAGCATCTAGCAATAGAGCAAGTGAAAACTGCGTTCAAATCTATGCAGTAGTTTTTACGTTATGCGCATACAAACATACAGAAAGAGATAGACAGACAAAAATTCTAAAAACTGTTGTTTTGGCTTCTTTTGCTCTAATAAAGACCCTCATATTTATATATTTTTTCAATATAAAAACTAAATAATAAATATCTTCAATGTACAGACATCAGCCTGTTACAATTTTATTATGTGTATAGATTTGTTTAATGTACAACATTCATTCTCATGAACATCGTAATGCATTATGATCAGAGTTTATATGAGTCCTAGTAGATTTTCGAATACAGCGGCTTTCGAAATGGCATTTATCCTGCAATCTTTAAATATCTATATGTCTAATGTGAGTAGAAAAGTACAAGATATGTCATTTTCAGAAACATTTTATTTTGATGAGCTACAATTATTGTCGACAGTTTTCTCAGCAAACAACTTCAACCCTTTCAATCCGTCCAATCCTTTTTATTAACAGTTAGAAACAAAAAATAGATATTTAAAATAGTGAATTTTGCATGCAGGTACATTCAGGCTGCGACCAGGTGATGTTGCCATGACATAAAGAGTTGTAAATGTTCACTAACAAACACTTGTGCACTCGACTGTTCGACACACTTGCACTTGTGGCAACTTACTTGATTGATGTTTTATGTCCGTGTTTCCAGTAAAGCGGAGAGACGTCTAAACAAGCAATACATTACTACAAACTTGCTTGTATTGTTATTACTCTTTGACGCAATAAAATAACCTATTGCAGTGCTAGATCTTTTTGGTTCAAGTCCAAAGTCGGAACGAACAATTTCACAAACAGTCTTTATCGGGCTGTTTGTCGTCGTCGACGTCATTCAAGCCCCAAAAGATCCTTGTAGCACTGTATAATTTTGCATTATTTTGCCATCATTTTTCGACGCAATACAATAACTCATTCCGCGTTGATTGTTTACGAGGCATCTCTTCGCTGTGTTGGAAATCGAGCCTAAGGCTGTCTGTCCATTGAAGCGGGGCGAGGCTGCGGAGCGGAGAAACAGAAATATTAACCAATAGGATTGCATACAGGAGCGGAGCGGAGATTTTATGCAATTCTATTGGTTAATATTTCTCCGTTTCTCCGCTCCTTAGCCTCGCTCCGCTTCAATGTACAGTCAGCCTAATTCTGGGTACAGACAGGGCAAGCAAGCTTTTTTCCGGAACCGGAACCAGTTCTGCATGCCCTAAATCTAAAGCCATTTCAATATATTTTTTTCACCTTAATGTTTTAACCGAGTTGGATGCAAGTTTTGACTGGGTATCAGTATTGTGAATGACGTTTTTAACATTATAATTTTTATTAATACAATCATTATTTTGAAAAAACAAAAAATATGACTTTCAAAATCATACAAAGTACCCAAGATAAAATTTGTAAGCTAAAATATGCATTTTACATCATCACTAAACCAGCTTTATTTTCTACCAACAGGTCTTCAAGTATTGGCTGCCCTACCACAAGAGATGCAGTTAGTTCAACAAACACAAGACAAGGACCATATGCAGAATATGCCTCAGGTAAGCATTTAAATCATTAAACTAATGTGTAAATGATAGAGAGAATTAATTAGGAAGATGAATGACGATTATGAATTGTGTTCTCTACGTTAAATAACAATAACCGGCGCACGAGTCGATTGAAGTTTAAACTTGTCTTGCTGAGGTTGAGCCGTAGAAGAGTGACTGTACACCCTTCCATGCTTTAGAAACCACATAAAAGCCCTGGCAGCCAGTCTTAGATCTTTGAAAGTCATTATGGATACAATCACCCTCGGTCTTACCATCGTGTTACCTAATAATAACAGTGGGGTCAGATAGCTCCATGTAACATGTTCAGCTGCATCCACACTCGTAGATTGGATGCTGATATATTTGGGAAAAATCCCAAGCAAGAGTATCTTGAATAATTGTTTTATTCAAAAAGGTTTTACATTCAATCCTTCAAGCTGTTTATAGTTAACTGACATACCATCACGCCTGTATTTCCCCAAAAGGTTAGGCAGAGATGTACCTTTAGCAAACTCACAATTCGCCAGTTATGTTTAAGCCCCGAAAAATGTCAACAAATACATTTCAAACATTATATTGTAGGTGTTCATAACGCCGAACCAACAGATTATAATCAACGCGCCAGAAAACAAGACGCTGAATAACAACACGACGTCTGACAACAACAACTGTGAACACACTCACGGACACGGACACACTGTGGATACGGTTTATATTAAAGACGAGCCCGACGAAACTAATGATGATGTGAGTACCTGCTTTGTAACATTGATTTACGCAAAATACGCGCTTTGGGCGAGGAGTTGCGGATACCAGCCCCAGATGTAAATCATAGATGTGTCCTCAACACAATTAGGTCGCGCGAAAAAGTGTCTATACACTTGTTCTAAGATCCCGGCCTAAGATCGACCTTCACCCATCTGCTTACTGAATGAAAAATGCTTTTTAGAAATCGTAATACAAGAATAAACATATTGCGAATGGCTTGCTTGATGAAAGTAAGTCAAGTCTAACTTTTATGAAAAAAACTCACAAACACGGTCCCTTCAAGGGTATGAGGTAAAACACGCCGTTTAAAAACATAATTAACTGATAAATAGAAAAGAGCTGATTGTGTCCTCGCAGCAAAACTGACTTGTTCCTGTTCTTGATAAAGCGTATTATTAGCAAATGCGAATTTTAAGTAAATTGCCTGTTGTCTTCATAGTTATAATTTCGTATTTCGGTTCACTTAACTCCTAAAAGTTCATTACATAGCGTACGCTATGTGTAAGATCTCAGCCTTCTACTTTACGGTATCACCGTTCACAAACATACAATCATAAACTCATGCTTTTTCGCATGGGGGTCGGCAAAAAAACTACAGAACGCCACCTGCTACGATCATACTCCTCTCTTGATTCTTTCACGTTCATTCATCTGGTCATACATGCACGCTGGTACCATTGCTGAGCTTCATGCCGCATCCTATCACGTCTCTGGTGGGAACGCAGTTTAATGGATAATGTTGTATCATACAGGAGAGCTCACAGGGCACGGAGTCCGGGGAAACCATGCAATGGCATCTGAACCCATGCCATCAACAGGATCTCGTCAAGTACCTCAGCACATTGCCGCCGCAGGTTACATTTTTTTTTTTATTATTTTTGGTGTCGATCAGGCCCACTGGAAAGGGCTGCCTTTGACATTTTTTTTTTTAAATATGTGCTAATCCTCATGGATACCCTCCGTTTGGGGAGTACAGCTGGTTTAGGATAGGGTAGGGTTATAGGTATATACTTCCACTGTAAGTCGGACCTGGGTGATAGTCATAGTATTCGCACGCATTCCTAACTGGTTATAGCCCTCCATACCTCATCACCAATTGCGGCCGATCCCACGACCTCACTTTCTCCCATAGTAGCGCGTAGGCGCTTGACGACTGGTTGGGCACGACTCCACCTTAAGTTCGCGGCAGACGCCACGATCTCTAGCCACCATGGCTAGAGATCGTTACGCGCCCTTATACGCCCGGCTGCTCTTCTGGTGCGGGTGGAGTGAAACATATACTCTGTTTACTCCGCTGCCTTTGTATCAAAGTCCTCCCTTCAAAAAGGCGACAGCTTCGCACGCATTCTCGCGACTGAACCACTACCGGAAGCGGGAGGTCCCCAGCACCAAGAGCCGCGACAAGGGCACAGCATCGCTGGGGCCGAGCTGAACACCCAACAGTATTCTGCGCCGTGTTGTGAGGTCACACAGTAATGACCAGCAGAGGTCCACTCCCGACCGTAGGTCCGCCTATAATGCCAGATGGCAACACAAGGAATACAAGCTTACGCTGATTTTTAGGCCCAGCACAGATACCCTACAAATCAGAACAGAGCTACTCTGCTTGTCGGTATAAACGTATTATTTACATTTCGTGGATAAAAGATACCAGTCAGCAGATTGGTAGCTGGGTTGACTGCCCACGGTGCGGCCGACGATAATTTCAATGTTATCATTAACACTAGAAACGGGATATTTACCATGTTAACTGATTTGTAGGAGTTCCCGATGTTTCGGCGCTGTTGCAAGCACATAAACTGAAGTTATTGCGAGTGGGTGTTTATGAGCAGACAAATCGGTCTACCCTCTTTCTTGTTCGTTTTTTGCACTCAGTACCGCTACCACTGTCACTCGCTGAGTTTCAATGTTATTAGGTTTCAGGTAGTAGTCTACCAGTATCCAAAATTTAATCTAAATTCGATGAGTTTTAAGGCGTGAAAAGGTAAAAAACAGAACAGATCGGGCTACCTTCACATTTATAATATTGTATGGATGATAAAACTACTGCTTTAGACTATTTTAATACCCCGAAAAATATTGAACTAAATTTTCGCCCGAAAAAATTGATATGCATTGTTCTCATGTTTTTCCTTAGCCCCGTTCTATCCCACTTCTGGACAAAATCGAGTTCTTTTATTACAAAAATAAAACACCTACTAACATAGATTTTATTTTTACAGCAAACACAAGCTCTCCCAGTATCCTTGCAACAGTTTTTACGACTAAACCCAACGGATGTGAAGAAATCAGAACCTGCAGACATTGAGATAGAGATGGATGACGTCACCGACGATAAGAAAGAGGAACCCGTTGCCGAGGCAGTCCTTAGCGAAGGTAAATATTAGAACAGTAGCGCGCCAACACAGTGGTCCATTGTACTTTTCATTGCAGGTCTTAAAACCTGGGGAATTATATCACCCCTTCGTAGTACAATCGATGTCTGTTTGGGTAAGATTATGATTTAATAGAGTGTGCCAAATATATCAATCTCATAGAATGTGTAGCTTTTTACATATTAGTCAAATACTCCATCGTCATGAGTGTGTTATTGGTATTTAATTTAGAATATGTGAAACTTAATCATATTAGAATAGTATTCTTCTTTTAACTAGTCAGTCTGTTCCTTTGGAAACAATGTTCCATTATTAGATTTTATGATTTTTCCAATAAAAACCAACAGTATTGAGATTTTAAAATTAATATTATGATGATTATTTATTTTTTTAGGTACATATCTCTATAATTATATTTTGCATTTCTAAAAAATATGTAGTATGAAAAAGTAAGGTTAAGCAACTCTCGTCCGCGCGGTCGGGAGGTGTACTTGTGGTAGTTATCAACGGATTTCATACCAAGCCAATATGACGTGCGATCTGCTTCACTGGCCGACCGCGCGGACGACCGGTGTCGCGTGAGAATCGCCTAATACAGAGATTGTGTCAGTCTGTCTTACACAATATCTGTACCCTTTATAATGTGTATGGGTAATATAAAACAAAAACGAATGTAATGTTTAATCATAAAATGATTGCTGTATTTTAAATTGAAACCTACCAGTATGTATCTTAGGCTCGCATTACAACTAATTAAATATAATTCTGAATTAATGTCCATCTGTGGGTAAGGATTTGAAAATATTTAAAAAGTGTCCCGGGCTCCTTGACTAAAAACTTAGTGGGGTACCATACGAGCAGGAGCTAGATTAATGAGCTCCTGCCACAAGGCCAGCTTGCGAGCTCTTCCCACTGACCTTCTCACTGAATGTAATAGATGCCGGTGAAGAACTGTCAACTGAACCAACTAGTAAATTGATCTTGTGACCGAAATACAATAAGGAGCCCAGACGGTTTATTAGCAAGTATATTGAGGACGAAATCTTGATAGCTGAGGCTCTCCTACCAAAAACCCTTTATATAATTTTAAAATTGTTAAAATATCTTCTACTCTTTAAAAGAAAGAACTGTCCGACTCGTTTTTTTTTAAATAATTATTTAACTACTTCTATGTACCTACTTCTATTTTGTAATATTAATTAATTAAATATCATTTTTGCTGTGTACTCGCACATTTTTTTCACCTCACCATATTTATTTTTTGTTCTCTACCTTATTTTTGATAACCAGCCATACCCTGGGCTTAAAATTAAAAATAGTTTTTGAAACTTGATTTATTTGTTAACCGGCGGCACGCACCATCAAGCCAGTTTTTATATTTTGAACCTTGCTCAAAAAAAAGAAAAGTATAAAATAAAATAAAAAAAATATGGCTTTAAAACAGACTTTACAGCCAGTTTTGGATAGAACTATTTCGATCGCAGAATGATTCTTCGTACAAAACGTACTTAAATGACTTACTTAACTTCTTCTATATTTACAAACTGTTAAGTAATAGGACCGATCGAGCTTTAACGTCTCTTTGAGCTCAATTTGATAACAAAATTAAGCTATAAGTATGGTTTCTAGCTGAAGTATCACTAAGTCTAGTTTATACTTCTGCGAACAAACTGTAAAAGATATTGTTGTTGTATTAGATTATCTGACTGTAACTCCAATGTAACAGCGATTTCATCAGTGACTGATCCCCCCTTTCCTTTACAGACGGCACTCTTAGGATACAGAGTAAAAAGAAGAAAAAATACAAGAAGAAACCTCCGAAGCCGGCGCGGCCAAAGCCCGGACAAGTGGTGATCGCGACTGCACTCGACGGCTCGCCGATATTCTGCTGCCCCGAGTGTCAGATGGCGTATCCGGAGAAGGAACAGCTGGAGATACATCTCATTGTGCATAAGATTGAGAGGCGGTTCATCTGTGGGATCTGTGGCGCTGGGTAAGTTTATCCTTTTTGTTTATTTTTTTTTGCCAGCTTGAAATGTCCCACTCCTGGCCAAAAGCCTCCCCCCCATTCCGTCCACTTTTCTCGAGAACGAGGCGCGACATCCTTAGTTTTATTTACCATTATTATTATTTATTTATTTACCATAATCTGAAGGAGTCATTGTACAGTCCTTTCACAGTTATATTACTTCTGTCCTGTCACCATCAACCCAACAACAATCTTATCGTAACGATTTTTAAAACCACTGTGATTTTGACATTCTTGCTAGTGGGAGCAACCTTTTCGTAACGAGATTAAAGATATTTGTGATTTTGACTTTATTTCAAAATAGTCTTACTAATCACTCAAAAATAGACCTTCGCTTCATTTATAACAAAGTTATTTTTAACATATGTCATTTGTTTGTCCAGTTTAAAGCGCAAGGAGCACTTGGAACGTCACAAGCTGGGCCACAACCCGGAGCGGCCGTACGTGTGCGGCGTGTGCCGCAAGGGCTTCAAGCGGCGCGAGCACCTCAACCTGCACACCGTCATACACTCCGGCGTCAAGACTGAGATGTGCACCGAGTGTGGAAAAGGTGAAATAAAAGCTATTTTAACTCGTTATAGGTTTTCGCGGAGCAATCATGCGGTAGAAAAGGGTGCAAAAAATGTTGTAGGTTTCATGGGGAGACCTTTGCCCAATAGTGGGAAAGTACTTTGTACAAATTAGTGCTAGCTTTTCCTCGATTAAGCCTTCATCAAAAGACGATGTGATTGTAGAATGACCTATTTCCAATTTATTACTACTTTATCTACCTTCATTTTAAACTTTAGTTACTAGGTACTACAGAGGACAACACAGAAAATAAGTACACTCTGTTTAAATACATTTATTTTTCAACATCACGGCTCGCCCATACGTACAGACGCCAGCACATCAAGCTACTACAACCTGTCAAATTTCATTAATAGATTTTCAACTTTATCGCTAAATCATTAGATTCAAGGGTGATTGGGAAAATTTGACAGGTTCGGGTAGCTTGATGTGCTGCCGTGTGTACACGGCGTATAGAAGTCTTTGCGTTGTTTACTCCTTAGTGTGTCATGTTGACAATAAGGACTGGCCAGCACTAGGCAGCCCATCCAGTATTATAATCATTGGGGCCCGCACTCTAAGCAACAAAGAATTTGTTTAATTATTTTGGCAACCTAAGCCTGGCTACTGTTGCTCAGCTACCATGTGTGTTACAAACATAATAAAATCTGATGATTGTATTTTTTTCAAATAATTAACCAGAAACTTTTTTCTTTCAGGTTTCTACCGCAAAGACCACCTTCGCAAGCACACGAGATCGCACGAGAGTAAACGAGCGCGAGACGAAGCGGCAGGAGACAGCTCGCCCGCGCCCGTGCCCGCGCAGCCTTCCAGCGGGAACAACAGCCTCATGCCGGAGATTACTATACACGTTAGTATTTGATATTATTATGTAATGGGTCAGGGATTCACTACCAGGTTTCTGAAGTTATCTAAGTTATCTAGTTTTTCGACAAAGGTTTCTGTGTGTTCAAGCCCAACTCTCATGTGCACAAACACTGAAACATATTTGTTTCCTACAGAGAATAAACTTATTATCTATCCTGCCACCATAAGCGAAATGGGCGCATCGGCAGAAAAATGTAAAGAAAAATAAGTCTTACAAAATAAAGCACATTAAGTAAGGTTTATTTTTCTAGCAAAATATTGACCGAAAACCTACTTAGAGTTCACACTTATCAACTAGTCATTCTTCTCCTGGGCTCAAAACATTCATAATTATCCCAGCTTGTTTAACAAAATAAAAAAAAATAGTAAAATGTCTATATACGATTTTTGTTAATATTTATTTAAAATTATTTATTTTGACATTATATTTAAAATTATTTGACACTATATTTGAATTTCACTTAGAATGTTAACTAATAATTCATTGCTGTATTTGTATGTAAATTGCGTGTATATATGTATATTCAACACAATGTAAATTGTTAATGAATAAATGAAATGAAATTCCTATACATACTCTTTAACAAACTCCCTCACGCATAACATTTCTATTCCAGATACCAACAAGCTCCAACTCTGCGATGCCGGTGCAGATCAACATCCCGCAGCACGTGGTGACGTCACTCGCGGCCAGCCAGCACGCCGCCGACGCGCAGACCGCGCTCGACGCGCTGCTGGCTCAGCACTCGTGACGTCACCGACCGGCAGGACTCGCGAGCGGCCCGCGGTGAAAGGAAGATTGTAGACCAGGATAGTAAGGGTTTGAGTGTAATCTTCGTCATACCATATCAAGCTAGGTATTTCCAGTGTAAGCTGATCTCTCATTTTATAGTTAATGCTTTACAATTATCTGAGCTCGTGGCTAAATAATAACAGCCGCTCGGGTCGATCTTTAGGTTAAGCCCTGCTTGCCTAGGTTGGTCTGTGGATGGGTGACCACCCATTACATACCGAGTTCCTCCGTGCCTCGGAAAGCACGTTAAGCCGGTGGTCTCGGCTGTCATTTGTAGTCAGTGGCCCAAAACGTCTGACAACCAGTCTAACTGTAACCCAGTACTAACTGGGTTGTGGAGGTCAGATAGGCAGTCGCTCCATGTAAAAATTGGTATTCAGCTGCATCCGGTTACACTGGAAGCCGACCCCAACATAGTTGGGAAAAGGCTAGGCTGTTGTTGCTTTACAATTAACCGACTCCTGTTACAAAGAACAAGGGTAGAAGGGTCACTTAATACGAGGCACTGTTTGGGTATGGAGCCAGGCAGAGGACGGAAAATCTAGAGAGAGGGTATACCGAAAATTATAGCTTGATGTGTCCTGTATACAATATTCGTCACTGGTATTTGTCTGTAAAGTAACTTGCGGTCAGTCCGGTATGAAAAGCGCACATCTAATCCGCAGCTGACCTCACACAAGGATCTGTGACAAAAATTGTATGCGAATATTAATTCCGTATGATGTGAAAGAAGGTTACCAGTTCTAAATACACTCAGCGGCAATTCTACCGCTGCTTGTATTAAATACTTTAAAATCTGTAACAACTTTTCCTCCTGGCTTCTATAATCTTTATACGCACAAATTGTACCGTCTTGGACAGTACGGGAATGCGACTCTAATATCATGATACTAAGTCTTCTCCGGTCATTTTTCTGTTATCTTTCCTAAGTTCTTAGTTATCACAGGAGGTTTTCCCCTCTTCTTCTGTCACCTATATAAGTTCTTTGAAGCTGCATTCCCGCGCTGTCTCATGCGGAACTTATGACGTCACCAATGGCTCGTCAGTGATGTCTCCTTGTCCCATCTCAGGGACTGAGTTATGAAGTATTAATACCATCATTTATCCAGTGCAAAAAAGACATGGAACTATACATGACCGATAGTACCATTCCTTTTTCGCAACGGGTCCTTCATAAAACGGCTCCAGGTCATTGGCTAGTAAACTCATGACAATAATTAAGACGATGGCTATGTACGAAAGCTGGTCTGTCTGTTCGGACATGCTCGCTCATGTTATTATGATTTTACGACAGTGCATTAGTTTACAAGCTTTAGAAAGTGTTTGGCTTCTGTAGTAGCAGTTAAGCACTAATTTAAAAACTGTCGAAA
The DNA here is from genome assembly GCA_963576755.1 of Noctua janthina. NCBI lineage: Eukaryota > Metazoa > Arthropoda > Insecta > Lepidoptera > Noctuidae > Noctua > Noctua janthina. Next base: position 4,939,786 of record OY755055.1, on the reverse strand, counting down.
TAGACGTGGTTTTGCGTTAGAAACTGATTATTGGAGCGGGACTCTAAAGCTAGCATGATCCGAACTCTTCAGACCAAACTTCTCTAAATCAACATATCAAAGCCAGAAATAATTTAAAAAAACTAGCAATTGACCTTTGTCTGTATTTGCTCTAAAATATTTAAAAAGAAAGTATGAATGAGTGTAAAAGCTACTGGGATTAAAATAAGGACGATAATGTTTGTTGCTGGTTGTGATTTGAATGGAGCCATCAAACAATACGTCAGTTACTTAACAATTACAGGGTAAGACAGTCGTAATGCGAAATATAAGCCCAACGCACTGCCGAATTATAACTAGAAAGTTGTTGTAAAAAGTAAATGGAGTAATGTTGCGATATTTGATATAAATAAAGAAAAGTCGTTTAGGCTTATCATGTCCTGATAATTGCGCACAATCGCGTTCAGCCCCCGTAGCATGACCACCGTAGACAAGGATTTCTTTGACGGAAGAATCGACACAATGACAGATTTCTTTGCACTATCTGTCATTTTGTCGATTCTTCCGTCAAAGAAATCCTTGTCTTAGAACCACGACTGCTATTGAGTCTTGCGTAAAGGATTGCATAATTTTATCGATCACAGTGTGCAGTGATTTATCAGTACAAATTCAGTTTAAACATATCATTCGTATCAAATATCTCAATATTTCCAACTCTACGAAGTCGTGGCCTTGTATGAGTCTATAAATGAACCTAACATGGTAAATATTGAGCTCCATGAAGAGACTAGAATAAAAGTCGTGTAAAGACATGCATTGTTTGTAAGGGAAAATTAGATTAGGAACAAAACTAGAACCAGCTTAGTTTTGTTCAAAGTAATGTGATGAAACTTCAAGCATAATGTTTGTATAATGTGGATACATATCACGCTATCACGTAATTTATTTTCATAATAAAATACCATGACATGATACATTTCTCATTCTGTCAAGCGCTGCTACACAAAATTGTATGGTTTTATAAAAAGCGCTTAGCTTTCTGGTCTATGAAAAATATTGTGATTCCTTTTGGCAGTTGGGTCATCGTAATAAGTACATTTTAGATTATAGTCCAGTATTTTATATGACGATAAACATAGGTACTAGTTTCCGTAATCCATATAAGTCTGTAGTTTCTACTCGAACATCGGTTTTAAGATTTTGTCTACGAATGGCTGGTACCCTAATATTTTTCATAACAGTTTACCTTAAATCCAAGGAAACAGGCCCATAAATCTATTGTACTTAGAAGACTACAAGGCTCATAATAACTTAGTAACTAGTTATATTCCGGGTTTTAAATACGTTCATAAATATTCAAGAAATTTCAGTACTACCAAAAAATGTTCTCCAATACTTGGTTTCTCGTTTGATTTGAACAACACATGGAGAGTGATCAATTAGATTCATTGTAAATATCATCGTCACTGTGATATTTATACCATTACCTGTTTATATCGCATTCTCATTACCCTCACGTGCTTATTTTGTATACATACTTTTTCTATTTCCATCAAATTGTGATATTTATTTATGGTCCTTTCATTGGTGTATGCTGGGATTATTCTAGCTTCAAAATAAATAATTATTACTACGTATATTCTTCGTTAATTCGATCCGTCCCATTGGAAATTGTTTTTCATATTGTTGTGCTATTTTAAGAAATGTTTATGTATCTACTATGAATGTAAAGTTTACGTGCCGGCCTACCGCTTAGTAATCCTGGTGTCACCATTAAATGGACTTGTTGAGCTGACTAAGTTCCTCGCAAGTGTGTGAGAGATTATTTTTGTTAACATATTGTAATGAATAGCAAATGTGTTGTATTTTAGCTTCTGGTATTCTGATGTTGAGAAAGGCCTTTTCTAATATTCTTGGCTATAACTCCACTCTGTTCTCTTTCGTAACGTTCAATAAATTGAAGTTCTACTATCACACATTTGCGCGAGTCATAAATAAAATTATGTTAAAATTAGGCTTTTCCACCACATGATATTAATATTGTCAGCTTTAAAGTAGGTGTAAATTGTTTTCCAATTATATTTTTGTACTTAGTATTAAGTTTTTGTAATGCATCACTACACTGTGGCATGTTTTGTATGTCTTAGCTTAGAACGCTGCTATTGCTAGTTCAAGGTGCTCTATGGACATTAATTAAGTTTTGCAAGTCTTTTCTGGACATCTTTATTTTAAACAATATCATGGTAATTATGAAAATCAGAGTTTCCTCTTTCTGGTAGCTAATTTTGAGACTATTTTAATAAATTCATGTAGTCCAAGTTTACTAAATACTTTCATTTGTTTCCTCGTTCTCTAAATAATATTAAAATAAATTGTATTTTTGTACATTTTGTTGATATAAGTCTCTATTTAATTATACGTTGCGTAGTCTAGTTCGGTTCGTCGTTCTAAATCTCAAAAACTTATTTAATTTTTTTGTATAACCTTTTAGGCATATCGTGCGTACTTCGGTCGAAAACTTTACTTCTTATCTACTGTTATCATTTAAGATAACGTTAGCAGTTAACCAATTTTGAAGCGTATTTTTTTATTTGGTTTTAAATGAAATTAGTTGCAAGTATTATAAGATTAAGACATAGCGAATAGACCATTAACTTCTGTCCGGAGTTAAAGTGTAAACTTTTGTATGAAAATTTATTTATTAAGAAAACACCGTAAGAGTAAGAATAAAATCACTGATTTTGAAAAGTATTGTTTTTTATTTCATACCAATCGAACCAGCAAATATGCGATTATCTTTATTTCACGTATTTTTTTATTTGTTTACTTTACATATACATTTTTAAATATTCCTATTCACAGTAATATAAAAAAAAATAGTAGCCCACCGGTATCGGGAACCTGGTCACTATCGTCGATTTTGCTAACATTTGGCACCCAACCGCCACGAATCAGTCATATTAATTAATCTAACCGTACAAAATCTGTGCAGTTTTATCCTTCTGGCGCGCCATTACTCGCCCCTGCACAACAAAGTAACCCTTGCTTTAGTCAATAAGCATTGTGTGCGTAAATAGTTCTAATTCGATGTAAATTAAAGCAATATAACTTACACCGAGCATGGAATCACCGCGAATTAACGGCCGGCGAGACGTCTCCGTGCAGTCATAATTAATGGTGTACAATTTGTGCTGAGATTTTCTGTGACAAATGAATGATGCACCATTATTATGCTTGATATTTCATATTCTGTGCACCTGATATCGGCCACCCTGCCGGCCGAGTACTGTAAAATATAAAGAAATTAACATTGTGAACTAAGAATATTGAGCCATTGCTTTCTTTTTTTCTATTTGTTTGAGGTTTCAACCATTTACGTGGTTATTTCAGCTCCATGAGCCATTGTTAAATATCACATTGCCGGGCAAACGCCTCCTCTTTTATCCTTCGTTTATTCATAAATAAAAAAGAAAATATTACCTACGCCCTCATCATGTGTTCTTATAGGTACAGTAGATTAATAAAACAACATTTCGGTATTTATTTGTGTGTAAAAGATTCTTAGGTATTGTGTAACTGCAAGTTCACAGCTTCAACGCCGTCCATTCTTCACCGCTACAAGATGAAACGCCACTACACGCACGCCGCCGCAACATTACTTAATACGCAGCTTATCTGTTTCTACCTAAATATTTGGGGTACGTTCAATCAATGGGGCGGAAAACAAACTCACTTACATTTTTACAGTCCCTGAACATGTTTATAAACAAAGAAGAGAGAAAAGTACCAACCTGGGCTAGGTACTTACCTTAATATAACTTGCCTTTTGTTTATTTCCTTTTAGGTTTTCTACTTCCTTTCCTTAACTCCTAGTTCACACCAAATCTTATGTAAATTACATAGCCAAACTTTGACCCTGAACTTGCTGTGATCTTGAAACAGAGGGTAACTCCTTTGAGTGGTTACTTGGTTCGTGTCGTGCGAAGCGAGGCCCCCGACCGCGCGTGTGTCAGGCCGCGCAGCCCCCGCCCCGCGGCTAGCGCGCGCTGCGCACCTTGTCCGCGCACCCCGCACATACACCACTTACTTATTTCATCAACGACGAACAATTAAAACGCGATGAAAACCTACTTTCTGGACACGAGACAGGTAACCATTGCATTATGTTTCCACTCTTTTGTGTCTTCTCGTGTCGCGGCGTCTCAGTGCGCGTTCCAAGATCGATGGTGTGAGACGGCGGGCCGGTAAAAATAAAGCGTTAGAAATGATTGGGGTGAGGCAGAATGGCGGGGGTTGAGTGAGCGCCCTACTAGGGGCCGCACCCTTTGATTCACTTTGTTGTGGTTCGCAACGAGTACTCCACCTGCTCAACAGGACGAGTGCAGTTTTTTTATATCTCGCGTGCGACCTTGCGGCCCCCGCTGACGTAACACTATTCGCTTAACTACGATGTCTACCGCGGTTTCAGATTCAGTAAACCACGATGAACTTTGCTCCGTTCACTGGTCACATTCCGACGGCGGCAGCGATCCCTACTATCCACCAGTTCGCTGCAAAGTTTGGATATGAAGGTGGAGGCAGTAGTTCTGGAGGAGTGCTGCAGGAGACGCGCTACCACACGGCGGGCGGCGGCGGCGGGGTGCAGTTCGCGGTGGCACCGGGCACGGGCACGGTGGCTGTGGATGGCGTGAAGTTCAGGCAGGCGGAGAGTGTGGTGGTGGTCAGTAGTGCTCAGCCTGGCACTGTGGCGCTGGCTGGACTGGCACCCATACATACAGGTTAGTCAGTGCTTTGATGCCAATGAAGATCATTAAGGCATAATTAATTTCAGTAATAAGGGTTAAATTGCGGAAAACTCTTTATAGTCCAATTATGTTTACAACCAGAGTTAAGTCAGAGACATTTATCTCCATTTTTTCCTACCAATGTCAACACCCACCTGTTAACTCAGTATCATTGGAAACAGTAAACACTGGCGTGAAATACCAGACGATATCGTCTTCGTCAGTGAACCTGGGCAACATCGCGTACGGCGGGCAGGCCAGTTACGTGCAGGCGGAGTCGGTGCATCAACACCTTAAGGCGGAACAGCGCCCTGACAAGAGGGAGTATCGAGAAGAACTGCATCATGACCTCATGGCTACTATGATGCAACAGCATCAAGGGATAAATGGTAAATATTAGGTACCTTTTATAATTCCTGTAGCTTTACGCTTTGATAACTCATACGTACGAAAGTTTGAAAAGTTTTTATACACCGTGACTTTTTAGTCGTCTTACAAAGATCGTCCACTCAATGTACCCGACATAAAATAGCTCTAGGCGCGATTTTTTTTTTCTTCCATAATAGGTACAAAGAAAAATAATAATAAAAAATTACAATAAAAATATGAAACATCCTGTTTGTGTGTATGTTTACGTGTCAAACGGGAGAACAATACCTACCCAGCACTCGAGTCCAATAGATCATCGCTCGCAACAGGGTGTTTTAACTACGTCATGCGTCATAATACCGAATAGTATTTTTATTTTTAAATTATTAAAATCTCATTCGTACCTATTTTTTTTTTATGAATGTTTAGTATTCATCGGATACATGAAGTGGGCTGCCGTTGTAAGACGACTAAAAAGTCACGGTGTAGGTACCTTAGGTTAACATATCTCCGAATTATTTTAATTTTAAATATTATCGTCATACAGCCAGAAGACGGTTTTTTCCGATTAAAACGGACAGAGATTAATTCTGTCGCCGTCTCTTTGGACAATCTGTTAATTTTGATGCCCTTAGTAAGTTAGACTTTCATCATCCTTTACTAGATTCTAACGCCTCCTTCTCTTTATCATTAGTAGCGCAAGCGACGCCACTGCAACAAGGCCAGCAGCTACTAGTAGTGCTGCACGAGCCGAAGGAAGCAGCAGCATTGGCTCGAGCCATTAAGCAGGAAGGTCGGAATGATCGCGGCGGTAACACCGCGCCTGCTGAGTTTATCAGTAAGTTACTAATTGAGCCTACCGTGTTTTGTTTAAGAGAATTCAAATATCCTTTGACCTGTATGTTTTATGATTATGTGTCATTTCATCACCATCTACAGAATTTCCCGGGACTTTGTTTTATTTGATAGATAGTGCGAAACCGCGAGTTGTGAAACATACTTCTGCCAGAATTAAAAGATCTAAAACCGGCCTTTACATCGTTTTAACCTTTATTGCGTTCATTCATTGTAACAACTAACAATCTTTTTCTGAAATTATTTCAACGTGGCCTCATTGGCTAGTCATGCTATGATTCTTTGGTTGTAGCCTTATAAGTACGGCTCAGCCATAAGTGGATTCAGCTTCTCGTGTGTCGTTGCTCACATATTTCTCATGAAACAATACGCATTTCTTGTTTTCTTGACATAGTTTCTACAAATACATTGTTATTATTTTTTTAGTTTATTTTATCTATAACTTATGTAAGTGTTAACAGTGTAGAAGGATATCTAGTAGACATATTAAAGCCGTATAGTTACAGGTAAACCAGAACAGGTGTGCACTTCGGTAGTTTTCTTGTTTCCGAGTTGGTAGGAAGTGGAATTTTGTCATTACTTTACATCGCATTGTCCATATATCATATAAATAAACACATTCTGTAACTGTAAGCTACTTTCGCCTCCATTTCGACATCACCAACGACTACTACTTCTTTCGATTTTTCCATTTCCTCGCATATCATAACGATCATTCTCACATCACTCTACCATTCACCTAGTATCGTGTGCGTCAGGCATCGGGGACGTGACAGACAGCTCGACGTGGCAGACCCTGGGCGGTGGCGTGGCCGACTACCTGTCTGCCCTGCCACTGCCTCTGCACCATCTCCTGAAGTACTCCACGCCTGCTACTGTGATCGAAAACAAGAGAGAAGAACAACAACCCACAATTGTGGCCACTGTTAATGCTAACGCCTTGAATGCTATGCCTAATATTGCACACACACACACAGTAAGTTTGCATTTTTAAATTATTTTCTTGTAATACTAGTCAGATAAATATAGGTATTGTTTCTTTTTCTCGGTAACCCAGTGTTCTTTTATGTCATCTTCATCATCAGCCTGCAGCAGTCCACTGCTGGGCATAGGTCCCTCTAAACGCAGGACCCAATCATCGGCAAAACTTATCCAGCTGCTACTAGCTACTCTGCAAAGATCGTTGCTTCACCTAGCCTGAGCGTGTGCTCTAGGTACAGTAGAGACCATAAGTGCAGTAACAGTTTCACAAAACGATCGCATCAAAACAAGTCGCACTTACGACCTTTTTCCATAACAAACATTTTGCACACATACACGATCTCGTATATCGCTCTCTTTCATAATTATCTAGTCAGAAAGAGTGCGATATAATGATCATTTACCTTAGTGACAAGCCTGTCATGTCGCGACGGAGTATTAAGTTAGTGATATTTAATTTCAAACAAACAATTGTGTCTATCTGGCTTAGCGGTTAACGCTATAGATAAAATGTCTCGCACAGTATAGTCTGCGTTCGAATTCAAGTGACATTACACTTTTTTGTGTTTTAATTATAAATGATACGTTAGACCCGATGAGATATGTTTTTCTAAATATTAGTTGGAACTTATTATTAACAAAAAAGATGAGGGTGAATGTGAAACAAAATAAACTTCTGGATTGAACAAAGTAGTTAGTTATGACGTTGTTAGTTGGTGAACTTTGTTACGAGCGTTTGTGTTATTATTACGATTAGCGTATTGTTTGATTGTCTTTATTCAAGATGCAAGCTAATATTAGTATTGATGACAGGGCAAATATTGTCACTTTGCGTAAAAATGGGCTTAATATTTCTCAAATTTCAACTGAAACTGGCTTAAAATGTGTAAGTTATTTTTAAAAATTATAATTATTATGATGATAGTTGTGGTGTGTGATTTTCTTATTATTAAATAAATTGCTAGTTGCAAGTGTGTAATCATATTTTGTGTTTTTTTAGAAATTCTGTTAGCCGTTGGGTAAAAGGGTTTGAGGAAGAAGGTAGTCTGAAGAGTCGTCTAAGAAGTGAAAGGCCGCCGCTTATTAACCCGACTCAGCGACGTTTTATGGTGGAAGAATATGAAACAAATAGTTTCATTCCAACTATAATGTTTGCAGAGCAATTGGATACTACATTACAGACTGTTCGCCATGCAGTCCATGCTGAAGGTTTACATCATCGGAAGCCAGCTAAAAACCATTTTTGACACAAAAACACAGGGAGGAAAGACTACGTTTTGCTCGAGATTATTTACATTTTAACTGGGAGGTGACTGTATTTTCTGACGAGAAGACTTTCAAGTCTTGCCAAAAGGAAGACTTAATTTATGGCGAAAAAATAATAATACTTAATTTAATAAGTAGATCGGGTAACTAAATATTTAGTAATATTAACATAACCGTAAATAAAAATAAAAAAAATTAAGAAATAAATTTTAAATTTAATGATCTTAAATTGGGGTTTAGTTTCAATATTCTTTTCGTCAAGAAAATGAACACTTAAGCTATAACCTCAATACATTCAATCAGAGGCGGCGCTAGGCGTAGGCGACGTGGGCCACCGCCTACGGCCTCGCGTTACGAGGGCCACCTCGCACCACCCTGGCACCTCGAAAACCCATTGCCAAACTGTACATGGCCAATTTTGGCCAACAAATATGTTTTGTTGACAGCACGCTGTTTTATTTTTTTTTTCGATTTTGCTAACACAGCGACATTCTTCGTTCTTGTACTGACAGAAAGGTGTGCGTTACGATTGCTCCGCCAAGTTATCAAAACAGAAAAAAACTTCGCCAAAAAATTTGTCGAAATTTGTCAAAATCGAAGGGTACAAACCAAAAATTTGTCAAAGTAGAAATAAAGAAGTTATAAGGGTTTTAAGTTGGCCGCGCGAACGTAACGTGGAGGATTGCGCGGCCATGGATATCTCAGCAACTACTTGGGTTAAAGATCTAATTATTTTTGTCAATTGAAGACTGAATTTGTCAAAAATTGTCGAAAAAAGAATTATAAGCTCTGGATCAATATTTTACGAAATATTCACCTTGGAAGTTATGGCCGCGCAATCCTCCACTTGTTGTTTCTTTATTGTTGATTATTTCTTTAAACCTAAGAGTTTATACATTAAAACTGTTGAAAGAAGAAAGGTCTTAATTTGTCAAAACTAACGACAGCATTAAATACTACTAAAGTTTAGTTAAACAGACGAAATAAGTCCAAAACAAAAAATACGTGGCTGCGCGATCGAAACGCTACTTTGTACGCTGATATCTCATTATCTATAATTGTTAGGATATCGGTGTGAACATCCATTTATTCGACATTTTAACCTCATTAGAATGACATATCGTTTTGCCTATCATGCCTACCATGCCTATAAGTCAGTTTTTCACTATATACAAAAGTTATAACTTGAGAAAAAAATATTTAAATCCACTTTGTATGAATAAAAACTGCGGAGCGTTTACAAACACGTCAACTCGCACCAGCGTCGAAGCGGGGGGCCTCATTGATCCAGAGCTTATAATTCTTTTTTCGACAATTTTTGACAAATTCAGTCTTCAATTGACAAAAAGAATTAGATCTCTAACCCAAGTAGTTGCTGAGATATCCATGGCCGCGCAATCCTCCACGTTACGTTCGCGCGGCCAACTTAAAACCCTTATAACTTCTTTATTTCTACTTTGACAAATTTTTGGTTTGTACCCTTCGATTTTGACAAATTTCGACAAATTTTTTGGCGAAGTTTTTTTCTGTTTTGATAACTTGGCGGAGCAATCGTAACGCACACACAGAAAGCCACTGTAGTTTCTGATATTTTACCATACCATTTAGCTACGATTTCGAAGTTGTGAAATGATTTGTTTACACTCTGCGTCGCGCCGCTGTAGGTATATATTTTGTACTAACGGTGCGGACGAATTTAGTCCACGCGATTTTATTATTATTTGTATTTCAAAACTTTGTTTGAAGAATGGTAACTATTATATTATAATGTACTGAGTTAGGCTATAATTTATGTTAAAACATGCATCTAAGCTTAATTACGGTACAGTCATTAAGGAGTTTAGTAAGGTTAAGAGCAGAAAATTTCTGTTTCTTTAATGTTAGTCTAAGAAAATAGTTTGGATTGCAGTGTCTTTGTTATAATAAAGTAGTAAAATCTATTTTTCAACTGTTTTTTAATTTATAACATTGCTTCTTGCGCCAACAGAGGGCCTCGCTAAATGTACCTTGCCCACATAAAATTGTGGTCTTGCCCCGCCACTGCATTCAATGTGACGTTACATTAAAAAAACACGTTCATAAAGTCTAACTCATATATTAGTATTCAATTAACTCTGCTGAATACTGATACCTATATTAAGCGGGTATCAACAATTATATTTGTGTTATTAGAATATCCTTTCCCTGTTATGTTATTCTTATTATGAATTGACTAAGTGGGTATACAACAAAAAATCTTATGAACGGTGGTAAGAGAACTTTTTTTTTGCCTAGATAGGAATGTGACGTCACATTCTCATAAAAGTTTGTTAATTTTATAAATAAATAAAACGAATAAACATTTTTGTTATCATTCAGCATGATTTTTTTATTTCCACCTTCCAACACCGAAAACATAAAATAAAAATCAATTAATGAGGTTAAATAATAATACAATAATATTTAACTTCTTATAAAAAATAAATAATAAGCATGACTATATTATAAATAAACATAAATACCTAACGACTTTCTGCTTAAAATACAAATATAATTAAGGTTTCAAAGAGACAAAAAACAGCCACACTTTGTAATAACATGGATTCAAACTTGGACTTCATTGATCGTGGACCCATGCTCAGCCCAAACAGCTACCAACCCATTTTAATACTACGCGAATTTTAACAATGCAATGGTAAGAACAGGTCATCACTATGATGTGTATTTTAAATGCAACAGAAATATAATGCTATTTCGCGTAGTGTGACGACAGTTCATTAGTGTGTGTTATGTGTAGAATGTTGAGACATCACTCATACACGCACACGCACACACACTGCTGTATCGCGCTCGCACAGTTCATAGCAATGTAATCTTTAGCATGGTACTGCACTTTTGAGGTCTACTGTACCTCATGTTTGCCTATTCGCGGTCTGCACTGAAGAACACGTCTACCCCAACGGTTCTCGATACTACTAAAATGGCCGACCCATTGCCAACTGTGAGATTACAGGCATAGATTAGCTATATTTCTATTAATTTTTTGTATTTTATAGATACATTTCATCTGTTCCAACACCAACGAGGCATATATTAATTACATTAATCCTAATTATCATCATATATCATTAATCCTCTAAATATTAATGGGTCCTAAATTGTGACAGACCTGTTATATGTACATATTTGTCAATCAGCTTATAAAATATAATTGAAATATTGCAATATTCCATCAGATGCCCGCGAACACAAACAGCGTGGTGGTACAAACGTCGACGATAGTCAACCAGACCGCGAACCAGAGCACCAACACCGTCGTTATGTCTAAAAAGAAGAAGAGAAAGAAATCCATGAAGGAGAAGAAACCGCGGCCCAAGCCGGGAGAGATACGACTTACTACTGCTTTGGGTAAGAATCTAGCGGCATACAGGGTCGAAGGGACACCGACGCACAAACGGTCACCACGTATTCAGTACATCATTCCCACAGAACTTTTTCATCGGTTATAAAAAAAATCTGCTGTTTCCTACAAAAGTGCAATACTTCACGGTCAAAATTTCGATATGGGGGGTTCAGAATGATGTACTGGACACGTGGTAGCCGTTTGTGCATCACGTCGGTGCCCCTTCCACTCTGTTTACACAATAGCTGAAAGACGTCCATGCACTCATGGGCATAGGCTTTCCTTGAAATCGCCACAATACACGCCAGTTCTGCGCTGCTTGCACCCAGTCTATCTTAACAGTAAGGGCAGTTTCGTAGTTATATGTTTTTACTGATGAGCAGTTACATTTTACGGGATACGCCACTCCTGAAAATTAATTCTTTACAATATAAAATGGAAGTATTTTATTAATTATTTGCAGATGGCAGCACGCTGTACTGCTGTCCAGAATGTCACATGGCGTATCCTGAACGAGAGCTTCTGGAGCAGCATCTAGTGGGTCACACCATGGAGAGAAGGTATTGAGATATAATTTTTTAGTTTAGTATAAGTTCTTCTAGAAAATGGTGATGGACCTATAGAAATCGCTGAAACCAGTAGGGCCACGACATCTACACATTTCTACCAGATTTTGCTTGTAATAAATACTATAAAAAAGTGCTTTTGGCCGCGAAGACGTCGCAAATTATCCCACGGTAACTTATTATCGGAATAAAAAGTACCGAAGTCAAAACGTGAAAAGTTAACAGACAGACGGAGTTACTTTCGCATAGAAGTATGAATTATTATTATTAAACGACTGTCATAGGGTCCTATTCAGCTATTTAAGCCTTTTTTTCATACATATGAGGATTTCTAACATAGATCATAAGAAATCAGTGTCTAGAAACACTTATCTCAATGTAATCTTCTGTTGCTCCAGGTTCATCTGCGACATCTGCAACGCAGCCTTAAAGCGTAAGGACCACCTGACCCGCCACAAACAGTCGCACAACCCGGACCGGCCGCACGTCTGCTCCGTCTGCATGAAGGCGTTCAAGAGGAAGGAGCAGCTCACGCTACACTTCGTCATTCACTCGGGGGAGAAGAGGCATGTTTGTAATGAGTGTGGGAAAGGTGCGTTCAACCAAATATAAATATGATTAAATCACATATGCAATATGTTAAAAAACCCCTGTCCGTTCCGTGAGAGGAGAGGGAGAGAGGTATCGAGATTAGATTCTATTTATGTAATCCTTTTAGAAGAAAAAGTAAAAAAAAATACCCCAATGAAAATTGAATAAAATGTACTAAAATGAGGAAATGTATATGGCAACACACGGGCGGGAGCGGTTGCTTCTCGGGTAGAGACGTCATAAAAAAACAATTTATTGACTTAAACGCCGAAGATGGTGTTGTCACGTTTTAAGTTTGTTAGAATTTAGGGAAACGGTGATAATTTCGGACAAATAAATCATTAATATTTTTACTTTCATGAATATTTTTTTGGCAATGTCATTGGTATAACTATATGCCCCATTCGGATCGAACAGGTTTTTTAATTATATTGCAGATCAGAACATCTCCTGTCTAGCCATTTCCCAACGTAGTGGTCGACTTCCAGTTTAACCGGATGCGACTGATTACCAGTGTTTTTCATGGAGTGCCACTTCCACAAGCCATTCACTGGGTAATAGGATACCAAGTGAATGGCTTGATACTGGTCTTCAGACTTTCAGGCTTCTGTCATAAATTTTCAAATGACAGCCGCGACCAATGGATTAATGTGATTTACGAAATGTAGTTGAGTCTCGATTTTAATGGGTGAAGTTGAAGGCATAAATCTGGATGTGTCCACTTACCCCCATTCGCTATTACATAGGGCTTTAACCATAACTGACGAAACGTGGGCGTCCTAAACACATAATTCACAGATTACAGGTGTGATTTTGTAATCTTTAAATTTTCAGGATTCTACCGCAAGGACCACCTCCGCAAGCACACTCGCTCGCACATAGCGCGCCGGGTGAAGGCGGAGATGTCCCAGCAGAGCTCGTCGAACTCCCCGCCGCTCGCGATGGCGGTGCCGGCGCCCACGCCCGACCCCTCCTGACCGCACTCCGACGATAAGAACGCCAACGATCTGCTCACACTCATCGCGGCTCGACTCGAGTAGGGGTATCGTAGGTTGAGGGATAGATAATGAAATAATACTTTGTTTCGAAGCGAAGCTTGCGTACGTTTTCATGTGTTAGTTGGCAACAACAGATAAAAAAAAAATTGTAAAAGGGCCGCAAAAGTTACTAATTGTTACATGTACAAAAGGTAACTTCGGTATATTCCGGGCTTGACAAGAAGACCTAATCGCCTGGCTTTGCATTTCCCGTTGATAAACTTTGCTTGCAAAGTCGATATTTCGATCCCGAAGGCACTTTTTTCAAGCGCTAGTGAGCGATGTTTCTGAAAGACAAAAACGATAGAGCTACGAAAAAATCTGGATAAATCTGGCTTAGCCTGAATCGCTCTTTTACTTTACTCCAGATTCAAGGCATATGTTACTTTCAAAGATACTCAATACAATCCTGTTTGGCTGAAAGTGTGATACACCTTTTTTTCTGATGGGATATCATCAAATGACCCCCCCCCCCTCCCGCTGTGACCGGAGCGGAAGGGACTCTCATGACTAAAACCCATTCATGTTCCTTCTTTGCCCTTTGTGTTCCAAGGCCGCGGTATCTCTTTCGAACAGTCCCGCAGCATCAGTAGGCAAGTGTCATACACCTTGAACGGAAAATCGAGTTATTAGGTTCAGAAACCATGATACGCCCCACAGATATAGATATACGCCCAGTTTCGTTCCTAGACGAAGTATTACTTCTTATTCTACGATGGAGGTGAGTTGATTCAAGTGTTCATGTAAATAGGTAATTTGGAATCGTGGAACAGTGTAATATATCTGTTATGAAATGTAATGACTGATGTTTGTTTAACTGTTTGGTTGATTTTTTCTCCAGACTTTATTTGAATGTCTTTAGCGGTTATCAGAAATTTTGTTATTTAGTTTAAAATATTTTATGTACTGTGTAGAGCAAGAACGGAAATCAAGGAAAAAGTTAATAAATTGGAACAGGCCAAGAATCAACTCTCCTCTTTATTGCTGTATATTAAAATGATAAAATGACCTATATTTGAAACGGACAAGACAAGACCAGTTAGTTTCTTGAGCACTATGAACATAAGTAAACTCCAAAGCAATATCGTTTAGAAAAACCTACATAATAGAGTATTTTGTGTAGCAGATCACCTCAATGACATTCTAAATAGTTTATATAGTCATTTTGCGTTAGGAAATGTACATAATTTTTAATATGGGGAGCAACATTATATTTTGTTGCACCGATCTTCCACATGGGATGTGAGGTACCAATCTGGCTGTAAATATGGCACACCCAAGCCCGTTGGTGGCGCTGTCACCTTCAACTGCAAGTTTAAAGAATGTATCTGCCACCGCAAAATTGGAAACGCCGTAAGATTATCGCGTGAAATTGTAAACTATTTTTTCTTATTAAGACACGGATATATTGGAAACTATTGATTTTGTATGGGGTTTATTGTATATAAAACGACTTTTTTCATAATATATCGAGAAATTATAATCTAATAAAGATTTATTACAATCTTACGGAGTCTGCAATTTACCGATGACATATCGATATGTCAATAAAAATGCATCGATATGTCAAAATATGGCGGGAAAACACAGAACTAAAATAAATGTACCAAACATTTTAGTTCTGTGTTTTCCTGCCTCCACAGATAAGTTGGCTGAAATGTATATAGCACGATGTGTCATATTTACGCCAGGATACCAAGACTGCTGTGAAAGTGTTCATGGACAACCCATATTGTGTTGCAAGCCTGGACCGAAAGTAATCTTGAGAACGTTTCTGTAAATATATTGGCAATTGGATTGAGGCGTCCAAAAGGGGCACTTCATTTTTAATTTGTTATTTCCAAAATTGATGTTAAGTTGAGTTTCGCCAAGGCAAAGCTTTGCTATAAAGGCAGTTTAAGCAATAATATAAAATAGTTTGCTCACTGCCATAGCTTTACAAGGTGAAAAAGAGTATAACCCCGTTGTCCTCATAAAAGCGAACGTCGCGCGAACACGACAAGTCTACACAAGCCGCTTCCTGGTTTGTCGGGAAAATGAGTAGCATAATTGTATTTTCATTTTTTATATGCAATAATTGCAAATTAGCACGACAGTTCCCTTTGGTTAGTACGCGTAGTAACAATACCCATTTTACTTTGATAATGAAACTGTCTAATTGGATAGGGTGTGATGTACTGAAATCGGGATAACGCGTTAGTTTAATGAGTTCAGAACCTGAAAGAATATATTTCGCTGTGATGTAAATTTTTATACATTTATTGTGTTTTAATATAAATTTTAAATGTTGTACTCCTTGAAGGATTGTTTTCTATTATTATTGTTGTTCATTTGATGTATGTATCTGTGTTCAGTTCGTTTATGTGATTCGATGTAGATACCTAACGTAAGTAAATGTTTATGCAACATAGCTGTTATATACCATAGAATGTTTGTTCATAAGGTGCCATCCATAAATTACGTCACGAATTTCATGATTTTTGACCCCACCCCCCGTCCTTGTTACTGCTGGTCACATTCAAATTTTGTGTTTAAATACTTAGATATTTTAGATTTTGAAATGTCACGAAATGTAGGATCCCACCCCTTGTCACACTTCGCCGCCCCCTCCCTCCCTCAACGTATGACGTAATTTATGGATGGCCCCGAACTCTTATATTAGGATAGTATAGTACATACCTACGGGTAGTGGTTCACTTAGGTACGTACAAAACATATTTTTATAGTAAAATGGACGCTCAGTCTTAGAAGTTTTAGTACTTGTAATATTTGAAAAAGTTTAAAGTACAAAGTTGTTTTTGAAATTTGTTTTAGTCGATTATAAAGGGTGTAACAAGACCCTTAACGAAGTCGAAAGGCACTTGTTCTCCCCGTCATTGCGATTATTCTAGACCATACCTGGGAACCTTCTAGTTACGGAGATATTGGGGGTCAAAGTTCCGAGTATTCACAAGTTTTTTTCTAAATACATGTTTTCGATGTAAGATTTTTACTTTGAACACCTCCACGACCGGTTACTATTCAAACCATCCATCAGCAAAATGTCATGTAGGCCCATGGGTGGCATAAAATCTCTGATACCAGGTTAGGCACTAACCACATGATAAAGAAGAAGAAGCATAAAGTTTTAAGTGTGTTACATTGAGTCTTACCGCAAATGTGATTTTTCACCCCAAAAAAAAGCCGTTTCCCAGCAATATTTTTTGCGTACAGTTACTTAGTTTCATAAACACAATACTTGGTCGACAGCTTCGTGAAGGGTCCGTTTACACCCAGTATTTTTCTGCCTAGATCGCTCTAATATTGATAGCCACGAATGCGACGTGTCATAAGCAGAATCAGTATAATAGAATAAGGTTTCTTTACTAAGCAGCACTTTCTGAATTGTATAATGTCTAATTAAATTGTTTACAGTACCTAGTATTTTTAACAGTGATATGCGCAAACGCATTGCCCAGCGTAGGTGACGCATAATAAACATTAGTTTTATTACATGATATGTCACTTTTCGAAGGTTTTTATCCTTCATTTGCTACACACCTATGCTGGACGACCGTTCGTATGATAAAAAACTAATCCCATAATATTTTTCCACGACTCATAATAATAATAGTACATAGTCATATCCAGCTTCCCTTTGCCGACATCGTGCTTTCGTATTTTAACTTAAATATAACATTTTACTTGATTTTGTAGTTTTATTTGTATCGTTGGTACCTTGTTGATTTAGTGGTCGCATGCACGGCTGCTGAACATGAGGTCATGGGTTCGATTTCCGGGTCGGGGAAAGTGTCATTGGGTTTTTCAATCAGGAATTTCTCAGTAGCAATCACGGAGTCTAGATTTCCGCCCGGTTGATGACAATAGGCTCGCCCCCTATAGCATAAGACTTAAACATAACTGGCGGCTTGTGGGTGTACTATTAGGTACACCTCTGCCTAACCCTTCCGGGATTACAGGCGTGATGTTATGTTATTTGAATCGTTTACTCTTTTCTATTTAATAGTATTTCGGGGTCCCATAACAATCATAAAGCTTGAGTAAGATTCTTTTCGTAGATAAAAATGATGTACTATGGATTACTTCTGCCTAGCCCTTCGGAAAAAAACAGGCGCGATGTTTGTGTTTATTGGCATAAAAATGATAATAAAATTTTTGAGTGCAAAATACTTTATTTTTGTACTTCAATGTCACATTAATAAACTTAGATTAGAATCACAACGTTATTTTCAGTGAAAAGACAAAATAGAGGAACTTTACAGAATGATAAACTTACAACTAATTTCGATAACTTTGCCAGTTACAATGTAAATTAATAAAACATGTATTAGAAACTTTTAGACGAATAAAAAACATTTAATTTGAAAAGTCATTTGAGTTTGTTGAAAAAATAAATTAGGTTTTTTTGGCACTAAGTAGATAAAAAAATACGAAATTGTAGTGAAAAATACTTAAACATGATTCGATAAGAGAAATTTAGAAACTGGCAATGAATCCGACTATTTGGTTCACATGGCACATATAGTGACACACTTACAACTAACAATTTTACTCTCAACAATATCTTAATACATAGCAAATCACAATAAAGTATCAAAGTTCATTACCGAAGGACATTCAATGTTATACTAAAAGAAGAATTTGAGAGATATGCAATTCTTTATCATTGAGATCATGGCAATATACTATGTACTTGGACCCCGTGCTCATGCATGTTTAAAAGTAGACGACATATACTAAAAAAAAACATGTATTTATGAGAAACTAGCTTTTTGCTCACGGTGGTCATCGATAATTACGAGAAAGTATTACCTAGATAAAAACTATCTTATGTCTTAAAAATGGTAATGGTCTGTTGGTGTGCCATAAAACTGCGCAAGTAACTCTGTTACCTTTCCACGCCAACGAATTTCTATGAAATACTCCACTCAGGTAATGTCCTGTCTGACATGTGAGACCGCGAGTAAAAGCTAGACATGATATGTTTTTAACTATGAGTGTCATTACTAGGACAGGGTAACATGAAACTCTAAATATAGAGAAATAATTACTTTATATGTTTTAACTAGCAAGAACATATTTTGTCGCCTACTTTATATCTCTCCCCCTTAACTATATATAACGTTTGAGAATTAAGTTTATAAATAAATGCTCTGTTCCATACAAAATTATAAATGTTCTAATATCAATGCAAAAATAAATGATATTTTAAAAGAAAGCTATTTAATCAACTATTAATTCATTATTTTGTATAGAGCAGACTATCCGACATGCTAAAAGATAGAAATTCTCGTTACTTTACTAAAAATATTTGACATAGTTTTCAAGAATTAGTATTCAAGATTGTTTTTTAGTAGTACCAGCAACCAATTCCAATTTATTTAAATACAAAATTGAGATAACCTTAAACACTGTTTTAAGCTTTCACGGTTTACAACTAAACTTATATTGTCACATACGGAATATCTTCCGTGATTGTTCATTATTTTGAGTTCCCGATATTTCGGCGCTGTTGAGGTAACTTTTCCACCTTTTTCAAGGTTTCATAACATGAGAAAGGTATTGCAGCTGTCTGTAGTAACATGGTGCTTAATATAAACACGTAAAGAAAGAAGGTAAGTAAGATTGGCTCACGCATATTACTCTTTAGTAGAGAAAGACAAATAGCATGTTTTACTGGAATAAAATGAAACTGCTACCTATCGTGGTACGTTTTTTGTAGCTCTAACAACAGATATCAGACGCTCCACTTTTGTCTTTCATTCATAATTTTTCGTTTTAAGTGAAACGTCAGTACACAAAATGAACCGATTCAACGATGTTCGGTACTGGACATTTACTTCTTCAGGCTTAAAAATTCAAAATCGGTTCCATTTTTAATAGTGCCTATTAATAATTGTGAAACGATATGACCAATAAAATGTGATCCACAATTTTCAAAGTAGAGAACAATGATCACCTATGAAATGACTAATTCTCATTGCTACATACATTACGAGGCGACGGGCGACGCCTGAGGGTCTATGGTGACTGCACGTTGTTCTCCATTGTCCATAGACACCACCATCTGGTACGGGACTTTGATTTGCAGGGGCACACGCAGTTTCGTGTTCGATGGAGCCTGAAAAATAAATAAAGACAATTTTTTATAATGTGACTTTAGCAGGATGAAAGAATTTCAATTGTTTTTGGATTGGTAGGCCAGCCGTAAGTCGTTCATGCATTCTAATTACTAAAGAAGGGATCCCATTTAAAAAAATGTCTCTGCCATTTTCATTCTACTTCACATTTTTTTATGATTTATCGTATTTTTCCTACTTTTTTTTTTAAAGTGACACTATAATTTCGATATTGGTGGAAATATTCTAAGTTTCTTATTTCGAGATTCATCTTGATGCGCGTAGTGGACCTTCCACTACCCTTAAAGAACGCCAATAACGAACGCTGTGGCAGGACGATGCAGAAAATACAAAATTGTTTGAATTTATTTAATTAATAAATAAAATATTTACAATTCTATTTTGATATCTATGCCAAAAACTAATCGATGCAGGGACCTCGATTTGCGGTGTCCCATGTGCATGTGCTGCGTCACTGCTACGCGTAGTGATGGTAAGCTGTTGTTACGCGTAGTGATGGGTTCAACTCCTGTTAGCAATCTGGTGTGCCAATATGTAACAAAAGCGAGTTATTTCTGTTTACTTACATGTATAGTAATCTCAGGTAAGACCTGCTTCTTGGGCACTTTGCTAGGTAGGGGCAGCTTGTTGATGGGGTACAAGTCTGGGATCTCCTTCTTAGGCTTCGCCTTGTTGTGGACTAGCATATGTTTCTGTAGGTGGTCCTTCCGGTAGAAACCTGGAGAAAAACACAACATCATTAACAAATTTACAGAACATGATTTAGCTTTGATCGCTAACTAGCTCGACTCATCCGAATCAAGTTTAGTAATATTTTAAGCAAGTAAAAAGGCAGTACTTTTAGGATGTGTAGATTTCAATAATCTGTAGCGACGTCTTTCTCGCCACATGCGAACTAAAAATACTGCGACCTGCATCCGCAAAGAATGTTCAAAATTCCAGGAAGGGAGAGGAGAGTTGTTGTTGTGGGTTGTTGTGTTGTGTTGGGTTGTTGTTGTTGAGTTGGTTGAGTTGTTGGTGTAGCAGGAGGGTTTTAGTATCAGTTGTTCTTGAACTTCGACCCTATAATTTGCAATCAAGTTTTTTCACCCGACAGACACCGTAATAATGAAGTATCTGTCCGGAAACCGATGCTGGAATTATGTTCACAAAATCGGTATCAATTCTATCAGTTATTAGTTTTATTTAAATGAACTGGTGCTATAGTTTTTTTGTGTTAGATAGTGCATATTATTATCATTTGCAGTAAAAGCTTACCTTTCCCACACTCGGTACAGAAGAACGACTTGACGCCAGTATGTATATGCAGATGTATTTTGTAATGGTCTTTCCTCTTGAAGGGCTTGGAGCAGTACTTGCAGACGAACACTCGCTGCGGAGTGGGCAGCTCTCTCTCCTCCACCTCCACGTACTGCACGCTGTCGAGGGCTGCTAGCTCTGATACGTCCATCTGGAAGAGGCTTGAAGAGTTTAGGAATGTTCCTTGTGGTTTAACTTTTTGGATCTAAAGAGGATAAATGGAGTATCGTCGACTAAAAATGTCGAATTATTTACTGAATACGTGGACCGTAACCGTTTGTGCGTCGGTGTCTCTTCCAGCCTGTTGTATGATCTATCGAATAAGGGTCCCTAAATGACATTTAGAAAACATTAAGAAAATCCTTAGCTCTTTAAAAATTTCTCTACGCTTGAATACTGAAGAGTTGCAATATTTTAAATTTAATTCTATTATTATTAATCTGAATGTTGTCACTCACAAATTCCTGCGGATATTTGTTTTCTTTCTTGGCTTCGTGAGTGATGACCTGCGGGGAGGGCGGAGCGGGGAGCTCCCCGAACTGCGGCACCTCGTCCAGCTGCGTGTCCACTAACTGGGCCGACGAGATGCACTGGTGAGCCTCGCACTGAGCATTTGTAGGGAAACCTGCAATTATTTAATAGTTTTTACTATTTTTCTAGCATTATTGGGATTATTCCACAGGGAACTTCTCAGTAGAAGCTTGTTGTTTGAATTTGTGCCCGGTTGGTGGCAATAGGCTCGCAGCCAGTTTCTTGGGACGGCGAAATGAGGGTGTACTTTTAGGTAAGGTAATGTACACCTCTGCCAATTGTTTCGGGGATTACAGATACGATATTATAAATATTCTTATTATTTTTAATTTTACTACTTGGTTGACCTGGTATTCGTAAGAGCAACTGCTGAATGTCGCACCAAACCTTGAAGATTGGCTTGTCGTGGACGTTAAGATGTGTCTTCACATGCTGTTTCCTCTATATCACACAACTGTCGACTCTATCGCCTGCAGTCATAGCCGACTATTGTACGTACCTTCTCCGCAGGCAGAGCACCACACCTTGAAGACCACCTTGTCGTGCACGTGGCGATGTGTCTTCACATGCTGCTTCCTCTTGAACCGTCGGTGACAGATGTCACACTCGTGAGGACGACTCTCCTTGTGTTGGCGCTCCGAACGCGCTATTAGGAGGCTGTTATCTGTTGCCTGGAATAGAAAAAAGCGTGTTTTTAATATTGATTTGTAAAATAATTCAATACTGGTATCCAGCTGCATCCGGTTGGACTGCAACCCGACCCCAAACACTGTTTGGGGAATGGCTAGGCAGATAATGAGTAAGCGTGGGACAAACTGGATGTGCAGGATAGATATTATGGAGCAACTTTCGTAGAAGCCTTTGTCCTTAAAACTAGCAGATTGAATTTGATGAAAGAGATCTACATACAATGGAACAAGCTGACCTAAAAATTTCTGTCTTCTTTTACTGGGTTAAATGTGCCCATAATTTTCTGTAGCACGCAACCGCGCCTTCAGTTCGTTTCAGAGGACATTCGAATAGACTGCATATTGAAAGATTCGAGAGAAACAGAAAGGTTAGCACGCTACCGTTCAACAGCTCCCTTCACTACGCCTTTCATCTAATTTCTACGATTTGACGGTACACACGGCGGCACATTAAGTTATACATAACCAGTATAACCTGACTTCGCTTTGTATGAGCTTTCCGTACGATAAGAGATCAGCTTAATTTGATTTTGCTTGATTGGGCGCCGTGCGTACATTTCAATGATCATCTCAAAGGTAACTCCTAAAAAGTTCAAAGAACGGTAGCTTGTAACTGCTATGGTAAAAACTAGTGTAATTCTTACATATTCGCTCTGTATCGGCTCCCCTTGCGCGTAATCTTCATCCCCGCTGTACAGCGTGTACGGCTGCAAGTGTTCGTTCATGTGAATCAGTAGCTGGTCCTCTAGGTGGAAAGCTGAGGAGAAATTAACTGTTAATAACTGGGTAGAAAGCAGGCGTCCTACCTGTAAGTGGTGACCAAAGTCAATACTTTTGACAGACAAGTTACATATACCGTGTCGCACGTAAGCAACTATTGTACAATTCATTACATTATTGGATTATGATTGAATGTGAATTATTATTGTTATTAACTACATATTTATATTGTCTTTTTTTTGTGTGTGATTTGTGTTTATTTATTATTATTGAGGAATTTAAAATGTTTCTAATATGGGTTATGTACCTGAAATAAATGAAATTAAAATAAGATATAAGACACACTCAGACACCAGGTTAGACATTAATGACACGGGGAGAAAAAAAATTATGCCGATTGTTGACAATCCTCCTGCTCGTATCATCGGACACCGGCTTGTATTCACTATAGTGAGTGTTCATTATATTTACTTAACTAATCATTGTATATTTGTACGTAGATATCATCATCAGCTGCCACTACCTGACACCCAACTGTGGTGTTAAGTACCTTATCTCTGACTTGGATCTTAAATTAAAGGACTACAATATGAATGACTACTGCCTGATATTTGTCGGGGAAGAAGACTTTCGTCGGACAAATAACTATGTCGAACTAACTGTCAGTATTCGTGAAACGCTGTCAAAATTACAGCACACAAATATCATATTATGTGCTCCTACGTTCAAACTTAATGATTACTCTACAATGTTTAATTCGAGAATTGAAACCTTTAACAGTTTAATCTATTTGGATGCTTGTTCATATAATTATGCTTACTTGTTTGATTCTAATTATTATCTTGATTATGATTTTGGTATGTTTACGAAGAGTAGTAGTTCTGTAAATAATCGCGGTATGGCCAACATATTGCATAATATAAGTTTAATGATTAATGAATTTACACTGTATAGTGACTTAAATTCGTGTAATTCTTCTGATAAAGTTACTAATTTGCCTCTCACTGTACCCAGCAATGTTACTGGTGAAAATGAACTGTTTTTTCTCTAATAGATATATCAGCATTTTGCATCAAAATATAGCAGGCTTGATAAATAAAGCAGATGATCTGTTGGTATGTCTAGAGGAGCTATCTAATAAAGGGACAAATGTTGATATCTTGTGTATTACGGAGCACTTTATCATGGAAGGTTATCAACAATTATTATTTTTACCTAACTATAATTTGGCTGCATATTATTGTAGAATAGAACAAAAAAGGGGTGGTGCATGTATTCTTGTTAAAAATGGGCTTCAATGGAAAGAATTGCCAAAGGTAGCAAAGTTATCAACTCCTGGCATATTTGAGTGCTGTGGCGTAGAACTGACTAGTTATAAGATAATAATTGTGTGTATTTATAGAATCCCGAACTTAAATAATTTAAATTATTGCTTCGACAAACTTGAATTGCTCTTGCAGGAAATGTTACGGACATGCTGTAAGAAAATTGTTATCTGCGGTGATTTTAACATTGATGTACTCAAGCAAAATAGAGCAACTAATGACTTTGAATGTCTTTTAACGAGTTACAATATGAAACTTGCTTTGAAACAACCAACTCGCATGGCTAGTTTGTCGTGCATTGACAACTTTGCGCATAACTTTAACTCATGTAAGACAGAAGTACTAGAATGGGCATTATCGGATCATACAGCACAGCTGCTTCAGTGTCCAGTACAAAAAATATGTTGCATTAAGTATTGGTACGCAACTAGAAGGGACTATAGTTCGGAAAATATAGTAAAATTTAAAAACCATATAATGAATCTTGCCTTTTCAGAACTATATGACACGGATGACCCTAACGTAGCTTATAATCATTTCATTGAGATTTTCAAGCTATTATACGATCTGTGTTTTCCATTAAAAGTGGTTAAAATAAATACAATAAGAAGAACTAAGTGGTTGTCAAAAGGGATCAAACTATGCAGTAAAAAGAAAAGGAAACTACTATGGCAGTTTAGACTTAATCGTAGTAATATTAATAAAACCATATTATATAATTATTCTAAAATTTACAAAAAAATTATTCACTTCACACAGAAAGCACAAAACAATTACAATATAAGAACATCTAAAAATAAATCAAAAACTGCGTGGCAAATTATCAATCGTGCAAAGTATAACGTACCTAAAACTAACATAAATAAAATTAAAATGGGTGGCTGCGTCATATCTCATCACAAGGCTATTGCAGAAGCATTTAATGATTTTTTTATTGATAAAATACAGCCAAAACTAGATGTCGACTGCAGACCTGTGGCGTGTACAATAGATTTCAATAACAAAACTATGTTTATGGCCCCTAGTATACCAGATGATATTAAAAAGATAATAATGTCCTTGAATAATACAAGCAGTGTAGGATATGACGGTATTGCTACTTTTATTCTAAAACATGTTGCGGATGAAATCTGCGGTCACTTGAGTCATGTCATCAATCTCAGCATTAGCGCAGGTGTTTACCCTGATGCTCTAAAAGTTTCTATCGTCAAGCCACTATTTAAGAAAGCAGATAGGGAGTTAATGGAGAACTATCGGCCTATATCACTAATTCCTATAATTTCCAAAATATTTGAGAAATACATTTACAAGGAACTAAATTCATTTATAGAAAGACATAATATTATTTGTGAGGAACAGAAAGGATTTAGAATTGGTAAAAATATTAATATGGCCATTTATGACTTTTTATATAATGTGACATTAAACGTGGATAAGAGGAATCCGGTTTGTGGCGTTTTTTGTGACATGACGCAAGCTTTTGACTATGTCCATTATGGCACACTCTTAAATAAACTTGAAGCATATGGAATTAGAGGAAATGTCAATAATCTAATCAAATCTTACTTACTTAACAGAACCCAAATAACAAATACAAACCACGTTAATATGAAAAGTAAACATGAAATTGTATTTCAATCTCCAGAACGTATAGTTTCGTTTGGTGTGCCACAGGGGAGTGTTCTAGGGCCTCCGTTATTTATATTATATATTAATGATCTACCGAAAAGCATCCCTCAACCTCTTACACTATTTGCCGATGATAGCACTATAACGATACCCTGTAAAAGTGTTGATACTTATGAAAGTGACATAAATGATTCTATAAATCTAATGGTAAAGTGGCTAGATGACAATAACTTAAAAATTAACCTGACAAAAACTAAATTAATACATTTTAATCAACGGATCAATAGTAAGAGTAATTTAAATATACACTACGATGACCAGCCTATAGAAGAGGTAGAAACAACAAAATTTTTAGGTCTCCACATTGACAAAAAACTGAACTGGAAAACCCATATCGAGATCTTGTGCAAGAAGATCAGTAAATCTGCCTATGCCCTGCACACATTGTCGTCTATAATAAGTGTGGAGGCATTACTTACAGCCTACTATGGTTTAACAGAATCTCATCTACGCTATGGTGTCATTTTTTGGGGCAACTCAACGGAAAAAGACACGGTGTTCAAGGCTCAAAAGAGATGCGTTCGTTCAATATTTAAAATTAAACCTACTGATAGTTGCGTGCCATACTTTAAAAAATATAAAATACTTACATTGCCATGTCTGTACATTTTAGAGGTAGCTGTTTTTGTCAAAACAAATCCACACCGATTTAAACGATTAGGTGAAGTAGTCCCGCGTAATAGGCGCGACAACAGTAGGATATGCTCTCATACTACGAGAACTACCCTCATGCGCAAAAGTGTCTTCTGTATGGCTCCTATAATATTTAATAAATTACCTAAAAGTTGGAGAGAACTGCCCTTGTCAGTTTTCAAAAATAAGCTAAGAAATTTTTTAATCAGTAAAGTGTATTACAATGTTATAGATTTTTTAAATGAAAAGGACTTTTCTATTCTGACTAGTAATATGTATAGTAAATAATAACAATTTAATCATGTGAATCTTAAATCAATTGGCGTTTGACTGCTTACTATTGAATATTCTGGACATAATTTAATCTATTTTGACTATAATTTACTTATACTATAATATCTTGACATCAATTATTATTTATTTGTTTTGTATTTTGTAATGAAATTTAGAATGACTATAATTATGTAAAATGCAATTAAATATAATTTTTTATAATACCTACAAAATTTGTACGCCGTTAGTGGCAAAACATGGACGCACACAACATCTATTAATTCAATACCTTGCATGTCTGATTAGTCAGTTTATGTAAACGCATGTTTGACAAATAAATTATCTTTATCTTTATCTTTATCTTTATCTTTATCAGTCTCCTGTCCTTATTCCAATTTATTTGGGGTCGGCGCAGGATTTCTTGTTCCATACTTCTCTTGTACGTATGTATATAGGGTCTAACTATTCATACACGAAATATTTTTAGGGAATCATCTAACGGCTACAACAGAGCCATTTCAAGGGTTTTTTTTTTATCTGTGTATATTTTTTTATAAAAAATAAATAATTTAAAATTACTTGACCCACAAAATAATTACTGGCTCCTATTTTTAAGCATCCATTACGCTAGTTTACTACGTCGTATTTACCTACTGCCATTGTTAGAATATGGGAGTAAAGGTTTTATGCAAAAAGTCGCAAAATTTTTTAGAATTATACTAATTTTGTAAAAAAAAAAAAACACTCAGATTATTTTTTGTTCGTTGCTCTGGCAACTTTACGACAGAGAAGTTACTCTTAAAATATTTCGTGTATGAAAAGATAGTCCTTATTTAGGCTGAAGTGGGACTGGACTGGACACGTCTGCCGCGTGCTCAATGAGCTGTGGGCCAAAATAACTGCTTTCTGGAGCCCTGACACAGCCAGAAGGCGTCGCGGCAGACCTCATAGAAGATGGCGGGACGAGCTGGACAAAACAAACGACCAGTGGCCCACATTAGCCCTGGATCGTAGCAACTGGAAGTCATGGGGAGAAGCCTTTGCCCAGCAGTGGGATTACGCAGGCTAACAGTATCAGTATCAGGTATATTGCCTTTAAATGCAAGCATAACTAGTTCACGATAGTACATGAAATAGAATACAAAATCGATCCACGCCGGCTGCAATTACGCTATACTATGGTTGACCACATCGCCAGTTTGACACGGATACTACGAGTACCTATGAGCTGATGTTAACTGTGTCATATTTTTTTGTTTACTTTGATCTATTTTCTCTATAGATTTTGAGACGTGAAGTCAATCTTTATACAGATAAAACAACATCATTAACTAAACACAAAAAGGCATTACTGAACATACGGGGTGGAAAGGACACCGACACGAAAACGGTTACGACGTACTCAGTAAATCATTCT
Source organism: Noctua janthina (assembly GCA_963576755.1). Lineage (NCBI taxonomy): Eukaryota > Metazoa > Arthropoda > Insecta > Lepidoptera > Noctuidae > Noctua > Noctua janthina. The sequence goes on along the minus strand of OY755055.1, from coordinate 4,911,260 downwards.
GAACCACCATACATCGAAATTTTGCTTCGGTAATTTAAAAAAAACAGCTGTTCCATACATTGTGACCGTGTAGGTATTGCACTTTTGTAAGAAACAGAATTATTTTTTTAAATTACCCATGAAAATTTTCTATGTGGAGGGGCTCAGAGTGATGTACTTAGTACGTGGTAACCGTTTTCGCGTCGGTGTCCCTTCCACCCCGTAAAGACTTATATCTATACCTCGAGAAATCTCAAAATACACTGTAAAAAATAAATGATACATGAAAAGTAGACGGTGAAAATCAATACTACAAATGTGATCAGAGGACTTCGTAGTATTGCTCTACAACAGCATAAAACTATGTCTGTACAGCCGCACAGAGGCACAACGCCTATTCAATTCTGTGAACCACTAGCCAAAGATGAATAAATTAGTAGAGTCGTCTGCACGCACTATGAATGAAAGCGTGGTGACGGAACTTGTTGCATTATGAGTAAAAATCAGTAACATGAAATGAACTTTTTTTGGCCAAAATAAGCCACGATCCATAATCTCTCGAGAATTCAGTTAACTATGTCAAACTAAGTATTCCTAATATGGTATTTTGCTAACCAGCAGAATCAGTCCAAAAAACATATGATACTTATGCCAGGAAAATATGTAAAATGAACAATTACAATTACTTCAGAAAGTGGAAGAAATTGTGGTATGGGTTATTCTGTTTTCAGCAAAACTAAGCACAAATGCGCAAACCAAAATTAATCTCGGCAAGAAACGATCGTCACTGCTTCATCATTTGTAGGGGTCGGAGCCGACCCTAAAAATAATCCCGTCCTGAACCCCCCAAAGACCCCTCCCCAAAATAAATTAGATCTCTAAAACCGTCCATAATCTAGCGTCCCTTGAACCACCCTAACCGTGCCCCCTCGTAAGGCCCATGGGGGATCGCCCCTAAAATAGGGGAGGGTCTAAAAAGGTCGACTGGGCCGCTGCTACGCGTGCATATGTGTTCGCTACGTAATTGTAAACTGGGCACTCGATATTGATTTGGGTGGCTATACACTATAAGTTGTACAAATTGTAGGTCATACGTGGGTGGCATGTACTTACTTTGTACTTTTATTTGCTACGGAGTATTCTTTTATGGTAGTATTTCTTAAATATGTATAAACGTTACCGATTTTTTCCAGTACCTAAGCAAGTTAAGGCGTATGTTTGATTGCGAAGTATTACATTGTGATCGATTATAATCCATATTGATCGGTACGTTGAGAGAAGAACATGTAATACTGAAACATCAGGATAATATCGTATCTATTATATAATAGATACGATTCTAGAGCCTTTTCGTGCCTTGTCATCTAACTATCAACAATATCAATTACACTTTGCATTACGTTGTAAATTGAAAGATCTCTGAATAAAAGGGTCTTTAAAAGTTGAATATCTGCGATCTTTTCGGCAGTTTTACACCTCAGTCCCTGGGAAAAAATTAAGCGTTGGTTGCTAGGGAATGGCTGTCACATGAAGGTCTGCGGGGGACTCTCGGTATTTATTCTATGCCACGTGGCGCCCCCCAACCCCCCTCCCGCTGTCACCTGTTCGTCCGCGATATCTGCGCCGCGCAGCTTCTAGCAAATAAGTATTATTAAGGATACAGCTCTATAGATTGCAGTTGCAATTTCAGTTCCTGCGCGTCCTAACGCTACCCAGTTGTCTAGATTTTAGTTGTTGTGTTAATTAATTTTACAATGTCAGTGCGAGCAGCGAGGTTTAGTCTCGAAAGACCGAAATTAACAGGGTGTTTGTTTTGTGAGAAACCGGGAAATTTGGTTCTTGACCCGGACGAAGAAGCATATCATGCGATAAAAAATGTGGCAGACGAGCGGCAAGATGCAACTCGCGATAAGTTCTACTTTCTATACAATGCTAGTTTGTCTAGTCAGTGCTTTTCGTGGCATTTGAAGTGTGCGACCGCCTATGTTTGTTTTGATGATAATAAACGCAAAGGAAGGCCACAGTCACAGATTGTACCAAAAATAGAAATCAAAGATGAACCGGAAGAGGACGTCAAAGTCAAATTGGAAGTAGTTGACGAAGTTTCTGATATAAAGGGGGTTCCATATTTCAAAAGTCGCGGTATACCTTCCGAAGAAATTGTGAGATGTTTGATTTGTGATAAAATACTGAACTTGGTACACAGACAGAACCATTCATTCAAATCTAGGCTGTCGGCAGCCAAACTTATTTATGAAACAGCGCATCGGAAGCATGACGGCGTGTTTATAAAGATCCATAGATACCATTCACCCGAAGATATGATCGATAAAGGCATGCACTACCACAAAGAATGCTATATCAAATATGTTGAACCAAGGAAACGACCTGGGAAGATATCTACGAACGATATGTATAAAGGCTGGAAGAAATTACTGAAAGAGATAGCCGAAAAGCTCACAACAAACTGCTTCGAACTCTCATTTTTGGCGAAACGACTGGCGATACTGACTGAAATTAAAGATGCTATAATAGAACCTGAGACAGTCAAAAGTCTTCTTATTGCTAACTATGGGGACAAGTTGTTATTCTCCTACCCGGCTGGCTTAGAATCCTGTGTGGTGTTCCTGAGCAGCGTTCCTTTAAGCGAAGCTATGAGACGTTTACAGTGATTTGATTAATCATGATAACTACCCAACCTCCTCCTTCTTTGAAGTTGGTTAAAAACGTAAACAAGTATTTCTGGAGAACTAATGTTATTTATGTCTAAGTAGCTACCAGTGGCGAAGGTTCCATACAACTCGATTCCCTTTGAAAAATGGTACAGTCAGTATTCTATAGACAAATAATATAATCACATTAAAGATATGTACTCCGTCTTACCTCTTACAAAAATTGACCCTTCGCTACTGGTAGCTACATGTACCTACCTTATTAAAACAATTAAATATAATTATATGTGGTGAACCTTTTTATTTACATTGCTCCTAGAATCAGTAATGACCAAAAAACACCAGTTCCTTTTTATTCGCCCACAAATAAATATTATAATTATAATTGTTTAGAAAACATAACATCACAAAGTACAGTGGATATGTAAATTAAGCTAATGCATTGCGAACAATATGTATGTCAAAGTATCACACATACAAGATCTAGGACACACTTTAGTTATATCTAGATATTAGCATACTTATGTACTTGATAATACACACGCTTGGCGACACAAATATGGACGAGATTTCAAACAGAGGAGTGTCAAAGGTGTGTCGATAGGACAACACAAGTTAGTAAAACCAGTTTATATGTAATTTTCTAACAACATAAAATGCTGCGCTATGAAACGGCAAGCCGAGAGTCTGATGGGATTTCCCATCGGCAACTTTTTCGAGACCCTTAGGGTCTGAGTTCCCGAAAATGTTTTAACAACTTATTTTTACTCCGGTTGTACCAAATTCCACGTTTTTAACTTCAAGAATGACGAATTCTCATCCCCTGTATAAACCCAGTCCCCCCTTTAAGGGGCCGATTTATTTAATCCTTCCTTAGTTTCTCGTATTACAGGACCCTCTTGTGCAAAATTTCTTCCAAATCCAGTTGTTAAGGCTTTGCTTTGTATATCATGAATATTAGTTATGTTTAGTAGAAGGATGAAATTGGATAGTTTGGAAAGAACTCTCTTTGGATTACTCCCTATCGAAGTTCAAAAGCCTGTTGTGCTCTCATTTGAACCAACATTTATATAGCATAACATAATAGCATAATCAGCCTATTAATGTTCCCACTGCTGGGACGCAGGCCTCCTCTCTATGAGAGGGAATGGGCTATAATCCACCACGCGGGCCCAGTGCGGGTTGGTAGATGTCACATATCTTCGAATTTTTGGTTCTAGGACATGCCGGTTTCCTCACGATGTTTTCCTCCACCGTTTTGAGAGCAGTGGTGATGAAATAAATTACACAAAGTAATGCGCCTGCCTGGGTTCGAACCCACGACTTACTGCTCGTAAGTCGGAGTCTCCACCACTGGGCCACCGCTGCTCAGTTCGGTTATAATTAGCTTTTTATTAGTTTTTAATTGGATATTTTGTTATTTTGTCTATACTACTATTGTTATTGGTGTAAGTTAGTTATTTGATCTCTTATTAGATTAAGTCAAAGTTGTTTTGTTTTCTATTTTATATTACATTTTATTTCTATAACTTTACGATGGTATAGCTTTATTGTAGTATACACCTGGTATTGGTATCGTACTTGGTATCTACATACAAACCCTAACGTGTATACTTTTATTGTTAAATGTAAAATGTATGTACTGTTGGCGTACCTATTTTAAATAAATAATTCTTTTGTTTATTTTCATGGCTGGCAATCTTTTCACTATCCATTAGCTAAGGCAATACCTAGTAACTTGAGGAAGGTGAACTGAAAATTACGAGCCGAAGTGGTCTAATTAACGCTCACTAATATTTTTGACATCAAAACTAACCCAAACCCAATACAGTTTGGTCTTCGAAAAGAACAGGTAAAATTTTCGCGGTCTGGCTTTCTGTCGGTCCTATTTTCCTTACTAAAAGAAGAGTTCAAAATAGAAGAGAACATCATCATTCTTCATTCTCCTGCCCTTATCCCAATTTATTTGGGGTCGGCTCAGCATATCTTCTTCTTCCATACTTCTCTATTACTCGTCATCTTAGGAGTTACTAATTATAAAATTCTATTGGTTTTTTTTTTAAGTACATGTTCTCCGCTATTTGGAATGTGGATGAATTCTATCGATTCGCATTCCAAAAATTGTCAACCATTTATGCAAAGATGGGTGGTCAGCTAATTGCTATTACTCACTGTACAGCCAGGATAAAGCAGCAAGCTGTGACGCATCGTAGGCACATCTGCAGATTACCTAACGCAGCAGAGGTGCGGCCGACGCGCGCCGTTCATTTAAGGACCACTAGCCAATAGCCATATATAATATAATAGCCATATTCCTGTCTATGTAGCTTCGAGATTTTGACATCTTTTGTGGGTGGCCGATTTTATTTCGTGTTCAGGTCAAAAGTTTGTTTTTTGTGAAACCTAATATAATACTTACTTAATAGTTGATTTTGGATCATCATCAAAAGAAAAAAAAATTAAATATGAATAGAAGAAAATTGGGTTTATCTATCAACACTGAAAGCGTAAGTTTCGTGTCCGTGCTGTTAACCGTTAAGGAGTTCTCTCTTGAGGAGGCGATCCTGGCTGCAGGATCAAGTCATGTCTGTCATAAAAATGTATGGTCACCAGAACCAAAGGTATGTGTAAAATTTCAGCTCAATCGGCTGTTCAAAATTGAGTTGCAAGATTCCACCCGAACAAACATATTTACCTTCATCCCCCTTTTTAACCCTTCGGGGGTAGAATTATCAAAAACGCTGAGACACGTATAAATTAATTTTCAATCGTCAGCCTTAACACGAAATTTGAAGATCCTAACTTCAAAACTGACGGACTTTCAAATAAACTTTCATCCCCTATTTTATCCCTTTAGGGGTGGAATTCCCACAAATTCTTTCTTAGTGGATTACGTGTTCAAGTTTGATAGATATAGATGATTTTTATCATGATCTCACCGTGCAGCCAGGATTGTCTTCTCACGAAGGAACTCCTCAACGGTTACTAGCGTTTTTAAAAAGGTATTTTTAAGTTAAAATCACTAATATTTCGGCTAATGGTTGGAAACTAACGAAACGTAAACCGTTGTTTTTAATAATTTCAACCCACAAGGGGGTGACAATGGGGATGAAGTTTTGTATTAAAGTTGTTCGTTCGCTAAATTTTGTATTCAAGTAAAAATGCACAAAAACGGCTGAACGGATTTGGATGATATTTGGTACACAGATCGTTTAAAACCTGGATTAACCTATAGGTTACTTTATAATCCCGGTAGTACGTTCCCGTCGGATATTTTTCGACATCCACGCGGGCGAAGCCGGGGGCAAAAGCAAGTAGGTAAATAAAATCACGTTTTTAAACGAGGTTGAAGCAAAAGGTGTAATTAAGGATCATAGCAGTTGGAGATCTGTAGTTTTCACTGAACGGATATAGTGGCAAATATTGGCAAACGCCGATCGTTAAAGATCCATCTGCCTATCTTCTATGGTAATAGCGAAGAACACTAACACTACTTTGGGTAGGAGAGTTTCAAGGTTACGTAAAACCTGCCCCACCCTTGACACCCCCCCTGGTACTTATAATTAGCGATTATAGAGTAATTTGTGGAACAATTAACCTAAAAACACGGTTACGAAATGAGCAAAAACAGTCTCTAACAATCACTACTGGCAAAAAAATAATGATGTTATATTTTGTTTTAAAAACAGGTTTTCAGGTTCATTATAATGTAAAATGTCCTATTGTAAAAATATTTTAATTTAATTGTGGATTTTACGATTTAGGATCTATTGGTCCTTATTTTTTGGTGGATGAGAGCTAGACTCTCCCTCTAATGCTTGATTAATGAATACAATTGAACAAGTAAACGGACTTGATATTCTGTACAAAAGGTACTGCGATTCCAAACGCCAGGCGCACCCTGGACTGCAAGCACTCGGCAACGCAGTCTAGCTGATCAATCCTTTCACCACGACAGTACAGATACCGGCTAGATCTTGAGCGCTCAGCGACAGAGGAGATCGCTTTGCGCTTCATACACTTCTGCGCAGGTTAAGGTCAGCGCGCAAAATCAGTGCCGATAATTGTACATCCAAATATTTGCTTGGTTTAGTCGACTGCGGGCAGAATCATTAAACTTTATACAATTCGAATAAATGATAAACCTTTTTCTATCAAAATTAAACGCTTATACAAAGTTTCGTGTCATTCTATTAACCGTTGAGGAGTTCTTTCGTGATGAGACGATTCTGGCTGCAGGATCAAATCATGTTCTAAAAATGTATTGTCACCAAACAAAGGTGTGTGCAAAATTTCAGCTCAATCGGTTGGGGGGAACTGGTTTGAAAGTCAGTTGCAAGATTTGTCCAATACATGCTATCTAAATCTAAACTAACAAAGCAAGTTAAATAAAAGCTTGTAAAAAAGTAGTAGGTAAGTAGTAAAAATACAACACGTTATCAAAGTACGCAGCAGGATGAGTGCGGATGGAATGGGTCATCGACTGACGACATGTGGCTGATATCGCTATCTCCTACCTACTGTGGAATCAAGCCCCATGGGATCTAACCATCTAAGTTGGCGAATTGTGGGCGAAGGAGAATACAACCCCCCTTCCTCTGGGTAATATAAGATGCCTAACTACTGAACATTAGGGCAGTTAATTTTATAATAACTTTAAGGAATGATGGTTGCTTCTCTTCATAAATATTTTGCTGCCGTCGTACAAAGTGCTCATCATCTGCCTAGCCTCTTCCCAGCAATAATAGAAGTAGACTTCCGAGTATAATAGGATTCAGCTGAATACCAGTATATTACATGGAGCAACTGCCTATCTGACCTCCATAACCCAGTTACTGGGTTGTGGGAAACAGTATCCTGTGACATGTGCTATCATATGCTGATAACATGAAATTTCTGGGAACTTAATAACACAGATTAATATTGTTACTCGGTAACTTATCCTATCCATCTCTATTGTCGACCAATTATAATCGATTCATATTCGAAAATGTTTCAAGTCGATAGTATCTCAGTCAGTACCTCAGGCTTACGGACCGTCGCTCACCCTCTCCATCCATCTGCTCCATAAAAAGGGGGGACCGTCATGACAACGCTATCCGTGTGAAAAATTAGTCCCGTGCACACCCTCTTGTAGTTGTCTACAGTTTTTAGTTTTCTGTTTTGATCAAGATACTCCCATAAACTACCTTTATGTTTGGATGAGTGAGTTGTTGATAGAAATAATGATATTTGGACGCCTTTAATACTATTACAATTAAATCTTAAAAGGTACATTATAATTAGGTTAGCAAAAAGGTAACTTTGTAGGTCTAGTAGATTTAAGTCCACCCCTTAAATCAAATCTACTAAACCAACAAAAGTTTAAAATTATTCGTGTAAAATATGACACCGCTATGTTCTTCCCCGAACTTAGCCTGACACACCATGTGTGTTGATACAAAACAAAAGCAGTATACAGGAAACTCTGCTACAAAATTCAACGCATAAAGCAACTGTCCATATCCAACATAATCCTTTACTCCATGCCATCAACCCCGAGGTATTTGCCGCATCGAGAGGGGGATGTACCCTCATGACGTCAGCTGCCCATCTCGAGTAACGGGCCCAACCGGTTCACACCGACCGACCCTACGGGCTTGCGGACGAGAGGGCAAGGCCAGCCCGTTCACTGCGCAAAGATAGAAAGCAAGCCTATGTCGCAAAGTTGTCGTTGCATAATGTTGCTTTTACATCTTGATATGATGCTATTGCAGTGATCTTAACATATTTTGGTGGAATGAAACTTGTGGAAACAGAAAGCAGTTATGCTCTTCGGCCCATTTGCACCACAAATTACTCACTACACGCGTTTAGCGCTAAACTTATTTATAAGATTGTTCTGTTTCTGCCAAACGTGTAAAGTTGACAGGCACAGTGTTTTAGACTAACTAAAGGTGTTTAGGGATTTATGATTTAAGTGAGCTATAATTTAAAGTTTACAAACAAACATAAACTAACAACTTTTTCGGATGTGGGTAGGCAGAAAGTACAGAAAGCTATCTGCTACGATCCTTATGCGGTCCTTTGCGTTGTCCACGTTAATACATCTGCTCATACACGCATAGTTTACTAAGTTTTTTACTTCTTGCCTTTCTGAGGGGGCGAGTATGTCAAAATGGAGGGGAAAAATAAGAAGGGTGCCCTTCCATTACGTGCAACGTGTGGGATAGAACATGTGGGAGTAACTTTATTTTTAATTCAAGTTTATAATTTAAAAGGAAGCCATGTAAAATACTTTAAAAAAATATTATTTTTTGCTCTAGCGGTCTGGATTTAAAATCTACTGAAAAAAAAGGAGTAAATGATAGCATTATGGTTAACATGGAAGAATGCGCCGATCCCCAGTATTCCCCAGTTACATGGGACAAAGGAAAGTAGAGAGGTCTAGCTACATACTTATAGATAAATGGTACTAAATGTTCCCTGGTTACTACTATCAGTCTGGTCTGGTAGCTTAGAGCTATTAATAAAATTGAGGAGTAAAGCTCAAGACGAGGGTAGACTGGCTGGGGGACAGAGGTCACGATACGACCTTTATCGACGGTCCCACACAAAACTATGTCATATTACGTCTACTTCGAAATCGAACTTACACGTTTTTCTTAGGTGAAGCTTGATTAATATTTTAATACATACTATTACTACATATATTTTTTAAGTAAATTCTCAGTAGCAGTCACGAAGTCTGGATATGTGCCCGGTGATGGCAAAAGGCTTGCATGACATTGGACTAAAACATGACTGGCGAAATGCGGGTATACTAGTAAACCTCTGCCTAACCCTTTCGGGGATAACACGCTTGATGTTATGTTAATATATTACTTTAATTGATGTGTTAGTAAGGAGGTGGCTATTGAGTTGACTTATAGAGAAGTATGGAAGCGGATATACTGCGTCCACAGTAAATAAATTGAGATAAGAAGTAGATAATAATAGGAGCTCGTGGCTAACTAATAACAGCCGTTCGGGTCGATCTTTAGGTTAAGCCGTGCTTGACTAGGTTGGTCTGTGGATGGGTGACCACCCACTACATACCGAGATTCCTCCGTGCCTCGGAAAGAAGGTAAGCCGTTGGTCCCGGCTGTCATTTATAGATCTTTGACAGTCGTTAGGTAGTCAGTGGCGCAAAAAGTCTGACGACCAGTCTTACCAAGGGGTATCATATTACCCAGTACTAACTGGGTTATGGAGGCCAGATGGGCAGTCGCTCCATGTAATATACTGGTATTCAGCTGCATCCGGTTAGACTCGAAGCCGACCCCAACATAGTTGGGAAAAGCTAGATAATAATGGCTGTACCTAATTATTATTATTACAACAGGTGACGGGTCTTTTATCGTATAAAGTAACGGCTTAACATGAAATTGTCCCATAGGGTCCCAAATCAAAGCATACGTAATGGTTAAATAAAAATTTAAACAAGAAAAACGTGATTTAAAGTTCAATCGATCAACTTTACATTTTCAAATCTGTCAATTCGTTTAGAAGCGAGGGGATATCCCTAACCCCAATAATGCAGACGACTAAATTAAAGTGTCCCCCTTTCGTTGTTACGTTCACCGCACTGGGTTAAAAGTACGTCAAGTTTTCGACAAGTCACTACATAGTATAAAACAAAGTCGCTTCGTCGTCTGTCCCTATGTATGCTTAGATCTTTAAAATTTCGCAACGGATTTTGATGCGGTTGTTTTAATTGATAGAGTGATTCAAGAGGAAGGTTTATATGTTTATTGCTCCCGTGCGAAGCCAGGTCAGGTCGCTAGTAAAGTATAATTTGAACCGTTGGGAAAGTTTTGACCGTGCATGTTGTTAGAATTTTTTTTTTACGAATATGAAGCGACAGCTAAATAATAAAATAGACAAACCAACTGTGAGTTTTTCAACACTCGCATAAGAACCAAGAGTTCGAAATCTTGACGGCACGGTTGGCGCACTGGCTGAGCGATTGACTGCTGCGCTGCATGTCGCCAGTTCGATCCCCGCACGGAACAAACTTTTGTATGGCGTCTAGAAAGTTGTTCGTGGTCTGGCTGTTTGTGTATGTGAGTTTAAATTTGTAAATGCACTTACGATATAGGAGAAATGCTTAGTGTGGGATAAGGTTTCGTTTAAAAATAAAAGCCAATAGTGCAATAATTAAGGCATTTCTTTAGATGTCTCTTAGTGCTAGTGAACACGCACATTAAAGGTTAATGTGCGTGTACTTTTAGGTGATTTGTTTTGGTGAGTCGCATACAAAAAAATACGTTAAGATAATAGTCCACAGTACTTAAGAGCACATCAACACACACATTAATTCAGAATATCTGCAGTAGCGCAAAACAAACAAGTAAATAGCTTATGATAGGTCAAAAATCTGATATTAGACTACGAGCAAGTCTAAAAGAGCAAGTTTGTGTATCGATTTTAAAGTACCTCTTACTTGACTTTGGCAAACTTTTTTATTAGTTTTTAACAGACTGTAGCCCCGAGCATCCATGAATGTAACTTGTGTAGATGAGGAACAAGGATCATGCTTGCCCGGACCCACGAGTTCAACACACATACTTCTTGAATTCGTAGGTCACTGCGAATAGCAAATCCCTTTTCATTATTTAGTCCCAAAACTGCCCAAAAGTAAAGCTCATCCTTTTCGGAGCCGTGAAATTTTAAGCAAACCTTTTTGAACATTTATTCAGAAATACCCGAGACCCATAAAAACCAATACAAAGGGGAGGGGCACCCTTTTAGCTCGCCCAAAATAAAAAGATATAGCAAAAAATGGAGGGGCTGGGGTTGCTCCCTAGCGGCTCAAAATGGGAGACGAAAAAAAACTATAATGTTCCTTTGCGGGATGCTAGTGGGAATGAGTTTTATAAATTGTAAATATAATGCTATTTAAACTTGTTATACGTGTACTAAAACTAGTTTATACTACACTGCTGTTAGAGCGGTGTTTATGATCAGATGTCTGAAGTGGGCGAAGCAGAAAGAGTATGCAAGGATCGAAGCAGGTGACTTTAGGTAATTTCTGCTTACCCCCATGGGATACCGGCGTAAGTTTATGTGTGTATGTTTTAAAATATTCCTTAACATTGCCTTGAAAAACATCAGGTCTTCGAGAGGACGAAAAGGATAAAGATAAAATGTATCAAATGTTATCACCCCCTACTATGGAGCAACAATGAAATAAGAATCAAAACACGTTTTAAATAAAGTCAGTTTTCCTCTAACCTATTCTTAGTAAGAAAGGTTTTTTTTTTCGTTTATGGCTACCATCTGAGTCAGACCTACCTGCGCTAAGTGTAAAAACTTTTTGGATTGAATGGTCCCCGCTGAGTCATCGAAGAAGAGATCTTCGTTATAAAAAAAAAAGTATTATATTACAAACTTAACGCCCGGATCATAAATGGAGGGGCGCTAGTCTTCTACCCCTCGTTTTAAAAATAGAACAGAATATATGGTTTGTCGCGTAGCCTGCTACTGAATCGTTCTGGCTAGATATATTATGTTATAATACTTGCACTGATAAAACTTGGAATATTGAATTAAGAATGACGATCCGCGTCATCTATAGAGGTGCAAATTGACAAAAAAAAAGCAGCTACCTACGTATAAAAATAAAGTAAATTCAGTATTTGTGGTATGGTACTCATTACTTTAATGGAATATTCTGAAACTTGATACCTATTTACGGCTTGCCAACGATTCGAGGGGGTGTAACCACACCCCCTAGCCCCGACCTTGGCTTTGGCACTTTGGGAACGCGTTCAAATATTTTATAAATAATAAACGGCTGTACTCTGCCTTACTCGAATGACAACCTTTCGATCCGTGACAAAATTACGTACAGTCAAGGGCAAACATGACATAAACTTAGCTACGTTACAAATGTAATTTTTTCGAAAAGTTTTGACCGATATTTTCCAATATTATTCTCACAATAATTGTATCTATGTGTTGGCAGATTCTCTATTTTTAATATCTCACGATTTCAATAGATAGTTGAGCTGAACAGAGGTTTTTGAATATTCGTTACATATTCATATTTTTTGCCTTGAGTTACTTGTTCTATTTGTACTCTGTGCTTGAGTGTACATCTTTTATTCCCAGCCAGCTTAGTAAAATCGCTTGGAAAGTAACCCTCCCCTTTTTTTTCTAAAATAAAATTACACATGTGCACGGCTATCGAAAGGAGGGTTGACAGAGCGTCAGGGAAGGGCTGAGAAAACCTTGGGGCTTTCTCATAGACGCTCGGAGAACATGTTTATCGAAAATGCATGCGGGTAACTGATGAAATGCCAAAATAAGTTTTGGGGATATCCATACCAATACCATGGTACGATTTGATTATATTTTCGCGGCGTCTGTGGAGTCTTTTAGGACTTCTAACGTGCAGGTGTTGGGACACTTAGGACACCGCTACTAAGTGGGACATTAGATACCTATATCGAAGCGAAAGTAACTCAGCCCGTCTAATGTCCTAACGGCTGAAAGGTCTTGAAGAAATTTAGGTTACAGGTAAAGTATGACGTGGGAACATAAGAGACTTTTATCCCAGTTAGTAGGAACGTCTCCATAGGATAATTTCCAATATTTACGCTGGCAAAACTGCGTGTAAAATCCAGTGTTGCTACATTTTGAATATTTGTTTAACAGTGCTACAGGGACCGTGGTACTCTTAAAGTGCAGGTAAAATCCGTTGTGAATTTGTGATACTGACCCTGACCACACGGGTAATAACGTCAAAAAATCCTTTTCTCTTTAGCCAGCCTTATCGTTTCATGCCTGTTCCATCTTTTCTTTACATAGTATAAAACTGTTTGTACGCTTAGAACTTTTAAACTAAACAACGGATTTTAATGCAGTTTTCAGCAATAGATAGAGTGATTCAAGAGGAAGGTTTATATGTATATGTGTATCTACATTGAACCCGTGCGAAGCCGGGGCGGGTCGCTAATACTAGATAAAACTCCCCCTCTAATTTGGGCTCGTTATGGATTTGTGATAGTGAACACACGGCCCACGGGAAAGAACATCAAAAAACTCTGTTCTTTCAGCCAGTATTATCTTTAACTGCCTGCTCCAGACTACTGCCTAAGTCTCCGCCCTAACTCAGGGAGGGGAACTGTCGTAATCGCCACGTTCGGCCAACGGGTTGGCACAATTCAGTATTATTAGTCATGGTAGGTAGGTACCTACTATGTTATCCTTAAGTCGGATGTAGGATCCCTCCTTCCGAAGAAGGGACGTAATTGAAGGACGGTTCACCGCTAAGGTACTTATTTATATGTCGTTGATGACAGTTGGAATTTTGCCCTTACTTATATGGGAAAATGTTTTTTTTAACGCCTGTGTATCGGGAAGAGGTGGTAAGGATAGTCCCATCCATGCGCCAGTTTTCTTTGTAATGAAGGGAGCTTTTTGCCGCACGTATGTAAGATAGAAACTGGGTTAATCTTCTTATTAAAGATCTTAATTTCATTCACTGCAGACAACGTGCAGCCAAAATCTCTGGATCTAGAAGTTTTTGAAAAGTCATTTCCTAAAAGGGGTTTAATAGAGGGTGAAAGCTTGTGTGAAAGCTTCTTTGCCGATGAGAAATCCCATCGGGTGCTATAGACCGACCGCTTTAAAGAGTCCTCCGTCTTGCCCCATCAAAGGAACATTAAGCGTTTACAAAATCCTAACAATACCCCTCAGGTTATTTGCTTTAAAACAACTATAATCCACGTACGTATTACGATACTAACTGAACCAATACGTGATCAATCTTCAGAATATTCCATTTAAATTGATACCTTCGCGAGGACTCAATAAAACGGTCGGTCTATAGGCTTGTTACGTCCTAAAATGACTTCTAAATCTTCCGCTAAGATATTTGACTACGCCTTTTAATAAAATTAGAGCTTACCTTTCCCGCACAAGGTGCAAATATGTTCCTTCTTCATATGCGTCCAGCTGTGTATTTTGAGGTATTCTTTTTTCTTGAACGTCTTCGTGCACACCATACACACGTATGGCTTGTCTGCCGACCCATTAGTCTTTTCTGAAATGTTGTATTTTTCTTCTGGTGCCTAAAAATATCACATATTTACGTTCATTTGTGTTTTATCTTATTTTAACCATACTGAGACCTTAGGGCCAGCTGTTCTAGAGCCAAAATGTCGTTGTAAAAACAGTAATTTCATATCGCGTGGAAACCGTATAGGTATGATTTCTCTTTAACCTTCAACCCAGAAAAAAGTTAGCTACATGTGAAGGATGAGAATATAATATTATTTCACTGAGGAAGGGTCAGACCTAAGTGAATTTAGTTTTTTCGATGGCACATTAGGCCAAATTCGAAACTATACGAATAGGTCCAAGTGGTGAAAGAAACTATGACCTCGATTCTGCACAAAACAACAACGTGAAAGCTAATGATTATATGGTAATTTGTCAGTACATCTTACTAAGAATCGCTCGCGTTTCGTCATCCATTTTTTTTTAATCACCGCATGTGGTTTATCCTGCTTCATCGGTCAACGGCGAGGACAGATGTTCGGAGCCGGCCTAAACTGAGCAAAACAAGGCAAGCCCGCCCTGTAGGGGATTTAAGCCGAACCCGGGAAAGGGAGTTGCTGGGAGGCGTATATACGATTTAAAGCGACTTATATGCTGACTCAGGCGCCGCCACGCTTTTTTTAGGTTACAGAAGATCTCAAATATACCATAAGGTTTCTATGCGGTATGAAATTACTTTCTTTATTTTTTTTATAACTTTTACATAAGGTAAAGGTTGGCTGAATGGCGTACAAATGGCGAGGCCTGTATTCAGCAGTCTATTGCTGTAGGCTGATGACACACATATCTAAATGTCTTACCTCCATCTCTTCATCCTGTTCCTCACTTACAACCGGTCTGCTGTACTCATCAATAATCTCCTGCTTGATGTCCACCATCTGGTCGTTGCTCACGTCCATATAACCCTGATCATCCACGACGTCCACATTTTCTATGAACACTTTCGTGTGTATTTGCAGGTGCTTCCGTAAGTGGTCTTTGCGGTAGAAAGCTAAAATAAAAATTTTGTGATGTGATTTACTGCACATATGATGCACTCAGCTTCGTTCTTTAATTCAATTTTTTTTTCGCGTTCCATTTTATTGCTTTTTACGTACGTTTCAACGATGAACGAGGCAATAAAACCTATATTATAACTACTGCAATATAATTGCACCTGCACGCGTAGCATGATCACCGTAGAAACGGGTTTCGTCGATGGAAGAATCGACAAAATGACAGATAAACAAAAGAAATCTGTCATTATGCCGATTCTTCCGTCGATAAAACCCGTTACGTCATCATGCTACGCGTGCTGGTCTATTGTTCGATATTTCAAAGATTTTTCCTAATGTATATTTTTATAGGCATAGCCACGCATTTTATAACCTGAGACTATTTCTAACTTTTTGAGTAATAAAATCATTAAAAAAAACCATCAGCGTTTTTACGTTTTAATTTGAGCTAATGATCATATCACTTGATCCTGTTTCATTAGTGAATTAAAAGACAAAAAATTACAACTCACAAAAAACATTTCCCACACACAGGTAGTATGTCAATTCAGTTGTAAAAGATGAAGAGCAGGGGAGAAAGATAAAATCATTATTATTATTATTACACGCACCCTTTGTGCGACCTTCACCCCTTTACTTGTTATTTGAACTGAGATTCAAACAGAACCACTTTTTACCCGACTGTGGTGAAGCCCAAAAGGAGGGTTATGCTATGCATTGTAACTTGCTTATGAAAAGATTGACCCTGACTCAATTTAATTTTAAGTTAGTTGTTCTTTTAGCTATAGCTTGCTTGCTTCTTAAAATTATACCTTTTCGTTTTTTCTTCTTGCTTTAACTTTGCAAGTGACTGCTCATTGCTGCACTGTTGTATATACTATTTTGCTTTTTGGAATTGGCATAAAATAATCTCTTAACTCAGAGATATCCTTCTGGTATTTCCAGTTACTTGAGTGAACAATCATCCATGACATTTTATAGAATATTTTATGTATTATACAAAAGGATTTTATAACTGAGAAATGGTTGCAGTATCTGCAGTTTTTTTTTCGTTTGTTATACTCCAAACTTGTTGATAAATCAATAACATCATAACTATAAACAATCATACAGTGGAACTTGATTTTTTAGGTTACCACTTACAAACAAAACATTATAAATGCATGTTAAAACATAATTTATTGCACCCATGTTGACTCATACATTTTATTTTTGCATCCATAATATTATATTCCTGTTTTATTTTTTTTAGATAAAAATATAGATAGAATGTCTTTCGAGTCCTCATATTTGTCTGACCAATAGACCTAGAAATTCAGACCTTATATATAAATGCGAAAGTAACAGTCTATCTGACACCTTTACACACCTTGAGGGCTTGACCGCAGATATAGAAATACATACCACATGCCATTGCCATGCATTGCATGCCTGGCTTAAGCATTTTATGCTTAACGTGGCTACTGTTGCAGCAACCTAATTTGTTTAAAACAACAATGTTACAACTTAAGAACTGTTCTAGACATTTAAAGAAACAATAAGATTTATAAAGTAACTGTATAGTGCTTGTGACGTCATAGTAGGTAGTAAAAAATGGCAAGTTTGGTTTTCATACGGATCGTGCTTCTTGCGTCATCTAGGTTTAACTATTTCTGTGGGCTTGACAGATATCATCACATGAAGTAGACCATGACCTAGTCTAGACCATAGACAATTTTATTATCATAGTGTGATGTTCCCGTAGGATACTTTCTGACGACAACGGCGGTGAAGCCATGGGTAAAAGCTAGTCAACTGTTCATATATCTTTTACACTTACTTTTATCGCACACAGGACAGCTCTCACTCTTGTCCCCGCTATGTATGGACCGGTGAATGTTCAGGTGCTCCTTCCTCTTGAAGGCCTTCCCACAGTCAGGGCAGACATGAGGCCTCACTTCCTGATGTTCCATGGTATGCCTGTCTAGGTGTTCCTTGCGTTTTAGCCTGTTGGAGGGAAATGGTGTAAGATTTGAGTAGGAATGGAGTTGTTTTAGAGGTTGAACATGTGTTATGATGAAAAATTTATGCATATTCTTAAACTAGTAGGAAAATATGTAAAATTAGATTAGTTAGTGTTTGTTATGTTCAAGAAAAAAATAGTTACTCTTATTTAAATATTAGTTAGAAAACTAAATGAAAATTTTTTAGTTTGGTATTATATTTTAAGACATAGAAAGCCTTTTTCTTACAGAAAAGGAGCTTTATTTTCTACTTATGTTAGTACTATAAACACATTATATTCAGTTATTTAGTCCACCTTTGAACTTTTTTAGTTGCTTCAAGTTTAAATAATAAATAAAACATACCCAGTGCCACATATTCCACAGAGGTACCTATAATCCTTGTTATGAACCAGCAGGTGCCTCTCAAGCTCCTCTTTAGTATAATAATAGGCTGAGCACTCCACACAGGAGTACTGCACCACTCCATTAGGCTTCTTCACAATCATAGCCAACTTGTTCTTGGCTAACATACTCCTTTTTATAGCCAGCTCCAAGTTTGGTACTGGCTCTGGAAGAATGTCTTTGGTTTAGTGTGAGTTAACTTTAAAAACAAATTATTTGAATATTTAAAAATAGAATGCCATACCATTATTGCTGTCCATGTTGCTCACACTATACTTTCACCTAAAAATTAAAACTTTTAAGACCAGATATTTTTTGTTCAGATTAGAAACTTCATACGTTGTTAAAGACAAGTTTCCCTCACACGCACAACCGTTAGAAAGGGCAAGGGCCAAAAAAAAACTGAACTTGAATTTGTGATCCCTTCCCCTTCCAACGGATATCGCCCAAGGCCCAAAAGCTCCCCTCTGCTTAGGGGTGACTACCCTTTGTCTACCCAAACTTCCCCTAAAGAGGGGAGGGAACCCCACTCCGTGCGCGACCCGATAGGAGGGGTGGATTTACCTTTCCCAAGCTCGGCATTGATTCAAAATCCTCTACCTGAGACCCAAACCGGGTATAAAAACATCGAACTAATAATAATTCTGCACCAAACATACACACTTGTAACCATTCGGTATTATTTTTCTTTTTGAGCGCGCGAAAAA
This sequence comes from Noctua janthina, assembly GCA_963576755.1. Classification (NCBI taxonomy): domain Eukaryota; kingdom Metazoa; phylum Arthropoda; class Insecta; order Lepidoptera; family Noctuidae; genus Noctua; species Noctua janthina. Next base: position 4,892,433 of record OY755055.1, on the reverse strand, counting down.
GTTCTGTAACTTACACAAAGCAACATGTTTTTATTGACAACACAATATACTTACGGTTTTGTCATGTAACAAGTCACAAAAGTTTAGTTGATTTGATATAAACACACGACACAAATGAAATTTTACACAACTTACAGCGAAAATGAACACGAAAAATAAAAATACCCGAAAAAATTAAACACAGACGCGCACTCCCACACAAACCGTTTTGAAATGACTGGTAGTGTTGCCTGCTCTCATGCCTGAGGTTTGAAAGTGGCTAAACTTGGTAAAAGTCAAAACTTGAGAGGAGAAGATGGTTATAGGAATTAAATAGTAGAAGAAAAAATGAGTGGAAAGATGGAATGCGAAACACTTAAACATAGCACCAAAAGTACTAATAACCACTTAGTAGCCTGTGATTTATTATTCAATCGGTTACATCAATTTCAATATACGAAAATGGGAAACTCGTTCAAAAGAAACGTTTCCAAATTTAATTAATTTAGGGAAACCAAAGATTTTTTTGACAACTGGATAGAATGTTTTCTTTATTGAGCACTATTTTTCATGAAGGACTACGAAAGATGGTCACGATCGTTCCATGTAATAAAATTGATATTCAGTTGAATCCCGTTAGACTAAAACCTGACCCAAACATGGTTTTGAACAGGTTAAGGCGTTAAGCATTCGATCATGATGGTGCTGAAATGTTATTGTTTTGTGTATTTTATCTTTAATTCGACCGACCAATGTTGTTAATATTCGTAGAATGTAGAGATACTAGTAATCAGCGTGTTTGGCAACACATCTGTAAAAAAGTTGCTAGTCATAATAATCTGTGGTAAAGAAAATATAATTTTCGCCATGAAGTTTTAAATCTATGTGAGTAATAGAATACAGCGTTTCAATTTCTATTTGTGCCCTAGTCATGCTTTCGGATTTTTTGACAACCTTTATTTTGTTGTTTTTAAATAAAAGAGACAATCGGGGTTGATTTCTAGGCAAACAAGAAAACGTCAATCCAATAACTGTCAGTCAAGTGTCAAACAAAGTTCAATGTCCATGTCCAATCATCCAGACAGTAGACACAGACATCAATCAAAATTGAAACAAAATTCTATCGAAATTCACGTGTAACTCCGAAAAATAAAAAAATGTCTTACGATAAAAAACTAGTTGACCTAGCAATTAAGCTGTTCTCAATAGATGCTGTCAAGTTTGGAGAATTCACAACGAAGAGCGGCATCAAAACACCTGTTTATTTTGATTTGAGGGTTATAGTCAGTTACCCTGATGTTATGGTATGTGTTTCTAATTGATTAATTAATTGTTCTTCAATTATTAAATACCATGAACATTCTACGTAGAAAGATCGCGGTTTCTAATTTAACTTTTTTGGTACTCTTTCATTAACTCACGTGTTATTTTTGGTATGTCCCAACTAAGTTCGTAGTTGAAGAACTTCAGAAATTAACACATGAGTGAAACTATACTAAAAAGAACTCTCAAATATCTGAAATTAAAACCTACCTAACCAAGCAGGTTATCAAGCATTCATAAACAGCAAAGAATTAGTAATGTCTTGGTTTTTATATTAAACGGTCACTCATATTTTTTTTTTTCGTAGGAATCAATATCAAACCTGTTATTGGAAATAACTATGAAGTATTTAAAATATGATCACCTCTGTGGTGTGCCATACACAGCCTTGCCCATTGCCACAATACTTAGCATACTAACTAAGAGGTCTATGCTAATGAGACGAAAAGAAACTAAAGCTTATGGTACTAAGAAATCTATTGAAGGCCACTACAAAGCTGATCAGACATGCCTTATAGTTGAAGATGTGGTTACATCTGGCTCGAGTGTCCTCGAAACTGTAAGAGATCTACGCAAGGAAGGATTAATAGTCACAGATGCAGTGATTATATTAGACAGAGAGCAAGGAGGCAGCAAAAATCTGGAAGTAGACGATGTACAAATCAAATCTCTGTTTACCATGTCTTCTTTGATTGATATTTTGGTGAAGAATGGGAAGATCACTGAAGAAACAGTGGTGAAAGTAAAAAATTATCTAAAGGAGGAACAAGCACCTGTTATTGGTTAGTATGATTAAATATATTTGAACTTTTATGCACCTTTTTTTTTTTCGGATGGGATATCATCAAATGACCCACTCTGGGCAGAGCAGAAGGGAGTGTCAGACTTGTACTGACTAAAACCCATCCATGTTCCTTCTTTGCCCTTTGTGTTCCAGGGCCACGGTATCTCTTTCGAACAGTCCCGCAGCAACAACTTTTATACACATGGCGTTAGAACAATATCATTAACAGCGAGCAGCAGCACACCAGCGATCCACCGTTATTTCTTGTGTTGTATTGTTTTTTTATCAGTGTTTACTAACATAGTCGTAAGTTTTACTAACAGATTTTGAGCCATGGATACTCGATTAAAGAGAATTCTATTCTATTCTATTAACATGGAAACGGTATATTTACCATGTTTAATATTACATTTGTTTTCAGTTCCCGATATTTCAGCACTGTTGCAAACATGGATAAACTGAAGCCGTTTTCAGTGACAATTAGTGTAGTGTTAGTGTTGACCATGTCAGTTTAAAAACTTATACATGTATAGAATATCAGTTTATTTTTGTTGTAGGTTAACAAATAAATACAGGATGATACTATCATTGGGTGGGGTTCAAAACTTCCTGTCTGATTATTACATGATTGTTGCCTGTTGGTATTATTGTTTAACAGTGTTAAAACTATTTTTTTTTCAGCTAAACCGCTGGACCGAATCTTGCTAACCTATGAAAAGCGTGCTGAACTAGCCAAGAATGGTATAGCAAAACAACTGTTTGGCATAATGGCAACCAAGAAAACCAACTTGTGCATTTCCGTTGATTTGACAACTACTACAACGATTCTAGATCTGGTAGAAAAAGTTGGGGAACATGTCTGTCTAGTGAAGACTCATGCAGACATTATTGAAGACTACAGTAATGATTTTATTACCCGACTTAAACAACTGGCTGACAGATTTAACTTTTTAATACTAGAGGACAGAAAGTATGCTGATATTGGGCATACAGTCTCCTTGCAGTATTTGAAAGGGTTGTACAAAGTTGGTGAGTGGGCCGATTGTGTAACTGCCCATTCCTTGCCTGGTGAGGGAATACTGAAAGCCCTGAACTCACCAAATGGTGTTAATAAAGGAGTGTTCTTATTGGCTGAAATGAGCAGTGAGGTAAGATTTCTTTCAAAGATATATATTTAATTACCACTACCAGTACACTTCAGAACATTTGTCTAGGCATTTCCCTACTAAGTTGGGGTCGGCTTCCAGTCTAACCGGATGCAGCTGAATATTAGTCATTTGCATGGAGCAACTGCTTGTATGGCAACCCGTTGGACCCAACTGGTTGTATGCCCGAGTGGTGTGCCCAGGGGCCAACAACAAGGCAATCCCATAAGGCAAGCAGGCTGTCCAGAAACTCTAACATCGTAAGGAACATCGTAGGTTATAAGGACATGCCCAGCTTTTAGGCTTGTATTAATGTACCGCCACTAGTCAGACTCTCCAAAAATTTAATTTATTTTTGTCTACAGGGAAACCTAATAACACCAGACTACAAAGAAGCAACAGTGTCTATGGCTTCTAAATATCCAGAATTGATCACTGGGTTTGTCTGTCAGAATAAAGACACTATCAAAGACCCAGGTCTCATACAGCTGACTCCAGGAGTGCAGCTAGAGAGCAGCAAAGATGACCTGGGACAGGTCTATAATACTCCAGAGAAAGTTATCTTGGAGAAAGGTGCTGATATTATAGTTGTGGGGAGGGGCATTGTGGCGGCTAAAAGCCCTGAAGCCCAAGCAGTCATTTATAAGGATACTTTATGGAAATGTTACTTAAAAAGAGTTTCTGGGAAACTAGAATAGCAAAATTCTATCATTTTATCTTTATGAGCTATCTGATAGGGTACTCATAAAGTTTTTCTAAAGTCGTTCGTTATGGAATAACGAAATGTAAATCAAAATATGTAAGTTTATGCATGTTACTAGAAATAAGTGGAAGTGTTCCATAGACTTGAATATTCCTGTTGACATTGAGCATTTGAAAAGGACCAATATGCTAATACCCTGTGCCTTGTTGCCAACATCTGTAAAAAAGTTGCTAGTCAATCCAATAACTGTCAGTCAAGTGTCAAACAAAGTTCAATGTCCATGTCCAATCATCCAGACACAGACATCAATCAAAATTGAAATAAATTTCTATCGAAATTCACGTGTAACTCCGAAAAATAACTAAAATATCTTACGATAAGAAACTAGTTGACCTAGCAATTAAGCTGTTCTCAATAGATGCAGTCAAATTTGGAGAATTCACAACGAAGAGCGGCATCAAAACACCTGTTTATTTTGATTTGAGGGTTATAGTCAGTTACCCTGATGTTATGGTATGTGTTTCTAATTGATTAATTAATTGTTCTTCAATTATTAAATACCATGAACATTCTACGTAGAAAGATCGCGGTTTCTAATTTAACTTTTTTGGTACTCTTTCATTAACTCACGTGTTATTTTTGGTATGTCCCGACTAAGTTCGTAGTTGAAGAACTTTAGAAATTAACACATGAGTGAAACTATACTAAAAAGAACTCTCAAATATCTGAAATTAAAACCTACCTAACCCTGCAGGTTATCAAGCATTCATAAAGAGCAAAGAATTAGTAATGTCTTGGTTTTTATATTAAACGGTCACTCATTTTTTTTTTTTTCGTAGGAATCAATATCAAACCTGTTATTGGAAATAACTATGAAGGATTTAAAATATGATCACCTCTGTGGTGTGCCATACACAGCCTTGCCCATTGCCACAATACTTAGCATACTAACTAAGAGGTCTATGCTAATGAGACAAAAAGAAACTAAAGCTTATGGTACTAAGAAATCTATTGAAGGCCACTACAAAGCTGATCAGACATGCCTTATAGTTGAAGATGTGGTTACATCTGGCTCGAGTGTCCTCGAAACTGTAAGAGATCTACGCAAGGAAGGATTAATAGTCACAGATGCAGTGATTATATTAGACAGAGAGCAAGGAGGCAGCAAAAATCTGGAAGTAGACGATGTACAAATCAAATCTCTGTTTACCATGTCTTCTTTGATTGATATTTTGGTGAAGAATGGGAAGATCACTGAAGAAACAGTGGTGAAAGTAAAAAATTATCTAAAGGAGGAACAAGCACCTGTTATTGGTTAGTATGATTAAATATATTTGAACTTTTATGCACCTTTTTTTTTTTCGGATGGGATATCATCAAATGACCCACTCTGGGCAGAGCAGAAGGGAGTGTCAGACTTGTACTGACTAAAACCCATCCATGTTCCTTCTTTGCCCTTTGTGTTCCAGGGCCACGGTATCTCTTTCGAACAGTCCCGCAGCAACAACTTTTATACACATGGCCTTAGAACAATATCATTAACAGCGAGCAGCAGCACACCAGCGATCCACCGTTATTTCTTGTGTTGTATTGTTTTTTTATCAGTGTTTACTAACATAGTCGTAAGTTTTACTAACAGATTTTGAGCCATGGATACTCGATTAAAGAGAATTCTATTCTATTCTATTAACATGGAAACGGTATATTTACCATGTTTAATATTACATTTGTTTTGAGTTCCCGATATTTCAGCACTGTTGCAAACATGGATAAACTGAAGCCGTTTTCAGTGACAATTATAGTGTTGACCATGTCAGTTTAAAAACTTATACATGTATAGAATATCAGTTTATTTTTGTTGTAGGTTAACAAATAAATACAGGATGATACTATCATTGGGTGGGGTTCAAAACTTCCTGTCTGATTATTACATGATTGTTGCCTGTTGGTATTATTGTTTAACAGTGTTAAAACTATTTTTTTTTCAGCTAAACTGCTGGACCGAATCTTGCTAACCTATGAAAAGCGTGCTGAACTAGCCAAGAATGGTATAGCAAAACAACTGTTTGGCATAATGGCAACCAAGAAAACCAACTTGTGCATTTCCGTTGATTTGACAACTACTACAACGATTCTAGATCTGGTAGAAAAAGTTGGGGAACATGTCTGTCTAGTGAAGACTCATGCAGACATTATTGAAGACTACAGTAATGATTTTATTACCCGACTTAAACAACTGGCTGACAGATTTAACTTTTTAATACTAGAGGACAGAAAGTATGCTGATATTGGGCATACAGTCTCCTTGCAGTATTTGAAAGGGTTGTACAAAGTTGGTGAGTGGGCCGATTGTGTAACTGCCCATTCCTTGCCTGGTGAGGGAATACTGAAAGCCCTGAACTCACCAAATGGTGTTAATAAAGGAGTGTTCTTATTGGCTGAAATGAGCAGTGAGGTAAGATTTCTTTCAAAGATATATATTTAATTACCACTACCAGTACACTTCAGAACATTTGTCTAGGCATTTCCCTACTAAGTTGGGGTCGGCTTCCAGTCTAACCGGATGCAGCTGAATATTAGTCATTTGCATGGAGCAACTGCTTGTATGGCAACCCGTTGGACCCAACTGGTTGTATGCCCGAGTGGTGTGCCCAGGGGCCAACAACAAGGCAATCCCATAAGGCAAGCAGGCTGTCCAGAAACTCTAACATCGTAAGGAACATCGTAGGTTATAAGGACATGCCCAGCTTTTAGGCTTGTATTAATGTACCGCCACTAGTCAGACTCTCCAAAAATTTAATTTATTTTTGTCTACAGGGAAACCTAATAACACCAGACTACAAAGAAGCAACAGTGTCTATGGCTTCTAAATATCCAGAATTGATCACTGGGTTTGTCTGTCAGAATAAAGACACTATCAAAGACCCAGGTCTCATACAGCTGACTCCAGGAGTGCAGCTAGAGAGCAGCAAAGATGACCTGGGACAGGTCTATAATACTCCAGAGAAAGTTATCTTGGAGAAAGGTGCTGATATTATAGTTGTGGGGAGGGGCATTGTGGCGGCTAAAAGCCCTGAAGCCCAAGCAGTCATTTATAAGGATACTTTATGGAAATGTTACTTAAAAAGAGTTTCTGGGAAACTAGAATAGCAAAATTCTATCATTTTATCTTTATGAGCTATCTGATAGGGTACTCATAAAGTTTTTCTAAAGTCGTTCGTTATGGAATAACGAAATGTAAATCAAAATATGTAAGTTTATGCATGTTACTAGAAATAAGTGGAAGTGTTCCATAGACTTGAATATTCCTGTTGACATTGAGCATTTGAAAAGGACCAATATGCTAATACCCTGTGCCTTGTTGCCAACATCTGTAAAAAAGTTGCTAGTCAATCCAATAACTGTCAGTCAAGTGTCAAACAAAGTTCAATGTCCATGTCCAATCATCCAGACACAGACATCAATCAAAATTGAAATAAATTTCTATCGAAATTCACGTGTAACTCCGAAAAATAACTAAAATATCTTACGATAAGAAACTAGTTGACCTAGCAATTAAGCTGTTCTCAATAGATGCAGTCAAATTTGGAGAATTCACAACGAAGAGCGGCATCAAAACACCTGTTTATTTTGATTTGAGGGTTATAGTCAGTTACCCTGATGTTATGGTATGTGTTTCTAATTGATTAATTAATTGTTCTTCAATTATTAAATACCATGAACATTCTACGTAGAAAGATCGCGGTTTCTAATTTAACTTTTTTGGTACTCTTTCATTAACTCACGTGTTATTTTTGGTATGTCCCGACTAAGTTCGTAGTTGAAGAACTTTAGAAATTAACACATGAGTGAAACTATACTAAAAAGAACTCTCAAATATCTGAAATTAAAACCTACCTAACCCTGCAGGTTATCAAGCATTCATAAACAGCAAAGAATTAGTAATGTCTTGGTTTTTATATTAAACGGTCACTCATATTTTTTTTTGTAGGAATCAATATCAAACCTGTTATTGGAAATAACTATGAAGGATTTAAAATATGATCACCTCTGTGGTGTGCCATACACAGCCTTGCCCATTGCCACAATACTTAGCATACTAACTAAGAGGTCTATGCTAATGAGACGAAAAGAAACTAAAGCTTATGGTACTAAGAAATCTATTGAAGGCCACTACAAAGCTGATCAGACATGCCTTATAGTTGAAGATGTGGTTACATCTGGCTCGAGTGTCCTCGAAACTGTAAGAGATCTACGCAAGGAAGGATTAATAGTCACAGATGCAGTCATTATATTAGACAGAGAGCAAGGAGGCAGCAAAAATCTGAGAGTAGACAATGTACAAATCAAATCTCTGTTTACCATGTCTTCTTTGATTGATATTTTGGTGAAGAATGGGAAGATCACTGAAGAAACAGTGGTGAAAGTCAAAAATTATCTAAAGGAGGAACACAAGCACCTGTTATTGGTTAGTATAATTAAATATATTTGAACTTTTGTACACCTTTTTTTTTTTCGGATGGGATATCATCAAATGACCCCCCCACTCTGGGCAGAGCGGAAGGGAGTGTCAGACTTGTACTGACTAAAACCCATCCATGTTCCTTCTTTGCCCTTTGTGTTCCAGGGCCACGGTATCTCTTTCGAACAGTCCAGCAGCAACAACTTTTATACACATGGCCTTAGAATAATATCATTAACAGCGAGCAGCAGCACACCAGCGATCCACCGTTATTTCTTGTGATTGTTCAAAACTTCCTGTCTGATTATTACATGATTGTTGCCTGTTGGTATTATTGTTTAACAGTGTTAAAACAATTTTTTTTTTCAGCTAAACCGCTGGACCGAATCTTGCTAACCTATGAAAAGCGTGCTGAACTAGCCAAGAATGGTATAGCAAAACAACTGTTTGGCATAATGGCAACCAAGAAAACCAACTTGTGCATTTCCGTTGATTTGACAACTACTACAACGATTCTAGATCTGGTAGAAAAAGTTGGGGAACATGTCTGTCTAGTGAAGACTCATGCAGACATTATTGAAGACTACAGTAATGATTTTATTACCCGACTTAAACAACTGGCTGACAGATTTAACTTTTTAATACTAGAGGACAGAAAGTATGCTGATATTGGGCATACAGTCTCCTTGCAGTATTTGAAAGGGTTGTACAAAGTTGGTGAGTGGGCCGATTGTGTAACTGCCCATTCCTTGCCTGGTGAGGGAATACTGAAAGCCCTGAACTCACCAAATGGTGTTAATAAAGTAGTGTTCTTATTGGCTGAAATGAGCAGTGAGGTAAGATTTCTTTCAAAGATATATATTTAATTACCACTACCAGTACACTTCAGAACATTTGTCTAGGCATTTCCCTACTAAGTTGGGGTCGGCTTCCAGTCTAACCGGATGCAGCTGAATATTAGTCATTTGCATGGAGCAACTGCTTGTATGGCAACCCGTTGGACCCAACTGGTTGTATGCCCGAGTGGTGTGCCCAGGGGCCAACAACAAGGCAATCCCATAAGGCAAGCAGGCTGTCCAGAAACTCTAACATCGTAAGGAACATCGTAGGTTATAAGGACATGCCCAGCTTTTAGGCTTGTATTAATGTACCGCCACTAGTCAGACTCTCCAAAAATTTAATTTATTTTTGTCTACAGGGAAACCTAATAACACCAGACTACAAAGAAGCAACAGTGTCTATGGCTTCTAAATATCCAGAATTGATCACTGGGTTTGTCTGTCAGAATAAAGACACTATCAAAGACCCAGGTCTCATACAGCTGACTCCAGGAGTGCAGCTAGAGAGCAGCAAAGATGACCTGGGACAGGTCTATAATACTCCAGAGAAAGTTATCTTGGAGAAAGGTGCTGATATTATAGTTGTGGGGAGGGGCATTGTGGCGGCTAAAAGCCCTGAAGCCCAAGCAGTCATTTATAAGGATACTTTATGGAAATGTTACTTAAAAAGAGTTTCTGGGAAACTAGAATAGCAAAATTCTATCATTTTATCTTTATGAGCTATCTGATAGGGTACTCATAAAGTTTTTCTAAAGTCGTTCGTTATGGAATAACGAAATGTAAATCAAAATATGTAAGTTTATGCATGTTACTAGAAATAAGTGGAAGTGTTCCATAGACTTGAATATTCCTGTTGACATTGAGCATTTGAAAAGGACCAATATGCTAATACCCTGTGCCTTGTTGCCAACATCTGTAAAAAAGTTGCTAGTCAATCCAATAACTGTCAGTCAAGTGTCAAACAAAGTTCAATGTCCATGTCCAATCATCCAGACACAGACATCAATCAAAATTGAAATAAATTTCTATCGAAATTCACGTGTAACTCCGAAAAATAACTAAAATATCTTACGATAAGAAACTAGTTGACCTAGCAATTAAGCTGTTCTCAATAGATGCAGTCAAATTTGGAGAATTCACAACGAAGAGCGGCATCAAAACACCTGTTTATTTTGATTTGAGGGTTATAGTCAGTTACCCTGATGTTATGGTATGTGTTTCTAATTGATTAATTAATTGTTCTTCAATTATTAAATACCATGAACATTCTACGTAGAAAGATCGCGGTTTCTAATTTAACTTTTTTGGTACTCTTTCATTAACTCACGTGTTATTTTTGGTATGTCCCGACTAAGTTCGTAGTTGAAGAACTTTAGAAATTAACACATGAGTGAAACTATACTAAAAAGAACTCTCAAATATCTGAAATTAAAACCTACCTAACCCTGCAGGTTATCAAGCATTCATAAACAGCAAAGAATTAGTAATGTCTTGGTTTTTATATTAAACGGTCACTCATATTTTTTTTTGTAGGAATCAATATCAAACCTGTTATTGGAAATAACTATGAAGGATTTAAAATATGATCACCTCTGTGGTGTGCCATACACAGCCTTGCCCATTGCCACAATACTTAGCATACTAACTAAGAGGTCTATGCTAATGAGACGAAAAGAAACTAAAGCTTATGGTACTAAGAAATCTATTGAAGGCCACTACAAAGCTGATCAGACATGCCTTATAGTTGAAGATGTGGTTACATCTGGCTCGAGTGTCCTCGAAACTGTAAGAGATCTACGCAAGGAAGGATTAATAGTCACAGATGCAGTCATTATATTAGACAGAGAGCAAGGAGGCAGCAAAAATCTGAGAGTAGACAATGTACAAATCAAATCTCTGTTTACCATGTCTTCTTTGATTGATATTTTGGTGAAGAATGGGAAGATCACTGAAGAAACAGTGGTGAAAGTCAAAAATTATCTAAAGGAGGAACACAAGCACCTGTTATTGGTTAGTATAATTAAATATATTTGAACTTTTGTACACCTTTTTTTTTTTCGGATGGGATATCATCAAATGACCCCCCCACTCTGGGCAGAGCGGAAGGGAGTGTCAGACTTGTACTGACTAAAACCCATCCATGTTCCTTCTTTGCCCTTTGTGTTCCAGGGCCACGGTATCTCTTTCGAACAGTCCAGCAGCAACAACTTTTATACACATGGCCTTAGAATAATATCATTAACAGCGAGCAGCAGCACACCAGCGATCCACCGTTATTTCTTGTGATTGTTCAAAACTTCCTGTCTGATTATTACATGATTGTTGCCTGTTGGTATTATTGTTTAACAGTGTTAAAACAATTTTTTTTTTCAGCTAAACCGCTGGACCGAATCTTGCTAACCTATGAAAAGCGTGCTGAACTAGCCAAGAATGGTATAGCAAAACAACTGTTTGGCATAATGGCAACCAAGAAAACCAACTTGTGCATTTCCGTTGATTTGACAACTACTACAACGATTCTAGATCTGGTAGAAAAAGTTGGGGAACATGTCTGTCTAGTGAAGACTCATGCAGACATTATTGAAGACTACAGTAATGATTTTATTACCCGACTTAAACAACTGGCTGACAGATTTAACTTTTTAATACTAGAGGACAGAAAGTATGCTGATATTGGGCATACAGTCTCCTTGCAGTATTTGAAAGGGTTGTACAAAGTTGGTGAGTGGGCCGATTGTGTAACTGCCCATTCCTTGCCTGGTGAGGGAATACTGAAAGCCCTGAACTCACCAAATGGTGTTAATAAAGTAGTGTTCTTATTGGCTGAAATGAGCAGTGAGGTAAGATTTCTTTCAAAGATATATATTTAATTACCACTACCAGTACACTTCAGAACATTTGTCTAGGCATTTCCCTACTAAGTTGGGGTCGGCTTCCAGTCTAACCGGATGCAGCTGAATATTAGTCATTTGCATGGAGCAACTGCTTGTATGGCAACCCGTTGGACCCAACTGGTTGTATGCCCGAGTGGTGTGCCCAGGGGCCAACAACAAGGCAATCCCATAAGGCAAGCAGGCTGTCCAGAAACTCTAACATCGTAAGGAATATCGTAGGTTATAAGGACATGCCCAGCTTTTAGGCTTGTATTAATGTACCGCCACTAGTCAGACTCTCCAAAAATTTAATTTATTTTTGTCTACAGAGAAACCTAATAACACCAGACTACAAAGAAGCAACAGTGTCTATGGCTTCTAAATATCCAGAATTGATCACTGGGTTTGTCTGTCAGAATAAAGACACTTTCAAAGACCCAGGTCTCATACAGCTGACTCCAGGAGTGCAGCTAGAGAGCAGCAAAGATGACCTGGGACAGGTCTATAATACTCCAGAGAAAGTTATCTTGGAGAAAGGTGCTGATATTATAGTTGTGGGGAGGGGCATTGTGGCGGCTAAAAGCCCTGAAGCCCAAGCAGTCATTTATAAGGATACTTTATGGAAATGTTACTTAAAAAGAGTTTCTGGGAAACCAGAATAGCAAAATTCTATCATTTTATCTTTATGAGCTATCTGATAGGGTACTCATAAAGTTTTTCTAAAGTCGTTCGTTATGGAATAACGAAATGTAAATCAAAATATGTAAGTTTATGCATGTTACTAGAAATAAGTGGAAGTGTTCCATAGACTTGAATATTCCTGTTGACATTGAGCATTTGAAAAGGACCAATAACTGTTGTGATAGCATAGTGCATAGTGTTATAATTAAAATTTGGGTGCTAATACCCTGTGCCTTAATATTCCTAGGTGTTTTTACACAAATAAAACTCATTTAATTTTATTAAAATATAAGCTATACAAGTATTGTATTGGTGTTATGATCGAATAAATAGTGTTTATCTACAATACTTGGTGATTATTTTCCTAGACCCTTTTGATCCGTAATGCTCCATTGACGTGAAAACACTGTGAGGAAACTCGGTCGGAAATCGCTAACGCTGGGCAAGTTTAGTGATAAGCGATTGTTATGTTAATGTATGAGAGGAGTCTCCGCTCTGCAGTGTGACCACATAATCCTATAACACTCCTACTGAGATACAGGCATCCTCTCTTTGAAAATATTCACCCAGCGGGACCAGCATGGGTTGGTGGATGTTTTTGTGGAATTTTTTATCGCTTCTTGTTTTCCTCAAGATGTTTTGAGAGCAGCCTTAATCAAATTAATCGCTCAGTCAAGTGTTTTCTGCCTACCCTAGTCCTTTTCGAATCCAACTCTACTGCCCGACCAGGGAATCGAACACTGTACCCCATGTTCGGTAGTAGCGCTTGCGACACCTGGGCCAACAAGTCAAGTCAAGGTATTCTCTTGGCACCAGCTGGCTACTACTATTTTTAGCTTGAAGGACAAAAATTATTGATTTACGAACGATACTATTTTTATTTATTATAGCTGGCATCCCTACACGAAATTGTCATCTATCAAGTTGTCAATATCAAAGAAACGTCAAAATTGATAATGATGACTGCAGTTTTGTACGCAACAAAACAAAACAAAACATCATTATTAATTTAGAAATGGATTATATAGTTAAGGAATTAGGTATACAGAATAAAACCTGACCCCAATACGGTTTTGAATAGGTTAAGGCGTTAAGCATTCGATCATGATGGTGCTGAAATGTTATTGTTTTGTGTATTTTATCTTTAATTCGATCGACCAATGTTGTTAATATTCGTAGAATGTAGAGATACTAGTAATCAGCGTGTTTGGCAACACATCTGTAAACAAGTTGCTAGTCATAATAATCTGTGGTAAAGAAAATATAATTTTCGCCATGAAGTTTTAAATCTATGTGAGTAATAGAATACAGCGTTTCAATTTCTATTTGTGCCCTAGTCATGCTTTCGGATTTTTTGACAACCTTTATTTTGTTGTTTTTAAATAAAAGAGACAATCGGGGTTGATTTCTAGGCAAACAAGAAAACGTCAATCCAATAACTGTCAGTCAAGTGTCAAACAAAGTTCAATGTCCATGTCCAATCATCCAGACACAGACATCAATCAAAATTGAAACAAAATTCTATCGAAATTCACGTGTAACTCCGAAAAATAAAAAAATGTCTTACGATAAAAAACTAGTTGACCTAGCAATTAAGCTGTTCTCAATAGATGCTGTCAAGTTTGGAGAATTCACAACGAAGAGCGGCATCAAAACACCTGTTTATTTTGATTTGAGGGTTATAGTCAGTTACCCTGATGTTATGGTATGTGTTTCTAATTGATTAATTAATTGTTCTTCAATTATTAAATACCATGAACATTCTACGTAGAAAGATCGCGGTTTCTAATTTAACTTTTTTGGTACTCTTTCATTAACTCACGTGTTATTTTTGGTATGTCCCAACTAAGTTCGTAGTTGAAGAACTTCAGAAATTAACACATGAGTGAAACTATACTAAAAAGAACTCTCAAATATCTGAAATTAAAACCTACCTAACCAAGCAGGTTATCAAGCATTCATAAACAGCAAAGAATTAGTAATGTCTTGGTTTTTATATTAAACGGTCACTCATATTTTTTTTTTTCGTAGGAATCAATATCAAACCTGTTATTGGAAATAACTATGAAGTATTTAAAATATGATCACCTCTGTGGTGTGCCATACACAGCCTTGCCCATTGCCACAATACTTAGCATACTAACTAAGAGGTCTATGCTAATGAGACAAAAAGAAACTAAAGCTTATGGTACTAAGAAATCTATTGAAGGCCACTACAAAGCTGATCAGACATGCCTTATAGTTGAAGATGTGGTTACATCTGGCTCGAGTGTCCTCGAAACTGTAAGAGATCTACGCAAGGAAGGATTAATAGTCACAGATGCAGTGATTATATTAGACAGAGAGCAAGGAGGCAGCAAAAATCTGGAAGTAGACGATGTACAAATCAAATCTCTGTTTACCATGTCTTCTTTGATTGATATTTTGGTGAAGAATGGGAAGATCACTGAAGAAACAGTGGTGAAAGTAAAAAATTATCTAAAGGAGGAACAAGCACCTGTTATTGGTTAGTATGATTAAATATATTTGAACTTTTATGCACCTTTTTTTTTTTCGGATGGGATATCATCAAATGACCCACTCTGGGCAGAGCAGAAGGGAGTGTCAGACTTGTACTGACTAAAACCCATCCATGTTCCTTCTTTGCCCTTTGTGTTCCAGGGCCACGGTATCTCTTTCGAACAGTCCCGCAGCAACAACTTTTATACACATGGCGTTAGAACAATATCATTAACAGCGAGCAGCAGCACACCAGCGATCCACCGTTATTTCTTGTGTTGTATTGTTTTTTTATCAGTGTTTACTAACATAGTCGTAAGTTTTACTAACAGATTTTGAGCCATGGATACTCGATTAAAGAGAATTCTATTCTATTCTATTAACATGGAAACGGTATATTTACCATGTTTAATATTACATTTGTTTTCAGTTCCCGATATTTCAGCACTGTTGCAAACATGGATAAACTGAAGCCGTTTTCAGTGACAATTAGTGTAGTGTTAGTGTTGACCATGTCAGTTTAAAAACTTATACATGTATAGAATATCAGTTTATTTTTGTTGTAGGTTAACAAATAAATACAGGATGATACTATCATTGGGTGGGGTTCAAAACTTCCTGTCTGATTATTACATGATTGTTGCCTGTTGGTATTATTGTTTAACAGTGTTAAAACTATTTTTTTTTCAGCTAAACCGCTGGACCGAATCTTGCTAACCTATGAAAAGCGTGCTGAACTAGCCAAGAATGGTATAGCAAAACAACTGTTTGGCATAATGGCAACCAAGAAAACCAACTTGTGCATTTCCGTTGATTTGACAACTACTACAACGATTCTAGATCTGGTAGAAAAAGTTGGGGAACATGTCTGTCTAGTGAAGACTCATGCAGACATTATTGAAGACTACAGTAATGATTTTATTACCCGACTTAAACAACTGGCTGACAGATTTAACTTTTTAATACTAGAGGACAGAAAGTATGCTGATATTGGGCATACAGTCTCCTTGCAGTATTTGAAAGGGTTGTACAAAGTTGGTGAGTGGGCCGATTGTGTAACTGCCCATTCCTTGCCTGGTGAGGGAATACTGAAAGCCCTGAACTCACCAAATGGTGTTAATAAAGGAGTGTTCTTATTGGCTGAAATGAGCAGTGAGGTAAGATTTCTTTCAAAGATATATATTTAATTACCACTACCAGTACACTTCAGAACATTTGTCTAGGCATTTCCCTACTAAGTTGGGGTCGGCTTCCAGTCTAACCGGATGCAGCTGAATATTAGTCATTTGCATGGAGCAACTGCTTGTATGGCAACCCGTTGGACCCAACTGGTTGTATGCCCGAGTGGTGTGCCCAGGGGCCAACAACAAGGCAATCCCATAAGGCAAGCAGGCTGTCCAGAAACTCTAACATCGTAAGGAACATCGTAGGTTATAAGGACATGCCCAGCTTTTAGGCTTGTATTAATGTACCGCCACTAGTCAGACTCTCCAAAAATTTAATTTATTTTTGTCTACAGGGAAACCTAATAACACCAGACTACAAAGAAGCAACAGTGTCTATGGCTTCTAAATATCCAGAATTGATCACTGGGTTTGTCTGTCAGAATAAAGACACTATCAAAGACCCAGGTCTCATACAGCTGACTCCAGGAGTGCAGCTAGAGAGCAGCAAAGATGACCTGGGACAGGTCTATAATACTCCAGAGAAAGTTATCTTGGAGAAAGGTGCTGATATTATAGTTGTGGGGAGGGGCATTGTGGCGGCTAAAAGCCCTGAAGCCCAAGCAGTCATTTATAAGGATACTTTATGGAAATGTTACTTAAAAAGAGTTTCTGGGAAACTAGAATAGCAAAATTCTATCATTTTATCTTTATGAGCTATCTGATAGGGTACTCATAAAGTTTTTCTAAAGTCGTTCGTTATGGAATAACGAAATGTAAATCAAAATATGTAAGTTTATGCATGTTACTAGAAATAAGTGGAAGTGTTCCATAGACTTGAATATTCCTGTTGACATTGAGCATTTGAAAAGGACCAATATGCTAATACCCTGTGCCTTGTTGCCAACATCTGTAAAAAAGTTGCTAGTCAATCCAATAACTGTCAGTCAAGTGTCAAACAAAGTTCAATGTCCATGTCCAATCATCCAGACACAGACATCAATCAAAATTGAAATAAATTTCTATCGAAATTCACGTGTAACTCCGAAAAATAACTAAAATATCTTACGATAAGAAACTAGTTGACCTAGCAATTAAGCTGTTCTCAATAGATGCAGTCAAATTTGGAGAATTCACAACGAAGAGCGGCATCAAAACACCTGTTTATTTTGATTTGAGGGTTATAGTCAGTTACCCTGATGTTATGGTATGTGTTTCTAATTGATTAATTAATTGTTCTTCAATTATTAAATACCATGAACATTCTACGTAGAAAGATCGCGGTTTCTAATTTAACTTTTTTGGTACTCTTTCATTAACTCACGTGTTATTTTTGGTATGTCCCGACTAAGTTCGTAGTTGAAGAACTTTAGAAATTAACACATGAGTGAAACTATACTAAAAAGAACTCTCAAATATCTGAAATTAAAACCTACCTAACCCTGCAGGTTATCAAGCATTCATAAACAGCAAAGAATTAGTAATGTCTTGGTTTTTATATTAAACGGTCACTCATATTTTTTTTTGTAGGAATCAATATCAAACCTGTTATTGGAAATAACTATGAAGGATTTAAAATATGATCACCTCTGTGGTGTGCCATACACAGCCTTGCCCATTGCCACAATACTTAGCATACTAACTAAGAGGTCTATGCTAATGAGACGAAAAGAAACTAAAGCTTATGGTACTAAGAAATCTATTGAA
Source organism: Noctua janthina (assembly GCA_963576755.1). Taxonomy (NCBI): domain Eukaryota; kingdom Metazoa; phylum Arthropoda; class Insecta; order Lepidoptera; family Noctuidae; genus Noctua; species Noctua janthina. The sequence goes on along the minus strand of OY755055.1, from coordinate 4,874,275 downwards.
GGCCACTACAAAGCTGATCAGACATGCCTTATAGTTGAAGATGTGGTTACATCTGGCTCGAGTGTCCTCGAAACTGTAAGAGATCTACGCAAGGAAGGATTAATAGTCACAGATGCAGTGATTATATTAGACAGAGAGCAAGGAGGCAGCAAAAATCTGGAAGTAGACGATGTACAAATCAAATCTCTGTTTACCATGTCTTCTTTGATTGATATTTTGGTGAAGAATGGGAAGATCACTGAAGAAACAGTGGTGAAAGTAAAAAATTATCTAAAGGAGGAACAAGCACCTGTTATTGGTTAGTATGATTAAATATATTTGAACTTTTATGCACCTTTTTTTTTTTCGGATGGGATATCATCAAATGACCCACTCTGGGCAGAGCAGAAGGGAGTGTCAGACTTGTACTGACTAAAACCCATCCATGTTCCTTCTTTGCCCTTTGTGTTCCAGGGCCACGGTATCTCTTTCGAACAGTCCCGCAGCAACAACTTTTATACACATGGCCTTAGAACAATATCATTAACAGCGAGCAGCAGCACACCAGCGATCCACCGTTATTTCTTGTGTTGTATTGTTTTTTTATCAGTGTTTACTAACATAGTCGTAAGTTTTACTAACAGATTTTGAGCCATGGATACTCGATTAAAGAGAATTCTATTCTATTCTATTAACATGGAAACGGTATATTTACCATGTTTAATATTACATTTGTTTTCAGTTCCCGATATTTCAGCACTGTTGCAAACATGGATAAACTGAAGCCGTTTTCAGTGACAATTAGTGTAGTGTTAGTGTTGACCATGTCAGTTTAAAAACTTATACATGTATAGAATATCAGTTTATTTTTGTTGTAGGTTAACAAATAAATACAGGATGATACTATCATTGGGTGGGGTTCAAAACTTCCTGTCTGATTATTACATGATTGTTGCCTGTTGGTATTATTGTTTAACAGTGTTAAAACTATTTTTTTTTCAGCTAAACCGCTGGACCGAATCTTGCTAACCTATGAAAAGCGTGCTGAACTAGCCAAGAATGGTATAGCAAAACAACTGTTTGGCATAATGGCAACCAAGAAAACCAACTTGTGCATTTCCGTTGATTTGACAACTACTACAACGATTCTAGATCTGGTAGAAAAAGTTGGGGAACATGTCTGTCTAGTGAAGACTCATGCAGACATTATTGAAGACTACAGTAATGATTTTATTACCCGACTTAAACAACTGGCTGACAGATTTAACTTTTTAATACTAGAGGACAGAAAGTATGCTGATATTGGGCATACAGTCTCCTTGCAGTATTTGAAAGGGTTGTACAAAGTTGGTGAGTGGGCCGATTGTGTAACTGCCCATTCCTTGCCTGGTGAGGGAATACTGAAAGCCCTGAACTCACCAAATGGTGTTAATAAAGGAGTGTTCTTATTGGCTGAAATGAGCAGTGAGGTAAGATTTCTTTCAAAGATATATATTTAATTACCACTACCAGTACACTTCAGAACATTTGTCTAGGCATTTCCCTACTAAGTTGGGGTCGGCTTCCAGTCTAACCGGATGCAGCTGAATATTAGTCATTTGCATGGAGCAACTGCTTGTATGGCAACCCGTTGGACCCAACTGGTTGTATGCCCGAGTGGTGTGCCCAGGGGCCAACAACAAGGCAATCCCATAAGGCAAGCAGGCTGTCCAGAAACTCTAACATCGTAAGGAACATCGTAGGTTATAAGGACATGCCCAGCTTTTAGGCTTGTATTAATGTACCGCCACTAGTCAGACTCTCCAAAAATTTAATTTATTTTTGTCTACAGGGAAACCTAATAACACCAGACTACAAAGAAGCAACAGTGTCTATGGCTTCTAAATATCCAGAATTGATCACTGGGTTTGTCTGTCAGAATAAAGACACTATCAAAGACCCAGGTCTCATACAGCTGACTCCAGGAGTGCAGCTAGAGAGCAGCAAAGATGACCTGGGACAGGTCTATAATACTCCAGAGAAAGTTATCTTGGAGAAAGGTGCTGATATTATAGTTGTGGGGAGGGGCATTGTGGCGGCTAAAAGCCCTGAAGCCCAAGCAGTCATTTATAAGGATACTTTATGGAAATGTTACTTAAAAAGAGTTTCTGGGAAACTAGAATAGCAAAATTCTATCATTTTATCTTTATGAGCTATCTGATAGGGTACTCATAAAGTTTTTCTAAAGTCGTTCGTTATGGAATAACGAAATGTAAATCAAAATATGTAAGTTTATGCATGTTACTAGAAATAAGTGGAAGTGTTCCATAGACTTGAATATTCCTGTTGACATTGAGCATTTGAAAAGGACCAATATGCTAATACCCTGTGCCTTGTTGCCAACATCTGTAAAAAAGTTGCTAGTCAATCCAATAACTGTCAGTCAAGTGTCAAACAAAGTTCAATGTCCATGTCCAATCATCCAGACACAGACATCAATCAAAATTGAAATAAATTTCTATCGAAATTCACGTGTAACTCCGAAAAATAACTAAAATATCTTACGATAAGAAACTAGTTGACCTAGCAATTAAGCTGTTCTCAATAGATGCAGTCAAATTTGGAGAATTCACAACGAAGAGCGGCATCAAAACACCTGTTTATTTTGATTTGAGGGTTATAGTCAGTTACCCTGATGTTATGGTATGTGTTTCTAATTGATTAATTAATTGTTCTTCAATTATTAAATACCATGAACATTCTACGTAGAAAGATCGCGGTTTCTAATTTAACTTTTTTGGTACTCTTTCATTAACTCACGTGTTATTTTTGGTATGTCCCGACTAAGTTCGTAGTTGAAGAACTTTAGAAATTAACACATGAGTGAAACTATACTAAAAAGAACTCTCAAATATCTGAAATTAAAACCTACCTAACCCTGCAGGTTATCAAGCATTCATAAAGAGCAAAGAATTAGTAATGTCTTGGTTTTTATATTAAACGGTCACTCATTTTTTTTTTTTTCGTAGGAATCAATATCAAACCTGTTATTGGAAATAACTATGAAGGATTTAAAATATGATCACCTCTGTGGTGTGCCATACACAGCCTTGCCCATTGCCACAATACTTAGCATACTAACTAAGAGGTCTATGCTAATGAGACAAAAAGAAACTAAAGCTTATGGTACTAAGAAATCTATTGAAGGCCACTACAAAGCTGATCAGACATGCCTTATAGTTGAAGATGTGGTTACATCTGGCTCGAGTGTCCTCGAAACTGTAAGAGATCTACGCAAGGAAGGATTAATAGTCACAGATGCAGTGATTATATTAGACAGAGAGCAAGGAGGCAGCAAAAATCTGGAAGTAGACGATGTACAAATCAAATCTCTGTTTACCATGTCTTCTTTGATTGATATTTTGGTGAAGAATGGGAAGATCACTGAAGAAACAGTGGTGAAAGTAAAAAATTATCTAAAGGAGGAACAAGCACCTGTTATTGGTTAGTATGATTAAATATATTTGAACTTTTATGCACCTTTTTTTTTTTCGGATGGGATATCATCAAATGACCCACTCTGGGCAGAGCAGAAGGGAGTGTCAGACTTGTACTGACTAAAACCCATCCATGTTCCTTCTTTGCCCTTTGTGTTCCAGGGCCACGGTATCTCTTTCGAACAGTCCCGCAGCAACAACTTTTATACACATGGCCTTAGAACAATATCATTAACAGCGAGCAGCAGCACACCAGCGATCCACCGTTATTTCTTGTGTTGTATTGTTTTTTTATCAGTGTTTACTAACATAGTCGTAAGTTTTACTAACAGATTTTGAGCCATGGATACTCGATTAAAGAGAATTCTATTCTATTCTATTAACATGGAAACGGTATATTTACCATGTTTAATATTACATTTGTTTTGAGTTCCCGATATTTCAGCACTGTTGCAAACATGGATAAACTGAAGCCGTTTTCAGTGACAATTATAGTGTTGACCATGTCAGTTTAAAAACTTATACATGTATAGAATATCAGTTTATTTTTGTTGTAGGTTAACAAATAAATACAGGATGATACTATCATTGGGTGGGGTTCAAAACTTCCTGTCTGATTATTACATGATTGTTGCCTGTTGGTATTATTGTTTAACAGTGTTAAAACTATTTTTTTTTCAGCTAAACTGCTGGACCGAATCTTGCTAACCTATGAAAAGCGTGCTGAACTAGCCAAGAATGGTATAGCAAAACAACTGTTTGGCATAATGGCAACCAAGAAAACCAACTTGTGCATTTCCGTTGATTTGACAACTACTACAACGATTCTAGATCTGGTAGAAAAAGTTGGGGAACATGTCTGTCTAGTGAAGACTCATGCAGACATTATTGAAGACTACAGTAATGATTTTATTACCCGACTTAAACAACTGGCTGACAGATTTAACTTTTTAATACTAGAGGACAGAAAGTATGCTGATATTGGGCATACAGTCTCCTTGCAGTATTTGAAAGGGTTGTACAAAGTTGGTGAGTGGGCCGATTGTGTAACTGCCCATTCCTTGCCTGGTGAGGGAATACTGAAAGCCCTGAACTCACCAAATGGTGTTAATAAAGGAGTGTTCTTATTGGCTGAAATGAGCAGTGAGGTAAGATTTCTTTCAAAGATATATATTTAATTACCACTACCAGTACACTTCAGAACATTTGTCTAGGCATTTCCCTACTAAGTTGGGGTCGGCTTCCAGTCTAACCGGATGCAGCTGAATATTAGTCATTTGCATGGAGCAACTGCTTGTATGGCAACCCGTTGGACCCAACTGGTTGTATGCCCGAGTGGTGTGCCCAGGGGCCAACAACAAGGCAATCCCATAAGGCAAGCAGGCTGTCCAGAAACTCTAACATCGTAAGGAACATCGTAGGTTATAAGGACATGCCCAGCTTTTAGGCTTGTATTAATGTACCGCCACTAGTCAGACTCTCCAAAAATTTAATTTATTTTTGTCTACAGGGAAACCTAATAACACCAGACTACAAAGAAGCAACAGTGTCTATGGCTTCTAAATATCCAGAATTGATCACTGGGTTTGTCTGTCAGAATAAAGACACTATCAAAGACCCAGGTCTCATACAGCTGACTCCAGGAGTGCAGCTAGAGAGCAGCAAAGATGACCTGGGACAGGTCTATAATACTCCAGAGAAAGTTATCTTGGAGAAAGGTGCTGATATTATAGTTGTGGGGAGGGGCATTGTGGCGGCTAAAAGCCCTGAAGCCCAAGCAGTCATTTATAAGGATACTTTATGGAAATGTTACTTAAAAAGAGTTTCTGGGAAACTAGAATAGCAAAATTCTATCATTTTATCTTTATGAGCTATCTGATAGGGTACTCATAAAGTTTTTCTAAAGTCGTTCGTTATGGAATAACGAAATGTAAATCAAAATATGTAAGTTTATGCATGTTACTAGAAATAAGTGGAAGTGTTCCATAGACTTGAATATTCCTGTTGACATTGAGCATTTGAAAAGGACCAATATGCTAATACCCTGTGCCTTGTTGCCAACATCTGTAAAAAAGTTGCTAGTCAATCCAATAACTGTCAGTCAAGTGTCAAACAAAGTTCAATGTCCATGTCCAATCATCCAGACACAGACATCAATCAAAATTGAAATAAATTTCTATCGAAATTCACGTGTAACTCCGAAAAATAACTAAAATATCTTACGATAAGAAACTAGTTGACCTAGCAATTAAGCTGTTCTCAATAGATGCAGTCAAATTTGGAGAATTCACAACGAAGAGCGGCATCAAAACACCTGTTTATTTTGATTTGAGGGTTATAGTCAGTTACCCTGATGTTATGGTATGTGTTTCTAATTGATTAATTAATTGTTCTTCAATTATTAAATACCATGAACATTCTACGTAGAAAGATCGCGGTTTCTAATTTAACTTTTTTGGTACTCTTTCATTAACTCACGTGTTATTTTTGGTATGTCCCGACTAAGTTCGTAGTTGAAGAACTTTAGAAATTAACACATGAGTGAAACTATACTAAAAAGAACTCTCAAATATCTGAAATTAAAACCTACCTAACCCTGCAGGTTATCAAGCATTCATAAACAGCAAAGAATTAGTAATGTCTTGGTTTTTATATTAAACGGTCACTCATATTTTTTTTTGTAGGAATCAATATCAAACCTGTTATTGGAAATAACTATGAAGGATTTAAAATATGATCACCTCTGTGGTGTGCCATACACAGCCTTGCCCATTGCCACAATACTTAGCATACTAACTAAGAGGTCTATGCTAATGAGACGAAAAGAAACTAAAGCTTATGGTACTAAGAAATCTATTGAAGGCCACTACAAAGCTGATCAGACATGCCTTATAGTTGAAGATGTGGTTACATCTGGCTCGAGTGTCCTCGAAACTGTAAGAGATCTACGCAAGGAAGGATTAATAGTCACAGATGCAGTCATTATATTAGACAGAGAGCAAGGAGGCAGCAAAAATCTGAGAGTAGACAATGTACAAATCAAATCTCTGTTTACCATGTCTTCTTTGATTGATATTTTGGTGAAGAATGGGAAGATCACTGAAGAAACAGTGGTGAAAGTCAAAAATTATCTAAAGGAGGAACACAAGCACCTGTTATTGGTTAGTATAATTAAATATATTTGAACTTTTGTACACCTTTTTTTTTTTCGGATGGGATATCATCAAATGACCCCCCCACTCTGGGCAGAGCGGAAGGGAGTGTCAGACTTGTACTGACTAAAACCCATCCATGTTCCTTCTTTGCCCTTTGTGTTCCAGGGCCACGGTATCTCTTTCGAACAGTCCAGCAGCAACAACTTTTATACACATGGCCTTAGAATAATATCATTAACAGCGAGCAGCAGCACACCAGCGATCCACCGTTATTTCTTGTGATTGTTCAAAACTTCCTGTCTGATTATTACATGATTGTTGCCTGTTGGTATTATTGTTTAACAGTGTTAAAACAATTTTTTTTTTCAGCTAAACCGCTGGACCGAATCTTGCTAACCTATGAAAAGCGTGCTGAACTAGCCAAGAATGGTATAGCAAAACAACTGTTTGGCATAATGGCAACCAAGAAAACCAACTTGTGCATTTCCGTTGATTTGACAACTACTACAACGATTCTAGATCTGGTAGAAAAAGTTGGGGAACATGTCTGTCTAGTGAAGACTCATGCAGACATTATTGAAGACTACAGTAATGATTTTATTACCCGACTTAAACAACTGGCTGACAGATTTAACTTTTTAATACTAGAGGACAGAAAGTATGCTGATATTGGGCATACAGTCTCCTTGCAGTATTTGAAAGGGTTGTACAAAGTTGGTGAGTGGGCCGATTGTGTAACTGCCCATTCCTTGCCTGGTGAGGGAATACTGAAAGCCCTGAACTCACCAAATGGTGTTAATAAAGTAGTGTTCTTATTGGCTGAAATGAGCAGTGAGGTAAGATTTCTTTCAAAGATATATATTTAATTACCACTACCAGTACACTTCAGAACATTTGTCTAGGCATTTCCCTACTAAGTTGGGGTCGGCTTCCAGTCTAACCGGATGCAGCTGAATATTAGTCATTTGCATGGAGCAACTGCTTGTATGGCAACCCGTTGGACCCAACTGGTTGTATGCCCGAGTGGTGTGCCCAGGGGCCAACAACAAGGCAATCCCATAAGGCAAGCAGGCTGTCCAGAAACTCTAACATCGTAAGGAATATCGTAGGTTATAAGGACATGCCCAGCTTTTAGGCTTGTATTAATGTACCGCCACTAGTCAGACTCTCCAAAAATTTAATTTATTTTTGTCTACAGAGAAACCTAATAACACCAGACTACAAAGAAGCAACAGTGTCTATGGCTTCTAAATATCCAGAATTGATCACTGGGTTTGTCTGTCAGAATAAAGACACTTTCAAAGACCCAGGTCTCATACAGCTGACTCCAGGAGTGCAGCTAGAGAGCAGCAAAGATGACCTGGGACAGGTCTATAATACTCCAGAGAAAGTTATCTTGGAGAAAGGTGCTGATATTATAGTTGTGGGGAGGGGCATTGTGGCGGCTAAAAGCCCTGAAGCCCAAGCAGTCATTTATAAGGATACTTTATGGAAATGTTACTTAAAAAGAGTTTCTGGGAAACCAGAATAGCAAAATTCTATCATTTTATCTTTATGAGCTATCTGATAGGGTACTCATAAAGTTTTTCTAAAGTCGTTCGTTATGGAATAACGAAATGTAAATCAAAATATGTAAGTTTATGCATGTTACTAGAAATAAGTGGAAGTGTTCCATAGACTTGAATATTCCTGTTGACATTGAGCATTTGAAAAGGACCAATAACTGTTGTGATAGCATAGTGCATAGTGTTATAATTAAAATTTGGGTGCTAATACCCTGTGCCTTAATATTCCTAGGTGTTTTTACACAAATAAAACTCATTTAATTTTATTAAAATATAAGCTATACAAGTATTGTATTGGTGTTATGATCGAATAAATAGTGTTTATCTACAATACTTGGTGATTATTTTCCTAGACCCTTTTGATCCGTAATGCTCCATTGACGTGAAAACACTGTGAGGAAACTCGGTCGGAAATCGCTAACGCTGGGCAAGTTTAGTGATAAGCGATTGTTATGTTAATGTATGAGAGGAGTCTCCGCTCTGCAGTGTGACCACATAATCCTATAACACTCCTACTGAGATACAGGCATCCTCTCTTTGAAAATATTCACCCAGCGGGCCCAGCATGGGTTGGTGGATGTTTTTGTGGAATTTTTTATCGCTTCTTGTTTTCCTCAAGATGTTTTGAGAGCAGCCTTAATCAAATTAATCGCTCAGTCAAGTGTTTTCTGCCTACCCTAGTCCTTTTCGAATCCAACTCTACTGCCCGACCAGGGAATCGAACACTGTACCCCATGTTCGGTAGTAGCGCTTGCGACACCTGGGCCAACAAGTCAAGTCAAGGTATTCTCTTGGCACCAGCTGGCTACTACTATTTTTAGCTTGAAGGACAAAAATTATTGATTTACGAACGATACTATTTTTATTTATTATAGCTGGCATCCCTACACGAAATTGTCATCTATCAAGTTGTCAATATCAAAGAAACGTCAAAATTGATAATGATGACTGCAGTTTTGTACGCAACAAAACAAAACAAAACATCATTATTAATTTAGAAATGGATTATATAGTTAAGGAATTAGGTATACAGAATAAAACCTGACCCCAATACGGTTTTGAATAGGTTAAGGCGTTAAGCATTCGATCATGATGGTGCTGAAATGTTATTGTTTTGTGTATTTTATCTTTAATTCGATCGACCAATGTTGTTAATATTCGTAGAATGTAGAGATACTAGTAATCAGCGTGTTTGGCAACACATCTGTAAACAAGTTGCTAGTCATAATAATCTGTGGTAAAGAAAATATAATTTTCGCCATGAAGTTTTAAATCTATGTGAGTAATAGAATACAGCGTTTCAATTTCTATTTGTGCCCTAGTCATGCTTTCGGATTTTTTGACAACCTTTATTTTGTTGTTTTTAAATAAAAGAGACAATCGGGGTTGATTTCTAGGCAAACAAGAAAACGTCAATCCAATAACTGTCAGTCAAGTGTCAAACAAAGTTCAATGTCCATGTCCAATCATCCAGACACAGACATCAATCAAAATTGAAACAAAATTCTATCGAAATTCACGTGTAACTCCGAAAAATAAAAAAATGTCTTACGATAAAAAACTAGTTGACCTAGCAATTAAGCTGTTCTCAATAGATGCTGTCAAGTTTGGAGAATTCACAACGAAGAGCGGCATCAAAACACCTGTTTATTTTGATTTGAGGGTTATAGTCAGTTACCCTGATGTTATGGTATGTGTTTCTAATTGATTAATTAATTGTTCTTCAATTATTAAATACCATGAACATTCTACGTAGAAAGATCGCGGTTTCTAATTTAACTTTTTTGGTACTCTTTCATTAACTCACGTGTTATTTTTGGTATGTCCCAACTAAGTTCGTAGTTGAAGAACTTCAGAAATTAACACATGAGTGAAACTATACTAAAAAGAACTCTCAAATATCTGAAATTAAAACCTACCTAACCAAGCAGGTTATCAAGCATTCATAAACAGCAAAGAATTAGTAATGTCTTGGTTTTTATATTAAACGGTCACTCATATTTTTTTTTTTCGTAGGAATCAATATCAAACCTGTTATTGGAAATAACTATGAAGTATTTAAAATATGATCACCTCTGTGGTGTGCCATACACAGCCTTGCCCATTGCCACAATACTTAGCATACTAACTAAGAGGTCTATGCTAATGAGACGAAAAGAAACTAAAGCTTATGGTACTAAGAAATCTATTGAAGGCCACTACAAAGCTGATCAGACATGCCTTATAGTTGAAGATGTGGTTACATCTGGCTCGAGTGTCCTCGAAACTGTAAGAGATCTACGCAAGGAAGGATTAATAGTCACAGATGCAGTGATTATATTAGACAGAGAGCAAGGAGGCAGCAAAAATCTGGAAGTAGACGATGTACAAATCAAATCTCTGTTTACCATGTCTTCTTTGATTGATATTTTGGTGAAGAATGGGAAGATCACTGAAGAAACAGTGGTGAAAGTAAAAAATTATCTAAAGGAGGAACAAGCACCTGTTATTGGTTAGTATGATTAAATATATTTGAACTTTTATGCACCTTTTTTTTTTTCGGATGGGATATCATCAAATGACCCACTCTGGGCAGAGCAGAAGGGAGTGTCAGACTTGTACTGACTAAAACCCATCCATGTTCCTTCTTTGCCCTTTGTGTTCCAGGGCCACGGTATCTCTTTCGAACAGTCCCGCAGCAACAACTTTTATACACATGGCGTTAGAACAATATCATTAACAGCGAGCAGCAGCACACCAGCGATCCACCGTTATTTCTTGTGTTGTATTGTTTTTTTATCAGTGTTTACTAACATAGTCGTAAGTTTTACTAACAGATTTTGAGCCATGGATACTCGATTAAAGAGAATTCTATTCTATTCTATTAACATGGAAACGGTATATTTACCATGTTTAATATTACATTTGTTTTCAGTTCCCGATATTTCAGCACTGTTGCAAACATGGATAAACTGAAGCCGTTTTCAGTGACAATTAGTGTAGTGTTAGTGTTGACCATGTCAGTTTAAAAACTTATACATGTATAGAATATCAGTTTATTTTTGTTGTAGGTTAACAAATAAATACAGGATGATACTATCATTGGGTGGGGTTCAAAACTTCCTGTCTGATTATTACATGATTGTTGCCTGTTGGTATTATTGTTTAACAGTGTTAAAACTATTTTTTTTTCAGCTAAACCGCTGGACCGAATCTTGCTAACCTATGAAAAGCGTGCTGAACTAGCCAAGAATGGTATAGCAAAACAACTGTTTGGCATAATGGCAACCAAGAAAACCAACTTGTGCATTTCCGTTGATTTGACAACTACTACAACGATTCTAGATCTGGTAGAAAAAGTTGGGGAACATGTCTGTCTAGTGAAGACTCATGCAGACATTATTGAAGACTACAGTAATGATTTTATTACCCGACTTAAACAACTGGCTGACAGATTTAACTTTTTAATACTAGAGGACAGAAAGTATGCTGATATTGGGCATACAGTCTCCTTGCAGTATTTGAAAGGGTTGTACAAAGTTGGTGAGTGGGCCGATTGTGTAACTGCCCATTCCTTGCCTGGTGAGGGAATACTGAAAGCCCTGAACTCACCAAATGGTGTTAATAAAGGAGTGTTCTTATTGGCTGAAATGAGCAGTGAGGTAAGATTTCTTTCAAAGATATATATTTAATTACCACTACCAGTACACTTCAGAACATTTGTCTAGGCATTTCCCTACTAAGTTGGGGTCGGCTTCCAGTCTAACCGGATGCAGCTGAATATTAGTCATTTGCATGGAGCAACTGCTTGTATGGCAACCCGTTGGACCCAACTGGTTGTATGCCCGAGTGGTGTGCCCAGGGGCCAACAACAAGGCAATCCCATAAGGCAAGCAGGCTGTCCAGAAACTCTAACATCGTAAGGAACATCGTAGGTTATAAGGACATGCCCAGCTTTTAGGCTTGTATTAATGTACCGCCACTAGTCAGACTCTCCAAAAATTTAATTTATTTTTGTCTACAGGGAAACCTAATAACACCAGACTACAAAGAAGCAACAGTGTCTATGGCTTCTAAATATCCAGAATTGATCACTGGGTTTGTCTGTCAGAATAAAGACACTATCAAAGACCCAGGTCTCATACAGCTGACTCCAGGAGTGCAGCTAGAGAGCAGCAAAGATGACCTGGGACAGGTCTATAATACTCCAGAGAAAGTTATCTTGGAGAAAGGTGCTGATATTATAGTTGTGGGGAGGGGCATTGTGGCGGCTAAAAGCCCTGAAGCCCAAGCAGTCATTTATAAGGATACTTTATGGAAATGTTACTTAAAAAGAGTTTCTGGGAAACTAGAATAGCAAAATTCTATCATTTTATCTTTATGAGCTATCTGATAGGGTACTCATAAAGTTTTTCTAAAGTCGTTCGTTATGGAATAACGAAATGTAAATCAAAATATGTAAGTTTATGCATGTTACTAGAAATAAGTGGAAGTGTTCCATAGACTTGAATATTCCTGTTGACATTGAGCATTTGAAAAGGACCAATATGCTAATACCCTGTGCCTTGTTGCCAACATCTGTAAAAAAGTTGCTAGTCAATCCAATAACTGTCAGTCAAGTGTCAAACAAAGTTCAATGTCCATGTCCAATCATCCAGACACAGACATCAATCAAAATTGAAATAAATTTCTATCGAAATTCACGTGTAACTCCGAAAAATAACTAAAATATCTTACGATAAGAAACTAGTTGACCTAGCAATTAAGCTGTTCTCAATAGATGCAGTCAAATTTGGAGAATTCACAACGAAGAGCGGCATCAAAACACCTGTTTATTTTGATTTGAGGGTTATAGTCAGTTACCCTGATGTTATGGTATGTGTTTCTAATTGATTAATTAATTGTTCTTCAATTATTAAATACCATGAACATTCTACGTAGAAAGATCGCGGTTTCTAATTTAACTTTTTTGGTACTCTTTCATTAACTCACGTGTTATTTTTGGTATGTCCCGACTAAGTTCGTAGTTGAAGAACTTTAGAAATTAACACATGAGTGAAACTATACTAAAAAGAACTCTCAAATATCTGAAATTAAAACCTACCTAACCCTGCAGGTTATCAAGCATTCATAAAGAGCAAAGAATTAGTAATGTCTTGGTTTTTATATTAAACGGTCACTCATTTTTTTTTTTTTCGTAGGAATCAATATCAAACCTGTTATTGGAAATAACTATGAAGGATTTAAAATATGATCACCTCTGTGGTGTGCCATACACAGCCTTGCCCATTGCCACAATACTTAGCATACTAACTAAGAGGTCTATGCTAATGAGACAAAAAGAAACTAAAGCTTATGGTACTAAGAAATCTATTGAAGGCCACTACAAAGCTGATCAGACATGCCTTATAGTTGAAGATGTGGTTACATCTGGCTCGAGTGTCCTCGAAACTGTAAGAGATCTACGCAAGGAAGGATTAATAGTCACAGATGCAGTGATTATATTAGACAGAGAGCAAGGAGGCAGCAAAAATCTGGAAGTAGACGATGTACAAATCAAATCTCTGTTTACCATGTCTTCTTTGATTGATATTTTGGTGAAGAATGGGAAGATCACTGAAGAAACAGTGGTGAAAGTAAAAAATTATCTAAAGGAGGAACAAGCACCTGTTATTGGTTAGTATGATTAAATATATTTGAACTTTTATGCACCTTTTTTTTTTTCGGATGGGATATCATCAAATGACCCACTCTGGGCAGAGCAGAAGGGAGTGTCAGACTTGTACTGACTAAAACCCATCCATGTTCCTTCTTTGCCCTTTGTGTTCCAGGGCCACGGTATCTCTTTCGAACAGTCCCGCAGCAACAACTTTTATACACATGGCCTTAGAACAATATCATTAACAGCGAGCAGCAGCACACCAGCGATCCACCGTTATTTCTTGTGTTGTATTGTTTTTTTATCAGTGTTTACTAACATAGTCGTAAGTTTTACTAACAGATTTTGAGCCATGGATACTCGATTAAAGAGAATTCTATTCTATTCTATTAACATGGAAACGGTATATTTACCATGTTTAATATTACATTTGTTTTGAGTTCCCGATATTTCAGCACTGTTGCAAACATGGATAAACTGAAGCCGTTTTCAGTGACAATTATAGTGTTGACCATGTCAGTTTAAAAACTTATACATGTATAGAATATCAGTTTATTTTTGTTGTAGGTTAACAAATAAATACAGGATGATACTATCATTGGGTGGGGTTCAAAACTTCCTGTCTGATTATTACATGATTGTTGCCTGTTGGTATTATTGTTTAACAGTGTTAAAACTATTTTTTTTTCAGCTAAACTGCTGGACCGAATCTTGCTAACCTATGAAAAGCGTGCTGAACTAGCCAAGAATGGTATAGCAAAACAACTGTTTGGCATAATGGCAACCAAGAAAACCAACTTGTGCATTTCCGTTGATTTGACAACTACTACAACGATTCTAGATCTGGTAGAAAAAGTTGGGGAACATGTCTGTCTAGTGAAGACTCATGCAGACATTATTGAAGACTACAGTAATGATTTTATTACCCGACTTAAACAACTGGCTGACAGATTTAACTTTTTAATACTAGAGGACAGAAAGTATGCTGATATTGGGCATACAGTCTCCTTGCAGTATTTGAAAGGGTTGTACAAAGTTGGTGAGTGGGCCGATTGTGTAACTGCCCATTCCTTGCCTGGTGAGGGAATACTGAAAGCCCTGAACTCACCAAATGGTGTTAATAAAGGAGTGTTCTTATTGGCTGAAATGAGCAGTGAGGTAAGATTTCTTTCAAAGATATATATTTAATTACCACTACCAGTACACTTCAGAACATTTGTCTAGGCATTTCCCTACTAAGTTGGGGTCGGCTTCCAGTCTAACCGGATGCAGCTGAATATTAGTCATTTGCATGGAGCAACTGCTTGTATGGCAACCCGTTGGACCCAACTGGTTGTATGCCCGAGTGGTGTGCCCAGGGGCCAACAACAAGGCAATCCCATAAGGCAAGCAGGCTGTCCAGAAACTCTAACATCGTAAGGAACATCGTAGGTTATAAGGACATGCCCAGCTTTTAGGCTTGTATTAATGTACCGCCACTAGTCAGACTCTCCAAAAATTTAATTTATTTTTGTCTACAGGGAAACCTAATAACACCAGACTACAAAGAAGCAACAGTGTCTATGGCTTCTAAATATCCAGAATTGATCACTGGGTTTGTCTGTCAGAATAAAGACACTATCAAAGACCCAGGTCTCATACAGCTGACTCCAGGAGTGCAGCTAGAGAGCAGCAAAGATGACCTGGGACAGGTCTATAATACTCCAGAGAAAGTTATCTTGGAGAAAGGTGCTGATATTATAGTTGTGGGGAGGGGCATTGTGGCGGCTAAAAGCCCTGAAGCCCAAGCAGTCATTTATAAGGATACTTTATGGAAATGTTACTTAAAAAGAGTTTCTGGGAAACTAGAATAGCAAAATTCTATCATTTTATCTTTATGAGCTATCTGATAGGGTACTCATAAAGTTTTTCTAAAGTCGTTCGTTATGGAATAACGAAATGTAAATCAAAATATGTAAGTTTATGCATGTTACTAGAAATAAGTGGAAGTGTTCCATAGACTTGAATATTCCTGTTGACATTGAGCATTTGAAAAGGACCAATATGCTAATACCCTGTGCCTTGTTGCCAACATCTGTAAAAAAGTTGCTAGTCAATCCAATAACTGTCAGTCAAGTGTCAAACAAAGTTCAATGTCCATGTCCAATCATCCAGACACAGACATCAATCAAAATTGAAATAAATTTCTATCGAAATTCACGTGTAACTCCGAAAAATAACTAAAATATCTTACGATAAGAAACTAGTTGACCTAGCAATTAAGCTGTTCTCAATAGATGCAGTCAAATTTGGAGAATTCACAACGAAGAGCGGCATCAAAACACCTGTTTATTTTGATTTGAGGGTTATAGTCAGTTACCCTGATGTTATGGTATGTGTTTCTAATTGATTAATTAATTGTTCTTCAATTATTAAATACCATGAACATTCTACGTAGAAAGATCGCGGTTTCTAATTTAACTTTTTTGGTACTCTTTCATTAACTCACGTGTTATTTTTGGTATGTCCCGACTAAGTTCGTAGTTGAAGAACTTTAGAAATTAACACATGAGTGAAACTATACTAAAAAGAACTCTCAAATATCTGAAATTAAAACCTACCTAACCCTGCAGGTTATCAAGCATTCATAAACAGCAAAGAATTAGTAATGTCTTGGTTTTTATATTAAACGGTCACTCATATTTTTTTTTGTAGGAATCAATATCAAACCTGTTATTGGAAATAACTATGAAGGATTTAAAATATGATCACCTCTGTGGTGTGCCATACACAGCCTTGCCCATTGCCACAATACTTAGCATACTAACTAAGAGGTCTATGCTAATGAGACGAAAAGAAACTAAAGCTTATGGTACTAAGAAATCTATTGAAGGCCACTACAAAGCTGATCAGACATGCCTTATAGTTGAAGATGTGGTTACATCTGGCTCGAGTGTCCTCGAAACTGTAAGAGATCTACGCAAGGAAGGATTAATAGTCACAGATGCAGTCATTATATTAGACAGAGAGCAAGGAGGCAGCAAAAATCTGAGAGTAGACAATGTACAAATCAAATCTCTGTTTACCATGTCTTCTTTGATTGATATTTTGGTGAAGAATGGGAAGATCACTGAAGAAACAGTGGTGAAAGTCAAAAATTATCTAAAGGAGGAACACAAGCACCTGTTATTGGTTAGTATAATTAAATATATTTGAACTTTTGTACACCTTTTTTTTTTTCGGATGGGATATCATCAAATGACCCCCCCACTCTGGGCAGAGCGGAAGGGAGTGTCAGACTTGTACTGACTAAAACCCATCCATGTTCCTTCTTTGCCCTTTGTGTTCCAGGGCCACGGTATCTCTTTCGAACAGTCCAGCAGCAACAACTTTTATACACATGGCCTTAGAATAATATCATTAACAGCGAGCAGCAGCACACCAGCGATCCACCGTTATTTCTTGTGATTGTTCAAAACTTCCTGTCTGATTATTACATGATTGTTGCCTGTTGGTATTATTGTTTAACAGTGTTAAAACAATTTTTTTTTTCAGCTAAACCGCTGGACCGAATCTTGCTAACCTATGAAAAGCGTGCTGAACTAGCCAAGAATGGTATAGCAAAACAACTGTTTGGCATAATGGCAACCAAGAAAACCAACTTGTGCATTTCCGTTGATTTGACAACTACTACAACGATTCTAGATCTGGTAGAAAAAGTTGGGGAACATGTCTGTCTAGTGAAGACTCATGCAGACATTATTGAAGACTACAGTAATGATTTTATTACCCGACTTAAACAACTGGCTGACAGATTTAACTTTTTAATACTAGAGGACAGAAAGTATGCTGATATTGGGCATACAGTCTCCTTGCAGTATTTGAAAGGGTTGTACAAAGTTGGTGAGTGGGCCGATTGTGTAACTGCCCATTCCTTGCCTGGTGAGGGAATACTGAAAGCCCTGAACTCACCAAATGGTGTTAATAAAGTAGTGTTCTTATTGGCTGAAATGAGCAGTGAGGTAAGATTTCTTTCAAAGATATATATTTAATTACCACTACCAGTACACTTCAGAACATTTGTCTAGGCATTTCCCTACTAAGTTGGGGTCGGCTTCCAGTCTAACCGGATGCAGCTGAATATTAGTCATTTGCATGGAGCAACTGCTTGTATGGCAACCCGTTGGACCCAACTGGTTGTATGCCCGAGTGGTGTGCCCAGGGGCCAACAACAAGGCAATCCCATAAGGCAAGCAGGCTGTCCAGAAACTCTAACATCGTAAGGAATATCGTAGGTTATAAGGACATGCCCAGCTTTTAGGCTTGTATTAATGTACCGCCACTAGTCAGACTCTCCAAAAATTTAATTTATTTTTGTCTACAGAGAAACCTAATAACACCAGACTACAAAGAAGCAACAGTGTCTATGGCTTCTAAATATCCAGAATTGATCACTGGGTTTGTCTGTCAGAATAAAGACACTTTCAAAGACCCAGGTCTCATACAGCTGACTCCAGGAGTGCAGCTAGAGAGCAGCAAAGATGACCTGGGACAGGTCTATAATACTCCAGAGAAAGTTATCTTGGAGAAAGGTGCTGATATTATAGTTGTGGGGAGGGGCATTGTGGCGGCTAAAAGCCCTGAAGCCCAAGCAGTCATTTATAAGGATACTTTATGGAAATGTTACTTAAAAAGAGTTTCTGGGAAACCAGAATAGCAAAATTCTATCATTTTATCTTTATGAGCTATCTGATAGGGTACTCATAAAGTTTTTCTAAAGTCGTTCGTTATGGAATAACGAAATGTAAATCAAAATATGTAAGTTTATGCATGTTACTAGAAATAAGTGGAAGTGTTCCATAGACTTGAATATTCCTGTTGACATTGAGCATTTGAAAAGGACCAATAACTGTTGTGATAGCATAGTGCATAGTGTTATAATTAAAATTTGGGTGCTAATACCCTGTGCCTTAATATTCCTAGGTGTTTTTACACAAATAAAACTCATTTAATTTTATTAAAATATAAGCTATACAAGTATTGTATTGGTGTTATGATCGAATAAATAGTGTTTATCTACAATACTTGGTGATTATTTTCCTAGACCCTTTTGATCCGTAATGCTCCATTGACGTGAAAACACTGTGAGGAAACTCGGTCGGAAATCGCTAACGCTGGGCAAGTTTAGTGATAAGCGATTGTTATGTTAATGTATGAGAGGAGTCTCCGCTCTGCAGTGTGACCACATAATCCTATAACACTCCTACTGAGATACAGGCATCCTCTCTTTGAAAATATTCACCCAGCGGGCCCAGCATGGGTTGGTGGATGTTTTTGTGGAATTTTTTATCGCTTCTTGTTTTCCTCAAGATGTTTTGAGAGCAGCCTTAATCAAATTAATCGCTCAGTCAAGTGTTTTCTGCCTACCCTAGTCCTTTTCGAATCCAACTCTACTGCCCGACCAGGGAATCGAACACTGTACCCCATGTTCGGTAGTAGCGCTTGCGACACCTGGGCCAACAAGTCAAGTCAAGGTATTCTCTTGGCACCAGCTGGCTACTACTATTTTTAGCTTGAAGGACAAAAATTATTGATTTACGAACGATACTATTTTTATTTATTATAGCTGGCATCCCTACACGAAATTGTCATCTATCAAGTTGTCAATATCAAAGAAACGTCAAAATTGATAATGATGACTGCAGTTTTGTACGCAACAAAACAAAACAAAACATCATTATTAATTTAGAAATGGATTATATAGTTAAGGAATTAGGTATACAGAATAAAACCTGACCCCAATACGGTTTTGAATAGGTTAAGGCGTTAAGCATTCGATCATGATGGTGCTGAAATGTTATTGTTTTGTGTATTTTATCTTTAATTCGATCGACCAATGTTGTTAATATTCGTAGAATGTAGAGATACTAGTAATCAGCGTGTTTGGCAACACATCTGTAAACAAGTTGCTAGTCATAATAATCTGTGGTAAAGAAAATATAATTTTCGCCATGAAGTTTTAAATCTATGTGAGTAATAGAATACAGCGTTTCAATTTCTATTTGTGCCCTAGTCATGCTTTCGGATTTTTTGACAACCTTTATTTTGTTGTTTTTAAATAAAAGAGACAATCGGGGTTGATTTCTAGGCAAACAAGAAAACGTCAATCCAATAACTGTCAGTCAAGTGTCAAACAAAGTTCAATGTCCATGTCCAATCATCCAGACACAGACATCAATCAAAATTGAAACAAAATTCTATCGAAATTCACGTGTAACTCCGAAAAATAAAAAAATGTCTTACGATAAAAAACTAGTTGACCTAGCAATTAAGCTGTTCTCAATAGATGCTGTCAAGTTTGGAGAATTCACAACGAAGAGCGGCATCAAAACACCTGTTTATTTTGATTTGAGGGTTATAGTCAGTTACCCTGATGTTATGGTATGTGTTTCTAATTGATTAATTAATTGTTCTTCAATTATTAAATACCATGAACATTCTACGTAGAAAGATCGCGGTTTCTAATTTAACTTTTTTGGTACTCTTTCATTAACTCACGTGTTATTTTTGGTATGTCCCAACTAAGTTCGTAGTTGAAGAACTTCAGAAATTAACACATGAGTGAAACTATACTAAAAAGAACTCTCAAATATCTGAAATTAAAACCTACCTAACCAAGCAGGTTATCAAGCATTCATAAACAGCAAAGAATTAGTAATGTCTTGGTTTTTATATTAAACGGTCACTCATATTTTTTTTTTTCGTAGGAATCAATATCAAACCTGTTATTGGAAATAACTATGAAGTATTTAAAATATGATCACCTCTGTGGTGTGCCATACACAGCCTTGCCCATTGCCACAATACTTAGCATACTAACTAAGAGGTCTATGCTAATGAGACGAAAAGAAACTAAAGCTTATGGTACTAAGAAATCTATTGAAGGCCACTACAAAGCTGATCAGACATGCCTTATAGTTGAAGATGTGGTTACATCTGGCTCGAGTGTCCTCGAAACTGTAAGAGATCTACGCAAGGAAGGATTAATAGTCACAGATGCAGTGATTATATTAGACAGAGAGCAAGGAGGCAGCAAAAATCTGGAAGTAGACGATGTACAAATCAAATCTCTGTTTACCATGTCTTCTTTGATTGATATTTTGGTGAAGAATGGGAAGATCACTGAAGAAACAGTGGTGAAAGTAAAAAATTATCTAAAGGAGGAACAAGCACCTGTTATTGGTTAGTATGATTAAATATATTTGAACTTTTATGCACCTTTTTTTTTTTCGGATGGGATATCATCAAATGACCCACTCTGGGCAGAGCAGAAGGGAGTGTCAGACTTGTACTGACTAAAACCCATCCATGTTCCTTCTTTGCCCTTTGTGTTCCAGGGCCACGGTATCTCTTTCGAACAGTCCCGCAGCAACAACTTTTATACACATGGCGTTAGAACAATATCATTAACAGCGAGCAGCAGCACACCAGCGATCCACCGTTATTTCTTGTGTTGTATTGTTTTTTTATCAGTGTTTACTAACATAGTCGTAAGTTTTACTAACAGATTTTGAGCCATGGATACTCGATTAAAGAGAATTCTATTCTATTCTATTAACATGGAAACGGTATATTTACCATGTTTAATATTACATTTGTTTTCAGTTCCCGATATTTCAGCACTGTTGCAAACATGGATAAACTGAAGCCGTTTTCAGTGACAATTAGTGTAGTGTTAGTGTTGACCATGTCAGTTTAAAAACTTATACATGTATAGAATATCAGTTTATTTTTGTTGTAGGTTAACAAATAAATACAGGATGATACTATCATTGGGTGGGGTTCAAAACTTCCTGTCTGATTATTACATGATTGTTGCCTGTTGGTATTATTGTTTAACAGTGTTAAAACTATTTTTTTTTCAGCTAAACCGCTGGACCGAATCTTGCTAACCTATGAAAAGCGTGCTGAACTAGCCAAGAATGGTATAGCAAAACAACTGTTTGGCATAATGGCAACCAAGAAAACCAACTTGTGCATTTCCGTTGATTTGACAACTACTACAACGATTCTAGATCTGGTAGAAAAAGTTGGGGAACATGTCTGTCTAGTGAAGACTCATGCAGACATTATTGAAGACTACAGTAATGATTTTATTACCCGACTTAAACAACTGGCTGACAGATTTAACTTTTTAATACTAGAGGACAGAAAGTATGCTGATATTGGGCATACAGTCTCCTTGCAGTATTTGAAAGGGTTGTACAAAGTTGGTGAGTGGGCCGATTGTGTAACTGCCCATTCCTTGCCTGGTGAGGGAATACTGAAAGCCCTGAACTCACCAAATGGTGTTAATAAAGGAGTGTTCTTATTGGCTGAAATGAGCAGTGAGGTAAGATTTCTTTCAAAGATATATATTTAATTACCACTACCAGTACACTTCAGAACATTTGTCTAGGCATTTCCCTACTAAGTTGGGGTCGGCTTCCAGTCTAACCGGATGCAGCTGAATATTAGTCATTTGCATGGAGCAACTGCTTGTATGGCAACCCGTTGGACCCAACTGGTTGTATGCCCGAGTGGTGTGCCCAGGGGCCAACAACAAGGCAATCCCATAAGGCAAGCAGGCTGTCCAGAAACTCTAACATCGTAAGGAACATCGTAGGTTATAAGGACATGCCCAGCTTTTAGGCTTGTATTAATGTACCGCCACTAGTCAGACTCTCCAAAAATTTAATTTATTTTTGTCTACAGGGAAACCTAATAACACCAGACTACAAAGAAGCAACAGTGTCTATGGCTTCTAAATATCCAGAATTGATCACTGGGTTTGTCTGTCAGAATAAAGACACTATCAAAGACCCAGGTCTCATACAGCTGACTCCAGGAGTGCAGCTAGAGAGCAGCAAAGATGACCTGGGACAGGTCTATAATACTCCAGAGAAAGTTATCTTGGAGAAAGGTGCTGATATTATAGTTGTGGGGAGGGGCATTGTGGCGGCTAAAAGCCCTGAAGCCCAAGCAGTCATTTATAAGGATACTTTATGGAAATGTTACTTAAAAAGAGTTTCTGGGAAACTAGAATAGCAAAATTCTATCATTTTATCTTTATGAGCTATCTGATAGGGTACTCATAAAGTTTTTCTAAAGTCGTTCGTTATGGAATAACGAAATGTAAATCAAAATATGTAAGTTTATGCATGTTACTAGAAATAAGTGGAAGTGTTCCATAGACTTGAATATTCCTGTTGACATTGAGCATTTGAAAAGGACCAATATGCTAATACCCTGTGCCTTGTTGCCAACATCTGTAAAAAAGTTGCTAGTCAATCCAATAACTGTCAGTCAAGTGTCAAACAAAGTTCAATGTCCATGTCCAATCATCCAGACACAGACATCAATCAAAATTGAAATAAATTTCTATCGAAATTCACGTGTAACTCCGAAAAATAACTAAAATATCTTACGATAAGAAACTAGTTGACCTAGCAATTAAGCTGTTCTCAATAGATGCAGTCAAATTTGGAGAATTCACAACGAAGAGCGGCATCAAAACACCTGTTTATTTTGATTTGAGGGTTATAGTCAGTTACCCTGATGTTATGGTATGTGTTTCTAATTGATTAATTAATTGTTCTTCAATTATTAAATACCATGAACATTCTACGTAGAAAGATCGCGGTTTCTAATTTAACTTTTTTGGTACTCTTTCATTAACTCACGTGTTATTTTTGGTATGTCCCGACTAAGTTCGTAGTTGAAGAACTTTAGAAATTAACACATGAGTGAAACTATACTAAAAAGAACTCTCAAATATCTGAAATTAAAACCTACCTAACCCTGCAGGTTATCAAGCATTCATAAAGAGCAAAGAATTAGTAATGTCTTGGTTTTTATATTAAACGGTCACTCATTTTTTTTTTTTTCGTAGGAATCAATATCAAACCTGTTATTGGAAATAACTATGAAGGATTTAAAATATGATCACCTCTGTGGTGTGCCATACACAGCCTTGCCCATTGCCACAATACTTAGCATACTAACTAAGAGGTCTATGCTAATGAGACAAAAAGAAACTAAAGCTTATGGTACTAAGAAATCTATTGAAGGCCACTACAAAGCTGATCAGACATGCCTTATAGTTGAAGATGTGGTTACATCTGGCTCGAGTGTCCTCGAAACTGTAAGAGATCTACGCAAGGAAGGATTAATAGTCACAGATGCAGTGATTATATTAGACAGAGAGCAAGGAGGCAGCAAAAATCTGGAAGTAGACGATGTACAAATCAAATCTCTGTTTACCATGTCTTCTTTGATTGATATTTTGGTGAAGAATGGGAAGATCACTGAAGAAACAGTGGTGAAAGTAAAAAATTATCTAAAGGAGGAACAAGCACCTGTTATTGGTTAGTATGATTAAATATATTTGAACTTTTATGCACCTTTTTTTTTTTCGGATGGGATATCATCAAATGACCCACTCTGGGCAGAGCAGAAGGGAGTGTCAGACTTGTACTGACTAAAACCCATCCATGTTCCTTCTTTGCCCTTTGTGTTCCAGGGCCACGGTATCTCTTTCGAACAGTCCCGCAGCAACAACTTTTATACACATGGCCTTAGAACAATATCATTAACAGCGAGCAGCAGCACACCAGCGATCCACCGTTATTTCTTGTGTTGTATTGTTTTTTTATCAGTGTTTACTAACATAGTCGTAAGTTTTACTAACAGATTTTGAGCCATGGATACTCGATTAAAGAGAATTCTATTCTATTCTATTAACATGGAAACGGTATATTTACCATGTTTAATATTACATTTGTTTTGAGTTCCCGATATTTCAGCACTGTTGCAAACATGGATAAACTGAAGCCGTTTTCAGTGACAATTATAGTGTTGACCATGTCAGTTTAAAAACTTATACATGTATAGAATATCAGTTTATTTTTGTTGTAGGTTAACAAATAAATACAGGATGATACTATCATTGGGTGGGGTTCAAAACTTCCTGTCTGATTATTACATGATTGTTGCCTGTTGGTATTATTGTTTAACAGTGTTAAAACTATTTTTTTTTCAGCTAAACTGCTGGACCGAATCTTGCTAACCTATGAAAAGCGTGCTGAACTAGCCAAGAATGGTATAGCAAAACAACTGTTTGGCATAATGGCAACCAAGAAAACCAACTTGTGCATTTCCGTTGATTTGACAACTACTACAACGATTCTAGATCTGGTAGAAAAAGTTGGGGAACATGTCTGTCTAGTGAAGACTCATGCAGACATTATTGAAGACTACAGTAATGATTTTATTACCCGACTTAAACAACTGGCTGACAGATTTAACTTTTTAATACTAGAGGACAGAAAGTATGCTGATATTGGGCATACAGTCTCCTTGCAGTATTTGAAAGGGTTGTACAAAGTTGGTGAGTGGGCCGATTGTGTAACTGCCCATTCCTTGCCTGGTGAGGGAATACTGAAAGCCCTGAACTCACCAAATGGTGTTAATAAAGGAGTGTTCTTATTGGCTGAAATGAGCAGTGAGGTAAGATTTCTTTCAAAGATATATATTTAATTACCACTACCAGTACACTTCAGAACATTTGTCTAGGCATTTCCCTACTAAGTTGGGGTCGGCTTCCAGTCTAACCGGATGCAGCTGAATATTAGTCATTTGCATGGAGCAACTGCTTGTATGGCAACCCGTTGGACCCAACTGGTTGTATGCCCGAGTGGTGTGCCCAGGGGCCAACAACAAGGCAATCCCATAAGGCAAGCAGGCTGTCCAGAAACTCTAACATCGTAAGGAACATCGTAGGTTATAAGGACATGCCCAGCTTTTAGGCTTGTATTAATGTACCGCCACTAGTCAGACTCTCCAAAAATTTAATTTATTTTTGTCTACAGGGAAACCTAATAACACCAGACTACAAAGAAGCAACAGTGTCTATGGCTTCTAAATATCCAGAATTGATCACTGGGTTTGTCTGTCAGAATAAAGACACTATCAAAGACCCAGGTCTCATACAGCTGACTCCAGGAGTGCAGCTAGAGAGCAGCAAAGATGACCTGGGACAGGTCTATAATACTCCAGAGAAAGTTATCTTGGAGAAAGGTGCTGATATTATAGTTGTGGGGAGGGGCATTGTGGCGGCTAAAAGCCCTGAAGCCCAAGCAGTCATTTATAAGGATACTTTATGGAAATGTTACTTAAAAAGAGTTTCTGGGAAACTAGAATAGCAAAATTCTATCATTTTATCTTTATGAGCTATCTGATAGGGTACTCATAAAGTTTTTCTAAAGTCGTTCGTTATGGAATAACGAAATGTAAATCAAAATATGTAAGTTTATGCATGTTACTAGAAATAAGTGGAAGTGTTCCATAGACTTGAATATTCCTGTTGACATTGAGCATTTGAAAAGGACCAATATGCTAATACCCTGTGCCTTGTTGCCAACATCTGTAAAAAAGTTGCTAGTCAATCCAATAACTGTCAGTCAAGTGTCAAACAAAGTTCAATGTCCATGTCCAATCATCCAGACACAGACATCAATCAAAATTGAAATAAATTTCTATCGAAATTCACGTGTAACTCCGAAAAATAACTAAAATATCTTACGATAAGAAACTAGTTGACCTAGCAATTAAGCTGTTCTCAATAGATGCAGTCAAATTTGGAGAATTCACAACGAAGAGCGGCATCAAAACACCTGTTTATTTTGATTTGAGGGTTATAGTCAGTTACCCTGATGTTATGGTATGTGTTTCTAATTGATTAATTAATTGTTCTTCAATTATTAAATACCATGAACATTCTACGTAGAAAGATCGCGGTTTCTAATTTAACTTTTTTGGTACTCTTTCATTAACTCACGTGTTATTTTTGGTATGTCCCGACTAAGTTCGTAGTTGAAGAACTTTAGAAATTAACACATGAGTGAAACTATACTAAAAAGAACTCTCAAATATCTGAAATTAAAACCTACCTAACCCTGCAGGTTATCAAGCATTCATAAACAGCAAAGAATTAGTAATGTCTTGGTTTTTATATTAAACGGTCACTCATATTTTTTTTTGTAGGAATCAATATCAAACCTGTTATTGGAAATAACTATGAAGGATTTAAAATATGATCACCTCTGTGGTGTGCCATACACAGCCTTGCCCATTGCCACAATACTTAGCATACTAACTAAGAGGTCTATGCTAATGAGACGAAAAGAAACTAAAGCTTATGGTACTAAGAAATCTATTGAAGGCCACTACAAAGCTGATCAGACATGCCTTATAGTTGAAGATGTGGTTACATCTGGCTCGAGTGTCCTCGAAACTGTAAGAGATCTACGCAAGGAAGGATTAATAGTCACAGATGCAGTCATTATATTAGACAGAGAGCAAGGAGGCAGCAAAAATCTGAGAGTAGACAATGTACAAATCAAATCTCTGTTTACCATGTCTTCTTTGATTGATATTTTGGTGAAGAATGGGAAGATCACTGAAGAAACAGTGGTGAAAGTCAAAAATTATCTAAAGGAGGAACACAAGCACCTGTTATTGGTTAGTATAATTAAATATATTTGAACTTTTGTACACCTTTTTTTTTTTCGGATGGGATATCATCAAATGACCCCCCCACTCTGGGCAGAGCGGAAGGGAGTGTCAGACTTGTACTGACTAAAACCCATCCATGTTCCTTCTTTGCCCTTTGTGTTCCAGGGCCACGGTATCTCTTTCGAACAGTCCAGCAGCAACAACTTTTATACACATGGCCTTAGAATAATATCATTAACAGCGAGCAGCAGCACACCAGCGATCCACCGTTATTTCTTGTGATTGTTCAAAACTTCCTGTCTGATTATTACATGATTGTTGCCTGTTGGTATTATTGTTTAACAGTGTTAAAACAATTTTTTTTTTCAGCTAAACCGCTGGACCGAATCTTGCTAACCTATGAAAAGCGTGCTGAACTAGCCAAGAATGGTATAGCAAAACAACTGTTTGGCATAATGGCAACCAAGAAAACCAACTTGTGCATTTCCGTTGATTTGACAACTACTACAACGATTCTAGATCTGGTAGAAAAAGTTGGGGAACATGTCTGTCTAGTGAAGACTCATGCAGACATTATTGAAGACTACAGTAATGATTTTATTACCCGACTTAAACAACTGGCTGACAGATTTAACTTTTTAATACTAGAGGACAGAAAGTATGCTGATATTGGGCATACAGTCTCCTTGCAGTATTTGAAAGGGTTGTACAAAGTTGGTGAGTGGGCCGATTGTGTAACTGCCCATTCCTTGCCTGGTGAGGGAATACTGAAAGCCCTGAACTCACCAAATGGTGTTAATAAAGTAGTGTTCTTATTGGCTGAAATGAGCAGTGAGGTAAGATTTCTTTCAAAGATATATATTTAATTACCACTACCAGTACACTTCAGAACATTTGTCTAGGCATTTCCCTACTAAGTTGGGGTCGGCTTCCAGTCTAACCGGATGCAGCTGAATATTAGTCATTTGCATGGAGCAACTGCTTGTATGGCAACCCGTTGGACCCAACTGGTTGTATGCCCGAGTGGTGTGCCCAGGGGCCAACAACAAGGCAATCCCATAAGGCAAGCAGGCTGTCCAGAAACTCTAACATCGTAAGGAATATCGTAGGTTATAAGGACATGCCCAGCTTTTAGGCTTGTATTAATGTACCGCCACTAGTCAGACTCTCCAAAAATTTAATTTATTTTTGTCTACAGAGAAACCTAATAACACCAGACTACAAAGAAGCAACAGTGTCTATGGCTTCTAAATATCCAGAATTGATCACTGGGTTTGTCTGTCAGAATAAAGACACTTTCAAAGACCCAGGTCTCATACAGCTGACTCCAGGAGTGCAGCTAGAGAGCAGCAAAGATGACCTGGGACAGGTCTATAATACTCCAGAGAAAGTTATCTTGGAGAAAGGTGCTGATATTATAGTTGTGGGGAGGGGCATTGTGGCGGCTAAAAGCCCTGAAGCCCAAGCAGTCATTTATAAGGATACTTTATGGAAATGTTACTTAAAAAGAGTTTCTGGGAAACCAGAATAGCAAAATTCTATCATTTTATCTTTATGAGCTATCTGATAGGGTACTCATAAAGTTTTTCTAAAGTCGTTCGTTATGGAATAACGAAATGTAAATCAAAATATGTAAGTTTATGCATGTTACTAGAAATAAGTGGAAGTGTTCCATAGACTTGAATATTCCTGTTGACATTGAGCATTTGAAAAGGACCAATAACTGTTGTGATAGCATAGTGCATAGTGTTATAATTAAAATTTGGGTGCTAATACCCTGTGCCTTAATATTCCTAGGTGTTTTTACACAAATAAAACTCATTTAATTTTATTAAAATATAAGCTATACAAGTATTGTATTGGTGTTATGATCGAATAAATAGTGTTTATCTACAATACTTGGTGATTATTTTCCTAGACCCTTTTGATCCGTAATGCTCCATTGACGTGAAAACACTGTGAGGAAACTCGGTCGGAAATCGCTAACGCTGGGCAAGTTTAGTGATAAGCGATTGTTATGTTAATGTATGAGAGGAGTCTCCGCTCTGCAGTGTGACCACATAATCCTATAACACTCCTACTGAGATACAGGCATCCTCTCTTTGAAAATATTCACCCAGCGGGCCCAGCATGGGTTGGTGGATGTTTTTGTGGAATTTTTTATCGCTTCTTGTTTTCCTCAAGATGTTTTGAGAGCAGCCTTAATCAAATTAATCGCTCAGTCAAGTGTTTTCTGCCTACCCTAGTCCTTTTCGAATCCAACTCTACTGCCCGACCAGGGAATCGAACACTGTACCCCATGTTCGGTAGTAGCGCTTGCGACACCTGGGCCAACAAGTCAAGTCAAGGTATTCTCTTGGCACCAGCTGGCTACTACTATTTTTAGCTTGAAGGACAAAAATTATTGATTTACGAACGATACTATTTTTATTTATTATAGCTGGCATCCCTACACGAAATTGTCATCTATCAAGTTGTCAATATCAAAGAAACGTCAAAATTGATAATGATGACTGCAGTTTTGTACGCAACAAAACAAAACAAAACATCATTATTAATTTAGAAATGGATTATATAGTTAAGGAATTAGGTATACAGAATAAAACCTGACCCCAATACGGTTTTGAATAGGTTAAGGCGTTAAGCATTCGATCATGATGGTGCTGAAATGTTATTGTTTTGTGTATTTTATCTTTAATTCGATCGACCAATGTTGTTAATATTCGTAGAATGTAGAGATACTAGTAATCAGCGTGTTTGGCAACACATCTGTAAACAAGTTGCTAGTCATAATAATCTGTGGTAAAGAAAATATAATTTTCGCCATGAAGTTTTAAATCTATGTGAGTAATAGAATACAGCGTTTCAATTTCTATTTGTGCCCTAGTCATGCTTTCGGATTTTTTGACAACCTTTATTTTGTTGTTTTTAAATAAAAGAGACAATCGGGGTTGATTTCTAGGCAAACAAGAAAACGTCAATCCAATAACTGTCAGTCAAGTGTCAAACAAAGTTCAATGTCCATGTCCAATCATCCAGACACAGACATCAATCAAAATTGAAACAAAATTCTATCGAAATTCACGTGTAACTCCGAAAAATAAAAAAATGTCTTACGATAAAAAACTAGTTGACCTAGCAATTAAGCTGTTCTCAATAGATGCTGTCAAGTTTGGAGAATTCACAACGAAGAGCGGCATCAAAACACCTGTTTATTTTGATTTGAGGGTTATAGTCAGTTACCCTGATGTTATGGTATGTGTTTCTAATTGATTAATTAATTGTTCTTCAATTATTAAATACCATGAACATTCTACGTAGAAAGATCGCGGTTTCTAATTTAACTTTTTTGGTACTCTTTCATTAACTCACGTGTTATTTTTGGTATGTCCCAACTAAGTTCGTAGTTGAAGAACTTCAGAAATTAACACATGAGTGAAACTATACTAAAAAGAACTCTCAAATATCTGAAATTAAAACCTACCTAACCAAGCAGGTTATCAAGCATTCATAAACAGCAAAGAATTAGTAATGTCTTGGTTTTTATATTAAACGGTCACTCATATTTTTTTTTTTCGTAGGAATCAATATCAAACCTGTTATTGGAAATAACTATGAAGTATTTAAAATATGATCACCTCTGTGGTGTGCCATACACAGCCTTGCCCATTGCCACAATACTTAGCATACTAACTAAGAGGTCTATGCTAATGAGACGAAAAGAAACTAAAGCTTATGGTACTAAGAAATCTATTGAAGGCCACTACAAAGCTGATCAGACATGCCTTATAGTTGAAGATGTGGTTACATCTGGCTCGAGTGTCCTCGAAACTGTAAGAGATCTACGCAAGGAAGGATTAATAGTCACAGATGCAGTGATTATATTAGACAGAGAGCAAGGAGGCAGCAAAAATCTGGAAGTAGACGATGTACAAATCAAATCTCTGTTTACCATGTCTTCTTTGATTGATATTTTGGTGAAGAATGGGAAGATCACTGAAGAAACAGTGGTGAAAGTAAAAAATTATCTAAAGGAGGAACAAGCACCTGTTATTGGTTAGTATGATTAAATATATTTGAACTTTTATGCACCTTTTTTTTTTTCGGATGGGATATCATCAAATGACCCACTCTGGGCAGAGCAGAAGGGAGTGTCAGACTTGTACTGACTAAAACCCATCCATGTTCCTTCTTTGCCCTTTGTGTTCCAGGGCCACGGTATCTCTTTCGAACAGTCCCGCAGCAACAACTTTTATACACATGGCCTTAGAACAATATCATTAACAGCGAGCAGCAGCACACCAGCGATCCACCGTTATTTCTTGTGTTGTATTGTTTTTTTATCAGTGTTTACTAACATAGTCGTAAGTTTTACTAACAGATTTTGAGCCATGGATACTCGATTAAAGAGAATTCTATTCTATTCTATTAACATGGAAACGGTATATTTACCATGTTTAATATTACATTTGTTTTCAGTTCCCGATATTTCAGCACTGTTGCAAACATGGATAAACTGAAGCCGTTTTCAGTGACAATTAGTGTAGTGTTAGTGTTGACCATGTCAGTTTAAAAACTTATACATGTATAGAATATCAGTTTATTTTTGTTGTAGGTTAACAAATAAATACAGGATGATACTATCATTGGGTGGGGTTCAAAACTTCCTGTCTGATTATTACATGATTGTTGCCTGTTGGTATTATTGTTTAACAGTGTTAAAACTATTTTTTTTTCAGCTAAACCGCTGGACCGAATCTTGCTAACCTATGAAAAGCGTGCTGAACTAGCCAAGAATGGTATAGCAAAACAACTGTTTGGCATAATGGCAACCAAGAAAACCAACTTGTGCATTTCCGTTGATTTGACAACTACTACAACGATTCTAGATCTGGTAGAAAAAGTTGGGGAACATGTCTGTCTAGTGAAGACTCATGCAGACATTATTGAAGACTACAGTAATGATTTTATTACCCGACTTAAACAACTGGCTGACAGATTTAACTTTTTAATACTAGAGGACAGAAAGTATGCTGATATTGGGCATACAGTCTCCTTGCAGTATTTGAAAGGGTTGTACAAAGTTGGTGAGTGGGCCGATTGTGTAACTGCCCATTCCTTGCCTGGTGAGGGAATACTGAAAGCCCTGAACTCACCAAATGGTGTTAATAAAGGAGTGTTCTTATTGGCTGAAATGAGCAGTGAGGTAAGATTTCTTTCAAAGATATATATTTAATTACCACTACCAGTACACTTCAGAACATTTGTCTAGGCATTTCCCTACTAAGTTGGGGTCGGCTTCCAGTCTAACCGGATGCAGCTGAATATTAGTCATTTGCATGGAGCAACTGCTTGTATGGCAACCCGTTGGACCCAACTGGTTGTATGCCCGAGTGGTGTGCCCAGGGGCCAACAACAAGGCAATCCCATAAGGCAAGCAGGCTGTCCAGAAACTCTAACATCGTAAGGAACATCGTAGGTTATAAGGACATGCCCAGCTTTTAGGCTTGTATTAATGTACCGCCACTAGTCAGACTCTCCAAAAATTTAATTTATTTTTGTCTACAGGGAAACCTAATAACACCAGACTACAAAGAAGCAACAGTGTCTATGGCTTCTAAATATCCAGAATTGATCACTGGGTTTGTCTGTCAGAATAAAGACACTATCAAAGACCCAGGTCTCATACAGCTGACTCCAGGAGTGCAGCTAGAGAGCAGCAAAGATGACCTGGGACAGGTCTATAATACTCCAGAGAAAGTTATCTTGGAGAAAGGTGCTGATATTATAGTTGTGGGGAGGGGCATTGTGGCGGCTAAAAGCCCTGAAGCCCAAGCAGTCATTTATAAGGATACTTTATGGAAATGTTACTTAAAAAGAGTTTCTGGGAAACTAGAATAGCAAAATTCTATCATTTTATCTTTATGAGCTATCTGATAGGGTACTCATAAAGTTTTTCTAAAGTCGTTCGTTATGGAATAACGAAATGTAAATCAAAATATGTAAGTTTATGCATGTTACTAGAAATAAGTGGAAGTGTTCCATAGACTTGAATATTCCTGTTGACATTGAGCATTTGAAAAGGACCAATATGCTAATACCCTGTGCCTTGTTGCCAACATCTGTAAAAAAGTTGCTAGTCAATCCAATAACTGTCAGTCAAGTGTCAAACAAAGTTCAATGTCCATGTCCAATCATCCAGACACAGACATCAATCAAAATTGAAATAAATTTCTATCGAAATTCACGTGTAACTCCGAAAAATAACTAAAATATCTTACGATAAGAAACTAGTTGACCTAGCAATTAAGCTGTTCTCAATAGATGCAGTCAAATTTGGAGAATTCACAACGAAGAGCGGCATCAAAACACCTGTTTATTTTGATTTGAGGGTTATAGTCAGTTACCCTGATGTTATGGTATGTGTTTCTAATTGATTAATTAATTGTTCTTCAATTATTAAATACCATGAACATTCTACGTAGAAAGATCGCGGTTTCTAATTTAACTTTTTTGGTACTCTTTCATTAACTCACGTGTTATTTTTGGTATGTCCCGACTAAGTTCGTAGTTGAAGAACTTTAGAAATTAACACATGAGTGAAACTATACTAAAAAGAACTCTCAAATATCTGAAATTAAAACCTACCTAACCCTGCAGGTTATCAAGCATTCATAAAGAGCAAAGAATTAGTAATGTCTTGGTTTTTATATTAAACGGTCACTCATTTTTTTTTTTTTCGTAGGAATCAATATCAAACCTGTTATTGGAAATAACTATGAAGGATTTAAAATATGATCACCTCTGTGGTGTGCCATACACAGCCTTGCCCATTGCCACAATACTTAGCATACTAACTAAGAGGTCTATGCTAATGAGACAAAAAGAAACTAAAGCTTATGGTACTAAGAAATCTATTGAAGGCCACTACAAAGCTGATCAGACATGCCTTATAGTTGAAGATGTGGTTACATCTGGCTCGAGTGTCCTCGAAACTGTAAGAGATCTACGCAAGGAAGGATTAATAGTCACAGATGCAGTGATTATATTAGACAGAGAGCAAGGAGGCAGCAAAAATCTGGAAGTAGACGATGTACAAATCAAATCTCTGTTTACCATGTCTTCTTTGATTGATATTTTGGTGAAGAATGGGAAGATCACTGAAGAAACAGTGGTGAAAGTAAAAAATTATCTAAAGGAGGAACAAGCACCTGTTATTGGTTAGTATGATTAAATATATTTGAACTTTTATGCACCTTTTTTTTTTTCGGATGGGATATCATCAAATGACCCACTCTGGGCAGAGCAGAAGGGAGTGTCAGACTTGTACTGACTAAAACCCATCCATGTTCCTTCTTTGCCCTTTGTGTTCCAGGGCCACGGTATCTCTTTCGAACAGTCCCGCAGCAACAACTTTTATACACATGGCCTTAGAACAATATCATTAACAGCGAGCAGCAGCACACCAGCGATCCACCGTTATTTCTTGTGTTGTATTGTTTTTTTATCAGTGTTTACTAACATAGTCGTAAGTTTTACTAACAGATTTTGAGCCATGGATACTCGATTAAAGAGAATTCTATTCTATTCTATTAACATGGAAACGGTATATTTACCATGTTTAATATTACATTTGTTTTGAGTTCCCGATATTTCAGCACTGTTGCAAACATGGATAAACTGAAGCCGTTTTCAGTGACAATTATAGTGTTGACCATGTCAGTTTAAAAACTTATACATGTATAGAATATCAGTTTATTTTTGTTGTAGGTTAACAAATAAATACAGGATGATACTATCATTGGGTGGGGTTCAAAACTTCCTGTCTGATTATTACATGATTGTTGCCTGTTGGTATTATTGTTTAACAGTGTTAAAACTATTTTTTTTTCAGCTAAACTGCTGGACCGAATCTTGCTAACCTATGAAAAGCGTGCTGAACTAGCCAAGAATGGTATAGCAAAACAACTGTTTGGCATAATGGCAACCAAGAAAACCAACTTGTGCATTTCCGTTGATTTGACAACTACTACAACGATTCTAGATCTGGTAGAAAAAGTTGGGGAACATGTCTGTCTAGTGAAGACTCATGCAGACATTATTGAAGACTACAGTAATGATTTTATTACCCGACTTAAACAACTGGCTGACAGATTTAACTTTTTAATACTAGAGGACAGAAAGTATGCTGATATTGGGCATACAGTCTCCTTGCAGTATTTGAAAGGGTTGTACAAAGTTGGTGAGTGGGCCGATTGTGTAACTGCCCATTCCTTGCCTGGTGAGGGAATACTGAAAGCCCTGAACTCACCAAATGGTGTTAATAAAGGAGTGTTCTTATTGGCTGAAATGAGCAGTGAGGTAAGATTTCTTTCAAAGATATATATTTAATTACCACTACCAGTACACTTCAGAACATTTGTCTAGGCATTTCCCTACTAAGTTGGGGTCGGCTTCCAGTCTAACCGGATGCAGCTGAATATTAGTCATTTGCATGGAGCAACTGCTTGTATGGCAACCCGTTGGACCCAACTGGTTGTATGCCCGAGTGGTGTGCCCAGGGGCCAACAACAAGGCAATCCCATAAGGCAAGCAGGCTGTCCAGAAACTCTAACATCGTAAGGAACATCGTAGGTTATAAGGACATGCCCAGCTTTTAGGCTTGTATTAATGTACCGCCACTAGTCAGACTCTCCAAAAATTTAATTTATTTTTGTCTACAGGGAAACCTAATAACACCAGACTACAAAGAAGCAACAGTGTCTATGGCTTCTAAATATCCAGAATTGATCACTGGGTTTGTCTGTCAGAATAAAGACACTATCAAAGACCCAGGTCTCATACAGCTGACTCCAGGAGTGCAGCTAGAGAGCAGCAAAGATGACCTGGGACAGGTCTATAATACTCCAGAGAAAGTTATCTTGGAGAAAGGTGCTGATATTATAGTTGTGGGGAGGGGCATTGTGGCGGCTAAAAGCCCTGAAGCCCAAGCAGTCATTTATAAGGATACTTTATGGAAATGTTACTTAAAAAGAGTTTCTGGGAAACTAGAATAGCAAAATTCTATCATTTTATCTTTATGAGCTATCTGATAGGGTACTCATAAAGTTTTTCTAAAGTCGTTCGTTATGGAATAACGAAATGTAAATCAAAATATGTAAGTTT
Source organism: Noctua janthina (assembly GCA_963576755.1). NCBI lineage: Eukaryota > Metazoa > Arthropoda > Insecta > Lepidoptera > Noctuidae > Noctua > Noctua janthina. Next base: position 4,837,764 of record OY755055.1, on the reverse strand, counting down.
ATGCATGTTACTAGAAATAAGTGGAAGTGTTCCATAGACTTGAATATTCCTGTTGACATTGAGCATTTGAAAAGGACCAATATGCTAATACCCTGTGCCTTGTTGCCAACATCTGTAAAAAAGTTGCTAGTCAATCCAATAACTGTCAGTCAAGTGTCAAACAAAGTTCAATGTCCATGTCCAATCATCCAGACACAGACATCAATCAAAATTGAAATAAATTTCTATCGAAATTCACGTGTAACTCCGAAAAATAACTAAAATATCTTACGATAAGAAACTAGTTGACCTAGCAATTAAGCTGTTCTCAATAGATGCAGTCAAATTTGGAGAATTCACAACGAAGAGCGGCATCAAAACACCTGTTTATTTTGATTTGAGGGTTATAGTCAGTTACCCTGATGTTATGGTATGTGTTTCTAATTGATTAATTAATTGTTCTTCAATTATTAAATACCATGAACATTCTACGTAGAAAGATCGCGGTTTCTAATTTAACTTTTTTGGTACTCTTTCATTAACTCACGTGTTATTTTTGGTATGTCCCGACTAAGTTCGTAGTTGAAGAACTTTAGAAATTAACACATGAGTGAAACTATACTAAAAAGAACTCTCAAATATCTGAAATTAAAACCTACCTAACCCTGCAGGTTATCAAGCATTCATAAACAGCAAAGAATTAGTAATGTCTTGGTTTTTATATTAAACGGTCACTCATATTTTTTTTTGTAGGAATCAATATCAAACCTGTTATTGGAAATAACTATGAAGGATTTAAAATATGATCACCTCTGTGGTGTGCCATACACAGCCTTGCCCATTGCCACAATACTTAGCATACTAACTAAGAGGTCTATGCTAATGAGACGAAAAGAAACTAAAGCTTATGGTACTAAGAAATCTATTGAAGGCCACTACAAAGCTGATCAGACATGCCTTATAGTTGAAGATGTGGTTACATCTGGCTCGAGTGTCCTCGAAACTGTAAGAGATCTACGCAAGGAAGGATTAATAGTCACAGATGCAGTCATTATATTAGACAGAGAGCAAGGAGGCAGCAAAAATCTGAGAGTAGACAATGTACAAATCAAATCTCTGTTTACCATGTCTTCTTTGATTGATATTTTGGTGAAGAATGGGAAGATCACTGAAGAAACAGTGGTGAAAGTCAAAAATTATCTAAAGGAGGAACACAAGCACTTGTTATTGGTTAGTATAATTAAATATATTTGAACTTTTGTACACCTTTTTTTTTTTCGGATGGGATATCATCAAATGACCCCCCCACTCTGGGCAGAGCGGAAGGGAGTGTCAGACTTGTACTGACTAAAACCCATCCATGTTCCTTCTTTGCCCTTTGTGTTCCAGGGCCACGGTATCTCTTTCGAACAGTCCAGCAGCAACAACTTTTATACACATGGCCTTAGAATAATATCATTAACAGCGAGCAGCAGCACACCAGCGATCCACCGTTATTTCTTGTGATTGTTCAAAACTTCCTGTCTGATTATTACATGATTGTTGCCTGTTGGTATTATTGTTTAACAGTGTTAAAACAATTTTTTTTTTCAGCTAAACCGCTGGACCGAATCTTGCTAACCTATGAAAAGCGTGCTGAACTAGCCAAGAATGGTATAGCAAAACAACTGTTTGGCATAATGGCAACCAAGAAAACCAACTTGTGCATTTCCGTTGATTTGACAACTACTACAACGATTCTAGATCTGGTAGAAAAAGTTGGGGAACATGTCTGTCTAGTGAAGACTCATGCAGACATTATTGAAGACTACAGTAATGATTTTATTACCCGACTTAAACAACTGGCTGACAGATTTAACTTTTTAATACTAGAGGACAGAAAGTATGCTGATATTGGGCATACAGTCTCCTTGCAGTATTTGAAAGGGTTGTACAAAGTTGGTGAGTGGGCCGATTGTGTAACTGCCCATTCCTTGCCTGGTGAGGGAATACTGAAAGCCCTGAACTCACCAAATGGTGTTAATAAAGTAGTGTTCTTATTGGCTGAAATGAGCAGTGAGGTAAGATTTCTTTCAAAGATATATATTTAATTACCACTACCAGTACACTTCAGAACATTTGTCTAGGCATTTCCCTACTAAGTTGGGGTCGGCTTCCAGTCTAACCGGATGCAGCTGAATATTAGTCATTTGCATGGAGCAACTGCTTGTATGGCAACCCGTTGGACCCAACTGGTTGTATGCCCGAGTGGTGTGCCCAGGGGCCAACAACAAGGCAATCCCATAAGGCAAGCAGGCTGTCCAGAAACTCTAACATCGTAAGGAATATCGTAGGTTATAAGGACATGCCCAGCTTTTAGGCTTGTATTAATGTACCGCCACTAGTCAGACTCTCCAAAAATTTAATTTATTTTTGTCTACAGAGAAACCTAATAACACCAGACTACAAAGAAGCAACAGTGTCTATGGCTTCTAAATATCCAGAATTGATCACTGGGTTTGTCTGTCAGAATAAAGACACTTTCAAAGACCCAGGTCTCATACAGCTGACTCCAGGAGTGCAGCTAGAGAGCAGCAAAGATGACCTGGGACAGGTCTATAATACTCCAGAGAAAGTTATCTTGGAGAAAGGTGCTGATATTATAGTTGTGGGGAGGGGCATTGTGGCGGCTAAAAGCCCTGAAGCCCAAGCAGTCATTTATAAGGATACTTTATGGAAATGTTACTTAAAAAGAGTTTCTGGGAAACCAGAATAGCAAAATTCTATCATTTTATCTTTATGAGCTATCTGATAGGGTACTCATAAAGTTTTTCTAAAGTCGTTCGTTATGGAATAACGAAATGTAAATCAAAATATGTAAGTTTATGCATGTTACTAGAAATAAGTGGAAGTGTTCCATAGACTTGAATATTCCTGTTGACATTGAGCATTTGAAAAGGACCAATAACTGTTGTGATAGCATAGTGCATAGTGTTATAATTAAAATTTGGGTGCTAATACCCTGTGCCTTAATATTCCTAGGTGTTTTTACACAAATAAAACTCATTTAATTTTATTAAAATATAAGCTATACAAGTATTGTATTGGTGTTATGATCGAATAAATAGTGTTTATCTACAATACTTGGTGATTATTTTCCTAGACCCTTTTGATCCGTAATGCTCCATTGACGTGAAAACACTGTGAGGAAACTCGGTCGGAAATCGCTAACGCTGGGCAAGTTTAGTGATAAGCGATTGTTATGTTAATGTATGAGAGGAGTCTCCGCTCTGCAGTGTGACCACATAATCCTATAACACTCCTACTGAGATACAGGCATCCTCTCTTTGAAAATATTCACCCAGCGGGCCCAGCATGGGTTGGTGGATGTTTTTGTGGAATTTTTTATCGCTTCTTGTTTTCCTCAAGATGTTTTGAGAGCAGCCTTAATCAAATTAATCGCTCAGTCAAGTGTTTTCTGCCTACCCTAGTCCTTTTCGAATCCAACTCTACTGCCCGACCAGGGAATCGAACACTGTACCCCATGTTCGGTAGTAGCGCTTGCGACACCTGGGCCAACAAGTCAAGTCAAGGTATTCTCTTGGCACCAGCTGGCTACTACTATTTTTAGCTTGAAGGACAAAAATTATTGATTTACGAACGATACTATTTTTATTTATTATAGCTGGCATCCCTACACGAAATTGTCATCTATCAAGTTGTCAATATCAAAGAAACGTCAAAATTGATAATGATGACTGCAGTTTTGTACGCAACAAAACAAAACAAAACATCATTATTAATTTAGAAATGGATTATATAGTTAAGGAATTAGGTATACAGAATAAAACCTGACCCCAATACGGTTTTGAATAGGTTAAGGCGTTAAGCATTCGATCATGATGGTGCTGAAATGTTATTGTTTTGTGTATTTTATCTTTAATTCGATCGACCAATGTTGTTAATATTCGTAGAATGTAGAGATACTAGTAATCAGCGTGTTTGGCAACACATCTGTAAACAAGTTGCTAGTCATAATAATCTGTGGTAAAGAAAATATAATTTTCGCCATGAAGTTTTAAATCTATGTGAGTAATAGAATACAGCGTTTCAATTTCTATTTGTGCCCTAGTCATGCTTTCGGATTTTTTGACAACCTTTATTTTGTTGTTTTTAAATAAAAGAGACAATCGGGGTTGATTTCTAGGCAAACAAGAAAACGTCAATCCAATAACTGTCAGTCAAGTGTCAAACAAAGTTCAATGTCCATGTCCAATCATCCAGACACAGACATCAATCAAAATTGAAACAAAATTCTATCGAAATTCACGTGTAACTCCGAAAAATAAAAAAATGTCTTACGATAAAAAACTAGTTGACCTAGCAATTAAGCTGTTCTCAATAGATGCTGTCAAGTTTGGAGAATTCACAACGAAGAGCGGCATCAAAACACCTGTTTATTTTGATTTGAGGGTTATAGTCAGTTACCCTGATGTTATGGTATGTGTTTCTAATTGATTAATTAATTGTTCTTCAATTATTAAATACCATGAACATTCTACGTAGAAAGATCGCGGTTTCTAATTTAACTTTTTTGGTACTCTTTCATTAACTCACGTGTTATTTTTGGTATGTCCCAACTAAGTTCGTAGTTGAAGAACTTCAGAAATTAACACATGAGTGAAACTATACTAAAAAGAACTCTCAAATATCTGAAATTAAAACCTACCTAACCAAGCAGGTTATCAAGCATTCATAAACAGCAAAGAATTAGTAATGTCTTGGTTTTTATATTAAACGGTCACTCATATTTTTTTTTTTCGTAGGAATCAATATCAAACCTGTTATTGGAAATAACTATGAAGTATTTAAAATATGATCACCTCTGTGGTGTGCCATACACAGCCTTGCCCATTGCCACAATACTTAGCATACTAACTAAGAGGTCTATGCTAATGAGACGAAAAGAAACTAAAGCTTATGGTACTAAGAAATCTATTGAAGGCCACTACAAAGCTGATCAGACATGCCTTATAGTTGAAGATGTGGTTACATCTGGCTCGAGTGTCCTCGAAACTGTAAGAGATCTACGCAAGGAAGGATTAATAGTCACAGATGCAGTGATTATATTAGACAGAGAGCAAGGAGGCAGCAAAAATCTGGAAGTAGACGATGTACAAATCAAATCTCTGTTTACCATGTCTTCTTTGATTGATATTTTGGTGAAGAATGGGAAGATCACTGAAGAAACAGTGGTGAAAGTAAAAAATTATCTAAAGGAGGAACAAGCACCTGTTATTGGTTAGTATGATTAAATATATTTGAACTTTTATGCACCTTTTTTTTTTTCGGATGGGATATCATCAAATGACCCACTCTGGGCAGAGCAGAAGGGAGTGTCAGACTTGTACTGACTAAAACCCATCCATGTTCCTTCTTTGCCCTTTGTGTTCCAGGGCCACGGTATCTCTTTCGAACAGTCCCGCAGCAACAACTTTTATACACATGGCGTTAGAACAATATCATTAACAGCGAGCAGCAGCACACCAGCGATCCACCGTTATTTCTTGTGTTGTATTGTTTTTTTATCAGTGTTTACTAACATAGTCGTAAGTTTTACTAACAGATTTTGAGCCATGGATACTCGATTAAAGAGAATTCTATTCTATTCTATTAACATGGAAACGGTATATTTACCATGTTTAATATTACATTTGTTTTCAGTTCCCGATATTTCAGCACTGTTGCAAACATGGATAAACTGAAGCCGTTTTCAGTGACAATTAGTGTAGTGTTAGTGTTGACCATGTCAGTTTAAAAACTTATACATGTATAGAATATCAGTTTATTTTTGTTGTAGGTTAACAAATAAATACAGGATGATACTATCATTGGGTGGGGTTCAAAACTTCCTGTCTGATTATTACATGATTGTTGCCTGTTGGTATTATTGTTTAACAGTGTTAAAACTATTTTTTTTTCAGCTAAACCGCTGGACCGAATCTTGCTAACCTATGAAAAGCGTGCTGAACTAGCCAAGAATGGTATAGCAAAACAACTGTTTGGCATAATGGCAACCAAGAAAACCAACTTGTGCATTTCCGTTGATTTGACAACTACTACAACGATTCTAGATCTGGTAGAAAAAGTTGGGGAACATGTCTGTCTAGTGAAGACTCATGCAGACATTATTGAAGACTACAGTAATGATTTTATTACCCGACTTAAACAACTGGCTGACAGATTTAACTTTTTAATACTAGAGGACAGAAAGTATGCTGATATTGGGCATACAGTCTCCTTGCAGTATTTGAAAGGGTTGTACAAAGTTGGTGAGTGGGCCGATTGTGTAACTGCCCATTCCTTGCCTGGTGAGGGAATACTGAAAGCCCTGAACTCACCAAATGGTGTTAATAAAGGAGTGTTCTTATTGGCTGAAATGAGCAGTGAGGTAAGATTTCTTTCAAAGATATATATTTAATTACCACTACCAGTACACTTCAGAACATTTGTCTAGGCATTTCCCTACTAAGTTGGGGTCGGCTTCCAGTCTAACCGGATGCAGCTGAATATTAGTCATTTGCATGGAGCAACTGCTTGTATGGCAACCCGTTGGACCCAACTGGTTGTATGCCCGAGTGGTGTGCCCAGGGGCCAACAACAAGGCAATCCCATAAGGCAAGCAGGCTGTCCAGAAACTCTAACATCGTAAGGAACATCGTAGGTTATAAGGACATGCCCAGCTTTTAGGCTTGTATTAATGTACCGCCACTAGTCAGACTCTCCAAAAATTTAATTTATTTTTGTCTACAGGGAAACCTAATAACACCAGACTACAAAGAAGCAACAGTGTCTATGGCTTCTAAATATCCAGAATTGATCACTGGGTTTGTCTGTCAGAATAAAGACACTATCAAAGACCCAGGTCTCATACAGCTGACTCCAGGAGTGCAGCTAGAGAGCAGCAAAGATGACCTGGGACAGGTCTATAATACTCCAGAGAAAGTTATCTTGGAGAAAGGTGCTGATATTATAGTTGTGGGGAGGGGCATTGTGGCGGCTAAAAGCCCTGAAGCCCAAGCAGTCATTTATAAGGATACTTTATGGAAATGTTACTTAAAAAGAGTTTCTGGGAAACTAGAATAGCAAAATTCTATCATTTTATCTTTATGAGCTATCTGATAGGGTACTCATAAAGTTTTTCTAAAGTCGTTCGTTATGGAATAACGAAATGTAAATCAAAATATGTAAGTTTATGCATGTTACTAGAAATAAGTGGAAGTGTTCCATAGACTTGAATATTCCTGTTGACATTGAGCATTTGAAAAGGACCAATATGCTAATACCCTGTGCCTTGTTGCCAACATCTGTAAAAAAGTTGCTAGTCAATCCAATAACTGTCAGTCAAGTGTCAAACAAAGTTCAATGTCCATGTCCAATCATCCAGACACAGACATCAATCAAAATTGAAATAAATTTCTATCGAAATTCACGTGTAACTCCGAAAAATAACTAAAATATCTTACGATAAGAAACTAGTTGACCTAGCAATTAAGCTGTTCTCAATAGATGCAGTCAAATTTGGAGAATTCACAACGAAGAGCGGCATCAAAACACCTGTTTATTTTGATTTGAGGGTTATAGTCAGTTACCCTGATGTTATGGTATGTGTTTCTAATTGATTAATTAATTGTTCTTCAATTATTAAATACCATGAACATTCTACGTAGAAAGATCGCGGTTTCTAATTTAACTTTTTTGGTACTCTTTCATTAACTCACGTGTTATTTTTGGTATGTCCCGACTAAGTTCGTAGTTGAAGAACTTTAGAAATTAACACATGAGTGAAACTATACTAAAAAGAACTCTCAAATATCTGAAATTAAAACCTACCTAACCCTGCAGGTTATCAAGCATTCATAAAGAGCAAAGAATTAGTAATGTCTTGGTTTTTATATTAAACGGTCACTCATTTTTTTTTTTTTCGTAGGAATCAATATCAAACCTGTTATTGGAAATAACTATGAAGGATTTAAAATATGATCACCTCTGTGGTGTGCCATACACAGCCTTGCCCATTGCCACAATACTTAGCATACTAACTAAGAGGTCTATGCTAATGAGACAAAAAGAAACTAAAGCTTATGGTACTAAGAAATCTATTGAAGGCCACTACAAAGCTGATCAGACATGCCTTATAGTTGAAGATGTGGTTACATCTGGCTCGAGTGTCCTCGAAACTGTAAGAGATCTACGCAAGGAAGGATTAATAGTCACAGATGCAGTGATTATATTAGACAGAGAGCAAGGAGGCAGCAAAAATCTGGAAGTAGACGATGTACAAATCAAATCTCTGTTTACCATGTCTTCTTTGATTGATATTTTGGTGAAGAATGGGAAGATCACTGAAGAAACAGTGGTGAAAGTAAAAAATTATCTAAAGGAGGAACAAGCACCTGTTATTGGTTAGTATGATTAAATATATTTGAACTTTTATGCACCTTTTTTTTTTTCGGATGGGATATCATCAAATGACCCACTCTGGGCAGAGCAGAAGGGAGTGTCAGACTTGTACTGACTAAAACCCATCCATGTTCCTTCTTTGCCCTTTGTGTTCCAGGGCCACGGTATCTCTTTCGAACAGTCCCGCAGCAACAACTTTTATACACATGGCCTTAGAACAATATCATTAACAGCGAGCAGCAGCACACCAGCGATCCACCGTTATTTCTTGTGTTGTATTGTTTTTTTATCAGTGTTTACTAACATAGTCGTAAGTTTTACTAACAGATTTTGAGCCATGGATACTCGATTAAAGAGAATTCTATTCTATTCTATTAACATGGAAACGGTATATTTACCATGTTTAATATTACATTTGTTTTGAGTTCCCGATATTTCAGCACTGTTGCAAACATGGATAAACTGAAGCCGTTTTCAGTGACAATTATAGTGTTGACCATGTCAGTTTAAAAACTTATACATGTATAGAATATCAGTTTATTTTTGTTGTAGGTTAACAAATAAATACAGGATGATACTATCATTGGGTGGGGTTCAAAACTTCCTGTCTGATTATTACATGATTGTTGCCTGTTGGTATTATTGTTTAACAGCGTTAAAACTATTTTTTTTTCAGCTAAACTGCTGGACCGAATCTTGCTAACCTATGAAAAGCGTGCTGAACTAGCCAAGAATGGTATAGCAAAACAACTGTTTGGCATAATGGCAACCAAGAAAACCAACTTGTGCATTTCCGTTGATTTGACAACTACTACAACGATTCTAGATCTGGTAGAAAAAGTTGGGGAACATGTCTGTCTAGTGAAGACTCATGCAGACATTATTGAAGACTACAGTAATGATTTTATTACCCGACTTAAACAACTGGCTGACAGATTTAACTTTTTAATACTAGAGGACAGAAAGTATGCTGATATTGGGCATACAGTCTCCTTGCAGTATTTGAAAGGGTTGTACAAAGTTGGTGAGTGGGCCGATTGTGTAACTGCCCATTCCTTGCCTGGTGAGGGAATACTGAAAGCCCTGAACTCACCAAATGGTGTTAATAAAGGAGTGTTCTTATTGGCTGAAATGAGCAGTGAGGTAAGATTTCTTTCAAAGATATATATTTAATTACCACTACCAGTACACTTCAGAACATTTGTCTAGGCATTTCCCTACTAAGTTGGGGTCGGCTTCCAGTCTAACCGGATGCAGCTGAATATTAGTCATTTGCATGGAGCAACTGCTTGTATGGCAACCCGTTGGACCCAACTGGTTGTATGCCCGAGTGGTGTGCCCAGGGGCCAACAACAAGGCAATCCCATAAGGCAAGCAGGCTGTCCAGAAACTCTAACATCGTAAGGAACATCGTAGGTTATAAGGACATGCCCAGCTTTTAGGCTTGTATTAATGTACCGCCACTAGTCAGACTCTCCAAAAATTTAATTTATTTTTGTCTACAGGGAAACCTAATAACACCAGACTACAAAGAAGCAACAGTGTCTATGGCTTCTAAATATCCAGAATTGATCACTGGGTTTGTCTGTCAGAATAAAGACACTATCAAAGACCCAGGTCTCATACAGCTGACTCCAGGAGTGCAGCTAGAGAGCAGCAAAGATGACCTGGGACAGGTCTATAATACTCCAGAGAAAGTTATCTTGGAGAAAGGTGCTGATATTATAGTTGTGGGGAGGGGCATTGTGGCGGCTAAAAGCCCTGAAGCCCAAGCAGTCATTTATAAGGATACTTTATGGAAATGTTACTTAAAAAGAGTTTCTGGGAAACTAGAATAGCAAAATTCTATCATTTTATCTTTATGAGCTATCTGATAGGGTACTCATAAAGTTTTTCTAAAGTCGTTCGTTATGGAATAACGAAATGTAAATCAAAATATGTAAGTTTATGCATGTTACTAGAAATAAGTGGAAGTGTTCCATAGACTTGAATATTCCTGTTGACATTGAGCATTTGAAAAGGACCAATATGCTAATACCCTGTGCCTTGTTGCCAACATCTGTAAAAAAGTTGCTAGTCAATCCAATAACTGTCAGTCAAGTGTCAAACAAAGTTCAATGTCCATGTCCAATCATCCAGACACAGACATCAATCAAAATTGAAATAAATTTCTATCGAAATTCACGTGTAACTCCGAAAAATAACTAAAATATCTTACGATAAGAAACTAGTTGACCTAGCAATTAAGCTGTTCTCAATAGATGCAGTCAAATTTGGAGAATTCACAACGAAGAGCGGCATCAAAACACCTGTTTATTTTGATTTGAGGGTTATAGTCAGTTACCCTGATGTTATGGTATGTGTTTCTAATTGATTAATTAATTGTTCTTCAATTATTAAATACCATGAACATTCTACGTAGAAAGATCGCGGTTTCTAATTTAACTTTTTTGGTACTCTTTCATTAACTCACGTGTTATTTTTGGTATGTCCCGACTAAGTTCGTAGTTGAAGAACTTTAGAAATTAACACATGAGTGAAACTATACTAAAAAGAACTCTCAAATATCTGAAATTAAAACCTACCTAACCCTGCAGGTTATCAAGCATTCATAAAGAGCAAAGAATTAGTAATGTCTTGGTTTTTATATTAAACGGTCACTCATTTTTTTTTTTTTCGTAGGAATCAATATCAAACCTGTTATTGGAAATAACTATGAAGGATTTAAAATATGATCACCTCTGTGGTGTGCCATACACAGCCTTGCCCATTGCCACAATACTTAGCATACTAACTAAGAGGTCTATGCTAATGAGACAAAAAGAAACTAAAGCTTATGGTACTAAGAAATCTATTGAAGGCCACTACAAAGCTGATCAGACATGCCTTATAGTTGAAGATGTGGTTACATCTGGCTCGAGTGTCCTCGAAACTGTAAGAGATCTACGCAAGGAAGGATTAATAGTCACAGATGCAGTGATTATATTAGACAGAGAGCAAGGAGGCAGCAAAAATCTGGAAGTAGACGATGTACAAATCAAATCTCTGTTTACCATGTCTTCTTTGATTGATATTTTGGTGAAGAATGGGAAGATCACTGAAGAAACAGTGGTGAAAGTAAAAAATTATCTAAAGGAGGAACAAGCACCTGTTATTGGTTAGTATGATTAAATATATTTGAACTTTTATGCACCTTTTTTTTTTTCGGATGGGATATCATCAAATGACCCACTCTGGGCAGAGCAGAAGGGAGTGTCAGACTTGTACTGACTAAAACCCATCCATGTTCCTTCTTTGCCCTTTGTGTTCCAGGGCCACGGTATCTCTTTCGAACAGTCCCGCAGCAACAACTTTTATACACATGGCGTTAGAACAATATCATTAACAGCGAGCAGCAGCACACCAGCGATCCACCGTTATTTCTTGTGTTGTATTGTTTTTTTATCAGTGTTTACTAACATAGTCGTAAGTTTTACTAACAGATTTTGAGCCATGGATACTCGATTAAAGAGAATTCTATTCTATTCTATTAACATGGAAACGGTATATTTACCATGTTTAATATTACATTTGTTTTCAGTTCCCGATATTTCAGCACTGTTGCAAACATGGATAAACTGAAGCCGTTTTCAGTGACAATTAGTGTAGTGTTAGTGTTGACCATGTCAGTTTAAAAACTTATACATGTATAGAATATCAGTTTATTTTTGTTGTAGGTTAACAAATAAATACAGGATGATACTATCATTGGGTGGGGTTCAAAACTTCCTGTCTGATTATTACATGATTGTTGCCTGTTGGTATTATTGTTTAACAGTGTTAAAACTATTTTTTTTTCAGCTAAACCGCTGGACCGAATCTTGCTAACCTATGAAAAGCGTGCTGAACTAGCCAAGAATGGTATAGCAAAACAACTGTTTGGCATAATGGCAACCAAGAAAACCAACTTGTGCATTTCCGTTGATTTGACAACTACTACAACGATTCTAGATCTGGTAGAAAAAGTTGGGGAACATGTCTGTCTAGTGAAGACTCATGCAGACATTATTGAAGACTACAGTAATGATTTTATTACCCGACTTAAACAACTGGCTGACAGATTTAACTTTTTAATACTAGAGGACAGAAAGTATGCTGATATTGGGCATACAGTCTCCTTGCAGTATTTGAAAGGGTTGTACAAAGTTGGTGAGTGGGCCGATTGTGTAACTGCCCATTCCTTGCCTGGTGAGGGAATACTGAAAGCCCTGAACTCACCAAATGGTGTTAATAAAGGAGTGTTCTTATTGGCTGAAATGAGCAGTGAGGTAAGATTTCTTTCAAAGATATATATTTAATTACCACTACCAGTACACTTCAGAACATTTGTCTAGGCATTTCCCTACTAAGTTGGGGTCGGCTTCCAGTCTAACCGGATGCAGCTGAATATTAGTCATTTGCATGGAGCAACTGCTTGTATGGCAACCCGTTGGACCCAACTGGTTGTATGCCCGAGTGGTGTGCCCAGGGGCCAACAACAAGGCAATCCCATAAGGCAAGCAGGCTGTCCAGAAACTCTAACATCGTAAGGAACATCGTAGGTTATAAGGACATGCCCAGCTTTTAGGCTTGTATTAATGTACCGCCACTAGTCAGACTCTCCAAAAATTTAATTTATTTTTGTCTACAGGGAAACCTAATAACACCAGACTACAAAGAAGCAACAGTGTCTATGGCTTCTAAATATCCAGAATTGATCACTGGGTTTGTCTGTCAGAATAAAGACACTATCAAAGACCCAGGTCTCATACAGCTGACTCCAGGAGTGCAGCTAGAGAGCAGCAAAGATGACCTGGGACAGGTCTATAATACTCCAGAGAAAGTTATCTTGGAGAAAGGTGCTGATATTATAGTTGTGGGGAGGGGCATTGTGGCGGCTAAAAGCCCTGAAGCCCAAGCAGTCATTTATAAGGATACTTTATGGAAATGTTACTTAAAAAGAGTTTCTGGGAAACTAGAATAGCAAAATTCTATCATTTTATCTTTATGAGCTATCTGATAGGGTACTCATAAAGTTTTTCTAAAGTCGTTCGTTATGGAATAACGAAATGTAAATCAAAATATGTAAGTTTATGCATGTTACTAGAAATAAGTGGAAGTGTTCCATAGACTTGAATATTCCTGTTGACATTGAGCATTTGAAAAGGACCAATATGCTAATACCCTGTGCCTTGTTGCCAACATCTGTAAAAAAGTTGCTAGTCAATCCAATAACTGTCAGTCAAGTGTCAAACAAAGTTCAATGTCCATGTCCAATCATCCAGACACAGACATCAATCAAAATTGAAATAAATTTCTATCGAAATTCACGTGTAACTCCGAAAAATAACTAAAATATCTTACGATAAGAAACTAGTTGACCTAGCAATTAAGCTGTTCTCAATAGATGCAGTCAAATTTGGAGAATTCACAACGAAGAGCGGCATCAAAACACCTGTTTATTTTGATTTGAGGGTTATAGTCAGTTACCCTGATGTTATGGTATGTGTTTCTAATTGATTAATTAATTGTTCTTCAATTATTAAATACCATGAACATTCTACGTAGAAAGATCGCGGTTTCTAATTTAACTTTTTTGGTACTCTTTCATTAACTCACGTGTTATTTTTGGTATGTCCCGACTAAGTTCGTAGTTGAAGAACTTTAGAAATTAACACATGAGTGAAACTATACTAAAAAGAACTCTCAAATATCTGAAATTAAAACCTACCTAACCCTGCAGGTTATCAAGCATTCATAAACAGCAAAGAATTAGTAATGTCTTGGTTTTTATATTAAACGGTCACTCATATTTTTTTTTGTAGGAATCAATATCAAACCTGTTATTGGAAATAACTATGAAGGATTTAAAATATGATCACCTCTGTGGTGTGCCATACACAGCCTTGCCCATTGCCACAATACTTAGCATACTAACTAAGAGGTCTATGCTAATGAGACGAAAAGAAACTAAAGCTTATGGTACTAAGAAATCTATTGAAGGCCACTACAAAGCTGATCAGACATGCCTTATAGTTGAAGATGTGGTTACATCTGGCTCGAGTGTCCTCGAAACTGTAAGAGATCTACGCAAGGAAGGATTAATAGTCACAGATGCAGTCATTATATTAGACAGAGAGCAAGGAGGCAGCAAAAATCTGAGAGTAGACAATGTACAAATCAAATCTCTGTTTACCATGTCTTCTTTGATTGATATTTTGGTGAAGAATGGGAAGATCACTGAAGAAACAGTGGTGAAAGTCAAAAATTATCTAAAGGAGGAACACAAGCACCTGTTATTGGTTAGTATAATTAAATATATTTGAACTTTTGTACACCTTTTTTTTTTTCGGATGGGATATCATCAAATGACCCCCCCACTCTGGGCAGAGCGGAAGGGAGTGTCAGACTTGTACTGACTAAAACCCATCCATGTTCCTTCTTTGCCCTTTGTGTTCCAGGGCCACGGTATCTCTTTCGAACAGTCCAGCAGCAACAACTTTTATACACATGGCCTTAGAATAATATCATTAACAGCGAGCAGCAGCACACCAGCGATCCACCGTTATTTCTTGTGATTGTTCAAAACTTCCTGTCTGATTATTACATGATTGTTGCCTGTTGGTATTATTGTTTAACAGTGTTAAAACTATTTTTTTTTTCAGCTAAACCGCTGGACCGAATCTTGCTAACCTATGAAAAGCGTGCTGAACTAGCCAAGAATGGTATAGCAAAACAACTGTTTGGCATAATGGCAACCAAGAAAACCAACTTGTGCATTTCCGTTGATTTGACAACTACTACAACGATTCTAGATCTGGTAGAAAAAGTTGGGGAACATGTCTGTCTAGTGAAGACTCATGCAGACATTATTGAAGACTACAGTAATGATTTTATTACCCGACTTAAACAACTGGCTGACAGATTTAACTTTTTAATACTAGAGGACAGAAAGTATGCTGATATTGGGCATACAGTCTCCTTGCAGTATTTGAAAGGGTTGTACAAAGTTGGTGAGTGGGCCGATTGTGTAACTGCCCATTCCTTGCCTGGTGAGGGAATACTGAAAGCCCTGAACTCACCAAATGGTGTTAATAAAGTAGTGTTCTTATTGGCTGAAATGAGCAGTGAGGTAAGATTTCTTTCAAAGATATATATTTAATTACCACTACCAGTACACTTCAGAACATTTGTCTAGGCATTTCCCTACTAAGTTGGGGTCGGCTTCCAGTCTAACCGGATGCAGCTGAATATTAGTCATTTGCATGGAGCAACTGCTTGTATGGCAACCCGTTGGACCCAACTGGTTGTATGCCCGAGTGGTGTGCCCAGGGGCCAACAACAAGGCAATCCCATAAGGCAAGCAGGCTGTCCAGAAACTCTAACATCGTAAGGAACATCGTAGGTTATAAGGACATGCCCAGCTTTTAGGCTTGTATTAATGTACCGCCACTAGTCAGACTCTCCAAAAATTTAATTTATTTTTGTCTACAGGGAAACCTAATAACACCAGACTACAAAGAAGCAACAGTGTCTATGGCTTCTAAATATCCAGAATTGATCACTGGGTTTGTCTGTCAGAATAAAGACACTATCAAAGACCCAGGTCTCATACAGCTGACTCCAGGAGTGCAGCTAGAGAGCAGCAAAGATGACCTGGGACAGGTCTATAATACTCCAGAGAAAGTTATCTTGGAGAAAGGTGCTGATATTATAGTTGTGGGGAGGGGCATTGTGGCGGCTAAAAGCCCTGAAGCCCAAGCAGTCATTTATAAGGATACTTTATGGAAATGTTACTTAAAAAGAGTTTCTGGGAAACTAGAATAGCAAAATTCTATCATTTTATCTTTATGAGCTATCTGATAGGGTACTCATAAAGTTTTTCTAAAGTCGTTCGTTATGGAATAACGAAATGTAAATCAAAATATGTAAGTTTATGCATGTTACTAGAAATAAGTGGAAGTGTTCCATAGACTTGAATATTCCTGTTGACATTGAGCATTTGAAAAGGACCAATAACTGTTGTGATAGCATAGTGCATAGTGTTATAATTAAAATTTGGGTGCTAATACCCTGTGCCTTAATATTCCTAGGTGTTTTTACACAAATAAAACTCATTTAATTTTATTAAAATATAAGCTATACAAGTATTGTATTGGTGTTATGATCGAATAAATAGTGTTTATCTACAATACTTGGTGATTATTTTCCTAGACCCTTTTGATCCGTAATGCTCCATTGACGTGAAAACACTGTGAGGAAACTCGGTCGGAAATCGCTAACGCTGGGCAAGTTTAGTGATAAGCGATTGTTATGTTAATGTATGAGAGGAGTCTCCGCTCTGCAGTGTGACCACATAATCCTATAACACTCCTACTGAGATACAGGCATCCTCTCTTTGAAAATATTCACCCAGCGGGCCCAGCATGGGTTGGTGGATGTTTTTGTGGAATTTTTTATCGCTTCTTGTTTTCCTCAAGATGTTTTGAGAGCAGCCTTAATCAAATTAATCGCTCAGTCAAGTGTTTTCTGCCTACCCTAGTCCTTTTCGAATCCAACTCTACTGCCCGACCAGGGAATCGAACACTGTACCCCATGTTCGGTAGTAGCGCTTGCGACACCTGGGCCAACAAGTCAAGTCAAGGTATTCTCTTGGCACCAGCTGGCTACTACTATTTTTAGCTTGAAGGACAAAAATTATTGATTTACGAACGATACTATTTTTATTTATTATAGCTGGCATCCCTACACGAAATTGTCATCTATCAAGTTGTCAATATCAAAGAAACGTCAAAATTGATAATGATGACTGCAGTTTTGTACGCAACAAAACAAAACAAAACATCATTATTAATTTAGAAATGGATTATATAGTTAAGGAATTAGGTATACAGAATAAAACCTGACCCCAATACGGTTTTGAATAGGTTAAGGCGTTAAGCATTCGATCATGATGGTGCTGAAATGTTATTGTTTTGTGTATTTTATCTTTAATTCGATCGACCAATGTTGTTAATATTCGTAGAATGTAGAGATACTAGTAATCAGCGTGTTTGGCAACACATCTGTAAACAAGTTGCTAGTCATAATAATCTGTGGTAAAGAAAATATAATTTTCGCCATGAAGTTTTAAATCTATGTGAGTAATAGAATACAGCGTTTCAATTTCTATTTGTGCCCTAGTCATGCTTTCGGATTTTTTGACAACCTTTATTTTGTTGTTTTTAAATAAAAGAGACAATCGGGGTTGATTTCTAGGCAAACAAGAAAACGTCAATCCAATAACTGTCAGTCAAGTGTCAAACAAAGTTCAATGTCCATGTCCAAACATCCAGACACAGACATCAATCAAAATTGAAACAAAATTCTATCGAAATTCACGTGTAACTCCGAAAAATAAAAAAATTTCTTACGATAAAAAACTAGTTGACCTAGCAATTAAGCTGTTCTCAATAGATGCTGTCAAGTTTGGAGAATTCACAACGAAGAGCGGCATCAAAACACCTGTTTATTTTGATTTGAGGGTTATAGTCAGTTACCCTGATGTTATGGTATGTGTTTCTAATTGATTAATTAATTGTTCTTCAATTATTAAATACCATGAACATTCTACGTAGAAAGATCGCGGTTTCTAATTTAACTTTTTTGGTACTCTTTCATTAACTCACGTGTTATTTTTGGTATGTCCCAACTAAGTTCGTAGTTGAAGAACTTCAGAAATTAACACATGAGTGAAACTATACTAAAAAGAACTCTCAAATATCTGAAATTAAAACCTACCTAACCAAGCAGGTTATCAAGCATTCATAAACAGCAAAGAATTAGTAATGTCTTGGTTTTTATATTAAACGGTCACTCATATTTTTTTTTTTCGTAGGAATCAATATCAAACCTGTTATTGGAAATAACTATGAAGGATTTAAAATATGATCACCTCTGTGGTGTGCCATACACAGCCTTGCCCATTGCCACAATACTTAGCATACTAACTAAGAGGTCTATGCTAATGAGACGAAAAGAAACTAAAGCTTATGGTACTAAGAAATCTATTGAAGGCCACTACAAAGCTGATCAGACATGCCTTATAGTTGAAGATGTGGTTACATCTGGCTCGAGTGTCCTCGAAACTGTAAGAGATCTACGCAAGGAAGGATTAATAGTCACAGATGCAGTGATTATATTAGACAGAGAGCAAGGAGGCAGCAAAAATCTGGAAGTAGACGATGTACAAATCAAATCTCTGTTTACCATGTCTTCTTTGATTGATATTTTGGTGAAGAATGGGAAGATCACTGAAGAAACAGTGGTGAAAGTAAAAAATTATCTAAAGGAGGAACAAGCACCTGTTATTGGTTAGTATGATTAAATATATTTGAACTTTTATGCACCTTTTTTTTTTTCGGATGGGATATCATCAAATGACCCACTCTGGGCAGAGCAGAAGGGAGTGTCAGACTTGTACTGACTAAAACCCATCCATGTTCCTTCTTTGCCCTTTGTGTTCCAGGGCCACGGTATCTCTTTCGAACAGTCCCGCAGCAACAACTTTTATACACATGGCGTTAGAACAATATCATTAACAGCGAGCAGCAGCACACCAGCGATCCACCGTTATTTCTTGTGTTGTATTGTTTTTTTATCAGTGTTTACTAACATAGTCGTAAGTTTTACTAACAGATTTTGAGCCATGGATACTCGATTAAAGAGAATTCTATTCTATTCTATTAACATGGAAACGGTATATTTACCATGTTTAATATTACATTTGTTTTCAGTTCCCGATATTTCAGCACTGTTGCAAACATGGATAAACTGAAGCCGTTTTCAGTGACAATTAGTGTAGTGTTAGTGTTGACCATGTCAGTTTAAAAACTTATACATGTATAGAATATCAGTTTATTTTTGTTGTAGGTTAACAAATAAATACAGGATGATACTATCATTGGGTGGGGTTCAAAACTTCCTGTCTGATTATTACATGATTGTTGCCTGTTGGTATTATTGTTTAACAGTGTTAAAACTATTTTTTTTTCAGCTAAACCGCTGGACCGAATCTTGCTAACCTATGAAAAGCGTGCTGAACTAGCCAAGAATGGTATAGCAAAACAACTGTTTGGCATAATGGCAACCAAGAAAACCAACTTGTGCATTTCCGTTGATTTGACAACTACTACAACGATTCTAGATCTGGTAGAAAAAGTTGGGGAACATGTCTGTCTAGTGAAGACTCATGCAGACATTATTGAAGACTACAGTAATGATTTTATTACCCGACTTAAACAACTGGCTGACAGATTTAACTTTTTAATACTAGAGGACAGAAAGTATGCTGATATTGGGCATACAGTCTCCTTGCAGTATTTGAAAGGGTTGTACAAAGTTGGTGAGTGGGCCGATTGTGTAACTGCCCATTCCTTGCCTGGTGAGGGAATACTGAAAGCCCTGAACTCACCAAATGGTGTTAATAAAGGAGTGTTCTTATTGGCTGAAATGAGCAGTGAGGTAAGATTTCTTTCAAAGATATATATTTAATTACCACTACCAGTACACTTCAGAACATTTGTCTAGGCATTTCCCTACTAAGTTGGGGTCGGCTTCCAGTCTAACCGGATGCAGCTGAATATTAGTCATTTGCATGGAGCAACTGCTTGTATGGCAACCCGTTGG
Organism: Noctua janthina; assembly: GCA_963576755.1. Classification (NCBI taxonomy): domain Eukaryota; kingdom Metazoa; phylum Arthropoda; class Insecta; order Lepidoptera; family Noctuidae; genus Noctua; species Noctua janthina. The sequence goes on along the minus strand of OY755055.1, from coordinate 4,817,658 downwards.
ACCCAACTGGTTGTATGCCCGAGTGGTGTGCCCAGGGGCCAACAACAAGGCAATCCCATAAGGCAAGCAGGCTGTCCAGAAACTCTAACATCGTAAGGAACATCGTAGGTTATAAGGACATGCCCAGCTTTTAGGCTTGTATTAATGTACCGCCACTAGTCAGACTCTCCAAAAATTTATTTTATTTTTGTCTACAGGGAAACCTAATAACACCAGACTACAAAGAAGCAACAGTGTCTATGGCTTCTAAATATCCAGAATTGATCACTGGGTTTGTCTGTCAGAATAAAGACACTATCAAAGACCCAGGTCTCATACAGCTGACTCCAGGAGTGCAGCTAGAGAGCAGCAAAGATGACCTGGGACAGGTCTATAATACTCCAGAGAAAGTTATCTTGGAGAAAGGTGCTGATATTATAGTTGTGGGGAGGGGCATTGTGGCGGCTAAAAGCCCTGAAGCCCAAGCAGTCATTTATAAGGATACTTTATGGAAATGTTACTTAAAAAGAGTTTCTGGGAAACTAGAATAGCAAAATTCTATCATTTTATCTTTATGAGCTATCTGATAGGGTACTCATAAAGTTTTTCTAAAGTCGTTCGTTATGGAATAACGAAATGTAAATCAAAATATGTAAGTTTATGCATGTTACTAGAAATAAGTGGAAGTGTTCCATAGACTTGAATATTCCTGTTGACATTGAGCATTTGAAAAGGACCAATATGCTAATACCCTGTGCCTTGTTGCCAACATCTGTAAAAAAGTTGCTAGTCAATCCAATAACTGTCAGTCAAGTGTCAAACAAAGTTCAATGTCCATGTCCAATCATCCAGACACAGACATCAATCAAAATTGAAATAAATTTCTATCGAAATTCACGTGTAACTCCGAAAAATAACTAAAATATCTTACGATAAGAAACTAGTTGACCTAGCAATTAAGCTGTTCTCAATAGATGCAGTCAAATTTGGAGAATTCACAACGAAGAGCGGCATCAAAACACCTGTTTATTTTGATTTGAGGGTTATAGTCAGTTACCCTGATGTTATGGTATGTGTTTCTAATTGATTAATTAATTGTTCTTCAATTATTAAATACCATGAACATTCTACGTAGAAAGATCGCGGTTTCTAATTTAACTTTTTTGGTACTCTTTCATTAACTCACGTGTTATTTTTGGTATGTCCCGACTAAGTTCGTAGTTGAAGAACTTTAGAAATTAACACATGAGTGAAACTATACTAAAAAGAACTCTCAAATATCTGAAATTAAAACCTACCTAACCCTGCAGGTTATCAAGCATTCATAAAGAGCAAAGAATTAGTAATGTCTTGGTTTTTATATTAAACGGTCACTCATTTTTTTTTTTTTCGTAGGAATCAATATCAAACCTGTTATTGGAAATAACTATGAAGGATTTAAAATATGATCACCTCTGTGGTGTGCCATACACAGCCTTGCCCATTGCCACAATACTTAGCATACTAACTAAGAGGTCTATGCTAATGAGACAAAAAGAAACTAAAGCTTATGGTACTAAGAAATCTATTGAAGGCCACTACAAAGCTGATCAGACATGCCTTATAGTTGAAGATGTGGTTACATCTGGCTCGAGTGTCCTCGAAACTGTAAGAGATCTACGCAAGGAAGGATTAATAGTCACAGATGCAGTGATTATATTAGACAGAGAGCAAGGAGGCAGCAAAAATCTGGAAGTAGACGATGTACAAATCAAATCTCTGTTTACCATGTCTTCTTTGATTGATATTTTGGTGAAGAATGGGAAGATCACTGAAGAAACAGTGGTGAAAGTAAAAAATTATCTAAAGGAGGAACAAGCACCTGTTATTGGTTAGTATGATTAAATATATTTGAACTTTTATGCACCTTTTTTTTTTTCGGATGGGATATCATCAAATGACCCACTCTGGGCAGAGCAGAAGGGAGTGTCAGACTTGTACTGACTAAAACCCATCCATGTTCCTTCTTTGCCCTTTGTGTTCCAGGGCCACGGTATCTCTTTCGAACAGTCCCGCAGCAACAACTTTTATACACATGGCCTTAGAACAATATCATTAACAGCGAGCAGCAGCACACCAGCGATCCACCGTTATTTCTTGTGTTGTATTGTTTTTTTATCAGTGTTTACTAACATAGTCGTAAGTTTTACTAACAGATTTTGAGCCATGGATACTCGATTAAAGAGAATTCTATTCTATTCTATTAACATGGAAACGGTATATTTACCATGTTTAATATTACATTTGTTTTGAGTTCCCGATATTTCAGCACTGTTGCAAACATGGATAAACTGAAGCCGTTTTCAGTGACAATTATAGTGTTGACCATGTCAGTTTAAAAACTTATACATGTATAGAATATCAGTTTATTTTTGTTGTAGGTTAACAAATAAATACAGGATGATACTATCATTGGGTGGGGTTCAAAACTTCCTGTCTGATTATTACATGATTGTTGCCTGTTGGTATTATTGTTTAACAGTGTTAAAACTATTTTTTTTTCAGCTAAACTGCTGGACCGAATCTTGCTAACCTATGAAAAGCGTGCTGAACTAGCCAAGAATGGTATAGCAAAACAACTGTTTGGCATAATGGCAACCAAGAAAACCAACTTGTGCATTTCCGTTGATTTGACAACTACTACAACGATTCTAGATCTGGTAGAAAAAGTTGGGGAACATGTCTGTCTAGTGAAGACTCATGCAGACATTATTGAAGACTACAGTAATGATTTTATTACCCGACTTAAACAACTGGCTGACAGATTTAACTTTTTAATACTAGAGGACAGAAAGTATGCTGATATTGGGCATACAGTCTCCTTGCAGTATTTGAAAGGGTTGTACAAAGTTGGTGAGTGGGCCGATTGTGTAACTGCCCATTCCTTGCCTGGTGAGGGAATACTGAAAGCCCTGAACTCACCAAATGGTGTTAATAAAGGAGTGTTCTTATTGGCTGAAATGAGCAGTGAGGTAAGATTTCTTTCAAAGATATATATTTAATTACCACTACCAGTACACTTCAGAACATTTGTCTAGGCATTTCCCTACTAAGTTGGGGTCGGCTTCCAGTCTAACCGGATGCAGCTGAATATTAGTCATTTGCATGGAGCAACTGCTTGTATGGCAACCCGTTGGACCCAACTGGTTGTATGCCCGAGTGGTGTGCCCAGGGGCCAACAACAAGGCAATCCCATAAGGCAAGCAGGCTGTCCAGAAACTCTAACATCGTAAGGAACATCGTAGGTTATAAGGACATGCCCAGCTTTTAGGCTTGTATTAATGTACCGCCACTAGTCAGACTCTCCAAAAATTTAATTTATTTTTGTCTACAGGGAAACCTAATAACACCAGACTACAAAGAAGCAACAGTGTCTATGGCTTCTAAATATCCAGAATTGATCACTGGGTTTGTCTGTCAGAATAAAGACACTATCAAAGACCCAGGTCTCATACAGCTGACTCCAGGAGTGCAGCTAGAGAGCAGCAAAGATGACCTGGGACAGGTCTATAATACTCCAGAGAAAGTTATCTTGGAGAAAGGTGCTGATATTATAGTTGTGGGGAGGGGCATTGTGGCGGCTAAAAGCCCTGAAGCCCAAGCAGTCATTTATAAGGATACTTTATGGAAATGTTACTTAAAAAGAGTTTCTGGGAAACTAGAATAGCAAAATTCTATCATTTTATCTTTATGAGCTATCTGATAGGGTACTCATAAAGTTTTTCTAAAGTCGTTCGTTATGGAATAACGAAATGTAAATCAAAATATGTAAGTTTATGCATGTTACTAGAAATAAGTGGAAGTGTTCCATAGACTTGAATATTCCTGTTGACATTGAGCATTTGAAAAGGACCAATATGCTAATACCCTGTGCCTTGTTGCCAACATCTGTAAAAAAGTTGCTAGTCAATCCAATAACTGTCAGTCAAGTGTCAAACAAAGTTCAATGTCCATGTCCAATCATCCAGACACAGACATCAATCAAAATTGAAATAAATTTCTATCGAAATTCACGTGTAACTCCGAAAAATAACTAAAATATCTTACGATAAGAAACTAGTTGACCTAGCAATTAAGCTGTTCTCAATAGATGCAGTCAAATTTGGAGAATTCACAACGAAGAGCGGCATCAAAACACCTGTTTATTTTGATTTGAGGGTTATAGTCAGTTACCCTGATGTTATGGTATGTGTTTCTAATTGATTAATTAATTGTTCTTCAATTATTAAATACCATGAACATTCTACGTAGAAAGATCGCGGTTTCTAATTTAACTTTTTTGGTACTCTTTCATTAACTCACGTGTTATTTTTGGTATGTCCCGACTAAGTTCGTAGTTGAAGAACTTTAGAAATTAACACATGAGTGAAACTATACTAAAAAGAACTCTCAAATATCTGAAATTAAAACCTACCTAACCCTGCAGGTTATCAAGCATTCATAAAGAGCAAAGAATTAGTAATGTCTTGGTTTTTATATTAAACGGTCACTCATTTTTTTTTTTTTCGTAGGAATCAATATCAAACCTGTTATTGGAAATAACTATGAAGGATTTAAAATATGATCACCTCTGTGGTGTGCCATACACAGCCTTGCCCATTGCCACAATACTTAGCATACTAACTAAGAGGTCTATGCTAATGAGACAAAAAGAAACTAAAGCTTATGGTACTAAGAAATCTATTGAAGGCCACTACAAAGCTGATCAGACATGCCTTATAGTTGAAGATGTGGTTACATCTGGCTCGAGTGTCCTCGAAACTGTAAGAGATCTACGCAAGGAAGGATTAATAGTCACAGATGCAGTGATTATATTAGACAGAGAGCAAGGAGGCAGCAAAAATCTGGAAGTAGACGATGTACAAATCAAATCTCTGTTTACCATGTCTTCTTTGATTGATATTTTGGTGAAGAATGGGAAGATCACTGAAGAAACAGTGGTGAAAGTAAAAAATTATCTAAAGGAGGAACAAGCACCTGTTATTGGTTAGTATGATTAAATATATTTGAACTTTTATGCACCTTTTTTTTTTTCGGATGGGATATCATCAAATGACCCACTCTGGGCAGAGCAGAAGGGAGTGTCAGACTTGTACTGACTAAAACCCATCCATGTTCCTTCTTTGCCCTTTGTGTTCCAGGGCCACGGTATCTCTTTCGAACAGTCCCGCAGCAACAACTTTTATACACATGGCCTTAGAACAATATCATTAACAGCGAGCAGCAGCACACCAGCGATCCACCGTTATTTCTTGTGTTGTATTGTTTTTTTATCAGTGTTTACTAACATAGTCGTAAGTTTTACTAACAGATTTTGAGCCATGGATACTCGATTAAAGAGAATTCTATTCTATTCTATTAACATGGAAACGGTATATTTACCATGTTTAATATTACATTTGTTTTGAGTTCCCGATATTTCAGCACTGTTGCAAACATGGATAAACTGAAGCCGTTTTCAGTGACAATTATAGTGTTGACCATGTCAGTTTAAAAACTTATACATGTATAGAATATCAGTTTATTTTTGTTGTAGGTTAACAAATAAATACAGGATGATACTATCATTGGGTGGGGTTCAAAACTTCCTGTCTGATTATTACATGATTGTTGCCTGTTGGTATTATTGTTTAACAGCGTTAAAACTATTTTTTTTTGCAGCTAAACTGCTGGACCGAATCTTGCTAACCTATGAAAAGCGTGCTGAACTAGCCAAGAATGGTATAGCAAAACAACTGTTTGGCATAATGGCAACCAAGAAAACCAACTTGTGCATTTCCGTTGATTTGACAACTACTACAACGATTCTAGATCTGGTAGAAAAAGTTGGGGAACATGTCTGTCTAGTGAAGACTCATGCAGACATTATTGAAGACTACAGTAATGATTTTATTACCCGACTTAAACAACTGGCTGACAGATTTAACTTTTTAATACTAGAGGACAGAAAGTATGCTGATATTGGGCATACAGTCTCCTTGCAGTATTTGAAAGGGTTGTACAAAGTTGGTGAGTGGGCCGATTGTGTAACTGCCCATTCCTTGCCTGGTGAGGGAATACTGAAAGCCCTGAACTCACCAAATGGTGTTAATAAAGGAGTGTTCTTATTGGCTGAAATGAGCAGTGAGGTAAGATTTCTTTCAAAGATATATATTTAATTACCACTACCAGTACACTTCAGAACATTTGTCTAGGCATTTCCCTACTAAGTTGGGGTCGGCTTCCAGTCTAACCGGATGCAGCTGAATATTAGTCATTTGCATGGAGCAACTGCTTGTATGGCAACCCGTTGGACCCAACTGGTTGTATGCCCGAGTGGTGTGCCCAGGGGCCAACAACAAGGCAATCCCATAAGGCAAGCAGGCTGTCCAGAAACTCTAACATCGTAAGGAACATCGTAGGTTATAAGGACATGCCCAGCTTTTAGGCTTGTATTAATGTACCGCCACTAGTCAGACTCTCCAAAAATTTAATTTATTTTTGTCTACAGGGAAACCTAATAACACCAGACTACAAAGAAGCAACAGTGTCTATGGCTTCTAAATATCCAGAATTGATCACTGGGTTTGTCTGTCAGAATAAAGACACTATCAAAGACCCAGGTCTCATACAGCTGACTCCAGGAGTGCAGCTAGAGAGCAGCAAAGATGACCTGGGACAGGTCTATAATACTCCAGAGAAAGTTATCTTGGAGAAAGGTGCTGATATTATAGTTGTGGGGAGGGGCATTGTGGCGGCTAAAAGCCCTGAAGCCCAAGCAGTCATTTATAAGGATACTTTATGGAAATGTTACTTAAAAAGAGTTTCTGGGAAACTAGAATAGCAAAATTCTATCATTTTATCTTTATGAGCTATCTGATAGGGTACTCATAAAGTTTTTCTAAAGTCGTTCGTTATGGAATAACGAAATGTAAATCAAAATATGTAAGTTTATGCATGTTACTAGAAATAAGTGGAAGTGTTCCATAGACTTGAATATTCCTGTTGACATTGAGCATTTGAAAAGGACCAATATGCTAATACCCTGTGCCTTGTTGCCAACATCTGTAAAAAAGTTGCTAGTCAATCCAATAACTGTCAGTCAAGTGTCAAACAAAGTTCAATGTCCATGTCCAATCATCCAGACACAGACATCAATCAAAATTGAAATAAATTTCTATCGAAATTCACGTGTAACTCCGAAAAATAACTAAAATATCTTACGATAAGAAACTAGTTGACCTAGCAATTAAGCTGTTCTCAATAGATGCAGTCAAATTTGGAGAATTCACAACGAAGAGCGGCATCAAAACACCTGTTTATTTTGATTTGAGGGTTATAGTCAGTTACCCTGATGTTATGGTATGTGTTTCTAATTGATTAATTAATTGTTCTTCAATTATTAAATACCATGAACATTCTACGTAGAAAGATCGCGGTTTCTAATTTAACTTTTTTGGTACTCTTTCATTAACTCACGTGTTATTTTTGGTATGTCCCGACTAAGTTCGTAGTTGAAGAACTTTAGAAATTAACACATGAGTGAAACTATACTAAAAAGAACTCTCAAATATCTGAAATTAAAACCTACCTAACCCTGCAGGTTATCAAGCATTCATAAACAGCAAAGAATTAGTAATGTCTTGGTTTTTATATTAAACGGTCACTCATATTTTTTTTTGTAGGAATCAATATCAAACCTGTTATTGGAAATAACTATGAAGGATTTAAAATATGATCACCTCTGTGGTGTGCCATACACAGCCTTGCCCATTGCCACAATACTTAGCATACTAACTAAGAGGTCTATGCTAATGAGACGAAAAGAAACTAAAGCTTATGGTACTAAGAAATCTATTGAAGGCCACTACAAAGCTGATCAGACATGCCTTATAGTTGAAGATGTGGTTACATCTGGCTCGAGTGTCCTCGAAACTGTAAGAGATCTACGCAAGGAAGGATTAATAGTCACAGATGCAGTCATTATATTAGACAGAGAGCAAGGAGGCAGCAAAAATCTGAGAGTAGACAATGTACAAATCAAATCTCTGTTTACCATGTCTTCTTTGATTGATATTTTGGTGAAGAATGGGAAGATCACTGAAGAAACAGTGGTGAAAGTCAAAAATTATCTAAAGGAGGAACACAAGCACCTGTTATTGGTTAGTATAATTAAATATATTTGAACTTTTGTACACCTTTTTTTTTTTCGGATGGGATATCATCAAATGACCCCCCCACTCTGGGCAGAGCGGAAGGGAGTGTCAGACTTGTACTGACTAAAACCCATCCATGTTCCTTCTTTGCCCTTTGTGTTCCAGGGCCACGGTATCTCTTTCGAACAGTCCAGCAGCAACAACTTTTATACACATGGCCTTAGAATAATATCATTAACAGCGAGCAGCAGCACACCAGCGATCCACCGTTATTTCTTGTGATTGTTCAAAACTTCCTGTCTGATTATTACATGATTGTTGCCTGTTGGTATTATTGTTTAACAGTGTTAAAACAATTTTTTTTTTCAGCTAAACCGCTGGACCGAATCTTGCTAACCTATGAAAAGCGTGCTGAACTAGCCAAGAATGGTATAGCAAAACAACTGTTTGGCATAATGGCAACCAAGAAAACCAACTTGTGCATTTCCGTTGATTTGACAACTACTACAACGATTCTAGATCTGGTAGAAAAAGTTGGGGAACATGTCTGTCTAGTGAAGACTCATGCAGACATTATTGAAGACTACAGTAATGATTTTATTACCCGACTTAAACAACTGGCTGACAGATTTAACTTTTTAATACTAGAGGACAGAAAGTATGCTGATATTGGGCATACAGTCTCCTTGCAGTATTTGAAAGGGTTGTACAAAGTTGGTGAGTGGGCCGATTGTGTAACTGCCCATTCCTTGCCTGGTGAGGGAATACTGAAAGCCCTGAACTCACCAAATGGTGTTAATAAAGTAGTGTTCTTATTGGCTGAAATGAGCAGTGAGGTAAGATTTCTTTCAAAGATATATATTTAATTACCACTACCAGTACACTTCAGAACATTTGTCTAGGCATTTCCCTACTAAGTTGGGGTCGGCTTCCAGTCTAACCGGATGCAGCTGAATATTAGTCATTTGCATGGAGCAACTGCTTGTATGGCAACCCGTTGGACCCAACTGGTTGTATGCCCGAGTGGTGTGCCCAGGGGCCAACAACAAGGCAATCCCATAAGGCAAGCAGGCTGTCCAGAAACTCTAACATCGTAAGGAATATCGTAGGTTATAAGGACATGCCCAGCTTTTAGGCTTGTATTAATGTACCGCCACTAGTCAGACTCTCCAAAAATTTAATTTATTTTTGTCTACAGAGAAACCTAATAACACCAGACTACAAAGAAGCAACAGTGTCTATGGCTTCTAAATATCCAGAATTGATCACTGGGTTTGTCTGTCAGAATAAAGACACTTTCAAAGACCCAGGTCTCATACAGCTGACTCCAGGAGTGCAGCTAGAGAGCAGCAAAGATGACCTGGGACAGGTCTATAATACTCCAGAGAAAGTTATCTTGGAGAAAGGTGCTGATATTATAGTTGTGGGGAGGGGCATTGTGGCGGCTAAAAGCCCTGAAGCCCAAGCAGTCATTTATAAGGATACTTTATGGAAATGTTACTTAAAAAGAGTTTCTGGGAAACCAGAATAGCAAAATTCTATCATTTTATCTTTATGAGCTATCTGATAGGGTACTCATAAAGTTTTTCTAAAGTCGTTCGTTATGGAATAACGAAATGTAAATCAAAATATGTAAGTTTATGCATGTTACTAGAAATAAGTGGAAGTGTTCCATAGACTTGAATATTCCTGTTGACATTGAGCATTTGAAAAGGACCAATAACTGTTGTGATAGCATAGTGCATAGTGTTATAATTAAAATTTGGGTGCTAATACCCTGTGCCTTAATATTCCTAGGTGTTTTTACACAAATAAAACTCATTTAATTTTATTAAAATATAAGCTATACAAGTATTGTATTGGTGTTATGATCGAATAAATAGTGTTTATCTACAATACTTGGTGATTATTTTCCTAGACCCTTTTGATCCGTAATGCTCCATTGACGTGAAAACACTGTGAGGAAACTCGGTCGGAAATCGCTAACGCTGGGCAAGTTTAGTGATAAGCGATTGTTATGTTAATGTATGAGAGGAGTCTCCGCTCTGCAGTGTGACCACATAATCCTATAACACTCCTACTGAGATACAGGCATCCTCTCTTTGAAAATATTCACCCAGCGGGCCCAGCATGGGTTGGTGGATGTTTTTGTGGAATTTTTTATCGCTTCTTGTTTTCCTCAAGATGTTTTGAGAGCAGCCTTAATCAAATTAATCGCTCAGTCAAGTGTTTTCTGCCTACCCTAGTCCTTTTCGAATCCAACTCTACTGCCCGACCAGGGAATCGAACACTGTACCCCATGTTCGGTAGTAGCGCTTGCGACACCTGGGCCAACAAGTCAAGTCAAGGTATTCTCTTGGCACCAGCTGGCTACTACTATTTTTAGCTTGAAGGACAAAAATTATTGATTTACGAACGATACTATTTTTATTTATTATAGCTGGCATCCCTACACGAAATTGTCATCTATCAAGTTGTCAATATCAAAGAAACGTCAAAATTGATAATGATGACTGCAGTTTTGTACGCAACAAAACAAAACAAAACATCATTATTAATTTAGAAATGGATTATATAGTTAAGGAATTAGGTATACAGAATAAAACCTGACCCCAATACGGTTTTGAATAGGTTAAGGCGTTAAGCATTCGATCATGATGGTGCTGAAATGTTATTGTTTTGTGTATTTTATCTTTAATTCGATCGACCAATGTTGTTAATATTCGTAGAATGTAGAGATACTAGTAATCAGCGTGTTTGGCAACACATCTGTAAACAAGTTGCTAGTCATAATAATCTGTGGTAAAGAAAATATAATTTTCGCCATGAAGTTTTAAATCTATGTGAGTAATAGAATACAGCGTTTCAATTTCTATTTGTGCCCTAGTCATGCTTTCGGATTTTTTGACAACCTTTATTTTGTTGTTTTTAAATAAAAGAGACAATCGGGGTTGATTTCTAGGCAAACAAGAAAACGTCAATCCAATAACTGTCAGTCAAGTGTCAAACAAAGTTCAATGTCCATGTCCAATCATCCAGACACAGACATCAATCAAAATTGAAACAAAATTCTATCGAAATTCACGTGTAACTCCGAAAAATAAAAAAATGTCTTACGATAAAAAACTAGTTGACCTAGCAATTAAGCTGTTCTCAATAGATGCTGTCAAGTTTGGAGAATTCACAACGAAGAGCGGCATCAAAACACCTGTTTATTTTGATTTGAGGGTTATAGTCAGTTACCCTGATGTTATGGTATGTGTTTCTAATTGATTAATTAATTGTTCTTCAATTATTAAATACCATGAACATTCTACGTAGAAAGATCGCGGTTTCTAATTTAACTTTTTTGGTACTCTTTCATTAACTCACGTGTTATTTTTGGTATGTCCCAACTAAGTTCGTAGTTGAAGAACTTCAGAAATTAACACATGAGTGAAACTATACTAAAAAGAACTCTCAAATATCTGAAATTAAAACCTACCTAACCAAGCAGGTTATCAAGCATTCATAAACAGCAAAGAATTAGTAATGTCTTGGTTTTTATATTAAACGGTCACTCATATTTTTTTTTTTCGTAGGAATCAATATCAAACCTGTTATTGGAAATAACTATGAAGTATTTAAAATATGATCACCTCTGTGGTGTGCCATACACAGCCTTGCCCATTGCCACAATACTTAGCATACTAACTAAGAGGTCTATGCTAATGAGACGAAAAGAAACTAAAGCTTATGGTACTAAGAAATCTATTGAAGGCCACTACAAAGCTGATCAGACATGCCTTATAGTTGAAGATGTGGTTACATCTGGCTCGAGTGTCCTCGAAACTGTAAGAGATCTACGCAAGGAAGGATTAATAGTCACAGATGCAGTGATTATATTAGACAGAGAGCAAGGAGGCAGCAAAAATCTGGAAGTAGACGATGTACAAATCAAATCTCTGTTTACCATGTCTTCTTTGATTGATATTTTGGTGAAGAATGGGAAGATCACTGAAGAAACAGTGGTGAAAGTAAAAAATTATCTAAAGGAGGAACAAGCACCTGTTATTGGTTAGTATGATTAAATATATTTGAACTTTTATGCACCTTTTTTTTTTTCGGATGGGATATCATCAAATGACCCACTCTGGGCAGAGCAGAAGGGAGTGTCAGACTTGTACTGACTAAAACCCATCCATGTTCCTTCTTTGCCCTTTGTGTTCCAGGGCCACGGTATCTCTTTCGAACAGTCCCGCAGCAACAACTTTTATACACATGGCGTTAGAACAATATCATTAACAGCGAGCAGCAGCACACCAGCGATCCACCGTTATTTCTTGTGTTGTATTGTTTTTTTATCAGTGTTTACTAACATAGTCGTAAGTTTTACTAACAGATTTTGAGCCATGGATACTCGATTAAAGAGAATTCTATTCTATTCTATTAACATGGAAACGGTATATTTACCATGTTTAATATTACATTTGTTTTCAGTTCCCGATATTTCAGCACTGTTGCAAACATGGATAAACTGAAGCCGTTTTCAGTGACAATTAGTGTAGTGTTAGTGTTGACCATGTCAGTTTAAAAACTTATACATGTATAGAATATCAGTTTATTTTTGTTGTAGGTTAACAAATAAATACAGGATGATACTATCATTGGGTGGGGTTCAAAACTTCCTGTCTGATTATTACATGATTGTTGCCTGTTGGTATTATTGTTTAACAGTGTTAAAACTATTTTTTTTTCAGCTAAACCGCTGGACCGAATCTTGCTAACCTATGAAAAGCGTGCTGAACTAGCCAAGAATGGTATAGCAAAACAACTGTTTGGCATAATGGCAACCAAGAAAACCAACTTGTGCATTTCCGTTGATTTGACAACTACTACAACGATTCTAGATCTGGTAGAAAAAGTTGGGGAACATGTCTGTCTAGTGAAGACTCATGCAGACATTATTGAAGACTACAGTAATGATTTTATTACCCGACTTAAACAACTGGCTGACAGATTTAACTTTTTAATACTAGAGGACAGAAAGTATGCTGATATTGGGCATACAGTCTCCTTGCAGTATTTGAAAGGGTTGTACAAAGTTGGTGAGTGGGCCGATTGTGTAACTGCCCATTCCTTGCCTGGTGAGGGAATACTGAAAGCCCTGAACTCACCAAATGGTGTTAATAAAGGAGTGTTCTTATTGGCTGAAATGAGCAGTGAGGTAAGATTTCTTTCAAAGATATATATTTAATTACCACTACCAGTACACTTCAGAACATTTGTCTAGGCATTTCCCTACTAAGTTGGGGTCGGCTTCCAGTCTAACCGGATGCAGCTGAATATTAGTCATTTGCATGGAGCAACTGCTTGTATGGCAACCCGTTGGACCCAACTGGTTGTATGCCCGAGTGGTGTGCCCAGGGGCCAACAACAAGGCAATCCCATAAGGCAAGCAGGCTGTCCAGAAACTCTAACATCGTAAGGAACATCGTAGGTTATAAGGACATGCCCAGCTTTTAGGCTTGTATTAATGTACCGCCACTAGTCAGACTCTCCAAAAATTTAATTTATTTTTGTCTACAGGGAAACCTAATAACACCAGACTACAAAGAAGCAACAGTGTCTATGGCTTCTAAATATCCAGAATTGATCACTGGGTTTGTCTGTCAGAATAAAGACACTATCAAAGACCCAGGTCTCATACAGCTGACTCCAGGAGTGCAGCTAGAGAGCAGCAAAGATGACCTGGGACAGGTCTATAATACTCCAGAGAAAGTTATCTTGGAGAAAGGTGCTGATATTATAGTTGTGGGGAGGGGCATTGTGGCGGCTAAAAGCCCTGAAGCCCAAGCAGTCATTTATAAGGATACTTTATGGAAATGTTACTTAAAAAGAGTTTCTGGGAAACTAGAATAGCAAAATTCTATCATTTTATCTTTATGAGCTATCTGATAGGGTACTCATAAAGTTTTTCTAAAGTCGTTCGTTATGGAATAACGAAATGTAAATCAAAATATGTAAGTTTATGCATGTTACTAGAAATAAGTGGAAGTGTTCCATAGACTTGAATATTCCTGTTGACATTGAGCATTTGAAAAGGACCAATATGCTAATACCCTGTGCCTTGTTGCCAACATCTGTAAAAAAGTTGCTAGTCAATCCAATAACTGTCAGTCAAGTGTCAAACAAAGTTCAATGTCCATGTCCAATCATCCAGACACAGACATCAATCAAAATTGAAATAAATTTCTATCGAAATTCACGTGTAACTCCGAAAAATAACTAAAATATCTTACGATAAGAAACTAGTTGACCTAGCAATTAAGCTGTTCTCAATAGATGCAGTCAAATTTGGAGAATTCACAACGAAGAGCGGCATCAAAACACCTGTTTATTTTGATTTGAGGGTTATAGTCAGTTACCCTGATGTTATGGTATGTGTTTCTAATTGATTAATTAATTGTTCTTCAATTATTAAATACCATGAACATTCTACGTAGAAAGATCGCGGTTTCTAATTTAACTTTTTTGGTACTCTTTCATTAACTCACGTGTTATTTTTGGTATGTCCCGACTAAGTTCGTAGTTGAAGAACTTTAGAAATTAACACATGAGTGAAACTATACTAAAAAGAACTCTCAAATATCTGAAATTAAAACCTACCTAACCCTGCAGGTTATCAAGCATTCATAAAGAGCAAAGAATTAGTAATGTCTTGGTTTTTATATTAAACGGTCACTCATTTTTTTTTTTTTCGTAGGAATCAATATCAAACCTGTTATTGGAAATAACTATGAAGGATTTAAAATATGATCACCTCTGTGGTGTGCCATACACAGCCTTGCCCATTGCCACAATACTTAGCATACTAACTAAGAGGTCTATGCTAATGAGACAAAAAGAAACTAAAGCTTATGGTACTAAGAAATCTATTGAAGGCCACTACAAAGCTGATCAGACATGCCTTATAGTTGAAGATGTGGTTACATCTGGCTCGAGTGTCCTCGAAACTGTAAGAGATCTACGCAAGGAAGGATTAATAGTCACAGATGCAGTGATTATATTAGACAGAGAGCAAGGAGGCAGCAAAAATCTGGAAGTAGACGATGTACAAATCAAATCTCTGTTTACCATGTCTTCTTTGATTGATATTTTGGTGAAGAATGGGAAGATCACTGAAGAAACAGTGGTGAAAGTAAAAAATTATCTAAAGGAGGAACAAGCACCTGTTATTGGTTAGTATGATTAAATATATTTGAACTTTTATGCACCTTTTTTTTTTTCGGATGGGATATCATCAAATGACCCACTCTGGGCAGAGCAGAAGGGAGTGTCAGACTTGTACTGACTAAAACCCATCCATGTTCCTTCTTTGCCCTTTGTGTTCCAGGGCCACGGTATCTCTTTCGAACAGTCCCGCAGCAACAACTTTTATACACATGGCCTTAGAACAATATCATTAACAGCGAGCAGCAGCACACCAGCGATCCACCGTTATTTCTTGTGTTGTATTGTTTTTTTATCAGTGTTTACTAACATAGTCGTAAGTTTTACTAACAGATTTTGAGCCATGGATACTCGATTAAAGAGAATTCTATTCTATTCTATTAACATGGAAACGGTATATTTACCATGTTTAATATTACATTTGTTTTGAGTTCCCGATATTTCAGCACTGTTGCAAACATGGATAAACTGAAGCCGTTTTCAGTGACAATTATAGTGTTGACCATGTCAGTTTAAAAACTTATACATGTATAGAATATCAGTTTATTTTTGTTGTAGGTTAACAAATAAATACAGGATGATACTATCATTGGGTGGGGTTCAAAACTTCCTGTCTGATTATTACATGATTGTTGCCTGTTGGTATTATTGTTTAACAGCGTTAAAACTATTTTTTTTTCAGCTAAACTGCTGGACCGAATCTTGCTAACCTATGAAAAGCGTGCTGAACTAGCCAAGAATGGTATAGCAAAACAACTGTTTGGCATAATGGCAACCAAGAAAACCAACTTGTGCATTTCCGTTGATTTGACAACTACTACAACGATTCTAGATCTGGTAGAAAAAGTTGGGGAACATGTCTGTCTAGTGAAGACTCATGCAGACATTATTGAAGACTACAGTAATGATTTTATTACCCGACTTAAACAACTGGCTGACAGATTTAACTTTTTAATACTAGAGGACAGAAAGTATGCTGATATTGGGCATACAGTCTCCTTGCAGTATTTGAAAGGGTTGTACAAAGTTGGTGAGTGGGCCGATTGTGTAACTGCCCATTCCTTGCCTGGTGAGGGAATACTGAAAGCCCTGAACTCACCAAATGGTGTTAATAAAGGAGTGTTCTTATTGGCTGAAATGAGCAGTGAGGTAAGATTTCTTTCAAAGATATATATTTAATTACCACTACCAGTACACTTCAGAACATTTGTCTAGGCATTTCCCTACTAAGTTGGGGTCGGCTTCCAGTCTAACCGGATGCAGCTGAATATTAGTCATTTGCATGGAGCAACTGCTTGTATGGCAACCCGTTGGACCCAACTGGTTGTATGCCCGAGTGGTGTGCCCAGGGGCCAACAACAAGGCAATCCCATAAGGCAAGCAGGCTGTCCAGAAACTCTAACATCGTAAGGAACATCGTAGGTTATAAGGACATGCCCAGCTTTTAGGCTTGTATTAATGTACCGCCACTAGTCAGACTCTCCAAAAATTTAATTTATTTTTGTCTACAGGGAAACCTAATAACACCAGACTACAAAGAAGCAACAGTGTCTATGGCTTCTAAATATCCAGAATTGATCACTGGGTTTGTCTGTCAGAATAAAGACACTATCAAAGACCCAGGTCTCATACAGCTGACTCCAGGAGTGCAGCTAGAGAGCAGCAAAGATGACCTGGGACAGGTCTATAATACTCCAGAGAAAGTTATCTTGGAGAAAGGTGCTGATATTATAGTTGTGGGGAGGGGCATTGTGGCGGCTAAAAGCCCTGAAGCCCAAGCAGTCATTTATAAGGATACTTTATGGAAATGTTACTTAAAAAGAGTTTCTGGGAAACTAGAATAGCAAAATTCTATCATTTTATCTTTATGAGCTATCTGATAGGGTACTCATAAAGTTTTTCTAAAGTCGTTCGTTATGGAATAACGAAATGTAAATCAAAATATGTAAGTTTATGCATGTTACTAGAAATAAGTGGAAGTGTTCCATAGACTTGAATATTCCTGTTGACATTGAGCATTTGAAAAGGACCAATATGCTAATACCCTGTGCCTTGTTGCCAACATCTGTAAAAAAGTTGCTAGTCAATCCAATAACTGTCAGTCAAGTGTCAAACAAAGTTCAATGTCCATGTCCAATCATCCAGACACAGACATCAATCAAAATTGAAATAAATTTCTATCGAAATTCACGTGTAACTCCGAAAAATAACTAAAATATCTTACGATAAGAAACTAGTTGACCTAGCAATTAAGCTGTTCTCAATAGATGCAGTCAAATTTGGAGAATTCACAACGAAGAGCGGCATCAAAACACCTGTTTATTTTGATTTGAGGGTTATAGTCAGTTACCCTGATGTTATGGTATGTGTTTCTAATTGATTAATTAATTGTTCTTCAATTATTAAATACCATGAACATTCTACGTAGAAAGATCGCGGTTTCTAATTTAACTTTTTTGGTACTCTTTCATTAACTCACGTGTTATTTTTGGTATGTCCCGACTAAGTTCGTAGTTGAAGAACTTTAGAAATTAACACATGAGTGAAACTATACTAAAAAGAACTCTCAAATATCTGAAATTAAAACCTACCTAACCCTGCAGGTTATCAAGCATTCATAAACAGCAAAGAATTAGTAATGTCTTGGTTTTTATATTAAACGGTCACTCATATTTTTTTTTGTAGGAATCAATATCAAACCTGTTATTGGAAATAACTATGAAGGATTTAAAATATGATCACCTCTGTGGTGTGCCATACACAGCCTTGCCCATTGCCACAATACTTAGCATACTAACTAAGAGGTCTATGCTAATGAGACGAAAAGAAACTAAAGCTTATGGTACTAAGAAATCTATTGAAGGCCACTACAAAGCTGATCAGACATGCCTTATAGTTGAAGATGTGGTTACATCTGGCTCGAGTGTCCTCGAAACTGTAAGAGATCTACGCAAGGAAGGATTAATAGTCACAGATGCAGTCATTATATTAGACAGAGAGCAAGGAGGCAGCAAAAATCTGAGAGTAGACAATGTACAAATCAAATCTCTGTTTACCATGTCTTCTTTGATTGATATTTTGGTGAAGAATGGGAAGATCACTGAAGAAACAGTGGTGAAAGTCAAAAATTATCTAAAGGAGGAACACAAGCACCTGTTATTGGTTAGTATAATTAAATATATTTGAACTTTTGTACACCTTTTTTTTTTTCGGATGGGATATCATCAAATGACCCCCCCACTCTGGGCAGAGCGGAAGGGAGTGTCAGACTTGTACTGACTAAAACCCATCCATGTTCCTTCTTTGCCCTTTGTGTTCCAGGGCCACGGTATCTCTTTCGAACAGTCCAGCAGCAACAACTTTTATACACATGGCCTTAGAATAATATCATTAACAGCGAGCAGCAGCACACCAGCGATCCACCGTTATTTCTTGTGATTGTTCAAAACTTCCTGTCTGATTATTACATGATTGTTGCCTGTTGGTATTATTGTTTAACAGTGTTAAAACTATTTTTTTTTTCAGCTAAACCGCTGGACCGAATCTTGCTAACCTATGAAAAGCGTGCTGAACTAGCCAAGAATGGTATAGCAAAACAACTGTTTGGCATAATGGCAACCAAGAAAACCAACTTGTGCATTTCCGTTGATTTGACAACTACTACAACGATTCTAGATCTGGTAGAAAAAGTTGGGGAACATGTCTGTCTAGTGAAGACTCATGCAGACATTATTGAAGACTACAGTAATGATTTTATTACCCGACTTAAACAACTGGCTGACAGATTTAACTTTTTAATACTAGAGGACAGAAAGTATGCTGATATTGGGCATACAGTCTCCTTGCAGTATTTGAAAGGGTTGTACAAAGTTGGTGAGTGGGCCGATTGTGTAACTGCCCATTCCTTGCCTGGTGAGGGAATACTGAAAGCCCTGAACTCACCAAATGGTGTTAATAAAGTAGTGTTCTTATTGGCTGAAATGAGCAGTGAGGTAAGATTTCTTTCAAAGATATATATTTAATTACCACTACCAGTACACTTCAGAACATTTGTCTAGGCATTTCCCTACTAAGTTGGGGTCGGCTTCCAGTCTAACCGGATGCAGCTGAATATTAGTCATTTGCATGGAGCAACTGCTTGTATGGCAACCCGTTGGACCCAACTGGTTGTATGCCCGAGTGGTGTGCCCAGGGGCCAACAACAAGGCAATCCCATAAGGCAAGCAGGCTGTCCAGAAACTCTAACATCGTAAGGAACATCGTAGGTTATAAGGACATGCCCAGCTTTTAGGCTTGTATTAATGTACCGCCACTAGTCAGACTCTCCAAAAATTTAATTTATTTTTGTCTACAGGGAAACCTAATAACACCAGACTACAAAGAAGCAACAGTGTCTATGGCTTCTAAATATCCAGAATTGATCACTGGGTTTGTCTGTCAGAATAAAGACACTATCAAAGACCCAGGTCTCATACAGCTGACTCCAGGAGTGCAGCTAGAGAGCAGCAAAGATGACCTGGGACAGGTCTATAATACTCCAGAGAAAGTTATCTTGGAGAAAGGTGCTGATATTATAGTTGTGGGGAGGGGCATTGTGGCGGCTAAAAGCCCTGAAGCCCAAGCAGTCATTTATAAGGATACTTTATGGAAATGTTACTTAAAAAGAGTTTCTGGGAAACTAGAATAGCAAAATTCTATCATTTTATCTTTATGAGCTATCTGATAGGGTACTCATAAAGTTTTTCTAAAGTCGTTCGTTATGGAATAACGAAATGTAAATCAAAATATGTAAGTTTATGCATGTTACTAGAAATAAGTGGAAGTGTTCCATAGACTTGAATATTCCTGTTGACATTGAGCATTTGAAAAGGACCAATAACTGTTGTGATAGCATAGTGCATAGTGTTATAATTAAAATTTGGGTGCTAATACCCTGTGCCTTAATATTCCTAGGTGTTTTTACACAAATAAAACTCATTTAATTTTATTAAAATATAAGCTATACAAGTATTGTATTGGTGTTATGATCGAATAAATAGTGTTTATCTACAATACTTGGTGATTATTTTCCTAGACCCTTTTGATCCGTAATGCTCCATTGACGTGAAAACACTGTGAGGAAACTCGGTCGGAAATCGCTAACGCTGGGCAAGTTTAGTGATAAGCGATTGTTATGTTAATGTATGAGAGGAGTCTCCGCTCTGCAGTGTGACCACATAATCCTATAACACTCCTACTGAGATACAGGCATCCTCTCTTTGAAAATATTCACCCAGCGGGCCCAGCATGGGTTGGTGGATGTTTTTGTGGAATTTTTTATCGCTTCTTGTTTTCCTCAAGATGTTTTGAGAGCAGCCTTAATCAAATTAATCGCTCAGTCAAGTGTTTTCTGCCTACCCTAGTCCTTTTCGAATCCAACTCTACTGCCCGACCAGGGAATCGAACACTGTACCCCATGTTCGGTAGTAGCGCTTGCGACACCTGGGCCAACAAGTCAAGTCAAGGTATTCTCTTGGCACCAGCTGGCTACTACTATTTTTAGCTTGAAGGACAAAAATTATTGATTTACGAACGATACTATTTTTATTTATTATAGCTGGCATCCCTACACGAAATTGTCATCTATCAAGTTGTCAATATCAAAGAAACGTCAAAATTGATAATGATGACTGCAGTTTTGTACGCAACAAAACAAAACAAAACATCATTATTAATTTAGAAATGGATTATATAGTTAAGGAATTAGGTATACAGAATAAAACCTGACCCCAATACGGTTTTGAATAGGTTAAGGCGTTAAGCATTCGATCATGATGGTGCTGAAATGTTATTGTTTTGTGTATTTTATCTTTAATTCGATCGACCAATGTTGTTAATATTCGTAGAATGTAGAGATACTAGTAATCAGCGTGTTTGGCAACACATCTGTAAACAAGTTGCTAGTCATAATAATCTGTGGTAAAGAAAATATAATTTTCGCCATGAAGTTTTAAATCTATGTGAGTAATAGAATACAGCGTTTCAATTTCTATTTGTGCCCTAGTCATGCTTTCGGATTTTTTGACAACCTTTATTTTGTTGTTTTTAAATAAAAGAGACAATCGGGGTTGATTTCTAGGCAAACAAGAAAACGTCAATCCAATAACTGTCAGTCAAGTGTCAAACAAAGTTCAATGTCCATGTCCAAACATCCAGACACAGACATCAATCAAAATTGAAACAAAATTCTATCGAAATTCACGTGTAACTCCGAAAAATAAAAAAATTTCTTACGATAAAAAACTAGTTGACCTAGCAATTAAGCTGTTCTCAATAGATGCTGTCAAGTTTGGAGAATTCACAACGAAGAGCGGCATCAAAACACCTGTTTATTTTGATTTGAGGGTTATAGTCAGTTACCCTGATGTTATGGTATGTGTTTCTAATTGATTAATTAATTGTTCTTCAATTATTAAATACCATGAACATTCTACGTAGAAAGATCGCGGTTTCTAATTTAACTTTTTTGGTACTCTTTCATTAACTCACGTGTTATTTTTGGTATGTCCCAACTAAGTTCGTAGTTGAAGAACTTCAGAAATTAACACATGAGTGAAACTATACTAAAAAGAACTCTCAAATATCTGAAATTAAAACCTACCTAACCAAGCAGGTTATCAAGCATTCATAAACAGCAAAGAATTAGTAATGTCTTGGTTTTTATATTAAACGGTCACTCATATTTTTTTTTTTCGTAGGAATCAATATCAAACCTGTTATTGGAAATAACTATGAAGGATTTAAAATATGATCACCTCTGTGGTGTGCCATACACAGCCTTGCCCATTGCCACAATACTTAGCATACTAACTAAGAGGTCTATGCTAATGAGACGAAAAGAAACTAAAGCTTATGGTACTAAGAAATCTATTGAAGGCCACTACAAAGCTGATCAGACATGCCTTATAGTTGAAGATGTGGTTACATCTGGCTCGAGTGTCCTCGAAACTGTAAGAGATCTACGCAAGGAAGGATTAATAGTCACAGATGCAGTGATTATATTAGACAGAGAGCAAGGAGGCAGCAAAAATCTGGAAGTAGACGATGTACAAATCAAATCTCTGTTTACCATGTCTTCTTTGATTGATATTTTGGTGAAGAATGGGAAGATCACTGAAGAAACAGTGGTGAAAGTAAAAAATTATCTAAAGGAGGAACAAGCACCTGTTATTGGTTAGTATGATTAAATATATTTGAACTTTTATGCACCTTTTTTTTTTTCGGATGGGATATCATCAAATGACCCACTCTGGGCAGAGCAGAAGGGAGTGTCAGACTTGTACTGACTAAAACCCATCCATGTTCCTTCTTTGCCCTTTGTGTTCCAGGGCCACGGTATCTCTTTCGAACAGTCCCGCAGCAACAACTTTTATACACATGGCGTTAGAACAATATCATTAACAGCGAGCAGCAGCACACCAGCGATCCACCGTTATTTCTTGTGTTGTATTGTTTTTTTATCAGTGTTTACTAACATAGTCGTAAGTTTTACTAACAGATTTTGAGCCATGGATACTCGATTAAAGAGAATTCTATTCTATTCTATTAACATGGAAACGGTATATTTACCATGTTTAATATTACATTTGTTTTCAGTTCCCGATATTTCAGCACTGTTGCAAACATGGATAAACTGAAGCCGTTTTCAGTGACAATTAGTGTAGTGTTAGTGTTGACCATGTCAGTTTAAAAACTTATACATGTATAGAATATCAGTTTATTTTTGTTGTAGGTTAACAAATAAATACAGGATGATACTATCATTGGGTGGGGTTCAAAACTTCCTGTCTGATTATTACATGATTGTTGCCTGTTGGTATTATTGTTTAACAGTGTTAAAACTATTTTTTTTTCAGCTAAACCGCTGGACCGAATCTTGCTAACCTATGAAAAGCGTGCTGAACTAGCCAAGAATGGTATAGCAAAACAACTGTTTGGCATAATGGCAACCAAGAAAACCAACTTGTGCATTTCCGTTGATTTGACAACTACTACAACGATTCTAGATCTGGTAGAAAAAGTTGGGGAACATGTCTGTCTAGTGAAGACTCATGCAGACATTATTGAAGACTACAGTAATGATTTTATTACCCGACTTAAACAACTGGCTGACAGATTTAACTTTTTAATACTAGAGGACAGAAAGTATGCTGATATTGGGCATACAGTCTCCTTGCAGTATTTGAAAGGGTTGTACAAAGTTGGTGAGTGGGCCGATTGTGTAACTGCCCATTCCTTGCCTGGTGAGGGAATACTGAAAGCCCTGAACTCACCAAATGGTGTTAATAAAGGAGTGTTCTTATTGGCTGAAATGAGCAGTGAGGTAAGATTTCTTTCAAAGATATATATTTAATTACCACTACCAGTACACTTCAGAACATTTGTCTAGGCATTTCCCTACTAAGTTGGGGTCGGCTTCCAGTCTAACCGGATGCAGCTGAATATTAGTCATTTGCATGGAGCAACTGCTTGTATGGCAACCCGTTGGACCCAACTGGTTGTATGCCCGAGTGGTGTGCCCAGGGGCCAACAACAAGGCAATCCCATAAGGCAAGCAGGCTGTCCAGAAACTCTAACATCGTAAGGAACATCGTAGGTTATAAGGACATGCCCAGCTTTTAGGCTTGTATTAATGTACCGCCACTAGTCAGACTCTCCAAAAATTTATTTTATTTTTGTCTACAGGGAAACCTAATAACACCAGACTACAAAGAAGCAACAGTGTCTATGGCTTCTAAATATCCAGAATTGATCACTGGGTTTGTCTGTCAGAATAAAGACACTATCAAAGACCCAGGTCTCATACAGCTGACTCCAGGAGTGCAGCTAGAGAGCAGCAAAGATGACCTGGGACAGGTCTATAATACTCCAGAGAAAGTTATCTTGGAGAAAGGTGCTGATATTATAGTTGTGGGGAGGGGCATTGTGGCGGCTAAAAGCCCTGAAGCCCAAGCAGTCATTTATAAGGATACTTTATGGAAATGTTACTTAAAAAGAGTTTCTGGGAAACTAGAATAGCAAAATTCTATCATTTTATCTTTATGAGCTATCTGATAGGGTACTCATAAAGTTTTTCTAAAGTCGTTCGTTATGGAATAACGAAATGTAAATCAAAATATGTAAGTTTATGCATGTTACTAGAAATAAGTGGAAGTGTTCCATAGACTTGAATATTCCTGTTGACATTGAGCATTTGAAAAGGACCAATATGCTAATACCCTGTGCCTTGTTGCCAACATCTGTAAAAAAGTTGCTAGTCAATCCAATAACTGTCAGTCAAGTGTCAAACAAAGTTCAATGTCCATGTCCAATCATCCAGACACAGACATCAATCAAAATTGAAATAAATTTCTATCGAAATTCACGTGTAACTCCGAAAAATAACTAAAATATCTTACGATAAGAAACTAGTTGACCTAGCAATTAAGCTGTTCTCAATAGATGCAGTCAAATTTGGAGAATTCACAACGAAGAGCGGCATCAAAACACCTGTTTATTTTGATTTGAGGGTTATAGTCAGTTACCCTGATGTTATGGTATGTGTTTCTAATTGATTAATTAATTGTTCTTCAATTATTAAATACCATGAACATTCTACGTAGAAAGATCGCGGTTTCTAATTTAACTTTTTTGGTACTCTTTCATTAACTCACGTGTTATTTTTGGTATGTCCCGACTAAGTTCGTAGTTGAAGAACTTTAGAAATTAACACATGAGTGAAACTATACTAAAAAGAACTCTCAAATATCTGAAATTAAAACCTACCTAACCCTGCAGGTTATCAAGCATTCATAAAGAGCAAAGAATTAGTAATGTCTTGGTTTTTATATTAAACGGTCACTCATTTTTTTTTTTTTCGTAGGAATCAATATCAAACCTGTTATTGGAAATAACTATGAAGGATTTAAAATATGATCACCTCTGTGGTGTGCCATACACAGCCTTGCCCATTGCCACAATACTTAGCATACTAACTAAGAGGTCTATGCTAATGAGACAAAAAGAAACTAAAGCTTATGGTACTAAGAAATCTATTGAAGGCCACTACAAAGCTGATCAGACATGCCTTATAGTTGAA
Organism: Noctua janthina; assembly: GCA_963576755.1. NCBI lineage: Eukaryota > Metazoa > Arthropoda > Insecta > Lepidoptera > Noctuidae > Noctua > Noctua janthina. The sequence continues at coordinate 4,792,176 of OY755055.1, read as the reverse complement.
GATGTGGTTACATCTGGCTCGAGTGTCCTCGAAACTGTAAGAGATCTACGCAAGGAAGGATTAATAGTCACAGATGCAGTGATTATATTAGACAGAGAGCAAGGAGGCAGCAAAAATCTGGAAGTAGACGATGTACAAATCAAATCTCTGTTTACCATGTCTTCTTTGATTGATATTTTGGTGAAGAATGGGAAGATCACTGAAGAAACAGTGGTGAAAGTAAAAAATTATCTAAAGGAGGAACAAGCACCTGTTATTGGTTAGTATGATTAAATATATTTGAACTTTTATGCACCTTTTTTTTTTTCGGATGGGATATCATCAAATGACCCACTCTGGGCAGAGCAGAAGGGAGTGTCAGACTTGTACTGACTAAAACCCATCCATGTTCCTTCTTTGCCCTTTGTGTTCCAGGGCCACGGTATCTCTTTCGAACAGTCCCGCAGCAACAACTTTTATACACATGGCCTTAGAACAATATCATTAACAGCGAGCAGCAGCACACCAGCGATCCACCGTTATTTCTTGTGTTGTATTGTTTTTTTATCAGTGTTTACTAACATAGTCGTAAGTTTTACTAACAGATTTTGAGCCATGGATACTCGATTAAAGAGAATTCTATTCTATTCTATTAACATGGAAACGGTATATTTACCATGTTTAATATTACATTTGTTTTGAGTTCCCGATATTTCAGCACTGTTGCAAACATGGATAAACTGAAGCCGTTTTCAGTGACAATTATAGTGTTGACCATGTCAGTTTAAAAACTTATACATGTATAGAATATCAGTTTATTTTTGTTGTAGGTTAACAAATAAATACAGGATGATACTATCATTGGGTGGGGTTCAAAACTTCCTGTCTGATTATTACATGATTGTTGCCTGTTGGTATTATTGTTTAACAGTGTTAAAACTATTTTTTTTTCAGCTAAACTGCTGGACCGAATCTTGCTAACCTATGAAAAGCGTGCTGAACTAGCCAAGAATGGTATAGCAAAACAACTGTTTGGCATAATGGCAACCAAGAAAACCAACTTGTGCATTTCCGTTGATTTGACAACTACTACAACGATTCTAGATCTGGTAGAAAAAGTTGGGGAACATGTCTGTCTAGTGAAGACTCATGCAGACATTATTGAAGACTACAGTAATGATTTTATTACCCGACTTAAACAACTGGCTGACAGATTTAACTTTTTAATACTAGAGGACAGAAAGTATGCTGATATTGGGCATACAGTCTCCTTGCAGTATTTGAAAGGGTTGTACAAAGTTGGTGAGTGGGCCGATTGTGTAACTGCCCATTCCTTGCCTGGTGAGGGAATACTGAAAGCCCTGAACTCACCAAATGGTGTTAATAAAGGAGTGTTCTTATTGGCTGAAATGAGCAGTGAGGTAAGATTTCTTTCAAAGATATATATTTAATTACCACTACCAGTACACTTCAGAACATTTGTCTAGGCATTTCCCTACTAAGTTGGGGTCGGCTTCCAGTCTAACCGGATGCAGCTGAATATTAGTCATTTGCATGGAGCAACTGCTTGTATGGCAACCCGTTGGACCCAACTGGTTGTATGCCCGAGTGGTGTGCCCAGGGGCCAACAACAAGGCAATCCCATAAGGCAAGCAGGCTGTCCAGAAACTCTAACATCGTAAGGAACATCGTAGGTTATAAGGACATGCCCAGCTTTTAGGCTTGTATTAATGTACCGCCACTAGTCAGACTCTCCAAAAATTTAATTTATTTTTGTCTACAGGGAAACCTAATAACACCAGACTACAAAGAAGCAACAGTGTCTATGGCTTCTAAATATCCAGAATTGATCACTGGGTTTGTCTGTCAGAATAAAGACACTATCAAAGACCCAGGTCTCATACAGCTGACTCCAGGAGTGCAGCTAGAGAGCAGCAAAGATGACCTGGGACAGGTCTATAATACTCCAGAGAAAGTTATCTTGGAGAAAGGTGCTGATATTATAGTTGTGGGGAGGGGCATTGTGGCGGCTAAAAGCCCTGAAGCCCAAGCAGTCATTTATAAGGATACTTTATGGAAATGTTACTTAAAAAGAGTTTCTGGGAAACTAGAATAGCAAAATTCTATCATTTTATCTTTATGAGCTATCTGATAGGGTACTCATAAAGTTTTTCTAAAGTCGTTCGTTATGGAATAACGAAATGTAAATCAAAATATGTAAGTTTATGCATGTTACTAGAAATAAGTGGAAGTGTTCCATAGACTTGAATATTCCTGTTGACATTGAGCATTTGAAAAGGACCAATATGCTAATACCCTGTGCCTTGTTGCCAACATCTGTAAAAAAGTTGCTAGTCAATCCAATAACTGTCAGTCAAGTGTCAAACAAAGTTCAATGTCCATGTCCAATCATCCAGACACAGACATCAATCAAAATTGAAATAAATTTCTATCGAAATTCACGTGTAACTCCGAAAAATAACTAAAATATCTTACGATAAGAAACTAGTTGACCTAGCAATTAAGCTGTTCTCAATAGATGCAGTCAAATTTGGAGAATTCACAACGAAGAGCGGCATCAAAACACCTGTTTATTTTGATTTGAGGGTTATAGTCAGTTACCCTGATGTTATGGTATGTGTTTCTAATTGATTAATTAATTGTTCTTCAATTATTAAATACCATGAACATTCTACGTAGAAAGATCGCGGTTTCTAATTTAACTTTTTTGGTACTCTTTCATTAACTCACGTGTTATTTTTGGTATGTCCCGACTAAGTTCGTAGTTGAAGAACTTTAGAAATTAACACATGAGTGAAACTATACTAAAAAGAACTCTCAAATATCTGAAATTAAAACCTACCTAACCCTGCAGGTTATCAAGCATTCATAAAGAGCAAAGAATTAGTAATGTCTTGGTTTTTATATTAAACGGTCACTCATTTTTTTTTTTTTCGTAGGAATCAATATCAAACCTGTTATTGGAAATAACTATGAAGGATTTAAAATATGATCACCTCTGTGGTGTGCCATACACAGCCTTGCCCATTGCCACAATACTTAGCATACTAACTAAGAGGTCTATGCTAATGAGACAAAAAGAAACTAAAGCTTATGGTACTAAGAAATCTATTGAAGGCCACTACAAAGCTGATCAGACATGCCTTATAGTTGAAGATGTGGTTACATCTGGCTCGAGTGTCCTCGAAACTGTAAGAGATCTACGCAAGGAAGGATTAATAGTCACAGATGCAGTGATTATATTAGACAGAGAGCAAGGAGGCAGCAAAAATCTGGAAGTAGACGATGTACAAATCAAATCTCTGTTTACCATGTCTTCTTTGATTGATATTTTGGTGAAGAATGGGAAGATCACTGAAGAAACAGTGGTGAAAGTAAAAAATTATCTAAAGGAGGAACAAGCACCTGTTATTGGTTAGTATGATTAAATATATTTGAACTTTTATGCACCTTTTTTTTTTTCGGATGGGATATCATCAAATGACCCACTCTGGGCAGAGCAGAAGGGAGTGTCAGACTTGTACTGACTAAAACCCATCCATGTTCCTTCTTTGCCCTTTGTGTTCCAGGGCCACGGTATCTCTTTCGAACAGTCCCGCAGCAACAACTTTTATACACATGGCCTTAGAACAATATCATTAACAGCGAGCAGCAGCACACCAGCGATCCACCGTTATTTCTTGTGTTGTATTGTTTTTTTATCAGTGTTTACTAACATAGTCGTAAGTTTTACTAACAGATTTTGAGCCATGGATACTCGATTAAAGAGAATTCTATTCTATTCTATTAACATGGAAACGGTATATTTACCATGTTTAATATTACATTTGTTTTGAGTTCCCGATATTTCAGCACTGTTGCAAACATGGATAAACTGAAGCCGTTTTCAGTGACAATTATAGTGTTGACCATGTCAGTTTAAAAACTTATACATGTATAGAATATCAGTTTATTTTTGTTGTAGGTTAACAAATAAATACAGGATGATACTATCATTGGGTGGGGTTCAAAACTTCCTGTCTGATTATTACATGATTGTTGCCTGTTGGTATTATTGTTTAACAGTGTTAAAACTATTTTTTTTTCAGCTAAACTGCTGGACCGAATCTTGCTAACCTATGAAAAGCGTGCTGAACTAGCCAAGAATGGTATAGCAAAACAACTGTTTGGCATAATGGCAACCAAGAAAACCAACTTGTGCATTTCCGTTGATTTGACAACTACTACAACGATTCTAGATCTGGTAGAAAAAGTTGGGGAACATGTCTGTCTAGTGAAGACTCATGCAGACATTATTGAAGACTACAGTAATGATTTTATTACCCGACTTAAACAACTGGCTGACAGATTTAACTTTTTAATACTAGAGGACAGAAAGTATGCTGATATTGGGCATACAGTCTCCTTGCAGTATTTGAAAGGGTTGTACAAAGTTGGTGAGTGGGCCGATTGTGTAACTGCCCATTCCTTGCCTGGTGAGGGAATACTGAAAGCCCTGAACTCACCAAATGGTGTTAATAAAGGAGTGTTCTTATTGGCTGAAATGAGCAGTGAGGTAAGATTTCTTTCAAAGATATATATTTAATTACCACTACCAGTACACTTCAGAACATTTGTCTAGGCATTTCCCTACTAAGTTGGGGTCGGCTTCCAGTCTAACCGGATGCAGCTGAATATTAGTCATTTGCATGGAGCAACTGCTTGTATGGCAACCCGTTGGACCCAACTGGTTGTATGCCCGAGTGGTGTGCCCAGGGGCCAACAACAAGGCAATCCCATAAGGCAAGCAGGCTGTCCAGAAACTCTAACATCGTAAGGAACATCGTAGGTTATAAGGACATGCCCAGCTTTTAGGCTTGTATTAATGTACCGCCACTAGTCAGACTCTCCAAAAATTTAATTTATTTTTGTCTACAGGGAAACCTAATAACACCAGACTACAAAGAAGCAACAGTGTCTATGGCTTCTAAATATCCAGAATTGATCACTGGGTTTGTCTGTCAGAATAAAGACACTATCAAAGACCCAGGTCTCATACAGCTGACTCCAGGAGTGCAGCTAGAGAGCAGCAAAGATGACCTGGGACAGGTCTATAATACTCCAGAGAAAGTTATCTTGGAGAAAGGTGCTGATATTATAGTTGTGGGGAGGGGCATTGTGGCGGCTAAAAGCCCTGAAGCCCAAGCAGTCATTTATAAGGATACTTTATGGAAATGTTACTTAAAAAGAGTTTCTGGGAAACTAGAATAGCAAAATTCTATCATTTTATCTTTATGAGCTATCTGATAGGGTACTCATAAAGTTTTTCTAAAGTCGTTCGTTATGGAATAACGAAATGTAAATCAAAATATGTAAGTTTATGCATGTTACTAGAAATAAGTGGAAGTGTTCCATAGACTTGAATATTCCTGTTGACATTGAGCATTTGAAAAGGACCAATATGCTAATACCCTGTGCCTTGTTGCCAACATCTGTAAAAAAGTTGCTAGTCAATCCAATAACTGTCAGTCAAGTGTCAAACAAAGTTCAATGTCCATGTCCAATCATCCAGACACAGACATCAATCAAAATTGAAATAAATTTCTATCGAAATTCACGTGTAACTCCGAAAAATAACTAAAATATCTTACGATAAGAAACTAGTTGACCTAGCAATTAAGCTGTTCTCAATAGATGCAGTCAAATTTGGAGAATTCACAACGAAGAGCGGCATCAAAACACCTGTTTATTTTGATTTGAGGGTTATAGTCAGTTACCCTGATGTTATGGTATGTGTTTCTAATTGATTAATTAATTGTTCTTCAATTATTAAATACCATGAACATTCTACGTAGAAAGATCGCGGTTTCTAATTTAACTTTTTTGGTACTCTTTCATTAACTCACGTGTTATTTTTGGTATGTCCCGACTAAGTTCGTAGTTGAAGAACTTTAGAAATTAACACATGAGTGAAACTATACTAAAAAGAACTCTCAAATATCTGAAATTAAAACCTACCTAACCCTGCAGGTTATCAAGCATTCATAAACAGCAAAGAATTAGTAATGTCTTGGTTTTTATATTAAACGGTCACTCATATTTTTTTTTGTAGGAATCAATATCAAACCTGTTATTGGAAATAACTATGAAGGATTTAAAATATGATCACCTCTGTGGTGTGCCATACACAGCCTTGCCCATTGCCACAATACTTAGCATACTAACTAAGAGGTCTATGCTAATGAGACGAAAAGAAACTAAAGCTTATGGTACTAAGAAATCTATTGAAGGCCACTACAAAGCTGATCAGACATGCCTTATAGTTGAAGATGTGGTTACATCTGGCTCGAGTGTCCTCGAAACTGTAAGAGATCTACGCAAGGAAGGATTAATAGTCACAGATGCAGTCATTATATTAGACAGAGAGCAAGGAGGCAGCAAAAATCTGAGAGTAGACAATGTACAAATCAAATCTCTGTTTACCATGTCTTCTTTGATTGATATTTTGGTGAAGAATGGGAAGATCACTGAAGAAACAGTGGTGAAAGTCAAAAATTATCTAAAGGAGGAACACAAGCACCTGTTATTGGTTAGTATAATTAAATATATTTGAACTTTTGTACACCTTTTTTTTTTTCGGATGGGATATCATCAAATGACCCCCCCACTCTGGGCAGAGCGGAAGGGAGTGTCAGACTTGTACTGACTAAAACCCATCCATGTTCCTTCTTTGCCCTTTGTGTTCCAGGGCCACGGTATCTCTTTCGAACAGTCCAGCAGCAACAACTTTTATACACATGGCCTTAGAATAATATCATTAACAGCGAGCAGCAGCACACCAGCGATCCACCGTTATTCCTGTCTGATTATTACATGATTGTTGCCTGTTGGTATTATTGTTTAACAGTGTTAAAACTATTTTTTTTTCAGCTAAACCGCTGGACCGAATCTTGCTAACCTATGAAAAGCGTGCTGAACTAGCCAAGAATGGTATAGCAAAACAACTGTTTGGCATAATGGCAACCAAGAAAACCAACTTGTGCATTTCCGTTGATTTGACAACTACTACAACGATTCTAGATCTGGTAGAAAAAGTTGGGGAACATGTCTGTCTAGTGAAGACTCATGCAGACATTATTGAAGACTACAGTAATGATTTTATTACCCGACTTAAACAACTGGCTGACAGATTTAACTTTTTAATACTAGAGGACAGAAAGTATGCTGATATTGGGCATACAGTCTCCTTGCAGTATTTGAAAGGGTTGTACAAAGTTGGTGAGTGGGCCGATTGTGTAACTGCCCATTCCTTGCCTGGTGAGGGAATACTGAAAGCCCTGAACTCACCAAATGGTGTTAATAAAGGAGTGTTCTTATTGGCTGAAATGAGCAGTGAGGTAAGATTTCTTTCAAAGATAAATATTTAATTACCACTACCAGTACACTTCAGAACATTTGTCTAGGCATTTCCCTACTAAGTTGGGGTCGGCTTCCAGTCTAACCGGATGCAGCTGAATATTAGTCATTTGCATGGAGCAACTGCTTGTATGGCAACCCGTTGGACCCAACTGGTTGTATGCCCGAGTGGTGTGCCCAGGGGCCAACAACAAGGCAATCCCATAAGGCAAGCAGGCTGTCCAGAAACTCTAACATCGTAAGGAATATCGTAGGTTATAAGGACATGCCCAGCTTTTAGGCTTGTATTAATGTACCGCCACTAGTCAGACTCTCCAAAAATTTAATTTATTTTTGTCTACAGGGAAACCTAATAACACCAGACTACAAAGAAGCAACAGTGTCTATGGCTTCTAAATATCCAGAATTGATCACTGGGTTTGTTTGTCAGAATAAAGACACTTTCAAAGACCCAGGTCTCATACAGCTGACTCCAGGAGTGCAGCTAGAGAGCAGCAAAGATGACCTGGGACAGGTCTATAATATTCCAGAGAAAGTTATCTTGGAGAAAGGTGCTGATATTATAGTTGTGGGGAGGGGCATTGTGGCGGCTAAAAGCCCTGAAGCCCAAGCAGTCATTTATAAGGATACTTTATGGAAATGTTACTTAAAAAGAGTTTCTGGGAAACTAGAATAGCAAAATTCTATCATTTTATCTTTATGAGCTATCTGATAGGGTACTCATAAAGTTTTTCTAAAGTCGTTCGTTATGGAATAACGAAATGTAAATCAAAATATGTAAGTTTATGCATGTTACTAGAAATAAGTGGAAGTGTTCCATAGACTTGAATATTCCTGTTGACATTGAGCATTTGAAAAGGACCAATATGCTAATACCCTGTGCCTTGTTGCCAATATCTGTAAAAAAGTTGCTAGTCAATCCAATAACTGTCAGTCAAGTGTCAAACAAAGTTCAATGTCCATGTCCAATCATCCAGACACAGACATCAATCAAAATTGAAATAAATTTCTATCGAAATTCACGTGTAACTCCGAAAAATAACTAAAATATCTTACGATAAGAAACTAGTTGACCTAGCAATTAAGCTGTTCTCAATAGATGCAGTCAAATTTGGAGAATTCACAACGAAGAGCGGCATCAAAACACCTGTTTATTTTGATTTGAGGGTTATAGTCAGTTACCCTGATGTTATGGTATGTGTTTCTAATTGATTAATTAATTGTTCTTCAATTATTAAATACCATGAACATTCTACGTAGAAAGATCGCGGTTTCTAATTTAACTTTTTTGGTACTCTTTCATTAACTCACGTGTTATTTTTGGTATGTCCCGACTAAGTTCGTAGTTGAAGAACTTTAGAAATTAACACATGAGTGAAACTATACTAAAAAGAACTCTCAAATATCTGAAATTAAAACCTACCTAACCCTGCAGGTTATCAAGCATTCATAAACAGCAAAGAATTAGTAATGTCTTGGTTTTTATATTAAAGGGTCACTCATATTTTTTTTTGTAGGAATCAATATCAAACCTGTTATTGGAAATAACTATGAAGGATTTAAAATATGATCACCTCTGTGGTGTGCCATACACAGCCTTGCCCATTGCCACAATACTTAGCATACTAACTAAGAGGTCTATGCTAATGAGACGAAAAGAAACTAAAGCTTATGGTACTAAGAAATCTATTGAAGGCCACTACAAAGCTGATCAGACATGCCTTATAGTTGAAGATGTGGTTACATCTGGCTCGAGTGTCCTCGAAACTGTAAGAGATCTACGCAAGGAAGGATTAATAGTCACAGATGCAGTCATTATATTAGACAGAGAGCAAGGAGGCAGCAAAAATCTGAAAGTAGACGATGTACAAATCAAATCTCTGTTTACCATGTCTTCTTTGATTGATATTTTGGTGAAGAATGGGAAGATCACTGAAGAAACAGTGGTGAAAGTCAAAAATTATCTAAAGGAGGAACACAAGCACCTGTTATTGGTTAGTATAATTAAATATATTTGAACTTTTGTACACCTTTTTTTTTTCGGATGGGATATCATCAAATGACCCCCCCACTCTGGGCAGAGCGGAAGGGAGTGTCAGACTTGTACTGACTAAAACCCATCCATGTTCCTTCTTTGCCCTTTGTGTTCCAGGGCCACGGTATCTCTTTCGAACAGTCCAGCAGCAACAACTTTTATACACATGGCCTTAGAATAATATCATTAACAGCGAGCAGCAGCACACCAGCGATCCACCGTTATTTCTTGTGATTGTTCAAAACTTCCTGTCTGATTATTACATGATTGTTGCCTGTTGGTATTATTGTTTAACAGTGTTAAAACAATTTTTTTTTTCAGCTAAACCGCTGGACCGAATCTTGCTAACCTATGAAAAGCGTGCTGAACTAGCCAAGAATGGTATAGCAAAACAACTGTTTGGCATAATGGCAACCAAGAAAACCAACTTGTGCATTTCCGTTGATTTGACAACTACTACAACGATTCTAGATCTGGTAGAAAAAGTTGGGGAACATGTCTGTCTAGTGAAGACTCATGCAGACATTATTGAAGACTACAGTAATGATTTTATTACCCGACTTAAACAACTGGCTGACAGATTTAACTTTTTAATACTAGAGGACAGAAAGTATGCTGATATTGGGCATACAGTCTCCTTGCAGTATTTGAAAGGGTTGTACAAAGTTGGTGAGTGGGCCGATTGTGTAACTGCCCATTCCTTGCCTGGTGAGGGAATACTGAAAGCCCTGAACTCACCAAATGGTGTTAATAAAGTAGTGTTCTTATTGGCTGAAATGAGCAGTGAGGTAATATTTCTTTCAAAGATATATATTTAATTACCACTACCAGTACACTTCAGAACATTTGTCTAGGCATTTCCCTACTAAGTTGGGGTCGGCTTCCAGTCTAACCGGATGCAGCTGAATATTAGTCATTTGCATGGAGCAACTGCTTGTATGGCAACCCGTTGGACCCAACTGGTTGTATGCCCGAGTGGTGTGCCCAGGGGCCAACAACAAGGCAATCCCATAAGGCAAGCAGGCTGTCCAGAAACTCTAACATCGTAAGGAATATCGTAGGTTATAAGGACATGCCCAGCTTTTAGGCTTGTATTAATGTACCGCCACTAGTCAGACTCTCCAAAAATTTAATTTATTTTTGTCTACAGAGAAACCTAATAACACCAGACTACAAAGAAGCAACAGTGTCTATGGCTTCTAAATATCCAGAATTGATCACTGGGTTTGTCTGTCAGAATAAAGACACTTTCAAAGACCCAGGTCTCATACAGCTGACTCCAGGAGTGCAGCTAGAGAGCAGCAAAGATGACCTGGGACAGGTCTATAATACTCCAGAGAAAGTTATCTTGGAGAAAGGTGCTGATATTATAGTTGTGGGGAGGGGCATTGTGGCGGCTAAAAGCCCTGAAGCCCAAGCAGTCATTTATAAGGATACTTTATGGAAATGTTACTTAAAAAGAGTTTCTGGGAAACCAGAATAGCAAAATTCTATCATTTTATCTTTATGAGCTATCTGATAGGGTACTCATAAAGTTTTTCTAAAGTCGTTCGTTATGGAATAACGAAATGTAAATCAAAATATGTAAGTTTATGCATGTTACTAGAAATAAGTGGAAGTGTTCCATAGACTTGAATATTCCTGTTGACATTGAGCATTTGAAAAGGACCAATATGCTAATACCCTGTGCCTTGTTGCCAACATCTGTAAAAAAGTTGCTAGTCAATCCAATAACTGTCAGTCAAGTGTCAAACAAAGTTCAATGTCCATGTCCAATCATCCAGACACAGACATCAATCAAAATTGAAATAAATTTCTATCGAAATTCACGTGTAACTCCGAAAAATAACTAAAATGTCTTACGATAAGAAACTAGTTGACCTAGCAATTAAGCTGTTCTCAATAGATGCAGTCAAATTTGGAGAATTCACAACGAAGAGCGGCATCAAAACACCTGTTTATTTTGATTTGAGGGTTATAGTCAGTTACCCTGATGTTATGGTATGTGTTTCTAATTGATTAATTAATTGTTCTTCAATTATTAAATACCATGAACATTCTACGTAGAAAGATCGCGGTTTCTAATTTAACTTTTTGGTACTCTTTCATTAACTCACGTGTTATTTTTGGTATGTCCCAACTAAGTTCGTAGTTGAAGAACTTTAGAAATTAACACATGAGTGAAACTATACTAAAAAGAACTCTCAAATATCTGAAATTAAAACCTACCTAACCCTGCAGGTTATCAAGCATTCATAAACAGCAAAGAATTAGTAATGTCTTGGTTTTTATATTAAAGGGTCACTCATATTTTTTTTTGTAGGAATCAATATCAAACCTGTTATTGGAAATAACTATGAAGGATTTAAAATATGATCACCTCTGTGGTGTGCCATACACAGCCTTGCCCATTGCCACAATACTTAGCATACTAACTAAGAGGTCTATGCTAATGAGACAAAAAGAAACTAAAGCTTATGGTACTAAGAAATCTATTGAAGGCCACTACAAAGCTGATCAGACATGCCTTATAGTTGAAGATGTGGTTACATCTGGCTCGAGTGTCCTCGAAACTGTAAGAGATCTACGAAAGGAAGGATTAATAGTCACAGATGCAGTCATTATATTAGACAGAGAGCAAGGAGGCAGCAAAAATCTGAAAGTAGACGATGTACAAATCAAATCTCTGTTTACCATGTCTTCTTTGATTGATATTTTGGTGAAGAATGGGAAGATCACTGAAGAAACAGTGGTGAAAGTCAAAAATTATCTAAAGGAGGAACACAAGCACCTGTTATTGGTTAGTATAATTAAATATATTTGAACTTTTGTACACCTTTTTTTTTTCGGATGGGATATCATCAAATGACCCCCCCACTCTGGGCAGAGCGGAAGGGAGTGTCAGACTTGTACTGACTAAAACCCATCCATGTTCCTTCTTTGCCCTTTGTGTTCCAGGGCCACGGTATCTCTTTCGAACAGTCCAGCAGCAACAACTTTTATACACATGGCCTTAGAATAATATCATTAACAGCGAGCAGCAGCACACCAGCGATCCACCGTTATTTCTTGTGATTGTTCAAAACTTCCTGTCTGATTATTACATGATTGTTGCCTGTTGGTATTATTGTTTAACAGTGTTAAAACAATTTTTTTTTTCAGCTAAACCGCTGGACCGAATCTTGCTAACCTATGAAAAGCGTGCTGAACTAGCCAAGAATGGTATAGCAAAACAACTGTTTGGCATAATGGCAACCAAGAAAACCAACTTGTGCATTTCCGTTGATTTGACAACTACTACAACGATTCTAGATCTGGTAGAAAAAGTTGGGGAACATGTCTGTCTAGTGAAGACTCATGCAGACATTATTGAAGACTACAGTAATGATTTTATTACCCGACTTAAACAACTGGCTGACAGATTTAACTTTTTAATACTAGAGGACAGAAAGTATGCTGATATTGGGCATACAGTCTCCTTGCAGTATTTGAAAGGGTTGTACAAAGTTGGTGAGTGGGCCGATTGTGTAACTGCCCATTCCTTGCCTGGTGAGGGAATACTGAAAGCCCTGAACTCACCAAATGGTGTTAATAAAGGAGTGTTCTTATTGGCTGAAATGAGCAGTGAGGTAAGATTTCTTTCAAAGATATATATTTAATTACCACTACCAGTACACTTCAGAACATTTGTCTAGGCATTTCCCTACTAAGTTGGGGTCGGCTTCCAGTCTAACCGGATGCAGCTGAATATTAGTCATTTGCATGGAGCAACTGCTTGTATGGCAACCCGTTGGACCCAACTGGTTGTATGCCCGAGTGGTGTGCCCAGGGGCCAACAACAAGGCAATCCCATAAGGCAAGCAGGCTGTCCAGAAACTCTAACATCGTAAGGAACATCGTAGGTTATAAGGACATGCCCAGCTTTTAGGCTTGTATTAATGTACCGCCACTAGTCAGACTCTCCAAAAATTTAATTTATTTTTGTCTACAGAGAAACCTAATAACACCAGACTACAAAGAAGCAACAGTGTCTATGGCTTCTAAATATCCAGAATTGATCACTGGGTTTGTCTGTCAGAATAAAGACACTTTCAAAGACCCAGGTCTCATACAGCTGACTCCAGGAGTGCAGCTAGAGAGCAGCAAAGATGACCTGGGACAGGTCTATAATACTCCAGAGAAAGTTATCTTGGAGAAAGGTGCTGATATTATAGTTGTGGGGAGGGGCATTGTGGCGGCTAAAAGCCCTGAAGCCCAAGCAGTCATTTATAAGGATACTTTATGGAAATGTTACTTAAAAAGAGTTTCTGGGAAACCAGAATAGCAAAATTCTATCATTTTATCTTTATGAGCTATCTGATAGGGTACTCATAAAGTTTTTCTAAAGTCGTTTGTTATGGAATAACGAAATGTAAATCAAAATATGTAAGTTTATGCATGTTACTAGAAATAAGTGGAAGTGTTCCATAGACTTGAATATTCCTGTTGACATTGAGCATTTGAAAAGGACCAATATGCTAATACCCTGTGCCTTGTTGCCAACATCTGTAAAAAAGTTGCTAGTCAATCCAATAACTGTCAGTCAAGTGTCAAACAAAGTTCAATGTCCATGTCCAATCATCCAGACACAGACATCAATCAAAATTGAAATAAATTTCTATCGAAATTCACGTGTAACTCCGAAAAATAACTAAAATGTCTTACGATAAGAAACTAGTTGACCTAGCAATTAAGCTGTTCTCAATAGATGCAGTCAAATTTGGAGAATTCACAACGAAGAGCGGCATCAAAACACCTGTTTATTTTGATTTGAGGGTTATAGTCAGTTACCCTGATGTTATGGTATGTGTTTCTAATTGATTAATTAATTGTTCTTCAATTATTAAATACCATGAACATTCTACGTAGAAAGATCGCGGTTTCTAATTTAACTTTTTGGTACTCTTTCATTAACTCACGTGTTATTTTTGGTATGTCCCAACTAAGTTCGTAGTTGAAGAACTTTAGAAATTAACACATGAGTGAAACTATACTAAAAAGAACTCTCAAATATCTGAAATTAAAACCTACCTAACCCTGCAGGTTATCAAGCATTCATAAACAGCAAAGAATTAGTAATGTCTTGGTTTTTATATTAAAGGGTCACTCATATTTTTTTTTGTAGGAATCAATATCAAACCTGTTATTGGAAATAACTATGAAGGATTTAAAATATGATCACCTCTGTGGTGTGCCATACACAGCCTTGCCCATTGCCACAATACTTAGCATACTAACTAAGAGGTCTATGCTAATGAGACGAAAAGAAACTAAAGCTTATGGTACTAAGAAATCTATTGAAGGCCACTACAAAGCTGATCAGACATGCCTTATAGTTGAAGATGTGGTTACATCTGGCTCGAGTGTCCTCGAAACTGTAAGAGATCTACGAAAGGAAGGATTAATAGTCACAGATGCAGTCATTATATTAGACAGAGAGCAAGGAGGCAGCAAAAATCTGAAAGTAGACGATGTACAAATCAAATCTCTGTTTACCATGTCTTCTTTGATTGATATTTTGGTGAAGAATGGGAAGATCACTGAAGAAACAGTGGTGAAAGTCAAAAATTATCTAAAGGAGGAACACAAGCACCTGTTATTGGTTAGTATAATTAAATATATTTGAACTTTTGTACACCTTTTTTTTTTCGGATGGGATATCATCAAATGACCCCCCCACTCTGGGCAGAGCGGAAGGGAGTGTCAGACTTGTACTGACTAAAACCCATCCATGTTCCTTCTTTGCCCTTTGTGTTCCAGGGCCACGGTATCTCTTTCGAACAGTCCAGCAGCAACAACTTTTATACACATGGCCTTAGAATAATATCATTAACAGCGAGCAGCAGCACACCAGCGATCCACCGTTATTTCTTGTGATTGTTCAAAACTTCCTGTCTGATTATTACATGATTGTTGCCTGTTGGTATTATTGTTTAACAGTGTTAAAACAATTTTTTTTTTCAGCTAAACCGCTGGACCGAATCTTGCTAACCTATGAAAAGCGTGCTGAACTAGCCAAGAATGGTATAGCAAAACAACTGTTTGGCATAATGGCAACCAAGAAAACCAACTTGTGCATTTCCGTTGATTTGACAACTACTACAACGATTCTAGATCTGGTAGAAAAAGTTGGGGAACATGTCTGTCTAGTGAAGACTCATGCAGACATTATTGAAGACTACAGTAATGATTTTATTACCCGACTTAAACAACTGGCTGACAGATTTAACTTTTTAATACTAGAGGACAGAAAGTATGCTGATATTGGGCATACAGTCTCCTTGCAGTATTTGAAAGGGTTGTACAAAGTTGGTGAGTGGGCCGATTGTGTAACTGCCCATTCCTTGCCTGGTGAGGGAATACTGAAAGCCCTGAACTCACCAAATGGTGTTAATAAAGGAGTGTTCTTATTGGCTGAAATGAGCAGTGAGGTAAGATTTCTATCAAAGATATATATTTAATTACCACTACCAGTACACTTCAGAACATTTGTCTAGGCATTTCCCTACTAAGTTGGGGTCGGCTTCCAGTCTAACCGGATGCAGCTGAATATTAGTCATTTGCATGGAGCAACTGCTTGTATGGCAACCCGTTGGACCCAACTGGTTGTATGCCCGAGTGGTGTGCCCAGGGGCCAACAACAAGGCAATCCCATAAGGCAAGCAGGCTGTCCAGAAACTCTAACATCGTAAGGAATATCGTAGGTTATAAGGACATGCCCAGCTTTTAGGCTTGTATTAATGTACCGCCACTAGTCAGACTCTCCAAAAATTTAATTTATTTTTGTCTACAGAGAAACCTAATAACACCAGACTACAAAGAAGCAACAGTGTCTATGGCTTCTAAATATCCAGAATTGATCACTGGGTTTGTCTGTCAGAATAAAGACACTTTCAAAGACCCAGGTCTCATACAGCTGACTCCAGGAGTGCAGCTAGAGAGCAGCAAAGATGACCTGGGACAGGTCTATAATACTCCAGAGAAAGTTATCTTGGAGAAAGGTGCTGATATTATAGTTGTGGGGAGGGGCATTGTGGCGGCTAAAAGCCCTGAAGCCCAAGCAGTCATTTATAAGGATACTTTATGGAAATGTTACTTAAAAAGAGTTTCTGGGAAACCAGAATAGCAAAATTCTATCATTTTATCTTTATGAGCTATCTGATAGGGTACTCATAAAGTTTTTCTAAAGTCGTTTGTTATGGAATAACGAAATGTAAATCAAAATATGTAAGTTTATGCATGTTACTAGAAATAAGTGGAAGTGTTCCATAGACTTGAATATTCCTGTTGACATTGAGCATTTGAAAAGGACCAATAAATGTTGTGATAGCATAGTGCATAGTGTTATAATTAAAATTTTGGTGCTAATACCCTGTGCCTTAACATTCCTAGGTGTTTTTACACAAATAAAACTCATTTAATTTTGTTAAAATATAAGCTATACAAGTATTGTATTGGTGTTATGATCGAATAAATAGTGTTTATCTACAATACTTGGTAATTATTTTCCTAGACCCTTTTGATCCGTAATGCTCCATTGACGTGAAAACACTGTGAGGAAACTCGGTCGGAAATCGCTAACGCTGGGCAAGTTTAGTGATAAGCGATTGTTATGTTAATGTATGAGAGGAGTCTCCGCTCTGCAGTGTGACCACATAATCCTATAACACTCCTACTGAGATACAGGCATCCTCTCTTTGAAAATATTCACCCAGCGGGCCCAGCATGGGTTGGTGGATGTTTTTGTGGAATTTTTTATCGCTTCTTGTTTTCCTCAAGATGTTTTGAGAGCAGCCTTAATCAAATTAATCGCTCAGTCAAGTGTTTTCTGCCTACCCTAGTCCTTTTCGAATCCAACTCTACTGCCCGACCAGGGAATCGAACACTGTACCCCATGTTCGGTAGTAGCGCTTGCGACACCTGGGCCAACAAGTCAAGTCAAGGCATTCTCTTGGCACCAGCTGGCTACTACTATTTTTAGCTTGAAGGACAAAAATTATTGATTTACGAACGATACTATTTTTATTTGTTATAGCTGGCACCCCTACACGAAACTGTCATCTATCAAGTTGTCAATATCAAAGAAACGTCAAAATTGATAATGATGACTGCAGTTTTGTACGCAACAAAACAAAACAAAACATCATTATTAATTTAGAAATGGATTATATAGTTAAGGAATTAGGTATACAGAATAAAACCTGACCCCAATATGGTTTTGAATAGGTTAAGGCGTTAAGCATTCGATCATGATGGTGCTGAAATGTTATTGTTTTGTGTATTTTATCTTTAATTCGATCGACCAATGTTGTTAATATTCGTAGAATGTAGAGATACTAGTAATCAGCGTGTTTGGCAACACATCTGTAAAAAAGTTGCTAGTCATAATAATCTGTGGTAAAGAAAATATAATTATCGCCATGAAGTTTTAAATCTATGTGAGTAATAGAATACAGAGTTTCAATTTCTATTTGTGCCCTAGTCATGCTTTCGGATTTTTTGACAACCTTTATTTTGTTGATTTTAAATAAAAGAGACAATCGGGGTTGATTTCTAGGCAAACAAGAAAACGTCAATCCAATAACTGTCAGTCAAGTGTCAAACAAAGTTCAATGTCCATGTCCAAACATCCAGACACAGACATCAATCAAAATTGAAACAAAATTCTATCGAAATTCACGTGTAACTCCGAAAAATAAAAAAATGTCTTACGATAAAAAACTAGTTGACCTAGCAATTAAGCTGTTCTCAATAGATGCTGTCAAGTTTGGAGAATTCACAACGAAGAGCGGCATCAAAACACCTGTTTATTTTGATTTGAGGGTTATAGTCAGTTACCCTGATGTTATGGTATGTGTTTCTAATTGATTAATTAATTGTTCTTCAATTATTAATACCATGAACATTCTACGTAGAAAGATCGCGGTTTCTAATTTAACTTTTTTGGTACTCTTTCATTAACTCACGTGTTATTTTTGGTATGTCCCAACTAAGTTCGTAGTTGAAGAACTTCAGAAATTAACACATGAGTGAAACTATACTAAAAAGAACTCTCAAATATCTGAAATTAAAACCTACCTAACCAAGCAGGTTATCAAGCATTCATAAACAGCAAAGAATTAGTAATGTCTTGGTTTTTATATTAAACGGTCACTCATATATTTTTTTTTCGTAGGAATCAATATCAAACCTGTTATTGGAAATAACTATGAAAGATTTAAAATATGATCACCTCTGTGGTGTGCCATACACAGCCTTGCCCATTGCCACAATACTTAGCATACTAACTAAGAGGTCTATGCTAATGAGACGAAAAGAAACTAAAGCTTATGGTACTAAGAAATCTATTGAAGGCCACTACAAAGCTGATCAGACATGCCTTATAGTTGAAGATGTGGTTACATCTGGCTCGAGTGTCCTCGAAACTGTAAGAGATCTACGCAAGGAAGGATTAATAGTCACAGATGCAGTGATTATATTAGACAGAGAGCAAGGAGGCAGCAAAAATCTGGAAGTAGACGATGTACAAATCAAATCTCTGTTTACCATGTCTTCTTTGATTGATATTTTGGTGAAGAATGGGAAGATCACTGAAGAAACAGTGGTGAAAGTAAAAAATTATCTAAAGGAGGAACAAGCACCTGTTATTGGTTAGTATGATTAAATATATTTGAACTTTTATACACCTTTTTTTTTTCGGATGGGATATCATCAAATGACCCACTCTGGGCAGAACAGAAGAGAGTGTCAGACTTGTACTGACTAAAACCCATCCATGTTCCTTCTTTGCCCTTTGTGTTCCAGGGCCACGGTATCTCTTTCGAACAGTCCCGCAGCAACAACTTTTATACACATGGCCTTAGAACAATATCATTAACAGCGAGCAGCAGCACACCAGTGATCCACCGTTATTTCTTGTGTTGTATTGTTTTTTTATCAGTGTTTACTAACATAGTCGTAAGTTTTACTAACAGATTTTGAGCCATGGATACTCGATTAAAGAGAATTCTATTCTATTCTATTAACATGGAAACGGTATATTTACCATGTTTAATATTACATTTGTTTTGAGTTCCCGATATTTCAGCACTGTTGCAAACATGGATAAACTGAAGCCGTTTTCAGTGACAATTATAGTGTTGACCATGTCAGTTTAAAAACTTATACATGTATAGAATATCAGTTTATTTTTGTTGTAGGTTAACAAATAAATACAGGATGATACTATCATTGGGTGGGGTTCAAAACTTCCTGTCTGATTATTACGTGATTGTTGCCTGTTGGTATTATTGTTTAACAGTGTTAAAACTATTTTTTTTTCAGCTAAACCGCTGGACCGAATCTTGCTAACCTATGAAAAGCGTGCTGAACTAGCCATGAATGGTATAGCAAAACAACTGTTTGGCATAATGGCAACCAAGAAAACCAACTTGTGCATTTCCGTTGATTTGACAACTACTACAACGATTCTAGATCTGGTAGAAAAAGTTGGGGAACATGTCTGTCTAGTGAAGACTCATGCAGACATTATTGAAGACTACAGTAATGATTTTATTACCCGACTTAAACAACTGGCTGACAGATTTAACTTTTTAATACTAGAGGACAGAAAGTATGCTGATATTGGGCATACAGTCGCCTTGCAGTATTTGAAAGGGTTGTACAAAGTTGGTGAGTGGGCCGATTGTGTAACTGCCCATTCCTTGCCTGGTGAGGGAATACTGAAAGCCCTGAACTCACCAAATGGTGTTAATAAAGGAGTGTTCTTATTGGCTGAAATGAGCAGTGAGGTAAGATTTCTTTCAAAGATATATATTTAATTACTACTACCAGTACACTTCAGAACATTTGTCTAGGCATTTCCCTACTAAGTTGGGGTCGGCTTCCAGTCTAACCGGATGCAGCTGAATATTAGTCATTTGCATGGAGCAACTGCTTGTATGGCAACCCGTTGGACCCAACTGGTTGTATGCCCGAGTGGTGTGCCCAGGGGCCAACAACAAGGCAATCCCATAAGGCAAGCAGACTGTCCAGAAACTCTAACATCGTAAGGAATATCGTAGGTTATAAGGACATGCCCAGCTTTTAGGCTTGTATTAATGTACCGCCACTAGTCAGACTCTCCAAAAATTTAATTTATTTTTGTCTACAGGGAAACCTAATAACACCAGACTACAAAGAAGCAACAGTGTCTATGGCTTCTAAATATCCAGAATTGATCACTGGGTTTGTCTGTCAGAATAAAGACACTTTCAAAGACCCAGGTCTCATACAGCTGACTCCAGGAGTGCAGCTAGAGAGCAGCAAAGATGACCTGGGACAGGTCTATAATACTCCAGAGAAAGTTATCTTGGAGAAAGGTGCTGATATTATAGTTGTGGGGAGGGGCATTGTGGCGGCTAAAAGCCCTGAAGCCCAAGCAGTCATTTATAAGGATACTTTATGGAAATGTTACTTAAAAAGAGTTTCTGGGAAACTAGAATAGCAAAATTCTATCATTTTATCTTTATGAGCTATCTGATAGGGTACTCATAAAGTTTTTCTAAAGTCGTTCGTTATGGAATAACGAAATGTAAATCAAAATATGTAAGTTTATGCATGTTACTAGAAATAAGTGGAAGTGTTCCATAGACTTGAATATTCCTATTGACATTGAGCATTTGAACAGGACCAATGACTGTTGTGATAGCATAGCATAGGTAGTGTTATAATTAAAATTTTGGTGCTAATACCCTGTGCCTTAACATTCCTAGGTGTTTTTACACAAATAAAACTCATTTAATTTTGTTAAAATATAAGCTATACAAGTATTGTATTGGTGTTATGATCGAATAAATAGTGTTTATCTATAATACTTGGTAATCATTTTCCTAGACCCTTTCGATCCGTAATGCTCCATTGACGTGAAAACACTGAGGAAACTCGGTCGGAAATCGCCAACGCTGGGCAAGTTTAGTGATAAGCGATTGTTATGTTAATGTACGAGAGGAGTCTTTTTTTTTTATAATTTTTATTCTGACCATAGATACAAAGTCTTTCAGTCGCATACATAAATGAACTAATAATGGCTATTTTAATACACTAAGGTTTACCTACTTTTGTACACTACACATTTTACAACAATACACTATCTTATATACTATTCCTATTTTATTTATGTTTATTTTTTTAAATTTTTGTCTAAAACTAAACTGTACTACTATGTTTAACATAAATTAAATTTTTTCTACCGTATTACAAATGTATTTGTACAACGCATTAAAATAGTTCTTATTTATTAATAAGTCCTGAACGTGGCGGGGAACACTTTGTTGACGTTCACTGTCACTGAATTGACTATTACTGTCAAAAATATCACTCGCTAAAATCAACCGTTGAATATTAAAACTTGTGCATTGTAAAATAATATGGTTCAGGTCAGCATTTTCAGATCCGCAGTGATGACATCGGCTATTGTCATATATATGGATTCTGTTCAGGTGGGCTGGTGTCAAACAATGTCCTAGTCGCATACGTGTTATGGTAGTGATAAATCTTCTAGTGATGTTTTTGTGGTTATGGTACCAAGGTTTTATTGGTAATTCTTTCTGTATACTAGCATACCACTTGCCTTTTGTTTCCTGTGTTATATTCCAGTAGTCCTTTAACAACTGTCTGTTCGACTCCTTAAAAAGGTTGTAGTAATCAGTAAAAGGAACCTTTAGGAACTCCGATTGTTCTTCATCATGGTCTAAGCGAGTTGCAGTGTCAACTACTTCATTTCCAGGAATGCCACTGTGTGAAGGTACCCATACAAATTCTACGTTTATAGTCTTATCATTTAATTCTCTAATCTTATGTCTAATATTATAAACTATATAATTTAACCTAAAAGATAAATTTACTTGTTTTAATGCAGATAAAACACTCTTGGAATCAGTCACTATCAGTATATTATTTACAAAACTATTCACATGCTGAAGTGCACAATAAATTGCATAGCTTTCTGCAGTAAAAATGCTACATGTTTCATTTAATTTAATGCATTTAGTCAAATCTAATTGTGGATCATAAAAAGCCGCTTTGACACAATGATTTGCTTTAGACCCATCAAATCAAATCAAATCATTTATTTTGCTTGAATATGGGTACACATAAGGATGAAATACAACAAATATAGCTTAGGACCATATCCTACCCTAACAGGTGTGCAAAACTAGTACATATTATAATTAAAATTAAAATTTATTAAATTTGGAATGTCAAAAATGAAAACAATTACATTATGACGTCAAAATTTAAGTTAATTACATTTATCATTTCAGTCAGGGATACAGAGATGTCATATTATCAATTT
The DNA here is from genome assembly GCA_963576755.1 of Noctua janthina. Lineage (NCBI taxonomy): Eukaryota > Metazoa > Arthropoda > Insecta > Lepidoptera > Noctuidae > Noctua > Noctua janthina. The sequence goes on along the minus strand of OY755055.1, from coordinate 4,769,371 downwards.
AAATTCTTATCAGTCAAAAAGTCGTCAATTGAGTAATAACATTTATTAATTAATAGTTCTGTCAATTTCTTTTTAAAAAGTGGAATTGTCTCATTTTTTATTACATCGGGTATTTTGTTAAAAATTTTCGGACCCATACATAAAATACTTTTCTTTAATAGGAATCGGAACCACTAACAATTAACAAATTTTTATACTGTCTCCTGATTGGCCGGTTTCTATTTTCGGCCACTTTATTAAAAAGATGCATATTTGATTTAACAAAGACAGCTACCTCGAAAATATAAAGTGATGGGAGTGTTAGTAATTTTAGGGACTTAAATACAGGTACGCAGCTATCTGTTACTATTAAATTGCACATAGCCCTTATACAACGTTTATGAGCCTTGAACACCTGTTCCCTCAGACTACAATTTCCCCAAAATATTAAGCCAAATCTCAAAATTGACGCGACTAACCCGTGGTATGCAATTAACCTTGTGCCCATATTTACTTTTTTAGACAGATTAAAGAGTACATATGCAGCTGCACTAAGTTTTTTGCATACTTCTTCCGCTTGTGGCTTCCAAGTTAATTGGCTATCTATCATAATGCCAAGGAATTTTGCAACTAGTACTTGGTCAACTTTTTGTCCATAATAGTGTAGATATAAGACTTCTGGTGGAATTCATTGATAAAAATGCATTACGTTAGTCTTTGGTATATTAATCATTAAATTATTTTGGTCAAGCCCGCGTATAATGTTAATTAGAGTATTATTTATGTCATGTTCATATGTTTTTTTGTCAATACATTTAATCAAAGCAGTACTATCGTCAGCGAATAAGACCATAGGATGTTCAATGTGGCGAGGTAAATCATCTATATAGAGCAGAAATAATAAAGGGCCCAGCACACTACCCTGTGGTACGCCATACCTAATAATTCTAGCATTAGATAAATATTTTTCTTCGCGCTTAGTTTTAAGACATATTCTAGAAATTTCTGTGTGCTGCTCACGATTGTTCAAATATGATTTTAAGAGATTAAGTACATTTCCTCTGACGCCTATGATGTCTAGCTTTTTTATAAGAATTTCGTGATCAACACAATCAAATGCCCTCGACATGTCCGTAAAAATTGCGCAAACTGGTACTTTTTTATCCACATTTTGCAATATGACATTTATCAAATCATAAACGGCCGTATTTATACCTTTATTTTTTCTGAAACCCATTTGTTCTGCACTTAAGATATTATATTTGGTTAAGAAGTTATTAACTGACTCATAAATTATTTTTTCTATAACCTTAGAAAAAATGGGTATTAAAGCAATTGGTCTATAATTTGCTAGATCTTCTTTATTGTTTTTTTAAAAAGTGGCTTTACTATAACTGTTTTTAAACTATCTGGAAATACTCCCGTACTGATACTTAAGTTCAGTATATGACACAAATGCAAGGCGATGTCGCCTGATACGAGTTTTACTATCTTTGTTGATATACCATCATATCCAGTGCTACTTTTATTTTTTAATGATTGTATCGCTCTCATAATATCTTGCGGTACAACTGGATGCATAAACAGTGAATTTGGGTTGCTTGTCAAGTAAATAGTGTCCGGTGGTTTCGTCATGTTATCTTGTGTCTGGTCAATAAAATAGTTGTTAAAAGCGTTTGCAATGTCTGTCGGATTAGTAATGGTAGTATTTTGAACTTTTATTTGTGAAATAGGCTCAGTGATTCGGGTTTTGTTATTTATAACCTGCCATGATGCTTTCGATTTATTGCTTGAGGTGTTAATAAAATAATTATTTTGTGCTCTTTGTGTTAATTTAATAATTTTCCGAAACCTGCACGAGTAATTTCTGAAGTTATTTTTATTGCAATTTGATGGTTCGCGTCTGTATTTCCATAGTAAATATCTTTGTTTTCTACTACACACTTGGATACCATTTGAAACCCATTTAATATTTTTATTAGATCTAACTGTTATTAATTTGTAAGGAAAGCAAAGATCTTACAGCATGCGAAAATGCTCTAGAAAAACATCGTATGCTTCATTGGCATTTTTGGTTTGGTAGATTTCAGAGAAAGAAAGACATTTAAGATAGTTTTTGAATCTAGACATATTTTCATTAGATAGGTCGCGTTTTTTAATCCGCCATGAATTTATTCTATATGATTTAATAACCTTAACTTCCAATAGCTGAGCAGTGTGATCAGACAATGCAAAGTCCAATACTTCGGATTTACATTTCAAATTGGAGTTGCGTGCAAAATTATCCAAGCAAGTATTACTGGCCAGCCTGGTGGGCTGTCGAAGTATTCAAAGTCTAGTGTCAAGTTATTTCTTTTAAGCGTATCTATATTGAAGTCCCCACACATAACTATTTTCTTATAGGATTTGGTACAAAATTTCTTCAAAATAATCTCTAACTTTTCATAAAAAACATTTAAGTTATTTAACTTTGGTGGCCTATAAATACAAATAATTATTACACTTTGGTTCGTAAGTTCTATGTCGCAACATTCAATAACATACAGGTATGGAATGACGAGAGACATCCAAAAGCTCTCTGTATTCAATACAACTTTTAACTAAAATACATGCTCCTCCTCGTTTCTGAGATGGTCTTGAATAAATTGCTCCTAACGTGTAGTTCTTTATATTCAATAATTTATCATGTCCAGCAATGACGAAATGTTCTGTGATACAAATTATATCTATGTCTCTTTTCTGCTGAGACAATTCTTGCATCTGTGTATATGATGTAATGATCTGGTTTATTATCTTTAAATTGTAGAAATACAAATTTATTATGCACAGTGTCTAAATGTATGATTGTAGAACTATTAATAAGGCCAAAATAAGTATTTTTATATACAGGCCAAATATCATATTTAATAACACCTTTTGAATTATTTTGTACATATTTAAATATTGTTGGAATTTCAGGCAAAGTTCTACTAACCAGAGAAGAAGCAGAGAAGAAGCAGAGATAGTATTGGATGATATTGATTGGAAGATTTCAGGATGTATTATAATTTTCTTAACTAAAGGATTATTATTCAATGATAGGACTTTTAAGAAAAATCTCTCAGCCAACATCAACCTGCGTAGCATCAAGGGAGCTATACATGTCTCAATTTCTAATGAATTAATAGGTGTAGAGCGCATAGCGCCACAAATAAGTCTCATTCCCATGTTTTGGATGACATCTAATTTCTTAAGTAAGGTGTCATTGGCATTCATATAAGCTAAACTGCTATAATCAAAATGGCTTCTCACTATACTTTTGTATAACATACTCATAATTTTGGGGTCAGATCCCCAAAAAGTTCCGACTAAATGTCTCAATATATTGATGCCATTTAATGCTTTCTTTGATATGTGCTTGATATGTTCATCAAATTTTAACTTATCGTCAATAATAACCCCTAGGAATTTATGTTGTTTGACTATTGGGATTTCAACATTATTATATAAAATTTTTACATTTTTATGAGCATTTAAATTTTTATTGACAATTAAAACAACTCTTGTCTGGATTAATTTCTAATTTAAGTTTATTATGATAATAAATGTACAACTGATTTAAAGCCTTATTGATATTAGCCATAGCTATTTCTATATTTTGATTTATGCTATACAAAAGCAAGTCATCTGCAAATTGCAAGATATTTACATCTGGTGTGTCTACATATTTTAATATTTCAGAAGTGTAAATGTTATAAAGTAAAGGAGACGAAGTTGCCCCTTGCATTGTGCCTTTGTTGACAGACTTAGGTCCATGTAACTTATTGTTATATTTAACAAGAACAGTTCTGTTGCTCAAAAAGTGAAAAAGCCATTTTAAGATGTGACTAGGTATTCCAATATTATGAGATACTTGAATGAGTTCCTCTATATTTACATTGTCAAAAGCACCTTTTACATCTAAAAAGACACAGATTGCATTGGAGTGACTTAATTTAACCTGTTTTAAATCAGACAATAGACTTACAAAGCTTTCAGAACAACTTGTGCCTTTTCTGAAGCCAAACTGTACAGAAGGAATTAAACTATGTGATTCAACAAAATGATCTAATCTTAACTTTAACATATTTTCAAAAAGTTTACCTAAACAAGATGATAAAGAGATAGGCCTATATGAAGATGCACTATTTACAGGTTTATTAGGTTTTAATATTGGAATCACACATTGGGTTTTCCAAGACTCAGGTATAAGTAATTCACCCCATAGTTTATTGTAAATATTAAGTAATATGACTTGGGCATTCAAATGTAACTTTTTGATTAACAAGTAAGGTATATCATCCAATCCCGGTGTAGTATCTTTCCTACTCATTAGAGAAGTGTTCAACTCTTCTATAGTGAAATTGTTCTTGAGAAATACATTCCATCTGTTTTCTTTAGCATTTTCAAACAAATATTTCAATTTAGTCTCATCTATCTGGGTAGAATCTGCTAAGTTATTTAAAAAACTGGGAACCCATTCATCATTAAAAAAATTATTTCGACTTGTGCCAATTTTTTTAAATTTTTTGATGTATCCCCATATCCGCGAAACAGGTGTTAACCTATTAAAGCTACTACATAAGTTTTGCCAAGAAGTAGTGCTTTGTTCTTTTAAGATTATTTTCTTTTTTGCATCTAACTTTTTGTATTTAATCCAATTTTCTATTGTAGGTTCAGAAAAATAATGTTTTAGTGCATCTTTCGATTTTATGACAGCTTCACTACATTTTTGGTTCCACCATGGGACTGGCTTTCTTATGACTGTATTTGAAATTAATTTACGCTTTGGAATTGTGTTATTCCTTAAATCATATAATGTGTCAACAAAATTATTATATGAATTGATAGGAGTATCATTAATTAAATCTATGTAGGAAAAGCTAGTTTCTGATAGGCTGTAATACTTGTGCCAATCTGCTTTTATATAAATATATTTCTTTTGATCCACAGGAGGTGACATGTCATAAATAGATGGTTGAATGTTTATCTCAAGTAAAGTTGGCAGATGATAGCTACCCATAGGATCATCATGAACATACCAGTTACACAAATGAGTAATTGCAGGGCTAACAAGGGCAAGATCTATAGCTGAAGCTTGTCTATTTGGATAAGGAACAGTTGTTGGTGATCCATCATTCATAATGCACAAGTCGAATTCATCAATTATGTTATACAAACAACTACCTCTAGTGTTATCACTATGGCAGCCAAAGGCTATGTTATGAGTATTAAAATTGCCCATTATTATACATGGTTTGGGTATGTTATTGATTAGGGCTTTCAACTTGGTTGAGTCAAATCTAGTACTGGGTGGGCTGTATACACAGAGTATAGCTATTGTACCACATTGTGTTTCTATAGTGATACATATGTTTTGTATTGATTCAGAGAAATTTGTATTAATTAATTTGTATTTTAAATGATGGTTCACCAAAATAGCAACTCCATTATGGGTATTGCAGGAATTTTTGTAAATTAAATTGTATGAAGGAAAGTGTGGAATAGTAGAATTAGGTTTTAACCATGTTTCATTGAGTAAACAAATATCAATATTTTTTTCAATTAACAAATTCTGTAAAAGACTCTTTTTACTCTGTAAGCTTTGTATATTAAACTGTAAAATATTTATGTAACTGTCCATTAAATTAAATTTGATAAAAATATTTCTTTTATTTTCTTATTAGTGATTGGACCGTCATCATCAGTCTTATTGCCTAATGAAATAAGAGACTTTACAATTGCATTAATGATTATGTCATTATTAGCTACCTGTTTAATGTCAAAAGTATCATTGCTTTTAACTTTTTCTGAATGTTTAGGTAGGGAAGGAAAAGATTTATCTGTAAAGGAAGGGGGTTCACTCACAGCAGTGGCATAAGATTGTTGACGAAATTTGGCCTTTTTTTCTTCCATTTTTTGTTTTTTAACAGGACAATCTCGTGAAATGGCAGGGTGGTTACCTGAACAGTTGATACACACTACCTCTTCAACATCACATTCCTAATATGAGTGTCGACCAGCAAAAGAGGAGCAGTGTTGTTCACCTCTACAAATCTTGGCAGAATGGTTAAATTTCAGACATTTATAGCATTGTAATAGTGGAGGTATATAAGCTTTGACTTCATATCGAAAGAGTCTGATGTAGGCATATTGTGGGAGAGATGAGGAATCAAAAGTAACAGCAACAGTGTTGAGAGGAATTAATTTTCCTTCAACTTTTCTCATAAATCTTTTATTTGATCACTTCGGCATCACATACTATATTTTTATATATTTCTTCATTCGATAGGTCTTTCGGTACAAACCTTAACACTCCAATTTTTTCAGTGAGATAAGATGGGATAAAAGCTTTCATCTTGTTTTTCCATAAAAAGTCTTCCATTTTAAGAAAATTGTTGGCAGCTGCTGCTTTTCTGAAGGTAATGCTAATTTTGTGTGCATTTATTCTGTGCACTCCTAAAACTCCTTTTACATTGTCTGCTATCAAGTTAGTGAGCGTTACGGGGTTCTTATTGCCTAGCTTCGCCTGTTCAGTAGATTCTACATAAACAGTAAATTCGGAATTGCCGTTTTCTAGGAATAGTCGCTTGTAATTTGGTTTTGTAAATATTTTGTACTTATCCGGATCTGAATTTTCGTCTGCATTGGTATCTTCGTATCTTCTTTTTTTTGTTCCCCCTGGGTCCTCACCCTGACTTTGAGGACTCATCGTTTAAAATGGGTTCGCTCAGTGAAAATTTTCAGTTATTCTGCACTTTTGTAAGCAAAAATTTAATTAATTGAAAATTTGTGCAAATCAAAATTACCGCCTCGTTTGACTTCCCGCCAAAAAGTCACAAGTAAACTCGAGAGGAGTCTCCGCTCTGCAGTGTGACCACAATCCTATAACACTCCTACTGAGATACAGGCATCCTCTCTTTGAAAATATTCACCCAGCGGGCCCAACATGGGTTGGTGGATGTTTTTGTGGAATTTTTTATCTCTTCTTGTTTTCCTCAAGATGTTTTGAGAGCAGCCTTAATCAAATTAATCGCTCAGTCAAGTGTTTTCTGCCTACCCTAGTCCTTTTCGAACCTAACTCTACTGCCCGACCAGGGAATTGAACATTGTGCCCCATGTTCGGTAGTAGCGCTTGCGACACCTGGGCCAACAAGTCAAGTCAAGGCATTCTCTTGGCACCAGCTGGCTACTACTATTTTTAGCTTGAAGGACAAAAATTATTGATTTATGAACGATACTATTTTTATTTATTATAGCTGGCATCCCTACACGAAACTGTCATCTATCAAGTTGTCAATATCAAAGAAACGTCAAAATTGATAATGATGACTGCAGTTTTGTACGCAACAAAACAAAACAAAACATCATTATTAATTTAGAAATGGATTATATACTTAAGGAATTAGGTATAAGTAATAAAAATATATTCCCCACTACCTCCCCTGGCCTTTACACCGTCGTCGTACACACGAGTTGGTTGAAGAAATGGATAAAAAACCTCGAAGTGAACACCTCACTGAACAATGTAGATTTTAACTTGCAACCTGGTGAAAGTGTACCTTATCCGTGGCGAAAAATATTTATGAGGGTATGTATCTATTCAACAATACAATAACAATAGAATTTTTATGCTAGAACTGCGTTTCTAATAAAAAAATCATTTGTATTATAGGTATTGACTAAAAAAGTGTCCAAGGTTCTTCCACTGCCTCGATACAAGCTCAATGAAAACACGAACGAGACGCCCCTTACGTTCTCTCAATTACTGCAATATGTGTCACAAAGCAACCAAAGAACATTGTGGAAAGAATCTTACAAGAAGTACTGTCAAAATAATGATAGCAGCAAGGAAAGTACCATAGTGAATCTTTTAGAACACGATCAGCTGATGTCTGAAGTAGTGCTTCGCTTGTATGGATGTAATATAATTAGGGTAAAATGCGATGGAGCTGGGCATATAGAGTACAAAGAGATAATACCTAATAAACATGTTCTAAAAATGTATGAAACACATGGTAACCTCCTAGCAGCTATGTTCACTATAGAATCAGACAATAACTTCTACATTATATACAGAGGACAGTATGAGAACACTCTTCTAGATTGTCTGAACTTCAGTCCTAATTTAATAGATATGAATTACAGCCGAGGCCTGTTTATTGTGTACCAATTGTTGAATTTATCTAAAGCTATGAGTGATAGAGGGTTGAGTATAGGCATGTTGACCCTTCAAGATATTTATTTGTCTGACAATTTGTGGCTGCAAGTGTTGCCAATGATAACAAACAATATCCACTGCTTGGATGCATCTCTGATCATTGAACACAATAGGAGCAAGCAAACCACTCCTGCGATAAGCCAGGTTCCCCCTGGAAAGAGGGGGGAGGAGAGGTGCTGGAGGAAAGAGGCTGTACAGCTGGAAAAGTTGTGCATGCTGTGGATCAGAGGCAGGATATCTAACCTAGACTACCTGATACACCTGAACATCTTAGCTGGAAGATCCACCAATGATCCCCAGGCACATTTCATGGTTCCTTGGGTGACTGATTTTGCATCCAGATGTGGTAAGTCTTTGTAGTTGTACATAGTTATAAATGTAGTAATGATTTTGTTTTGTTTGATAAAAATGTGTTTGTTATGATTCATTTTGTTATCTACTGCACAGATGCTTGGTAATTATCAGTAATGTTTGGTATGTAAATATATGTTAGGCACAGCAAATGACAAAATAAATGAATCTTTTATGAAGGGTGGTTATCACTTGGTTTATCTTGACTTTGTACTACAAATAAAAAGGAATTATTTCCTTTAATATTGATGAGAAACAAAAAAAAAATTAATAGTAAGTAAATTCTTATCTCAAGTACCAAAAAAATAATACTATTAATTGTTATTTTTATCTTTTATCAATGAATCAAATACCCTTGTTACAATTTATATTGATTGATTTGAATAAATTAAAAATATTGATATGATAAAAAAGTGATAGTGGAACCAGTACTCCAAAGCGATTTCTTCAAATAGGGCTTTAATGAAGCTGATATAATCAAATCTATAATCACAAGGCTAAGTCTAGCGACATATCCATAGACTAGTGTGACGGAAATTCTAACTTACGCCTACAATGCGATTTGGACGTTGTTGTCTTTGTTAGTCTACTGTTAGCAAGTGTGACTGCTGAGCAAGAGATCCTGGGCTCGATTCCCGGGTCGGGAAAAGTGTTATTGGGTTTTTCCATCAGGAATTTCTCAGTAGCAGTCATGGAGCCTGGAATTGTGCCCCATTGATGGTAATAGGCTCGCCTTCTATGGCGAAATGTGGGTGTACTGTTAGGTACACCTCTGCCTAACCCTTCGGAGATTACAGGTGTGTTGTTATGTTAAATGGGACATGTAATGTTGCACGTAAATAAAAAAAGCACTGCAGGCGTAAGACAAGCACGCCTTACTTTACATATCTTGTTTCCTGTAGCATAGCATAGCATAGCAGCAGCCTATAATGTTCCCACTGCTGGGACACAGGCCTCCTCTCTATGAGAGGGAATGGGCTATAATCCACCACGCGGGCCCAGTGCGGGTTGGTAGATGTTACATGACTTCGAATTTTTAGGTTCTAGGACATGCCGGTTTCCTCACGATGTTTTCCTTAACCTTTTTAAGAGCAGTGGTGATGAAATAAATTACACAAAGTAATGTGGCTGCCTGGGTTCGAACCCACGACTTACTGCTCGTTAGTCGGGACCGCCACCACTGGACTACCGCTGCTCCTGTTTCCTGTAGATGTGGACTAAATTCTGGTTCAGCAAATCTTTAAAAACATACAACATAAACATATTAAATAAGCTCTCAAACAAGTCCACCATTAAAATATTCTTCACATCCCTAGGTAGGAACTGGCGAGAACTGAGCAAGTCGAAGTACCGCCTGAACAAGGGCGATAGACAGCTAGATATGACCTATGACGTCAGCAGCTGCACCGACCAGATACCGCATCACGTTTCTGATGCCTTGTCCGATATTACATGCTACGTCTACTTGGCGCGCAGGTTCGTGCAAATTTGAGATTTATGTTAAGGGAATATGGTTTGTTTTTACTTATCACGTCAGCAGTTACACCAATCAGATATGGTCGACTTCTTGGTGCCAGGTTAGTGCGAATTTGAGATTTATGTTAAGGGAATATGGTTTGTTTTTACTTATCACGTCAGCACTTACACCGACCAGATATCGTCGTCTTCTTGGCGTTCAGGTTAGTGTGAATTTGAGATTTATGTCAAGGGAAAATGGTTTGTTTTTACTTGCGACGTCAACAGCTGCACCGATGAGATACCGCATCACATTTCTGATGCCTTATCCGATATTACATGCTGTCTACTTGGCGCGCAGTTTAGTGCGAATTTGAGATGTGTGTCTATGGATGGTTGACTGTCCTTTAAATAATGAGTAGTTTCCGCGTCTCGGGAAGCACGTTGTTTCCGGCTATCATTTGAAAAACTTTAACCGTTCCTAGGGCGACAGTCTGACCAAGTCGTTACTAATTTGACAGGCTGTCTCACCAAAGTTTGCAGAAATTATACAGGCAGTCACTCCATGTAAACGAATGGTGCAACCAGTTATGTTGGAAGGTAAATATTGTTGGGAAAGGACTAGGCAAATAATGATGGAAAATAAATTCTCTTCTGTTCTAGAACTCCCAAAGAAGTCCTGTGCAAACACGTGCGAAACAAGTGGGTGCCTGCGGAGTACCCCGCCTCAATCCAGCGCATGCAAGAATGGACGCCAGACGAGTGCATACCCGAGTTCTACACGGACCCGACCGTGTTTAAGAGCATACATGAGGATCTGCCGGTAAGAGAATATTTAAGTAGTTCATATTGTAGTGGATTAGCAACTTCTCAACTGTAAAAAAACCGGCCAAAAGAGAGCGTACTCACACGCACACAGTGTTCCGTAGCACCAAACAATATAATAAAAATATTTTTAAGGCTCATTCATACTGTTGTATTGTATTACATTCAACAGCAAAATGAAAAACAAAGTTACTGCTGCAGATTGATGACAGAGTCCCATATCTCAAAAGCTAAACATCAAATCTTATTCAAACCAATTTTCGCTGAAAATTTTTGTATGTTCTTCAATCGTACATTTTTTTTAGAATTTTACTCTCACTTTGGAAGTGTCTATCTTTTAAACAATTAATTTTGAAAAAATTAGTTTAAGTACCTATTGAGACTTATCTATAGACGCCCCGCAGTCCCCGCACGTATAGGTTTGTTTTTATTAGTTTCAGTTTCCTGTATGGGGTTTTTTTTAGTTTTGTATTTTTTGTGTGTACAAATTGTATAAAAATCGTAAAGCGTTTCACAGAATACATCTATGTACCAAGTTTCAACTGTGAAGTCCTAATAGTTTCGGAATAAAGTGGTTGTGATATACAGACAGACAGACAGACATGACGAATCTATAAGGGTTCCGTTTTTTGCCATTCGGCTACGGAACCCTAAAAACACTTTAATTTTATATATACAAATATATAGACTAATCGTTTCTTTATTTCAGGACCTGGGTATACCGTCTTGGGCGTCATGTGTGGAAGATTTCATAAGTAAACACAGGGAAGCATTGGAGAGTACACATGTGTCTGAAAACCTTCATCATTGGATTGATATCACTTTCGGTTACAAGTAAGTTTATTGATTTTTCTTGCCTCCATTTAACGACAACTCTCAATAACGCCATAAAATACGCAGTCCCTTCAGTGTAATATAAAATATAATATTGTACCTACATTGTGGAACGCATATAAATGAATATAAAAATATGAATAACATGTAAATAAATAGTTTTGTATCGGGTGACGTTTTAACTTGTGACATTGCAAAAATGTGAAAATATATTTACATATGGGTAAGGACCAAATTTTTGACGGATACAGTCACGCTGTGGTGTCCGACTCATAAGTGTCAAAATATTGTGTACAATACATGCCTTAACATAATTTTGGATATTTGCTAATAATATCCTAATATGTTATAAACAGTCTCATTCATCAAATAACTAAACTGGAAGCTTAATTTCTTCAAAATAAAACATATTACCAGCACGGTGTCTTTTTACGCTGTGTAAAATACGCATGTCCTTGCTTGACTACCTAAGAATATTTTGCCGCTGTTTTTTTTAACGTAAGCTTGTATTTATAGTTTAATATTATTAAAGCCTTATAAACACCAGTAATCGTTTTTATAAATAATACCACAATAACCATTGTTGTTTTAATTTTTACAAGTAATTTTACATACATCCCAAATTTTTTTCCGTTGTAATACTCCTATTGTGCGACACCATAATTTCGAAATCAAGAAACGTGTGTGGAAGTTTCTTAATTATTTAGTACGACAACATTGGCTTCAAGCTGGCAACAAAATTTCGGATACAAACCGCCATGTTTTTTTCTGTCATTTGAGATTGTGTTTGTGTCATCAGCGCGTGTCGTTAAGATTTCCTGACTTTAGGTGAGTAAAATTATAATATTTTTACGATTTTGTAGAAATTGATATTTATTTATAAATCCCCTTTAACTTTATTGTTAGAAGGGATGCAGAAGTGTTCGATTAATGGTTAAATTTGTGAATTATTGCATCTTTAAGGTTAGGTCGTGAATAATTTTCATTCCGTTGTGCGATTTGTGACACGAAATTGTGCGACGTGTCACAAGGGAAATGTATAAAGCTGTGTTTACAATAATTCTAATCTCATTAGCTACCTATGTATCATATAGATTCTTTAATATTTATATTTTTGTTTAAATATTTATAAAATAGTTTTAACTTCCTACGCGAAAGCCTAAGAGGGTAATGTTTTAGTAGGTTTGTTTTGTATGCCTGTCTCTATATTACTTGCTTTTTTCCTTTTTTTTTTTGCGTGGAAAAATGCTCATGCATACTGCACCACCACGAGGAGATGGAGTTTGTACTTTAATAATAATAACATTTTTGCCTTTTTTTTTATTTGTTGTCACGTTATATTTTTTGCTTGTTCCGCTTCCCGTAAGCCTTTTTAGTTTTTTCTTTCTTAAAATGTTTAAACTACTAAATTTAAAATACCTACTTTTTTTGGGACTCTTAAAGAGTATGCTGTTGTAAAAGTTTTTGCCCAACTCTCCCCTTTGCTTTCTTTGGGATTTCAGGAAGTTTACCCTGAATAACAATTTTTGATTTTCTCAGTCTCCTATCGTCCTGCCACTCATGCTCGCATTCAATCTTTCGTTTCTTGAGAACATGATCTAGCGCGTTTGCTGGCCGTTATTTTAGCTAAAAGTTTTTTCTTTTCAGATGCCTTTATCATCCGCAGAAAGATGTCGCAAGTACCGCGAAAAGCTAAAAAAAGAAAATCCACAAAAATTTGAAGAAATGAAAAAGAAAAACTTGGAAAGAACGAAAGCTAAAAAACGAAAAATTGTCGATATGAGCGAAAATGAAAAACAAGATGTGAGAAAACAATGGAGGGATGCTAAACGTAAAAAAGTTAACGAAAATAAACCACTGGTAATCGAAGCTGAAAGAGCACGTCATCGCTATCGTAGCCAAGTAGGGCGAGAAAATAAAAAACTAAAAGAAAAAAAATGAAATTCTGCGGCGAAAAAATGAGAATTTAAGAAAAATGTTAAAACGCTCAAGAAACCGAGTACAAAGACTGACTGTAGAGTTGGAAAGGCTTAAATCACAAAAGGAATCGAGAAAAATTATAATAAATCAGCCACAATCAGTTGAAATCGAGGAACTTCACTATCCAAATGAACTTACTCCTTTGACTAAATCTAATATTTTCATTGAGAAAGAACTTCCAGATATTTCAGGAAGCTAAAGAGAGAGTTAAGCAAAGGCTTTTACAGCAGAATGTTCTTGAAGAGTCCTTAAAAGAAACTTATAAACTTAGTAAATCATTCCAGGAAAAAAAAATTTTGAAGAAGCTCACAGAAACTGAAACAGGCAAGAAATATAACATGAAAACAAACCTAGCAAAATGTTTAGGTATTAAGAGTGGTATTAAAAGGTACTACAGTATTAAACAAAAGAGACTAAAAACAGCATGTAATTTAAAGAAATTCTTCGAAAGAGATGACGTCAGTCGTATGACTGCAGGAAAGAAAGAGTATGTCACTAAAAATAAAATACAAAAACAAAAACGGTTTTTGCTTAATACGCTAATGAATTTGTTTAAAAATACAAAAATGAAGGCGGAACTGTATCCTTCACGACATTTAAACGCTACCGTCCATTTTTATATAGTTCCGCCTAATTTAAGCACCCGCAATACATGTGCTTGTATTAAGCATTCCAATTTGACTTTTAAGGCTGAAGCCTTAAAGAAATTAGGCTTAATAAAAACAACAGATTTAACAGATTTAGTTTCTGAAATGGTGTGCGACGTAAAGTCGAAAAGTTGCATGTATTCGGAATGTAATCTGTGCCGTGATAAAGTACTTCAAATTACTATATCCGCTGACCAAAATCAAGATGAAGTATCTTGGTATGAATTTAGTAAAAGTCACGAATTTGAAAAGGACGGTGAAAAAAAAGTAACCAAAAGAATGGTTAAATTACAACAAACTGGTGTACTACATAATCTTGCCGAGTTCATACAACGAGACCTCAAAAGTTTTAAAGTTCATCATTATAACATTTACCATCAATATATACAATATAAAGAATCAATAGAAAAACTGGAAGATAACGAAGTTATTCTTCACTGTGACTTTTCGGAGAATTACGTGTGTAAAATGGCAGAAGAAGTGCAGGCCATGCACTTTGGAGCTTCAAAAACACAAGTCACGTTGCATACTGGCCTATTATATATAAAAAATGAGAAACCTTTATGTTTTTGCACCGTATCACCTTCACTCAAGCATGGTCCCGAAGCTATATGGGGCCATTTAAAACCAGTCATAGATTTTATTAAAGAAAAACTTCCCACGGTTCGCCGCATCCACTTTTGGTCTGATGGACCCACGACGCAATATCGTCAAAAATTCAACTTTTTTCTATTTTGTGAAATAACGCAGAATGAAGGATTCCATCAAGCGACCTGGTCCTTCTTCGAGGCGTCTCATGGTAAAGGTGCAGCCGATGGTGTTGGTGGAGTGGTGAAAAGAACATTAGATGCAAGAGTTGCCTATGGGAAAGATATTGTTGATGCGAAGTCTGTATTTGAGACATTATTAAAATCAGAAATATCAGTCAAGACATTTTACGTTTCTGACCAAGACATTGAAAAAATTAAAATATCTAATCCCAAAACAATTTTACCAATACCATCCACAATGACAATTCACCAAGTCATCGTCAGTGAAAATAAAAATACAGTTAAATACAGACCTCTAAGCTGCTTCTGTATGCGAGGCATTTGCGACTGTTTTTCTCCTAAAATTCACATTCTTATAAAGTTTCGAAGATTTAAGAAAAAAAATATACAATTAGATTCATCTTCCGAAGATACTGATACGGAGATCGAATATGCCGAAAGTGATCAATCTGATTGGATAGAAGCTGAATATTTTGATGATAATGATCCTAAAGAACAGGAAACCTGTAGAGAAAAAACAGAGAAAATAATGTTATCTGGAAAAAAAATAATAAATAAGACTGAACTAGAGATTGAAAACCATTTAACAAAAGAAAATGTAATATTAAAAACAAACATAGAAGAAGAAAGAGTATTACAGATAGAATTAGATAGTGTCATGGACAAAGAATCAGGAAGTAAAGGGAAAAAGAAAGGAAACTCTGGAGTGAAAATCCTCGCCGATGTAAGGAATACGCCTGAAAACAGTAGGTATTTTAATTTTAAAACATCTGGAAAACTCACAGATATAGGTTTAAACTTTGATATCAGTTCAGGAAAAATACCATCATCTAATAATAGTCAATCGGAGAAAGAAAATCATGAAAATATATATTTAAATCCTATTCCGTCCTGTTCTGGAGTAAATACAGCGATGAATCAAGAAGCTAATGTGGAAAATAATGATTTTTTGATAAATGACGTTGTTTTAGTTAGATACTACGTAAGAAAAATATGGAGGTACTATATAGGATTTGTTCAGAAAATTCATAATGAAGATGATAAAACATTATTTACGATCTCCTTCCTGAAGACTGTAAAAGCCCCTAAGCTAAAATTTTTTTTACCAAAAAAAGTTGATCTCGATGTTATTACAAGCGATTCGCTTGTTAAAAAAGTAAGAGTATTGCAAGATTCCAAAGATTACTATTTGGTTGATGATTTTGACGAAGTTTATTTTGTTTAGCTGTAATTTTATTTTATAAATTTGATTTATTTTTAAATTTATATCTCATTGGCAGTGGCAATGTTTTTAACTTTCGCATCTACAGGCTGGGCGAAAAATCGTTCATCAAACGAAACAGGGCGATAGTTAGGATAATTTGCAGTAATAATAATAAAAAAAAAAAATAACTTTAGAACCCACTACTTAGTAGCGGTAGGCTATGAAGTAATTTTTTTTGGTTTTTTTTTTTTAATTTTTACTGCAAATATTTGCAGTAAAAATTAAAAAAAAACCCCCCAACTGTTTCGTTTGATCTACGATTTTTCGCCTACCCGTACATTTTTTTTTTCTTTTCTAGGCTAAGTGAATATTATTAATTAAAGCAATATTATGTAAACCAATGACTGATTAGCTTAATAATAAAGATTTTGATATATTTTAAATTTATGTTTTGTGACATTATTAATGTGAGAAAAACAAATGATAAAAACAAAGTTTTTTTTAGTTAACTGGGTTATTGGTAAAACAGTAACATCCTTGCAGAGCTGCATTAATAACATCATAAACAACAATTTTTGTTTTATAAAATTTAAAAATTCAACATAAAAAATCAGTTGATCCAGAATGTGATCAGCTGTTTTTTACCTGGCTGCCAAGGAAGGGTATGTTTTTTTTGTATGTATGCATGTAATATTCTTTATTACCTCATATCTTCCAAACCGCTGCACGGATTTATTTAGTTAACATATCGTTAGATTCGTCTTGGATGATGATGTTGCATAAGATGTTAGTAAGTAATACAGGCCTGCAAGGTTGTTAGTGTTTTACCGAACTGTTTTGGATTCTATTTAAAAGTTTTGATTTTGTAATTAAATTTATTTGGATTGTACTACTTATTAAATATTTCTCGAAATATAAAGGTTTTTTTAAATTATTCCACTTTGCTACCTAAAATCTTACGACTATTTACACACACCCTAATAATTATATTGTGCTACATTCATTTTCCAGTGTGACACATTCCGTTGTGATTTCCGTTATGCGATTACGTCAAAAATTTGGTCCTGACCCATATATGTGATAGTTTTTGTTGTTGTTAGTAAGTCCTGCAAGTGGGCTAAAGTCCGCTCCAAATTTGCATGATACATAATATCACATCACGCCTGTAATCCCAGAAGGGTTAGGCAGAGGTGTACCTAATAGTACACCCACAAGCCGCCAGTTATGTTTAAGTCCCATGTAATAGGCGGCAAGCTTATTGCCGTCAAACTGCGTAGCCGCTACTGACAAATTCCAGATGGAACCCAATAACACTTTGCCCGATCTGAGAATCGAACCCTGGACCTCAAGCTCAGTAGTTGCGCTTCATATTACCTAATCCTAAAACTGTAATTCTAAGGCTCTCAGGCGCCGCTTCAATCAAAGCCAAGAACGTGTGCCTGTCCCTGGTGGACGGGCACACGCGCCTGCGCCGCGGCGGCGCCGTGCAGCTGCTGGGCGCGCCGCACCCGCCCCGCGCGCCCCGCGCCCTGCCGCCCGCGCCGCCCCGCCTGCACTGGACTGCGCCTAAGGATGCTAGTATGTACTGCTTCACTATATGTGTACGAAACCAATCCGTCTTATAAAAATCTCTTATATACTCTTTTTGACTTCCTAAAGTTACGCGTGCGCTGCTAGATTGATTCTTTCCCTAACTTAATAACCGTTCGTAACATCACTTTAATTATTACTACCATTGTCCACAGAAAGATCCCTTCGAAACGACAGTTCAGACGACGTCTCAGATGATGAAGAAGAATCCACCAGCCTTCCTCAGCACGTTTCTCGACTAAACGTCCCTCCCCAACGCGTCAGAGCACGACATAAAAGCAGTAGCAGGGCCCGCTCCTTGTCCAAGAGCCAAGGACTCGAAGACTCGCAGGCGACCCCCACGGAAGGCAGGGCATCCTCCCATTCACGACACTACCGGGTCCAACGATCAGAACTTGGAAAAGGAGTAATATATCTACCGAAAGAATTCAACCCAGTAGCCTCAATCCAAGCCATAGAATCCTTGGACAATTTCCGCACGAAATGCTTCTTTACCAAAGCGGAGGATAAAGAGAAACACAAAGAAAATGTCACAACTTTAAACTTGTATCCAGTACAACAGGAGGTGAGACAAGATAGCACAGTCTCTAAGGAAGGAGCTGATGAAACAGCCTTCACGAACCACATGTTTTTAGCATCATATGATCAGAGTTATTTGAAGAAATTCACACAAGATGCGCATTTAGAAAGTGTGCTTAAAGAGAGGAAAAACAGATCTTTCAATACGAGGTATACAACTGATGCGGCGATCTATAAGCAGTTTGTGACTGAAAGTCGTCGACAAGATATGCTTGTAATAGGATGTTTGATCGTGGAAATCTTTCTACATACTTATATGCGTCCGTTAAGAACGACGAGCGATAACTTTCTAGAAAGGTACAACAACTGCCGAACGGTTTTAAAACATAACTACAATGCTTTACCAAGAAGTGTTAGCTACGTAGCATGTTTACTCCTAAACGTACAACCGCCCAGCTTGAGTTATAAGAATGAACTGACTCCCAAAAAGGAGGAACCTTTAAAGAAGATTTTAGTCACAGAGAAGGGGTTGCCAGCGCCAACTCCTGCGCAGCTACTCCAACCTTTATTGATGCAACATTTAATACCATTCCCACAAAGTTTTAATATATTATACAAGTTGTTAAATACTTTACATGAGTATGAGTTAACTAGTACAGAGTTGAACATTTTATACATGTATGAATGCGATGGTGTTCAGTGCGAAAAGTACCAAAACGTTGATAAAACAAAACTGTACTTTAATCAGAAAATAGCTGAAGGAAAGATTCAAGCTTGTGCGACACATTTAGAGGTGCTCCTGAACCAAGTTAATTGTTACAATCAATTCGATGTTCTAGATATCTTCTTGTCTCATTACATAGAGTTGCTTCAAAACAAGGACACATCAGTATTAGCCGCGTGGTACTTATTTGATACCGTCAGCAAAGCGTTAGGGCCAGCTGAGACGAGGAAAAAGTTACTCAAACATGTCCTGAATCTGTATGAAGATGACGCCTTTGCTCTAGATAAACCTGATCAGCATAAGCTGACGGATATCGATAGTTTATCTCTCTCTGGTGGAGTATCAAATAAACAGAAGTTCGTAAAACTCTATCACAATATATTCCTTCTACAGCTGATGGTCAGGTTAGGACTTCAGTGCTTCTTAGACAACTTTACCCAACATCTAGTAGAAGCTGTCGGTGGTTACAAAGATGTGACCGAGGATGTTGGGTCTCCTGGCCACGTGTGTCACAATAAAGCCTTGTCCAACAAAAAGCCGAGATATTCCGACGATAATGTGAAAAATGCTCTATTCAGTAACACAGATATATTTTCGCCCGATACTTCTTATGGTTCTGAACATGTTACGACCCCAATTGTTGAGAAGACAGAGACAAATGAAAGTCTGAAAGAGAAAGACAGTGATAACAGGAGCGAAAATGAGTTGTTTCACTTTGAAACTGATAAAGACAGGCTCCCTAGTAGAAGCAGTAGAAGCAAGTCTCCTGCGGAATCCATAGACTCTTATAACTCGAATACTACGCAAGAAAATAACATCCATACTCCTTCTCCATCCATAGACCATGTATCTCCAATATCCGCTAAATACTTCACGCCGAACAACACAACGCAAAAAGAACTGAACTTCGTAGTTCATAAAGATCAAAATCACGAGACAGTAACACCATTTAATAAGCCTACTTCTCCTATAATAGAAATTCCAACGAAACCAATGTTCACAAGTTACTTACATTTCGCCGAAGAGGATGATTCCGAAGAGGTCGAATTGAGAAGGCAGTCTCACGATCCACAAGTCCATTTAGATCTTGGGAAACATCTAGAACTTTCTGCTAAAGGGTCTAGAAGTATGAACGATGAAGACGTTAACGGTTTTAACGACCCAAGTTGTTCTAAAATATCCGATATGAGTTCTGAAAGTCTTATCTGGCTGTCTCATAGACTGGGCCCTGTACTTACTTGTAGGTATATAACGAGGAATTTGTTGAAAATGTTGACCTTGTGTTATATTGGGAAGGATAATCTTGGTCCGTGGGACAGTGTAGAAAAGGATGAATTTGATGAGATATCCATTGTGAATAGCAGAGTGGTTGGCGATCGGAATGCTATGAAGGTTATCAAGTGCCTCACTTCTATTGTTGGTGAGTAACGAAACAATTCTAGAAAAATGCACGATTCTTATAAAATACTAGCTGTTGACCGCGACCTTTGTCCGCATGAAATTATTATAAGAAAATATTACTTCCCTGTTTTTAGTCGGAGCGTTTCTCCTTTTTCTTAAATAAAAAGGAGCCTAAGTTAGTCCTTATAACATCAGCTATCTGCCAGTACAAGTCCCGTCAAAATCGGCGCAGCCGTTTCGGAGATTAGCCGGAACAAACAGACAGATAAAAAAAACGAAATGCTTTTTTGTTATAAGTACCGTGTACTTTCATAATTATGCATTCAGTAAAAAGCTGTTACTTTTAAATTACAAACTAACATTTAAATTTTATCTATTTGTATAGAAGCTGACGTTAGTTTGTATCTTCTTTATTTGCAAAAAATAAGATAGTTTGGTGACCACTTTTGAAATGATGTTGTTGTTGTTGTTGTTGTTGTTGTTGATGATGTTGTTGTTGTTGATGATGTTGTTGTTTTTGTTGTTGATCTCTAGAAATCCGATTAGAGTATAATTGGCTAGAAAAGGTAAAGGGTACCTTCCTTCAGGGCCTATATGCACCAAACAGTAGCCAGTTTTCATGACACTAGACTCCATACAGCAGTGGAAATAAAGCATTATTAAAATGTTTGTGTCTTGTCAAATAGTGAGAGATCGTGGTCAATTTAGATTTCATATGCTTATAAAAGATAGACGAAAGAAAACATGGTATAAGTAATAATAATCATTTAATTATCAGGCAACTAAAGCCCAGGGAAAATACACAAAATAATCTTTAACAACAATAATAAACTAATTACTATTATTTTTTTATAGTTTTAAATATTTTTATATTGTTTTTTTTTTCTAAGGAATAAATTACGGTAGCTGCAGGCGGAGGATTCAAAAAAAACCAATTTACTTATAATGAATTTAATTAAAAAGAAATTACAATTATTGATTATTGCTAAAGATTATGACTACGTTCGAGGTTGGAACCGAAGTGGCCGTTTCCGATGCCCGGGAACTGGTGGCGCGATCGTTGTCACGTTGCGCGAAGTCAGCATCTCGTGGCCCGTCCTCGTGTCCGTGGCTGATGCAATATGTTGTTCGGTAAAAATGGGGTTAACGCATCGTCAGCGATCTGCCTTGGGTACCATGGTATAACACCTCCCGCCGTAGTTCAGCAATTATTTGAGTACTTTCGTCGAAAATAATGTTGAATAGTGATCTGGCGTGTCAGATTGACGCATATTTGAAGTTTCAGCATTGATGTCTTGAGATGCGGTTTGCTTCATTTCAGTTTCTGATGATTCGTTAGTTCGGCGTTTTGCTAGGAATCTTCGGATGATGATGTAACTACTTAGTGCAGTTGCACTTAATAGGATGGCGTACATTGGTATTGTAGTATGATATAAGACTGTATCTTGAGGCTTCTTTATATTGATCGGCGACTGTAGCGTTATCTTAGTATTGCTTGCGTGTAGATTTTCCAGGTTAATTGAATTTAGGGTTAGGACTGGTTGCGATGACGATTTAAGATTGGAATTTCGTGGAGGTAAATCTGTGATCTTGATAACCTGTCCCGTTGCATGGTCATTGTTATTGATGATGGTGAACTCAGGAGTCCGCAGGAAACAGTTATGAGGTAAGACAACTAAGAAGCTCCCTTGCAGATTGGTATATTCATTTCTTCCACAGGACGTCTGGATCTTAGTAGGTTTCGGGAACGTGACGGTATAATGCCTGTCGTCTAGTTGCTCCAGTGCCCCTCTGCTGAGTATAACAGGGGTAAGGTTGCATGTAGAGTCTATTTTCTGCGTTGTGATCAGCTGTTGAATGCAGTCCACTTGATCTCGAGGTCTGAAGCTAACTTTCATCTCGCAGAGATACCAAGTGCTTGCCTTCGGACATCCTGTCTCCATGTACATGAATTCGTCCTCATGTATTGCAATATAGGGAGAGGATGGTATTAGGATTTCGTGATTTTTATTGGGTACAATAGAGAGTTTGTATAGGTCATAGGTGCTGGGCAAGGCAATCGGTACTTTGAACACTATAATTAAGTTATTACTACTATAATATGAACCCAATTTAATTATATCAAAATATTCCCTTATACTTATGTCTAGTATTTCTTCCTTATTATATAAACTACGCACTATATCTATCATACTTCTTAACGCATTTAGACTAAGCATTGAATGATGCGTACTCTTTGCATGAATAAAAGCTAGAAGATTCTCTATCCTGTCTAATTCTTCTGATAAATTTTCTATATTATCTTCCAAAATTAAGAATAACTGTGCCAGATGGGCGTAATTAAGAAGATCTATATTAGTAACTTCAGTGGTATTAATCATTACATTAACTATGTGGGATATATTCTGCTGGTTTTCAATAATACTTTTTAACACTTTTGAATGCTGTGATATCCAATCCTTGGTTAAACTTATATGCTGATTGAATTGCGACGTAATTTCTTGTTCGTTATCCTGAAGAACTTTAATGGCATTCTCATAACGTACAGCGTCTGTATAATCTAAGTTACCGGAGATGCTTTTAATTACTGAGCCTAGACCGTCTATAAGGCCTCTTTTAACGCGATTGGAATCGAACGTCTGCAATTGACCTGTGATCTTATCTAACTTACTTTTAAGGTGTGCGATGTGCGGTTCGTACAGGGACCGAGTTTTATTATTTAACTGGGGCTGAATATAATTCAATTGAGTTTTAACTATTGTTACCTTAGATTTAATTTCATCTATATTGATAGTCTGTAAAAAGGAATGATGCTGGGTTATGATCCTTGCAGAACCTAGCTTAAAAGGGAGAAGTCCTGGTCCATTGTCGAGGCTCTCAAGTGTTATCTCTTGAGCAGCTACCGCTTGAAGCATGTACATCAGTAGTATTCTGTAACAATTGTGCACTTTTAGGCGCTCTCTTTAAACGGGATTTGGCGATTGGACCGCGTTTTTTCTTTGTGTAGATATGTATTGGGAGATCTGCCAATACTGTATCTTGTGTATACCGGGGTGCTAATTTTTGACGACTAGCCTTGGGATTCTTTATAAATATCTGCTGCTCGGGATTATAACTTTGCTCAGGCTCACGACTCTTATTCAAGTTATTAATAATATCAGTTCTATCGTTTAAAGAACTTTCGCTTATTAATTCATAGACTTTACTCATTCTAATTTTATGGTTCTGAATATACTGTTGCATTACGTGCTCTGTCGCGTCCATGTCTAATGGATCACGAGGATCAAAGTGTCCGCTTATAAGCTCTAACGGTCTACACTTGGTGAAACTGTGTATGCTGCTGTTATACGCTAGTAAAGCATAAGGCATTAAATTTATAACTGATTCACAACGATTTTGTAATTTTAGTATTCTTAAGTGTTCTAATAAAGTAGAATGGAGACGCTCGACCATCCCATTTTCATTGGGTGTGTGTGCTAATATTTTATGATGGTTTATTTTATGAACTCTTGTAAATTCTGAGAATAACTGGTTTGTGAATTCTGTGCCACGGTCAGTTACTAATGTTAATGGTACTCCGTGGTGAGTACAAAATATTAACAAAGCTTGAACGACACTTATTGCAGTTCCGTCCCTTAAATGGTATGCTTGGGCATACTTTGAAAAGGAATCGATGAATGTGAGGAATTTTTCAGTTTCAGCTGTGAACAGATCGAGATGGATAACTTCAAATGGTTTCGCCGGTGGAGGAACTATGTGCAATTGCTGGTTTATTGGTTGACGATCGTATTTACCCTGACCGCAGATGGTACACTCATTAATGTACTTCGCGATGTGTTCTTTCATTTTAGGCCAGAAGTATCGCCGGGACAGTGCAAGGTAGCATTCGTTAATACCGCGATGATTGGTTTTACCTTCGTGATATTTCCGAATTATTTCTTGCTGGCGTAAGTATTCCTTCACATTCTCTAGCTCAATTTTTGTAAGAACAAGATTCATGGATGAGCTCTTGAAATGGTTTTGGATTATGGGAATGATGGAATACATTTCTAAAGGTGGGTTAATTAATATTCCTGTAACTTTAGGATTAACAAATTCTTTGATCGCGTTCACAACGTCTGTTTCGAGGTTAGATTTAGATAATTGTATGGCTGTACGGGTATGGGTGTCAAAAGGTTTTGTTACAACTGTTCTACCTTTAAAGTCACCTACAATCGTGAAATGAATTTGTCTATTGAATTTATTGAGTGGATCGTCTGATATCGGTACTTCTAAAATAGGCTTTTCCGCATCAGTATGAGCTGTAAGGGTCCTAGATTCATCTAACGTGGGCGGATTAACAGTGGGGTTAGCTATTACGGAACTTGTTTCCTCGTTGCATATTTCTATCCTGGATAAGGCATCGGCGTTAGTGTTTGACTTGCCTTGTTTATAGATTACTGTAAAATTGTACTCGCTTAATTTTAATCGCCATCTCGTTAATCGGGAATTTGGCTCTTTAAGATTCATGACCCATTGGAGAGGCTTATGGTCCGTGATGATTTTAAACTTGCGGCCGAATAAATAAGGGCGGAAATACTTAGTGGCCCATACTATGGCGAGCAACTCTTTTTCAATCGTGCTGTAATTTATCTCACTGGAATTTAATGTACGTGAGGCGTAAGCTATGGGTTTGTCCTGTCCTATCGGACCTTGGGAAAGTACGGCACCGATTGCTAAATTGGATGCATCTGTCGTCAGAACAAATTCCTTATTAAAATCGGGATATCGAAGTATAGGGTCATTAGTTAAAAGGGTTTTACATTTTTCAAAGCAGTTTACATAATTTGTATCGAGAGTAATTTTTGATCCCTTTTTAAGACACTGAGTAAGAGGTTTTGCTAGTCGAGCGAAATCAGGAATGAACTTGCGATAGTACCCGAGTAAACCAAGAAAGCGTTTTATTTCGGTAGCGGTTTTCGGTAATGGATAGTTTTGTATAGCTGATATCTTGTCGGGGTTAGGTTTGATGCCATTTTTACTAATAATATGACCTAAATAAGCTGTCTCTAACTTTAAAAATTCGCTTTTATCTAATTGGATTTTAAAATTTGACTCCCGTAGCCTTTGGAAAACTTTTTCGAGATTGTTCATGTGTTCTTGCAACGAAGTGCTAAATACAACTACGTCATCAAGATAAACCAGACATATGACATTTTGTAGGCCTCTCAGCACATTGTCCATGACTCTCTGAAATGTAGACGGCGAGTTCTTAAGACCCATAGGCATTCTTAAGAATTCGAAGTGTCCGTGCTCAACATTGAACGCTGTTTTCGGTATATCCTCTGTTTTCATCTCGACTTGGTAAAACCCGCTTGCGAGATCTAGGGTGGTGAAGTACTGGCAGTTGCCCAACTTATCTAATATATCCGCGATGTTTGGTATCGGATATTTATCATCGATAGTCTTTTCGTTCAATTTTCTAAAGTCTACGACAATTCGCCATTTTGTTTTACCGGAGGCGTCTGTCTTTTTAGGCACTACCCAAATGGGAGAGCTCCAAGCTGATTGTGAAGGCCTAATTATACCCTGTTCTAACATTTTTCCGATTTGGTTCCTAACTTCCTCTCTATGCACGTATGGATACCGATAGCACTTCGTGTATACGGGTACTTCATCTGTAGTTTTTATGGAATGTTTAATTTGGTTGGTAAATGATAACGGTTCGCCTTCTATATAGAATACGTCCGCATATTGTGCACACAATGATTCGAGATTTGCGCGTTCTTCTGGGTTTAAATGGCTAGTACGTAGTTTGGAAAGAACGTCTTGAGCGCGTGGCGATAGCTGTTTAGTGCGAGCGCACTCAGCATTATATACTTCGGCACTAACTTGACGATCGACAGAGAATATTAAATCGTTTTGAGTTGTGTTTGTAACTTCTTTAATACCTCGACTATTGCTAACCGACGTAATACATTCACCTATGGTACAGTTACAAATGACCTGTTCCGGTATATAGGCATTTCCATCTTGTATATTGATTGGTAATTTAATTAATTTAGAAGAACGAGCGGGTATTATATCTTCATAAAGATTGACGTTGCGAGAATCATATACCTGAATCGGATTAGTGGCGTCTCTGGTATTTAAGCGCATATTTTTATAGTCTATGGTTGACTCCCATTTACTTAATAAATCCGATCCTATTAAACCGTCAAAATAATTATGAAACTTATATACGAATAATTTGATATTATCGGACTCATTGAATTCTGAAAAGCACGGTAATGTGATCGAGTTATTGTTTCTGCTCGTCGCGTGGACATTTACGACTTCAAACGGTTCATAGTTTAGCGGCGTAAGCGGAAAATATTTCTGTATAGCCTCAGGGCTAATAAATGACTGATTAGCACCTGTGTCTATCAGTAATTTTAAAGGGGGGTTTGAAATTTGTATAAACGGAAGCTGTCTTTGTGTCTGAATGTTAATCTCTATTTTGGCTTGTCGGACTTCGAATCCGTCCGAAAATCCTCCTTGCTGGTGGATGGCTTAGATTCAGTTATAGGTTCGCTAGTGGCTAACTCATCAACAACAATTAATTGACCATTACTATAATTATCATCGACACACACAAAGTTATCATTGTACTCTGGCTCGATGTAATAGTACTCCGAGCAATCGTAGTAGGGGCCGTATGCATAGTACGGACATTCGTTAAAATTTAACTCACGAGCCTTAAAGTAATTGCTTGGTGGTGGGTTGCCTGATTTGGTCCAGTCGTGTCCTCTAGCTGGCATGGGTTTGCTGACAAAATGACTTACACCACTCATAGGTGTAGGCTTCTGTGGACCGGGTCCACTTTGCGCATTCCCGGGTGCGTTATGCGGAATCATTCTAAATACATTACTCCGTTCATTATAATTTGGTGGTAAAGCCCTAAATATCTGCTGAGTACGTGTTGGCCCTCGGTTAGGCTGAGGTGGATTATTATTACCGTTAGGTCTCCATGGTTGTTGAACCAGCATCGGTGGTTGGCGTGAGGGGCCAGGCATGTTAAAATTAATTGGTGCCATAGTGAACGGTTGATTATTTGAGGGTTTAGATTGTGAGCCCGCGGGATTACTAGGTTGTTTTTTATTATCTAGGAAGTTATTATTTCGCTGTTGCAAATATAACGTATTAGTTTCTTCTTGCACGTATTCCAACGCCTTCTCTATAGATACGGGACGCATGCATCGAATACGAGAACCTAGCGGCTCTTTTAATCCGCGCAAGTATGATTGCAGCGTAAGCTTTCTGTAAAGTTCACGCTTCGCTTCTACGGTGGTAGACAGATTATCGTGCAACGTTACGTATGTCATAATGGTACTAAACAGGGTTTGACAATTTTCATAAAATTCTTGTGGCGTATTTTGACCTTGTGTTAATAATGAAAGGTCATTATAAAGTGCAGTTTCGTCGCGTTGATCCGCGAAATTATTAACTAATGCTGTACGAATGCCAATCCAGTCAGTCGGGATACCGTTGGAGTTAATAAATCGGGCGGCTGGACCCGTGACTTTATTTAAAATTCCATTAAGCAAGGCTTGGTTCTCCAGCTCATTTCCCGGATTAGGATTGAGAAATCTTTTAACTAATTGATCACTTAAATTTATAAATCTAGTTAGTGTATTTGGGTTCCCATCGAACTCTGGGAGTAATCGAAGGGACTTAAATATAGCGTCAATTTGGTCTCCATGAGTCATGGCGCTTGTCTCTTCTATAATATCACTTAGGTCTCTAGCTTGGTCTAACCTACTCTGTCTTACAGCCCTAGGGGTACAAGAACCAGATTGCCTAGGATGAAAAATCTTGAAGGATTAACGTAAGACTGGAAAAAGGAAAAATTACAACTATAGGGAAGCAACACAAGAGTGATTCAAGTGTACTCACAGTTTCATTTCTTGGTGTCTCTGAATCAGCATCGAAGTCTGGATGCACCGGCTGCAGCTTTCCGAGGTTCTGGATACTCGATGAAGGCTTAAAAGCTCAGGCAGCGGCTATGCGGAGCCGACAGGATCGATTTTAGAGTCCTTTACGCGCCGCGCACTGCTTCGAGTATCCTACCGACTGCGCCAATTACGGTAGCTGCAGGCGGAGGATTAAAAAAAAACCAATTTACTTATAATGAATTTAATTAAAAAGAAATTACAATTATTGATTATTGCTAAAGATTATGACTACGTTCGAGGTTGGAACCGAAGTGGCCGTTTCCGATGCCCGGGAACTGGTGGCGCGATCGTTGTCACGTTGCGCGAAGTCAGCATCTCGTGGCCCGTCCTTGTGTCCGTGGCTGATGCAATATGTTGTTCGGTAAAAATGGGGTTAACGCATCGTCAGCGATCTGCCTTGGGTACCATGGTATAACAAATATTTAAAAATGTAAATCATTTGTAAAAATATAAATAAAAGAAATATAAAACATTATAACTATACACGTAACGTTGTGGGCGTCGTGTTTCGCTGCGTGATGTCGCGTAACCATCCTCGGAAATGTCGATATACGACAGCTTTCGGCCAAAAGTCCTCTAAGTCTAGAGATGGTGGGTTGGAACTCGTACCACGAATGACTTAAAGTTGATGTTGTGGCGCGATTCCAACCTTTCATTCAACCCTCCCGTTTGGTTTAACCGGTACGGACAATTGCTGACGTGGCTACGGACTCTGACAGATAATATATTGGTATATCTACTAGCACAACTTTAAAAAAAAAAAACGCAAAAACACAAAATTCTAAAAACTTTTAATATTTCGCCATCTTCCTTCCAGCAATGTACGGCGAACAGCTAATAATATTCCAATACCTGCCGCACATGGGTGAGCTGATCGCGTCGTGTCGCCGTCGTCTGTCCGCGCCGCTAGAGGGTGGGGTGGTCGCGTGCCTGCAGCTCGTCAAGTATCTGCTGCCGCATATGTCTGATGTTAAACTTATGGAGCAGTTACAGGTACCTATTCTATTTGTAAAAAAATAATGACGAAAATCGTACCAGTAATCACAGGAAAATTGGTATACATACATAACAAAAAAAAAGTAAAATGCTGGTGGAATACATAACCACAATTAAATAGTTACACACCATTTTCGACCTTAAAGGCAATTTTTCTTAAAGGAAATAAAGGCAATTAAAAAAAAAAAAAAAACTATTGTAGAATTTTTACACTTAACTTATTAAGGGGTCATCCATTTCTGAATGAAGACCTCCGCCATCTATATCTATCTTGGGCCATTCTGGCGCGGCGTATATTTCCGTTTCGTGGATACCAGTTCAGGACGCGCTCGCATCACCTGTTGACTGTGGTCCTCGCAATGTGGCCTACCCAATTCCACTTCAGTTTCTCGGCCACAAAGCATCAGCGACTTTGGTCTCTAAACTTACTTGATATTTATTCCAGGACACTTTCCTGAAGACAATACTCCAGCCGGCCCTCAGGCTAGCGTCCACAACGCGTTGCTCCTACCCCAGCGGAGCGGTGGCTCGATGTTCTCTCACCAGAAAACTACTCGATGCCCTCCATGTTTTAGCTCTGAGGATCGGACCAGAGATGACGAGGAGACACTTATGCGTGCCAGCTTTACAAAGGTAAGGGACAATTACACTGCCGAACCGAAGCCTCTCCCAAGTGGCACCACAGAACGCAACGAACGCGAACTCGCTTTAACGCTACCCTGTTGACTCGCGGTCTCCACTCAAAGACTGAGCTGTTCTTTAGCAATGTAGGTGCAATTAAATGATCAAAAGTTGTTAAAATTGAAAGATGATCTGAAAATTACTATCATTAATCATTGTTGCAGATTCTTCTTAGCGTTCGATAAAGCGACCGGCAAGATCGACAACTGGCCGAAACAAGAAGAAAGTGCACCTGAAAAGGTAATAATAAAAATCTGACACTTCCGAAAACGTTAGATCCATTATGTTCTTCGTATTTCAAAACATTGACATAATTTTGCGCCCCATATGCTGCCTCTCATTTACATGTGTCGAATGAGCATTGTACAATACCATTTAGGCATATTATAAAATCCACATTTTTCATTGTCCCAGTCATCCGACCAAGAGTCAACGGACTCAAAGCCGGAAGGCTTCCTGGAGATCTGTCGAGACGGCACCACGGCTGAGTGGCGCGTGCAAGACGGACGCGTAGTGCGCGCGGATCTGCCCGACCTTGCCTGCACCCCGCCTGATATTTGTGAACACCCACATGATACTACCAGACTTACGGTCAGTATTACTGGTCATCATCTGCCTGACCTTGTCACTTAGTTAAGGTCAAGGTTGAGGTCAACGCAACAGTTTTCTCTTATTTTGCTTTCGTATCATTCCTCACACAATCCATCCATCTTTTCCTTACTTTTGCTCTCCGCCCATCAACATATTCATCACTTTTTTATGATTTAGCGTTTATTATTTACTACGTCTACATTGCCCAGTAATACACTGGGAAAAATATTAAAATATCAGTCAAGACTTCTTGAAATTCTCTGACTGTTCAGAAAAAGTTACACTGGCGCATTCTGTTAAGAGCGAAAATGTTCTCTGATAACTTTTTAGAACTATGCATCCTGCTGATGCGTATGAAGTTTAATTGAAATCGGTTCAGTGATTTCGAAAAAAAAAAGACTAAAGTTTGTATGAAATGCCGTAAGTCGTAAACGCTCTTAAAGGATGGTGTTATTCGACCTGTTTAGCTCCATCTCGCACTAGATAACTGTTGGGCACGACATCTCAATTGAATTATTCCGGTCCGCTGTACCGTTCAGTTGTATCTCAACCTCAAGCCTGTACAAAAATATAAAGACTCGCAAACTCGTAATCAAACACGTGTGCCTGTACCTTCTGCTACTAAAGATGAAGTGCCCCAAATTCTTTTTTTTTTCATGAAATAGTCATTCAATGGGAGTAAGTGAACGTAGAGGGTTGTATTGATGATTTTAATTATTATAATTATGTAAATACATACGTATAACGGCCGCGAATCATAATTTGTTCAAGACAGCCTGACACCGACCGGCAAATTGCAAAAAACGTAAGAAAATTGCAATTTCGCGGGGCTACCTTTATCAGAGTTTTTAAGCCATCTGCCCGCAAACACTTTTTACCCGGGTTTAGTCGGAGATCACTCAACCTGTTGATCAGTATACCTATAGGTTTTCATCAGATGATATTTCCAGGCTCAAGAAGAACTTCTGATGGTATTCGACGAGGAGCTGGCCTACCGAGCGTACACGACCTTCGCCAAATTCATAGGATCAGAGACCATGGAGCGTTGTCTTAAGAACATTGACACCGTTCGCGCGCTCTGCAGGAAATATGAACAGAACCACTGTATAAGGTATGTTTGTTTAATATTAAAGCTCATGACTTGTAATGAGAAAGGTTTTTAAAAGCGCAAGTCAGGCTTTTCGGCCTATATGAAGGTGTGGCCACTCAGAATAATGTTTAAAAAAAACATCTTGTAAGTATATAGTTGGTCCACTTGCCTCATTGGTCGAGTGGTCGCAAGTGCGACTGCTAAGCATGAGGTCCTGGGTTCGATTCCCAGGTCAGTCATAGTGTTATTGGGTTTTTCCATGAGGAATTTCTCAGTAGCAGCCACGGAGTCTAGATTTGCGCCCGGTTGATGGCAATAGGCTCGCACCCTATTACATGGAACTTAAACGTAACTGGCAAAATGTGGGTGTACTATTAGGTACACCTCAGCCTAACCCTTCGAGGTTTACAGGCGTGATGTTATGTTGTATCCACAGTTCCCCGCTCCAAATTCGTCCCGACAAGCGGGTCCAACCCTCATTCAGCGACGAGCCTCTAAATCGAAAAGCCGATCTATTTTCGTCCAAGCCCGAAGTCGTCATGGACCATATATCGAGCTCGAATAGTTTTGGATCAAACGTGACACTTGTGGGGAACAGGATAGATGTCGCTAGTGATGCTTGCGATGTGGGCAATGGTGCGCAGGGACACGGGTTCGATGTCGTGGCGTATAAGACGGATAATGGTATCAAGAGTAATAGGTGAGTTTATTTTATTTGATTACTTAAATGCCAATTCTAAACAATTTTGGCCGATAAATTTCAAACAAATTGAACATGCATCAACAAATACTTCAATGCACAAGTCTGACAAAGATTGAAGCTACAAAACTAGTAAGAATAACCTACGGCTCACCAAACCTATCCGTTATTTGTTAGTGGTACATATGTCAGATTAAAAAAAAAAAAATTGAATACTCTTTTCCGTAAACGACAAACATATCATTTCTTGCCACCGATATGTATACATCGACAAAAATCTGCTTCCGTTGATTAAAAATCCACCACTGACAAAAATAATTTTTCATTTTTCTTTTTTCAAATTGTTTATTTTTAAATATCATCTTCAGTTTTCTAATAATTTCTCACTCACTTCATTAGGCACTTACGCGGTGACTGGCTCATATACTGGGAGCACGAAATCGGTCGTCCCGACAAAGAAACTCGGTTCAATCTGAAGCAGATCAAACTACAGACCTTCGTAGGACACACACATTCCGTCAAGTCCTTACACTGTCTGGACAATGAGAGCAGCTTCATGAGCGGGTCAAAGGACAAGACTGTCAGGCTCTGGTCTTTGAGGAATCAGGTTAGTAGTAACTAAGTTATAGACGTTTGTGTGTCACACAAATTCAGTCAAGTCCATCCACTGTCTGGACGATATGAGCAACTTCATGAGCGGGTCGAAGAACAAGACTGTCAGGCTCTGGTCTTTGAGGAATCAGGTATCTTAGTACAGCTAGTGCCTTGCATTACTTGTACCCCTTCTTTTTTGTCAAACATCACGCAGATCACTTGTTTGCAGAACAACGCTGGTCAAATACTGGCTTTCTTTAATAATATGTTCATGCCATAGTCACCACTCTCGGTGTGTGGCGAACCCATCCATGTTATTTTTTTATTAAATTGCATGTTTGTTTTTTTTTTGACTAGGCTAATTGTGTTTTTATTTTTTTATGTTTTATTTTTTATTTCAACTAAGTTCTTGATATTACTTATTTTATTTTTGACATTTTAACTATATTATTGATTGTAACTTTTATTGATTATTATTGTTGTATTAATCCTGTATTCGACACAAATGTATTTTTGTTCAGAATAAATGACTAAATGAAAATAATAATATCGAAAATTTTATGCGTCTTTCCGGATTTGCTTTCTCCTGAAATTAGAGTACTTTTTGTCGCTCAAACAAGGGGTCGTCCATTATACACGAGAGGCCCGAATGGGCGGTTCAGAAAAAAATATGAAATATCACTAGGGGGGAGGGGGGTGTAGTGAGATATCACGTGTATTTATTTTATCTTTGAACGCGCTATTTCTAAACCGAAAAGCGTTGCGTGACCTCGACATTTTTATAACGGTGCTTAATTTTCCAGAACTAAATTAGATTATACCTGTTAACCTCTATTTAAGATAATACAATAATAAAAATACTCGTGATTTTGGGTAAGGAGGAGGGGTAGTCTAAAACCTCACCACGTATCACCATGAGGGAGGGGGGGGAGGGGTTAAAAAGTTGCTAAAACCATCACGTGGTGATGAATGCACGACCCTCAAGACTAGAAAATACAGTAATAATCAAGAATGACTACCGGATAAAACGGGGTGAATAGGACCGCAGGGGTGAATAGAGACAAATTTTGAAAGGGATTTTAACGTTGAATTAATTTGATTATGTTACCAAAAAGTACTCTGTTTTATTTACTTAGTATACTTAATTATTTAGAGACCTTGCTAGCAACATAACATATTAATTCAACGTTAAAATCCCTTTTCAAAATTTGTCTCTATTCACCCCTGCGGTCCTATTCACCCCGTTTTACGGTAGTAAAACACTTTTCAATTCCCAGGGTGACGGCAACGCGACCTCGCAATGCAACTGGTCGTACACGGGCCACAAGAAAGGTGTGTTATCGCTCACGTTCCTCGAGTCGCTGCGTCTCGCCGTGTCGACTGACTCCGTCGTACATATATGGGACCCTTTCATGGAGAGCGTCGTGTCGCAGGTTTGTGCTTACGATGTTTTGTTAAAATGCTTCTGCATTATCAGCTATCCAGTATTCTTGTAGCAATATCATTAACACTGCAGACGGGTTACCATGTTTACTATTTGTTTTGAGTTCCCGATATTTCGGTGTTGCAAGCTCCATGATCACGGATAAACAGTTATTGCGGGTGGGTGTTTATGAGCAGACAAAGTGGTCTACCCTATTTCTTGTTCGTTTTTCTTGTAACAAATCTGATATTTAACTTAAATTTTTATTTTTATTGCACCAGAATATTTGGATAACTTTTGTTGTAGATACTGATTAAGGTATATTTAATTATGAAGGGCAATTAAAAAAAAAAAAAATATCGTTTCAACTAGTTCAATTCTGCTTGGTCAAAAATTACTTGAAAAATGGACTTTATTATCACCTGCTTTTAGGTCACAGGTAACCTGAGGTCCTTCGTTCCTATAAAGTGGTACATTAACCAAATTGTTCTTCGATTCAGTTGGACAGCATGAAGTCTCCAGTCAGCATAGTCCGTACACTGGCGGGTCCGTCTGCGGCAGTACTGGCGGCCACTACAGACGCCACGCTGCGCGTCATAGATGCGCGCACGCCGCATACCTCGCACGAGCTGAAGGTAAGCTTGTTTGCATTGGGAAATTCACCTATTTCAATCAGAGAGATCAGAGAAAAGTACACTTCACCACCACTGTCTTTAAGATAAGAAAAAAAAGTCATCATCTGCGTAGCCTTTTCCCAACTATGTTGGGGTCGGCTTCCAGTTTAACCGGATGCAACTGAATACCAGTATTTTGCATGGAGCGAATGCTTATCTGAGCTCCACAACCCAGTTAGTACTGGGTAATACGATATCCCTTGGTAAGACTGGTTGTCAGATTTTCGGGCTACTGACTACTTAACGACTGTCAAAGATCTACAATTGACAGCCGGCGCCAATGACTTAACGTGCTTTCCGAGGTACGGAGGAAACTCTGTATGCAATGGGCGGTCATCCACCCTTCCATGGACCAACCTAGAGCCACCCAGCGCGGCTTAACCTGCACATCGACCCGAGCGGTTGTTATTATTTAGCTACGAGCTCGAGAACAAAAAGTAAGTTACGGAATGAACTGTCTCTCGAAAAACATTTTTTTTTCGATTTGTTACTTTCTCCCGGAATGCTTGTTTTGTGATTTCGGTGGTCTCTCCAGTCTTGTGCCTACAAATCTTGCCGGAACGCCCATACAGATCTGCTCCGATTTTCGGTACCTCGGTCGCTTGTCCAGGGGGATGGCGTAGTAGACCGGGACGTAACGCACCCGATTAACCCCGGGTGGATGAAATGGCGATAGGTCACTGAAACAACTAGCGACCCACGGACGCTCAAGTTAAAGGGGAAAATATACATGTCCGTGATTAGACCTGTCGTACTGTATGGATCGGAATGCTGGGCTGTGAAGAAGATGGATGAAAAAAGATTGCATGTAGCGGAGATGAGAATGTTGAGGTGGATGTGTGGAGTGACAAGAATGGATAAAGTAAGGAATGAGTTATTAGAGGAAGTTTGAAAGTTGCGCCAGTTACAGAAAATTTGAAAGGGAATCGACTGTCTTGGTATGGACATGTGATGAGGAGGGACGAATCGCATGTAACTAAAAGAGTGATGAATATAATTGTTGATGGATCGAGAGGGAGAGGAAGACCAAAGAAAACATGGATGGATTGTGTGAGGAATGATATGAAGGAAAAAGGAGTAAATGATAGCGTGACGACTGACAGGGGAGAATGGAAGAAAAAAAACGTGTTGCGCCGACCCCAAGTAACATGGTACAAGGGCTGGAAGATGATGATGACCTTCTGGCGGAATGACATTTGTCGTGTAATGTGTTCATTCTAAATAATTAAATCATTCCTTATGTCATTGAGATAAACGAGGGAAAATTAAATTAGGTAGGGGTAGTAGCATAATGATAGGATATTTAAACATGATGAATCAATAAAAATACAGTAGGATTTTTTTTTTGGAGACAATGCGGTATTTTTTCAATTATTTTGTACTATATTCCAGCTACCGATGAGCGCGACGACGTTCATCCGCTGCATGTGCGTGTGCTCGTCGGGCGGCTGGGCGGCGTGCGGGCTGGCCAGCGGGCACGTGGCCGTCACGGACCTGCGCACCGGCCTCACGCTGGCCACGTGGCGCGCGCACGACGGGGAGGTCAGTATGTGCCTACTACGGCTAGCGATGAGGTATAACGATAGCTCTTGACGTTGTAGCGTAGGAAGTCAGCTATACAACATTATTTTTAGTATATGCGAAACCTGAATATAGTTTGTTCAGAATAAGTAACTGAATCGATTCCAATAATTTTTAAACCATTTTATATTTTTTCCCAAAAATATTTAAAAAAGTTAAAAGTAGGACCGAGCGACTTTAAGTACCTATCGCAATAATTTAGGTACCTACTGTCAAATTATTATGATCAATGAGCTCAAGACGACGCTGGAGGCGCGCGCTGCGTGGTGACCACGTTTTTGTGCGGACAACCAGGTAACAAAACAAGCTTATAACTTTGTGATGTTTCATGATACAGTTTTGAAATTTTGTACATAGATTCTTTACATAAAAATACTAGACACGTTTCAGGTTTCGCATATACTAAAACTAATGTTGTTTAGCTTGAAACATGCAACTCATGTTTGGCAGTCCGGGCACTCAACACGGGTGGGGTGCAGATAGAGCCGGAAAATTGGAGTGGTAACATCGTTTCAAAGGGCTCAGTGTGATGAACCCATGATCCATTGTGACGGTCGCGGATATCTGCGATAACTGCTTTAGGGCAGCAATGAAACCGCGTTCATGAGTTGTTATAATTGCTATGGAATATTAGGACTGTCATCTCTTGAACGCCCCCTTTGAATTTGCTCATAGGCTGTTGTTGTGACTATAATGTTTTTTTTATCTAACATCTACAATTATGTTAGCAAAAAATAATTTAATAAAAAAAAAAGATGATTTTTTTTTTTATTTAAATTTTTGTTACATATAACATTTTTATCACTCAGGTGCTGAGATTGGCGACAGTAGACGACCATAGACTACTTAGCTCTGGTCTGGATCAGGTCACGGCTCTATGGAGACCTGATGACGGTGAACTCATAGCACATCTCAAGTAAGTAATATTTTGGTAATTTATGTAATCCTATAATACTATGCCCGTTGACAAAAATGTATCCTTGCACAATTTAGCGACAAATGACAATTTTTTTTTTAGATTTTCGAATGTGAATAGTTCTGGGAAGTACATTTTGTCATAAGGAACACGAAAACAATTATAAAGAAAATATTCGAACCTACTTTTAACCCTCTTTCACCGAACATGTACACACACTTGTGCATTATAAAGTGCCTGCGCCCCTGGGATGCTCAAAAATGAACTTTACGGCAAGTTAGAGCAAGCCCAGACTTTTCAGGAACCTTTAAATGACAAAGAGTAAATGTTATAAGGGCAAGCCAAGCTTTTGCGCTTATAAGAAAGTACCGCCACCGCTGCGTACTTGGTACCTGGCTAATCTCTGTTGAGATTGGCCAACTACGCAGCGGTGGCGGTACTAATAACAAACAATATATTTGCATTATTCTGAGAGCACACTAGTTCCGTTATTTAGTTACCTCCATATCTTATACTTAGAACCTCTAGTCGTACAAATGCGGTTCAACGGGCGCCTCTTCACAGATTACCCAAAATATATAACCAACATTTTGTTAAAATAGACACGTTTGTTTGTTTACGTCACGTTTTGTTACGTTAGCTCATAATGCATTTAAAAAAGAATTAGTTAATGCACTTAAAACCTAATAATTAAGTATAATATTAAAATAAGCCCTACCTTTCTTCCATACTGTATGTAAGTAAATTAATACTTATAGTAATGTGTGGAGACGTTGTTGATTTTACGTTAACCCACTTTATTGTATACTTAGATGTAAGACAAAGTGTACAATAGTTTGGGTTCCAAATAAAAAAAAAATTAAAAAAAATAGAAATCATAGACAGCAGTCGCTGTGCCCAAAATCGATTATCATCATCATACACTAAGGTAACTAACTTAAATTTCTTTTCTCCATCCAGAGGCAGCACAGAGCCAGTCCACTGCCTCTCAGTATACTACAAAGAGTTGATCTCAGGCACAACGAACAACCGCATCGGAGTGCACACGTCTCTCTCTCAAGACGCCAGCTTTTCGAGCACGAAACTACGCTCCGATACGTTTCGGGGCGTACTGACGTGTATGGCAGTATTACCGCTGAATAGACTGTTGTTGCTGGCCAGTGATAATGGTACTATTAGTCTGTTGTGTTGAGTGCCTAGAATTACTATGTATATATATATATACAGGGGTATTGGTAATATTTGACGACGGTACGATTTGACGGCACGGTTGGCGCAGTGGTGGCGTGTCGCGGTTTCGATTCCCGCACGGAACAAATATTCGTATGGCCAACAGGTAGTTGTTCCGGGTCTGGTTGTTTGTGTATGTGAGTTTAAATGTTTGTAAACGCACCCACGATACAGGAGAAGTCCCTAGAGTGGGGCAACGTATGCCGTCTATACAACCTAATTTCATGAAAACAATATATGAATTGTTTTCATGAAAAAAAAAAACCGTAAGTTGTAAATTACTCGGAAATGTTTGTCATGTGCATAGGGTCATTTGGTTGTATCTACAACCAAAGGGTCAGGATGACCCCCCCCCCCCCCCCCTATGTCCGCCTGACGGATTGCTGACATATTACCAATAACCCTGTATATTTTGTTGAAGTGCATTTGAAATTTTAAACTTAAAATGGCTTGCTAAATAAAATCGGCTTTAAACTTTCTTTTTGTGAAGATTCTGCAGGCGGTTGTCAAGATTAGAAAATGTTAAACAGAATAAACTGAATCTATATTAACGATACTGATTGATAATGTATGTATGTATGCGTAATTTGCTGAGGTTCCATGGATCCGTTCGAAGATCGACAGAAAAAAACCAAATCATTCCACTCAACTCATTCCTATAACATTTTTCAAGAATTTTTGTTTGAAAAATAATTAAAAGTGAAGAAAAATAGTATGAATTGCGTGTTTTAGTTTTAAGAAATAAGCTTTTATTGTGATTGTGTAAGTATAGAGTATAATAACTGTATATGTGAATACCTGCTTGAACGAAACCTTATTGGAATAGACTATTATATGGTCAACAACACTTTGTTGGCATAGTTTATTATTATTATTTTGTGTGTAATAAATAGTCAGAGATTGGAATAGGTAAAGATAGCTTAAATTTCAAGGCATTAAGTATCATGTGGATAGGGGCCTCCCTATTAAATCCCGGAATGATTTTTAAGAGCGTTCATCCGAAAAGTTGGCAACGTCGCAAATAGCTGTCAAATATTTACCTGTTTTAATTAATTTGGCAATATTACTGTATGGGAATAAGAAATATGGCTAACTAGTGAACTAGAATATTAATAATGAATAATATTTTAGTTACAGTTATCGGGAGCTCAAAATAATGAACAATCACGGAAGATGTTCCGTAAGTGACAGTATAAGTTTAAAAATTTCAATATTTAGACTACAATCACTTTTATAATAAACATTTAGAATACAATTAATTATTATTATAAATATTCAGAATATAATTAATTAGTCAAGTTTTTGAATTTTCAAGCATAAATACGTAATTATCAGCTTAGTTTATTACATTTTGTCAAGAAGGAATTCGTCAATGGTATAGTAGCATTTTTCAATTTAAAAAATATTTAGTTTCCGATTAAATTGTGTCAAGTTAAAATCTTTAATGTCATTTGTTTGTTTTTCTTCATTGAAGTTAAGTCAAATAAACTCAATGTATTTCGATCTCTAGTAGTTACTTTAAAAACATAAAACTTTCTTAGAGAGACAAAGATAGACGTTTCCGACTTTTGAAATTATACTGTACATTATTTTTTATCACACTTTTTCGCGGGCTTGTTTTAGTATGGTACAGTGAGTGATAGCAATTAGCTGACCCACCTTTGCATAAACGGTTGAGATTTTTTAGAAAACGAATTGATAGAATTTTATAAAAAAAAAAAATACAAAAGAATTATAAAATTCTATCCATTCGTTTTCTAAAAAATCTCACTGTACATAAGGTAACTCAAGCCGAGTCTGGAAAGTTCTCAACTTTAAATTTAGAATTGCTGCCTGATTGAATACTTATCTTTTATATTATATTATGTATTTTAATAGAATCATTCATGTAACTATGTTCTAAGGCAATAGTTTAATATTAATCGTTTTAATGAATGATTAGGTTTGCTTAAGACCTCAATCTGGCTACGTGGGAAGAGATGGATGAGCTCTTCGATGGAACGAGCATACAGCCTACTCGTTTTTGCTTTAAAAGGTAGAATCACGAAGCTAGATGTTATGCAGGGCCTTTTTGACTTAATAGGTATTTTACCAATACCAGTAAAATATTATTTCCTAAAGTTATATTTTAACTGCCAATGATGGTGTTACCCTCAAATAGCACGAAATTACTTGAAATTTAATCCATTTACAAAGGGTGTAACAAGACTTAACAAAGCTGAAAGGTATTTATTCTCCCCGTCATTGCAATATTTTTTTTTGTTCTAGGCCATACCTGGGAAACTTCTGGTTACGGAGAAATTGGGAGTCAAACTTCCAACTTTTTCACAAGTTTTTTTTTTTAAATACATGTTTTTAATGTAAGATTCTTACTTTAAACACCTCCACGACCGCCGTACTATTCAATCAGCACGATGTCTTGAGTTGGTGACATTGAGTCCTACCGTAAAACGTGATTTTTCAATCCAAAAAAAAGTTTCCCAGCAAGCATTTCTGCGTAAAGTTATTTAGTTTGATGTACAGAATGCTTGGATGACGGCTTTGTTAAGGGCCTTGTTACACTCTGTATGTGAAAAGCTATCATGTCTGTGATTAATTATTCCCTAATTAATTTCCCTAATTAATTATATTTAACCCTGAATACATGTACAGCGTGTGCCAGAAAGGTGGTATCTCAGGGTGTGATTCAGACCATCAAATTGATCCATTCTCTCCATGGGACCACCATCGAAATCGCGAAAAATAAATCAGCTGTCCCATACATTTGGATCCAGTAGGTATTGAAGTTTTGTACTTGACAGCTGATTTTTTTTGCGATCTGTGGTGGTCCCATGGAGAATATATTCAGTTTGATGATCTG
Organism: Noctua janthina; assembly: GCA_963576755.1. Classification (NCBI taxonomy): domain Eukaryota; kingdom Metazoa; phylum Arthropoda; class Insecta; order Lepidoptera; family Noctuidae; genus Noctua; species Noctua janthina. The sequence continues at coordinate 4,727,544 of OY755055.1, read as the reverse complement.
AATAACACCCTGAAATATGACCACACCTTTTTGGTACGCGTTGTACAACTGCCTTGTGAAAATAAGAAGTCTTGTAGTTTCGCATGTAGATAAACTATGATAAAACCTTACCATATGTGTCGAAAGTACAAAATAGTCGTTACCAAAGATGTTAATCAATCATAATAATTATTTTGAGATTATCTACCTTCCTATTTTATATGTATCATCAGTTTAAACAATTATGCTCATTTTCACTAACAGTCATACGTAAAGAACGCCATAATATAATTGGACTGTTGAATTTTCAATTCTTGTCAAAGAGCCGAGCGGCATTTATTTATGCATTATTTTACGTATAGACTGCCTCGTTAGCGCGACTGCTGAGCATGAGGTCCTGGGTTCGATTCCCGGGTCAGGTATAGTGATATTGGGTTTTCCATCAGGAATTTCTCTGTAGTAGGCATGGGTCATTGACGATTTTTTAGTTAATGTAATTTAACTGTTAATCATTAATGGTTAACGAGTTAAATTGACAGGTTTTAAAACTTCAATCGTTAGCGGTAATCGTCAATTTAATATGTCAACGTTTTTGATCAATGACAATTTTGTTGCAGATTAAGTTAAACATTATGATTTGATAAGAATTTAGATTACTTTTTTTTTAACTGGAATGACCTTTTCTTCGTACTTTTTCCAGGCTTTCCATGCTTTACCCAGCCAGTTAGGACTGGCTGGTCTGGCTAGATCCAGGCGTACTTAATATATCATCACACACACACGCCCGCGTCCGATGCGCCGACGCGACGGTGTTCGGTAACATCCGGAAGTAACGAATATTTCCGAAGTAGACTAAATTCTCAGAAATTAATAAAATAATATTGAAATAATGCATTGAGTGCGTTGACAGTTAATATTTTCAACCTGTTTTTTCATTAATGAATAACAGTTAACACGTTGACGAATGAAAAGTCGTTAAAAAAAACCGTTTATTGATTCAACGCCCACCTCTACTCAGTAGCAGCCACGGAGTCTGTATTCATACCCGGTTGATGGCAATAGGCTCGCCCCTTATTACATGGGGGTTTAAAAACATAACATAACGGCGAAATGTGAGTGTACTATTAGGTACTCCTTTGCCCTACTCTTCGGGGATAACAAGCGTCAGTTATGTTTTACGTATCACCTAGTCTAAGTGAAAATTCACAGTATTATTGTAATTTTGTTAAGGATTTTCCGAAATAACTTTCCAAATGTTTAATATCGCGTTGTTTGATTAATGTAAACACTCATAGGCTTCCCTGTACAGTAGAATTCGAAATATAGTAATATAACTAATACAATCTCGTAACGTAACGTATTTGTTGTGTAACTGTAAAAACAAACCTCAGAAATATAGACACATTTTATACCTTAAATCACGATGTATATTTAAAAAAAAAGAAAATGGTTTTGTATGGGTATCGAATATAATACATAATAAATGTACATAACATTTTTGTTGCCTTTTAGCTGAACATAGAGCGGGGCGGGCGTGTGGTGAAGTGTCGCTAAGCTCACCGCCCCCCGCCCCCCGCGCGCTCCTACCCCAGGCACCGTCTCAGTTTGTAAGGTTGGATGTAAGAGATAATCAACGGAACCACTGATCTAATTCCGAAAATTTACTTTATTAATTGAATACTACATTATCCATGCTGTAATGAAGGAAGCGAAGTCACGGACGGAAGCTAGTGTACGATATATATAATTAATAAACTATACATGTAGAGCTGCTAGTATAAATACTTAATTGTAATGATTTTAATTGTATATAAGAAAATATAAGTGAAGGAAATGAATTGTGTATTTTCTGTAATTGTTTTATTTCATCCACGAACATCCATGATTCATCCATGACTTTTATTCAGCGTGTATCAGAAAGGTGTGCTCATATTTGGTACAGAGTACCATCTGGCTGGACAACTTTCGCCCTGGGCCAACATCATCGTAGTGATCTTCATTCTCGTAACAATAAGGTCTGACACGTCTGTCAAAATGGTGAGAATCAAATTGGCGGGTGTACCATAGCGAATCAAATTATACCAATTAACAAAAAAAAAAATTACCTAAAACATATTATTTTGTACCTAGCTCTAAAAAATCTGTACCTCCTACAAAACAAAATTATTTCGAAATTAAGGTATATAATATTTCATTATTTAACCATTACTCATAAAATATAATAACACCAAAATATTGTACCTAAAAAGTACCTCAAGTTAAAAGAAACACACACTTGGTTAGTGGGATAGTTCCTGAGAAATAAAACAACCGTATCTTGTGTATATGTTAACACGATAATTATCAAGATATTGACATACCTAACCATCCAACTCGTCGTCGTGGTTGCCGTACGCTGGGTGCGTTTTGCCACGGTAACGATACATTGCGTATGAGGAAATAAAATAAATCATATTTATTGAATTCCCATAACATTCCTGAAATAGTTTCTTGTACCGGTCATCTTAGTATGATAGACTGAATTCACCCCATCAGTTTGTGGAGGGCTGTCTCTTACACCCTGTTTTTTATGAGTAATGGTTAAATAATAAAATGTTATAGAACACCCGTCATCTTGATGTCAATATGGCGGTACAGATTGTTTAGATTTTGGTACAAAATAGTATGTTTTAGGTACATTTTTTGGTAATTGGTATAATTTGATGACTCACGTCAAAATGACTGATCTTCATTCTCGTAAGCAATAAGGTCTGACAAGTCTGTCAAAATGACAGTGATCTTTATTGTCGTAATGATAAGGTTGCTGTTGGATTGTAACTGTCCGAGGTTAAAAAAATAACTGAAAGGACTGGGAATTGTTAACTGCACGTCACTGGTAGCGTTTGAGCAATTGAGCTATGAAAACCCCTTTATAATAGTGATGCATGGTTCCTTTGGCTCGTGGTTATAATCGGAACGAACGCCGCCATTTTGCTTTTACAATCCAATTTTTGCTGACAATATCACAAATGTTTACCAATCACGCCCTCCTGGCAATGTCATACGGGCGCCAAAAGAATCATGCGGTACTGTACAACTCTACGAGAATCTTTTGACTTCGACGGTGGGCTATTTAAACCCCTAAAAGGGTCCAAAAAAGAATGAAACTTTGTACCTATGGAAGATCTTCATTTTTAGGGTTCCGTACCCGAAGAGTAACCAATGGGACCCTATTACTAAGCCTCCGGTGTTCTTCCGTCCGTCCGTCTGTCAGCGTGCTGTATCTCATGATCCGTTAAAGGTTGAAATGTTCACAATGTGTTTTTGTGTTGCCGCTATAACAACAAATAATAAAAAAAATGAAACTGAACTGCCCTACTACGATGGTACGGAACCCTTCATGCGCGAGTCCGACTCGCACTTTCCGGTTTTTGATCATGCGCGATGGGAAGTATCGGCCGTACGAAATGGTCTAAGGGGGCACGGCTTGTAATTACATACATAACATTACGCCTGTTGTCCCCAAAGGGTTAGGCAGAGTTGTATCTACCTATAGTACCTAAGTATTCCTATTACCTACCCACATTTTGCCAGTTTTTTTAAATTGCATGTAATAGGGGCGACCCCATGGGGATGACAACTGTGAAACAAATGGCGCTAGCATAGCTGGCTCCTCACATCGTTATTGGTTGAAAATCTATCATCTCACAAGATGGTGTTTCCACTGCAAGGACCGTCCGGAGAACACGGTGGAGCACACCATGGAGGTCTGCCCCGCTTGGGCGGAGCACCGCCGTGTCCTCGTAGCGGCGATTGGCGGCGGCGATCTCTCGCGTCCGGCCCTGGTCCAAGCCATGGTCCGGAGCGAGAGGGAATGGGAAGCCGTCACCTCCTTCTGCGAAGCAGTCATGCTAGTGAAGGAGGTGGCGGGACGTGAGAGGGAAAGAACCTCACGTCCCAGCCACCGCAGGAGAGGCCCTGGGCGTTGGGGGTCACGTGGTGGCTCCCGGCCACTGCAGGCACGGGCCTGTGGACAGCGAGTTATGGGCTAGCTCGCCGTTCGACCGTCTTATGACGACAGGCCGTGTCGACGGCGCATTCGTGTTCCACGTGCGCCTCAAAGAGATGTCGGCAAATAAGTAGGGGTCCGCATTGCCCAATGCCTGCCAGGGCTGCGGGACTGTTCGAAAGAGATACCGTGGCCCTGGAACACAAAGGGCAAAGAAGGAACATGGATGGGTTTTAGTCAGTACAAGTCTGACACTCCCTTCCCGCTCCGCCCAGACTGCCCCCCCCCATTTGATGATGTCCCATCCGAAAAAAAAAAAAAAAAAAAGGGCCACAAGATACAACTTGTGTCTTCCAAGCGACGCTTAGTTTGTGGCTCACCGAACATTTTACTTATTGTATTCTTAATTTTTGATAAATAAATGTTATTACTAAATATTATCTAACTGGACGTACCACAGAATCTTCTTCTCTGTCAATGTCCTTCACAAAATATTCGGAGTCCGATTTGACACCTTGTAAAATTTTTAACAGCTCATTCGTGTCCTGTTCTTGATCGTTAATTTAACTGTTTACTTATTAGTAAAATAGAATAAGTGTTAAAGAAGCAAAGAGTAGGTACTTTCTTGTATGTCAGAAGGGTGCGTGAGCGCTCACCCGATTAGAGTTGTGCTGCATTATTCCAGAGTGACCTTGATAGCTGTACGCTATGACGTCACAGAACGACATCTATAGTAGCCCGTGGCGCTTGGGGCACTGGCAACCAACTGTTTTGTAGAGATGGGAATATAATTATCGACAAGGATTCCTAAACAATAACAACAACTATTTAATTCCGGATCGGCACCCATCTGAAGGTCGAAATTCGTCTATTTTCCCTTTGTTATAAAGTAGTTAACTAAATTCATATTTTACTAACCTCAAATTGTTTTCAATAGTAAGTATTAAAAAATATTTCAAAGGGCGAAATCGAACAGCGATAACTTTCGCGTCACATCACTGGCAGACTTTATATCCTCGGCGTTTTGGGGACTCAAAAATGCTCGTAGTTTCTGTTTTTGCCGATTTTAAGACAAATAAGGGGTTCTTTTTTAGGGAAATAAAAAAATAGGGTATACAGGGTAGGGGGGTTTAGGGTAGGGGGTACATACCCTATTTTCTTTTATTCATTATATTAAATAGTAAAATGAAATAAAGCTATTAAATACAGTAAATTTATTTTCATAAGGTAGTTAAAATGAAGAGCTTCTAATGAAGTCGTGGCGCAGGTGGCACGAAAATTCGGAACTTCTATTGAAGTCCGTGGCGATGAAAAGGTTAAAGTCGGACCACGCGCGTTAGTTCAAAGAAAATGCGTAAGTTTGTTGCAGTACGATTACTCACAGCCTATTTTAGCCTTTAAAACTATAATAGTGAGAGTGTGCTTCTAATGAGCGCTACAATTTATAACGTACTTACTAATTCTGTGGCATCACGCAGGAAAAGTTAGAACTGAAAAAAATCGTAAGCCTCTAGGGCGGGCAGCTGACCCCCCCACCCCCACCCTCGATGGCGACACCCATGCCCCACTGCTACCGCTTTGGTCGGAATAGCACGTAAAATACAGTCCTTTTACAGTTTACCTCTGATTTAGTATCTTTACTTTCGAAATCATGATGGTAAAACTACTATAGAAATTGAAATTCTGTCAAAGCTAGATGACAAGTTGTCATAACATCGCAAAAATACAAAATGTACTCAAAATAGTATTATTCTCCTAACTACGTGATAAAGCAAAAATTAATATATGTATTATAAATTTAAAATTATTGTATTCTTGAAATCAAACCGCACTTCATCAAACCGCACCTGTAGGTGACCTACAATGTCAAAGAAGCACTCACGCTCCAGTTCCTTTTTGGCCCTTCGCCGGTTAAGTGGATTAAACCAGCCCACCTTAGACCGGATAAGTGTCCTTAAGAAAGAAACAAACGCTGGCGATCACTTCCTCACGCAAGAGCAACTTGAAGTCGTGTACCGGACCAATGCGATCACCGGCTTGAAAGAGAGTTTTGCCAAGGAGCTATTGCTAGAACATGGCCCAAACGAGCTAAAAGAACTTCAAGGCACCACTTTGTTTTCAATATTTATGCAAAATCTGTTTGGTTGGTTTCCATGTGTACTGTGGGTGGCAGCAGGAGTCAATTTCGTAGGGTACTTCTTGACCCTGAAAATAGACTTACCTGGGGATGCAGAACATGACGCTTCCTCTGCAAGAGAATATCTCTATTTGGGACTTGTGATCGCTTTGATGATTATAACCACTGGCTTATTTGGCTTTTATCAAGAAGCTAAAAATATAGCGGTTATGAGCGGTTTCGAGAAACTAGTCCCACCACAAGCAGTTGTTATACGCGATGGAAAACGAAGAACTTTACCCAATAGAGAACTGGTAATCGGCGATATTGTAGAATTGATTGGGGGAGATATAGTGCCAGCCGATGTTCGAATACTTACATGCACTAATTTAAGTACAGATATGTCTTCTTTGACTGGAGAATCTTTATCTGTCAAGCATAGGCCTGAATGCACTCATTCTAATCCTATGGAGTCCAGAAATATGGCGTACTTCGGATGTCCTGTTACTGAGGGATCTGGCAAAGCCATAGTAATTGCGACTGGAGAGATGACACAAATAGGAAAAATTGCTGGATTGGTAACCGGTCTAAAAAAAGAACCAACTCCTCTTGCAAAAGAAATCACTCGTTTTATTAAGTTATTGTGTGGTGTAGCATTTGTTATGGGTGTAGTGTTCTTTATTATGGTATATATCACACAGAGAAGTTGGCTGTCAGCGCTGCAATATATGCTGGGCATGGTATTGGCCAATGTACCTGAGGGTTTGATTGTAACGTTGACTGTGTGCATGACGCTGTCAGCTAAATCTCTCAAAAAGAAAAACTGTCTTGCTAAAACACTGCAAGCTGTGGAAACCTTAGGATCCACCTCGTGTATATGTTCGGATAAAACTGGAACTTTAACTGAGAATCAAATGAGGGTGTCCCATTTATTTTGCAATTTCGTAATAATAGATAGAGATGACCATTCTCACGTTGTAGAACCCACTTATGCAGCTTTATGTTTAGCAGGTTCACTTAATTTAAAAGCAACTTTCCTTCCTGAAACTTTGAATGAACTCATCAGCAAGAGAAAAATTATTGGCGATGCTTCCGAGTCCGCCATATTAAGGTACATGGAGAGTAACCGCTCAGCCACCAAGATTCAAAATGAAAACCCGAAAGTGGGCGAAATTCCATTCAGCTCAGCTTACAAATATCAAGTCACGATTCACCATATGCAAGAAACCAATTCCTACTTATTAGTAATGAAAGGAGCTCCAGAAATTGTATTAGAATACTGCTCTAGGGTTCTCACGGACGAAGGTCTACAGCCCCTAACGCAACAGTCGAAAAAGGCATTGAGAGCCAATTTCACCAAGATGGCAAACATGGGAGAGCGTGTGATTGGATATTGCAATTTAATATTGCCACTCCGTGAGTTTCCAATAGGTTATAAATTCGACACACAAGCACGTAACTTCCCCGTGGAAGACCTTGTTTTTATTGGAGCGATATCAATGATTGATCCACCGAGAAAACATATTGGTAAATATATTGGTTTATGTAGGACGGCTGGAATTAGGGTGATAATGGTGACTGGAGACCACCCCGTCACTGCCTTAGCTATATCTCGTAGGTGTGGCACTATTACAACGCCAACTACGTATGATTACGCGTTTGAGCATCACATTGATCTAGCTGATGTACCGCTTCACATTAAGAGTCAATTTCAGGCAGCTGTTATAACTGGAGAGGAACTTCGAAAATTTTGCGGTAACGATTTGAAAGCTGTACTAAATAAGTACAAAGAGATAACGTTCGCGAGAACCAGTCCTCAGCAGAAATTGCTTATTGTTGAGACTTTTCAAATGATGGGTTACGTAGTGGCTGTAACAGGAGATGGGGTCAATGATTCCCCGGCTTTAAAGAAGGCAGACATTGGTGTAGCTATGGGTATTAATGGTACTGAGGTTTCTAAAAAAGCTGCTGATATGATTTTATTGGACGATAATTTTGCTTCCATCGTAATGGGGGTTCAAGAAGGTAGGAGGATCTTTGACAATTTAAAAAAGACCATTGCGTATACCCTTACCTCAAACGCAGCTCAAATGGTGCCTTTTGTTTTGTATGCTGTCCTGGGTATGCCTTTGCCCATTAGTCTTATTTTGATAATGGTTATTAACATTGGAACGGATCTACTTCCTGCAATAAGTTTAGCATACGAAGACTCTGAAGACGACATCATGTCGATACCGCCTCGCAAACCGACAGATCACCTCGTGACTGGATATTTGCTATTCATGACGTATTTTCAAGTAGGACTAATTCAGTTCTTCGCTGCAATGTATTCGTATTTCATAGTATTCGCTAAGGAAGGGTTCTTTCCTTCTAGCTTGATGTTTGTTCGCACAGCTTGGGAAAGTGAAAAGGAAACGGTGACAGATACATTAGGTCGTAGTTGGAATTACTCGGCCAGGAAAAAGCTTGAGAGAAAATCGCAGACGGCTTATTTTGTTTCTGTGTGCTGGACTCAGATATCAGATGCGATTATTTGCAAGACTAGAAGAATCTCGATTATAAAGAAAGGTATGGGAAACCACGTGTTGAATGTCAGTATATTTTGCGATTTGATCTTTGCACTATGTGTGACTTACGTGCCACTATGTAATGAACTTTTTAGTACGGCGAGTATAGCATTTGCTGATTTTTTTCTGGCGATTCCTTTCATGGTCCTTATGATCGCTTTGGACGAAACCAGGCGTTACATAATTAGGAATAACCTGTCCGCGTGGCTCGAACAGGAAACTTATTATTAACTTAACAAGTAAAGGTTCTTTACACCAAGTTCGTTAGTTTTATTAAGAGGAAACACTGAAATCATCCCGCTCCGAAATCATACACACAAAACCCTCCCCATATCATACGTATCCATTCCAAGAGTTTATGTTAAAATTAACGGTACGCCACACTGTCGTCGCGATCCTCTCAGCCGTGGAGCTGGTGACTTAAGGTCAGTCAGAGGAGCAAAAGGCTAAAGCAGCAATAATTACCTAAATCATAACGTAACAAGAGTTAAAGTACAGTGCAAGAGATGATTTTCTGCGGCTCCTGTCTTCGGATAGCCGCGTACGTTTTCATTCAGAACGTTAAGTACATGTTTTTAATGTAATAAATTTTACTTTAAACACCTTCACAACATCCGCGCTGTTTAATCCATCCATCAGCACAATGGTTTGAATACCTACGTTACATTGAGTCCTACCGTAAAACGTGATATTTCACGCCAAAAAAAATAGTCGTTTCCCATAATTTTTTTGCGTATAGTTACTTAGTTTGATGTACAGTAGACGCTCAAAAGTGCACTACCATGCTAAAGAGTGTATTGCTATGAACTGTGTGAGCGCGATACAGCAGTGTGTGTGCGTGTGCGTGTATGAGTGATGTCTCAACATTCCACACATAACACACACTAATGAACTGTCGTCACACTACGCGAAATAGCATTATATTTCTGTTGCATTTAGAATACACATCATAGTGATGACCTGTTCTTACCATTGCATTGTTAAAATTCGCGTAGTATTAACATGTGTTGGTAGCTGTTTGGGCTAAGCATGGGTTTACGATCAATGAAGTCTAAGTTCGAATCCATGTTATTACAATGTGTGGCTGTTTTTTGTTTCTTTGAAACCTTAATAATAGTCATGCTTATTATTTATTTTTATAAGAAGTTAAATATTAGATAGTTATTGTATTATTATTTAGCCTCATTAATTGATTTTTATTTTATCTTTTCGGTGTTGGAAGGTGGAAATAAAAAAATCATGCTGAATGATAACATAAATGTTTATTCGTTTTATTTATTTATAAAATTAACTAACTTTTATGAGAATTGTGACGTCACATTCCTACCTAGGCAAAAAAAAGTTCTCTTATCACCGTTCATAAGATTTTTTGTTGTATACCCACTTAGTCAATTCATAATAAGAATAACATAACACGGAAAGGATATTCTAATAACACAAATATAATTGTTGATACCCACTTATTATAGGTATCAGTATTCAGCAGAGTTCATTGATTACTAATATATGAGTTAGACTTTATGAACGTGTTTTTTTTATGTAACGTCACATTGAATGTATTGAGGTTATAGCTTAAGTGTTCATTTTCTTGACGAAAAGAAGATTGAAACTAAACCCCAATTTTTTTTTTAATTACTTTTATGTTAATATTACTAAATATTTAGTTACCCGGTCTACTTATTAACTTTTCGCCATAAATTAAGTCTTCCTTTTAGCAAGACTTGAAAGTCTTCTCGTCAGAAAATACAGTCACCTCCCAGTTAAAATCTAAATAATCTCGAGCAAAACGTAGTCTTTCCTCCCTGTGTTTTTGTGTCAAAAATGGTTTTTAGCTGGCTTCCGATGATGTAAACCTTCAGCATGGACTGCATGGCGAACAGTCTGTAATGTAGTATCCAATTGCTCTGCAAACATTATAGTTGGAATGAAACCATTTGTTTCATATTCTTCCACCATGAAACGTCGCTGAGTCGGGTTAATAAGCGGCGGCCTTTCACTTCTTAGACGACTCTTCAGACTACCTTCTTCCTCAAACCTCTTTACCCAACGGCTAACAGAATTTCTAAAAAAAAACAAAATATGATTACACACTTGTAACTAGCAATTTATTTAATAATAAGAAAATCACACACAACTATCATCATAATAATTATAATTTTTAAAAATAACTTACACATTATAAGCCAGTTTCAGTTGAAATTTGAGAAATATTAAGTCCATTTTTACGCAAAGTGACAATATTTGCCCTGGCATCAATACTAATATTAGCTTGCATCTTGAATAAAGACAATCAAACAATACGCTAATCGTAATAATAACACAAACGCTCGTAACAAAGTTCACCAACTAACAACGTCATAACTAACTACTTTGTTCAATCCAGAAGTTTATTTTGTTTCACATTCACCCTCATCTTTTTTGTTAATAATAAGTTCTAACTAATATTTAGAAAAACATATCTCATCGGGTCTAACGTATCATTTATAATTAAAACACAAAAAGTGTAATGTCACTTGGGTTCGAACGCAGGCTACACCGTGCGAGACATTTTATCTATAGCGTTAACCGCTAAGCCAGATAGACACATAATTATTAGTTTGAAATTAAATATCACTAACTTAATACTCCGTCGCGACATGACAGGCTTGTCACTAAGGCAAATGATCATTATATCGCACTCTTTCTGGCTAGATAATTATGAAAGAGTGCGATATACGAGATCGTGTATGTGTGCAAAATGTTTGTTATGGAAAAAAGTCGTAAGTGCGACTTGTTTTGATGCGATCGTTTTGTGAAACTGCTACTGCACTTATGGTCTCTATTGTACGTAAAGTTACTTAGTGTGATGAACACGTTTAAAGAGCCATTTCTTAAGTTTCTTTTTGAATTAATTGGTAGTTCTCTGATTTGTTTCGTTATTTTATTGAAGATTTTGACCGACTTGGTATAGCAATCGTTTTGGAAGAGAGTGCTTTTACATCTTGTTATGACCAATTTGGTGGGATCTCTAGAGATAAACTTTTTATTTTTTATTATTTTACTGAACAGGTTCAGCGCTAAATTCAGCGCATTAATAAAAAAAAAGTTTTAAATGAACTAATAACATAATCTTCACAAGTTTATGGAATAATATTTCGCCTTTCGGGTATAACGTATCGGTAGACCCGCCCTCATATCTACTTATCCAGGGTAACCCCCTCCCCACAAATCTTAGCTGCGGCCCTGGCTCTTAATGTGTGACTTTTTACTTCTAAACTACGCACTGGATTTTAACGCAGTTTTCCCTATCATTTAGAGAATTTATTCTGTTAGATAAAGTTGTTGTGTTGTTAGGTTTAGCTTGGATGTATGTAGTACGAAATTTCGATGTTTTGCAATGTCGTGCTTAGGTAGTTAACTAGTTACATTGCATGTGAACGAAGCACCCGCCCTTCGCTCGCATATAACGTAACTGCCTACGTGCCTACTAGCGCAACGCTAGTTATTATAACACCTAGTGAAACCCATGTCGGTAGTGTTTTTTTAAGGTAAAGAAGATAATAATACAATTTATGGAATAAAAATCTGTCAAAATGACACGTTGCTTTTAATGTCGCTAGAGCAAGATAAATTTAAAATTGTTTAACGTGTTTAATTGTTTTACGTTGTCTTTATATGCTGTGTTTACAGAGGAGTTCAAGCAGGTGGTTGCATCCGTGAGTTCCGAGCATGACCAAGACAAGCTACGGCCACGCCCGCCGGCCGAGCACCACCTCCATCAAAACCCTGCGCCGAGGAAGTGTGTTGGGCCAGAGCGCCGTAGAACTCTCAGAGGTATCCCTCCTTAAGGAAGAAACAAACACAGGAGATCACTTCCTCACACCAGAGCAACTAGAAAATGTGTATCGGACCAGTGTGAACAACGGTCTGACAGAGAGCGTTGCCGCGGAACTATTAGAACGTTATGGCCCGAACGAGCTAAAGGAACTTCATGGCACTAGTTTGTTATCAATATTTATGCAAAATCTGTTTGGTTGGTTTCCGTGTGTTCTGTGGGTGGCATCAGGAGTCAATTTCATAGGGTACTTCCTGACCATAAGCGGCGGGGGAGGTGAAGAGGAGGCCCACTCTGCAAGAGAATATCTCTATTTGGGATCTGTGATCGCTGTCACTATTGTAGGCACAGGGATATTTGGCTTTTATCAAGAGGCCAAGAATATAGCAGTTATGAGCGGTTTCGAGAAACTAGTCCCACCGAGTGCAGTTGTTATCCGAGATGGAATTCGAAGAACTGTACCCAATAGAGATCTGGTAATCGGCGATATTGTAGAAATGGTTGGCGGAGATATAGTGCCAGCCGATGTTCGAATACTTACATGCACTAATTTGAGTACAGATATGTCTTCTTTGACTGGTGAATCGGAACCTATTAAGCACAAGCCTGAATGCACTCATTCTAATCCTATGGAGTCCAGAAATATGGCGTACTTCGGATGTCCTGTTACTGAGGGATCTGGCAAAGCCATAGTAATTGCGACTGGAGAGATGACACAAATAGGAAAAATTGCTGGATTGGTAACCGGCCTACAAAAAGAAGAAACCCCTATTGCTAAAGAAATCACTCATTTTATTACGTTATTGTGCGGCGTGGCATTTGTCGTAGGTATAATTTTTTTTATTATGGTATATCTCACACAGAGAAGTTGGCTGTCAGCGCTGCAATATATGCTGGGCATGGTATTGGCCAATGTACCTGAGGGTTTGATTGTAACGTTGACTGTGTGCATGACGCTGTCAGCTAAATCTCTCAAAAAGAAAAACTGTCTTGCTAAAACACTGCAAGCTGTGGAAACCTTAGGATCCACCTCGTGTATATGTTCAGATAAAACTGGAACTTTAACTGAGAATCAAATGAGGGTGTCCCATTTATTTTGCAATTTCGTAATAATAGATAGAGATGACCATTCTCACGTTGTAGAACCCACTTATGCAGCTTTATGTTTAGCAGGTTCACTTAATTTAAAAGCAACTTTCCTTCCTGAAACATTGAATGAACCCATTAGCAAAAGAAAAATTATTGGCGATGCTTCCGAGTCCGCCATATTAAGGTACATGGAGAGTAACCGCTCAGCCACCAAGATTCAAAATGAAAACCCGAAAGTGGGCGAAATTCCATTCAGCTCAGCTTACAAATATCAAGTCACGATTCACCATATGCAAGAAAGCAATTCCTACTTATTAGTAATGAAAGGAGCTCCAGAAATTATATTAGAATACTGCTCTAGGATACTCACGGACGAAGGTCCACAGAGCATCACGCCACAGTTGAAAAAAGAAATGAAAACATATTTCATCAAGATGGCAAACATGGGAGAGCGTGTCATTGGATATTGTCAATTAGCTTTACCAGTCTCTGACTTTCCAATAGGTTATAAATTCGACACACAAGCTCGTAACTTCCCCGTGGAAGACCTTACTTTGGTTGGAGCAATATCAATGATCGACCCTCCGAGAAAAAATATTGACAAATATATTAGTTTATGTAGGTCGGCTGGAATAAGGGTGATAATGGTGACTGGAGACCACCCGGTCACTGCCTTGGCTATATCTCGTAGGTGTGCCATTATTACAATGCCAACGGCTTATGATTACGCATTTGAGCATCACATTGATCTAGCTGATGTACCGTCGCATATTAGGAGTCAATTTCAATCAATTGTTGTAACTGGAGATGAACTTCGTAAAATGAGCGTTAACGATTTGAAGACAGTGCAATGCAAGTTCAAAGAGATTACGTTCGCGAGAACCAGTCCTCAGCAGAAATTGCTTATTGTTGAGACTTTTCAATCGCTGGGTTACGTAGTAGCTGTGACTGGAGATGGTGTCAACGATTCTCCGGCTTTGAAAAAGGCAGATATTGGTATAGCTATGGGTATTAATGGTACTGAGGTTTCTAAAAAAGCTGCTGATATGATTCTATTAGACGATAACTTTGCTTCCATTGTGCTGGGAGTACAAGAAGGTAGAAGGATCTTCGACAATTTAAAAAAGACCATTGCGTATACCCTTACTTCAAATGCAGCTGAAATGTTACCTTTTGTATTGTATGCCGTCCTGGGTATGCCTTTGCCCATTACTCTCATTTTGATAATTGTTATAAACGTTGGAACGGATCTACTTCCTGCAATAAGTTTGGCATATGAAGATTCTGAAGAAGACATCATGTCCATACCGCCTCGCAAACCGACAGATCATCTCGTTACTGGTCATTTGTTATTTATGACGTATTTTCAAGTAGGGCTAATTCAGTTCTTCGCAGCAATGTATGCGTATTTCATAGTATACGCTAAGGCAGGGTTCTTTCCTTCTAGCTTGATGTTTATTCGCAACGATTGGGAAAGTAGTAGCTTAACGATAAAAGATACATTAGGTCGTGGTTGGAATTTCACCGACAGGAAAAAGCTTGAGAGAGAAACGCAGACGGCTTATTTTGTTGCTGTGTGCTGGACTCAGATATCAGATGTGATTATTTGTAAGACCAGGCGAATCTCGCTTTTGAAGAAAGGTATGAGAAACCACGTTCTTAATTTCAGCATTGTTTTAGATTTGATCGCTGCTTTGTGTGTCTCTTATTTGCCACTGTGTCATGAACTTTTTAGCACGGAGAGAATAAGTTTTGGTGATTTCTTTCTGGCGGTCCCTTTCATGATACTTATGATTATTATGGACGAAACCAGGCGTTTCATCATAAGGAATAACTTATCCCCGTGGCTCGAAAAGGAAACTTATTATTAACTTGTTTAGTTTTTTTTTTATATAAGAGGAAGTATTATTTAATTCGTATGTTGAGTATTTTTTTTTATTACTACACTGTCAAGCGAATATTTCTTGAAATGCCGAAAATTTGAGAAAAATTTTAAATTGAGGGGAGGACCTTAAATACGGTTCAGTTCCATAAAACATCCTGCTCCTCCTCCTCACGTAGTGTTCCTCATCACTCAGGGTCGTGATTCCCCCGACGTTAAGCAATGTTCTGCTTCACGATGTTTCATCATCTGTGCCTATCCTTGGCATAATTTGGTTCGTCCATCTAAGTACCCCCCGTCCCCTTGCACGCTTGCCATCCAGCTTGCTAGTAACCATCAGCTGTTCTAGGTTATGGCCATCTTTTATTGTGATGTAACCGAAACATTCAAAAATTCTGTTGTTTCGGTTTACCACCATTAACTTTGTTTTAGCGTCATGCGTGTTAAAGAGAATATAATACAGTCTTGACTAACGCTTTTACCGAAATTGAAGGTCCCAGACGTAATCTTCTCAAACCTCACGACACCCTGATTGTTCAGACAAAGCGACTTATTAGAGCTATAAGATGTTTGGGTACTCCGAGTTCCTGCAACAATTTCCACAAGGCTTATCAGATATCACAATCGAAAGATTTGCTATAATCTATAATACACAAGATGAATGGTGTGGGTGTATCTGTTACGGCTTTTTTTTCGGGAGAATATCAACATCTAAAAATTTTGTCTCGCCTACAGTGAATTGATTCCTAGAAAATAATTCAGTAATGTGCCAAACTAGTTACCAATTTTTACAATCCATCATCATTACATTCAAGTACAACCATTAAAACATTGGGAAAGTCGCCTCTACCTCTGTCAACGTCAGGAATATTCAACCGAACTGTGTCATCTATTATGCGCGGAGGGAACTTTCTGTTAGATAAAGCTGTCATTTTATTTGTAGTACTGTTAACGAATCGTTTGCGCCCACATTAGTATCTATTGTCTGTCGTTTAATACAGAGGTCACATTTTTAATTTTTGTTTTGATGACAAAGCTCACAATCTGTTCTGTTTTCTGCTGCTTTTCCTACAGTCTCTTCCTGATTTACATCTGTTATTGTCTCACTTTCAGCATTATTTCCGCCTCCCTTTAAGTCTTAAGAATTTGTTCAAAGTCTTTCTCGTTCTCTATATTTTCGATTGTCTCAGTTGGAAGTGCTGAAGATCTTAGACTCACATTTACGTCACAACCAAACATAGCCTTGTAAGATGACCGTTTTGTTCCGTGATGATAGGCTCTATTTTTCATAAGTTGTACAAATCTAAGTCCTTCTGACCACTTTTCGCAGTATTCGTCTTTCATCAGTCATCAGCATACTTTTAAAGTCTTGATTGGCACGTTCAACACTGCCCTGACTGGCTGTGCCGAGGTTTCCCGTGCACAATTTTCAGACCTGGACACATTTGCGTCTTTTGCTGTAACAAACCAAATTAATGCTATTTCAATAATGCGATACATAGGTACAAATTATGTTTCTCATGCGCATAATATTAACAGTTTTAATGAAAAATACCCGAAAGCATAAGTCTTTCGTCCGAAAAACGTCTAACACGGTCACACTAATCATTGTTATTAAACAAAATCTATAATATTCCTTACCTGTGAAATGCCACAACCACCATATGATTCACTTTTACATGACATGATACAATACTTTTAACCACGGTGACCACCGTAGGCAAGGATTTCTTTGACGGAGAATCGACAAAATGACAGATTTTGTCGACACAATGACAGATTTCTTTGCGCTATCTGTCATTTTGTCGATTCTTCCGTCAAAGAAATCCTTGTCTACGGTGGTCATGCTACGGGGGCAGTTGTACGTTTAGTTCTATGATTAAAGTGACAGCTGTCAAACTCTTGTGTGTGTGTCTCTTGTGTTCTTGTGAAAATACTTATCTTGTCGATATAAAGAGTAACCAAAAAATAAAAATCATTTTGTTAATTTTTTCTTAAGTTATGTAGTTAGACAGCATATACATATATATACTCTTATAAAAACTCACGCTTTTTTCCCATGGTGGTAGGCAGACACTGCAGAACGCTATCTGCTTCGACCCTCACGTACTAATTTCACCTCATACATGTTCATACATCTGGTCTTACACGCCGCCGCGCCGGTTATGTAGACAGCAACGTGAATACATTATTCAATTCCTTTAAAACTATTTGGGGTCACCAAATCAATTATATTGGCAATGATACGGCAACAATTGGATGATGGTTATCTTTATTTTGTTGCCATTTCATCCAAGACATAGGTTCGGAGTTTGTGCCCCACTTCGTCTTATCGTGTCGATGGAAAATATTCATTAAATATATTTGTCCCAAAATTCAGCTATGTGAACTCCGCTCGCTGATGCAGTCATAAGATCGTCAAGTGTGTCCCATTATACTTTTTTTTCCAAAGTTGTGTCGTTAGCATGTAGGTACTCTAATTTATAAACTACGAGCACATGGTTATTATTTCTTGGAAATGGCATTTTTTAATCGATCGATTTACATTTATCGATTAATTCTATCTCTAACATTTTAGCAACACGATAAACGCTGTAAGGAAGCGTCGTAGTTAGTTTAGTTTGGTTTATTTGTTACGACTATGAATTAGTTTGTATTGTTTTAGTTTTATAGTTGATTTTAAATGTGAAGCACTGTTAAAAAATGTTAAAATGTCACATACGAATGATTTTTTTTGTGCAACAAGTATAAATCACTCGTTAGACTTACTAGAAAGTATTTCACTTCACTTTTGTTGACCACTCTCAATCTAATCAAGCTATATTTTAAGGACTATAATTTCGAACAACATAACATTTACAATTATTCGTGCATTGGCTAAAGGGCGCGGCTAGATATGAATTTTAAAATGGCTTGCACATGTCTGTTATTCGTAGCGGAATAACTGCGGTCCGAATGTGACCTACATTACGCCAAATTACGTTTCTGGGCTCTATAAGCTGTATTGCAGCCTAGAATACACATACAAGTACAGTTGTGAGTCTAGCTAGGGTCTAGACTGCGGCCACTCTGCTAGCGTGGATCATTCATTTATCGAGGTTCTTTTATTAGTCTAAGATAAGATTTTGTTCTTTGGTATAAATTTTTATGTAATTAAAGCCTGCTTGTTCTTCATTAAGAATGTCAAAATGATTCTGGTTCTTGTGCTTGTTGGCCCTATACATAAGTAGCTACGTTATATTTTAATTAAAATAAACGCTATTATGTAAAAAAATAATTATTTTTATTCAAATTCTTGTTTTTGCCCGTGGCTTCGGTCGTGTCATGGTCGGAAATTATCCCACGGGCATTTTTAAATATTAATTAGTATTATTATTAGTAGTATTTTTAATATATTATTATAGTACATTTTGATACAAGTGGGAAAATTTATTCACACAACCAGTCTTACTTGGTAAGACTGGTTGTGGGTATCGTATTACCCAATATTAATTGGATTGTGGAGGTCAGATAGGCAGTCGCTCCATGTAAAATACTGGTAATTAGCTGTACCTGCTTACAGTGGAAGCCGACCTCAACATAGTGGGAAAAAGGCTATGCAGATGATGACGTCTTGGCTAGTCCTCGTTGAGCTTGGTCGCCGGAGACGAAATTCGGTCAGAACTCGTGATCAGGAGGTGTACAGAACGCGCCTTCAGCATTGGCCACCCAATGCTGAGTGTAGGTTTTTTTCAAGTCTCTCCACCTTTTTTTTTTTTTTTTTTTTTTTCCGGATGGGAAATCATCAAATGACCCCCCCCACTCTGGGCGGAGCAGAAGGGAGTGTCAGACTTGTACTGACTAAAACCCATCCATGTTCCTTCTTTGCCCTTTGTGTTCCAGGGCCACGGTATCTCTTTCGAACAGTCCCGCAGCCCTGGCAGAAGTCTCTCCGCCTTTGGCGGTCTTGTGTAATGGCTATCCAGTTTCTTTCGGCCACTTTTTTTCAGTCCAACTAGTCGGTTGTCTTCCCACATTCCTCCGTCCCATCCGAGGTCTCCACTCCAGTACTTTCAAAAAGAAATAAAGAAAGACATTATTATTTATTAGACTCATACAGGACAAAACAATAAAACAATTGATGAGTTTTCATTAATATAAAAAATAAAAAATAAGAAAAGATAGAACAATTTAAAATGGTCCTGTCCTGTGTGTGTGTGTGTTCATGAGTAAATCTTAAAATATATATTCACAATTTTTTTTAGACTTAATCAATTCTCTGTTAGATATAGGTACCTGCTTAATTGTCCGATTAAATTATAAGTGTGCAGATCCGTGGAGCTTTAAACTAGAGTGTGTTAGACATGTAGATTGGCTCATATTGCTGTCATAACGCCCGTAAAGAGCGAGTTATGCCAAGCCCAAGTGTGTCCATAACAGTCAGTAAGATATAAATTGACAAGTCCGCGCAAAACTTTGTTTCTTGCATCAGATTTTGGAACTTTCGAGAAATCGAAAGCTTCCTAAAGCAAGCTGCTTGCTCTGGAAGCTTTACTACGTTCACGACTTAGTTTCCAAACACAAACACGAATTTTTGTAAAAAAGAAAAAAAAAAAACTTTAACACCTACCTACTTAAAAAGTTCGGTTTGCGCTACAACTTGAAACATGACTTTTTCAAAAGTAATAATTTCATGCGGATGAAGGTCGCGGGCAAAAGCTAGTGTTTAAGGTGGAAGCGCCAGGGTAGCCTTCGAAATTCAATTGTTTTTATGTTTTTTGCAATTTGCAAGTCAGTGTCAGCTTTTATGTTGATGAAAATATGAATCGCACAAGTAACACGTGTGTATTTTCAGAAATATTATTTTTTAATTATTATTATTTTTTATTTATTTTTTATTTTTTATAACTTAAAAAAAAAATATAACCATTACAATCATCAATACAACCATGTAAGTTCATTTAATGACTTTTTCATGAAATAGTTATTGAATGGAGTTAAATTTAATACAAAATTTGAATTTCGCGGGCTACCCTGGCGCTTACACCTTAAATAAGAAGAAGGATCCTAATGACGAAATGCAGAAGACTCATCAATCATTCACTGATTGACTACAATAATATTGCTATACCTACTTTTCATATCGAGTTTGCCAGATTTATGTCATAGTATTTTTGTTTATTACTTTTAGACACCGTACCTACCTTTGTACCCACTTACATATATTACAGACATTCATGTAAGTATCGATTTAAATCAGAACACCCATGGTCAATTAACTTACTGGACACGCTAAGACACCGCCTTTAATGTAAAGGTGCGACTAGATTGCCGTCAAATTCGACTAGGCGATTGTCTCTCGATCTCACACTTGACACTTGATCTATCTCGAAGATGTATGGCGTCGATCGACACCATCACCTAGCCTTTTCCTAAATCTATATATTATATCGTATTCAGTACATCATTTTGAACAGATGTTTTTTTAATAGTCAACGAAATATTTATAATTTGGTTAAAAAAAACAGCTGTCTCATACAAATAATACGATCAATATGTATGGTACTTACGGCTATTTTTTTTTTTACCGATGAAGAATTTATATGTGGCCCCGGTTCAGAATGATGTGATGCGTCCGTGGTAACCATTTTTGCGTCGGTGTCCCTTATAACCTGTATAAGTAATATTTTCGATCTCCTCCGCTATTCTTTTCTAAATCATTTCATTTCGACCAAGACATCAGAATTGTTCCTTCGGGACTCTT
This sequence comes from Noctua janthina, assembly GCA_963576755.1. Taxonomy (NCBI): domain Eukaryota; kingdom Metazoa; phylum Arthropoda; class Insecta; order Lepidoptera; family Noctuidae; genus Noctua; species Noctua janthina. The sequence continues at coordinate 4,706,366 of OY755055.1, read as the reverse complement.
TGTGCTTCATTGAATTCCAGTACAGCACCGAGGTGCTTTTCTGCTGGTCGCCACTGTTGCTTCTGGCTTTCGGTAGTTGCAGTGCTTGGGAATAGTGTGGCGGGAATGTCTCAACTATGAAAAGTTTAGATATGTGCTCGGTTGACAATAAGCTCGCCCTCTAAAGTCTACATCATCAGCCCACAGCAGTCCAGTGCTGGTTATAGGGTCAGTGGGTATCTTAGTGGGGGCCATAGGCCTATTCAAACAACTCTCATCTATCTGCTACCCAGCCACCCTGCTAAGATCGCAGCTGTTATTTTCATGATTTTTATCATGGCGTTTGGGTGTTACCTCCGCCAGTTCCTTAGGGGAATGTAGGCGAGGTATTGCGCTAGATCTAGACCAACGACTATCCCAAACTAATAATTAAGCATAACTAGCCTTTAAGCCGACACGTTATACACATATGTTAGTATCCTTGTTGCGAAATGTGTATCAGGTGTGGATCGTGCGTGGTCGGCGCCTGCGCAGCTGTGCTTTATATACGGCGTGCCGGCGGCGGGGAGCGACACACGTGCTCTCCGCCCCACGACGTGCGCACGCGACAGACATGCTCGCTAAGGTAAATATTATATTGTTTTAAATAAAAGCAAAAATTATCCGTTTTTAGATAATGAATAGTAATAATATATAATTTGGCGTTATATTTCACAAAATTAACAATAGTTGCCTCGATCCAGGTACAAACTTAGATCAAACGATAGCCATAGGTCAATCAGGTGTGGCCGTTCACCGCGCACAATACTTATTAAAAATCCAGAAATGACTTGGACTGGTGAAGCTTATCTGTAACTGATCAATGAGGTCAAGATTCCATAATCGCATCTATCGTGAAACAGATCAAAATCTTATAGCTATGAGTTGCCCACGGGCGTTTTGGAGCACCGACTCTATAGAGTTTACCTTTAGCCCGGTTGGTTCTGTGTGGCACACACAGGTAACGGCTAAGTAATCTAGGTATCTAGGCTAAACGTCGCGAGTTCGATTCTCGCATTGGAAATGTTTGTGCAACCACCACGCTAAAAAGCTTTTTTTTTACCAACTAACATTTTTGAAACGTAAACGTGAAATATTAAATTGTACAGGACAACCAACGGCTGTGATTGTACAAAGACTTGAGATCTGTATTAAAATTAAAACACACATAAACACATACATTTTTTGCTGTACATATCGATACCCGTCGCGTTTGCATAGTTTCTCGAGCGAATTTAATTTGGCGAATTTAATTTAAAGTAACCCTGTTCCTGGCAGTTGTTATTATTATGTTGCGCGTGCGCCGGCGCGATGGCGCGGCCGGGGCTGCTGGACGGCATCGGCTACGCGTCCCACGGCTACGCCGCCCCGGCAGCGTACGCTGCGCCCGCATATGCCGCGCCCGCGTACGCCTCGGCGTATGCCCCGGCGATTGCTGCCCCTGCGATCGCGCACGCGACGTATGCTGCACCTGTCGTTAAAGCTTATGCAGCGCCGGTGAGTATAGAGATATTTTTATTTGATTTTTAATCAAATGCTGTTTTATTTTTAAAGCCCTCATGTGCATGACCTAGTCATCAGAATCAAGTCTTTCGATGGAATCAGGTTCTTGCCAACCAATACTTCACTGGCAACCGGCGATCATGTATGACCAGGTGAGATCAGGCAGAATGTGGGCGCAAAAAGACTATTGTAATAATCGCCTACACCCTTGGGAAAAAGGCGTAGATTAAAGCATGCCTAGGCGTGAATGTATTATGGCCTTGGCTTGAGTTTACTGTACGTAAGGTAAGTACAGTAAACTCAAGCCAAAGCCATCGAGATCCAGACACAGACCTCAAAAACGATACCAAAATAACTCCGCTTTTTTCCTTTTCTATGTTCACCAGGTGGTTCGCGCTGAGCCGATAGACCCGAACCCCGCATACAGTTTCTCATACGGCGTAGCAGACCCTGCTACCGGCGACCACAAGGATGCCTCAGAGACACTTCAGAACGGCGTAGTACACGGCTCCTACAGCCTGGTGGAACCTGACGGCCACGTGCGCAAGGTGACCTACACCGCAGACAAGATCAACGGGTTCAATGCCGTAGTTGAGAGGACGGGAGCTTCTGCACACGCGGTGAGCATCTTTGGTATCTTGTAGGTTTGATGGCTGAAGTTGGGCTACATAATGTAAGCTACCAGTTTGGAAAAACAAATCTTGCAGCAGTCATTTAGTTTTTTAATTGGGTGAAAAATAGCTAGGTAACGTCTTGCTCCTCACAACATATCATATTCCAAACACATCTACACCGAGAGTCATCGCTATTTTTCTGAGTTCAAGAGTTAAACTCAGATGAATACTAGATACCACCTCCTGACGATTTTTTTTTTCAGGTGGCTGCACCAGTAGCAGTCGCAGCCCCAATAGCGAAGGTTTACGCTGCGCCGGCGCCGGTCGCTGTCGCTGCACCCGTCGCAAGGTACACGCTGCCCGCTGCCCACGTCGGAGTAGCCCACCCGTGGGGCTAAGCCCAGTAACTACGAACACAAAGCGATCTAGCTCCTTGCTGAACGACTTACGTTTGACTTCGACGAACAGAAAATAATGCTGGAAATCGAATTTATTGTCCCATCTCTAGTACAACATTATTTTCTGCCGTCTTTAGGACCGATTCCAAGTTTAGAACAGAGTTAGTCTGTTGAGATTTTGATTAAAACGGTTGTGATGTTAAGGTTGTTGAATGATCTTGGACTGAGATTTTTCGGTAATAGTTTGGTTTGACATCATAGGCCGCGGCTACATGGTAAAGGCGAATTGTAATGTGTTTTGTATTACCTATCTTTTGTAGACGTTAATGTTTTTGTTTATGGGCCTGTTTGGACTTTGGATTATGTTAGGACTTTGGAAAAAGAAAACGTCAAAATGTACTATTGGACGTTTTTGAGTTTGAATGTAAAATCGAGAGGCCCTGTTTTCTAGTTTTTCTCGCCTTTGCTGTCCGGCCCCAGTCTGTGGACCTAGGAGGATCGTTCAGTAGGGCTAGGCGCGCCTGCTAACCTCGCCCGAATACTGTAACTTATTATTTATTATGTACTGCTTTGACTGTTGCCTACGGACCTGATCTTGACGCATCGTATTATTTACGTACATGTAAATATAATGTAGTTTTATAAATAAATGCAATTTTTGCAGTTTTATATGTCTTTATTTGTCCCATGTGTGGAACTTTACGCCTTTTCTAAACAGATCACACGTAACATTCAATGATAATAAGCGTACTTATACTTAAATACTTTTCCGAAGGGAAGAGCTTTCAAAGGGAATTCGTATCAAATATATTATGCAGATCTGCAGTATTAAACTTTTTAATATGCGCGTGAGTTTGAATTCCCAAGTCTTGGTTCCTTTCATCGACTGTTATTTGGTTGGCTACGTCATGGCGGTTAAACCTAATAATCATTATGGCATTGGCATCAGAAATGACCTACTTCTTTGCATTTTGAACACGGTTAGTGCAATAATCAATTAGAATCAAATCCCAGAGAACTTTATTCTGCATCCGGACTATGTCAGTTTAATTTTCGGACAGATCAGATATGATAATATCGTGTTGTAAGACTTAAACGCTGTCCCATATTTAGTAACTCATTTATTTAGAGATAAACCTAACTTACTCGTAAGTACTAAGTTAAATCTAGTAATTATTTATGAATCCCGTCTAACTCTTAATTACTTAAGGTAGCCAGCGCCCTAGCGGAAATGGTAGATGTTGAAATCGTCAATGTTAGAACCGGTCACTAGTATTGCTTATTTAGACTTGGCATAGACATACATATGTGATATGGTGTTGTGGGAACTACAAGGAAAGATCAGTCTCGAAAATCTGAGCGTTAAAAATTCAAGTCATCATCTGCCTAGCCTTTTCCCAACTATATTGGGGTCGGCTTCCAGTCTAACCGGATGCAGCTGAATACCAGTATTTTACATGGAGCGACTGCCTATCTGACCTCCACAACCCAGTTAGTACTGGGTAATACGATACCCGTTGGTAAGACTGGTTGTCAGACTTTTTCGGCCACTGACAAAAAAAAAAAATTCAAGTAATCGCTGATATTGTGGAATTTAAGTGTAACTAAAAAAACAGGCACTAATGTGCAGTATTGTTCGATTGCAACACGCATAATATACAAGATGTAAACGGACCCTTCGCAAAGCCGTCAACCAAGCGTTCAGTACATCAAACTAAGTAACTCTACGCAAAAGTTATTGCTGGGAAACGACGGACACGATGTAACGCACTCAAAACATTGCTTGGTTGACGGCTTCGTGAAGGGTCTGTTTACACCCTGTAGGTAGAACGAGCACCTTTTAAATAATTAAAAGGAAGTAGTAAATTAAGTTTCTAGATCTGGGCCATGCGAGACCAAATCTAGAAATGATTCGTGCGAAGGGATTAAGAAATAACATTGGCATATGCCGTCAATTTGCGGCTATATAAATATTCAATGTAACTGACAATTTAGGGCCTACGTACGAATATGTCAGAGAAATACTGGTCCTATTTGATTGCCGCCTACTTCTGGTAATTTAGTTTGTAGTAGCTTTCGTTCGGCTTCGCCCGCGTGTAGGGCGGGAATTATCCTACGGCGCCGTACTCTCGGGATAAAAAGTACATGTCCTACCTCTACCTTAACCCAGGTCAGTATTTTTTTTGTTGCCCCACTCTAGCAATCGTGGGTGCGTTTACAAACATTTAAACTCACATACACAAACAGCCAGACCCGGAACAACTACCTGTAGGCTATACAAATATTTTTTCCGAGCGAGAATCGAACCTTTAACACGCAGTACAGCAGCCAATCGCTCAGCCACTGCGCTAACTGTGCCGTCATGGTCCACTCGTGTGCCAAGTTTCATTGAAAATTACGAATCTCTTGTGTAACATACAGACAGACAGAATTACCTTCGCATTTATAATATTAGTATGATTTGATAATGGTTTCTTTTTAGCGAGTACACAAGGTGAATCATTGAGGGCGAGAATTTGTTCACGTTATGGTTTAATGTTGGTACTTAATTACCCTCATTCCTGGTTAATAACTTGGTCAAGAACTCAAGACTTGCGTATACCGCTTATAACTACCGATGTATCAATAAATATGAACAGGTTTTATACTTGTGGAGGAATAGGACCAAAACCTGATGGTGGATGAATGAGCACCTTATTTGAGGAGTTAAAAGTTCATCTTAATAAAACCTTAGATATTTTGCATAGCAGGAATCTTTATAGTAGTCAGTGCCCAGCATTACTTGAGCCCTCTTACAAAGAAGAATAGGGAAAGAGGGATCAGGTAACAGCCACCACTGACTGTACCATTTTAATAGTTGTTTCCGTCTCGAATGCTCTTGCTTCACGAACCCTAGAGGCACTCTCCAATAACATCAGATCATCATCATAATTGCCTGTTTCCAAACTATGTTCCAGTCGGCTTCCAGGTTTACGATGCAACGAAATACCACTATTTTACATGAAACGACCTAATAGGAATCCAAAAAAAACACACAAATCTTTAACAGTTTAAATAATTCATTGAACTTCACAATGTATCACTTAACTATTTGATATTTCAGTTCTACACTATTCTACGGCAGGCTACCGGGGCTACGCTACTCGGCAAGCCTTGGACTCCGATCAGACAGTGTTCTGCTGTGCCCACTTGGTGATAGTCCTGACAATGCTGTCTGCTCGGGTGTGGGGCCTGAAAAAAAGGAAAAACCGCACCCTAAAAGTTTCCGAGGTAAGGAATGCTTTCGTGGTCGCAAGCAATACTGTTGATTGCTCGTCCCTTTACTTTAATATAACTTGAAAAATGTGAGTGTACTATTATGTACACCTCTGTACCCGTCTGCTAAACCCTTCGGGGTTTACTGGCGTGCCGTGTTACCTGGGGCCTTTAAGTAAGGCCAGGGCATCTCTGAGCTCAGCTGCAGCGCTGGGCTTGTTGGCTGCGGCGGCCTGCGCACAGCCGCACACTGCGCCGCGGAGACCTTCCCACATTTCTGGACCACCGTCTAATCTGGGATATTGAAACATTGTTGAAGTGTTTTAACAAGAAAGTAGCTGTCATATAACTCTTTTAAAACGACAAAAAGGAGGAGCTGATTCTCTGCAATGTACTTAGTTTGCGTTTTTATTTTATGATGTTTACGATAACTAAGGTATTTTTTTGTCAAAGTAACAATTTAGATATTAGTATCTAAATTGTTACTTTAACGAATTAGACGATCGAATCGATTCGATTAAATTTTTTTGTTTAGACAAAAAATTTTTTTTTCACCATAAAAGCCCAAAGCAATAGGTACCTAAATGCAAGTAATATAAATTTCAAGAAAGTATTTCAGTACCTACACATTAAATCCGATCTAAATAGATTGATCTGTGATAATTGGACTCATTCACTCACCTGTCAAGCATGTGGAAAGCTTTGGCGGCGACTAGGAACTGTCCCATTCGATAGCTGTCGTTGGCAACCAGTTGCAACAACGCAAAGCTGTCGGGAGTGCCCGCTGACTGTCAACCAAATATGTACGACTGTACTGCTTTACTAAATTACTAAAGGCATACATAAGTCAATAAAATTTGTTAATAATGATGATGGCGCAATTACCGCTTTTGCACGTTTCTCTAAAGTCGTTTGCACCTTATACATATGAGTACAGCGACATCATGATCTGCCTAGCCTTTTCCCAACTACGTTGGAGTCGGCTTCCAGTCTAACCAGATGCAGCTGATTACCAGTATTTAACATGGAACGACTGCCTATGTGACCTCCACAACCCAGTTAGTACTGGGTAAGACTGGTTGTCAGACTTTCTGGCCATCTAACACCTGTCAAAGATTAACAATTGACAGTCGTTAGTTACGAGTACCTACATGTACCCATCTAATTAATTAAGCCAGGGTTCCAGATTGTTGTTAGGTAGGTACTGCTAAAGAGATACGCAATTGATATGTTTAGTCTTAAAAGGGCCATATTCATTGCCTCTTACTGATATGAATTTCATTCTCATCAGAATCAGAAAAAAAAATCTTGACGGGAAATCGCAAAAAGCTGACATTATTTAGTTTACCTTAACACACATCTCCCACGCGAGCCCCGCATCCTTGTTCATGACATGACAGCGGCACAGACAGGCGAGGAACGTGAACGAGTTGCGGATGCTCTCGTCTTGTATTGTAAGGAGACTCTCCTCAGCCTCACGGTAGAAACCCGTTGCCACTTTGGCCTACAAATAGTCCCAAAAAAACAAAGTAAGTACTGAGAAAATTGACAATTCAATAAGTCATCTCATAAAAAGCATGAATTCTCTAAAACAAATACTCAGGCCATGTTAATGATTCGAGGGCTATCGTTTTTGAGCTCACCAGATGCCGTCACTGGCGAGAAAGGGCCTCCTGTCATTAATTCTATTTTATACTTTAAAGTACCAATAACTTCAAGAAAGTTTATTTTATTACGTATAACAACACAACATAGTGTAACTTCAGATATACTAATATTATAAAGCTGCAGAGTTTGTTTGTTTGGTTAAACGCGTTAATCTCAGGAACTACAGGTTCGATTTGAAAAATTATTTTAGTGTTAGATAGCCCATTTATCGAGGAAGGTTATAGGCTATAAAATGTCACGCGGACGAAGGTCGCGGCCAACAGCTAGTTTACTATTTAGGACAATGACCAAAAGTGGTTCCAAAAAGTCTCATGCGTTAAGATCAAAATTTTATAGTAATAATTTTCATATTTTTTTTACGACATTACGCGTCATGGATTTGGTTTTTGAATAGGGGATTTAATTTAAAGTATAGAGGTATGAATATTGTTTTACTCCCTTCACATGACGTTCACACAGCCGGTCATAGAGATGTAGTATGCAATAGAAACTATTTTGATAAATCGACTAACCAGTCTTTCAACGGATTCTTTTTTATAATAAATACCTATAACGTTTGCTTCAAAAACATTTTACGAATTATTTGTATTACAAATTTGTATTATTAGGAAACCTGGACTTATTCCAGGTTTCCTCACTATGTTTTCCTTCACCGATGTCCAAGATAAACTTAGAAAGTTCTTATTAATTGAAAAATTAACATTGGTACGTGCCCGGATTAGAACCTACAACATCGTGCATAACAGGCGAGGCTTTACCTCTGGGCCATCGCGTCTCCCAGGTTTTTATTTACCTGAGCATAATTAAAGTTGAAGGTATCATCATTGACGAAGAAGCTCTTGATGGAGTTGAGGTAGACCAGCACCTCCTCATAGTGTCCCGCAAGGAAGTAGGAGGATGCCATGCACTGGCGGCCGGGGATCGTGTCACATTCAGAAGCTGAACTACCGACCAGGTGGAAACTTTGCTGGGCCAGTTTTAGCTGCTCATCCTGTAATTGTGGAACAGAGGCTGAATGAATAGAATATTTTGACAGAGTTAGTATGGATCTAGCCTGTCAAAAACTGTCCGAAAATTCTGTTGTTCTTTTATTTATATTGACATTATATTATAATTTGACGGGTCGGGGGGTCCGAATTCTCACAGCCTGTTTAAGGAAATTTCGAAACTCCTAGTTGACGCTTCCCGTTAACCAAGGGCTTTACTTTGGCCAGAGGCTAAGTGTTGCCATACAACGTGACAACGCCGCCATTCTCTTGGGCACATTACCAGCTGACAGCGTTGAGGGGGAGTTTTTTGATGATAAGTATACAAGTATCAAATAACAGATGAAACAGTCAAACCATGGCCGCTTTATTATAAGGGCGCTCGCTAAAATTCGTGCGGGTGCAAAGAGCGGGTACCCCAAATTGGAGCATTTGGAGCTCTGCAACAATATTTGATCGAATAGGAAATAGGTGATAGCGTAGCAGCGCTCCAAATGCTCCAATTTGGGGTATCCGCTCTCTCAACGTAGTACATCTACGTACATCACTAGTTTCATTATACAGTCTCACTGCGACTACAGCCCTCAGTATGTAGTGTAAAGGCGAGGTGGGCTGCAAGGGTTCTAGCAAGGTCCTCGCTTCCAAAGGCTCTCGGTTCCGAAGGCGGTAGCCTGCCAAGTTGAGCCGGGCTTCTGGTACCACGTCCACCAATTCTGGTAACACCTGAGGAAAAGGAATGCGAATTCTAAATCTGTCGGATACGGTTTTACGTTTAAAGAACTGAACGAATGGCCATAAAATTGACAGATAGGTAGCCTCGAACCAGGAGAAGGACATAGGCCCAGGTTATATCTATGTAAAACACAGAAAGATGAAATTGCGGGCAGCTAAGTAGTTTTAATATATAAAATCACATGTCGGTATGTTAGTACAAGGTAATCTCCGGAACCATCCAACCGATTTCAATGATTCAAAGCTTTATAGATAGGATAGTTTTGGACCCGATAGTTGGCGCTGCATATAACTTATAACCTTGATGTTTTATCATGTTTCCATTGTATTTCGGGGATCCATAAATCTGATACAAACTTGGATAAAATTCATCATCATCATGCCTACCTTGCTTCGGGGAAATTATATACCTGTAACGCTCCTTCACCATTTCTGAACACAACCAGATTATGCTTGACCAGATCTTGGCCGAAAGTGTGCTGATCTGAAGTCATTTGTTTCAGCTCGTTTTCAGCTGCTTTACCGTTGTACAACCTGAAAATGTAAAGTGTAGAAAATAAAGCTGGAAAAGTAACGATGAAGCAAAATTCTATTGTTTCCTATTGAGTGGTTACTGGCAAGATTTTTGATAGGTACCTCATAGATGGCACTTACTGTATTATCTTCTGCATGGGAGTTTCCATTTACAATTTCAGATTGCGAATTTGAAAAGCGTTGAAATGTTGAAATTATAGAAGTTATAGCTGTTGCGCGCGACTTCGTTCGCGTGGACATTTTGCAACAGTATTTTGTAACTAGCTGCTGCTAATAGAGAAGGTTTACCTGAAAAGATTACAAGCCTTCAAGTTCCCCGCGACGGTGGAGGTGGGGTGCTGAGCTAGGTAGACCCCCAAAACCTCCTGGGACACGTCGTAGTAATCCAGCTTGTAGTAACACAGGGCCACGTACACGTTCAGCGCCATGAATGTACTGGAGGGATGAAAGAAGGGACTTAGGGATGTAAAAAGAATAGGAAAGATGCAAGAAGGTAGATGCAGTGTTTGCCGAAACTTGACTCGTCCAAATGTAAAAAATGCAATAATATTTTTATAATGGACAGTACCTACATGCTTCCTGCATATCAGTGACAATAGGCTGATAAAGAATAGTATATTTAAAAACTTGTCAGAAATGTTTTAAACAGGCTACTCTTTAGAAACAAAATATTAATAAATGTTTAAAGTGATCAACGTTTTCAAACAGTGATCGTACTATGTTCGTTTATAATACATCAATAGTTAAGAGTAACATTACCTAAATAGGTAGGTACCAACCTGTCGAAATGAATTACACAAACTTTTAGTACACAGCTAACAAAATCTAAAACTAATGAGTCAAAAAAACGTAATAAAATTAATGTATCCTGCCATATTCCGCTAAGCTAATTTAATTACCCGTCGATAGTAGACAACATCTTAATCCATTCCATGTCGTCTTCTTTTTCATATCTTTTATATCTGCAAGACGTCAAAATAAAACATGAAGCTGTTTTCTTTTTATTTTAATGCCCGTTGAACCTATACATATAAATATGTCGCAGCATGGGTGGCCGAGATGCGAAGCAACGGGTCTTCTTCACGATCTGACATAGTTTTACGTAAATGTGGGCACTGTAAACCTACAAGTATTTGGATATGTGGGAAGCGCTGGACATCAATGTTGCTGACTTGAAGCAATCGTTGAAGGAGCGCTTCTTTGACCGTTTGAGAAAGTAGCGGAGATGAGAATGTTGAGATGGATGTGTGGAGTGACAAGAATGGATAAAGTAAGGAATGAGTATATTAGAGGAAGTTTGAAAGTGGCGTCTGTTACAGAAAAAATGAAAGGAAGTCGTTTGTCTTGATACGGACATGTAATAAGAAGGGATGAAACATATGTGACTAAAAGAGTGATGGACGTGAATATTCGTGGATGGAGAGGAAGGCCAAAGAACAGATGGATGGATTGTGTGAAGACTGATATGAAAGAGAATGGAGTAAATGAAGCCGTGACGTCTGACAGGGGAGAATGGAAGAAGAAAACGTGTTGCGCCGACTCCAAATACAATGGGATAAGGGCAAGAGATGATGATGAGTCTTTTATCAGGCCGGTTTTGACATACGCTTTCGGCATACTTAAATGGACTCAAATAAAACTAGACGCCTTCGATAGGCGGGTCCGTACATTGTTCACGACATATCGAATGTAGTAATCCCACGGAGAACATGTCAGTTTCCTAAAACTATGAATTCCCTCACCGTTTTGAGAGCAGTGCCGACGAAATAATTGATTTACACAACGTAAAGTAAAAAGCCTATTTGCAATTTAATTCTGCAATCTACGACTCGCCTAATCAAATATTAAGAAATTTCTAAGGCCTAAGAATTTTATGTAAACCTACCGCCTTTCAAGCAACAGCTTCTTGTACACATCAATAGCCTCCTGATAATGTGCTCTCAGGTAGTGCACCGAAGCCAGACACAGTTGGTCCTCTGGCACATCACGAAGGGTTGCGTGTGCGCGCATCAGGGTATCCTCGTCTCCCAGCTTGTGTGCCAGGTGGAATTGGAGACGCGTCTGGATAAGAATTTGAAGAGTAATGTCAGGTGCCTTTTCGTATAGTATTACATATTCACTGGCTTGTGGAGGTCAGTCGCTCCATATGGGTAGGTACAATCCGTACAATTGTACAGACGCTAGCACATCGAGCTACGTGAAACTGTCAAATTTTCCCAATATTTTAGCGATTTTAAGGCGAGGTTATCCAGATAAACGTCGTTTTGTATTGTGTTTTATTCCTATATAGCACGGATTTAAATTCTGAAAAAAAACCATATTACATATTTCACACTTCGATCTAGATATTCCGGCACAGCGATACACGATTACTTGCACTTTGTTGCATCCAATTAAATCGCAAAGACAAGTCTAAATGATGGTTTTTAATATTATATCATTTAAACTTATACCATTATAAAGGTCGTAAAAAATGTGACAGTTAACGGCAATCATAATTTGAAATATTTAAAAAAACCTAAACAACCATTTCCAATATTTGCTGTTTTCATCATTTCTTACTCGCATCGCGTGCTTCAGTCCCGAGCGGAACGCGTTGGAGGTCGGACGTGTGCCATTTTTTCGAACCCGCCACCCCACCCCCGCTAAGTTCTGTTACGAGCTGAGCCAAAAATAGTTTGTAAAAAATAATACTTAGTAAACACCGAGCCTAGGTTTATTTGAAATGTCATTTGTTCACAAAAGTACAGTACGTACCTAATAGGGAACGTAGTCAGAAGGCAGAAGATAAGAGTTACGCAATAGAAAGAGAGGCAGGTTCTAGGAGAGTATAACTGTAGGTAATTAGCGCTGTGCGGCCTGAATTGAACTTTATTGTGTCGTAGCAAAAGTCGCTATTTATGATTTCGCAATATTATTTATAAATTTCGGTAACTTTGGAATGGGCAACTACAGTACTTTCACAGTTATTATGCCTTTTGAATGGGACTGTAGCTTCATTTTATCATCTTTTTTTCGACAATTCAAAACTGCCTGTAAGTTACAGGCAGTTTTGAATTGTCAGGCCAGTTACAGGCTGTAACTGGCCTACTAAAATCAAAACATTTATTCCAGTATTTTTTTTTTGTAAGGAGTTCTAAAAAAGTTTTGTAGGTTTGTGGGTTGCCCGGTAAGCCGAAGATTATCGAGTTCGACATAGGCAGAAAAAGAAAGTATGTAGGGGAGAACGAGATAGAATGAGTAATGGTCGTGGTCGATATCGTATTTTGTACGCACGACGGCCGATCAAGTTGTACAAAACCAGTTTATCGCGGATCTCTCATTGTATAGGAAATCTATACAAAGCGAGGGCAATTTATTCTGGAAATGACAGCTTCATGTGCCGCCGTGTGTACCTACTAGTTTTTTTTATTTAGTTGACTTATTTACATATTTAAGATAAAAACACTTTTTTTTTTTATTTTACTTCCTCTGCATTTTATGCTTTACATTTTTTTCGGTTTTTTCGTCATGGGTGTCATTTTCAAGGTTTTCGGGGTCACTGATAACGAAAATGGGGTCAAAATGAAAATCCAAGATGGCGCCGACAAAATTTTTTGGTTTTTTTGTCATGGGTGTCATTTTCGTGCTTTTCGGGGTCGCTGATAACAAACATGAGGTCAAAATGAAAATCCAACATGGCGCCGACGAAAATTTTCGGTTTTTTTCGTCATGGGTGTCGGTTTCGTTGTTTTTAGGGTCGCTGATAACGAAAATGAGGTTAAAATGAAAATTCAAGATGGCGCCGACAAAAAATTTTTGGTTTTTTTGTCATGGGTGTCATTTTCATGGTTTTCGGGGTCGTTAATAACGAAAATGAGGTCAAAATAAAAATCCAAGATGGCGCCGACAAAATTTTTTGGTTTTTCGTCATGGGTGTCATTTTAATGGTTTTCGGGGTCGCTGATATCGAAAATTAGGTCAAAATGAAAATCCAAGATGGCGCCGACAAAATTTTTTGGTTTTTTTGTCATGGGTGTCATTTTCGTGCTTTTCGGGGTCGCTGATAACAAACATGAGGTCAAAATGAAAATCCAACATGGCGCCGACGAAAATTTTCGGTTTTTTTCGTCATGGGTGTCGGTTTCGTTGTTTTTAGGGTCGCTGATAACGAAAATGAGGTTAAAATGAAAATTCAAGATGGCGCCGACAAAAAATTTTTGGTTTTTTTGTCATGGGTGTCATTTTCATGGTTTTCGGGGTCGTTAATAACGAAAATGAGGTCAAAATAAAAATCCAAGATGGCGCCGACAAAATTTTTTGGTTTTTCGTCATGGGTGTCATTTTAATGGTTTTCGGGGTCGCTGATATCGAAAATTAGGTCAAAATGAAAATCCAAGATGGCGCCGACAAAAACTTTTGGTTTTTTCGTCATGGGTGTCATTTACATGGTTTTCGGGGTCGCTGATATCGAAACTTAGGTCAAAATGAAAATCCAAGATGGCGCCGACGAAAATTTTTGGTTTTTTGTAATGGGTTTCATTTTCGTGCTTTTCGGGGTCGCTGATAACAAAAATGAGGTCAAAATGAAAATTCAACATGGCGCCGACGAAAATTTTCGGTTTTTTCGTCATGGGTGTCATTTTCATGGTTTTCGGGGTCGCTGATAGTGAAATTGAGGTCAAAATTAAAATTCAAGATGGCGGCAATTAAAATTTTTAGCTTTGTCGTCATGGGTGTCATTTTCATGGTTTTCGGGGTCGTTAATAACGAAAATGAGGTCAAAATGAAAATCCAATATGGCGCCAACAGAATTTTTTGGTTTTATCGTCATGGGTGTTATTTTCGTGCTTTTCGGGGTCGTTAATAACGAAAATAAGGTTAAAATGAAAATCCAAGATGGCGCCGACCAAAATTTTCGGTTTTTTCGTCAAGTGTGTCATTTTCATGGTTTTCGGGGTCGCTGATAACAAAAATGATGTCAAAATGAAAATCCAAGATGGCGCAGACGAAAATTTTCGGTTTTTTCGTCATCGGTGTCATTTTCATGGTTTTCGGGGTCGCTAATAACGAAACTGAGGTCAAAATGAAAATCCAAGCTGGCGCCGACGAAAATATTCGCTATTTTCGTCATGGGTGTCATTTTCATGGTTTTCGTGGTCGCTGATAACGAAAATAAGGTCAAAATTAAAATTCAAGATGGTGCCAATGAAAATTTTAGCTTTGTCGTCATGGGTGTCATTTTCGTGCTTTTCGGGGTTGCTGATAACGAAAATGAGTACAAAATGAAAATCCATGATGCTGCCGACTAAAATTGCCGACCCCAAAAATTTAACCACGAAAACGAAACCCATGACAACAAAACCGAAAAAAAAGTAAAGCATAATTTTTTTTTAAAACCGAATGGCGCGTGGCGTGTAGTTTTGAATCATACCCGTATTCATGATCTTAGGGTCAGTCAGATTTTAAATTGACCTTATTCACAAAAATAAATAAGTATACCTTCTTATTTTTAATTCTATCTACTTATTTTAATTGTTAGTAATTAGGTTCACGTTCATAGAATACGTAGGTTCCTAATCTATCTATAACCAATACTTTCTAGAAAAATAAAACAAAGTGAACTTATACATATCAATTCAAGTTGTTTTACTGCATCGCTCTACCCTGTAACGCAACTTAGTACCTATCCGAGTTCGTGAACTCATGACCAGTGCGCTAAGCGCGCGCGTTTTCGCGCCCCGTAATTTGTTACGTATCGCCTCTCCGTGCGGGGGCTGGGGTAAGCGATTGATGCATACGGCGCTCTGGGTAACCTCGCCTTAATCAATCTTGAACCTAATGTTTTAGCGATAAAGTTGAAAATCTATTAAAGAAATTTGACAGCTTGTGGTAGCTTGATGTGCTGGCGTCTGTACATACTAGTATTTGGTTAGACTGGAAGTCGTCCTCAATGCAGTTGGGAAAGTCTTAGCAGATGAGGATATCAGGTGACATTTGTGTACAGAAAGTACCTAAAGGCCCTTAGCAGGCGGTGCCTGAAGTACTGCCACGCGCGGTGAGGACCCTGGGGTGTTGACACTCATCAGCTAGTAAATTACTGAGCTGTCGTCGTCCTGTCCCGCAAGGCGAGGCTACCTCACTAAGTTATTAAGTGTGTTTAGAATAAAATAATCGGATACCTTTAAAGAACATTTCGGTGCTTCTTCAGCTGCTTCCTGGGATTCTTGGTACATACCTGTAAATGTTCCATGAATATCACTATTGTTATCTTAATAGGAGATAAAACTGACATAACTCCATTAATGATGTATTTGAGCCCTGTTAAAGACAGAAGACAATGTAATTTAAACGACAAAGTTTTGGTTTTTGGAAGCGTTAGTCATAATTAACTTTTATGATCCCTCCAACTAAGTTCCATCCTCACAGTCTGTAATATAATATATAATAGTGTCTTAAAAACCTGCAAAAGCCAGATGGTAGGCCGATATTTACGTGCTTTGCCTACAGGCCAATGATTTTATTACTTGACAGCGTGAATTATCACGCTTACACAATAGAGAACAAGACAGCCCACAAACCTAAATAAAAGTAGCAGACAGCGATGTCCATGGCGATGTAGTCGGAGACGCGCGCGTCGAGCTTGTCCCTGGTGCGTATGCGCAGGTATACGTCCAGCGCGCGCCGGTACTCGCCCAGGTGGAACCAGCACCATGCACTCCAAACGTCAGACCAGACGTCTACGTTCCCCTCGTGTTTGAGGAACTAAAGAGATTACTTTTTTTTATCTATACCAATATTATAAAAAGGTAAAATTTGTTCGTAAGTTTGTATGTAAGGGGTCATCTCCGGAACTAATGATCTAATTCAAACAAATTTTTCATTGATAGAAATATACATTATTCGTGGGTGCTATAGGCTATAAATTATATTTATATCATGCACATTATCCGAGCTATCACAATTTTTGCGGACAAAGTCGCGAGTGAAGTGCTAGTTGGCTATAAAATCATGCGTTCGACACACACGGCATATAGGAGTGATGATGATGGTCAATGTTCAGAAGTAATAGAGGTAACGGTATGTGTGGGACAGGGTGAAAGTACCTCATCGTGCATAGAGAAGGGAGGAACCGCATGGTCGGTGTATCTCTGCTACATCCCGACGGTTATTGTCGAGTTTCTGTCATCGCGCGAAAAACTATACTAGCGGAATGAAGGATTTTGCGTGATGTCGTAAAAATGGTGTTGCAGGTACCGCCAGCCCGCCACAAAGTAACTAATTCCTTCAAGATTTGCAGCTATATGCCTGGTTATAGTTATTGGAAGACATAGACTGTACCTTCGGTACGCACAGTCGGCAAAATACATGGACAGAATGTCCACCTACACTGACCTACAGCACAGCATTATCATTATCCCAATTTATTTGGGATCAACGCAGCATGTCTTCTTTTTCACTATTTCTCTATTACTCGTCATCTCATCAGACATCTCCTGTCTTCCTTAATCTTCCGAAATCCATTCATCCACCTACAGCGTAGCGGTAACACAATAATTTATATAACCTAAGTGCGGTCAGACATTACGCAGCTAACCACGGACTTACCTCCAGCATAGTGAGAGCACCGACATAGTCCCTCTTCAGCAGAAAATCCTCTAGTTCTGGGAAGCTTTTCTTAGCGGAACTGCTGCCCGTGCTCAATCTACTTTCGGTCGCTGGTTTGGATCGAGAGAGAATCTAAAAAAAAAAATTATTGCTAGAAATGTTTGCACTTTCGTCAAATCGAAGATTTTTTTTACAAATATATTTCATGATAATATAAAAGGCTAGGCAGATGATGATGTATTTGTTTTATATACAGTTAATATAGTTCTTTACATCAAATATGACGAAATAATGCTTACCATATTTATTTATGTTTAATGACGACTGCACAATTTTGTTTACTTCGCAACCATTTAGTAGTCTATGTTCACTACGATCCCGCGCTTTTGTTGACAAACCGTTGCGTAGCGACGACGCTTCGGAATCCAAAGTCGTCCGATAACCAAACATGCTGTCCGGTGGACCGGTGCTGCCATAAAATCATTAAAAGAAAACAGCTGTTTCCTAGCAACAAACAAAACTGATAATTGTCAATTTTTTGTATAAAGATTTTCATTTTCAATCGTGTGCTTGAAATATACATTGTTTTTTCTATAGTTTAGCGCGAAAGTCACCGAAAACAGAGCTGAAATGTCGGAGACGCCAAAGTCAGGGTCTTCAATGCCCTGTGTTTGTACTGAGAAGAGTACGACCGAAGAATCGCTTCTCAGTGGGAACTGTGAGTGCCCCCGAGATGAGATCGGCATCGTCATCCATGAGTCAACGTGCCTAATGTTCAGGCATGAGACCATTATTTATGATGTTAGTACCTAACTTGATAATAAAATTGATTTTCTTGATAATAAATTTAATATTGCTTAGTGGTTGTGAAAACGAGCATAAACCCGTTAGCCTCCTACGCTCTGGCTTGAATCCGGTTAACTAAAAGTCTGGAGAGCGAAAGCATGTCCTCTCTCCGGGCAATATTTACACAATCATTCACCTAAAACGTTATTTTGTTTAAGGAGTCGGTCTGCGAATGCGATCACCCTCCATTTGATGAAGAGATCTGCCCCTGCGTGTGCGCGTGCCCCAAGGACATTTGCCGCTGCAATAAGTCGGGCAGGGAGGCTTTAGACAAGTTAGTACCTACCTACTTATTTCAGAAGTTCTACCCTTGAATTTAAAGTAAAGTGTACGGCACTTTCATCACCTTCCTAGCCTACGGGGTCGGCAACCACAACACCGGCCGGTTAGACTAACCGGATGCAGCTGAATAACATAATTTTACATGGAGCCACTGTCTATCTGACTTTCACAACCCAGTAATGGGGTATCAAAATATGCTTGGCAAGACTGGTAGTCAATCTGTCAGATCAACAGCTAAACGTGCTTCCTGAGGCACAAGGGGACTTTGTGACACTTTCCACACGAGAAATGTCCCTATAGAAAGTTTAGGTTTTTTAAGATTATAGTCCATAATGTATAGAGGCTGACTTGTGTCTAACTTATACAGGGTGTAACAGAAAAAGTGGTGATTCAAGCCAACAAACTGGACAACTTTTCCTAAGGAACACGGATCGAAATAGAGTACAAAAAAAAATATACAAAATGTCGCATCGGCTGGCGCAAAATAGAAAGTTGCCCAGTTTGACTGTCTGACACCACCTTGTTAATGGATAGCGTTTATCACCAATGATATTATAAAGAAAGATACGCTACGTTCATACTGAGCGTTCAAATATCGTTGCGTTGTTATTACAAATGTTACCTAAAGGTGTTTCAACTACGACAGCGATAGATAATACGGAACGTATGATACAGAAAGAGATAGCTATGTGTAGTGTGTTGCGCTTGAAGTACACTAGTAGCGCATTTTTGACGCATACTAGATATTTGTCCTTTCACACTCGAAATTTATTTGTAATTGATAAATTAAAATCGTGCAAAATACAAATATGACGTTCTTTCAGTATATTTACGTATGGTATGAAACTCCTTCACTCTTATTTATCTGGGAACCTTAGGTTTTACACTTTCTTAACACACAACTTGGCATTTTAGGTATAATATTGTCACACACTGACACGCTTTGTTACGCTCGCTGATATTAACCGATTACACCAAATAACGACAATTGTCTGAATTTGTCTGCAACAATTTGAGCGCGCTAGTGTGATGTCTACCTCTTTTTATTTATAATATCATTGATATCATGAGACTGAAAAGTCAATTACCCGCCTTAATTTTCATGATGTTCATGTCATCATAGTTCAGTTTTTTTTTCGTTCATTCAGATGGC
Source organism: Noctua janthina (assembly GCA_963576755.1). NCBI lineage: Eukaryota > Metazoa > Arthropoda > Insecta > Lepidoptera > Noctuidae > Noctua > Noctua janthina. The sequence continues at coordinate 4,686,790 of OY755055.1, read as the reverse complement.
GCATCGAGCGTGATATTGGCGCGCTGCCTGCGGTGCTGGAATCCTCCCACCCGCTCATGCAGAAGTTCCAGGAGACTCTCAAACACTTCCTGACTAAGGAGAACGCCCTCGCCGAAGAGCAGATACTCAATTTGGTAACGTGATGATGATACGAGAGGATTTTTCATTAGTTTAAAAAAAAAACAGACGCTGATGATTTTCAAATAGGTATTTTGTGTTGTGACTCTGACTTGCCTAAATAAAAGTGCCAATAATACAATTTAAGATGCTGATGAAAATAAGACTTCATTTTTAGTGGAATGAGGTCCATATTGCTCTGCTGCCTCATCACCATAATCATCCAAATGCATGAGATTTTATCACTGAACAGGATCTGTCTTCATTTTCTTACTGCTAAGAATTGTGATTACGGGCAGTCAAGATTTGTCAACAAGTTTCCATCGTGTATCAGTGGCCTGGTGGAGTGCGGCGCTGTAGGCATCTCAGTTTGCTCTGATATTTAATCAGTCCATTGTTTTGTCCTTCCGTTTACCGCTTGACAACGAAACCTTTTGAAAAAGTGTTTTAAATCTGGTGCTTGCTTTGGTAAAGAATTATCGGTTATTTCTTCTGCTACAGCGTGAAGAACTAAGGCTGAGTAAGCTCAAATATGACAGGGATCTGGAGGCCATCTACCGGCACGACCATGACACCAACGCGCAAAGGGTACGTGCATTACAATTATATTAATTCTAATAAATGTCTTTACAGCTTCCTTGCCCAATAACCTGTTATTCATATTTATGGCTAAACTGCCTTTTGGAGTAAAGATATTAAAACTTTATTTACATGTCGGATTGTCAGGATTTATTCCGTTAGGCTCGTACATCATGTGAACAGAAGATGGGTTTCGTGCAATGAAAACACACTGGGTGCGATACACTATTTTTATTAAACTAACAAATTACTTGAAATTACAATTTAACATAATGACACTGGGCACGATAAATCGGGTACAGTTCCGGGACGTCTCAACTTCGCTGCGATCAGACGCTCCATGTCGTCCTCGCTGCGAGCTCAAAATATCATGACTCTGTAGAAGCACGCTCTAGGTGTGGGTAGACTTGTAAGTAGGTCGCGTGATGTCACCACTGGCGCGCTTGCGATTCATTTTATGTCCGTACCAATTACCGGCATACATATTATACTCATGGGTAATTTGACTAATTTGAGGTTCATCATTTGCTTAAAACTAGCATTTTGGTCAATACGAATGATTTGTAGCTTATACGTGAGGTATACCTATATTTCGATTCAAGAAGTAGAACCTACTCTCTTAGCCAAGAGTTTTCTTCGATAAAATATAGGTATCTATGAGTGAATACCTACTTATTGTTTTCATAGAAAGAGAACAGAAGAAACATAGAAGCTATTGTCTCACCGGACAGATGATGGTAAAGTCCACAAGCAAATAGGAAAATACAAAAAAAAAATTTCGTGTTCTTTTCAGCAAACCCTTTTAATTGATACCCATATCATGTGGGTGCATAAAAAATAACTAGTCCGCCATTTTTGTGAGACCGCCATATTGAATTTAGAATGACGTCACTTAGCTAACCATGCAATTTTGTCCAAACAAAACGTGTATGCAAAATTTCAGCTCAATCGGTTGGGAACAACTGTTTTAAAATACAGTTGGACCTAAATACATGCATACATTGCAAGAAAAATAAAAACTTGTAAAAATGTACGAGACTGACGTTAGCTCTAGAAAACTTTCCGCCAGTCCTGTTTAAAGTCTTTGCAGAATTACGTAATGGCCACTGGTCCAGGCAGTAGAGCGCCGCTGGCCTGTGGACAGCCAGTTATGGGCTAGCTCGCCGTCCGGCCGTCTTATGACGACGGGCCGTGTCGACGGCGCGTTCGTGTTCCACGCGCGCCTCAAAAAGATGTCAGCAATCAAGTAGGGGTCCGCATGGGCCGATGCCTGCCAGGGCTGCGGGACTGTTCGAAAGAGATACCGTGGCCCTGGAACATAAAGGGCAAAGAAGGAACATGGATGGGTTTTAGTCAGTACAAGTCTGACACTCCCCTCCGCTCCGCCCAGAGTGGGGGGGGTCATTTGATGATTTCCCATCCGGAAAAAAAAAAAAGGCAGTAGAGCGCCTCTCTCGCTCTGCTCTCAGCGTTTGTTTCCAGGTTCAGTAGATACACTTTGAGAGATGTGTTATTCATTAGCGTTTAGTGTTTGGCATGAAATTGCGACTACTATTATTTTTTTTTTCTAAAGAATTTTTCCTGTATCTTGGGTGCATTTACAAACATTTAAACTCACATACCCAAACAGTCAGACCCGGAACAACTACCGTAGTAGGCCATACAAATATTTGTTCCGTGCGGGAATCGAATCCGCGACACGCAGAGCAGCAGTCACTCAGTCACTGCGCCAACCGCGCCGTCAAACTTACTTACTTACTTAGTTCCTTTTAACATTATTTTTTGGTTTTTAATTTGTTTATTGACATTCGATTACCTACACTATTTTTGTATGCCTTCTGGAGAGACATAGTATGAACCAACATTTATTTATATAACTTTGTATATTTTTACCCTCTGTTCACAAAATGAATGAATGAATTAGAATCTAAAAATGCTATTCCAAAGCATATATTCATCAATTTTTTTAGAAGCTGATAGAGGAATATGAAGCAACTTTAGCACAGCGCACTTTGGAACGAGAGGCAGCTGACAAGCGTGCCAGAGAGGCTCAAGAGAAGCATAAAAAGGCCAAAGCTAAGCTAGACGAGAATATAGTTAGAGGTATTTAATTATAATATCGATAAGCTCTGGAATTACTAATATTATAGTCCTATTTCTTGATAATGGTATAGCCCCACACTGCAAATTATGCTGTCCCTGACGATTCATCTCTTAATTTTATATTAAAAAGAAGAACGTTATGTTTTCGGCCGGTATCATACTCTTTTTGTATTTCTATACCGGCTGGTATTTTTTTTCATGTATGTAGGTATGATACGGGTAAAGCTAGACGAAGAAGCAACTTAGGTTTATCCGAGTTTACTTAGTACCTTATTACCCAAACTTGTTGGGTAAAGTCTGAGTAATCAAGTCTAGCCTTCTTCTTACTGGCGATTTGATGCAACCAACTCGAATGTAGCGTTTGGTCACAATTTTAACCGAACCTAACCCTTTTGGTCGGTGTGCCTTAGCAATGAAAAGGAGACACATAAGTTTAACGAACTGCCACAGCCCGCACCTAGGTATACCCGATTAGAACAAGGTCAAGGTTCCTCCACCCCCACCTAGATCCGGGGCTTTACCCAGGTTTACTTCTTTTTCTAGCAGAACCTATTTTTCTAGCACTACCGATTTCTCTGTGATTGCTAGGCCGATTCACATGATTATTTGTTTAGTCGGTAGAAGATGCACGGGCCGCATACCTACAAGTTTTATAAACTTTGCCGGAGCAGTTTTTGAGTTAGCTTCTTTAATATGATTTTTTTTTGTTTACAGAACGTGAGGCTACAGAGGAGATGGAAGCTCTGTCCGCACTCGTCCATCAGCTGGAGGCGTGGCGTAACGAGACCGACTCGGACCTGACCGTCAGCCAGCGCTTGTCTGACAAGATGAAGGCGGAGAAGAGAGCCCTCGCCGCTGAGAAGAGGCAACTGGTGGGACACTGACAAGCTATTCAGATGATATGCTTCTTATTTATTAGAAGCAATGAAGTTAGCTAGTTCGTAGATAAATGGTTCATCCGGTAAAGTATCTAATAACTAGGTATTAGTTTTTATTGGTCTAGTAGTCGCAAGCGAGACTGCTGTACATGGGGTCCTGGGTTCGAATCCGATGTCGAGCAAAGTGTTGTTGGGTTTTTCCATTAGGAATTTAACAGTAGTGGCCACGGAATCTGGATTTGTGTCAGGTTGATGGTAATAGACAGAACATAACTATCAAAACGTGGTTACTGTATAAAGGGTGTAAATAGACCCTTAACATAACCGAAAGACACTTGTTCTCCCCGTCTCTGCGATATTTTTTTTTTTCTAGACCGTACCTGGGAACCTTCTAGTTACGGAGATATTGGGGGTTAAAGTTCCAACTTTTTCACAAGTTTTTTTTAAATAGGGTCATGTTTTTAATGTAAGATTTTTACTTTACACATCTCCACGACCCTATTATTCAATCCATCCATCAGCACAATGCTTTGAGTGCTTTCCATCGAGTCCTAGCTTAAGGAAGACGAAGGAAGGCGAAGGACGCTTTTATTTTGGGGTGAAAAAGTGATTTTTCACCCCAAAATAAAAGTCGATTCCCAGCAATGATTTTTGCGTAAAGTTAGTTTGATGTACATAATGCTTGGTTGACGACTATGTGAAGGGTCTGTTTACACCCTGTATTATATACACACCTCTGTCAAACCCTTCGGGGATTACAGGCGTAGTGTTATGTATGTATGTAGTATCACCTGTCTATCAGATGTCTCCCTACTTTGACGCCTAATATCAATGATTCAGATAGATTAGGGTCGTAAAACAGAATTGGCTGATCTTTGGTACTCTTGCAATTCTGTTTTCAAAACGCAAAGTTCATCAATAGTCCTCCAAGTAAAATATACTTTTAACTTCTTACAGGATATGTTCCTGTTTGGTCTAAACAATGAAGTGTGGAAGCTGGAGTCCAAGCTGGAGATGTTCAAGAAACAGCTCGAAATCAAGAATAACGAGATGGAGAAAGTCAACGATAAGGTAAGTTATTAGAAAAAAAGTGCTCATGTTGAATATTAGTTTTGGTAACTTAACAAACACAGCGAAGCTAGCACACAAAGTACATCAGAATAGGACTGGATTCATTAGGTTTGAATTAGCCTTTATTTAAACATTTATTTCAGACTAGGTCTATATTTTAATAACAATGTTCTTAAAAAACTAATGTTAGTATAGGCAAATAACATTTAAATCACGACATGAAGCCGCACCCACCTTTGCAGCATGTGGGACTCCCACCGATCAGTGAAAACACCCAGTATAGTGTTGTTAGAGTTGGTACTGCCAAGAACGCGAGCGAGTAGGGAGGCGCATCTTCTAACGATAGCGGCAAAGTCATCCACCCGCGCCTCAGCAAACATCCCTGACGCACTGCATCTCCATGGCAGCCCCAACAGTACCCTGATTGCATTATTAAAAAAGCGCTTATAAAAGGTTGCCTTTTTTATCGGATTATAGTCACCGATGTAGTAGTGGATGAGTACTTTGGGAAAACAACTAGTTCTTCTTAATAATGGAGGTATATTCTCACCAACAATTCACCATCAAATCAATCGGCCAGGAGCACGTTGTGTTGTCGACCTGTCGCGGTCCGACCCGTGAGGAAACTAACCGAAGTCGAAACATTCAAATAAAAAGTAAGTTTAGTGTTGGGTTTCCAACAAGCAAATATACACCATAACTTTTTAGTCGTCTTACAACGGCAGCCCACTTGATGCAAACATCACATTTAGTTCCTATAACTGAGAACTAGTTCATTAGATAATATTTAGGTACAACATAATTCTACACTGTCTGTACAGATTCACAATCAAACCTTTCCATCAGGTGACAGCATACGCAGCTGAGCTGGAAGATCTGGAACTTGACAAACGCCGTCTGGTCAGCCTGTGGAACACCGTGATCGTGAACATCAAGCAAAGGGACAACGTCTACGACTCCGTCAGAGACGATTATAAGTAAGTTTTGAAATGAAGTTGAACATAATTATTTAAATTATATTTTTTGCGTTACACAATTACTTAAATTTGTTACAAAAGGGTAAGAGCAATCATGAAGCCTGTTAAGCCACAGCATTATATTGTTCTTATTTAAATTACAGCACGACCTTCCAAGACTGGGGGCTACTTACTACCAAACCTATAAGGGAGGTGTAGGAATGTGTCAAACTATGGTGTCAATGTACTAGTATGATGGGTGATTTTCCGAAAGAAATTTTGCATGGCGACAGAGGTTCGCCCTTTTAAGAGACCTCAAATTATCAGGGTGTACTATACACATCTGCCTACTTCATCGTAATTTCCAACCTCACATTTTTGGCGCTCACCGTAGAACACAGAGATAAAGAACTTACTAACTTAATAAATAATTTCATCTCCTTCTAGTTCTTTGTTAGTGATTGTAGGGGGAAATAGTATGGTGTGTCCGAGGAGGGAGGATGATTTTGCCTACTTCTTCGCGAGAAGAAGTGAGATGTGACATAATCTTAGTTATAAACTGTATTAAAGTGTGGGTGACCATCATTAATTTATTAATTCTTCCAGTTTTTACCATTCACAGAAATCTACAACACAGCTACCGCACGTTGATTCACTCTCTCGATATCACTAAGAAGCTGTTGATGGACGAGATGAATAAAGGCAAAGAGCTAACCATGAATAAGGACAAATTCACCTATGATATCGAACATGCTAATAAACAGCGTTAGTATAAGTATACATTTTAGGAATATACATTTCAATATTTCGCCGTTTTTATCAATCCCTAACTGTAAACTGAGGTGGTGTAAGAAAGGGCAATATGACCTGAACGGGAACAGATATTTACTCAATTCTGCATTTACCTACAGATACAAACGTGGCGTCGTATTTAATTAAAGACGCACACCCACCGCGGTGCACGTTGTGCACGGGCACGCGGAGCATTTTAGCTGCGTGGATTCATTTGATTGACCACGGTCTACGTTTACGGAAACGTAAACACACCCACGACTAAGTACAACTGTAGCGTGCGTGGCCTACCGCATAGTCGTGGGTTAATATTCGTGTATAGCGTGTACCGCGTGCACAGCGTGCATGGCGTTGACAGCGTTAAGCTATGTGAGCGCCTTATCCCTATTCGAGCAAGCCACGCATGTACTAATGACGTCATTTGATGCATAGCGTGTCCGTGGTTTGCAGTGGACACAATCACGTATATTTTTTTGCATAGCGAAGCTTAACACACGTGCGTAGCCTATCCGTGCGCCGCGGTGGGTTGGCACCTTAATCTATAATTAACTCATGCCGCTAAGTTTTACACGTCATTTATGGCTCTTATAACTTCTTGTTGGGATTTCTAATATATTTGCGGGAAGAGGCACTTCCTAAGTTTTTCAGAATTAATTGATGTTCACAGATGATGCCGAGGATGCGAGGCGACAGACCTTGGAAACTCAGGTCAATCAGCTGACGGAGTCCATCGAAATGACTGATAGAGATCAGGAGATGATAAAAACAGTACGTGTGCTTAATGAGAATTTATTTATACCTACTGAGAGGCCTTCCTTGAAAAACAAGAAACAGAATAGATCAAAATCAATAAATGAGTCTTCTATGTTAGTCATGTCCCATAATCAGTACCACTATCAGTTCTTTCCATGATAGACCCAACATATCCCTATACATGAGGCGGGATCGCCAAGAGCAGGCTTATTAGGTAAACTTAAACAAAAATAGAAAATACATACCTACTTATTTCCCAATGTCACTTTTTTAGGAAAACCAAACGATGAACAATATACTGAAGAGCACTTGCAAGGAGTTGGAAAGGAAGGACCAATACAAGATAAAGTTAGAAAACGAGGTACTGGTGAATCTTCAGGAGTGCTTACTGAACGACAAGTCCGTCGAGGCCATGGCCAACGGCATTCGGAAGATGAGGGAGATGTCTAGAAAACAGGTGACTATGAAATGATGAGTTAGAAGATGAAAATAAAAATGAGAGTGTATTTAGCAAAGGCGCAATTGATGGTCGTTAGAAATGGCCATGAACACCGACGGTGGAATTCTGTCATTGCACGCACTATGCAATTTGTAACTTGCTCTAAGCGCAGTTTAGTGTTTAATTTCAGCTGGAGCGATATAATGTCAAAGATTTGTCTTCGTAACATTTTGGTAACTAACGGAGAATATATGGAGAAAATGATCTTAAGCCTTAGAAAGTGACCACAGGAAAAGCTAAAACTCGACTTAATTAATGTGAATTCACTACTTTACTACTTGCCTTTCTGAATTAACCGATTCCCAAGTTTAAAATGAACATTATCTTGCAGGAAATATCTCTAATGACAATGGAGAACCAGCATGCTAAAGTGATGCTCGAAATAGAAATATTGCGGGACCGTCAAGCGAAGAACAACAAAATAGCAAAAGAGAGACAGAACATCATGATGGCGAAGCAAAAGGAGATAGAGAGCCATGAGAGCGAGTACGACCAGAAGACGTCCCACATGCTCCAGAAGCAGAGAGAGTTTGATATCATACAGAAGAAGTATGCCGTGCTGAAGGAGTTGTTTGATGTGAGTGAGACACGCTTTATTTTGTTTTTCATTTGTTTTCAAGGTCTGAGTGCAAAACAGCCAAGACAATTCATGATATCCATATTTACTACCACTACACTTACTAATATTACAAATACGGAAATAACTCTGTCTGTCTATTATATTTTCACACCTTAACAGATATACTAATAGACCAAGACTAGAATTAGGATATTTTTATCAGGGTGTAAGATCCCGTGGGATAATTTCTAACCCACACGTGGGGAAGCCGTATCTATCTATATAATCCCGCCTTCAACTCTTACCTACTCGATCCATGATCTGTGTCCCCAGAGCAAGTCCCCTCAAGAGCGTCGTATCGACGAGCTGGAGAAGCAGGTGAAATGCCTGCGCGAGCGCACGGAGTACATGCAGCACGAGTGGCTGCGACAGCAGGGCCTCGTGGTCAAGTTGGCTGATCAGCACCACACCATGGTCACGGATATCAACCTTATCTGCAAACGTTAGCAACAACTCATAGCTTTTTTATTCTTATAATTCTAGAAAGCCTCGTTGAAATAGTGGTTGACTGCTGAGCCTGCGTTCATAAGAACGTGGTGTGCGTGCGCATGGTTTAATTCCCATATCGTACAAGGTGTTATTGTGTTTTTTAGTCAGCTGCTTCTGAGTAAGGGCCAGAGCCTGGATTTGTTCCCGGTTGATGGCAATCATAGGCTTGACCCTATTACATGGGACAAAAACATTTAGCTGGCGAAAAGTAAACCGATAGGTCGGCGCTCGGCACCCCTGGTACTTAAACTGCGATTATATGGGTTATATGAATAGGTAAGTAGTTTATAATATGTGATTAAACTTGAACACTTTAAGTTCTGGCAAGTCACGTAACTGTGCTTGATAAATACAGTGCCACGACTTTCTTCATGCGAAAAGTATTATATACACCAGTTCAAACACCACAAACGAAGATGTAGCTAATCTGACAACGAAAGTAGATACCTAAGCCTTAATTTACTAAACTCATCAATCTATCTCTTCACTTTTTCAGAGATACAAATCTGCGAACAGAAAATAGTGCGTATTCAAACGGAATCCGATACGGTACAGTCTGACAAGGACCGCGTGGATCGCTCGCTGAGGACGTTGCGCAGTAAACTGCAAGTGCTAGAACATACGCGTAAGGACGCGTTGGATAGGAACCAACACTCGAAGAAAACCAATATGACCATGACGCATGAGTATTCTGCCAATCTAAAGGTAAGGACGCCCTCAAATGGTTCGAAAAATGCAGATTTTCGGTCTGACCGACCTGAATCTAAGGCATGCACCACACATCGTGTTCGGGGTGCGGCACAGGCGCCGGCGGACGATTCTATTTTGTCACCCGGCCCAACTTTGCCCGAACATGTATTGTGTGTAGCACCGCTAAGCTTCTAACTGCAACGCTGAAGATAAAAACCTCTGCTGGCTTACCGGAAAACGTTCCCTTTTCCTAACCCACGTTCTTATGAATTCCCGCTCTGTAATTTAAAGTTTTTAACAGCATCAAAGAAGGGGAGTTGACCACCCAAAAACAGTAGACGGCTAGCATTGAACAACATAATTCTTAGTGCTTTCATGTCTTAAAATTTCGTACAGGATGCAGAAACTGAAATAATTCAACTAGAAGAAGATATAGAACAGTTAGACAAGGATAAAATGAACCTCACACAAGAACTGGATCGCATTCAGAGGGAAGCTCTCATTTGGCAGAGGAAGGTCAGTTTAAACACCAGTACCATACAGGGTGGAATGTTACATCGACGCAAATACGGTTACCATGAATTCAGTACATGAACCTAGATTCCCCAGCGTCAAAATTTCGATCGATGTCTCTTCCACCCTGTATAATACGGCGTCGTCCTGAGTTTATCATTCAATCTGAGGTCTCACCGCCGACGATTAGCTAAATGCCAAAAGAGCTAGCAAATAGAAGCACTATAAATACACAACTAGAGAGTTCTCGCTGGCATGAGTGCGAACACAGTCACCGATATACTGTTTATTAATTAATTACTATCTTACTTCTTGAGCGAGAAAGTACGATTTTTTTACAATGTTTTCTTCAGGGAATATTGGCAGTGGAATTGAAGAAAAGCATGCAGAGTGCCAAATCAGCCGCTGGCGAAATTGGAAAGATGAGGAGTGAAATTCATAGAATGGAGGTTCGTTTGTAGTAACTATGACATACTAGTTAACAGTGGCGAAGGTTCCATACAACCCGATTCCTACCTGCTTACCTTTGAAAAATGGCACAGTCAGTATTCTATAGACAAATAATAAAATCACATTAAAGACATGTACTTCAGCTTACCTCTTAAAAAAATTAACCCTTCGCTACTGCTAGTTAAACCTGGTATATAGTATCCTTTAAAAGTTAGTGAATACTTCACACGTTACGTCGCATTTTTATCTAAAATCCTAGCGTTTGAACTGTGCATTGTAACTTTTTTATGGAGTATGGACTAACCCAACTATCTATAATAAGAAATTTCCCGACATTTAAGTTAATTTATTTGATCATTAGTTTTTAGTTGTAGGCTTTTGGTGGCTCGAATGAAATGAAGTTAGTAATGTTTCATGGATTGACCTATTTGCGGGAATGTAAATTATTTGAATGAATATTTTTTGTAAAATATTAAAAATTTTCAAATAAGATTTAGTTATTTTAAGGGCTTTTGACTTTATTTTGAAAAATTATTGACTTCGAAACGAGTCTTAAACCATAGGAGGAAGAACGAATATTGTGTTTGAATATGAAAACCTAAAATAGTACATTTTAATAGAAATGGGGAAACTTTGTTATTGCATTCGAGGCGGAATTCACACAGCCGAGCCGCAGGCGAGTTTGTTGTGGAGCCGAGAACTGAGTGTCCTATTGTCGTCGTTGTTTTGATATTTATATTTTCTTACTTTTAGTCTTATTTTTATCTTAGTTTAGTTCTATTTGTAATCTGTATATAATGTAAATAAATTTAGATTAACAAATATTAACTTTTAAAATCTTAATTTTTAAAGTAAATATTTGTTATAAATAATCATGTTTATCTATGAAATTCTATTTATAAACACAATTTAAGGCGAGGTTACCCCGAGCGCCGTATGCATCAATCGCTTACCCCAGCCCCCGCACGGAGAGGCGATACGTAACAAATTACGCGGCGCGAAAACGCGCGAGCTTAGCGCACTGGTCATGAGTTCACGAACTCGGATAGGTACTAAGTTGCGTTACAGGGTAGAGTGATGCAGTAAAACAACTTGAATTGATATGTATAAGTTCACTTTGTTTTATTTTTCTAGAAAGTATTGGTTATAGATAGATTAGGAACCTACGTATTCTATGAACGTGAACCTAATTACTAACAATTAAAATAAGTAGATATAATTAAAAATAAGAAGGTATACTTATTTATTTTTGTGAATAAGGTGAATTTAAAATCTGACTGACCCTAAGATCATGAATACGGGTATGATTCAAAACTACAAGCCACGCGCCATTCGGTTTTTAAAAAAATTATGCTTTACTTTTTTTTCGGTTTTGTTGTCATGGGTTTCGTTGTCGTGGTTTTTGGGGTCGCTGATAACTAAAATTAGGTCAAAATGAAAATCCAAGATGGCGGCGACGTAAAATTTTCGATTTTTTCTTCATGGGTTTCGTTTTCGTGGTTTTTGGGGTCGCTGATAACTAAAATTAGGTCAAAATGAAAATCCAAGATAGCGGCGACGTAAAATTTTCGATTTTTTTTTCATGACTGTCATTTTCGTGGTTTTTGGGGTCGCTGATAACTAAAATTAGGTCAAAATGAAAATCCAAGATTGCGGCGACGTAAAATTTTCGAATTTTTCTTCATGAGTGTCATTTTCGTGGTTTTTGTGGTCGCTAATAACGAAACTGAGGTCAAAATGAAAATCCAAGCTGGCGCCGACGAAAATATTCGCTATTTTTCGAAAATATTCGCTATTTTTCGTAAAATTTTCGATTTTTTTTTCATGAGTGTCATTTTCGTGGTTTTTGGGGTCGCTGATAACTAAAATTAGGTCAAAATGAAAATCCAAGATTGCGGCGACGTAAAATTTTCGAATTTTTCTTCATGGGTGTCATTTTCATGGTTTTCGTGGTCGCTGATAACGAAAATAAGGTCCAAATTAAAATTCAAGATGGTGCCAATGAAAATTTTAGCTTTGTCGTCATGGGTGTCATTTTCGTGCTTTTCGGGGTTGCTGATAACGAAAATGAGTACAAAATGAAAATCCATCATGCTGCCGACTAAAATTTTCTGTTTTTTCGTCATGGGTGTCATTTTCATGGTTTTCGGGGTCGCTAATAACGAAAATAAGGTCAAAATTAAAATTCAAGATCCCGTCAATTAAAATTTTCAGCTTTGTCGTCATGGGTGTCATTTTCATGGTTTTCGTGGTCGCTGATAACGAAAATTAGGTCTAAATGAAAATTCGATAGCACCAAAATTTTTTTTTTGCTTTTACGTCATGGGTATCATTTTCATGGTTTTCGGGGTCACTGATAACGAAAATAAGTTCAAAATAAACATAGAAACAAAAAAAAAAATTTTGTCAGCTACCCCAAAAACCATAAAAATGACACCCATGACGAAAAAACCGAAAATTTTCGTCGGTGCGATTTTGGATTTTCATTTTGTCCTCATTTTCGTTATCAGCGACCCCGAAAACCATGAAAATGACACCGATGACGAAAAAACCGAAAATTTTCGTCTGCGCCATCTTGGATTTTCATTTTGACATCATTTTTGTTATCAGCGACCCCGAAAACCATGAAAATGACACGCATGACGAAAAAACCGAAAATTTTGGTCGGCGCCATCTTGGATTTTCATTTTAACCTTATTTTCGTTATTAACGACCCCGAAAAGCACGAAAATAACACCCATGACGATAAAACCAAAAAATTCTGTTGGCGCCATATTGAATTTTCATTTTGACCTCATTTTCGTTATTAACGACCCCGAAAACCATGAAAATGACACCCATGACGACAAAGCTAAAAATTTTAATTGACGCCATCTTTTTTTTTTTTTTTTTTTTTCCCGGATGGGAAATCATCAAATGACCCCCCCCACTCTGGGCGGAGCGGAGGGGAGTGTCAGACTTGTACTGACTAAAACCCATCCATGTTCCTTCTTTGCCCGTTATGTTCCAGGGCCACGGTATCTCTTTCGAACAGTCCCGCAAATTGACGCCATCTTGAATTTTAATTTTGACCTCAATTTCATTATCAGCGACGCCGAAAACCATGAAAATGAAACCCATGACAAAAAACCAAAAATTTTCGTCGGCGCCATCTTGGATTTTCATTTTGACCTAAGTTTCGATATCAGCGACCCCGAAAACCATGAAAATGACACCCATGAAGAAAAAACCAAAAATTTTTGTCGGCGCCATCTTGGATTTTCATTTTGACCTAATTTTCGATATCAGCGACCCCGAAAACCATTAAAATGACACCCATGACGGAGAAACCAAAAAATTTTGTCGGCGCCATCTTGGATTTTTATTTTGACCTCATTTTCGTTATTAACGACCCCGAAAACCATGAAAATGACACCCATGACGACAATGTTGAAAATTTTAATTGGCGCCATCTTGAATTTTAATTTTGACCCCAATTTCACTATCAGCGACCCCGAAAACCATGAAAATGACACCCATGACAAAAAAACCAAAAATTTTTTGTCGGCGCCATTTTGGATTTTCATTTTAACCTCATTTTCGTTATCAGCGACCCTAAAAACAACGAAACCGACACCCATGACGAAAAAAACCGAAAATTTTCGTCGGCGCCATGTTGGATTTTCATTTTGACCTCATTTTTGTTATCAGCGACCCCGAAAGGCACGAAAATGACACCCATGACAAAAAAAAACAAAAAAATTTGTCGGCGCCATCTTGGATTTTCATTTTGACCTCATTTTCGTTATCAGTGACCCCGAAAACCTTGAAAATGACACCCATGACGAAAAAACCGAAAAAAAAGTAAAGCATAAAATGCAGAGGAAGTAAAATAAAAAAAATAAAGTGTTTTTATCTTAAATATGTAAATAAGTCAACTAAATAAAAAAAACTAGTAGGTACACACGGCGGCACATGAAGCTGTCATTTCCAGAATAAATTGCCCTCGCTTTGTATAGATTTCCTATACAATGAGAAATCCGCATAAACTGGTTTTGTACAACTTGATCGGCCGTCGTGCGTACAAAATACGATATCGACCACGACCATTACTCATTCTATCTCGTTCTCCCCTACATACTTTCTTTTTCTGCCTATGTCGAACTCGATAATCTTCGGCTTACCGGGCTCCCTACAAAACTTTTTTAGAACTCCTTACAAAAAAAAAATACTAGAATAAATGTTTTGATTTTAGTAGGCCAGTTACAGCCTGTAACTGGCCTGGCCTGGTCGAAAAAAAGATGATAAAATGAAGCTACAGTCCCATTCAAAAGGCATAATAACTGTGAAAGTACTGTAGTTGCCCATTGCAAAGTTACCGAAATTTATAAATAATATTGCGAAATCATAAATAGCGACTTTTGCTACGACACAATAAAGTTCAATTCAGGCCGCGCAGCGCTAATTACCTACAGTTATATTCTCCTAGAAGCTGCCTCTCTTTCTATTGCGTAACTCTTATCTTCTGCCTTCTGACTACGTTCCCTATTAGGTACGTATTGTACTTTTGTGAACAAATGACATTTCAAATAAACCTAGGCTCGGTGTTTACTAAGTATTATTTTTTACAAACTATTTTTGGCTCAGCTCGTAACAGAACTTAGCGGGGGTGGGGTGGCGGGTTCGAAAAAATGGCACACGTCCGACCTCCAACGCGTTCCGCTCGGGACTGAAGCACGCGATGCGAGTAAGAAATGATGAAAACAGCAAATTATGGAAATGGTTGTTTAAGTTTTTTTAAATATTTCAAATTATGATTGCCGTTAACTGTCACATTTTTTACGACCTTTATAATGGTATAAGTTTTATTGTTAAAAACCTAATATAACTCAAATGATATAATATTAAAAACCATCATTTAGACTTGTCTTTGCGATTTAATGGGATGCAACAAAGTGCAAGTAATCGTGTATCGCTGTGCCGGAATATCTAGATCGAAGTGTGAAATATGTAATATGTTTTTTTTTTCAGAATTTAAATCCGTGCTATATAGGAATAAAACACAATACAAAACGACGTTTATCTGGATAACCTCGCCTTAAGTACTCAAAAAATATTGACGCCGTGCAGACGTATTTCTCTTTGCATTGCATTGAATTTGGACTTAGTATGATTATAGTGATCTGTGGATTTTTTTTATTTCCGCACGTGTGCGGAAAAATATTAAAAATCCACGTCATCGTATCAATCATAATCGTAGTGCGATAAGAACCAGTTTTCGAAAAGAAAAGCCGATTTAGAACAATTTTCTTAGAGAACTGGGTAATTTATTTTAAGGTTTTCATGTTTAAACACAATATTCGTAAGATTCCGATAAAAGATTCTTTAAAGTACATAAACTATCAACTGCCTCGTTGGCCGTTAGTCTAGTAGTTACAAGTGCTATTGATGTCCGGGATTCGATTTCCAGGTTGCAAAACTTGTTATTCGGTTTTCCACCTGGTATGTATTAACAGCAGCCTGAAGGCCAGAATTCGTGCCGTTTGATGGTATTACATTCGCCCTTTGACATGTGACTTTAATATAACCTGCGAAATGAGGGTTAAGGACTACAAGCATATTATGTGTATTTCGACTCTAGGTTCGCCGAGAACAAATCCGCCGCACTAGCGAGAAGCTGGCTGATGACCTGGCTCTATACGTGACGCGTCGCGATACTGTTACGGAGAGGACCAGGGCACAAGCCGCGGTGGAGAAGGCGCACCCGACAGGCACGTCGCAGACCAGCTACCATCACAAACTGAGGCTCGCTAAGGCTGACGTTTCTAGAGTTTCCAAGGTATCTACATGATGGATCATCACCGATGATAATGATTCTTCAGGTTTTATGGTGCAATGTGGTTGCGGAGAATAGTAGTACCTTTAAGCTCATAGCACTCATTTTTACTAGCTGATCCCCAAACGAGGCGATGCCGTTACAATGCTTATATACCTAAGTGTGAGTAGCAGTATGAAGTTATTAATACTAAATGGGCCTACTCTTGACCTAAATCTTGTCCTGAGGACAGAGATGAGTTCAACGATGGAACGATCTAACCCAAAAGAAGCCTATTAACTCGCAACTTAAATAGATTGGGGTCATATGAACTTGGGAACACCGACGCAGGCAGGGAATTCCACTCCTTGGCTGTGCGCATAATAACAGATGCAGCAAAGCGCTTCGTGCGAATGTGTGGAACATCGACAAGGTATGGGTACCTGCAGTACGTCTGGAGTTCCATAGGAAGAAGCCTGAACTACCCGAGTTCAGGCGATGCTGATCGCGTTCAGTGGCTATAACTGTGCCAACGCATAATTCATCCTTCACATCTTTATAAGTACCTAGGTATACAGGTATACGGTTTATCAACGTTAGTACGTTTTTAGTTAATGGTAATTGGTGATGCGTGGTAGTGAATGTTCTTACCCACAATTCGATTTTATGTTAGAAATGAGTTAGGTCAACATAATACCAGATTAGACCCCGTCAAGAACTTGTTGTTTACAGGAACTCGCAGAGGCGAAGACCCTCATGGAGCTGCTGCTAAAGGACCAAGAACGTTTGGACCGAGACCTGGCAGAGACCAACGCAACCAACCAGCAGCTGGAGGAGCGCATCGCCGACCTCATCAAGGAGACGCGTGTCACGGAGAGGACCAAGCACTGGGTCAGTATGAGCCATCATCATCATCTTCGGACCAAGAGCTGGCGGGGACCGACGTGACCAAACAGCACCTAGAGGAGCGCGTCGCTAAGCTTATCCAGGAGACGTGTGTCACGGGGAGGATCAAGGACTGGGTCAGTATGAGCTATCATCATCTGCCTCATATTTTCTCAACTATGTTGGTGTCAGCTTCCAATCTAACCAGATGCAGCAAAACTTTCTTCTTCTTTCCGTGACGGTGGTACTCTTCAGATCAATTGGGACCAGTAGGTGACCACGCTATCAGCAGCGTCAGTGGCGTTCATTATATCTTCTCAAGTATAGTTGTATGGAAATTTACGTCATTCCGGTAAGTGGGTCATGCTTTGGACAGCACCGCCCTCATATTGGGTATCGTATCGTATCGCATGGGAATAGCCCCGTCATAATACCTACATATACAGGGTTATTAAAATTTGTAAAACAGCAACAACCTCGCAGGAGTAGATTACTAACATTATAAACAACAACATTTGTTCTACGGCTTTTCCGAAAACAGACAAAAAAAAAAACTTTTCATACAAAACTCGATCAGCTGTTCGGACATATGTATGGAGAGTTGAATTTTTTTTGTCTGTTTTGAAAGAAAGAAAGAAGAACTAAAAAGGGTAAAATATAAAACTTAGTGCATAAAAAACCGACATCCAAAAAAACCCTTAAAAGTCTAAAATAACTTTACTTTCGGAAATCGGTGGCAAAAAAGTTAATGAAACAAAGTCACCGACTTCCGAAAGTAAAGTTACTTTGAACTTTTTTACTGTTTTTTTGGAAGTCGGTATTTTTTGGGGATTTTTTTTTAGTAAGTTATATTTATACCGGCCTACTTAGGTACGCAACCGATTAAATGTTACCTACACATTGGACCATTGCAATTCATGCCCAGGGGTAGCTGATGTTCCTGGGTTTTCTTTCTAAGGGCGTACGTTAAAACTCAGGGTCATGAAGCGGGTGCCAGCTCCAGACGTCTTTTTTTTTAATTATCCTTAGAGCGGTTTCGGATCCGCGTACGTTTCTGCGCACTTATACCTGAGCTTGTATCGGCTTACGCGCGTAAATGCGAGCCACAAATTTTACACTTCAAGCACGCGCTTATTCGAGCGGGTATGCGTCTCTCACAGCTCTCATACAGGCGTCAACACTCGTACGAGTTGCACGTGTGACAATAGCTTATGCGCGGCGAAAATACGCTATTTTGAAACCGCCCTTAGAACTCCTCATACAATTTTTTAATACAGCCATGGGAGCGTGCACCCACATCCGCACCCGCGCGAGTTTTAGTGTAAGCCAGGGTCCATCCGTCTGCCTAGTTGGGATCGGCTTTCAGTGTTACCAGATGCAGCTGCATACCAGTATTTTACATGGAGCGGCTGACCTCCACAACCCCGTTAGTGCTGGGTTTTACTATGTAGGTACCCCGTTAAGGCCACTACTGTCAAAGATCTAAGAATGACAACCGGAACCAACGGTTTAACGTGCTTTCCGAGGCTGGAAGGAAACTCGATATGTAATGGATTGGTCGCCCATCCACGGACCAACCTAGGCTGTTACTCTTTAGCCACGAGCTCCTTTCTATATAAAACGTGTAATAGATTAAGCGCAATACCTCAGACACCCCAATTAGAATATTAAATTATAAGTCTAAAACAACATCCGTAATTAAATAAATTTAAACCAAACCTAGTCATTTTTATAAAATGGTTATCCTTACTAAACGCAAAACGTATGTGCAACAACATCGCACACACACTCATGCAATGTTAGCGGCCGACGCGACACGTACACTCGAGCGCCCGCCAGCTGACCATAGCTGTAGGCATTAGATGTGCGTTAGTTCAATGAACGAAATTTTCTAGTAAGTGAAATTATCAACACGAATCTAAGACTTTAGGTTTAGTAACGAGGATGCATTTAAAACAGCGACTTTATCTTTCGAGATTGCATCCCCGCGAATCCCTCAATCCCTCTGATAAGTTGTGTTTACGAGGGCGGGTCAATAAGTCCGTGACTTTTGGAATAAAACACAGATTTTTTGATAAAAAAATAATTTTATTTTTCAACGTAGTCTCCCTTGAGCTCTATACACTTTGTCCAACGCTTCTCCAATTTTTTTATCCCTTCCAAAAAAAATGATTTGTCGAGGTCCTCAAAATAGGCCTTTGTTTGCGAGATGACTTCATCATTGGAGTCAAATCTTTTTCCACCAAGCCATTTCTTCAGGTTTGGGAACAAGAAGTAGTCGCTCGGAGCCAAATCTGGAGAATAGGGCGGATGAGGGAGCAATTCATAGCCCAATTCATGGATTTTTGCCATGGCAACTGCACATGTGTGCACCCTTGCATTGTCTTGGTGGAAAAGAACTTTTTTCTTGGCCAAATGAGGTCGGTTTTTTTTCAAATCGTCATTGAATCGGTCCAATAAGTTGGCATAATATTCCCCATTGATTGTTCTTCCCTTTTGAAGGTAGTCAATGTGGATTATCCCGCGTGCATCCCAAAAAACAGTCGCCATAACTTTATTGGCTGACAAACCCACCTTGGCCTTCTTTGGCGCCGATTCACCCTTAGAAACCCACTGTTTTGACTGTTGTTTGGTTTCTGGTGTGTTGTGATGGATCCATGTTTCGTCCACGGTTACAAAACGGCGCAAAAACTCCTCCATATTGCGATTAAACAACGCCAAAGCTTCCTGTGAAGTTGTTACACGATTGCGTTTGTGGTCGACTGTGAGCAAACGCGGCACCCATCTTGCGGAAAGCTTTCTCATGCCCAAGTGATCATTCAAAATTGAAACCACTGAGCCATGCGAGATCCCTACGGCTTCCACAATCTCTCGCACTTTCAATCTTCGGTCGGTCAACACCATATCGTGAATTTTTTCGATTGTTTCGGGTGTAGAGACCTCAACTGGGCGTCCAGGACGTTCGGCATCTTCAGTGCTTGTACGGCCACAACGAAATTCAGTAAACCACTTTTTTACCATTGAAATCGATGGTGCAGAGTCCCCATAGTATTTATCAAGCTTAGCCTTGGTCTCGGTAATGGTTTTTTTTCGCAAGAAATAATGCTTAATAAGCACACGAAATTCACTTTTTTCCATTTTCTCCTCAAATTAGTGGGTAGTCTGATAAAAATAGCTGTCAAACACAAACTAACTGACGCAGCAAGTTTAAATTTTGACAGGAGTCAACTGACAGATGCCTGTTGACAGGAGCAGTGTTGCTGTTTCAGTAAAGAGGTCAGAAATTCAAAAAGTCACGGACTTATTGACCCGCCCTCGTAGGTACAGTTTATTGTTTGTACTACAAAAATATTCAAAGACGGCGTGTTTAAAAGATTTTAATCATAATATTTACAGTGATAAGAATACAATCGTATTGATAGGTAGAAGTAGGTAGGTACCTACTTACAGAACTGGTCTATTTAAACTTTATACTTAGGTTATTAATTTGCACTATTTCTGCGATCCACTTTAATTAAAGTTTCAAAATGACCACCGCCTTGTTCTATGCACTTTTTTGCTCGCTTTCTTAAATTGTATTTCAATTTTGTAAGCACTTCAGTATCACTTTTCACCGTCACAAATGCTTGTTCAATTTTTTTTTTAGTTCCTCTACACTTGCAGATTGACGTACACGAGCGATTTTATGCGACCCCACAAATAAAAGTCTAATGGTGTCAAGTCAGGCGATCTGGGAGGTCACGGCACAGGTCCTCCGCGACCTTTCCAACGACTGCCTTACTCCGCATCCAGATGCCTCAGTCGCTGAGTTGCAGCCAGTATCGTCCTGGCGCTCACACTGCAGCCAAAACGGTCATTGAACTTCCGACAAGCTAACGCGACATTATCAAGACAGCGGGCCAGTGTCCTCACCATCTCCGTGTATTGTATGTTGGTATACCGGAAAACAATCGCGCGCGGAAACAAAAATGTCACGGAAGTAAATTAAAGAACGACTACACTAGATCACTACCGGCAGATGACTAGCTATGTTAGGTACTCGTGGTATTCGGCGGCAGCGGCGGCGTGTGTCGGCATTTCGCATAACCGTCAAAGAGGTTGCCGACAAATACTTTATCTCTTTGCAATAAGTTCTAAATTTCTTCAAATTAAATAATTTTATTTATATATACTCTGATGACCAACTAAGTTAGGTCGTGTATTCAAATAAGCCTTACTCATTGGAGATAAAGTTGGAATTCCTTTAAATTACCTCTTTATTTGACGCACACTACTTTTAATGTAAAATGCATTGATATTATTTACGTGTGTATTACGAGCTATGAGCGAACTACAAATAATGTCGTGCGTTTTAGTAGCCTTTATTGCTCTGAGTTAAGGTTTCAATTTCCTTAAATTAAGGATTGTATTAATTTGTCATGATACTGTGTTTCTAATTTAAGTTATTTAAAAGATTTTTCCGTCAAAATTTAACACCTAATTTTTATGACGGAAATCGATTCAGTAGACGATTCTGAACCAACCACTTTCAGGAATTGCGTTTATTCTGTTACACGTTGTATAACGCCCTATGGGACCATTTACAAAATTATAATTCTCCTTCCAGCTACTAGAACGCGTTGTTCGCGCCCAACGCTTCGGCAACGAGCTCTCCGTCGCCATCAAGCGCCAATCAGTTCGCTCTAAGAAACCTAAGGACGTAGTGCTGGCCGAACAGGCTACAGCTCAGCTGCTCAACGACCGCATTAGGTACGTCGTCTGCAGTTTACAACGAGAGTTCCCTCACCTTGAAGATCGACTAGAATATATTTTGAATACCTTGAACATATTCTCACCGGATGAGTCCCCCCAACTGGCTGAACCTGGCAAATGCAAGATGCTTACTAATCTAGAAATTATAGAGCCAGAGGAAAGCTGGTAGTTCAGTGATCCAAAACCCCCATACTAGCATGGATTTTACAGCAAATAATATGGAATAAAGGATTGTTTAGTTCCTTTTTTTTAATTTATCATTATTGTTTTTTGTTTGAGTTTGACGTGTTTATGAATTTACTTAATTGAGTAAAAGAGTGTGTACCAAAATAATTGTTTAAAAAATACAAAACAAATGAAGAAAACAAGATGTCAGTATAAAGCTGCGTCCTCACTTGTACCCAACCTGTTGGTGCTGTGTGACCAACTTGTTGGAAAGAACGTTAATTTGCAGTGTTCGAAGTAATCTACGCCAAAAGTATATTAGTTATTACTTCTAGCGTCGTCGTCGTTTTACTTCCCAGTACTTGATTCTTATTAGCGACACTATCGAATGATGTGTAATAATACAGTGATTTTATTTCAAAGCCAACTGGTTCGATTCCTGGCAGTTTTCGTTTTCATCAAAATCGAGCTCGAGACTCCTATGAGCATTTTTCGATATTCCTCAGTTTCGGATTTGTCCATCCACGCCCACTTCAAAAATTCACCCTGTATATAGCAAGCAAGCAAGCAAGCACACACACATACAAGCTACTATTTAAGATTTATTTAGAATGTTGGTCTTACGCTCAGGTTTCAAAGAAAATTGCCCATGGTCCTTTCCTTAAAAACAGTCGCAGGCGCCCGCGCCAGTTAAGGCGTCTGCCAAAATACGCGCGGTTCCATAACTTGGAATCCGAAACTAAACTACGCAGTTATTTCACAAACAAGGTGTTTTTTTTTTTGTTTTAAAATCAAACTACAATTCATAAATTCCCAATAAAAACTTTATAATATTTAAACGAATATTTTTAATTTATAAATCTTAACAAGAGTTTAACAACCAAGTTTGACAACTGTCGAAGGACGAATTCTGCGTGGCCAGTACAATACCATGACCTTCGCAGAAATAAAATAACAATGCACAATTCAGTAATATCAGATCACCTTTAAAATAATGTTCATAATCACTGAGCTTAATAGCCCGAAATACTAGCCAACCAAGTGAAATATACAATGGGACGAATGGTGCCACACCAATGGGTCGGCCTCATTGGGCACAGGCCGGGCGGCAAGTCTCCTGAAGAATCAGGTAACCTGCAGGAACATAAATTGTGACTAGCACACTGAATAGAAGACTCCAGCCTTCTACATCCGTCATATACAAGGTGGTGACGACAATAAATGAAAACATTGGTACTACTAGTTCATAGGAATATTTTTAAACTATCAAATAAAGCCCAACATAGAAATAAAAAAAAATCAAACAAATTAAGCAGCATAAAACTTAACGAAATAGAACACTATTTATAAAAATTGGTTCATAGTCTTAGTCATAATTTGCACTAATTCGCATCTGGAAATATTTAAGAGACGAATTTGGCAAATTTTTTTTGAAGTAACCAGTTAGCAACATGTGTTTAGTGTTTATGTTACGGCTAATAGCCGAAGTGCGGTTACACCTAGTTTTAGCCGGCTAAACCTAGGTGCGGCCGGTTAAACTTAGATTTATCCTACTTATCTTCGGTTAGACCATGCAACCAAATCGGACGTAGCGCTCGCCGGCCGCTGCCTCGGCACCGGTCGCCGCGCTCGTTCGGCTCGCGCGCGTTTGGTCACAGTTCTAACCTAACCTCATCGGTACTAGCCTTATCTACATCATGTAGAAAATGCTATAAATGAAAAATAATGTCCTGCGACTAAACGACAAAATTTTTGTATGCAGACTGCGAACCTCTGAGGCATACGCAGTTTATTTACTGTCGAAGCCACCCTGTATCATATCACAACGGTACCATATTGACACTATCTTAGCGGGGTAATATCTGTATCATTTATCCCGTCTGGGGCCGAGGGTCATGCGGTGATGAAGTTCTTCTCATGTGCCGTGTACTCGTGGCGCTTCCGATGGTCGGAGCGGCCGAACTTGACGCCGCAGTACTGGCACGGGTGGCGCTTCTCCTTCGTGTGGCTTATCATGTGCGCGCTGAGGTAGCTGGGGATAATAAAGTAGCTCTAGTTAGGGTTTAGAATTAAACCATCAAATTAACAGTAGGTAGATGAATTATTTTAAGGGTACGTGCAGTCGCTGCCCGGGAGGGATATGTGAGGAATAGAGACTACCTTAAAGTTCACGCTACGTTCATTAGTATATCACATCGTTGATGCAGTTACCAAGGTAGCTGCGCTTTACAGAATGTCACCTTTTGCGCAGAAAATATACACATGCAAAAGGTACGTTCCATGTGTCGCATTATTTCGCACAATACAAAATCAACTTTATTCCAACATTCATAAGGTATATTTTGTATTACCCAAGTAACACTGATATTTCCACAAATACTCTGTGCCAGTTTCAGACATTAATAAGATACTAACTTCCTCTTCTTGAAGGTCATATCGCACAGGGTGCAGGCGTAAGCTTTGTCCTCTTTGTGGATCTCCTGGTGACTCTTTAGGATGGAGGTAGTGGCGAAGAATTTGCCACATTCAGGACACTCGCATGGCTTCTCTTTGGAGTGGCTCCTGGAATGAAAAAACAACAAAAATAAAAATCAATTGCCACAGAGCATCACTTCTCACTCACAGAGCGATTCAACCAATTTAGGTTTTTTTTAGGGCTCCGTAGTCAACAAGGAACCCTTATAGTTTCGCCATGTCTGTCCGTCTGTCTATCTCTGCAGCTTAGCCTAAAGACTCTTAGTACTGGAAAACTGTCATTTGGCATGAAAAGTGGGGATTTTTTTTTCTCGCGTACCCCTTAATGTAGGATGTCGTTGGATAGTTCTTTATCAAATAATTTTTTTGTTCAAATAATTTTAAGATTAAGGGATTCGTTTGTGAAATATTAAGCTTTAAAGTGTTCATTTTTGTTAGACATTATCGTTCGGAGGCAAATCGGACCGTAGGAAGTGGATTAAATCGGAACCCTACATTGTGCCTGGCCCGACACGCACTTGGCCGGTTTTTTTTGTGTTCCTAATTGTCAAGACAAGGTTTGTATGGAAGAAAATTTTGGTTTTAATTTGTTTTGCTAACCCCATCTTTTTCATTAGAAAATTGCACTCGTACGAAGCGGGTCGAGTGCTATTTAAATATAAAGCTTTGTTATGATGATTCGTTGAATAAATTAACTCTTATTTAATTTATATAAATAGGGACTAATTTATATAAATAAAACCGTTAAAAGTGCCTCAGAAACCGGGCATCAGTCATCAACACATAGCACGGAACTCTGTGGTCGACAGATAACTTGGGAACTAATGAATAACCGAATTAATATTGCGGTTTGTCATTTCTTGTGCCGACATTGTCATTTTTATTATGAAAGGGTTTAAAATCATGAATCAAATAGGTTGTTCAATCTCTGACATAATTAAAGCAATCTAATAGCTTTAATTCAGGTATAGAAACTTACCTTAAATGTATTTGCAGATGATATTTCTTGAAGAAACTTTTTGAACATAATTGACATAGATGCGTCTTCTCTTTATCGTGAACTGAACGTCTGAAAACGATGATAATTTTAGTTTTAGGTAAAATTATAACTTGATATCGGACATGTGTCAGAGATAGGGATGCTAAGCACTGGTTCAGGACCATTGATATATTAAATATAAAAAACTAGCTGCAGAGTTGCAAATGTCACATCAGAAAGTGTTGTCGATAAATCAAACTAAAAAATATAACCAAAAAATCACAGGTTCTGATTGACTACACACAAATTCGAACTTTTACCGACCACATAAAGTTGTTTTTTTAAACGCGAGCAACTCACGTCACGTTTCCAATTCAATTCCCGAAAAACATAAAAAAGACTGTCTCGAGCTCATACAAAAAGTAATTTTTATCAACTCACTTATGGATCATTACTCTTTGTTTAGTGGAGAACTTCTTATCACACTCCGGGCAGGGGAAAGGTCGGTCCTTCGTGTGAGTAGTCATGTGAAGTTCCAGGCTCGAGTTGGATATGAACCTGCGCCCACACGATACACATGCATGCGGTAAGGCCGCACGGTTGTGCACCAAACGATGGTGCTGCTTTAATGACGTCACCACTGAAATGGACAGGGTTCAGTTAGGATTAAGTTTATTTGACTGTTTTAGAGGGTCATATTAAATTAGTTAAGGAAACTGTGAAAACGTGATGAGTATCGATATTTAAATTTGATGAAACACAATAATTTATGATAATTTTTAGAGTTCCATACCCGAAGGGTAACTAATAGGACCGTATTATAAGCCTCCGCTATCCATCCGTCCGTCAGCCTGTCTGTCAGCGGGCTGTATCTCATGATCCGTAATAGGTAGACAGTTGAAATGTTCACAGAATGTGTATTTCTGTTACCGCTATAACAACTAATAATAAAAAAGAAAAATAATGGGGGCTCTCCTAATACGATGGTCCGGAACCCTTTATGCGCGAAGCCGACTCGCACTTGGCCGGTTTTTTATTAGGCCGACGACGTCCGCATGTATTGATCAATCACGCCTGCGGAGTTTTGCTAGCTTAAGTTCGACCAGGTGGTCATTACGAAACTTGATGGTTGAAAAAGTTGCCAGTATGTTTTTGACAGTAAAAAGGGAAACTTCCTTTTATATCCTTTATTTTTGTGGTTTCAGAACAGAACCATTATAAAGTCATTAACATTATAGATCCTCAAAAATTACTATCTGTCTGTTATCTTTTCACGCCTTAACCACTAAACAGATTTGGATGAAAATATACCAATATGTGTGAAGCAATGGTGCCTTTTGTTGTTTGTGTAACAAAAACAGGTTTGATTCTTTGATCCACAAGTTTCAAACAAATACTGCTGTTTTATTCTCCACTAAAATTAAGAGCACTTTGCTCTAATACCTATTGTTTCGTATTTAGCTCTGATTAGCTAACAAAAAAATCACCGTGAATACCGCCGTACAAAATTCTGTCTGTTATGCCATTGTCTCCTATATGTGTTAGTAGCCACGAAAAATAAAAACCATGGCCTTGGGATTATGGGTTGGGAGTGGGACATAGTTTACTTTTGATATTCTTTTGACTTCCAGAGAGGGTTACCCACAAGCTTCAGCTAGTATAACATAATGATGATGATAATGAAGTCAATTAAATACAACAAATAAATATAATGTACTGTAAATTCGTTGCCAGAACATAGATCTCCTCTAGAAAAACTGGCAATACTGTCTTTATTTGAATGTCTAATGTTATAATGTCCATTACTTAGGCCTAGACTACACAGGATGAGCTAGAGTCCTTCAACAAAAACTGGACCTATATTATTGGGATTAGTTTCCACATTTCATCCTACAAGTGGACCACTGTATGCGGGCCATGGTGGTTGTTGATCATTCTAACCAGTCTACCTCCTACCAGAACAGCTCAGAAAATCTGCAAAAGATCTTGGTGAATCAATCATTTCTGTCCTAAGACTGGTTCATATGGCTTTACACCAAGGGAATGTGGAAGAGAGGAGAGGCCTTTACCCTGCAGTGGCATTAAGGGCCCTTTTTAATAAAAATAATGTCCATTACTTACATTTATTACACAGCAAACATTGCTGCTTGAAGCCTAAGTGTTTGATCTTATTATGTTTGTACCGTGCACTGTGGCTGGAGAACAGTTTGTCACATAATTTGCATTGGATGCGTTTCCGAGAAGCCACTGGTAGGTGCAGATATGAGTGAGCCTTTAGATTGTTTACGGTTTTTCCACATTCTTCACACATTTGTTTACAGGGCCTGGATTCTTCATCATGTTTAACTCTGTGAATACCCTTAGTTCTTTTTCTTCTTCTTTTGAGAGGTCCTGAAGGTTTGATTAAGTTAATTAGCATTAAGGTTGTTATTATTAAAAAAAAATCTTTTTGGAAATTTAAATGAATGGAAAAGGTTTGTTAATGATTCTTATTGGAATCATAAATTGATTGAAAATGTTTCCATTTGACTGCAATTCGGATTTTATTCATACATTTTCAGTGATTAAAGGATCAAACAGCTGATAGTCTGGGGTAAGGTAGGATAAAATGAATTCTAAGTATACTTTATTAAAACATACCCTTTGGCTCTTCACTTCCATTTTCTCTCTCAAATTCATATTTTATATTTTTTATTACACTTAGGAACTCATCGTCAGATTCATAATCATGCGTCGAGTCTTCATTTTTCAAGTAGAGCACATCTTTTGGTTCATTCTTCACAGTTACATCTAGAGAATCATCACATTCATCACTCAAGGATATCTGCTCTTTTTTAATATCGTCTTTTAAAAATACCTTATTTTGAACACCATATTCTTCTTGCACAGTTTTCAAATATGCATCATTTTTTAAAGCTAAACTTTTGAACTCATGGAATGATAGAATTTTCTTATAACATTTTAAACATAGTTTTGTACTAATTTTCGAGTCTTGCTCAACCTAGGGACAGAGAGAGAGTATACTCTTGTATTATCGTGTATAATCGACAAGAGGACACGATTAGATATTCCAACAAGACATTGTTTACCTGTATGTCCAAACAAAATATGAAAACATCAGAGAAACTTTTATCATCAACATTTTTAGCAGTTTGTGTCTGAAATATGTCTTTCTGCGCCCCGCCTGTGAGACAAATTCTACACAGGTCCATATTATTTTTTTTATTACAACAAAATTATACTAATATGCCAAAAACTAATAAATTAATACAACATTGACAGCTTGGCAATGGTTTGACTTGACAGCAATGATTGATAGTATTGATACATAAGTAATGAATTATTGAGAATGACAGTGACAGTTACCATCGGAGTGGTTGCCATCCTACTAATCCTTAATATTTTAAATGCGAAAGTTTGGATGGAAGGATGTTTGTTACTTTTTTACGCAAAAACTACCTACTCAACGGATTTGATGAAATTTAACACACAGATAGTTTGTAAACCTGGATTAACACATAATATACTTTTATCCAAGTAGTACGATCTATTATTTCTTCTTCTTTATTTATTTCCATACATATCTTATACATTTTTAAATATTTCTTGGTATGGTACTGCACGGTTCGTTTGTTGCGTATAGTATATATGCAGCTCGGGACCAACTCCGCCGTCTTGTTTTTACCAAACAATTTCAGTCAAGTGCTAAAAGCTACAAAAGCTAAAAGTTGACTCTTTTTTACAGTTTCATTAAACGCACTTGAATGATGTCATACCAAAAATTCAACGAAATGAATGTTTACCAACTTCCCCCGCGAGACTCATACTACTCTAACCATGTGTCAGAGCCTCGGAGAGTTCTGACTCCTGTGCTAGGTATTAGACCTGTGTTACAGGAGCCAGTGCCCTCTCCCAAGAGGAGATATTACAGAATCTTATGCAATAAGATTAACAAAAATAAAAAGCGTATTAATATTCTGTGGTGTGACTGTGAAGCAAATAGTAAAGTAAGTATGCTGTGAAGTGTCAAATGTCACTTCTTGATAGCTGTGTATTTTTTCGGTCGGTTTTGGTGTTGTTCTTCTTCATTCTTGTTACATTTAATAAAATGCCGAAAGTGATAGACCTTGGTGTAAGAGAGATCGTTTTAAAAGTTAGAGAGCATTTTTTAAAGGAGAAGGAGCAGCTCGACCCAATACCATACGGAAAGGTAAATGATCGACTTGCCGCTGCTACTGGTAAGTGTTACCATCCTGTTCTTGGGGATCTTATAGTCCCACCAGACTCATATTATCCCCCAATAATTTGCACTAATCTTAGAAATTCTGATCAACTAACGTACTGTTAATATTAGGCTTTTCCTAAGGTTTCATTGATTCCCTAACGTCAGTTTAGTGCATTTGAGTTTGAAAGTTTATTGCAATTTAATCGAGTGTTGTAAACAGGTAACTTCTTTATTCTTCAGGTCTTTCTTTACGTACGTTATCAAGAATCGCTAATGAAACAAGTATGCCTGAGGCATCAGTCAGTAAAAAAGATAAAAAAAAGAAACGGAAAATCAGACATAATATTATACCTAATGAAAGAATGAAGAAGAAAATAAAGACAAAAGAAACGCTAGCCGTCGTCTATTTAGATGAAAGAAATTCAGATCATATGGGACCTGAATTGACTAAAGAATTGTGGCGGAAAGCCAAAGAAAAAGGTAATATGGTGTAATAGACAATGATTAATTATAAGTCGGGGGTAATATGCATCACATTTACAATGGTCCATTGACCATGCTCAGAAGTCCATTGACATTGCTATGCTGAGTGATGGTCCTTAGTGTAAATGCATACATTACGCTAATGGTGGTGCCATACTGAGACACAGCACTGTTTTTCAGTGGCTGCTGGCATTCATATGATGAAGTTAATCAGTACAACAAAGGCTACCTAAAACATATATAGACAATTAAATTAAACATGGACTTGGAGTCTGTAGTGTCTGCCTACCACCATTGAGTTTTTGTATGTATAAATGATTTCATGACATTGAAGAGTGTGGTAGAGGATGGCAGGCTGCAACGGCATGCTTAGGGACGCAAAGGTATGCGATGGCAAGCTGAGGGATGCCAAGGCATGCTACCATATGCGCTGGCGCTCCCTAACATATTGTGCAGTGAGGCAGTGCTAAGACTGGTGCATGTCGGGGCAAAATCCCCTGCCCTGCTGTCCCTGGTGTGTGCTAGCTTTTATTGAATGCATACAAACATACTCACGCATTATTTTCCATAGGGAATCCCACCTGAGGATAGTAATCCTCACGTCCTCCTTTCGCCTCATTCACATACATTTACATAACATGATGCGTGTTATGTGGGTGAACTATAATTATAATTTTTAATATTGAGGTTACTAATTGTGGCTTCCTTAATTTCTGTGTGTTGAGAAGAGCTAGGTCTTATTCTAAATTGAATTTATTAATTTACAGATCTACTTTCAGACCCTATTATTCCTGAAGACCAAGAATTTGTTACTGTCCATGTTAGTGATGAACCAAGCTCTGAGGAGGAAAACCCTAGGATGTTCAGAACTGAAGTAACAATCGAGACTACCACCAAGACATGAATAGACATAGAAATGTCAAGAAATGGGATTCTGAGATGTTAGTACTAATTCTATAGTAGCCCATTCTTATTATTCTTATTATGGATATTGGTCTATATACAGCATGTAATAGAAAGGCTGTAGTCATATGTGAGTGTGTGTTATGGACCATCAAACTGATTAACTTTCTCTATGGAAACAAGATTGTAATCACATAAAAATGATTATTCTTTTCGAATGCCTTTAGTACATATATACAAATAAATAAAATTAAAGTGCCTGTTTGTAATTTCCAAATTAACTGCTTTTTACTGAGTGCGTATGAAACTTTGAGACCCCAATATGAATGTTGTGTGATAGTCACTGTGCCAGTACGTATGTTTTTTATAGTATTCACTCTTTGGGTAAGTGGGCAGTTTATTGTTTTTATTCTGCTTCTATGGTCGATAGGTATGTACTACAGAGTTCACGGACGGTCGACCACTTTTCAACCTTATAATTTACGGCATAAGGGTAAAGAGTGGCAACTTTCAGTGACGTCGGTCGTACATGTACCCGACTACTCTATGTTTTAACTGTTGTAGTTCCGGTCACACACGTACAGTCCGTCGTCGTTCGCTACCTCGATGCTTTAAATGTGTTCAAGACCACCCGGGAGATGGATGCCAAGCTCCCACTGTGCCATTTGAGTATCGTGTTCTGGTAATCATGATGCTGACGAATTTTTACTGAAGCGTCGAGAATCCCGTAAACCCGACAACCATTGCGCTTCAACTAGGATGTTGAAGTTGGATGTTGTTCAACTCGCCAAACAAAATCATACTTTAAAATGGTCTTCCTTAAACCGAAATCCCATGGTTTTTCACCTAGCTAGTTTATGATAAGCACACTTAAAAGCCCTTACTCAGGATTCTCTATAGAAAGACCCCTGTTGATAAGCCTGAAAATATTCTTAATATAAGCCAATATGCTAAAACAGTACTAGCAAGCCCTGCATAATCTTTACCTGAGCAAACTTGGTCAATTGGCAACTGCCAATAAATTGAAATCAATTGTCTATTATATAAATAATCCACCCTCTGAAATTCCTGAAACGAAACGTGTGGAGTATTTCTCCCAGGAAAGCTGACCTACTCTAGTTAACACCAGTAATATACTATTAGATATCTGACAGTATTAAGAGACACCCTTAGAACTTCTCAACGAATACTCTGTGTACCATATTAATATGTTAATTATATTAATTCCGATTATTAGTCACTAGTATTGTTTAGCTACAAGTGTTCATATTTGCATGCCAAATGGTAAATGTACCTAAAATAACTTATAATTACTCTTCTGTATATACCTAATCTATGCAAATAAATATTTTTTTTATCTAATGAGTCATAACAATGTATTTTCTGAAGAATATACGAAACCACAATTACTTATGAATATGATAAACCAGAACCACTTTATGCCAATGCTATTTAGAAAAGATTGGATCACAAGGTGTATGCTTCCTTTACAACCAAATAAAAAAAAAATGATGATGAAAATTAAAAACCAGTGTGCCTAGTGGTGTGACAGTCGGACTGTCAAGTCGTAAGAGACAAGACAAGACACGCACCTCTGATGTGCCTATTGTATAATTATCACTTGCTGGTGAATGAAAACATCCAGAGGAAAAGAACATGCACTAAACACACGAAAAAGAAGAACCGAAATTAAAAAAAATTAAAGGGCCAGGTTTATCTCTGTTTAGAACGCCATCACCATAGTCTCAATTCGTCAAGATTAAGCCTAGCTAAACGATTATTTCGAACCAGCAGTTGCCCGCGACGTTCGTTTTAAAAATTATAAAATTTCCCGACTTGAATCGGGATTTTCTTCATTTTCAAGGGTTTTCATTTTTTTGCACGGAACCCTAATTCTTTTTCCAAAATAAAAGCCTAGCCTGAGTTACTTCTTATAACATCAGCTATCTGAGGTCATAAGGAGTAACTTAAGCTTAAGTTATTCTCGCTTTCAAATCTTAACATGAAACATTCATAATAAGAACATACTTATAATATTATGAACGCGAAAGGAACTGCAGTCTGTCGGTTATCTTTTTACACCTAAGCTACTGCACTGATTGCTATGACAGATAAGTAGCCTCGGAACTAGCCTGTTTCCATAGGCGAGCCAATAGCCACCACCGGAGAGACATGTTTCAGATATAGATAAACAAAATAAAATAAGCAGGTGCAATAAAAAACACAATATTTATAGTCTTAGCTTTTATTTTCTTGTAAGAATGTTGGATACAAATTGCTAATTTCGTATCAAATGTTTAATAAAATGCCACAGTATAAGGAGAAAAATTGTATATAATATAAATAGAAGCATTTTGGACGCCATACAAGTACCCTTGACGCTTCCTACAGTAAATGTTACTTTATGTATGTTGATATGGCCCGAAAGAGCCCAAGTATACCAACGAAAAGACAGGCACATTAAACTTATATCTATGAATAAAATATATGTCTAAAACAATAAATCAATCCCCTTAGATCACGACTTGTGATGTGTAGTAAGATGTGCTCGAATACGTTCGCATATTAATTAGCTGCCATTGCTTGTTTAAAACAAAACAGAATATTCCAATTAAGGTACAAAATAAAATTGCAAATTGGTTATATTAAATACAAAAAAAAGTATTAAAAAGCTAAAAAAATATTGCATAAAACTTTCATTCGTACAACATTATAATTTATTAAAATTAATATTTACTGAATATACAATTCAATTTAAGTGAAACACTGCAAGGTAATACAACAATTATTCTTTATAATATTAATATAAAATTGGCAATAAAAATGTTTATTCCAACTTGCTGTGGAAAATCTAAATGCTATTCATAATAAAATACATTCTAGTCATTACTAATTGTCAAAAACGTTTCTAATGCTATCACCTAGATACAATCTTTATTTTTATTAAAAAAGAAATAAATAGGCACATCACATTCACTCCGAATGTTCGAAATACTAACTTAACGAGCTAAATTAGAATATTAATTTCACATTGTTCTCTTAACTATAAATTACTTAAAACAATCCACAATTTTATTGTAGTATTGTTGGTTACAACAAATGTTGCTATGGCTTTCCGGATTTTGTACTAACATAAAGATTAATCATTATATTTTGTCGTTATGGATGAGTCGCCTGGTTGCTAGTAAGCTATCTTGTACAAATACAATGCTTGAAAGCTTCACCCTCGGGTTGCCATGTTAAAAATAGATCTAAAGAACAATTAAATAATGAAGTTAAGATAATCTCATTAAATAGAAAATTCTCGTGATACTGTTAAGTACAGATTAAGCATCTATTTATAATTTTAACTAAATAATACACAACATTGCAAAGAAAATTACATCCAAAGTAGTCGCCATAATATAAACATGCAAGCCACATAAATCAATAGTAAATAATATTAGAGTTAACATAATAAAATGCAAATATATCTTATAACTCGAAGGAATTAATTAATACGTAAATGTACAGAAAATGCTCCTGATTGGATATTTTTGTATACCTAGAGTAACCAAATTGACTTTAATTATTAAGAAGAAATGAATTCATGGCAGTACCTTTAGCTGTCTAGGCATAGAAGAAAAATTTAACGCTATAAATACGTTTACAAATTATACTAGTTGTAAAACTAAA
The DNA here is from genome assembly GCA_963576755.1 of Noctua janthina. Taxonomy (NCBI): domain Eukaryota; kingdom Metazoa; phylum Arthropoda; class Insecta; order Lepidoptera; family Noctuidae; genus Noctua; species Noctua janthina. The sequence continues at coordinate 4,651,945 of OY755055.1, read as the reverse complement.
CGATGTCACTCTTGACGCAATTTGTCAAATGATAAAAATTACCGGTATTACGTTATGAATCGGTGGTCTGAATACCGGCTGAACGATGTAGTAGTACACGTTGGAATATAGACAAGTGGCGGAATATTGGACCGGTATTAGGACCGGCAGCGTAGCGAATGGTTTCGAAGAGCGCGTGGCCGCGTGGGTCGTGTGCGCGCGCCCGGCTAGTTGGTCTCGGTGGCGGCTGGCGGCACGGGCACGGACAGCGGGGAGCGTTGCCGGTCAAACATCTCGAGGATCAGCTTCGGGTCGGTGCCGGCCGGGACCGTCACGGTGCCCGTCTGTGTGAATACCGCCTTATGAGTACCATCTTACGTTCTTCTCGGCAACCCGTGACGTCCGCGCGTGTTTACCAGGGTCTACTGCAGAATTATTGCCAAAAACGATCTCGTTTCAAATTCTTTCCTTTTTTTACTACAATTTAGTCATGATGGTGAGTGATCCCTGAACGAACAACACACGAACGGACGCCACAACATTGCGTATACGTGGTTAGTTGGTTAATACACAATTTAAATTTAGTTATTTTTAGTAGAGAAAGAAACTGGAAATAGAGAATCTTATAGGTTAGTAACAGAGGCATATGAAGCTAAATAATTGATAGAAAGGTACTAGAATACTTGGTATAGAGAAGGGCGTTCATGCAAGGTCATGTAGTAGTTTGTACGTAAGGTACTATGAAAGCAAAGTGTGAGGTACCTCGATGCGCGTGATGACTCCTTCCTCGCGACTGTGCTCTAGGACTACAAACAAAACACAAAGCGCCCGTCAAACACAAACGGATAAACATTTAACATAAACATATAAAATGGTGTATGAAGCGATTTAAGTCTTAAGGTTTTAATTGTAAATTTTAACAGTATGCAGAGTGGTAGAAAGTGAACGATTTCTGTTGGAATTAGAAGGGTGAAGAAAGTTTCTAATACTTGATTACATTCAATGTAGTCTATGACTGGGCAAGGATATTTTGTCTTACTACTAAGTACTATTGTAACTTACTGAAGCTGCCTCAGTATATGTATGACACAATGTTTGCGATGAAATAAATATTTTTGTATTTTATTGTCTTATATTTCAAATCGATTTTAAAACGGAATGCTGGGCTGTGAAGAAGATGGATGAAAAAATATTGCATGCAGCGGAAATGAGATTGTTGAGGTGGATGTGTAGTGTGACAAGAATGGATAAAGTAAGGGATGAGTATATTAGAAGAAGTTTGAAAGTTGCGCCAATAAAGTTTGCGCCAGTTGAAAGGGAATCGACTGTCGTGGTATGGGCATGTGATGAGGTGGGACGAATCGCATGTGACTAAAAGAGTGATGAATGGATGGAAAGAGAAAGGAAGATCACAGAAAAGATGAATGAATTGTGTGAGGAATGATATGAAGGAAAAAGGTGTAAATGATAGCGTGACGATTGACAGGGGAGAATGGGAGAAAAAAACGTGCTGTGCCGACCCCAAGCAACATGGGACAAGGTCAGGAACATGATAATTCACCAACAGCGATCCTCTAACAATGACATTCGAGCGCCAAAAGATCCTTGTATCAATTCTACTAAAGATTTCTGGAGATTTCTTTCTATCTCATGTGATTTGATTGGTTGTTTTTATTTTCGCTAACCAATCATAAGATGTTTTTAAACTAGCTTTTAGAAATTGTTCATTTTCTGTAACCTCAATTTAATCATACAATAAAAATATTATTTTGCGCGTTTTGCAAAAGCTTTGCTTTATAAACATTATAATATAATTTGTATACAAAGTAAGCCAATTCATAGCGCATATTTCGCTTCCATGCAAATCATATTTTTATTGGTGGGGGGAGATTTAAATCCTGAAAATAAAAACTGAATAAAATATGTCTGTTTTATTTTTGGGTTTCATTATTTCATATTTATTACATAAAATGCAGAAATATAATTTTCTCCGACTAGTGTGAAAGGTATTTATCTGAAGGCCAATTCTACTGAAAAAGGCATCTATTTGCTGTCAGGATAAAGTGAGAAGAGTGCCTACAGGTCAAAGGGCACACATATAAGTACTGGATGGGACCAGCATCGTCTGAATTCATCGGTTAGTTGTCAACCAGTGGGGTTACTATGATGTCTTAAAGCAGGAGTAATTCCAGTGTAGGAAAGAGACGGCTATACATGTCGTCTAGCGCCATCTCTTTCCCACACTGGGAAATCTTGCTTTAAGACGTCATACTAACCCCCTGGACCCTTTTTCGTATTAAATGGGTCTGTTCTTGTCCTGAAGATAGATATGAGTTCGACGATGGAACGAGCTAACCCAAAAGAAGTCTATTAACTCTCGACTTAAACAGATTGGGGTCATATGAACTTGGGAACGCCGACGCAGCCAGCGAATTCCACTCCTTGGCTGTGTGCATAATAAAACATTATAATGGAACGAGTCAACCCAACAGAAGCTTTGCTACTACTTGAGAGTAGCTGGTATTCCTACATACTCTCGAGCCGAAGTTATGACTGTTTTGTGTGTAGTATGGAATATAATATAAAACCGAACGCGACGCGCTCAAAGCAGAGCACCGGCAAGATGGTCAGATTCGACCAATGAGGCTGTTGATAGCAGCATGTTATCAAGCGGTCCACATTGCATAACACCGCTTAGCTTAGAGACGCGTCGTATAAATAGCGATTCTTTAAAGTGGGACAACAAGGGGACATCTGAATCCATAAGAGAAATTATAAAGATTTTTTTTTTATGAATACAATTTTGGCATACTTAATTTTTTGGTCATGTGTGACTTGTTCATAAAAATGAGTGAAAAAAAGTAACCAATTAAAGGGACAAGAAGCTTTAGCCGTATCGAAATAAATAATTACAAATGCATATTTATGCAGTCAGTATTTTACGCTAAGTAAATATGGGAATTAATTAGGGCCAATAAAATTAAAATATACAACATTATTTTAAGTATATGCGAAACCTGAATATACTTTGTTCAGAATAAGTTACTGAATCGATTGCAATAATTTTTAAACCATGTTATATTTGTCCAAAAAATATTTAAAAAAAGGTTGCAAGTTGGACACCGAGCTACACTAAGTATCGATCCGCAATCATACGGCGCGAGCGCTCGGCTGTGCGCCCGCGAGGGGGTAACACAACCCCTTCAGTCGCCCAGATGCTACAGGTTAATCGCGTACGTGTCACGCTCCCGGATCGCGACCGCGCCCGGCGCGGCGTGTGCCTAAAGTTGTGTTTCGATTGATCATGTACCTGATGTTTGTAAAAAGTATCGTGTAACCATGTGTGTGTAATGATTGACATTTTTAAACACGCCAAGATGGTTAATTGTAGAAAGATATGATTATGTGATGTTTAGCACTTTTCATCCACTTTGAACTTTAAATGGTTGGCATAAGGTGCAACAAATCGCATTGACTACATTTTATCACTTACGGCTGCATTTACGAATAAAGTACATAATAATATCTACCTACACTTGACCATTCCGACAGTCAAAAGCCTGCAAGTGTGATGGAAAATGTTATTACCTGTTAATTTCAATACAATCGCCGTACGGTTAGGTATCTACTGCCAAATTATTATCAATGAGCGCAAGTCGACGCTGGAGGCGCGGGCGGCGCGACGCGAGGGCGCCCGCCGCGCGGTGACCGTGTTTTAGTAGGGACAACTAGGTAACAGAACAAGCTTATAACTTTGTGATGTTTCATGATACAGTTTTGAAATTTTGTACATAAGATTCTTTACATAAAAATACTAGACCCGTGTTTTGGGTTTTGCGTATACTAAAACTAATGTTGTACAACACATTATCTTAATAAAATCATCGGCTTAATTATGTTCATACTGACAGCTGTTATTTTAATCAAGTCAAATTTTAAGAAGAGTTTTTCATCGGTCATTTAAAAAAATCAGCTGTTCCATACATTTTAACCGTGTATGTATTGCACTTTTGTAGGTAACAGCTGTTTTTTTTTAAATAACCGTTAAAAAATATCTTTGTGGAGGGGGGGGGGGGGGGCTCAGAATGATGTACTGAATACGTGGTAAGTGTTTAGGCGTCGGTGTCCCTTCCACCCTGTATAGCTGGTGGAATTTAGCAACCAAACATCCTGTATATGGTCGTGATCTTGAAGGGCTCTAGTTGAGGCGATGCTGACCCCGTGCAGTACTTATACGCGTGTGACCGTCTCCTCATCCATCTATCTCTTAGACGAGGTGATGTTCTACGTGTTAGTGACGTCATACTCACTGTTTTCGCTGGTCGAGTTGCTTGTGGTCGTCGTAGTGGTGGTGCCGTCGCCGTTGGTGTCGTTGACCATGGTGCGCGTCGTCGTCTTCACTACCATTGAAGACGTGTTCACTTGCGAGTTCTGAACGTACAGATATTGGTTAATATAAAAAAGAGTTTAGCATAGTTATTTGTACTCTTGTTTTAGCAGCTTTTAAGGAGGCTGAAGGTCTATTTTGAAAGGCAGGTTTAAATTTGCAGGGTTTTAGAGAAACTACGACATTTGAAAAGAACATTGGCCGGCACGGGACGCCCGGAATTCATAGTTTAAATAAAAACCTATAACATAATATTCTATCGATCAAATCTGCATAGGTACGACCGAACGACATCACTAATTGAGTAGCGTGGAAATTTCGAAAACGGAATATTTTTGTAGATGAACAATCGTTATTCTAATGGGAAAAGGTTGATTTTACGTGGCACAGAGGAGCCATCACGGCATTACGGCGTCATGCCATCTTCCGTCACAGCATACGTGTCGGTTTTACTGCCTAGGCGCTCTTGTAGAGGTTTCACATCAAAAACAGTAAGTAAATGGAATAGTGAAATATTCTATGATTTAAAAAGCACCTAAGATGCCGTGATATAAGGTGAATACACAGTGGTACGATATGTAGAGATTTAGGTTCACAATCATCCCCAGCCTGACTACACCTGCTGCTAGGTATGAGCACCTCCACGCTCCTGGGCCAGCCATCCAGGTTGTTGGGTGTTGGCTCACCTGTAAGTTAATGTTAAGCTCGGGCGCCGCGTGCGGGTCGGGCGCGGCGTTAGTGTGGTCGCGCACCGAGTCCACTGTGATGTCTGCTGACACTGCTGTTACGTCGTGAGGCGCTTCTAAAGTCTCCTCCTGTAGTACGAACAAGTTGGTTGAGCAACAGTGTTTGGGAATTACAGAAAAGTTAAATTCTTCAAATTTAACAATGTTAAACACATTGTCGGAAGAAATGATCACAGCTGATACTAGTGATACTTGCGAAAGTACTGGTTCATCTGTCTTTTGTATTAATGTTGAAAGAATTTGCAAACGAATTACAATTTTATTGGTATTTACTACAAACACGATTTAGTTCCCACCGACATGAAAGTAAGCAATTTACATGTTAACGAAAAAAAAAAGAAAAAGAAAAGTGAGTGCAACAACTGCCCCAACTTTTGATTTTTCAATAGTCATTCTGAAATCAACTTTATTTACACTCAGTAAAAGTTAATATTTGTTTGAGGGAAAATGGACAAATGAATTACTACCCATCATCTATAACATCCGAGTTGTCCTTTGATAAACTTACCCTATGTTCACCGTTAGTTAGCGGGGGCTCCTCTACCGCCCCGCGCAGCGCGGCCGCCCAGGGAGACAGGATGATATGACATTGGGCGATCGTTACCTACGACACAGATTCAAACGATATAATACAAGCTACTTATGAGTATACGGACCTAGGTCTAGGTCACTAGCAGTCTGTATTTATGCCCAGTGTGGCCATATGCTTGGCCAATATATGGGACTTAGGTATTGGTGACCTCTGATTTACCAATTTGCCGATTTTTTTTTTTTTATGATTTTGGTCGTATACACATAATATAGCGCTTGTGATTACAAGCGCTATATTATGTGCATACGACCAAATTGCAAATATTAAAGCTTTTTATATGCTACAATAAATTAATATTGTTGGTTGTTTGTTCTCGATGCGAAGGCTGGTCATGTTTTGTCAAATTACGTTACTATTAACTCTCTAATAAAGTAAATTTCTAGATATACATACCTTTGTAGCCGAAAGTGTAATCCGTTGTAATTCGGACGAGGAGTGCAAGTAGAGAGCTTCGCCACGTTTTGAGAAGCATAAACTTGAAATACCACTGAAACAACATGAATGTTCAAGTTACGGCTCAAAAATCAAGGCAAGCGGAGTTGTTGCAAGTTGTAGTACACACGGCGGCACATGAAGCTATACATTTCCAGTATAACTTGGACTCGCTTTGTTTAGGTTTCCTATACAATGAGAGAGCCGCATAAACTGGTTTTGTATAGCTTGATTGGTCGTCGTACGGACCAACGGAAATGTTTATCGCTTTTGAGCTTTTACAACTTAAACTTTTCAATTAGTGTATTATAGTAATACAAGGATTTTTTGGCGACTGAATGACGTGGGCGCTGGTTGTAATTTTTAAGTTGTTTACTGAAATGTCATGAAAAAAGAAGATGGTGGGATTTTTTCAATTTTGGCTAAGCGACAAAATATTCTTATACAGCTACAGCCGTCTTTATAACGAGTATATAACGTTGTTGACGCCGGGCGCGGTACTTGAATGGTTTAATATGGCAACGTTCCGAGTAATGTAAGTGTTAGGTAGTGGGCCTCACTTGATGTCCTCCTTGCGCACGGCGGCGGCGTTGAGCTGGCGCCGCAGCTCGGGGCTCAGCAGCAGGCAGTCGCCCAGGTTGGTGAGGCACAGCAGGCACCACTCGCGGTGCCGCGCGCCCGCGCCGCCCGCGCCCAGCGACACGCCCTGCCCGCACTCGAACCACGCGAACGCTGTGCGACGGACCTGGACACACGGAAATTAGTTAAGAACTCCAATAACGTTTCGTATATTATCATCCTCGACCTCATTTTGATACAGGTTGTAACGGATAGCCCTCCGCAAACTGACAGGGAGCGGAATGCTTTTATTTTTAATCAAATTGCACCGAATTTTTTCTCAGATTTTTTATTTTTTTTTGTCGTCTTTTTCAGTTACTCTTTCCTTTATTTCAATTTAAAATTACATTCTCTCTACGCAACACTCCATTTATGTAAATAATACGGTTTAAATAATAAATAAAAAAACAACAATAGATTTTGAAATACTCTAACGAACGACGCGTGAAATCAGCTGTTCACCTCCTGCCTAGCTAAAAAGTTCATCGAACTCGTCGTCGCGCTTGCCGATCGCTACGTGCGTTTTGTCACGGTAACGATACATTGCGTATGAGGAAATGAAACAAATCAGATTTATTGGATTCCCATAAAGTACCTAAAACAATTTCTTGTACCGGTCATCTTAGTATGACATACTAAATTCACCCCATCAGTTTGTGGACGGCGGTAAAACGGTAAAAACAAGGACTCCTTCGGCGTGACCACCTGCCGCTCTCTCCTAGTGTTAGATGTGTACTTACCCTAGCACCCTCGTGCGCGGTGAGCTTGTACTTGTTGTGCGGCTTGAGCGACGGCAGCGAGAAGATCTTGAACTGCTCCTCCGACGTGATCACCACGCGGTGCGTGCCGCTCTCCGGCAGCGGGGACACGCCGCGCTCCACCTAAAGATATACAGTTGTTGAATGATCATTCAAAATAAAAAAACAAACTTTATTTAAAATAAGCTGCTGAAACAATTAAATGAAAAGACATGGCTGTGACATCCACCACTACGGCACTAGGCCAACATGGTGGAATCACAAATCTTGGTCAGCCCAAACCTTTGCGGACGTTATATATAGTCGGCATACGGCTTCTGACATCAGCAGTTCTCATAGTGATCTTAACATGAAGATATCTACTTCTGCAACTGAGATTAAGGTATGTAACCTTCTATTTCTATAGAGGAATATAGAGCAATAGATTCTACAGAATCGTACCTCTAGCGGGTCAGGCAGCGGTATAGCGGCGCCGTCCAGCACGGTGATGCCTATGACGGGAGCCCTGTGCTTCAGCTGTATCTCCTTGGCTAGTTGGCAGGTCACGGGCTCGTCTTTCCTCTTGTTCGTGTTGGGCACGGTTATCGTGAACGCGTACACTGTGCCGTTGTTTGTGCCCGCCCAGAGGGTCGGTGTTGAGTTTTGTGCTGTAACAGAAGGTTGATGTCAGTAAAAACTTGTAATCATTCTAACTATGAGAAGGATGGACGGTTCTATACTCTCTTGTTTCTCGGATATTCTTGAAATACAAATCAATTTAATATTTGTGTCGTCGAAAATCATCTATCAAAACAGCAACAGAATCTTCAATTCCAATATTTACTCTAGCTAGACGGTAACTATAGATTACAGCCATTCTGATACGTTTCTAGAAGTCGTCAGTTAGCCTCGGTTTTTACCAAAGTGGTGACGAGCGGGAATCGAGTAATCGACCAATTAAATTGGTAGAAATGCATATTGCGTCTTTCGGTTTGCCGACTTTTGCACGTCTCCTGTCCACTGCACTTCCGTTTTGGAGGAAACCGGTTCTAAAGCTTATAGTTGATACGTACTGTTGATAAGGAACGTCCTCGCGAAGTATAAACAGCGCACCATGGACCCGAAGCCGTCATCCGCAGGCCGCGCCTCGATGGCGCGTTCCACCGGCTTCAGCTCTGCGTCTGTATCCGAAGCCGCTTTGTCTGTTGGCTTCTTCGGGATAGGCTGTAAAGGGAAATCACATTGTTTTATTTGAACAGATAGTGAAGGTTTCATGGATATCCCTGATACGCAAATCTCCCGACAAAACAAGCAAACATTGATTATCTAGTAAGCTCAAATCACACGTAATGTGTTAGGAAGTGGTTACCTATTGGAAACGAACTGACGGATGAAATGGTCGTGGTATTAAGCCCAATAATGCTTGCACTTTATATAATACTAAAGCCTTTATATATACCGTGACTTTTTAGTCGTCTTACAACGGCAGCCCACTTCATGTATCCTATGATTGCTAAACATTCATAAAAAAAAAATTGGTATTTATGAGATTTTAATTATTTAAAATAAAAATATTATTCAGTATTATGACGCATGACGATAGTTACGCTCTAAACACCCTGTTGCGAGCGGTGATATACTGGACTCGATCGCTGGGTAGGTATGTTCTCCCGATTGACACTTAAAATCATTAACAGGATGTTTCATATTTTATTCTAATATATTATTTATTTTTCTTTGTACCTATTATGGTAGGTAAAAAAAAAACAAATCGCGCCTAGCTATTTTATGTCGGGTACATTGAGTGGACCACCTTTGTAAGACGACTAAAAAGTCACGGTGTATAACCATATGCCATAACATCACGTCCGAAGGATTAGGCAGAGGTGTACCTAATAGTACACCCAAATTTCGCCAGTTATGTTTAAAATCCCATGTAATAGATGATATCGCAATAGGTCCACTCATATTTTTTCGACAATGTAGTTATAAATACTCACTTGTGTGGGTGAAGTAGGGCTCGACGTGGTCGTTTGTCGTCGTTGTGACCTTCCTTTCCGCAGCCTTCTGAACGACTCCCGAAGCGACTTCTTGAACGACTTTCTTCTTGAAATTGGCGTGTCGCCAGCACCGGAATGATCTGGAAGAAACGCAATTATTATTTATTAATTTTACATTTAGTCAAACATTATTATTTACGTATCGCTTTCAACAAATACGTCTCCAGCAAATCTGCATTCAATTTTATGGTTAATTTAATTTAAAAATATTGCAATATTTGCAATGTATGAGAGCGTTTACGGAGAAGCGATTTTACGCGCGTTTGCTTGGAATGAAGCGTGCTGCCAGCCAGCTCCTTTAATACTTAGTCCCCTTGTTGGGTCGCACACAACACCGTACTACGTCATTTTAGTGTTAGCGCGTGGCATAGCGCGCCTCTCCGTGCAACACGCCGCCAGACGCCACGCCGCACGCAACGTGCAACACACCGCGTCTCCGTAAATGAGCCCTTAGATAGAATAGCGAGAAATGTTGTTTCCGAAGCGGTATCAATAATTGCTAGTGGTAATGTTAGATCGGAGTTCGTTCGATGTTCGATGACCTTCTTCGGTTTATTTTTGATGTTGATGTGTAGGTAGATTCGACAGACGTTTAGCGTGGTACCAATGCAAGTTTTGTAATAGTTTAGTTAGGTAGTGGCACTGACCGTGCGGGTTGAGCGTGCACTTGTGCAGCAGCGCCTTGGTGTTGATGGCGTCGACGAGCGCCAGGCCGTGCGCCGTGCCGCCGCACAGCAGGCCCCACTCCCACTGCGCGCCCAGCGCCGTCACGGCCGCCGGCGGCACCAGCTGCACCACTGAGCTGGCCTGAGGGAGAGAACAAACATACTTACATCTTTCAAAATATAAATCACTTATTAGCTAAAATGTACGTCTACAGATACGATGGACTGTTACCTTACGACATGCAAAATATAGAAAATTCATTATGTATGTGCCTAGGTGTGCAAAGAGCTTTCGACGAAAAAGTTTGTACTTTAAAACTGTAGTTGTATGTACAAAAGACTGACACTGACTGGTGACATTTTTAACCTTTTGAACGTCAGAGCATACGCACGTGCGTGCCCTCCACGCCAAGCCACAATTTCACTTACCATTTTGTCACATATTTGTGTCGTTTGGCGTACAGTGCACGCGCTTGCTTGTCACACATATGTGACAATGGCGTTCAAAAGATTAAAGACGTTCACCCTGGCTTGAGTCCTTAGTTACAACAACAAGCCATCCACATAATTGCCTGGTAAAGCAGACGACAACCTCTTTAAGTTGACCTGGGACACCTCTCATGAAAAATAGACCTTTAAACTTATTTCTAGTATAAATCCGTGAAATATTATAATTGTTGCATAAAATACTATGTAATATTACGGCACTCACCTGGTATCCTTGTGGGAATGTGAGTGATCCCGATCGCAGCGTCAGCTGGTCGTGTCCCTTCCACACGAAGCCGTCGCGGTCTGACACGATGTTCACTGTCACAGACTAGGAAACAAAGTTTACATTAGAATAATCAGTAGTAACTAGGTACGTTTTATTTAAATTGTAATTTTTATTTCAATTATTTGTTTATTGTTTCGTATAATTGCTTATTATTGTAACTTTCGTTTTTATTCATCAGACAAATCATGAATTAAATCTAAACTTCTATAATAATCCAAATCAGAACCAAAATTAAATGGTCAGTGGGTCGTCTTAGGGGGGAAGTGACATTGCGTCGGGGTACCGCAAAGAACATAAACTAGTAGTAAAGTAGAAAATAAAAAAAATCTTAGCGGTCCCCCGACGCAACGATGCTAGGATTCAAATATTCTACTTATAATAAACATAAAAGGCAATATTTAAATATTATTTTGTATTTTTTTAGAGGTTGTTGTGTTGGAAGTCTCCATAAATTTTGAATTTCATTTTTTTATTCATTATTATGAAGAATATTATGTTTATATCACGTACCTTAACTTCAGCAGTGTTGGAAGACGTCTTGAGGCTCGCGACGACTATGTGACCCGCCGCGCCGCCGATTGTCAGCATTCCCGATAGTGGACACAGGATTACCTAGAAAACACAGAGTTGTTTACTCACAATATTTCTCAAATATTAAATGGGATTTCAAGGTAATCCACCGTTCCCCAGTGTTATGAAAACAGGCACAACACACACTTTATCAACTTCAAAGCTAGCAAAAATATTGGCAAATAAATCTTGATTCATAAAATGATACAACACTCAAATGGAATAATTGTGTGGATAAAAAAAAAAGTTAAAAGTAAAAAAAAAAAAGTAAAAGCAAAAGTATGAATATAATTATATATTCAACAACTTTCAAATTACTTGAATGTTAGTTTTTAGTTATTCTTACCCTTTTAACAGCAAGTCGTGGATCATCGCTATAAGGATCGAAGGTGCCGACCCGTCTGAACGGAGGCCATTCCTCTTCGTCTGTCGGACTGTCGTTGTGCTCGCCAATTTCTTCACCACTACACATTACATAAATACATTGATTATTTGGCAATAATGAAGGGTCTACACCCTGGCAAAAGCGTGGTTGAAGATGTAGGGTGAAATCACATTTACACGCACGATCAGCATTTTCGAGTCTCTCTATCTCATCTCTTTCACGTAACTTCTCGCTCGACCAAATGACGCCTTCATTTGGTCAAGCGAGAAGTCCGCTCGCAAGCACCCGCGTTCATTCACATCGGAAGCACTTTAACGCGCGATTGGACCTCTCACTTTAGTGACCTGCAATTCTAAGTGACAGAAAGGGAAAAAATATGTAAGAAAATGATAATCTGTGCGTTTACCCTTTGGACGCCTGAACAAAAACGCACGCGCGTGGCCTCCACGCCAAACCACAATGTCACCAACCATTTTGTCACATATTTGTGTCGTTTGACGTACAGGGCACGCGCTTGCTTGTGATATGTGACTCAAAAGGTTAAATGTGATTTCACTCGTAAGCAAATTAACGATGCTGCGAATATATTGCGCGAAAAGGTACCGCGTTTTGCAACTTAAGTTAGCGTGACAACTGCGCGGCGTGACTGCCAGGGCTAGTAACGTAAAAAGGTAGGTTGTTTTCTAATGTCGTTAGTTTAAGTTCTATTTTGCGATACTCAGTGTAAAAGAGGTCTTCGGGGACCACATGGCACAATGTCTCAGGTCAAAATTATGAGAATGGAGGGTATCACAAAGACGTCAACAAAACTGAGAAAAATTAAGCCAGTAATGATTAAAGTATCGCTCTTTTTTCTCAGCTTTAATTGGATAAAGGTTGATTATGAACAATGGTATTTTAATAGTTGTGCTAAATAAAATACGTTCAGTATTCGCAATGATATGAGCTATGCGAAAAATAACAGGGTTACAAACAAGAACGAAGTGACCACAGTTATAGACGCGTAATCGGTTAGAGCTCCTAGTTAGAGCTTTTATGTCCATGTAGTAAAAGCGAATAGTTCGACGTGGTGGCTAGTGGCGACGTCCGAACCAAAACGAGGCACATGATGTCGTTTTCGCTTTTTTTGGAAAGTTCTTTCAGGCCGATTCCACGTCAATGAGTCTGTTCACTCCCTCAGAGGAAAAAAAACAGCATAGATTGAAAAAACAACTATACTATGCATAGAAAATTGAACTAATAACAATCGTAATATTGCGTGCATTACTTTATAAAAAATCGGCATAAAATGCCAGGATTGAAAAAAATAAATAAAAGAAGCATGCAGCTGGCAATAAAATAATTTTCCATGCTTACAACATTATCTGTTACCTTGTGGTCGACCGTTTGAGCCCACTTCGTTATGAGCAAGCAATAAGCAGAGGAACATATCGTTAGCTAACGTTAAAGGCATCGACACACAGAAGGCATTACGTTCGTAAGACTGGAGTGACTCAATAGTAAGTTCATGGCTCATATTAATAATAGTATATCCACTGATCTGTGACACAAAGAGTAAAGAATTGCCAAATAAACGGAGGATAAAACAGTTTTCTTTGACAGTCTTTAAGTAGTCAGTGGCCCGAAAATCTGACAACCAGTCTTACCAAAAGGAATCGTATTACCCAGCACTAACTGGGTCGTGGAGGTCAGATAAGCAGTTGTATGTAACCACAACATTTTGGTATACGCTGCATAGGAATTAATGAGTCGACAAAAGTAAAGTTAGACAAAAAAAGATTATGATAGAATTTTGTTTCCCGTAACAGGTAACTACTAAAATTTTGGTGTTAAAAGTCAAGAACATTCCATTAGATCATCTCCACAACTTTCCATATCAAATACCCGCTGTGTGTCGACGCCTCTATAGCAAGCTATGAGTGACTTTAGCAGGCTATGTAATCATCATTTAGAAAAAACTAGATTTTTGTTAAAATATCTTAGACAAAAATTAAGTAAGCATGTAGGATTTTAACTATTTTGACTTGATATAAGTTATTTAACCATTACGTTAGTCGGGAATTAGTTGAATATTATTTTAGAATATGATTTCAAAAAAATATCTATCTATTTTCCGTCCTACATTCAAGATTGCCTTGTAAACATATTAAATACCTAAAGGTCTAATCGTACACGTCCGTTCCGTGTCAGGAACGCAGCTGTGGCATGTGGCCTTCTACTCTCATTTACTGAAGCACAGTTGTGTGTGAACGACTTCATAAAAAGGTATCTTTACAAAACACATCAAATTTTTTTTGGTAGCACCAACGCCTACCAGCTCACGTTACCAAGACTCGGCACATATGTGTTCAGTTAGACTTAAATGAACCACATTTTGTGCAGTACGCTCACCTAAACAGCTGTGACGTAGTATACTTGTACAACGGCGTCATAGCGACGCCGGTGACGTCCCAGAAGCGAACGGATCCATCTTCGTGTCCCGTCAGTAACAACTGGCGTTCTACGTGTTCGGTGGACTCCGTGATGCCACCCGAGATCGGCCACGCGCTCTCCGAGTACACGTTGTCGCTTTGCTGTTGGCCTGCGAGATAATTTGATTGGTATAAATAAGACAAAGAAGGACAGACAAAGTGCGAAAAGGTCAAGTGATTTTCAAACACATTTGATTTCCGTATAGTGAGCGTTAACCACTTCTTCAGAGGAAAAAGTACAAGCCTTATTGTTATTGCAACTAATAGTTAATCAAGAGATTAGCTGACCCTTTCATTTCTTGACTGTAAATCTATCAAGAGAAGAATTTTAAATGTGAACACACTCCAGAATCAATTGTATTTTTTTCACACTGGCAGCCTTGAAAAATTCGGAAGTCTATGGAGATATGAGCACCTTATGCCAAATGACCAGATACCAAATGAAAGTTTGTGTCACCTGCAGCCACAATATTGTCGTACACGTTGGAAGCCACATTGTCTACCAACTGCGCCGTAGTGACGGCAGACGCGTGTATGGACACGAGGTAGGGCAGACGGAGTGGACGCCAGCGGTCGTCGCACAGGTCTATGACTACTAGCTCTTCTTCTGCTAGTACCACCTGGAAAATGCATAAATGTCAGTCTGATATTGTTACAGGCAAGGTCATGTTTTAAACTTGCACACTTGTAAAACTGAAAATTATTTTCGTTAACATTCACTAAGATTGCATCAGCAGTATGCAGTTTAATATAATATTATAGAAGTTTCTAAAGTCTTTCGAAAACAAAAACAATTACTACCAAGAAAAGAGATGTCACTCATTCGGGGCCATCCTTTAATCACGTGAGGCTTTTAAGGCCACTTTTATAGCCTCCAAAATCTCACAACGTACCGTCAAGGGGGAGGCCCCTTGGCGGTACGTTGTGAGATTTTAGTTTTATGCTACGCCTTCTTCCCTCTTCCAGCACCACGTGCATATTTTGTTATTATTATAATTCATTATTGGAAAAATATATTTCACACGGGTCGAAACAAATTTACGTGATTGTTACAGTATCCCCTCCCCTCTTCAAATCTCACGTGATTAAAGGACGACCCCTTATTCAGGTAAGGATGCTGGATGTTTAAGGCATCTAAAAAGACTGAGGCATATATTTTATTTTGAATCAAACGGAAAGGTAAGGAAGAAATCTCGTCTACGTCAACAAATCAAGTATGAAACTTACCAAAGCTGCGGCGACTTGGTTGACGGTTTGTAGCAGCATCTGCGCGGGAGTGTCCGGCCGGTCCTCTTGTAGCGGCACGCCGTCCGGCGGCACCGGCGTTGTTGTGAAGAAGTCGATTACCTAACGGAGACAAACGTATTATAAAAGATGAATGAAGCTTCATCACTAAAACAAGATGAGTGGATGAAGGAGTAAAGGATAGTGTGGGAAGACAAAAAAAAAACGAGTTGCGCCGACACCAAGTAATATGGGACAACGGTCGGAAGATTCTGAGGAAGCTTCGTCAATACTTATTCCAATTATTTGGGGTCGGCGCAACATGCCAGAAGAAGTCATTCAAACATGTCTGTCAGTCTTCATCCCAGTGTTATTATTTGGCAAGAGCAAGACACCTTATCAGTTAAACTCACTGTAACATTATTTTTGTTTATTTAATACTTACTCGGCTAGTAAAATCGAAGGCAACGTGTTTCTCTCCCTGTTGTACTGTGACCGTGTATTTGTCGGAGTATGAAGCTCGTGGCATACCACCTGCAATCAAAATACTATTGTTTAGACAGTGAGCAAAAAAAATAAATAGTAGACAATCCGGCCAGTGTGAATTGAACACTACGGGTTCTGTTTTACGACATAAAATATGTTTGTAAATTACACAAAGTTTAACGTTTTTGTGCAAAACAGTTTCCGAAACTAAAAACTAAAGAAATATCGGTGTATACTATCGGTCCCAGTTTCGACAAAACCGATCACATCTCTGATTTCGTCGAATCTCATGCGCCATTGTGATTGGCTGAATGAAATAACAATCGATCACATTACTGCCTTGAGATTAGCCAATAGATCACATCAAATAGGTTCCTCGAAGCCAAGGAAAGGTGAAACTTTTGTTATACAACTCTTTACACTGAACTCAGTTTATTTCTGTAAATAGTTTCCTATGGATTTTTAACCCGGAGGTTTAAAATGATGTAGATACCGTACCTGCATAAATAGTGATCTCTTCGCCATCGACGCTGGTCCTGTTCAGGATCTTGTTGATGGCCTTGCAGGGGTAGGGTCCGTATGGTGTGATGGGCTCCTTTAGGGGCCGGTCACTAGCCGCACCGGCCACTTCCCAAGTCACGTAGGAGCCGTCGTTGTGGGAGGAGGTGAAGTGCTCGCCTGTGGAAAAAGTTGATTAGTTTAAATGATTAAGGTACACCAAGATATCTTTGGACATAAGCAGACAGATCCTTCGATATTTCGTATTGTCATGAGGCTGTAACCTCCGGTAGCTTAGACGAATCTCATCACATTTATTCATTTATTTTTTTCATGGCTTTCTATTGTACAATTTGTAAGACGAGTTAAAACCCCATCTTTCATTTGAAGTCATGTAAAAGATATGTATAACAATAATGATTTTGATTTTGCTCAGTCATGCAGTTCTAGTTTTGTAAGCTTGGGAAAGTTTCCAGGGATCTGATTGGACGTGAACTAAGTCAGAATGGTGCATGCGACCAGCAAAGATCTCGCAACCTGGTGGCCTAGTAGGCCAGTAGTAATTCCAGTGTGGGAAAGAGATGGCGTTAGACGACCTGGGTTGCTCTGTCTCTTTCCCACATGTGAATTACTCCTGCTTTAAGACGTCATAGTAACCCCCCTGGACGCGATAGTAAAGTCTTTACACATTGTTTTATTACAGGTTTTTTTAAAAGATATCATCATCAATTATTATAAAACTTATTTTGATGTCACAATCAATGCTACATACCCTCATCATTCCAACACAAGCTCTCGAGCTGTTGATTGGACACGAAGGTGTGCGTGGGCGCAGCGGCGAGGCGGTCCCATAGCACGACGAGTCCTCTGTTGTAGCCAATCAGCAGGCGGGACGGTACCTTCGGGTGCTCGCAGATGGCTTCTACCGCACCTGGGTTCACTTTGAAGTCTTCTGGACAACTGGAAATGAAGGAAAAAGGAGGTGAGTTTTTTTTTAATACACAAGCTTCCCCCCGGAACTTCGTCTGCGTCAACGTTTACCGAGATAAAAAGTGTTAATCAAGATGTGGACATAGCGGTGTGCCAATTATCGTCCAAATCCTCCGTTCAGCCATTTTTGCATGATTGAGTAACAATGATCTTAAAACATACAACATAATGATGATGTATGTTTTATTTCTTTTAAAATCGATATGATTCCGTGGATAAAAGTGTTAGTTTTGCGTTTGTTTTCTATTATACCTAAAATAAATATTAATATTGTAACATATCACAGTTTTTTGTGCTAAATAAATAAATGAATAAGAACTTTCACATTAATAATATTAGTAGGTCAATTACACGACATTTAATTCGATTCTTGGCAACTTTTCAGGTGCTACGGGCCACCACCCTGCGAAGATCGTCGCTCCACCGACCTAATACCGAACTACCTTATGCCAAAAATGAAGATCTATAATTTTTAAACTCAATCTTTTTCTACTCGAGTCAGCTTTGATCGTTGCTGATCGTGATTATTTGTAATAATACTACTATAACATCAGTATTTGTAAACCAAGCCACCGAATGGATATTGAAAGCCGGCCGGAAACTACATTCATAAAATCTTTCATGTGTAACACAACACACCGACACCTGAATCAGAAATAAATCAATCAACATTTATTTTTCACAGAACTTTTTAAAGATTGTTTTGTTTGTAAACTTTTGTAGAAACATAAACAATATAAATAATTGTTGGACATTTCAGTCTGGATTAGAGGAGATCCAATTCAAACAATCTTTTGAACCGTTGACCTAGTGAAGGTCTCGACTTCTTGCGCATTTCTGCATTTATTAATTTATACATATACTTGCTGCACTTACAGTGTGCACCAAAGCGTGCAGCAAGCCAACAACGTAACAACTAAATAACTTTATGCAATAATTAAGCATAGCTTTACTGCTACTCGTAAACGTATCAAGATCCGGTTCCTGAGCAATCAGGGTGTTTAGCAATGATCGCTGGGTGAAGGAACGTTAGATCAGTCGCTGGGGCAATGCTCGGGGAGGCCTATGTACAGCTGTAGTGTCTTTCGGGTGACATTATGTCAGAGAAGAGGATCTCATACCCCCACCTTTTAAGGAACTGTTAAGTGCAGGTCTGACTCTAAAAAAAACAGCTGTTTCCTACAAAAGTGCAATACCTACTCGGTCAAAATGTAAGGAAAAGCTGTTTTTTTTTTAAATAACCAATGAAAAATTTCTTTGTGGCATTATGGGGCTCAGAATGATGTACTGACTACGGGGTGACCGTTTTCCACCTTGTATAAATATTGTTCTTTAGTATCTTATTTCAAATGAAGTAGTTTTTACTTACTTTTGCATAACAACGTCCTGATATATCACATCTTCGGTGACGGAGAACGTGTTAAGGTCCAGGTTGTATATGTTGCCTCCCTCGGTACCAATCAGTAGGTGCTTGCCCGTCGACTCGACGCACAGCGACGAGATCTTCTTATTCTTGCCCTCGAATATGTATGTCTTCAGATCCACTAGAGATTTTTCGTTTATCTCCCATAAGTGGAGGCTGTTGTCGTCGGAGAGTGATATAAGACGGCCTGTGCCTGAAAGGAGATTGACATAATTGATTAAGTATAACGTTTGTTAAAATATAGATACATCTTCCTGGACCTTACCCCAATTTATTTGGAGCCAACGCAACACACATTTTTCTTATCAGCCGTTTAGTGTGCATCATTTCCTTAGCCTTTTTCGATTCTAATCACCTTCTATATTCAGACATATTATTGTGTCATATGCAAATAAAAAATGTGCTCCTAAAGTAGTGCTCATTTTAGTTTTAATCTGTTGATTACGTGATTCCGGACAAAAATAGTCAACTTCCCGTCTTGCTTCTAACTGATGCTGTCATCCGACATCCTGGATGTCCGCAGATTATTCACAGTAAGTAAGTATGTTTCGGGGATGGCCAATTTTGTGCCGGGAACTCTACGATACAGGAGTTAGTAATGCCTGATAAATGGGATAACCTCGCCCTTATCACTTGGCAGTAACCGATCAATGAACTGTTAGTTTAGCCTTTAGGATATTATTACATCTACCTAAGTAGGTACCTAACACCAGAGGCCAGGTTTTGATGTTAATTCAATGCATTCTTATCATTTCTGCCAAACATTATCTTACGATAAGATCTGACAAAATTAAATATCGAAAATTTCGACGCTCAATATGTTTATGTTTGCATTTTCTTATCAAACATAACTAGGGCCCCTAAATATGTAATAATATCTGATATCGAGTATCGAATATTACATACATACCTACTTTACCATATAGCTGTACAAGTGTACAGTCATGAGTACTTAATTCTTGCTTTATAGTGTGGTTAGTGCCTAACCTGCCTAAATGTCAGAGTTTCTATACCGCCCATGGTTCTCCGACTTGGATTTTCATGCCATCAAGGAATATCTCAAGCAGGCTGGATCCTCAAGATGTTTTCCTTCACCGAAGCAATACGCACATGAATTCAAAAAATCAGAGCTGCGTGCGTTCCTTGGTTTCGAACTGGAGACCTATGACTTGGCAGTCCGACGGTCACACCACTAGGCTATCACTGTTATGAGCACTAATACGCATACACTTAGCAACATTAAAAGTGTTCTTCTATTATTGTATTGATGGTAATTTTATGCTGTTGCGAGCATGGTACTTTGAAACTTGTCCTCGTCATTGTACATGGAGTTATCTAAAAAAAGGGCGTAAGTAGGTTCGTGAGTGTGACACAGATGAATAATGTCCTAAAATAATACCTTATCAAAGTCACTGGTGTGACTAAACGTTTCATAATAAACTGAATGCGTGGGCGCAGGCAAGCTGCTGTGAACTAACGAAATATTCGTTTTATTCCTGTGTATATTTTAAGACGAATAAAACGTAATTTAATAGGACTGCTCATGTATTCGGAGAATACTACTATTGTGATGTTTTTATGGAGTTAAATTAACTGTTTGAGATGTTTTCTCTCAGGATTTTTATTTCTGTAAATTCTTATCAGAATATTATGTAGATGTTCGAGTAAGATATTTAGCATAACAACACATTTCAATTTGTTACTCACCAAGACCCTAATCTGATCCAAATGATCAAAATATAATAAGTCATCCATTACCTGAAACTTTATCTAATCCAGGTAGTGGCTCACCTTAAAATATTTCACATAGCACAACATTACAATTTTATCAGTAGTCTATCATGTTACTGAGCCATGCCAGATTGCATATAGCAACTTTTAAATCTAAAGGGGAAGGGTTAACTACAAATAAAAGTAATTTAGTATTGAAAAAAAAAAGACGAATGGTAGATCCTAGCTATTATTTGTAAAAAATATGTGTCTCCCTCCACCAACAGATTCAACACAATATTTTTTTATTTTTTTATTATCAATTTTATTAGACATAAAATAACTCTTTAATAGTAGAATTGAAGATGAGCTGAAAATCTATTAGAGGAAATTGGTTGATAAATATTGTCTTGTCTGAGGGTGACTTTTGTTAATTATTACACCCTTTATTTATTTTCATTCAAATCTTATACATTTTTAAATATTTCACAAACTAAAAACAATATAAAAAGCATTTAAAAATATAAAAAAATTGTAGCCCACCGGTATCGGGAACAGGGTTCAAGCTACTGACGGTTAGGGCTCCAGAGAGCGGAACCTCCTAACAATACGAGCCGTATCCAAGAGTACCGCTTTCTGAATCAAGCCCTTGATCCAGCTGCCTAACGAGAGCCTCCTCAGGTATTGGTCGAGGCTCTTGGCAATTAAGCCAATTAATTATTATTTATTATTATGGCACTGCGGGGTTCCACTTTTCATGGTCTACTGCCATTGCAGTTCTTTAAATAGTCTATCTCATACTGCCTGCTCTTTCATATTTTCAGGAATATTTATAATGAATGGACCTATTCGTCATTTTGACCATCTTCACTGTCAGCGTCATGTTGGTAGTGTTGTTTACTTCATCATCTGTTTAGCCTATTCCCAACTATCTTAGGGTCGGCTACCAGTCTAACCAGATGCAGCTAAATGCTAGTAGTGTAAGGAGCGTCTACCTAACAATAACCAAGTTACTGGCTAACATAAACCCCTTGCCAAGACGTACTTCATCATCATCATTCACAGCCCGACTACACCAACAGCTGGCTATAGGCCTCTCTTTGCCTGTGCCAAGTTCCACGTTCTTGTGCCAGCCTCATCCAAGAGGTACTTCATCATCATCATCATATCAGCCCGGAATCACCCACTGCTGGGAAAAGGCCTGATCTTTTTTCTGCCACACTTACCGGTTCTGTGCGTCCCTTATCCAGGTGTTTCCCACGACTTTGACGATATCGTCAACCCAACGAGCTTTAGGACGGCCCTGATTTTTTTGCCCAAACCTTGGCGACCACTCGTTCAAAGCATTGCTCCATCGGCCATCTCCACGTCTAGCCAAATGTCGTGCCCAGGTCCACTTGATGTACGTACCAGGTATAAAATGTATCTGTGTGACGGCCGAGTCTGAGTTTGTGTGCTGTCCGTACAGCTCGACGCCGGGTCTGCCGTAGACCTTGAGGGCGCCGGTAGCTGTTCCGAGGGCCACCACTCGCAGGAGCGGGTCCCATGCTAGCGCTGATGCTCTGTGTGGGAAACCGTGTTGGACAGTCTGTGGACAAAAAGAATAGACTTGTTAGCTTTTTGTTTACGGTGGAGATTTTACCCAAGTAGTGGGACAATATAGGCTGATTAAAAAGAAATGTTTTTGTATCTTTAAGGCCGTAAGGTTAATTTTTGATTGGCGACAATATAAAGCACACATGTCTTCTATCTGTGAAAGGGAATGGGCCTTGATTCACCACGCGGTCCTAGTGAGGGATGGTGCAAAAGTAGGTTGTCTGGTCCGCGGTATTAATTTTTGATGTGATAATGAAATCACTATATTTGCAAGCAATTGCATTTGAGTTATTTCAGCTAAGATTACAAGCAATTTATTTACAAGTATCTTTCTTTAATTTAAAATGGGTAGTATTTAAACGAGCGAACATAAATTCAAATTAAAGGTGTCAAAAGTATTGAAAATGGGCTACTGAAATACTAAGTGAGCGACAAACAGTGGGCTAATACTAATGTTTAAAACAGCGACTTGAAAATAGAAATTTGAGTTACTAGTTGTTCAGTACGATTATGTGATAATTCAAGGACTCCTGTAAAAAACTTAAAACAAGGTTATTAATCACTAGATTGTAGATAAGGCGTAGTCGACGAACCCCCGCTGAGCGGGGCTCCTATTTCTGTTTACAGAGTTTAAAGTAACCTAACACGAAGGGGATGGCGGATGGCCGCCATCCCCTTCGAACCTAACCTGTCCGAGTCGGGGTGCCACAAGTCTCTCTCAGCATTCGCTCGCTCTTGCTTCCTTAATTCTCCTTGCCGCAATGACCAGATAAATAGTTACTTACTTTGGTACAATAGTCGCCCATTTAGTATATTGGTAGCCAATTAAATTTTTATTCGCCCGATTAATAATTTCCCATTTAAAATTAGCAATTAATCAACATCATATCAGCACATACAGCGACGGAAATAAGGCCATAGGCATTTTCTATCGGATAACCTTTGGGTGATGCAAAACGAAACAGTAGTAGCTGCAATTCTGTAAAAATACACTGACCGCACTTATATCCCGTAACCTTTCTTAAATAAAAAAAGTAAAAAGGATAGAGCATAAATCATCTCCAGGATTGCCCATTTATAGGCAAATTACACCCGACAAATGTGAATAGGCGGGTAATTAAGTGATAGAACGAGGTTTTTGTTGCCGTTTTGACACCTCCAACACAATGGGCTGACGTCACGAAACGTGCAAAGATGTCTGACTCATACTAGTACTTGTTGTGTAGTACTTAGTATGTACTAGCAATTGAGAAGTGTTGTGGGCATCAATATTGCAAAAAAAAAACGGTTTTTACATTACTATGCGACTCTACTCAGTCTTTTGACGGTGACAAAATGAATATTGTTGCTGTATTTTGGCCTATTCAATTATTCATGGTTACATAGTTACCTACTAAGGTTTGGACATCTTTACACATTGTTTATCTCATCATCTACGTGCCCTTTTCTCATTCTATTTGGGGTCGGCGCAACACGTTTTCTTCTTCCATTCTCCCCTGTCAGACGTCACGGCATCGTTTACTCCTTTCTCTCTCATATCAGTCTTTACACAATCCATCGCATCTTTACTTTGTTCTTCCTTTCCCTCTCCATCCATCAACATTCATGTCCATCACTCTTTTAGTCACGTGCGTTTCATCCCTCCTCATTCCATTTTCATACCAATAAAAACGACTTCCTTACTTTATCCATTCTTGACACTCCACACATTCATCTCAACATTCTCATCTCCGCTACATGCAATCGTTTTTCATCCATATTCTTGACAGGCCAGCATTCTGATCCATACAGTACGACAGAATCTAAGAAAGTCATAACTAAAACTTTTACAGTCACTCCATCCACTCCATAGTTCCCTAAATGTCAACCAAGCATCTGGTTTACATGCTCAAACATACGCCACTACTTGAGAACCTTATGCTTTTTTCGGTCGTTAAAAAGGGACAGTAATTGAGTAATAGAATTCTTTTAGGAGACAGCTATTTTTTTTTTTTATACCATCGCGTGCCTGCAGTCATACAGTGTTATGTCCAAACGCATAATTATCTTGCCCTTACTTATTAGCAAACGATTACTATAAAAATATAATGACGCTTAGTTATCGACTATGAACAGGGACGTGGGAACTCGCATGGACAAACGTGTCGTCGGTAAATTGCATAGGTATGTGATACTCCTGCGAATACCTGAGTATGTTAGATAATTATGTTATGTATGAATGTAGTTATTCGTACGTAGCAAAGGCAAATCTTAAGTCGAGGGATTTGATTACATAAGCATAGCAGAATCAGCCAGTGGAGTGCCTAAGAGTCAATTACGGTATTATAGGGTAAGCCGATAGGGCAAACAGCTATAAGATTCCCATTGCTGAACTACAGTACTTACAGACAATCCCAGAGTTTAACGTTTGAAAGTTATTTGTTTTTTTTTGTCCAAAAACTAGGAGCTAATTACGAGGTTGTGGACTTGACTCCACAACATCATCGAGAGAAGAGTTGTCGAAAAAATTCACTTTTCAACTCGTTTTTGAAGACTTCAAACTCGTTTTTGAAGACTTCAACTTTTACATAGGTGACGTGCGTTTCTGAGACCAAAAACGTCATTACATTTTCAGTATTAAACCCATCACGAAGACGGTTTTTTGTAGAACTCAACAATAATTTTGTCATGCATTGTTGTCGGAGATTAACTAAATATTACTGTACTACGCTTCTGTGACGGTACGTGCCTAGTATGAACAATTTTAAATTAATCACGTACAGACGTTATGTCATGTAGCTACAATCAATTTTACTCTTTTGCTCTACACTTGTAATACGAGTAGGTATCTCTGTCATATAAAATCCTATTAAAACTCGTGTAATAGAAGCTAGAACGTGCTAAATGAATAGCAGCTATCAATTATAGAAAGAAATTCTGAATTTAAAAGATGAAAGGATTTCCATACCTACTTACGCGTTCGGATATTTTGGGAGCTTGCATGACCAATATTTTTACATATCATCGCGCTTAAGTATCACTATGTAGTAGCCATAGTAGGTAGAACTACCTCAATGAGTGGTGGTCATTATCATCAATGTATCATTCTCGCATTCAAATGCAAAGATAGAGGTGTAATTACCGCTTTTGTTGACCGATATTTGACCATACATCATGTTGGTACCACCATATCATTATACGAAATTCAGGCCACGTGAAAGCCAGCCCAATTGAATACAATAGTGAAGGTATTCCGATGTACTAATGGCGCCTTCTAGCTTTGCTGCCAAACATTTGACGTAAAAATATTAATTGTGATGACTCAGCCCGAACATTAGCAAAACCAATTAAGGTTGTTAGAAGTTCACGTTATCGTATGAATCAGCAAAAACCATAAGTAAACAAAACGTTTCTTTAATAGACAGGCATTTATAAATAGTGTAGTTCTAATTAATTTCTATTTAAAGCAGAGGGACGCTCAACATAATGTTGCACTTTATAGCTCGAGAAACAAGGTGTATTTTCACATTGCGGATGCTCTGACAAAAGTTCACAGTTCGATGGGTGCTGTTACGGAATGCTGTCGCATTCCTGATCGCAGCCGGCGTGACCGTCGACCTCAAATGCTTATATTATGTTGCTTATCGTACAGTATTGTGTCATCTTCGGTTAAAACAGCTGCTGTTTCATAGAATAGACGGCTTTGTTTGAACTGTGAAGTTTCCTTGTATCTGTGGGAATTTTCCCGTTGGTTATTAGATCGAATAATATACATATTTTATTCTTTTACACGTAGACAATGGGACAAGTCAATCCCATGCTCAATTCAATATTTACATTCTCCAATATCTTTGGGGTCGGATTCCAAGATTGGAATCCGACCCCAAAGATATTGGAGAATGTATGTAATGTATGAATATGTATGTAATAAAATACTGGTATTCAGCTCAACTGGTTAGATTAACCAGTTGAGCTGAATACCAGTATTTTACATACAACGACTGCTTATCTGACCTCCACAACCCAGTGACTGGCAATACGTTAACCCTTGTTAAGACTGATTGTCAGACTTTCAGGCTGACAGCCGAGACCAACGGCTTAAAATTCTTCATTATAAATCTCAAACTATCTATCATTTCAAATTCACGCTTCGCCTTTCAATATCATCATAACAGTACCTGCCCAAGCTAACAACAACAGTCAACACAACAAATGAGCTGGTCGGAACAGCCACTAGCCACTGGCGTCCATTGTCCAACTCCGACCACGATTGTGCAACAGAATCTGCTTGTAGTCGGTGCACGTGCACTCGCCAACAAAGTTCGATAGATAGCTTTACTGGAACGGTTTAGAATAACGGTGGTTCTCAAAGTAGAAGCCAAAACTTGTCTTTAAGTCTAAATGAAAAACCTGTATATTTCACCGAAAATGGCAAAATATTGTAATGGGGAAGGGAACTGTGAAACTAATGGCGCTAGCTTAGCTGGTTCCCAACATCGTCGATGGTTGGAAATCTGTTATTGTCAATTTATATTTCAAAATAGTGAAAATAGATTGTGACCTAGCTATGGACACGCCATCTACGGTAAGCTTTGCCCGACCTTCCCCATTGTGACGAGATTAGATGAGGTCTAAACCAAATCACACAAGAGGACAAAAATTATGCTGTATGAAACTAACAAGGTCAGTATGTCCTCATCCTTTCAAGAGGGACATGAATGAGTCATAGAGCAAAAGCATCAGAATTAAGATGAAGATTATGTTGAAGTTTTAGCAGGAAGACTTGGGAAGCCTTTTGGGATTAAGAAGTTTTTTGCAAAAATTTGAATTTCTTTCATATCGCCTTCGCGTATCGGGAAAGCAAAAGTTTGAATACCCTTGTCCTACACCGTTATGGGGTCTAGCCTGTCATACAGTAACTTTAAGGATACAAAGCTCAAGACATGGGCATTATTACAAAGTACGAAGAACCATATTCTGTTGAAAACGTTCTGTTTAACGAGATGATCGCTCAAATCTGGCTTTTTTGGTGCGGTGCAATGCCCTACGAACGTGATGTTGTTTTAGATGGCCTGAGATCACAGATTTGCTAAGGTTTCACAAAGACTTATAAGGAGTTTTGATAATCTTAGTTAGAGCGAAATTGTTATTGTCAGGGCGTTTTCTGCCGATAAAACGTCAGCTAAAAGAACTCGTGGGATATGTTGTGTGCTTTTAAAGTTTTGTACGGTTTCCTGCGAGCCATTGATGGAACTAATACTAAAAGGTGGTTTATATTGGCCCATTGACTTAACTTCCGCTGACGAAGAGCTTCATTGCATACAAATCGGTACGCGATTATTGACATTGCTTTCTGGGAACCACCTTCGCTTTAGGGACAACCACCAACCTATTACATCCTGATCTATTACCAGGATTACCCTCGTTTTATAGGCACATTATAACATAACTTCGCGCTTCGAATCCCCGAACAGTAGGTCTGAGGTGTACCTAACAGTTCACACACATTTCATCAGTTATGTTTTAAATCCCATGTGATAGGGGGCCAACTTATTGTCATCAACCGAGCACATGTAGTAAATTTAGACTGCGTGGCTTCTACTGAGAAATTTCCCATGGACCCAATAATACTTTGCCCGATCTGTGAATCGAATGTACGACCGCATGCTCAGAAGTAGCGCTTGCGACCAGTAGAGCAACGAGGCGAGGTAATTGCCTATAATGTCATAATACAAAATGATACGCCAATAAACTTATTACGATTATTACGAACGTCAGTCGTTCATCAATTACGGATAATAGCTGAATGTAAATGACATTGGTCATTCATATTCATGATGGGTGAGGAATTTAATCAATGTGCTAACCACATGGGCAATTAGTGTTGCTGTTTGTATATCTGTGGTCATTATGCGTCAGGAGTTGGGCAATTTGGGGGAATAGGTTATCTGTTGGCTTAGCTTGATGAGCTTGAAATGTGGGTTTATTGTCCAGTTGAAGCTTTGAAAGCAGTATTTTGATAAAGGTATGGATGGATTGTGTAAAAGATGATACGGATGGAAATATGGTGATTACTGACATGAAAGCTGATAGCGGGTTCATGTTGACCTCTGCAGATCCAATTTGCCTAAATGGGGTATAATCGACCCACCTTGGACATAATGTGAGTGTGGAGCCCAAACACAGGACATGCCACACCTTCTCTCCTGGCCATTGTGCATAACTAATTGCATCCTCCAGGACTAAGAAACGGAATAAGGCAAACGACAGAGCTGTCCAGATCGCTACGTACTGGTCGGATAAAATCTGAAGAAGAAGAACTTGATGGAAACGTGTTGAAGAAGACATGAGACAGCTTAATGAATTGAGATAAGAATAGGGTGATGACGGCAGTAAAGACAAAGTGAATAAAATTGTGGTCAAGAGCTTATTGCTTCTCAAAGCTTATGTGAAATCGTATAAAATGTAAAAGCATTCACTCATCGTCTAAATATATCGCATATTATCTAGCAGGTCATCCTTAGTGCAGGTGAAAGAGTCATAAAACCTAGTCAAGACCTAGATCTAGGTAACACTGCACCTATAAATCATCAACCACTTGGTTTACGAGGAACAATCCGCTCGTAAACTTGCATATCACATTAGCCCCGGTTAACTGGAAGTAATACGATTGTCCACATCAAATTGCACTGATATGCCTACGCACCTTGCAATGATGTCACTGTGCCATTTTACAGCTGCGGCTTACGTGCCAAGTGACGTAATTTTATGAGGGCGAATTAACACTCGAGAACTTTTGTCGATCGTTTTTTGTTTGTACGGCATGCATCGTTCTACTTTTTGGATACTTCCTGGATCGGACTTTGTTAAGTAGGAAGTGGCCAGCCTTTCTTTTCCGTCTATAAGTCGTGCTTGGATTATATATAAAAGAGTTATGGCAGGCGGATGGACAAATATGTCTACTTGAGTAACCATGACGTCATGTTCTAAAAATCTGGTTGGCCTTACGACTTGGCAGTTGTTTTGCGTAAAACCAGAAATTGGTTATACAGTTCTTGGGACCAAACTTTTTATGCCAAAATCTGAGCAATGTGTTCTAGGAGCGGTTCGAAATATTTCGTACTTTCAACTATGCCAAAGAAAACAGTGCCTACACCACATTACGACTAAACCCCGATAATTGGTGAAGCGTACCAAACACTGATACTTGGTTAGCAGGCACGTAAATAGACAAAAAAATGAGGTAGTCATTAGGAGAGATGGTACTTAAAACGACCGGATAAGGGGCCACGATTGTCTCGAGAGTATTTCTAATTGCTGATCCGAGAGCATTCCGAAAAGGACAAACAAAAGTTTATGACTGGGCGGTTAGACGAGTCAGTTCTTTAAAAATAGACGTATAACAAAGAAAGTTTGACTCTCATGCCTTTCAAGATAAAATAATTCAGATAAATATCATTTCGGAAGATATCAAAAGGCAAATTCCAAAAATGTAGGTAAGTAGTGTAGTCTTTTTGAGAGGACAGAAAGACTCTCGTTCTAATATCTGCCCTTATCAACAAAGAGAAAACCTGTCCAAGTAATTATATAAGTAAACAGTGATTATATAGTCAAAGGTGGTGACCCTGGCAGTGGCCTTGAACATTACCGCAGGAGTGCCGATAGTGTAAATAAAATTAACGCGCCCGGAATATTTATATAATGTCGTATGAATCACTCTGTTCCGGATAACAGAGAGTTTATTTATTTAGATATGTGTGATGTGCGTGTCGTTACGTTACTCATGCGGCATTTGGACGGGCCTCATCTAGCAAACATAGATTGGATGTAGATTTATGACTATTATGTAAATACTTCGATTTCTGCACTTTGAGATGCCGCATCCCAAAAAGACAGTCTGATTAGTTGTTATGTAATCAATAATTAGATAGAGGATCTACCTATCGTTTTGCAACTAAGGAACAAAATATTTTTACATTTTTGTTTCTGAATGGAAACTTGACGTTTTGACATTTGCAAAATTAATTGTTGCTCGTAGTAACTAAACCTCAATATGGCACTAAAAATTCAGTGCAAGCTACAACAAATTCGGGTCTCGCATTCAGAATAGTATTAAAAAGTATTGTAAAACTTCACACGGTACTTATATGGCTTCGGGAGGAAACGGAAACCTAGTCGACGACGCAGTGCGAATTCATGCGTACATTATAATGTCAACGACTTCAAACAACTGTAGAATAAAACCTTTTTGGTCTAACAGTAGAATAAATCCTTTTTGGTATACATCCTTATCCATCTTTCTGTGTTTTCTCTGCCTTCATTCCATCGAAGAATTAAATCGAATTTTGACGAGAGACCTTCAAAATTGTTTGTGATTAACAAGCACTTCTTAGAAATCATTTCGCAAGTTTACAACCACTTCAAAAGTCTGTGCTCTTAATAGCAGACGTAATGCCATCAACTAGGAATGATTGAAAGTGATTGATTTACACAGGCCAAAAATATTGAAGAGGTCAACGAGACCAATTTTATTCTTAACTATCAACAGAGCTTTGATAGATGAAGACGAAACTAGAGCTGATTAAATTCGTACATTCAAAGTTGATGTGTATGAAGAGATACTTCTAGTATTATTATAAAGGGCTAAAGTTTATTATGTTTGTGAGTTAGGATGTAGGGGGTAATTTTCGGAACTACTGTTCAGATTTCGAAAATTCTTTAAATAATGGGAAGCTACATTATCTCCGAATGTCATGGGGTATATTTAAAACGTTCTCGTGGGATAATTTCTGTCCATAACGCGAGCGAAGCCGCGTGTAAAATCTAGTAGCTGATTAAATTGGTACAGACAAGGTTAATGTGGATGATGAGAATAAAGAAGACAATGAAGAAGTGAAATCCATAAAAGCAAATGATAAATGGAACAGGAAAAAGATACATCGGGTTTATAACGATGTCTACACATCATGATTAGTACTGGTTCAGAATAACGGTGATGGCAAAGAAGAACCGTTTCATAGATAGGTGCCTGTATATACCTGTCAAAACGAGACTCCATAGACAAACACGTGTAAGTGCTTAGCTCAGCTACTAAATTACTTTTTAATAATCTTTTCTAGTTTTTATTATCATAGCGGTCTGTCAGCCTGCCAATAAACAAAACGGACATCGTATGTTAAACGTTCGAGAGGTTTGATTTTTTATATCGAATCCACTTGAGAAGCAAAATTGAGGTATTTTAGAGGCTGTCTGGCATGTGGGCGAATGTTGTAATATATATAAATAGGATAGTACATGGAGGGCTTTGCGTATTGTTGGCATGTAATTTTTCGCTTCGCTGGTGGAAAATATAGATCCATGTGAGTTCAACAAACTTGCGAATAGTTAGAATGAATGAATCAGAATCGATGTGTCTGTCACTGTCGTATTATTTGATTAGATTGTAAGTTTTGATGGATGCATTCCGACTGCGGAGATGAGTAGGTAATTCCAGAAGGCCATTTACAAAACTATGGAGCTCGAACTATCAGCTTTAAACCTTTCTGACCTTTGTCCAACTCTACAAGCCAGTGGTTCTTCCATGAAAGTTCTTCTTTTCGAGTTGGTGATAAATGTGCATAAAATATTATGAATGAGTTGCCCCAACAAGGTGACCACGTCAATTGCGGCACCAGTGGAGTTTTTAAGGTTCTCGAAAATATCCACGAAAATAGAAAATAATAAAACCAGTTATCCACTGCTCATTACCAAAATGGCCATGCACCGAATGAATGAATATGACGTCATATCATCCACGCTACGTAGCGTACGTCTCGGTGTCGCCAGTCACAGGCCGGCTTCCTGCACAACTTCCGCACCCGACGCGCAGGCGTCGTCGTCGCTATTGTTGCCATCAGCGCGGGCGCACTGACTAATCGATTTTACGTGATAACTGCACGCTGTGGCGGACTTTACAACTTGTCTACGCTGACGATAAGAGTTGCCAGTAGGTATTGATTATACTAATGCATAGTTTTAGCCCGCTGCTTCGCCTGTATGGCCGTCAGGATTTATCCCACGGGAGTCCTTATGTATTGTTGCGTTTGCATTTCATAGAAATCCCCTTAGTAAGTCGTTAAGGCGCGAAAAGGTAACAGACAGACAGGGTAACTTCATAATATTCATCAATATGAGACTAATTGAGTCAAAAGTTGTTTTTGTCGCTAATTTAAACAGACATTAATTAGCTTGAACGAAAATAGATAAAACGATATTTAGTAGGAAAAAATTAAATCCATAAATAGAAACTTTGAATAGAAATTCGAGTCCTTATTCGTCCGTAGTTTAGATTGACAATAAAATACCCTGGATAAAACCCTTTTAGGCTTTTTATAAAATCAGCCAGTAATTTCATTTACCATCAATAAATAACGATAAAAGGCATTCAAGCTGCCCCGAGTTAGTTACAATAATAACAATGAATAAATAAACGGTCAATTAGTTTAGGTATTACCAGTAATAGGCGTCTACCCTTATATGGATGGCGTATTTCCTCTATATCGGTGGCTATACTCGGGGGACTGCATTCGTCCGTGATTGGTCCATTTAACTGCGCCGGCGCTTCGATATGTCATTCATTGATAATGGTGGGATTTTTATGGCTTATAGTGAAATAGTCTGAGACTAAAAAACAGCATGGGGTCCTAGGTTCGATTTCCGGGTCGGGCTAAGTGTTATTGGGTTTTTCCATCAGAAAATTCTCAGCAGCAGCCACGGATTTGTGCACGGTTGTTGGCAATAGGCTCGCCCCCTATAACATGGGACTTAACATAACTGGCGAAATACTAAAATTAAGTACACCTCTGCATAACCTTCAGGGATTACAGGCGTGAGTGATGTTATGCAGTTTGAGTGTGAGAAATACCTAGTAGTTTCTCCTTTCTTCCCAATCCTGCACAACCACCTGTACCTTCCAAAATTTAAACGAACCCAATGCTGGTGGGGCTACGCACTGGTAGGATAAAATTTGAGTGAAATCAAAATGTAAATAAGTAGTTCAGAAGTAGTTTGTATACAAAATAAATTTAATTGAAACGGGGATTTATAAGGTAAATGGTGTTCATTGATAAATAGTGACGCATGACGTGCTGTTTTTAACTAGACTTTGAATTAAAAATAACCATATGAATAGGACGCTAGTTAGTACCTATAACTACATTAAAAAAAATATATTTAAGAATGTCATTGAAAAAGTATGCACAGTAAAATTAAACCAAAGATAGTATTTCTCATTTTCTTCGAAAACCATTGTCGTTGAAATTCCGTCAGGTAAATTAACAGAAATCGATAGGCTTGCGCATGCATTCTAAGCCAGGGACATTTGCGATTACTAACAATTTCTGCAAAGACATTTTTATCATATTCTCAGAAAACTTAAGCTAATAGTATATTTCCAGAATCCTTTGATACAAACACGGATAATGCTTGGAAATATGAATCAGGTACCGGATAAGATAACCTGTCCCACAATATAACGCAGTGAATCAACACTAACACCTTTATCAAATAACTAAAATAGTAAATTCAAAATGCACCGACTGAATCAGAAACTTTTCAATACATCTCCGGTTAGATACGAATGATTGACTCTTCCGGCTCAACAAGAACTTCAATGTATTGTTTGTTGTGTAACAGACACAGATAATGGCTCCAATCTTAGAGCCGCGTGCAGGTGATTGTGGAATGAGTCAGACACCTATTGACATTCTGCACGAGTGCACGGCGTACTGCTGTGTTTCCTTTGCCTGCGACGGCTTGAGGAAAAAAAACCAAGTTTCTGATTTAGATTTAAACCAAGTTTTTGAGTGTATTTGCGTGTAAAGATGAATAAGAGATTGTTTTTGTTGTGTTTTAGGTTTGCTGTGACGTATATTATTACGCAAATATTTAAATCTATCGCTGACCTTTGAATTTGTCATTCATGACTAAAGGAGGTAAAGTTTCTCCAATAAATAACTTTTAAACGAACCATCAAAGGTGACAACAGCCGTATAAGGCCGGCTACAATGCAACGATCTCGGTACGGTGAAACTTCGTGAGTTCGTGCAGCAAGCAGGCGGAGTACCGTTGCTTTTAACATTTGAACCTACATCCGATCACAACCACTTTTTCAACATTCACCAATCCCACATGCAATTATATAAACCATATTCCTTAGGCGATAAGGCTGGTCTTCGAATGGCTTAGCTTCAGGCAGCCGTAAGTATCTTTGCGTCTGTATCTCTAAATAAAGACTTTACGGTTTAATAAGCTAATGAACACTTAACGGTACAGTATTGTATGTTTAATTAATTTTTGAGATGACAGATGTTGCGTCTCAACCCACTCGAAGGTTTAATAAATGGAACCCTATACGATGTAGCGGGAAATAATCTTCACGACAGCAAAACGTGAAGGTCTGAATGGTTGCGTAGGTATTCCTATGTGATATATAGCTTATCTTCCAGCTATTGAGATCCTATTAACAGTATGGGACGCAAATAAAGATATGAATATGTACCTAGGTATATCTTAACCTAAACACAAATACACAGGAAGATGTGAAATGTTATTAATCAGCTGTTTAACAAAACACAGCATTCACAGAAATAATTCAATACATTGTACTGACTGTAACAAAGTAAATACCGTTGCCTACTGTCAGTTTCGATCTTGGTTAAGCATTTAAAATAAACATTTCTATGGAATCGTATGCACGCGAAAGTGAAAATCGATTCTTGTATGCAATGCGATTGAATTATGCAATGAGTAGGAAATGGAGCACGCCGCGTGATCTCGATACTGCCTAGCGGAACGGTAGGCGCGGTTGTCATTGAGAATACTGCACATATTGTACTGGAACCATGTGAGGC
The DNA here is from genome assembly GCA_963576755.1 of Noctua janthina. Taxonomy (NCBI): domain Eukaryota; kingdom Metazoa; phylum Arthropoda; class Insecta; order Lepidoptera; family Noctuidae; genus Noctua; species Noctua janthina. The sequence continues at coordinate 4,616,732 of OY755055.1, read as the reverse complement.
AAAACTAAGGAATTAGCAAAGCTATATTGTAATATTCAGGAGTGATCCGACTGACTACTTTTGCCGACAATAGCCGAAAATCTAAACGTTCCTAGCAGGACACCTTTACCAATATAGTAGGTTACGCAAGGAACTTCAGGAATCATCTAGCCAAAAGCCTTCTCAAAAACTATCGCACATGAGCATCAAAGCAATACAATTCATTCCTTTCATCAAATCTATTTTTACCCTCACCAAACTTGCAAATTAAGCTTCCATTTCATCGAAAAATGAACCAACAACCAACCAACATCGTGGCGGCACAGCACAGCACCCACGTTTCGCAAACAAAACACGGTGCATAGCAACGGTCATAAATATTCATGCTGATACTGGCACGGGTCGTTGTCAGCTATGAGTTACGATAACATACCTGGTCCGACCTTCGTCAGGAGCAGACGACTAAATGTAAATATATTCTGACAAGGCTCTTGAAAACGAATTGGATTTCAATATGGGAGTTGAATCATTGTGTGTCTTCTCTCTTATAGTAAGCTTTTGTGGACTCAGAGCTGTTCAAGTCTCAGGTACAGACCAAGTGTAAGTCATCGACATGAGAAGAGCATAAAGATTATGTAGAATGAGTACTTAACAGCCTTTGTCTTTTTAAATATAATCAAACAACAAAGTAAGTAATCAAAGAACAAATCGACAAAAGTTACATACCCCAATGACTCAATAAACAACAGGCAAGAAAAAGTTTCAAAGAGCTAGGAGTTTCGAGCCTGTTCCAACTTTATTCAAGATAGATTACTTATTTAGGACTTAAAACTTCTCAGCAGTTCCACAAAGTTAAGTTCCAGACCCAACATAGAAATAAAGTTTAAAACAATTTAGCTTATCTTAGAGAAAACGAATGAATGCAGAAAGCTGAGAACCGCGTACTTGGAGAAGTTAGTATACAGATGAGTGGAACTGCTATATTAAATACGAAAAAAGGTGTAAATTATGGTTCATGGACCTCAAATTCTGAATTCTCCCGCTATCTCTAAAAGTAACACGTGTCTGTTCAACACCATTTTCCTTACTCCTCAAATATTGATAGTGAATAATATTTACGTACTTGTATGTGCAGTGTAATGTGCTGTCAAATCTATCACTATGTAGCGCACAAGATTGGAACAGACGTAAAGCAAACCAGTTTGCACGTATACAATTTACGCTAGACAAACTTTGATTTATTAGACTGGATGCTCGAGGGTGCAATGTCTTCAAAGGGTGTGAAATACGTAAAATGTTTGAGAGTGTACAAAGAAGATAAATACGGTTTGAAGATATAAATGGGAAGAGAATTTTCAAGAATACTCCAAGGTACATTTTCTTTACCAACAAAGTTTTGGAGTGTTTCTCATACAACGTTTTCTCTGTCAAAATTGTGAAAACGTGGAACATCTTAATACAGATTTCAAAGTGTCTCTTGAGCGTAATGATACTCCTGCAAGAGCTGGTTATCGCTTCAATCCTTTACATAATAAATATTTAACATTTATTATGGACTTGTTAAGTTTTTATGAATTTTAATTAATCACCATAGTAATGGGAGTGCCGACGTTTCCTCTCGCAATTATGTTTTTAAATAAAATTGTTTCAAGTAGATGTCCTTAGTTGCTCGACAATAATATGCATATTTAAGGGCCGAAGCGAGCATGATTTTGTTCAGCAAAAACATGTTTACAAATAAAAAGCAATTTCAATTGTACCAAATAAAGAGCTCACTCAAAGAAATTATCTTCTCGAAAGGAACACTTTGTCATCGTATCGTTTAAGGGGAGGACCCTTAAATGACCTCTTTTAGGGATCGTCCCTTTAGTTCAACGGCTTACACGAACAGATAAACGGTTAATATTCCACGTATGCAATTAAATTTTCCTTTATCTGGGCATTTCTTGTGCCCTTAAAGACCTTTTCATTAACAAGTTTCTAAGTGCTGAGAGTTAGTAGTTTAATTTTGGTTGGCATTATTGCTGTGTAAATTCTTATCGAGAGCTTTAGCTGTTTCTAAAACTAAGATATCCTTTTATAATCCAAAGAACAATCTATCGACACTTTCCTCACTCTCGACGATAGATGGGAGGAGACGTAAGAGGATTTTAATTCGTCTGGTAATATCAAGTTGGCTACAAAAGTCGAGGCTACGTAAAGTCAAGTGTTGTTCAGAACAGCATTACAGAAAAAAAAAAATGATGACTATGATGAAAATTCCAGTAATAACATATTAACTAATAACCGTACCTATACAGGCAACCTCGGTCTCCTTCAAGAAGGGCGCGTAATCGACGATACTATAGCCGATTACGTTATCAACGTAACGATAAGAGTACAACGAAGCAATCAATAATTTGAGAAGTAGGTATATAATATGTAGTGCTATGACGCTATGAGCCGTATCACTTGTTCTAGGTATATGAGACATGGGATGTTGTAAACGACAATGTTTTGTCAAGGATTCCGTTGTAATAAGTTGATGTAATATAAATGGCATATTAAACGAAGGCACTTGGAAATGTGATGAAGACGTAGACAGTTTTGTCTTGAAAATGAATGCAAACAATTTAAATGAGCAATTGTTATACCGGGCAATCAAACTGTCTATGAAACAAACGGATTGAAAACTATAGTTAAGAGAAGTATCCTAACGAAGAGCAAAAGCAAGAAAACACTAACAACTGAACAAACATACACAAGTCCCAAATGATATAACGCTATATAAACAAACAATAACACAGTAAAGTTAACACGCGATTCTCCAATAAGGAATCGATACAGGGACGAAGACAATAATGGCGTCATAAAAAGCCGCACGAAACATCATTCATTATGCCAAGTTACGTCACAAATAAAACTTTAATGGAGGAGGAGGTGTATTCTCGTATTAGCTAATAGGAGAACCGTAAAATAATCGTAAATGAGAAGAATTTGAACAGATGGACACAAAGTACGAAACTTTCGATTCGGAGGATTGAAAGCGAATGTTCGAATTGTATAGGGAGAGTGGCCTGTTTATTATGTGGGAGTGTAAATGTTGTTAACTGCAGTTTATTTGGGTACTTTTATTACCAGGACAAGGAATAAAAACTAAGTATAACCACGTGCAAGTGGTGGTTGTGTGGTGTCAGTGTAAAAGTTGACGAGCAAATATGACCCCTAAATCTTCGTCAATGGTAACGATGGAGATAACTATTTTGGAGTTAATTCATCAGTTCCCGAAGCCAATCAAGGAGTTGAAAACTTAAGAAACATTAACAATACAAGCTGTAATTAAAAATAATATCCAACACCGTTAGCTGCAAAGAACCGAAGACTTACCTGATTTATAACTGCATGCAAGACCACTATTAATCTTTACACATAAACTATTGCACGCTTAACAGTGATGGTGGAAGATAGCAAGTCAGCAAGGCACGTTTATATTAGATATGCAAACTAAAGAGAACTGTTTACACGCGAATTTAATTACTGATGGCAGTTATGAAATCATAAAGGGTGGAGTTGTGTACTAGGGAGTAAGAGACGACCAAAAGGAAGACTATGGCCAACATAATCATTTTGAAGCAAGTGGTGAAAGATGTCATTTGTGACGGGATGCACTTTGTACAGATCGGGATACTAGTACGAAAAAGCCCGGGGTTCACAGACAAAATTCATAAATCTCAAAAATAAGAAACAATTTCTCTCGAATGACAAACGTTTTGTTTCTTTCTAATCTAGTCTTGTCTGCTAGACAAAACAACATTTACTACAAGATTATTCACGTGAAGCGTAAAATAAAATGCTCGCTTCCAGACAATAGTGCACACTAAACCCACACCAACCCGCTTATGTTGATAGTCTAGCTTTCCAGACACTATTTACGTGAGCTTTTACTGTCCCTACAGTAATGTATTGTCTGTGCAAAAACTAGACTGGCCGTCTGCAAGCAAATTGCTATAAGGTGGTCCATTTCCTGGACTTAATTTACGAGTTAAACGAAAACTAGCATATTATTTTCATTTCTATTTAAAGCTTAGAGACACTTCGATATTGGCTGCAAAACAAGAAAAAACTCATTTATCATGTTCAACGGAGTACGTCGTAAATATCGATCGATCAGCGAAGAAATTACAATTGAAGAAATTAATGCGAAGAAGTTACATAGCTAAAAAAATTAAGGAATTGAATATAGCCCATCTTCAGCACGAACCAATTTCTAATGAGCACAGTACAAACCCCTTAGGCACACCTACGAAATTCAATTTTTCTATAGCGCTGGCAGCTTTTTTTTTCATTTTAAGGTAGCCAGTTCTACACTAGCTTGCAATATACTGTAAGGTGGGGTCAAATAAACTGTAATTGGCAAGAAAATCGATACTGAGAGCGTCGAACCTAGAGTAGGGCTTCCAAAGCCTTTGACAGGTGAGTCTGACATCCAGTCAACTGTTAAGGCTTCCTTGCAACCGATTGTGCAATTTGTGCAAGGCGCATCAATTTTGTCTTATGTAATTTTGCATGATTTCTTGAATCATTCCCGCTACGTCGACTCCCTTTACGTCGACTCGTGATTTTTCTTGATTTTGTAAGGTCTTCTAGTAATTTTATTGTTATTTTTTTGGATATGCAGATCATTACTTTTACTTGTGCTTCTTTATTGACGTCAGATATTTGATATTTCGTCGCATTACAAAGTAACACAACTTTGCAAGAAAAAAAATAATTGTAGGGATCAAAGCAATCAAGAAAATATGGCTAGAAAGCCTACTGAGATGAGAGACTAATAGAGAAGTATAGAAGAAGAAGCAGACATGCTGCTCTTGAGATAAGGTCAGGAGCAAGATGATGACTTGTGCTACTTTCTTAGACGTCTGATGACTGATTTCTCCTTAATTTTTCGTAGCATTAAAGTTATACAATTAATTAAGACAAAGCAATCAAATATTGAACAGATACTCCCGACACTACAAGATGTATGAATGCCAAGTGAAATTCGTGCGTACACTCGTACAGGTTTAAGGATGAGCAGTCATTGTTAGGCTATAAATAAAGGCTCGACCTTCGCTGAGGTGATCGTCCGGTCACAAAGGCCTAGCTGGCATATTCTAACCTATCTTTTAATAAAACATTCATACAAAAAAGAAAATGGACAATATAGTTTCCTTTTTGTTACGATATTAATGGAAAAGGTAACGGGTGGCTTTTTTTTGGTAGATTGATGACTATGTGATTGAATACGATGAACTTGATATTGGCATTTTTTGTTCAAGTTATGTACTTACAATATTTCAATCTATGGTAGGCATTCGTTTTATTTTGAACATTCTTATAAAAGGTTGAGTACGGCTGAATAGTGGCTACACGCACATTAATAAATGTGCGTGTACAAACATTTGTGTATTCCTGACATTTTTAACAACGCACCCACATTCTTGTTTAATTACTAATTACTTAAATTCATTAACAAACACGACATAATGCGTTTATTTCTTGATTTTAGTTTAATTTTTGAAGGGAAAATAGTCCGTCGTAGACCTAAATAATGAAGTCTTAAGTTTAGCAATTCACAGTGCGATTATTTGGTTTCTATAAGTCCAACAGTCTAGAACGTGTCCATGCATTGATCAGTTCAGTTACTATAATAATAATTACCGTACCAGTCATCTGAATTTGTAATTATAACAATAGGCAGATAATTGTCCTTCATGGAAACAAGACAGACAGACAGACTAGGAATCCTTACACTTTCAGCACCACTCAAAAGCAAAAACGTTAATCAAAGAAATATTTAAAAAACCGTAGTGACGTAAGAAGAGGTGGTAAACACTGTTTGGTGAAAACAACATATCAAAAATGATTTTAAAACAAAACTATCAGATAAATTTATTCATCTCAAAAACGATCAAATTCATCTTATACATTCGCCATAAAAAAGCAGTAAACAAGAGAAAATGGAAAGAGGCAATACGAGAAACGCTGGTACCATTAATACACGAACACAATGCGAAAACCTCGGCATTGTGGGATCATCTCACAGTAATTGTCATCACTTACTTAATGCTCCGTGCAACGCACTGAATGAGGCTCAAAAGCGCCTATTATTATGGCTATTATACTTATTTCTTCGTCGCTTCGGATGTAAATAGGAAGATTGTCATACTCTGGCTATTAAAACGCAAATTTTCGTATTTTGTCAGAAATGTTGGTTAACATGAAATTGAACCTCTTTACTCTTCCAGTCCATGTAATTTTGCTTTGTCTGTTATCACTGTCGGAATTCGACCAGTTCCAAAAGCATGAATGACCACATGTACAGCATTCCACATGGCTGAACCCCGGCCCTCGCCAAAGCGATTAAAACAAAAATCTAAAGAATGCGGACCGGTGCAAATAACGCTCCCGAAGTTAAGACTAAACAATATGCCATTAGACCTATTACGATAATTTGACAGCTGTCATATTTGACAGTTGCTATATTTTAGCGCTATTTAAAGCGACTATTTTAGCACTTGTTTCTATTTTAAATTCAGCAATAAAACCATGTATGATATTATATCGTAATCGATTCAGAAAAAGATTTGGACTATGGAATTTACATAATAAGTGTTTTATTCAAATAACATGCAAAGTTACGTCGGTTTTCGGACAGAATATTGTATTTACTCATTTACATTGTTTTTTAAATGCAAAACAGCAATGGGATACTTCTCTACAAGTTTTTCAATGAAATAATCACGTTGACTGAAATTAAAGCATTATTTGTACATGTCTTCATTTTGCACTTTATCAGATGGCAGATTTGCTTTTTAAATATGTAAATATGTTTTGATAAGAAATCACGATTAAAATATAATTATGTCGATGGCGGTCGGTTAGGGCCGGTGAATGAACCTAAAACCTGGCTTATCGTGCACCGGCTGGGTCGCGGAAACGTTCCTCAATGCAAATATGTACAGGGACGTGTAATCTCTCAGAATACACACATTTACACGCGGAGGATTTGTGTTGAGCGGTTTATATGAATGTTCTTTTTATTTGTGTAGCAAGAACGGATACCTTTCGAGTTTTATTCTGGCTAAAATTGACGATGAATTAAAAGTCCGAACAGAAATAGTTTAAGCCAATTCTAGAAGACGATCCTATGCAAAATCGCATTTAATTTAAAACACGGTGTTTTTTTTTATCCATTTGCAAAACCAGTAGACCAAACGCATTAACATTTTACAAAAAACATTAACCAGATTGAATATGTATCTACACATCATTAAAGAGACTCGTGACTACTAGACTAAAGTAGCGAAATATCTTGCGAGTGGGAAGCCAATCAAGAAACAGAACGGCAGCCCGAAATAGGAAATGCCACCCTCGAGAATTGGACGGGTCGTAGGAATATGTCTCCAAATGTGTGTTATAATAGTTAGCCTGAATTGGTGATGTGTGTAGCAAGTAGGAAACCGTGGGAGGCGAGCAGTTCTGTCAATGACGCGGCTTAATAGAGGTTAAGATGTGTGCCCCCAAGTAACGAGCATCACGCCTTGTTGGACCAACTACGTCATATATACGCTCATACAGTCAAATTGGATGACTTGCTTTGTCATCACGTGAACGTTCAAAGGAATGCCGAGAAGAAATGTGATTGAAATGAGTTCCATCACTATAACGTTTGCCTCCGGGATCAAAAGGTGCTATTAGAAATGAAATGGAAAACTGTTTGATACTTTGATATCACATCAACAATGCATGTGAAAGCATTTGAAGATAAAAACATAGAATAAAGATAATAAACTATGAATACCGGAGATAGTTTATAAAATAACGTGTGTAATAATGACGTGGGGCTGTTACTCAATCGAGAGCGATCCTACCGAGCATGTGGCCCGCTCCGGAGTTTTTATATCATCAAATTAAAATACCAAAAGCTATAATCAAATGGTGGTCGGCGTCTGGTCAGCATCACAAGTCTATAGATAGCTATAAAATTATACTAATCTACACAATAGCTTACGCGGCATTATTTTTAAATATTTATTTGTAGCTTTCGGAAAGGTGAACAGATCATCGGCCGAAGCCAGCTTGGCAGCCGGTTGCTGAATGGATATTTTCATCAGATGTTTGTTAACTGCTTGTTTAACTAACGATATTTGAACTGGGAACTTACAAGAGCTATTTTTTTATGTCAAATTATTTGAGGCTGGTAATAAATCCAGCATTAGATATATCGTTGTCTTTACAATAAAATTCTTTGATGTAAGGTCCTTATTGATGCTGCGTCCTACAGTACTAAAAAATATTTTGTATGAACACTTTTTTATCAAAGCATCTCGCGAGGCAACTCTTGCGCAAGTATTTAGTGCGTAGAGTACCTACATTCAGACAATACAAAAGAAGCACGATGTGGCCGATCGGTTAACAACTGTGCTGGCACTTGGAATGTGGTTTCGTCAGTCCAACATCATTGAACTTAATAGAATAGAATTTCTGGAGTAGGTAAAGATTTTTATGTAAGGAATTTAACACAAGAAGATATAATGATTAATTTAATGAAGATGAACTGCCTCAAGAGATTGATAAAACATTTCCTATTGATGAAGTATTTGATCTTCAAAAGTATTGTTTGGTTTTTTCTAAGGATAAAAATGTCCGTACTCATTTCGAATGTCTTCATTGGAGATAAAAAAATAGTTTCTCAGTAAGATAGTGTTTGTACGGCCGTTAAAAAGTAAATATACGGCTAAACAAACTTGCGATTCCAAATACTTCAATTATTTAAAGGCAACTATGAAATAATACAGAACTTAATCTACAAACGAGACGATTGTTTTTAAACAGAAAACCAAATGGAATCCAGTAAACAGGTAGATCTGCCAGGGGTTAAATTAGACACCAAAATAAGCCCGAGCCAGGAGATTAGCGAAGTAAAATAAAAGGAACCACGATACTGATCGCAGTTTACCAAAACGGGTCTACTTGTACAGCCTGGGTTATTTCGGTTTCGCCTCAGGTTGCCTTGGGTTTTCCAAGAAAGGGGGGCGTGAATACTGCCTGACCTGAATACAGCGGCCTGTTTAAGTCAAAATCTATTTGTACCTCAGACCGATACTTATGGAAATATTATTTGACGAAGATTAACGGAAGGTTTGGTCTGAAAGGGTTTGTGAGAACTTGATATTATTCTAATCGGAGTCAAAAGCATTTATTTCAATTAGACCATCACAGGCACTTTTGAATGTCAAAAAAAAAAACAAAAAGAAGCGAAGCTACAGTCACAAGACATAATAACTTGAGAAAGTACTGTAGTTGCACATTCCAAAGCGTAGATCTCTATGGAGAAGAATGGGCAAGAAACTCCATGGACACTCTTTTAAATCAAAATATTTTAACTGAGTCTTAACAATGTTAAATTGACACCCGTATTGAGTGTGTGTTAAATTGATATGGGGTCGTTCTTTAATCACGTGAGGTTCAAACAACGGTCAGAAAAAAGTCACGATGCCGGGAGGGGGTGGGGATATAGTGACGTCACGTGTATTTTTCGTGTGTCAAAAAAAATGAAAAAATGTTACGTATAAAATGTCTCTTACTAATTACGGATTGAATTTAATTGTGTGACCTCGTAAAAAATACCAACCAACCAATAACCGAAGACCGAAGTCTTACCAAACTTAAGTGGTAGTGGGCACATTGCTAGCAGAACGTATGGCCGATGGGGCCGAAAAGTTCTGGCAACCACGAACCGGAAGACGTTGCGTAGGAAGGGCTCCCACTAGGTGGACCGATGACCTGGTGAAGGTTGCGGGGATCCGCTGGATGTGAGTTTCACGGGACCGGTCAATGTGGCGACACTTGGGGGAGGTCTATGTCCAGCAGTGGATGTCTTTCGGTTGAAATTATGAACCAATAACCTGTTGAATTTTTTGGTCACGCTTTTGGCAATTGGGCACAGGGATAGACCATGACCTGGGTTAAGCAATAGGATAGTTTTTATCCAAATGTCTTATTTGGATAAAAACTATCCTATTTCTTAACCGTTCCTGTTGGATAATTTCCAACCTCTCAGAAGCCGTGATCAGACGCTAGCATGCTATAATTTCGAAAAGAAATCAAAGATTATTTCAATGTGTAAGAAGTACTAAGTTATGTGAGCACAGCATATCGTAGCAGTCCGTTAGTACAAGAGTAAGAACCGACTTTGCACGGTTAAACATGCAAGACGAAGTGCAATAATATACATTATGCATGCCGGTGATGTCTGTGAAAATTTCAAGCAAAAAACCCGCCATTTGAATAAATAGGTCCATATTATGATGCAGAGTTTACCTATAAGTAAACTGTGAGTTATGTCTAGGTTCACCTTTACTTAAATTAAAACAATAGCTGTATTACAGCCTTTGCCTGCGGCTTCAACCGCGTGGAAGGCAGAATTAATCCCACGGGAGCGTGGTACCGAGAAAAAAGTATCCTAAAAAAAAAAACTGTCTGCCAAATTTCCTCCAAATCTGAAAAGTCTTTGATTGAGTAACAAACATTATAAACTTGCAAATTGAAACAACAATAATAGGATGAAACTTGTATGGCGTGTGATTTTAAAACGCCCTTTTAAGATAATTTCATCGCCTATTTATAAGTTTGAAGAGTCTAGTCATAAAAATTAAAAACAGCTTTCCTCTTGTCTACTACGAGCTCAGTAGTTATAAAATTAGCATAGTAGGTAACACCGCCCCTGTTCCCATCGAAGGCGCGGCATCTAGGACGGGTTTGTTGCTACCCGTCTACCGTGTGTGCAGTCTGACGCCTGCTTTATGGGAACGGTTTCTTTAACATGCAAAGTGGTGACTTTAAACCCACGCTTAACCTACAAAACATAATGCGGGTTTAAAGTTAGAATGAGGTTTATGACTCAATGTATGCAAAACGACAGAGAAAATGACTGAAAAGTTGCTTAATTTGGTGTTAGAGGTCATTGTGAAACGAACTCCTTGTTAAGATGTTTCTAAACATTTCAATTCACCAAGTAAGGCAATAAATAAAGGACACTCAAGTGGAAAAAAGGAAGGAGGCAAGGCTTTCTTCCTTTCTGCCTTACAGAGAGACACCAAAAGCAAAACATGCTTCACTAAGCTAATCCAAATTGATTTATGTTTTTATAAATAACATAGGCACGTAAAACATAAGGAAAACCAAAAGGTACGAAAGCAAGGGGAAGTCCGATGACCAATGACAATATTATAAATTCCTTTTTCGATGACGCTATCGAATGGCATGAAGAAATACGTAATGGCAACATCGTAGCGTAACGATGCTCTTAATAGCTCCTAATATAAAAATACAATAGACAAAAATTGTGAGACATCGAAACAACAACTCTATATATAAAATAATAAGCCGATGAGTTTCCAAGATGATGTTGTAAGGAACGAATAGAAAAACGAGAAAAGTACTAGTTTATAACAAAAACCTGTTGATTACATAATCCTTTATTACAGAGCTGCGACAGCCACAGGGCATGACAAACCAGTTCCCACAGTGAGTCAATATCAGCTACAAATCAACGCTTTCAATCTATACCACGTTGTGAACAACAAAAAATCTAAATTGTTACAAGTCTAATAAAAGATACGTTTGGATTAGAGGAAAAAATGGCAGTGTTAGCCTTAGCAAGTGTTTAAATGAGGCTGTTTTCGCACGAGTGTTAAATTAAACAAAACTAGTAACCGAAGTAATATAACAAAATTTAATATCTTGCGAAATTTTGTTAAAACCGTAACAACTCTTTCATGTATCAAACTTGAAAGTAATTTCAGTAATTTCTTCGAGAGTACTAATATGAAAGGATTAATCAACCATGTACTACAAACTATAGTATTTTGTAAACGAGTAAATCGTTCGTTATCTTTATATCTGCTATGTCTATTGGTGTCGACGATGTCAAGTCAACAATTGGATTATAGAACTAATCTATGTTACTACAAGGGTATTACCCTGATTATAAACAACACAACAATGAAGATCCTTCAAGAGATGATGAGTACAATAATGAAGTCTGTTTTGCTTCAGCAATTAAATCTAGATGACATGAACAGAATTTGGGAAGTAATTTCAATAATTTCGAATGACCGCAAATCGTTTGCGGTTGTCTGCTAGCTTTTGGCAGCTGCACTTCATAAATACCCGTGACCGGAATTTCAGCAATTAATTAAAACCACAATTTTGAAGCTCATTTATTCGGTCTCGTCAATGTTAAGCTGGCCATTTGCTGCAATGGAGTAGTACACGATTGAGTTATAATTTATATGAAAGCTATTGGAGTGAATGTTGAGAATGTTTAAGTGTGGACAAGCGATTTAGATGTATTAGAGATCTACTGCAATAGAGTTAATGTCGGTGATATAAAACACGATACGAAAACAAAACGAATGACTTATGATGAGATAGTAAAGAGTGGAAAAATATTAAAATGGGCAGGTTTGAACTAACGAAGTCAAAAAAGCTATATACTATCTCTCAACTAACAGAACATGGAGAACAAGAACACAAAGAAAACGATAAACAATGCAATGTGACAACACCAAATGAAGTCTATAAAATCCTTAACTGCATAACAAGTTGAAATCCTTATCGTAAACTTCTCAGCATTATATTTAGTGAATGCAAGTCTACAACAGTTAGCATTCAAGTTTAAGTAAACTGGTGCAGGAACTGATAACAAACTTGGACACGATGTTGCGCAGAACTTGGGGAACGAAGAAATTCACTTAAAATTTCTTACTCCCGAGATTGCGAGGAAGTTCTGCAGCGCCTTGTTACTTTGCCGATAAGAAGGCGAATGTTTTCACGCGAATTCATGGGATTTCATGTGACTTTATTTGGCGTCGCAGTTATGGTATACGGCAAATTAGGCGTTAGTAACAGTTAATAGCAGCGTGTTTAAATTGAATTTTCATTAGGTGAATTGTGTTACGAATTATGATTTTCTGAAATGTACTGTGGTTTGATAGAGACTGAAAACTTGGCAAGTATTGGCAGCAGTCTTATCAAAAGGTATATTAGAGAATTTTTTCAATTTCATTTCAAGAGACTAGTTTTTCCTAAGAATTGTTTGATGACAGAAAATACTGATACAGTATAGCCACATCATACCAAAAATAACACAGCCCATTTCCCGAACATTCATTCCACTACTTAGAAAGCTGATAAATATTTACTATCAGTTATTGATAAAAAATTAACGGCCAGGACAAGCGGGGTGCGGCGTTTATTGCACCTCGATCCAGATAGCGACAACTAAGCACACCACAGCGGTAAGGACTTTGGCAAATAGTGGAGATATCGGAACTATTGAGTGGATCCAAACGCTTATTATAGTTCAGTTCTAATCAATTGTGTAGAGTATATTAATAATCCAATAAGTTTAATAGTTTTGGCCTCGCTTTATGTTAACGAAGCGTAATAGATTGATTTAATATTGCAGTAGTAATGAGTTTCAATTGGACGTATTAGTCTAAAGACGAAGTCTGACCAAAGAGCTGGCAGTGTTGTGTAGAAGATCTACCGATGGCGAACCTCTACAGTAGGTTTTCGCCTATTTTTATTTATTTATTTAACACTTCAAGCACAGAAGTACAGAGGCGGACTTAATGCCATAGGCATTTTCTACCAGTCAACCTTTGGGTGATGCAAAGACAAGCAGTGGTAGGTGTAAATCAGAAAATAATTATTATTATTTCTATTTTCTATTTTTATTTCTATTGGAGCGTAAGCAAGGTTTCGGACTGCAACAGCGATTTCAACAGGGTTACAGTTTAATTACAAGGAGTCGAAAATGTCTCATTCTCGACAAGAACTACCTAATCAAAATTCAGAGAACCAAACAATGAAACTACATAAATTTCTGTTATATTATATACTCGTTTGGCGCAGCTGTTAATCGATACTGGTCCAAATTGGCCAGGTGTTCGGCCAACTAATCAAAAGCTTGCCACTAACATTACCGGGCAATTAAGTTTTTTACAACAATTAGTTAAAGAAACTCGTTAGGTTTATGACTCTATGCCTTAGAGGTCTCTATACGGAAACCACGTACGACTCTTGGCAAAGAAAACTAGGTGTGTATGTGTGTACATGAAAGATGATTCGACGGTGACACGATGGTTCCTTTATTGACAAACAGTACCTATGCAGGAAATTTTGCGCCGGTCGATCTCTTTATTATGAATATTCTGATAAAAACCTGATACCGGTTCCTTTAAAATTTGGAAAATCATTATCACCAGAACGTCGGCCCTTGAAGATCAAAAGTAATGATCGAGTTTTAGAGAGATTTAGAGAGATAAATGCCCGAGAAAATCTGGCTATCAATAGGATATCAATGTTCGCCGTTGCAGAGAAAAGCTTAACAGAAAAGGCTGTGGCCTCACGAGGCCAGAATAAGGGCCAACACAACGAAGATGTTTAGCGTTTAGAAAGTGTAGCATCTAGACAAAACATACTACCAACAAGTGTTAATCTTCGGCCCTAGGCATTGACGACAAACTGATATCGATTGTACAGGTGTTATCTGCCGGCTATACGATAAGAACGATAGCACACCCAGTACCTACTACACTGTTTGGTAATGTACTATTATAGTAACAAAATGAACAACTTGGAATTGTATTCGAAAGAAATATTTGGGGATTATGACGCACCTCTTTTTTCGGTGCAAGCATAAAGGTTTATTTTGAATTCGTTCATGAGTTGATGTGTTTTATAATCTGTATAGATTGAGTTCGATATTCAGATAGATGAATACTGATGAAGTAGTATTTATCGGAACTGGTATTCAGTCAGTTTGCAAGCCGACCCCAACATACTTCGACAGCCTTGTTGGAGGTTGATGACATCGTGTTTCAAGCGATGATGAATTAATCAATTGTTTCTCGTAACTACTCAAGAGATTAGTATGAAAGCGTAGTGTCTACTCGAAATGGGACAGTTGACAACAGAATTTTAACATTAGATGGATGGAATAACTTTCAATTAAGTGTTCAAACAAAACATTTAGTGAGGATTTCTGCGGGTCGAAACCTCGTGTTTGAGCTCTCAGACCATTGACTTTTTTCATCCGGTTAATAGAGTCATTATATAACTTATTTTTATTAATATCAGCTCTAGATCTAGACTCAAAACAAGCTAGAACTAGTTTAGCATTAGAATCAAAACTTGCGACCATTATAACAAGAACAAACTATTTCAGAGTTCAATAACTTGATTTGAAACCCGTTTAGCTTATAGATGCGAGGATGCGATCGATCGTCATAACACTGGATGTTGATTTGAAACAATATACAACCTTGATACCAATCTACATGGTGTCATCGCACAATTGGGACCGCCATCATCAATAGATTCCAATATGAAAGAGGCTTACTTCTGAATGAGCATCAATAGACTATATTAATACTGATCATTTCTATGAATTGCTCGTCATTGTAGTAAACAGTTCAATATGAACGGGAATGTGTTTTATTGGTTCTGATGTTGACCTTTGGAATTGAAGTTTCTTGAGAGCATTTGCAGGGTTATATTGTAATTTAGAACGCCTATAGGCAGACCGCGGACGTGAATATGGAGAGACGCAGACTTGCGGTAAAAATTGAATGGTTGAGTGACGACTGACAGGGGAGAACGGAAGAAAAAAAAACGTGTTGCGCCGACCCCACGTAATATTGGACAAGGGTAGGAAGATGATGATAAGATGTCCTAAATACAGGGCATAGACAACACCAAGGTCTAAATATTTATCACATAGGTACCTAAACCAACACGATTCTGCAAACGTAATGAATCAAGATAAGTGTATGTCACAACTATGACCATGGCCCATTTTTGAATACAAAATTTCAGGTAAGTGACTGTAAAAATTAAGTGCTACATCTAATCTGGAAACAAATAATGAAGGGCGATAACTGTAGCAAACAGTTTCGTAATCTAGGTAGGTTGGTTATCTTTGTGTAATATGGGGCCTAGTATTTTTTAAAGAATTTGTGTTTGATTAAATGTTTGCAATGCATAGTACTTTTAAGCTTGGTCGAGAAAGATATGGATTTCTAATAATGTAAACTTGAAGTGATAAAACAGAACTATCTTTAACTTTCAACAACCTGCATGTTCCAGGACATATTTGAGGCAAATGATAGAGCTGTCCAGGTAGCAATTTACAGCAATGAAGAAGTATTAGTTCAAACCAAGAAAATCATAGAGCAAATTCAATGGACACAAATATATCAACAAATTGACTACAATATAGACAGTGTGTGGATAAAAGAAGGTCATAAGTTGTAATAATCTGACCTTGCCAAACAATTATTGCCGACCCAAACCACACTCGTCAGACATGCTTACATTTGATTGGCCACAACAATTAGTTACACATGAATTAATCATGGAAAGAATATCCATAAGAGAGAAATAGTCAGTATATACAAAATCAATAACAATAGGGATGGAGGAGTATTTATTTAACAAGAAGATATGCGTCATAATTAGTCATTGTAGTACTACAGAGGATTCTCACAGTACACTCATTATGTCGTAAAGTAAAGACTAGTTTTTGTCATTACTGGCTGCAGTGAATGCAAATAAAATGAACAAGAGTTTCAACATTGTCATTGGTTATTTACTTACTGGATGTTAGAAGTTATAAAGAAAACTATTTCTGTTGTTTTGCCTCTAGTTGTTCAAACAAACTCATTCATAGCTAAAAAGTATTCAGGGAATATATTCATGCACATGTTTACTACATACCTTAGTATACCGAGATAATGCTACAAGTATTAAGTATCAAAAATTTACTCTGAATTAAATTTAGTCTCAACATTCAAAAAAAAAAATTTTATTGTTTAAAACATACTGTTTTTTTTAGTTAATTCTGATACACTCATATTATTGGTAGTAATAACTAAAAGATTTTAGTTTAGTTATATTCATATAAATTAATTCAAAACAATGTTAGTTGTTCGTTACAATTTTAACTTTTTACCTGCAAATAAACGTGTCACAATCATAGATAACACGGCCAAAGAAATTTATTTTGAAGAACTCTAAAGGATTTTAAGCACATTCCTTTGCTGATAAGCTTCAGAAACGCAATGTTATCAATCTAATGACACAATGCATTACTGAAGTAACAAGCTGTCATTATGAAGGACCTACAACACAAGAGTTGTTCTTCAAAACAATAAGTTTGTTATGTTAGCCTAGACATAGAAAGTTAGGTACAGTTGAACACAGTTCTGTATGGACTTTCTAAAGTGCATAAACAAATGACTATATGCTAGGTACATACCTTGCGGAAGGCAAACAGTTCATTCTGAAGTTTCTGCCTCTCAGCAGAGGGCTGCTGCCCCTTGCCGCGTATGAACTTTAGCATCCTGCCGGCCTGCAACAGAACAAGCACTTAGTGCACTTGCACTTGTCACACACAACACAACAAACAAGCAAACAGACAAGACACTACCCCCACCATTATAATTTCATGCTTTGACGCGCGAACAACCGAACACTAGTACACCGACCGGCACCGAAAAGCCGACTGAGTTTCATAGCCTGTTAACTCATACCCGCCGATACGATCGCCTAGCCCCCGCGCCCAGATAATAACACGAGCTACACTTGGAATCGCAAGATAACCGGCTCTAAGATAACACGATCGATAGCCCAATATTACGAAAAAACACCTAATTTAAAGCGTCTCTAACAATATTTCGAATTATGGCCACTGACCGCAGACAACGCCTGTCCGACAGGTTACACGTATAACAATAATACGATGTTTTGGGTAACCTAAGAACAAGCGTCGGAAGATAAATAAAGTCTACATACCCAAAGACGACAGTTTGAAGGGTTTTAGTGATAAAATCCAAAATTAGAGAGATGACAGGCAAGTCACAAACGGCGTCAGAAATACACACAAACATGAAAAAGCACTCACAAATTCATAAACGCACGCACGCACAACGCACCCACACTAACGTCGTGAAGTGACGTGACTGGTTTTGTGTGTTGCCAAGAACTGCATTGAATTTCCCCAAAGCGTGCTAATTAAATTATCGTATTTTCTAAAAAAGCCATCAACATTATATGCAGATAGGATTTAAATATTTGCATTCGGTCCTAATTTATAGATATAAATTATCATAATTAAATTGCAATGTGTGTATGCTTGTTGCACATATATTTAAGTTCTTTTGAATACTCTGCATGCAATGCTGCGTAGCATTGAATACAAAAACCGATTAAACATTATTACTGAGTAACCTATTGCTTCTTAAAGGCTATATAAATTAATTTCAAAACCATTTTTAAAGAAAAGTGCAATATTTTTCTTTGTTTTTTTACAGTTGCAACATTTTCTTGCAGTGCGTTCAAAAACGTGGGTGAAGTTGAAGACTTGGATTTGAAATAATGCACTTATTTTAACAAGAATTCTACTTGTTTGAACCTAAAATACAGTTGTATTGATAAAATTGTCATTTTTTTATTCATGATTATAACAAGCATTTAAGTGCATCTATTTTTTTTCAGAAAATGTGGATTTAACTTAGTTTTTGAATGATCCTGCCACAGCTTATGTAATATTTTGTATTGCCAATTATTTAATGAAAAAAGAAGTAGTTTTAATTTTTATTGTATTTTTCTTTTTGGACCTAAAACGACATTTCAAAATGATTAGCGACTAATTAAGCGTTAATGCTATTTTGTGAAATGGTATGCGACAAATAAAACAAAGCGTTGAAGCGGTGTGATGAATAACATCAGTTTAATGAAAAGTGACATATTGCTTTTATTTTTTACCAGGCGCTTTCACAAAAAACACACAGAATAAATCAATGTTTACTCTACAGTACAAGTACTGTGGTTGCGCGACCAATTTGCATTTTTATTTCACTCACACTTGCACAAATTGCAATTTTCACGGTGTGCGAACATCACAGAATTTTAAAACCAAACATTGTTGCAAAAAGTATGAAAATAACACTTGTATAGTCAAACGCACCGATGGCTGTTCTTCCAGAGATGTTACACTCATTTTTATTGTAGTTAAAAGAAATCAGGGAGGTCTTTCTCGTCACATGTACTCAGAAGGTACTAGCAATCGATGGCAGCCGGCGTAATCCTCCCTATTTAGTCTGTGGTTACCACCCTCTGCAAATACTGAACCGAGGGGCGGGTTTTTTCTTTTTTTTCTTAATATCCGCAACGTATTGTTGCCTTTTGAGGGCTTCCATAGCTAGGTATAATAATGCGAGTTTAGATTAAACTAATGTTATGCATTTAGGTATAAATATGCGCCAGACTTTACCGAATTAAGTTAATAAAGATTTATAACCAAATATTCATTCGTCGTCGAGTAACTTGTATCTGAAGAATAAAAACAATAATAAACGGAAAAATATATACATATAGGTATGTGTGTGTCATTTGACATAAGTATTTTAAATATAAAAGCTATCAAACAAGTTATTTCTCAGCTAAAAGTGATCCAATAAAAACCGGCCCTTTAATTTATAGGATGTTACGAAAAAACTCACATGTGGGAAAAATAAACACGAGAATCTTGTTGAAGTAAAACCTAGAAACAGAAATAAAACTAGCTATTTTTAATAAATGCTATTCAGAGAGGATTGACACAAGGATAATGAAGATTTTATCTAACGGTGAGTCGCCTATCCTACCTTCTGAACCATGAATTAGGTGGTGCCGTGGTGGTGATCTGATAATGAAACGAATGCCTACTCTATGGTTAAGAGTTTTTGTTGTTTTTCTTGTCATTTTAGGGACCCGTACCCAAAATGTGCATACGGATCGCGTTTCAACCCGACACAGGGTGTCGTTTCTGCTCTGTGAGAGGGACTAATACTCCACCACGAGGGCCCATTGCGGGTTGCTGGTGCTGGGACATTTATACCGGTTTCCTTCACGATGTTTTCTTTCACCATTTCCAGAGCAGTGATGATGAATTAACTTGTACAAAGTAAAGTGTATGGGTTGGGTCATACGACCTAGCTACGACTGAGTTCGAACTCTGGGTTCGAATATACGTCTCACGACTTGCAAATCGCAGCCGGTTTCAGCTGGGCCACCATTTCTTGGGAACTGGTTAATACTTACACCATATTCTCCTATTAATATTGCCATTACTTACAAACAAAATACGTATTCAGCGAATCGTAACGGACATATTTACATAATACTGGGTTTAAATTTAAGTCCGTATCGCTACGGTTTTGTCCTTGCATTTGAATATTTACGTCCACATTTCAAGTTGTTTCGTTCTTGATCATAATTAATTATTTATGAAGGACGTTAATCTATTCAGAAGACAGACTAAATACAGTAATATAAGAAGAAACAGAAATTTAGTTTCTATCAGTATTTTCAGCCTAAAATCTTTAGGAGAAAAATATGAATGATGTAGTTGTAGGTAACCACATTTTTCTGCCTGCTTATACCAACTTAGGTACTTAGAGAAGCGAATTATATGTTTTTTTTATTTTATATTTTAAATATATATTTTATAAATCAATTATTTAATAATAATAATTTTTAAATATATATTTTATTAATCAATTATTTATTAATAATATTTTTTTTTATTAAAACACTATCAGTACTAGTACTCTTTCTTTGTGATTGAATATTTTCGCAAAAAAACTGCAATCGGTCATCCTTATCCCAAGTGAACAGTTGGCTATTCTGGACAGTCTGCACACTGTAGGACGCTTCGATCGAAGAGTAGCGTCTTTCAAGATCCGTTGCTACATAATGGAGCGGGTGCCGGTTGTTGACGATGATAGGCAAGAAAAGAAACACGATGAACTATTTATACTGTATCGTCACACTGTACCCACCTGGATATTTCCAGATTTTCTGTTCTTAGGTATTTTAAACCACAACACCTGACCTGAGCCTAACTGAGATTGCCAGCCCTGGACACTTGAGATGAGGAGAAATGATGAAACCTATAGAATGATCTCAAAAATTCTTCGCTGGTGTTTTCAACAATTTATTGCTTTTGTGGGAAGACCAGGACAAGGTAGAAAAAGACGTACTTCAAGCAGAGATCATCGTTTCATTCCGCTTACGTAGGAACCTACGTCTAACGGCCATCCAAACCCGAAATGAGCTCGAGAAAGTTCGAGATGTAGTCACAGTAAGTCAGCGTACGGTACGAAGAAGATTTAAAGTAGCCGCCTTTTCAGCTTTTTCAGTTATCCAAGTGCGGCAAAGTTCGAAAGAAGTGAAAATGAAGTTCGTATTACAACCAGTGTTGCGGTAACTAGAATAAAGGGTGTAAATAGACGAAAGGCACTTGTTGTCCCCGTCTTTGCGACATTTTTTTTTGTTCTAGACCATACCTGGGAACCTTCTAGTTACGGACATATTGGGGGTCAAAGTTCCAACTTTTTCACAAGTTTTTTTATTCTAAATACATGTTTTTATTGTAAGATTTTTACTGTAAGCACCTCCACGACACCCGTATTATTCAATCCAATCATCAGCACAATGCTTTGAGTGCGTTCCATAGAGTCCTACCGGAAAACGTGATTTTTCATCCAAAAAAAAGAGTCGTTTCCCAGCAATAATTTTAGCGTAAAGTTCCTTAGTTTGATGTACAGAATGCTTGGTTGTCGGTTTCGTGAAGGGTCTGTTTACACCCTGTATAGGTCCTTCTGCAATCTTACTGTTTGGTGTTTCAGTTTAGTAAAGGGGAGTTTCGTGTGTTGATACCGCAGGTATTGTATTAATTTGCAGCGTATTCTCGCGTTGTGTCTACTAATCCGTGAAATAAATGAAATAATCTAAACATGAAAACGTTTGTGGAGTTTAATTTACGCTCATTTTAATTATTTAGGTGCCACTACTCTTACAGCCTTATAAGTATATAAAGATTTTTTTGTTTCTTATGTTATACTTTAGTACAACTTTTGAACTATAAGTATGTCATACATAATGTTTCAGTAAGTTGATGTTTTTTTTATGTCAATTTGATAGTCTATTTACCTACTTCCAATTTTAACTTTAGTGACTTGAATTATATTTTTACTGTAAATAAAACGTTATCTAAGTCGGAGAGGTGGTCTTACAGACCACCTCTTACTTTCTTACTTTAGACACCTTTCTCTATGTAAGATTTGCATATACCAGCGCCTGTAATTTCTGATGTCGAGATAAAATAAAGATTTAAAGCAAGAAAAAGATCAAAAAAAGGAATGTAGGCATAGGTTCTTAACTAGCACAAGCATAGTATAAGAAGCCTATAACGATCTACTGCTGGGACAACATCCACCGAGTGCTGGATGAGTGCTGGATCGTGGATGTCGCATGTTTTTGAATTTCAAGTCCGTCTAGTATTTTTTTGAGTTCTTCTATCTAACCACTTAGAAAAGCTGC
This sequence comes from Noctua janthina, assembly GCA_963576755.1. Lineage (NCBI taxonomy): Eukaryota > Metazoa > Arthropoda > Insecta > Lepidoptera > Noctuidae > Noctua > Noctua janthina. Next base: position 4,594,295 of record OY755055.1, on the reverse strand, counting down.
CATAATATAATATATATGTGCTTAAGTAGTAACTAGACTAAATAACTTACCCAGGATTGACTTACCTTCAGATTTCAGAGTGGGGGCACAAGCAAACAGAGGCAGCCTATATCCAGCATTGGGTAAAGTGGGGCTGTTGCTAAACAGGACCTTTTTTTTTTCGGATGGGAAATCATGAAATGACCCCCCCCCCCCCACTCTGGGCGGAGCGGAAGAGACCCCTACTTGGTTGTGCTAATTAGGACCTTAGGACCTTAGATAATGTCTGTTATAATATTTTCTCAGTCTCAGACGTTACAAATAATTATTAACTGACGCCACATTCTGTAGTTTGGTTTGGAGGGAACGACACCCTCCGTGTTCAAAGAGGGACAAACCATTGGTCGCTGTCTTTGTTAAGTAAATACAAATGAAAACGGCTACAAGCAGGTGTACGTCTTCCAGTGACATTGACTGCAAAACAGTTTTGGTATCTATAAAATATAGCGAAGAAGGTGTGATAATTACAACATGCAATAAAATGATCTCACCTTCTACATAAAACATGTTACTTACTTAAAAATACCTTATTATTTCATATAATATGTTTTTTTCTATGACTGTCTGACTAGCCAGCTCGATGAATTCAGGCAAAAAGTTACTGGGTTTTCATCAGGAATTTCTCAGCAGCCACAGAGTATAGATTTGTGCTCGGTTGATGGCAATAGTGTAGCCCTCTTTTACATGGGGCTTAAACTTAACTGGCGAAATGTAGGTGTACTCTAGGTACTCCTCTGCGTAGCCCTTTGGCGATACAATCGTGGTGTTATGTTATTTATTTCCAAAACACTTTTACAAATAGATTTTAACCAGCGCAAACCCCTTAGAGTTAGCTATTATTTTCTCAATGCCGTTGTTATAAAAGAAAATCGACTTTCCATCCATTTCAATACCCATATTTTAAAGTGAAGTACACTCCAGTGCACGGTTCCCGAAGATACTAAAATTCTTATTGCAAATTACATTGTACCAGATATGATCACGATGGAGGAAGACATTGTTTTAGATTTTCCAGAATATTCTATTGAAAAACAAGCTTCGGGACGTGTCCCACTGACGATGAGGAAGCGTTAACTATCAATTATTTTCTCGCTCAAGAAGTATGCTGTTTGAGGTCGTGTGAAAAAGATCAAACGATCCACTGCTGGACACAGGCCTCTCTCAAGCTTCGCATCCAGCGGTCCATCTAGCTAGAGGGCCTCCAACGCTGCGCTTGTCGATACGCAAATCTCAGACAGGACTCGTTAGCTTCACCGCCGGTTCACCACATTTATAATGGCTGTAAAAACACCCTTATCACCCTTTTTTGTTCTTGACCATACCTGGGAACTTTCTAGTTACGAAGATATTGGGGATCATACTTCCAACTTTTCCACAAGTTTTTTTTTAAATACAATTTTTTTTATGTTATAACTTTACTTTAAAACCCCTACGACCCCCGTAGTATTCAATGCTTTACTACGCTACGCTATGCTTACTATGCTTTGCTTTGCTTTTTGCTTTTTTGCTTTTTGCTTTTTTTTGAGTCCTACCGTAAACCTGATTTTTCACCCAAAAAAAAATTGTTTCCCAGCAATAATTTTTGCGTAGAGTTAGGTGCTTCGTTTGATGTACAGAATGCTTGGTTGACGGCTTCGTGAAGGGCCCGTTTAAACCATGTAATATTAAAAGTTGATGACTGTACATACACCCCGCCCGCGGAACACTCTCTTCACAACTTCTTCTCACTAACAAGCAGCTCCTTTCCAGTTAGTAGCTCTATTCGCTTTCCGCTAATCTTCGGCAGTGGGACAGTGGAGCTTTCGTCTTGGGATTTGAAAGCGCTGGAGCAGAAACTGGAAGCGAGGATTTGACTATGAAGGTCCAATGAGTCTTGGGTATTTACCTACAGGGTTCAAACGGGTGTCTCTTGACAATTGTGAGGTTTAAACATAACAAACCGCAAAAAATGTTTGCTTGTTCATAAACTGAACCCAACCTAGGTTCCATTTATGAACAAACAACACAATTGTGCTATATTAGAAAACGGGTACGTCGTTATCATTTACTAATTTATTTAAACTTCAATTGGAACAACCTAAACAAATTGAACAATTTATACGTGGATTTTATTTTATTTTTAACCGAATCCCAAAAGAAGGAGGGATCAGTTCGTCTGAATTTTTTATTTATTTGGCTCACCAACAATTAAATACAAAGATATGAGATACATCCAATACAAGTGTACCATATACCAACCTCTAAAAGGTAAGCACATCATGCACTTTAATTATTTGTCGTATTTCGTGATTATTTGTCGTATTTCGTGATGTGTGTAGGATTTCGTGGTGGAGATTTTATTAAATACTATTTAAAACACCTATGTCAATATTTAAGGTAGGTACCTCAAACTTAACAAACAAGAAGTGTTTGTGTATTGGAGTGGAAGCGAATATAGTTCCGCATAAAATTTTAGCTTCATGCAGTTTTGCACGTAAAATCGTAAATATTAGGTGCACTTTTGCACCATTTTCCGTAGCGGTTGTTGAATTTGATGTTCTTGTAGACTATGTAAGTGGTTCAAGCAATGAAATTAGTATTTCGTTTTTATTTTCCAGTACCTGGGTAGTGAAGGTCAGATTAGGCAGTCGCTCCATGATTTAAAATACTGATAATCAGCTGCATCCAGTAAGACAAGAGACAGGAAACCGACTCCAACATAAGTTCAAAAAAGCTAGGCAGGTGATGATAATAATGATGATCTCTGTTTCTTTATTCCTTGTAAATTTCGGACTAGGACAACCTATGCACTCTTTCCTATGTGAGACTGTTTCTTGTAACGCTCTGCCTGAGAGTTCCACTTTACTTATACCTAGTTGTGATTTCAGTCGCCATGTTCACAATATTGGTTTTGATTTTATCAGTTAATCTAGAGATTGTCTTCAGATAGTGCTTCAATAATGTCTAGTGGCTCCAGTATTTGCTTATAATTAAATGTCAATCATTCATTACATGGTCTATAGTGACTGTTGATTCATCGCCTCTCGATTGTCTATGCCCTGGGCTATTTGTGCAGTGAGTCTTTGTCTGATGGAGGGAGGGATCTATATGATATGCTGTAATTTCGGGAATTAGGATTTGTACCCGGTTGATGGCAATAGGCTTGCTCCTATTATCATCTGCCTAGCCTTTTCCCAAACTATGTTGAAGTCGGCTTCCAGTCTAACCGGAGGCAGTTAAATATCAGTATTTACCATGGAGCGACTGCCTATCTGACCTCAGTGACCTCCATAACCCAGTTAGTACTGAATAATACGGTGCCCCTTGGTAAGACTGGTTGTCAGACTTTCGGGCTTCTGACTACTCGTAACACACGTGATGTTACTTTATATTATGTTTCCCTTTTCAACGTAAAATTAATAACGATAATAAACAACGGGTATTTAGATTATTTAGAATGAAAAAACAAAATGGTGAATCTAATGTACCTACCTAATCTGCTTAGTGAATATGTTCTACCTTCTGTGATCAACTGCATACGTTTTGCGGTCAGGAGCATACACAGACATGTCAAATAAACAAAGCCGTCACCGCAAGGGCTAAACTTTGAAAGCGAGGATCCCATTCATCTGTGTATAGTTTGCCAATTTTGCGTGGGCACGATACGTTTTTTATACCGTACGATCGACGATCGTGTGACGACTAGGTAAGTGGCCAATAAATCGATAGAATTAAAGACGCATTGATGTTCATGTCTAATAAACCATGTGGGCTGTATATGTGTCAATTCTGAATTTCATTTCAAGTAGTTTCATTCGCTCCGAGTGAAATACTGGTATTCACCTGTATCCGGTTAGACTGGCAGCCGACCCCATCATAGTTGGGGAAAGGCTAGGCAGATGATGAAGTAGTCTGTTCGAGACGTAATCTCATTATCTACCTAGACTTTTCTCAACGATGTTCAGGTCGGTTTCCACGAGGTAAGGATTGTAGCAGGTGGCGTCCTGTTTCTGCCTAACCCCATTGGAAAAAAGGCGTGAATTTATGTATGCATGTGTTGTATTGTGTGTACCTAAAAATTACATATTTATTAATCCGAAAAAAAAAATACGGGTCAAAACAAAATCAAATTACATATTTATTTATTTTTTAATTACATTTTCTTATTAGTATGAAATGTCATCATCATCTGCTTAGCCTTTTCCCAACTATGTTCGGGTCAGCTTCCAGTCTAACCGGATGCAGCTGAATGCCAGTATTTTACATAGAGCGACTGCCTATCTGACCTCCACAACCCAGTTAGTACTGCGTAATACGATACCCTTTGCTAAGACTGGTTGTCAGACTTTCTCGTCACTGACTACCTAACGACTGCCAAAGATCTACAAAATTGACAGCCGGAACCAAAACGGCTTAACGTGCTTTCCGAGGCACGGAGGAAACTCGGTATGTAATAATTTTGGTTGGGGGAATGCCACTCGTTTTTTTGACGTTCAAAAAGTGCTGTTAAATTAATTGAAAAAATGGCAGCCTAATTTGATTGAAAAAATGGTTTCTGCTTTGATTGGTACAATAATATAATGAATGGCTTTAAGTTTTACGGGTTACAATATCATCTTCATCAATAAATAAGCCCAATTATTTAAATATTTGGACTGACTTCGGAGAAAAAAAAGATGTGAAAGGTTGTACTGTGGCAATAATAACAGCTCATCATCGTCAACCAAGTGACGGTCGGGGAAATTCGCTAGTTGTAGTAATCCTTGAGGGAGGCGTAGGTCTAATAGTGTCTTTGTGCTGAGAAACACCTTAGCAAGTTAGAGTCGGCGTGTAATATTACCGTACTCATTTGTTAACACTAAAACACTCATGGTGTAAACGATACATGAACAGAAGCGCGATAATCGCCTGTCAGCATATCCCGTAGAATAAGATTTCAGTTTTCTATGGTAACCTTAATTTAATTCACAAAATCACAAAGGATTTTTTTCCAATTGGTTTTATCAACTCACCTCTCATTCTAGGTCGTAAGTAGTTCGCTACCAAACATTTGAATTCAACATTTTCATTTCTTGCAACTGTTAAATATATTTTAGTTATAGTTTACTTAAAACCACTAATTATACCATTGTATGAGAAATAACACGACTGCGGCTAAATGTACACTTTTGTAATACTTTTTAAATAAATTATTATTATTTCCTTTATTTATTTTTATACAAATCTTATACATTTTTAAATATGTCTTAAACTAAAAACAATATAAAAAACATTTAAAAATATAAAAATTGTAGCCCACCGGTATCGGGAACAGGGTCCAAGCTACCGGCGGTCAGGGCTCCAGAGAGAGGAACCTCCTAACAATACGAGCCGTGTCCAGGAGTACCGCTTTTTGAATCAAGCCCTTGATCCAGCTGCCTAACGAGAGCCTCCTCAGGTATTGGTCGAGGCTCTTGGCAATTAAGCCATGGGCTGATACAACTATCGGCACAACGATCGCTGAGTCCACATCCCACATGTCGACAACCTCGCGAGCCAAGTCAAGATACTTGATTTGCTTATCTTTCTCGGCTTTCACGAGGTTCTCATCATGTGGGACCGTTATGTCAATAATCATTGCGCGCCGCACTGATCGATCCACAACCACTATATCAGGCTTATTGGTTACAATAGTCCTGTCAGTGATGATGGATCGATCCCAGTACAATGTGATACTGCCATTTTCGAGAACTGGGTCGGACACATACTTATAGTACGGCACTTCCGATTCCACAACGTTGTATTTTAGAGCAAGTTGCTGATGGATAATCCTGGCTACAAGGTTGCGTCTATGCAAGTACTCTCCGTTAGCCAGACGAGAACACCCGGAGATAATGTGACGGATTGATTCGCCTGGACAAATTGCACAGATAAAACTTTCGGTTTCTCCGAAGAGGTCCCCGGAACGTAGCCAGGCTACGGACGCTGATAGGTCTACATCAGGCCCAAGCAGGGCCCGGAAAAAGCATCCGTGAAGCTCCTTACTCTGCCATACCTCCATGTGGTCGTTAGTGTCAAGTACTACAGGTTTGGGCCAGTTCTCTTTAGCCAAGGAGAGCGGGGTGAGCCCCTTGTCCACCGCGACCACATCTCGATGCATCCCCACGTCGGCTTCAAGGAAATATTCCCTGAGACTGCATATCTCGCGATTGTAGAGAGTCTTAGCGTTTAAAAAGCCTCGACCCCCACACCTCCGCGGGATATACAGTCTCATAACCGAAGAACGCGGGTAATGCATTCGATGTGCCGTCAACAATGTACGGACCCTCCTATCCAGGGCGTCTAGTTCTGTTTGAGTTCATTTGAGTATGCCGAAAGAGTACATCAAAACCGGCATGACCCAACCGTTGAAGGCACGTACTTTATTTCCGCCTGATAAAAGACTATTAAATACTTTTTTCAGGCGGCCAAAGAAGCGCTCCTTCAACGATTGCTTCATGTCAGCATCATTGATGCCCAGTGCTTCCGACATACCCAAATACTTATAGGTTTCGGTTGCTGAGAGAGATCTAAGATTTATGGAATCTGAGAGCTGGGTTCCCACAGATTCCACAATCTCCCCTCGTTTTATATGCATGACCGCACATTTGTCCACACCAAATTCCATCCTGATGGCGCTACTGAAAGTTTCAGTTACCTTCAGTAGCTCCATCAGTTGCAAATCGTTGGGGGCAAAGAGTTTCAGGTCATCCATGTAACTTGACCTCCTCTCCTCAACCGATAGCCTAGTCCTAATCCTAAATAAATTATTCTTATTCTTAATTAACCTACATGTTTAACTAAAATAGTTTTTAAGTTCATGTTTACTAACAATTTATATGGATGTAAAATGATATCTGAAATAAATGATTATTATTTTATTATTTATTTTTAATTCTTCTCAGTTCGACCCAAAGAATCGTATCACCGATCGTCTCCAAATCGTACAGGCTAAAGGTCTTGTCTGGTTGTGGGCTGGCAGCCGTTGCCATGGTTACCCACATCGATTGGCGCCGGGCGCATCTTGCATCGTACAACAACCTAATAAGGCTTTGTAGGACTGGGAAGAGCGAATGAAGGGAGGTTGCCGGTACTCGATCGGGCTAGAGAGTGTGTTATATAATTGGCTGCCGTTCGTCTGTTGAATGTGGTTGGTAATCAAGTTGTGGTTAGTATCGTTTAGTAGATGGAATTGTACTGTGTTTTGAAGAGTTTTTAAAGTACGTATTGTCTTTTTCTGATAGCGTGAAGGTTGACAGAGAAGAATTGAAAGAAAAAACGTGTTGCGCCGACCTCTAGTAACGTGATGATTGTTGGTTTCAGAAAGCCTTCTAATTCTTTGTCAACCAATTTGATTGGCCATTTTTTGATCATCTGTTATTAGCTTCAAGAACTCTGTAGGAGGGATTTTAGAGGTAGATGATTTTTCTCCGTTTGATTTGCCTCCTACCTGACTTTGATCCTGCATTTTTACCAGTTACGTAGTTACCAACGTTAGTTAATTTTTGAGTTCACGTTAACTAAGCACATTTAATTATAACCAAATTACAATGATTGTTTTTATTTAATGCGTACAGTTGGGTAGTTAATTAAGTATAGATAGTTATAGAATTTATTTTACGTAAAACTGTTTGTGATTTCTGTTTATGTATGTTTTAGTGAGCAAGTCGTTGAAGTGCCATATAAATAAATAGATTAGTTTCGTTTTTATGAGTACCAACTAATACTGAAGAACAATTTTACGTTTATGACTACCAACAAATTAAGCAGACATGCAATCAGTGCCAAAGCACTCAGCTAAGCTTCGTTTGGCTCAGAGCGAGTCAAATAAAGTGTTGTACTTAATTTAAAAGAAAATTAAGTAAAAGCATTGCGAATGCTCTTCCGCAACCGCAGGCAACCCCATTTGTTTTTCACTGCAATCTTAACTTTTTAAAACAATGTAGGTATAGGAAAGTAGGGTAAAACTATGCCTAGCAGTGGCGAAGGTTCCATACAACCCGATTCCTACCGGCTTCCCTTTGAAAAATGGCACAGTCCGTATTCTATAGCCAATAATATTCTATACAGTAAAGATATGTACACCGGCTTACCTCTTACAAAAATTGACCCTTCGCTACTGATGCCTAGCCAATGTTTTCATACTTCACCCTACTTCGGTTTTTAAATACAGAACTAAAAACTGCTTTTGGCGCTTGAGTAACATTGATAAACGGCGCGTTGGGTAAATTACTGTCCTTTCAGTTTCACAATTATTTTACTTCTAGCTATTACGTTGACTAACTTAAGGTTTGTGTAATAATATGATAGTTTCAAAAAACTAAAAAAACACGCTTTAAAGTGACGTCATTTTATTTTTTGTATTTTTCTAAACCAAGCATTAGGTATGTACATCAAACTAAGTGACTTTACTCAAAAATTATTGCTGAGAAACGATTTTTTTTTTGGGGTAAAAAATCTCGTTTTACGGTAGGACTCAATGTAACGCACTCAAAACATTGTGCCGGTGGATGGATTGAATAGTACAGAACTTTGACCCCCATTATCTCCGTAACTAGAAGGTTCCCAGGTAGGGTCTAAAACAAAAAATGAGCGCGATGAAGGAGGGAACAAGTGTCTTTCGGCTTCGGTTCTAAAAAGACCCTTAGTCTTTTTAGAACCTATCATGGGAATGATTAAAAAATAACTAGTCCGCCATCTTTGGGAGGCCGCCATTTTGGGTTTAGAATGATGTCACTTAGCTAACCATGCATTGTTATTTAAACTAAACATGTATGTAAAATTTCAGCCCAATCGGAAACCGGAAAGTAGGTCAAAATTAACTTCTAAGATTTTTTTACGTAGTTAGTTACAGGTGAAACTAATAAAGCGTGTTAAAATGATGAGTACGTGTTAGTTACGTAACGTGTTAAACATGTGTTCTACAAGTGAATAATTCAAAACTCGCTTTAGCCAAGTTAGTGGCTAGCGGTAAATAAGCTATGAAAGCACTGTATTGACATTATTTTGTGAATATGTATTGGAAAAACAAAATGGCGGCGTTCATTCTGCTCTTGACAACACACCAAAAGATTCCTGTACCCCATTATCTACATTTTGGGTAACTAACCGAAAGGTGTAGCGAAAATGTCAAAATTGTGATTTAATGAAACCGGAATCTGCGAAGGTATTTTTTTATTCAGGCTCTCCGAAGACACCGGTGCTGCCTTGTCGGAATTTAATTTCGTTGGCTTGTGATCCTGTGGATGTTTTGAATAATTTCCCGAACGGAAATCTTATTTGCCCAGGCTTAAAATAATTATGAGACGAATATTGGGGATTAGCATTGAGCATGATGGCGATCGTTTACTGGTTTCTTCGATGAAGAGTAGGTAGGTATTTGTTGGGCCTTTAAAAGTAGAACTCTGGTAAGTACGGTACTTCGAATTAACCAGAGTTCTACAGCAGTCATCCATAGTTGTCATGTCATCATTAGCCTATAGCAGTCCACTGCTGGACATAGGCCTCCTCAATCGCACGCCATTCAACTCAATTTTCAGCAACTCTCATCCACTTGCTACCAGCTACCCTGCGAAGAACGTCACTCCACCGAGCCTGAGGGCGTCCCACCTTACAATTGCGGATTCGCGGTCTCCACTCAAGAACACATCTACCCCAACGGTCATCGGTTCTATGGCTAATATGACCGGCCCACTGCCACTTCAGCTTACTTATTCTGTGAGCTATGTCGACAACTCTGGTTCTCTGTCGGATCACATCGTTCCGGATGCGATCCCTCAGAGATACTCCAAGCATAGCCCGTTCCATAGCTCGCTGAGCGACCTTAAATTTATGGACCAGCCGTACTGTGAGTGTCCACGTTTCGGTTCCGTAAGTCATAACAGGCAGGACGCACTGATTGAAGACCTTAGTCTTTAGGCTCTGTGGAAAACGGGTATGAGAAGACCCGGCGAATTTTCCCAAATGCTGCCCAGCCAACTGGATTCTTCTGTTAGCCTCCCTCTCAAGGTTGTTCTTACCACACTGCAGAGTTTGCCCGAGGTAAACCTATTCTCGAACAACCTCGAGAGGACCGCCATTGACAACAACAGGTCCTGGGGTGACGTGTTCGTTGAACATAACCTGGATTTTGTCCAAGTTCACCCTGAGACCAATGCGTTTTGAAGAATCAACTAGGCCATCCAGCATCTGCTGCAAGTCGTGTAGCGATTCAGCCAGTATGACGCCTTTACTGGACATTTCATTGACAGAATTGTTACACAAGCGATCAATAAGAAGAATGTAGGATACTAATTTTAAATTCTGCCACAAACATAAAGAGTGCAGAGTTTAAAAAGGTTTCATTTGTATAGACGGCAAACGTACGTTTTAATATGAGGAAATGCTGTTCTCCCTGTAAATTGCATACATCATTACTGAAAACCTCTGTCATTTGTAGATCTTTGACAGTCCGTTACGGGTAGTGGCCCGAACGTCTGATAATAACCAGACTTTCCTAGGGGTACCGGTTTACCCAGTACTAACTGGGTTGTGGAGGTCAAATAGGCAGTCACTCCATCTTCTTCTTACCGTATCGATGGCAAAACGTTCAAATTTGTTTATCCCAAAACTCAGTCACGCGAACCCCACTCACTAATGCAGTGAGTAGGTCATCAGGTGCGCAGGTGATAGGGGATGCGGTGCAACATGGAAGGTGAGGCATTGTCTGTGGAAAGACGCCGCATACGCTCTTTAGGTCTGAGCCGTCCATGACCCCCATCTGCAGAGATTGTCTTTACTAGTAGATTGTCTTTTTTAGTCGCCCCATGTAAAATACTGGTATTCAGCTGCTTCCGGTCCTTTCAGACTGGAAGCTGACCCTAGCATAGTTGGAAAAAGCTAGGTAGATGATGGTGATAACTGAAAACTACTGAAGGAGTACCCAGGTTCTGTAACTACAACTGTTATATCAGTCCCATTCAGAAATACACATAACCAAACCCTTACCTCCTATACCAAGAAAATCTATAAAATGCACACTAACATACATAGTTATTCCTTTTCCAAGATCGTCCAATATGTGTGCAGTGATCGTTAAAAGTTTTCACGCTGACTTTATGGTCGGGCCACTAGTTATAGCCGTTGAAGTCTCCGGCAGTAAAGTGTGAATAGTATCGAACGTACCGGACGTACCCAACGTAGTCGAGGGCAGTTGAGATGAGATGTTACGGTAAAGATTGAGGGTCGTATGGATGCTGGAGTGGGGGACGGAAAAGAGCTGATTTTTGCTCGTTATATGCACAGATTAATGCTTTTGGACAGAGTATGAGAGCTGACAGTATCAGAAGAGAAATAAAATAAATACATAAGAGTAAAAGTGTTTATTTCAAAACAAACAGTAAACATGGTAAATATCCCGTTTTGCGAGTTAATGATAATGTTTATTTCAATTATTACATAATACTTTAACGTACATGATTTGGAGCCTTTGCTTGTAAATTGTTAGCAAGGTACCAGTAGCGAAGGGTCAATTTTTGTAAGAGGTAATCCGGACTACATATCTCAAGATTATATTATTTGTCTATAGAAAACTGACAGTGTCATTGTTCAAAGAGAAGCCGGTAGGAATCCAGTTCTATGGAACCTTCGCCACTGCCAGGTACTCGGTGTTTACCTCAGTTATTGTAACTTTATTATGCAGGTCAGAGAGGCAGCTGCTCTATGCAAAATATTGGTATCCAGCTGCATATGGATAGACTGGAAGCTGACAACAAAATAGTTGGGAATACACGAATAAGGTAGACAGATGAAGATGATGAGTTTTATCACCTGCAGCTGTTCAAGAATCACTACATAGTATAAAACTGTCGCTTCATGCTGTCTGTCTGTCCCTATGTATGCTTAGATCTTTAAAACTACGCAACGGATTTTGATGCAGTTTTTTTTAATAGATAGAGTGATTCAAGAGGAAGGTTTATATGTATATACTGCACCCGTGCGAAACCGGGGCGGGTCGCTAGTGTGAAATAAAAATTAAATACGTATCGTAACGTGTAAATCTATCAAAATTCAGTAATGTATTGCCGTAGGTACCAACTCAGACACGTGGACTGCATTCAACTGATTCGCAGGTTTGTAGAATACACACTATTTTATCTCTAAAGATATGAACCCTACTTTGTATTGTATCCTTATATTTCAAAACTAGCTTTCGGTCGCGGTTTCGCTCGCGTTATGGGTAGAAATTATTCCACGGGAACGTGTTAATTATAGCTTATGAGACTCGGAGATAGTATAGCTTTCCATTAACCAGATCAATAGTGCCTCGTCAGTCAACAAGCGCGAATGCTTTATACGGCATGAGGTCCTGGGTTTGATTCCCGGGTCGGGCAAATTTTATCAGAAATTGCTCTGTACACCACGTCCGGCTGTCAGCCACGGAGTCTGGATTTGTGCTCGGTTGAAGATTATGTGCTCGCCCTCTATTCCTAATACATGGGAGTTAAACATAACTGGCTAACTGATGTACTATTAGGTACACCTCTGCCTAACCCTTCGGGGACCCCACATTCAAGCTTACCTCTTCATAATAATGTTAATTTTGTAGAAAGTAAACTGCTACAAAAAGAAAAAAAAATATGGAAAAACCTTATCGCAACGTGCCCTGAAACATGAAACCACATCTAAAAAAAAACAGTCATGAAAAGTCAATATTTCAACCGTGTAGGAGTACTAACACATAAACGTGATCTGCATTCAATAGATTTGCAGGATACTCTTTTATCTCTACAAATAGAATACCTATTTTCTAGCTTCAGATATTCCAGATATATTTTAATGTACAATATGGAGTCGGGGAACGAAATAAATAATATTTGCATATCCCTAGGCTGTGCTGGCGCAGACGCAACAACGCCTGCACTTGCTTTGATATACGCTTTTGTAGTTGAATCCTCTACTAATATTATGAACTTTAGGCTGAGAGAGACTTGTGGCACCCCAACTAGGACAGGTTAGGTTCGAAGGGGATGGCGGGGTCTAGTGAACGAGCGACGTAAGTGAACTAAGACCCCTGAATCCCCTTCGTGTTAGTTTACTTTAAACCCTGCAAAAGCCCCAGCCGAAAGTTTGTGAGGATGGATGTTTGTTATTCATTCCCGCAAAAACTACTGAACGGATTTGGATGAAATTTAACACACAGATAGTTTATAACCTGGATTAACACATAGAATACTCTTTATCTCGATAGTATGATCCCGTGCGATAATTATCGAACTCCACGCGGGCGAAGCCGCGGGCATTAGCTAGGGCAGATATAAATGTTTTATGATAGGGATATTTTTACAGTTTTCAAATTTTTACATTGTCACTCATCTTGTGCCACTTCATCTGGATAAGTAGGTTCCTTTAAACTTAAGTAGAGAGATTATTCTGTAAAGGAAATACATATGAACGTGAAACTTATTGCAATAAAAAAATACATACACGCGGGTTTCGGCTTTCTCTATCCTTTTTTTACTCTAACAGTCGAGTAAAATTTGTGCAATATGAAGGAATGAATTTTAAGCAATCGCAATCGTGTCATCACTCGGTTTATTTAACGCTTAATAGGCAGAAACCATGCTAAATTACAAACATTGTATCATCATATTACAACATGAAAACGTAATTAATTATGAAATCCTACGTTGATAAAATTACATCAAACGACAGCGCCGTCACACGAGATGTTTCTGAGCTTATACCACACATATACGCTCAAACATGGTCCCCATTAATAATTCAAAACAATACGAAAGCTTTCACAGGTAGTAAAATACACGTAAATTAAGTGCCCTTAAGGTTGGCAACCCCGATAGCGTATGAATTAGTTGCCAAACGCAAAATAATGATTGCAAAGTTCTCGAGGTATGAAATAAAGCGGTCCTGTGTTCACCCCGACCCGGAACCCGTAACTTTAAGGGGGTGGAGAGGGGGGTGGAACCCCCAGAACTTTAAGCATTCACCCCGGGTCTTTAAGACTGGACTTTTGATCCGCTAGCGTTTTTTACTATGCTATTGTTAAAAGCTATTGTGCGGATATTTAAAGGTTTTTGAATAGATTGTCTATTCTCTGTCCATTGGGGAACTTGTTGCTTATATACTTATGTGGAATGACCGCAGTAATGGTGAATATATTTGAGGAAGTGCCAGTTTATGCCAAATGTGGCGGAATTCATTGCTGTTGGAGTGATATTACCCGATAATATTTCTTTTATCGTCGAACAAATGTTTGGTCTGCCAGCTACAGGCTTTCTATTTAGTATCTGCGAAGTGTGATAATATTATGTATTACGGCTTTGATTTCTAAGCATGAATATTTATTAAGATTACTCAAGTATGTAAATAATTTCACTGTGATTTACAAATGTTTACACTTACAATTGTTAGGTATTCCATTTTATAAACATAACATCACGCCTGTAATCCCCAAAGGATTAGGCAGAGGTGTACCTAATAGTATACCCAAATTTCCTGTAATGTTTTAAGTCCCATGTAATAGGGGACGAGCCTATTGCCATCAATCTGGCACAAATCCAGACTCCGTGGCTGCTACTTAGAAATTCCTGATGGAAAAACCCAATAACACTTTGCCCGACCTGGGAATCGAACCCAGGATCTCATGCTCAACAGTCGAGCTTGCGACCATTAGACCAAAGACCATAACTGTAATGTAAAATCTAATCTTTGTTTAGAAGACGTCTACCTACCCACTTATAAACATAGTATCTCTCGTCTCGCCTCTGTTCATTCAGGCGGTATATACGAGGTAATAGGGACACCGACGCAAAAACGGTTTCCACGTATTCAGTACATCATTCAAAAGAACAGCTGTTCCATACATTTTGACAGCTGTTTTTTTTTAATAACCGATGTCGGGGTCCCTTCCAGCCTGTTAACCTGTATGTATGTATTCTGTTGCCACCAAACCACTCGATTGCAGACACCGCTGCTTACGTAGCTGTGTAGATATCGCGAGGAATGCTCGGCATCCGATGAATGCACGTAGTGTGGAATTCCATAGCGAAAGTGATTGGAGATATTACCTCAATTAATAATGGTACCTTCGTAGAATGTGCATATCTATAACACTGTACCGAATTAGCTAAATATTGCTTTAATTGGAACAATCAAATAAATGGTATTCTTTTTCTTTAACCCTTTTTTGTTCCACAAAAAGACGAGTGTTTTCCCGTTATCCCCATTGCCATATGATTGATGGGGACAACGAGACGTCAGTTTTTATTTCTTCCGTCCCCCCCATTACCCTGCACCATTGATGGCAACAACGACAAGTCGGTAATTTTATTCTCATTGGCTCCATTGCTGTACGCCTATTATGTCAGTGAAAATATATTTATATTTATTTATAATAGCGTCTATTGCAGTGCTTACACTATGCAGTGCTAACCAATAATATAGGCAGTCGCCAAGATACCAGTGGTGAGGATTGCCTAGAATGCGCCGAACTTATTAGGTTAATATTGCTTAATGAAGTAAGTAGTGTACTTAGACTATCTGCATTATAAGACAGATATATGTGCTCAATACTTTTAAAAACCTAATTGAGTAGGGTGAAAACGCAAACAAAACATACATTTTTCACCCGAAATTCTTTCGACCGCGCAAAGACGAAACGAACCATCACCAACTCCACTTAAAAACAGAAGTCCTTTCCCATCAAGCGAACGACAGTTACAGAACTCCATAATTGTCTCAAGTCAGAGCAGTCCCGAAGCAGTCACCATCAATCCATTAGGCGCAAGTGTTCCTGTGCAGACGAAGATTTGACTATTATGTGAATGAATGAGAAACTACTGGGACGACAGGGTTGCTAGATCCAGCTTCTGAATTTTCCCTATTTTTCGCCGAGTTCGATACCTTTTGCAACCAGAAAGGCGAAAGGAGGTGAGGTTTTACTAGAAAGGAGATGACGAAGTAATAGAGAAGTGTGGAAGAAGAAGACATGTTGTGCTGACCCCAAATAATATGGGATAAGGGCAAGAGATTGATTATGATACCTTTTGCAACTTCTTTTCCTCTATTCTACTTTTCAAACTGAAAGATATAAAACTTTGTTCATTTACTTAAGATACCGCTAAGTATCGAATTGTGTGTCTGTGTTGCCCGTCCCAGGCCCGCCACCAAGCAATCAAGCAAAGCGCAAGTTATTATTACTAGATTGCTAATTTGGCTGTAAAATGTCTCTTGACAGCGTCGTTTCTCAATTTGACAGTGTTGTTCTAACTATCCCCTGGGGAAATTTTCCTCAAGGATTTCATTTCCCCTCGAAAATTTTTTTACCCCCAAAAAACCGAAAAAGATCCCAATCAAGCAACACTGTGGGACGGTGTGCGCTCAACTGAATGATTCGCGGAGCACTTACGTTAACGACACGATTGTCGGATGTGCAAGTTTTAAGGTGAGGACTGCTGGGTCAGCTTAGCTTCCGTTCTTGGGATGTGAGTCGTGAAATAGGGAAAGGTTATTTTTAGTTACATTGTGTTAACAATGAAGGAGGTTATTCGTATTACCTAAAGTAACAGAAGGTTATGACAGACAGAAAGCGCAAGACCGGTCGTTGTGGAAAATCTTGGTCAAAACCGTTTATCAGATAGCGGACATCTTTCTACAGAAATGTTTGTGCAGTTTAAAAATTTTCGTTGCAGTAAACAAAAACGTTAAATATTAAAACATGGAGGTATGTATACAACACTAGAACTTAAGTAAAATTGTTACTAACCCTATGGACCCTGGTCTGAAATAAAAAGTTTCTATTCTATTCTATTCTATTCTATAGGTCTCTAAAAAAAGAATTCTTTCGTAATTCTTTGTAAATTTTTATGATGACGTCTCCAATAATTACAATGATTTTCAATATATATATCTTCTATCTTTCTATATTAATAAAAATCAATTGCCACATGTATCACGGAGTATCTATTACACGAGGACGGCTTTACCGATTTTTTTTTTCCGATTGCGTAGTGACATGTCAATTCACTACTAGTCAGCCTTTGTGATATTAAAGTAAAATATTTGTGTTTAGTTCTAGTTAATGTTTATTCTTGTTGTTGATGAAAAGTACCTTTGAGAAGTTACCTAAAAATATAGGTAATATTGCATGTATATGGGAGCTACATCTGCCAACAAACTGCTTTACAGAAGTAACATTTTTTTTTGTAATTGGAGGTTACCACGAATAAACGCTTTTCATTTTCATTTTTTTTTTTTTCATATAAATATTTTTTTATTGTCTTCGTAATTGGCAGTACAAGGTTAATTCGTACGAAAAAAGGTTGTTTTCATTAAAAAGTTGCAACCGTGCGTAACCAAGGCGGGACGCTAGTCACTGATAAAACTGTTGTAAGTGTAAGCTTCTTGCCGGAGGCATTCCAAAAGGGACCATTGACCTCTAGCTTGCAGTTTACGACTTCAGGGGAGGTGGATTAGAAACCGCAATGCAAGCCAAGCATGAAATTATATTACAACCCTGAAGTCCTGACGCTGACGTTGAAAGCCTCGCACCGTGAGCCCTTTAAGATAACCTGTATTTTTAACATGATAAATTGCAATAAATTAAATATAAACCTTGCAGTAAAAATAACTTCCATAATTGTTCCTACACATAGAATAAAATCTATAAAATATTCTGTTCTTTTTCCTGTTAAAAAGGAAACAGTACTTTAAAAGGTTGGAACTGTATTCAAACTCAACTCATTGTGCTGTAAGGATATTTTTGCCTACTCACAATATAACACAACACCACCATCACCACACCACCACTACCACTATACACCTGCCATTGCTTGTCACCGCATCACCCAAAGGTTGACTGGTAGAAAATGCCTATGGCATTAAGTCCGCCTCTGTACCTTTGTGCTTGAAGTGTTAAATAAATAAATAAATGTCGATGAAAGTTTATGATGGGAGAGTAAAGAAACACATACACACATACTTTTTTTTTTTTTTTTTTCCGGATGGGAAATCATCAAATGACCCCCCCCACTCTGGGTGGAGCGGAGGGGAGTGTCAGACTTGTACTGACTAAAACCCATCCATGTTCCTTCTTTGCCCTTTATGTTCCAGGGCCACGGTATCTCTTTCGAACAGTCCCGCAGCCCTGGCAGGCATCGGTCCATGCGGACTCCTACTTGATTGCTGACATCTCTTTGAGGCGCGCGTGGAACACGAACGCGCCGTCGACACGGCCTGTAGTCATAAGACGGCCGGACGGCGAGCTAGCCCATAACTCGCCGTCCACAGGCCAGCGCCTACGGTGGTCGGAAGCCACCACGTGACCCCCGACGCCCAGGGCGTCTCCCGCGGCGGCTGGGACGTGAGGTTCTTTCCCTCTCACGTCCTGCCACCTCCTTCACTAGCATGACTGCTTCGCAGAAGGAGGTGACGGCTTCCCATTCCCTCTCGCTCCGGACCATGGCTTGAACCAAAGCCGGACGCGAGAGATCGTCGCCGCCAATCGCCGCTATGAGGACACGGCGGTGCTCCGCCCAAGCGGGGCAGACCTCCACGGTGTGTTCCACCGTGTCCTCCGGACGATCCTCGCAGTGGAAACACCCGGGCGTTTCCTCCCGCCCGATTCGGTGCAGGAACCTCCCGAAACAACCGTGTCCGGTGAGGACCTGCGTCAGGCGGTAGGTGAGGGCGCCGTGGCGCCTCTCTAGCCACTCCTCAAAGAGGGGACTTATCGCCACTATGGTGGCGTGCCCTGCACGGGGTTGCGACAGTCGCTCTCTCCATGTCGCCATGAAATCACGCCGGAGGTCTGTCCGCTGCGCGGCAATTTGTCGCGGCAGCGGTGTTTCCCCCCGACATAGTGCTTCCGCGCGCCATTCATGCAGGCGCGCGAGGACTATCGCCTCCAGATCCCATGGCGGCAATCCGGCAAGGAGGCTAGCCGCCTCGCCGGAGATCGTGCGGTACCCCCGGATTAGCCTTATGGCTATCACCTTTTGGGGCGCGTTCAGGTAGTGGGCGGCTTGCCGCCTCAAAGAACGCGCCCACACCGGGGCCCCGTAAAGGGCCATGGACCGCACGACCCCCGCGTAAAGCTTCCGGCAGGAGGCGTTTGGACCCCTCAGGTTGGGCAAGAGCCGCTTGAAGGCAGCCCCTGTCCGTTCCAGTTTGGGAGCCAAACGTCGGAAGTGCTCCACGAAGTTCCACCGGCTGTCGAGGACGAGTCCTAGGTACTTCAACGTCGACCCGACGCCGACGGAAGCCCGAGAGCCTCAGAGGCCAGGACCCAGGCTTTGCCAGGCAAGCCATCGGGTCCCGGGGCGGTATTTCTGGCTTTCAGCCTGCGTACCGCCACTCTCAGGTCTACCCCAGTCACCTCCGGAACGTCATCGTCGTCATCGGTGTGGTCCGCTTCCGGCACCGCACGCGGTGACGGAGCCATAGGCGGGGGAGGATGCTCCCCTCGCGAAGGGAACAGAACGCTCACCACGTCCTCCACGAGCTCAGGCCGGAGACTCTGCGTTAGCGGGGGGGCCCGGGTGCGGAGTTTGTCCCGCACCATCTTGTAAGGGCGCCCCCACGGATCTCCGTTCAGAGACTCCAGCATCTCCTCGCGGGCCAAATGCTTGGCCCGCCGGACAGCCTCTTGGAGGGCGGTCTTTGCCGCTCTGTACCCCTCGTACAGCTCCGCCTCAATGGCTGCCGCATCCGGAGGGCGGATGCGGAGCCTGCGATGCCTGGCGTACAGGTGCCGCGCGGCAACGCACGCCTTGCGCAGAGACGTCAGCTCTTGCGACCACCAGTACACCTGATGCCGGGCGCTTCCTGGCCGAACTCGGGGCATTGCCACGTCGCAAATCTCGGACATGGCCTCCTGGAACCAACCCGCCTCGTTGTTGATGTCGGCAGGCCTGTCTGGTGATGACACCCAGGCCTGCACGATTGAGGCTTCCAGGAGGAGCTCCCGGTCCAGCTGCTTCAGCGCCCATCGCGGACCACTCGGGGCCTACAGGCCCCGAGTGGTCCGCGATGGCCGCTGCGCTTGAGGTCTGAGTGGAGACGTCGAACCGGATGTACCGGTGGTCGGAATAGGTCTCCACCCCCTCCATGACGCGCCAGTCGACGACACGCGGTGACAGAGCGGGGCTAGCGAACGAGATATCCACCACCGACTCGCCCCGCATCCGCACGCACGTGGGGACAGAACCCCGATTTAGGACGACTAGACCTGTCTCCAGAGCCCAGTCCTCCACCATCCTACCCCGCACGTCCGTGTAACGAGAACCCCAAGCCAAGTTCTTGGCATTGAAGTCCCCGAGTACAAGCACGGGGAGGGAATGGCTTCCGATGACGACACTCAACTCCGTGAGGGAGTTGTGGAACTCGGCGAGAGTTCGGCTCGGGGAGAAGTAGACTCCCACTACAACGATCTCCCCGAACCGTGCTGCTACGCACCCCTGACCCTTCCTGACACTCTCAAGGGTCGGGGTACCGGCGGCGGCCGACGCAATTATGGTCACTGAGCCGCTATGGTCCTCCACCCAGTCATCCCTGGGCGGGACAAAGTACGGCTCAGCGACCACGGCGATGTTAATCGACCACTGCGCCATGCTCTGGAGCAACAGATCCTGAGCACAGGCGCAGTGGTTGATGTTCGCCTGGAGAAGGCGCAACGGGGCCGTTACTGGCACTCCATTTCAGTCCCCTCCCGGGCCCTCTGCAAGAGCCCCGCTGCGGAAATTGCAGCAGTAACGGCACCGGCGGCAACAGTGGCGGCGGCTGCGGTGGTGGCGACGGTGGGGGTTTTGGCGGTGGTGGCGGAGGGCTTTCCCTTGCTGCTGGCCTTGGCGGGTGTACCGCAGGCCTTGCTCCCTGCCCGGTGATCGGCTGGCTTGCCAGCTGCCGCACATGCGGCACAGTGCGGTGCGGCAGAGCAGGCCGCGGCCATGTGACCGGGCTGGCCGCAGCGGAAGCACAGGCCACTGCGGTCCACCTCCGAAGTGCACTGGACCGACACGTGGTGCCCTACATGACAGCAGAAGCACCTCAGAGGTCTGGGCTCCAGCAGCTTCACCTGCGCTGACACCCAGCCCACCAAGAGCCTTCGGCCCTCCACAATGGCTTTCGCCGCCGTCACAGGGCAGCTTACCGTTACGGTTTGCATGCCCGACAGATCCGGACGTAAGGTGCCTGCCTTGACCTGCTCGGCAGGACACCCACCGGTCCTGGTGACGGCGGCCACCACCTCCTCCTCGGTCACCGAGTCGTCCAGACCCAGGCTGCGCAGGTCTGCGCATTTGACGGGCCTGGACACTCGGGCCTCGTCTGCATTTAGGGACGCACATATCCAAAAGCCACTTGTTTGCCTTTTCTTTGCGATCATTTTTTAGTTCTAGACCATAACTGGGAACCTTCTAGTTACGGAGATATTGGGGGTCAAAGATCCAATTTTTTCACAAGTTTTTTTTTAATTACGTGTTTTATTGTGAGATTTTTACTTTACACATCTCCACGAGCCCCGTACTATTCAATCCATCCATCAGCACAATGCTTTGAGTGCGTTCCATCGAGTCCTACCGTAAAACGTGATTTTTCACCCCAAAAAAAAAAAGTCGATTCCCAGCAATAATTTTTGCGTAAAGTTACTTAGTTTGATGTACAGAATGCTTGGTTGACGGCTATGTGAAGGGTCTGTTTACACCCTGTATAGAAAGAACACTGACGTTAAAACGGTTTCCATGTACTCAGTACATGTGTACATCGTTAATTCTGAACCCTCCACATAGAAGTATTACCTACATCGGTAATTAAAAAAGAAAAAGCTTTTCCACACATTTTGACCGTGTAAGTACTGCAGCTGTTTTTTTTTTAATAATAAATGACGAAAAATTTCTACGTGGATTCAGAATGATTCACTGAATACGTGGCAACCGTTTCAGCGTCGGTTCCACCCTGTATTAGGTATTCGAGTACCGTGTCACAAGCACAAAATTTCCAGAATTCATTCCGGAACAAACACGAACCATCTCCATTCAAGTTTCATCAGAATTAATTTAAAAGCGGTCAACTAGCCACCTGTAATAAACTATAAACTAAGTTTTAGTACAAAACGACCATCTTCCTGCCTTATTGTCCGCTGTCTAGAATTCTAGACTAGATTTACGGCCACTAGAAGTCTAGGCATGTGGTTTTATGTCGTTCTAAGTTAGTTAGAACAATTGGAACAAGTTGGGCAACGGTCGAGCTTTTGTTTGTATTCTCTCACTAGCTGCTGCCTGCGGATTCACTCGCATACTAAGTAATTTTAATCTAGGTTACAGTCGATATGTTTACCAAGTTTCATTTAAATTCGTTCATAACACAACACACCTATAATCCCCGAAGGGTTAGGTAGAGGTATACACCCACATTTCGCCAGTTATATTCGATATTTAAGTCCCTTGATAATAGGGGGCGAGCTTATTGCCATCAATCAAGCACAAATATAGACTCCGTGGCTGCTACTTCAAAATTCCTGATGGAAAAACCCAATAACACTTTGCCCGACCCGGGAATCGAACCCAAGACCTCATGCTCAGCAGTCGCGCTTGGGAACACTAGACCAAAGAGAACCGGCTCGTTCAGTACATTGTGATACGCGTGAGTGAGTAAAAAACATACAATCAATCAGCTCAGTCTTATGCTGTCGTAACTGTTGGACATAGGCCTCTCCCAAACAGTACCACAATGCCCTGTCCTCCATCTTTTGCAACCAGTCTGACCCAGCCCATCATCATCTGCCTAGCCTTTTCCCAACTATGTAGGGGTCGGCTTCCAGTCTAACCGGATGCAGCTTAATACCAGTATTTTACATGGAGCGAAATCTGACCTGACCTCTACAATCCAGTTAGTACTGCGTAATACGATACCCCTTGGTAAGACTGGTTGTCAGACTTTTTGGGCCACTGACTACCTGTAAAGACTGTCAAAGATCTACAGATAACAGCCGGGACCAACGGTTTAACGTGCTTTCCGAGGCACGGAGGAAACTCGGTATGTAATGGGCGGTCACCCATCCACAGAAAAACCTAGGTAAGCACGGCTTAACCTAAAGATCGACCCGAGCGGCTGTTATTATTTAGCCACGAGCTCCTCCAACCTGACCCAGCCCGCCGATAAATATTATCATTCTCTTGCCCTTATCCCAATTTATTTAGGGTCGGCGCAGCATGTCTTCTTCTGCCATACTTTGGTATTACTCGTCATCTCAGCAGTCACCTCTTTCATCCTCCCCCACCCCTTCTTCTTCCTCCTTTATCCACATTCATACAAACATATAAACGTTTAAAATATTATGAAAGATTAGTTTGTGACTCGGTCGAGTCTGGATTGTGCCTGGGGCTTCCAGACAGTGCGGTTGAAGTTAAGCTGTTTGCTTGTATTCTAGATAGAAGCGTGGGACGGTCAAATTGAGTTCGGAGTTTCTCTTGCTTTCTGTAAATGGTGACTACATATTATGTTGTACATTGTAATCATTTGAACTACAACTGGACAAATTCGTTGTGAGCAGAAACTTGAAAGGACGGTTTGCTTTCACTTTGAAAACAAGGAACGGTATTTTAATTCAGTTTCTATTAGGCCGATTTTTGATGAACTTTTAGAACATAAGGCCCGTCGCCCACACGATCAAGAGTCGAGGTGTAGGCGCGGAAGAGCCCCAGAGTGTGACGTCATTTTATTATTTTGTTTCATGCGTAGCAACGTATAGAAAAGGGATGGAAGCATAGCCCGCGCGTCGACTCCACGTAGATACCGTGACTCGACCGTGTCGCGCTACCGCCTCTACTGACCAGTAGGCGACGCGCCCAAGGGATGTGACTGCCTCGTTCGTCTAGTAGTCGCAAACGCGACTGCTGAACATGATGTTCTGGCTTCGATTTCCTTGTCAGGCAAAGTTATTAGGTTTTTCCATCAGGAATTTCTCATTAGCAGCCACGGAGACTGGACTTGTGCCCGGTTGATAGCAATAAGCTCACCCCGTATTACATGGGACTTAAACATAATTGGCGAAATGTGTGTGCACTTATTAGGTACACCTCTGCCTAACCCTTCGGGGATTACAAGGCGTGATGTTATGCTTTTTAGAACATAAGGTTGTTAGAACGGTATGTTCATTCTTTCAAAATATATAAAATATACAATTCATCAAAATTAATTAAGTTCCTAATTAATTATTTACGACAAAAGGAGAAAGTTAAAAGCTTCGAAAGTTTAATTTTCCAATTATTACCTAAATAATAAATCTCTTCTTCAAAAGTTCGAAAAAAGTATTCAAGTTATCATTTCAAATGTAAGTTCATTTATAATATAAATGCTGTGTAATATGAGAGTTGAGTTATGAACTCGAAGGCTTGGCGGCTGGCCAGCACATTACCGTTGCCGATATAGGTGTCCTGCAAGAAATTATGCAAAAAAATTGAGTAATACTCGCAAAAACCTATCTTTATTTATAGTTATTGCGTTATTCTGCTTATTTTTATTTCTGTGGAGTTGTTGTGAAGCTCAGTAATGGTAACATTTGCTATTAGGACTTTATGTTTTATACTAGGCCTTTAGCAGACTGGAGTGGATGACTACAAGTAACGCGTACCTGCCACTGCCTACCTTTCTTAGAGCCTTTTTAAAACGTGTCCGATTAGTTAAGAAATCCAAAATTAACACAGTACTAGTCATGCAATGATCATCTCCTGATCTTGTTCCATGTTACTCGGGGTCGACGCAACACGTTTTTTTCTTCCATTCTCCTCTGTCAACCGTCACGCAATCATTTACTCCTTTTTCTTTCATATAATTCCTCTCATAATCCATCCATAGTTTCATTGGTCTTCCTCTCCCTCTCCATTCATCAACATTTATGTTCATCACTCTTTTAGTACAAGTCATGCAATTGCATTGTGTCTCGAATTGACTATTTTTATACCAATCAGTTCGGTTGCATTTTATCAAATTGGAAGTCGGATCGATGATCCGTGATGACGATTTTGATATTACAAGAATTGGAAATCCTTAAAAAGTAAATATTATGCTTGTGTACTCTACGTTCTCTCTCTCTACGTACGTTAATTATTAGTTCAAGTTTTTTTAACTGTTGTATTGCTGTCTGTGTATGGCTTTGTATGCGTGTGTCACATCAAGTAGTTAAGTAAGCTGCTAGTTGGTATGAGTATAACCACAATAACTCATGTTAATCTGTCTCAAGCCCGTTTAATTAAGCTCTAGTTAAAGGGAGACTGAGACGGAAACCATAGATCATCTGCTAAGCATCTTAGCCTATACTTATGAACAGATTTACCCAAGCGCTTCAGCGTATATAATTATGCAAATGCAGTCGATACTTCTTGTAAACTATCGTTAAAATATACTGCTCTAGCTGAGTCCTTTCAAACTTATTTACTACTACTACTTACTTGGCATCAATGTCAAAACTACTGTGATTTTTTTCAATAAGGATGCAATTAGGTAGGTTGCTGTCACTGCCAAGTCTGTCAAAGAAGATTGGCATATTCAACAGGATGTGGAGTTTCTACGTATTTCTACACCGTGACTTTTAGTCGTCTTACAACGGCAGCCCACTTCATGTATCCAATGAATACTAAACATTCATAAAAAAACAGGTATTTATGAGATTTTAATAATTTAAAAATAAAAATATTATTCAGTATTATGTATGACGCATGACGTAGTTAAAACACACTGTTGCGAGCGATAATCTACTGGACTCGAGTGCTGGGTAGGTATATGTTCTCCCGTTTGACACGTAAACATCATTAACAGGATGTTTCATAATTTTATTCAAATTTTTTATTGGTGCCTATTTTGGAGAATAAAAAAATATCGCGCCTAGAGCTATTTTTTGTCGGTTACATTGAGTGGACGACCTTTGTAAGACGACTAAAAAGTCACGGTGTATAATAACTTACTAGTAGTATAGTGGTGGTTGTGCTTATTTTATTACACGACTGTTCTTTGTAAATTTCTTTAGTACCTCGTATGTTCCAAATGGCCGGATGGATTGCGACGATTAAAGTATCATTAGATTCGTCTCAAAAACCCAAGTGTCCTTAGCCAAAAAAATTCGCCATATTGTTTTTTTTTAACATATCATAATATGTTAAAAAAAAACAAAATGGCGAATTTTTGGCGCCAAATTGCCCCTAAAATCCGCCTTTTTTATTTGAACTCCACCGTCCGTTTTGGCCACCATATTTAAAAAAAAAAAAAATAGCAAAAAAAAAAGCAGAGTCAGCCGCAATCAAAAGGCAAAAATTGCTCGTTATGTCAACCAGGCATTTCTTTCTTCCATAAAAATGTTTTGTACCGATATCTCCTAAATTGTGCGAATTTAACAATTTATCTAACCTGTGCTGTTTCTCAAATCGTTACGTTCTTCGTGAACACACTTGTCTTTACTTGACACATTTGGATACTCAACCATAGACACGGTATTGATTTTTCGCGGCAATGGGTGACTTTTGGCAAGGGCATAAAGTCAGTGAACCTTGTTATTATATTCAGAACTTGCAACCTCATTTTAAGTGGGACTCATTCAAAATGAAATATTGTTTTTTGCCGTTGAGCCTTTGAGCTTGTTTTCTAAGTTTGTTGATCGTAGGTGGGTAAATGTTTATCTTTTGTGTTTGTACGCTTAGATCTTTTAAACTACCAACGGATTTTAATGCAGTTTTCAGCAATAGATAGAGTGATTCAAGAGGAAGGTTTATATGTTTATGTGTATCTACATTGCACCCGTGCGAAGCCGGGGCGGGTTGCTAGTTTTTATATAAAATCGGTTTAAAAGTGTATTTAAGGGAAAAAATAAAAATAAAAATTCAAAAGAGTGTCACCTAATGTTATATTGGTCCCTAGCACGCGACTTAACCTATAAATATTTTAATTTATAATTTTTAAAGATATTAGAGATCACTTAGACATTGAATGTGTTTAAAAATGAAGTACTGAAGAATCTTTGAAAAATCATCTTCTAAAGAGGGAAATCCCATCGGTCCTGTGGCTCGTATATTTTGTGATGATTTTAAAGGGATCCTATTAGAAAACTTCGAAAGGTTAATCTTAAAACCTTTGAATGTGCCTTATTTTTTCTAATGTTTACTTTAAAAAAATATTTTATTATTAATTTAATCTTTTTTTCGTCCTGATGGAGACAAATAAATACTTTTTTATTTCTTTCTTTTGCCTTCAAAAGACTTTCCAAAAAATATATGGATATTTAGAAATATTGCTTTCATTACTCAATTTAAATACAGCTTATAACGCGTGATCATCAAAGAGAATTAACAAAGTTTGCATTATTCAATGAATAATTGGAATTTAAATCGAATAATATTACAATAATTTACATACTCGTACAATATATTGTTTTTAATATCGATACGAAAATGTAAAACTGTGTTATTCTGCATGTCTGTGTTTACTTAATTAAAATAACATATTTAAGACAGTAGTTCGTGGGTAATAACAGCTGCTCGGGGTCGATCTTAAAGTTAAGCTGCGCTTGCCTAGGTAGTTCCGTAGATGGGTACCTCGGGCAGCACGTTCAGCCGTTGGTCTCGGCTGTCATTTGTAGATCTTTGACAGTCGTTTAAGGGGTAATACTTGTAACTGGGTGATATTACCCAGTACTAACTGGGTTGTGGCGATGAGATAGGTGGTCGCTCCATGTAATATACTGGTATTCGGCTGCATCCAGTTAGACTGGAAGCCGACCCACGCAGTTGGGGAAAAGGCTAGGCAGATGATGATTTAAGAGACGCCTAGCTATCAAAATTATACTTTATTAGTTAATCGAAGTGATTGTAGAAGTCACAGAAGTACTGGACTAGACACAAGCTTTCCATTCGCATGCCTTTTATGGCCGGTGCGGTGTCTACCGCACCGGCCATCAAATGGTCATATTAGCCGTAGAACCGATGACCACGAATATATATATAATATATTTTTGAGTAGAGACCACGAATCGGCAAACGTAAGGTGGGACGCCCTTAGGCTCGGTGGAGCGACGATCTTCGTAGGTTGGCTGGTAGCAACTGAATGAGAGTTGCTGAGAAACGAGTTGAGTGGCGTGTGATTGAAGAGGCCTATGTCCAGCAGTGGACTGCTGTAGGATGATGATAACATGGAACTACTATCTGACCTCCACAACCCATACTATTAGATACTACTTAGTAAGACTGGTTGTTATGAACTACATAAACGGTTTAATGTTAGTTGAATTTTATTGTTATACAGACATAAATAAACACAGATACTTTAGCTTCACGTGCATGTTCCATTTACTGCATTTCTTTAAGCTAACTTAAGTACTATGTAAACGGAATAACACACACGCCATGTTTACGATACGAACGTTTTTATTTGATCGAACGAACAGGAATATAAATAAAGTAACACGACTGTTTGTGTAGCTCAAGGTAAAGAGTAGGAAGCTCTATTTACTTTTTACTTATTTACTACTTAATTTACTGTACTTTTTATTTACAGCCTGTCAAAGTAAAACAAACATACGTTTCTGCTGTTCAGATTTTTTTGCATAAAACGTCTCATGGATCTGTATGTTTGCACCAGCGTGTAAATATACTAGCTCATAAAATATTTTATCATTGTATCTAAGACTAGCTTTTACTCGCGGCTTTACTCCCGTTATTTACGGAAATTCACCCACAGGAACATTTTAAATATAGCTTATGACACTCAGGGATAATGAAGCTTCCCGTTAGTGAAAGAATTTTCGTAATTGGATCAGTAGTTCTGTAGATTACCTCCTCCCTCATAAACACCTACATACAAACTCTAAGTCAACAAACTTACTAATAAATTTTTCGTTTTTAGATACCTAATTAGAAACAAAACTGTTTTATGTCTGTCACATCACCATCTCAGGTCCAGTTGAAAACCAGCGTCGGGCACTAGCTGCTCGGCAGTTTGCTGAACTGGGCCTATTTGGCGCAGCCGTGAGTCACACAATATTATCTCTTTTTTTTTGTTTAGTTTTAACTTTTTTATTGTGTAAATTTAAATTATTTTTATTTGTTTGTTGTGTGCACTTGTGGCATGTGCCAAATAAATATGTTTTCTTTCTTTCTTTTTAATATTAGTATACATGGTGAAGCACATGCGACGTTTCAGTTATTACTGATAGATGTCCATGCACGGTGATGACTGGTCACATCAGCTGGGACCTCTCTCTTTGCCACCTTTGTGGTTTACTTATCCACGTGGTCGCGTATACACACCTATCGAAACTACATGATGTTATTTGGGTAAAGTTTCCTCAATAGTGGCTTTGAAATTTGTTACTAAGTCAAATAAAGGGAAGGAATGCGGGAGGCCTTTAATCAGCAGTGGGGCAGAATAGACTAAAAAAAAAACAAAAAAAAAAAAAAGTGGTAGGACGTCCTTAAGTTTTATAGTAATGAAAGGAAAGTTGTTGCAGCTCAACAAAAATACTCCTCCATGTTGGATGAAGCGAGGAATTAATTAAGCTTAGCGAACTGCGGTTTGTGCGGCTACCGAGAAAACGAATAAGACATTATAATGAAGAGACCTTGTACGTGGTAGAAAAACTCATGTTTTATTCCTCACAATTTAATTTTCTACTATTGAGCCTCAGATTTGTGAAATTAGAAGCTCTGTAGAAGAAAAAGAAATAGGAGGAGACTGATGACGTTGATGATGTTTGAGAAATTAGAAGCTTTAAATCAGCAACAACATTTTTTAGTTAGCCTATTTTATCAAACTCCTGGGCAAAGGCCTTACCCCATTCCTTCCACTTCTCACAATGGTGTGCTTCTTCTCGCCAATTCGCGAGGAAGCCATCAACAAGCAACAGCATTGTAATTTTTGGAACTAATTTCGAAAAGGCGACAGAGACATAGTTGTTGTACATAATCCCCACATTTGTAAACACTTGCTCCAAACATTTTTCCCTGAATGGTCGTCGATATTACAGGAAAACTTGTATATGATCCCGTGGCACCTACATTTTGTTATAAGTAACTAGCTTATGCCTGCGGCTTCGCCCGCGTGGAGTTCGGGAATTGCCTACGGGATCTTACTTCTGGAATAATAAATAATCTATGTATCTATAATACATACATAGATTTACTTGTACTTGCTTATAACTTGCAATTATTAGTTCAAAGTAATATCAATTAAATTAGAAAATAAATTGATACCTTGGTTTGAGATAGGACATCGAATTTACTGGATTTTATCTGAAGAGTATCAAAGTAGAGTACACAAATTTTCAAGTCAATCGACCCCGGGAATTAAAAGTTTCACAGAAAATTCAACACCCCATTTCACCCTCTTAGGGGTGGAATTTCGAAAAACCCTTTCTTAGTGGATACCTACTCTTTACAAAGAATACACCCTCCAAATTTCATGTCTCTAGGACCAGTGCTTCGGTCTGTGCGTTGATATATAAGTCAGTCAGTCAGTCAGGATTTTGAATTTTATATGTATAGATTATGCATAATTATTTTTATTTATTTTATTAATTTTATTGTACATAAATATTGACTACATAAAAATATTCGATTGAAGTCTATTGAGTCAGACTCAACCACATCATCAAACGATTCGTCAGACTTTCCATTACCTAATTACAATACATAAATAATGACTTCTGCTGAAACTTTCAACTCACCTATACAACCTTTGCGGAATAAACTCAACTGTGTTATATTATAGTTGTGAGTCACGGTGATTCAATGGAGGTTTTCAAACGAATTACTCCATGATACGGCTGTTTCCGAGAACTAACTTCGTAATACTGTGACTCAACGCTATTGTGTTGCGACAAAGAGCTTTGAGCTTCACAAATGTAGGTATAGAGGTAGTTGAGGTACGGTCGGAGACAACAGTCGATGATCGATATGCAATACTCCTTATTAAACGTACACACTAACGAATTACAATTTAATAAACGTAAGATCCTCGATCAGCCAGTGTTGTTAACTTTAACGCCAAATAAAATAATAATAATTTATTTAGAGTCTACGCTAATACTAAGAAATCCTTTTTCTTTGTAGCATTTTGTACTTTGCTCTCATTAGATCGAATTTAAACATTTCGGGCGAAATAATTGCAGGTCAGATATGTTTAGTAAGTATGTGTGTGTTCTATGTTTAATACATGATGGTGTATCTTTCTAGCCACTAACGATTTTTTAGTATAAAACCTAACTCAACTAACTGCTTCATTCGTCGAGTGGTCGCAATCACGACTGCTGAGCATGAGGTCCTGGGTTCGATTCCCGGGTCGGGCAAAGTGTTACTGGGTTTTTCCATCAGGAATTTCTCAGTAGCAGCCATGGAGTCTGGATTTGATCCCAGTTGATGGTAATAGGCTCAGCCCCTATTACATGATAGTTAAACATTGAAATGTGGGTGTACTATTAGGTACAGCTCTGCCTAATCCTTCGGGGATTACAGGCGTGATGTTATGTTATTGTTATATAAAAAAAAACTAATTGGAATTCTAGCTTCAGTTTTCAATCCATTTTGTTTTTAAACTTTACTCATGGGTTGACCCACTTCTGTTGCTAACTGTATTTACTCCTTAGGTGAGCTAGTAAGACCATAACGTTATCGTGAACCAATAATACATTACCGATTTTGGACTTAAGCCTACATGTATGTTGAATACACCTACGTTATTAGAGGCATCATGTGTGAGAGCTAGCGAAGTGGAAAAAGGCTTAGCCCAAGGTCGGAGCTCCCAGCTATATGTCAATTTAGGACTAAAGTTAAACACCGTTATAATTGCATGACGCCTAGATTTAAATAGTAAACAAGATATTAATTCTGTAGTAATAAAATAAATAATAAATAATTATATGTATGTTTAAATTCCATACTATCATACTTTCATAGCAATATTTGTAATGACCTTATTGGTGAGGTTCTTCAGAAAGGTCAGGTGCGTAGCACTCGCAACCGGCGTGCATGTATGACCAGATGTATGAACGTGGACGAGGCAAAAGGAGTATGTTAGCATCTTGGCGGGTGGTGTTCTGTGGTTTTACATATCCCCATGGGAAAAACGCGTAACTTTATTTGTAATCGCGTTCTCGAAAACGGCTCTAACGATTTCGATGAAGGTACGGGGGCGAAAAATCGATCTAGCTAGGCCTCGTATCTGGGAAAATTCATTTTCTCTATTTTCACCCGAGTAGAGCTCGGTTGCCCGGGTATATAACAGTACAGCATTATAAATGACAAGTCTAGGCGGTGAACGGAGCGTTGAAAATCCATCAAATATCTTTTATATTTTTGGGCATTAATTATTTTGCACCAATCTTAGTGAAAATGGGCAGTAATATTTATGATGGACGCTATATATTTTTACAGGTTTTAGTAAACAGTACATTTTCAACAGAAAAAAAGCTTCTCTAAAGTCCATTTCTTACCTTCAAAGCTACTTTAATTCCATTGTAATTTGCACTGCCAAGTAAACTGTAGTAAGTAAAGTACTTGTTCAAACAAATATAAAGCTGAGCCGGATTGACGGCGTCGGAGCTCGTTAGTTAAAGTGTCCTCACAACAAAATCTTAAATGGGGCCAAGAAACTAGAGGTGCTACGCCGTAGACCCTCTACGAGATGTGCTACGAGCGTAGCCGGCTGCGTAGCGCTACATAGGAAATCCATTTATATCATTGTAGGCGTAATTTTAAAGGAGCGCTTGTGGCTAAATTAAAAACGGTCGATCTTCGAGGTTAAGCCGCGCTTGCCAAGGTCGGTCTGTGAATGGGTGACCATAGATACATACACAGGTTTCTCCGTGTCTCGGAAAGCACGTTAAGCCGTTGGTCCCGGCTGTCATTTGAAGAGTTTCGACAGTAGTTACAGGTAGTCAGTGGCCGGAAAGTCTGAAAACCACTCTTACCAAGGGGTATCATATTACCATGTACTCAGTGGGTTGTGGAGGTCAGATAGGCAGTTGGGAAAAGACTCGCAGATGATGATGAGTAGGTGTATATTCTGGTTCGGTCAAACCTATCGGACCAATGTTTTGACTGGCTGCGGACATCGAACTTTGATTTTGTAGCGCCAGATACTTTAGTACATTATCTTTCATAGTCCAGTGTCTGGTCTGATTTGCCCGCAGCTTTAAAGTTCGGACACACCGGTGCGGACAAGTTGCGGACACGGCTCTGGACGCTGTGCTTTGACCGATAATGTTCTGAGTTATCTTTCACTGTCGGGTGTCCAGCCGGTCCGGGGTCCGGTCCGGTCGGATTGACTTCACCTTAAATGTACTACTTACCTATAATGACAATAATGGATTTCCAATGTAGCACTGTAGCCCGCTACTCTCATATCATACTCGTGTCTCTTGGAGGGTCTACACGTGTACCATCTCTAGTTGACCGAAAACGTAGGAAGAAATGATAGTATATTACAAAGGTCAACTGTGTGGCTTCTTGGACACTCATAAAACCCACAATAGCATTAATATACTTACACAGGCGAATATAATAACAAGACAGACAATCCCACAGACCATTTATATAATATAATAGCCCATCTGTTACACTCTGACCCAAAAACGTGTTTCCCAGCAATAAAGGCTGGCTCACATATCCAAGTATTTTAAAACTTGTGACACATATTCGGATGACTGCCTGTTTAGTCTAGTGGTGGCAAGAGTTACTGCTGAGCCCAATTCCCGCGTCGGGTAAAGTGTTATTGGGTTTTTACATCAGGATTTTTTTTCAATGAGCAGCCCGATGTCAGGATTTGTGCCCGGTTAACAGTACCTATTGCTGTCAGTCAACCTCTATCACATAGGAATTAAACATAACTCACAAAATGTGGGTAAACTGTTAGGCACACCTCTATCTAAACGTTCGGGTATTATTTATTTAACAGTTTATGTCGTTTATGTACACACTAAATACAGAAAAGAAGAAAGAAACAGAAAAATATATACAAAGGTGATCCTTATTTAGTTATTGCTAGTGAAACCTCTTCTGCTGGAAGAGGTTTTATACTTGCGAAGGGAGATACTAGACAAAGTGCGTGCTCTTATTTTATATGTTTGATGAATGCAAAACGTCCAATAATCATACGTAGGATAGACCGTAAAGATAGACAATCTTAACGGTTCTTATTGGTTTCTGCGCGTTTTTTAATGTTTTGCTTAGTTCAATTTACTCGAGAAGCTCATGGCTAAATAATAACAGCCGCTCGGATCGATCTTGAGGTTAAGCCGCGCTTGATTAATTTGGTCCGTGGATGGATGACCACCCATTAATTCGACGAGTTTCCACCATGCCTCGGAAAGCACGTTAAACCGTTGCTCCCGGTTGTGATTTGTAGATCTTGTTACAGATAGTCAGTGGCCCGCAAGTCTGACATCCAGTCTTACCAACTGGGTTGTGAAGGTCAGATAGACAATCGCTCCATGTAAAATTCTGATATCCAGCTGTATACGAAGTATAAGCCGACCCCAACATTGCTGGGAAAAGGCTAGGCAGGTGGTGGTGCTGGTGCTTAGTTCACTTTACACAATTTCGCAGGTTCTATGGCCCAACAGTGGCCGGCTGCCGCTGCTGACAGCTAATCAATCCGCGTTCACCCGCCACCGCTTTTTAATATTACCGCAAGCTTGGCTTCACGACGCGCGTGGCTGGCATTGTTGTCTGAACCTCTTGCAAATCATGCGACGACATCTAACCGAGAATGTTTTGAGAAAATACGTAGGTTTTCAGAAGAAATTGACTATGGTTTTTGTTTGTGTAATTGCTGTTTATTTGAGAGATTATAGGGTATTGTATGTTTAATATGACTATGGGTGTGTCAAAATCAAAATCAAAGCATTTATTTCAAGTAGGCCAGTTACAGTCACTATTGAATTGTCGAAACAAAGACAACAATGAAATATAGCTACAGTCCCAGTCACAAGGCACAAAAACTGTGAAAGTACTGTAGTTGCCCATTCCCTAACGTAGATCTCTATGGAGAAGAACGGGCAAGAAACTCCATGGACACTCTTTTAAATCAGAATACTTTAACAAAACCTTGGTTACATCATTCATTTTGAGATAGTACATTATGTGAGAACGATGCAGCAAGATGTGTACGTTAAGTGTCCATAGTAAAAACAATTCAAAAATAAAATAATTAATTCAAATAAGCCGTGGCAACCAAGAGATGACCAGTCATAAGAATATCAGCACCATTCAACTCAACCATTTTGAAGGGAACTAAATGATCCGACACACGTGCCACCATCAGCGAGACATTTGAGTAAGCATGACATACTCCTAACCGCCAGGGCACATTCAAGTCAAGAAAAGACGCAGGTTCCCAGCGAATGACAGCTTTCTAGTACATAGTACTCACACAATATAGGCTATGCGGCTACATAATACTAAAGAGATTGAATTTATACAATGCAAAGATAGTTGTACAATCTTCAGAAGCTCCAACAATAGCATATAATAAAGTACTAGCGCGTCTTGCAACACGCTCATATATAAAAGCAATAAAAATGTCCAATAATGTGAATGTGTGTGTAAATATGTCCTAATAGCATTCAGAAGATGTTAATGGACAAATTTGATTCACCGATGATGAACCACTTCATGCAGGTGTTGGTGAGGCAGGAATGATTCATCATCGATGAATTGTGTTGTGATTTGTGTTGTAATGTTTGTTTGTTGTTAGAGCGCACTAAGATAGTTTAAGTTTTTTGTAACTAACCCGTGGATCATTGTTGTCTGAGCAAATAAATTATATTATATTATTATTATATATAAATCCGTTTTTCATCTTATGAAGACTTTTTCTGCTTCGTTGATCTAATGACTGTAAGTGCTACTGTTTAGTATGCTGGGTTAAATTACCAAGCTGGGTGAAGTATTATTGCGTTTTCATGATCAATTTTTCACAAACGGCCCGGTTTGTGTCTAGATTTGTTGATGGCAAAAGGCTTTCCTTCTCGTAAAATGACATCACGATAACACGGTTGGGGCAGTGGCTGGGCGACTGGGTGCTGCGCTGTGTATCGCGTTACAAACATTTGTATGGCCTACGGTTATTTGTTCCGTGTCTGGCTGTTTGTGTATGTGATTTTAAGTATTTGTAAACGCGCCCACAATACAGGAGAAATTCTTATAGTGTGGGGAAACGTATAAAAAAATGTGGATTGAAACTTTTTTCGTCCCCTTCGGGGATCAACAATGTGATGTTACAGCATGTTTCTGGCAGAAACCACGGTTATATTTCCTTGACAAATGCTGATATTCTTTGTGTTTCAGGTTTACATTAGATACTACAAACACTTTAAACCCACGTTACAGGGGAAATTCTTAGAGTTGGGCAAAGTTTAAAAAAAAAAAAAAAGAATACTGCTATATAACGATGATGTCCTGTAAATTCCCAAAGACATTTTACCAGTTTAACTATTCAACATCTGAAGTTTCCATTTTCCAGCTTCACGCTCCATTTCAATACATTCCCATTGATAGAGTACCAACGGAGGAACGTAAACAAACATGTCTTTTTTATTTTCATTATTTTTAATCAAACTGTCCCATAGAAGTTTCCGTTCCGTCAAAGGACCTATTCGCAGTAAAATGTTTTTTAAAGGCAATCGAGATCGATTCCTGATGCTGCTGTGTAACTATTGGTTCTCGGAATCGCTTTTGAGATATCACGTATACAGGAACGAGTGAATAATCAACTGTTTGTTATTGTCCGTTTTATGAGAGTTATATAAAATCCTTGAGTATACCTTGATAAATATTATGAAACTCCTTGCTTTTTCGCGGATTATGTTTGCCATAGGGTATAAACCCAGAGTAACATACATAACATCACGCCTGCAATCCGAAAAGCGTTAGGCAGAGGTGTATCTAATAATACACCCACCTTTCGCCAGTTATGTTTAAGTCCCATATAATTCAACAAATCCAGGCTCCAGGCTTGAAAACCCCAATAACACTTATGCCCGACCTGGGAATTGAACCCAGGACTTCTTGCTCAGTAGTCGTGCTTGCGGCCACTAGACCAACGAGGCAGGCCCCAAACCCAATGTTGTTATTCAAAACTTAATCCTCGAAAAATGTATGTTTAATCTGAAGATTATTTCAATTGGTTGTAACTTTACTACACATAGATTAATAACGGGGATGATTTTACGATAACATTTGTATATTACTCTACCCAGAAGCGTTTGAAATAAAACTAAAAGTAAGTTACTGCTCTCTCGTTGCTGTCTCTGCTCTAGGGACTAACCACGTTCCGAACTAAATGTTGCATGCCTAGTGCAGAATATGGTGACACTAACAACTTTCCTGTTCTTCAAAAACCCACCTGTATAACTACCCATATTTGCAATAAATGAATTTGAATTTGAATTTGAAAACGGTGAAAGAAAACATCGTGAGGAAACCGGCATGTCCTAGAACTAAAAATTTGAATACATCTACCAATTAACCATTAAATGTAGGTACCATTTAATATGACTTTCTCATCTATTATTAGATTTACCTCAGAATCAAAATGTTTAATCATCATAGTTTCCGCATATACGTCTACATGATTAATTAAACAAAGCCGTAGGAGTTAGAAGATATAATGATCGCTGTCGGTGCTTGTGTGGTTTCGCGTTGACTCGACCCTAATTAATCTGACATAAAAAATGTACACTTTATCTTTTGAACAGGATTGGCAGGGGTCTAAGTGTGTGATAAAAAAAAGCTTATGATTGACTTACTGCAGGGCACTGACCCCTTCGTAAGATAACGCTTGCTTGTGGCGTTTAAATGGGCAGAAGTGTATGTATTTAGTTATGACCCGGGAACTTATCCTAAGGTAGTGAAACAGGTATTTTTATGTATGCAGAAACACATACCTAAAATCATTTTTTTTTTCTTTTTTACTCGAGTTTAAAAGTGACATCAAAAATAACGATGCTGGAAAAGTAAAAATGTGTGGGACTACATAAGCAATTGAAATATTTTTGAGAATCTTGTTCAAAATTTTAATGCATAATATACGAATCGCCTTCATAGTGACAAAAAAGTCTGCAGCTTATGTCAAACCCATACATAATATTTTCGACTCTTATTTATTTATTTATTAAAATAGGTTCGCCAATAGCTTCTGTGTACCGCATATCTTAAGAATAGGTTTTTACAGTCTTGGACTTACACAGTGCCATTACTGGCCAACCAGCACTTACAAAAAAAGTGATAACTTAAGAAAATTTAAAATTAAAACAAGTAGCTCCAGAAATTAAATAAAAAAGTAAACTCTTAAAATTTAAGAGTTTACTTCAGCTTACGAAATATAAAATAATGAAAAAACAATATTGCTCTTGAAACTATTCGATTCATTAGAAAATATTTTTTCTAAAATAAGCAGACGAAAATCAACCGAATGCAAAGAGTTCCCATAGTAAGGCTCGTACGTGAATCAACGTACGTGCATCCAATTTCACCGTCTGACTCTGAGCGGAAGAATCTAGAATAGAAGCCGGCGCGGTGTTCTCAATAAACCTGGTCTGTGCACGATATACTATACTGTAGTGGATATGTACTGAGCTGAATAGAAAACCCTGTTTATTTGTTTGGAGTTTCATTTGCTGTTTACTCTTTGGTAAATATAGATTTATGGAGAGTTTAAGGTTGTTTTTTTTATTATACAGGGTGTAAACAGACCTTTCACGAAGCCGTCAACCAAGCATTATGTACATCAAACTAAGTAACTTTACGCAAAAATTATTGCTGGGATACAACTTTTTTTTTGGGGGTGAACAATCACGTTTTATGGTAGGACTCAATGCGAAAAAAATGCGTTGATGGATCGATTGAATAGTACACGAGTCGTGAAGGTGTTTAAAGTAAAACTTGTGTAAATGTTGGAAATTTAACCCCCAATAAAAGTTTCCCAGGTATGGTCTAGAACAAAACAAATATCGCAATGACAGGGAGAACAAGTGCCTTTCGGCTTCGTTAAGGGTCTTATTACACCCTTTATATTTTTTTTCCTAGACAGCTCTGTCCTGGACAAAGCACTCCCTCCACTCTTTCAATTTCTCGTGAACCCGCGCGTCTTTCTTCCAGTTACGACAGAACCTGTCCAGTTCGTCCCGCCATCTCCTTCGGGGCCTGTGGCGACCCCGCCACTCACTGTGTCAGCGTGCCATTTTCCTGCTATTTTGGCCCACAGTGTCCTGCCCAGTCACATTTTGCATAGCTGGAAAAACGATTGCAAAATGGTCAATGCATATGATTTGATATTCAGGATTGTATGCTTTATATATAAGGGTTATGACAGGGATAGGATGGAAGATAGGATTATGACATGAAAGGATGTGAATATTAAAATTAAACCTTACAAAGATGCTTTTGGAAAACACGATGTGTAGCGTCATGCGGATTCAATCCATTCATATCAACTTATTCACTGTTTACAATATGTCAAAGTCATCATCTGCCCAGCCTTTTCCCAACTATGTTGGGGTCGGTTTCCAGTCTAACCAGATGCAGCTGAATACCGGTATTTTACAATATCTAAAAATAAAGAAAGATAATCCTGAGATTTACTTCGCTTTCTGACCAATATTATCTCATGTACCGTCAGCACATTAGTAAACACACAAGGTTTTTAAAACTATCTCAGGCACTTACGGTGTGGTGTCGTCGCGTTCTGCCGAGCACCCTCGTCGGCGCATCGTTAAAATCGAGCGCCCTTCACTAGGCACCTCTATGCACGCCTCAGCACGTCTTTTTGTCATCCGTTTTAATTGTTACTGATTTCAGCTATGTTTTTGTCTAGATTTTTTGTTTGAGAAAAGAAATAGTAACTAAAAAAAGCTAAACAGACGGTGAAATCATACTTAATAGTAAAATATGTAACCAAAATTTTAGAAATTCCACTCTTATGTGATGGCTCATAAGGATGAGATGATTCAGATGATTCCTCAGTTGGTTTCATGGTACACAGTCCTTCAATAACATAAAACCATAGTTAAGGTGACGTTGATCGTATAGTTTTAGCATGGAGCACAGATATTTTCAATAAAATCTGGATATATTTATCCACAGCAGACACCTTTAAAGACACCAAAATAGACTTGAGTACACATCAATACTAAAAAGTACCATTAGAAGACAAATTTAAAGACACCAAAATGCTCTAAAAACCAAACTGCCAAGAAATAAGGGAACACTAAACCGACGAACAAGAACTAACTCCTTTATGAACTCCACAGACTTCCGGACGTCCAATGAAAACACTCCAACAGTATTTAATGGCAGTAACTATAAACTCCTCTTAAAACCAAATCAGCTCATTATAAACTTGGACAGTCCTAGTCTGACAAACAATTCGTTGATGCTCCCTGAAAGGAAGACTTTATAAAGGAAGATAGACGGGCAACGAACAAGTTTCTTTGGTTAGATAATCTGACTTGAGAGAGCATTGAATTTTGCGTACGTCTTGTGAGTTGCGGTGTTGGTTGTAGATTCAACTGATCGTCGTCAAAGTTGGTGAAATGAAATGAAATGTCTGGTTCAGGAAGGAATAAAGTATAGATGTAACGAGTTACAGTTCTGTCACAATTCTGTCACCCGTGTCCAGCACAGGTTATTGTTATTAAACTCCTCCTTTGGTTTTTAGAGCATTTTGGTGTCTTTAAAGTTGTCTTCTAAGGGTACTTTTTAGTATTGATGTGTACTCAAGTCTATTTTGAATGAATTTATTTCGGACAACAATGAAGATCCATAGAGTGTTAGTAACTTAATTAATTATTTGATTATATGAATGGAGATCATAAATATGCACTGACAGAACCAGAAAATCTGAATCGAAGAGAATTCTTTAAAGATTTAATTCCTTGTTCAAAACCGTAATGGGTAATTGAAAGTTTGCTCAACAAACATTGAAAACTAAAGGCATTAAAAAGGCACGACCCACAAAAAGCACATCTTATTCTTGGTCTATCTCATGTCATCAATACCCAACACCTCTGCTGTGTTATTTTTCAAAACCACACAAAACTATTCATAATTTCGTCTCACAAAACTCGACAATTCAATCTAAAAACAACCAGCAAAACAATAAAACCAAGCACATATTCCACCCCGAGGTGTGCCGTGTACGTATGGAATCTGTAAAAGGCTTCATCAGCGACCACCACGAACGCGCAACTTGCCCACCGCGCCGCCCGTGCATCCAATTTAACTTGCTTGATAGCGCTCCTACCAACGGTCGTCGGTAAAACTATCCGTAGTTGGTTGGTATGAAGTCGTTCATGATGTAAAATAACTTTATCTACTTTTCATATGCAAATATTTTTTTTAATTTTTTATCCCAAATCGTATAAAATTAAGGGTAACTATATTGCTATTCTGAAAGCTAACTCAATACTCAATACTCAATACCTTATTGCATTCCATAATGTTAAATATAACAGTTGGTATGTTAAAACATTGAATCAATTATGGACCCTGTCGGGCACAGCAAAGTTAAATTAATTGGTAATAGGAGAGAGGATGAAGGCGCTTTTTACGCGCTGTCGACAAGTTAACGTCAGCTTCGTAAATTTTAATTTTGTTTATGAGTAAATAATCAGTATTTCGCGAAAGAATAAGTGCATTAGTGACAGGACACACCAATAACTATGTGACAACGTTATTTCAGAAAAATATTAACCACAAGTGAAGTTTTTAGACAATACTATTACGGTGTAAAAAAGTGTGAACTTGTAGTAAATAATACTCTCCTTATCCCATAAACTGTTGAACGGTGCACATATGACAGTGTTGTGGCAAACTGTATAACCTCCTGACCAAATTCAGGTAAAACCAGTGATCAAAAATACGACGGAAAAAACCCAACATTTCAAATCACAACCGCTCTAGTTCCTACGCTCCTCAAACAAAGAACTGGACTTTGGACTTCCCCGACATCGAACAGCTAATGACATCCGAATAAATATATGAAGAAGGAACCGGCCACTAGTTTCAATTGAGCAGAATAAGGCACGTTTGGCGCAGTGGTTATCGTATGAGCTTTCGATGAGCGGCTATACTCGAGACGACTCGAGTTCGAATCTCACTGTTTACATCTTGACTTTTTAATTATTTTCTTAAGTAATTTTTCTGCTAGAAACTTAATAAAAATGAGTTACTTTGAGAACGTTACACTGCGCACTCGACGAACTTCCGAACCCGCA
Source organism: Noctua janthina (assembly GCA_963576755.1). Classification (NCBI taxonomy): domain Eukaryota; kingdom Metazoa; phylum Arthropoda; class Insecta; order Lepidoptera; family Noctuidae; genus Noctua; species Noctua janthina. Next base: position 4,552,012 of record OY755055.1, on the reverse strand, counting down.
ATAGAAACATTCCAGGAATGTAGTAATTACAATAATTCGACAATAGATGGCGACACAAACAACAGCGTACCTAATATTGTTATGGATGACGAGAATGAAGAAATGGAAGAACTCAAACGTCAAATCTGTGAACTTAATACCCAATTGCAGGCGGCACATGAGGAGATAAATAATCTTTCTATTGAAAACACAGATTTAAGGAAGACGATGGAAATAATGAATAATAATATAAAATTGTGGAAAAAGCGACCAAGAAGTTAGCTGGCGAGACAGTAACACCAAATAGAAAAATGAAATTGCGCACACCTTTTAAACAGACCATACAAAAATCAGACAACTCAAGATACGGGACTCCAGAGCTATTCACCTCCACTCAAGTTACTCCTCAGAATAAACCGGGACAATCAAGTATAAAAAGGAGAACAAGGGCGACCATTGAGGAAAAGAGGAAGCTCTGCATTATAAGTAGCAACCGATCGAATAAAATATTACCAATTGCGGAAAATACCTTTCCATGCCACCAAACATGTCATTTTCTTTCACCAAATTGTGGCATAAAAAACTTATTATGTAACATTAACACTAAACTGTCTGGCTATACAATGAAGGACAATTGCATAATATTTATTGGTGAGGATGACTTCCAAAAAACAAATAATTACTTTGAATTAATAACGATCATACGTGAAAGTTTATCAGTTATAAAGCATACTAACGTAATAATATGTTTACCTACTTATAAATATGGTTATTATTGCGGAATGTATAATTTTAGAATAGAAATGTTTAATAATCTATTATTTCAGGACATACAAATTGACAATTATGCTACATTATTTGACTCTAATCTAGACTTACTATGTGAATATTCGATGTTTCAAAGAAAGAGTGGTCGTATTAACAATTATGCCGTTTCAAATATTTTTTCTAATCTTAAACATTATATTTCAACTGATTGTAATTTAAATATTCCGAAACCTGAGACCGAGCCAGCGTCGAAAAAAGGTATTTCGTATTGTGACTCACCTTTTTCGTTTACTTCATGTACTACTGACGTCCACAACCAAAATTTTTTTCGTCTATAACGTATTATGTATATTGCATCAAAACATTAATGGACTGTTACCGAAGGCTGATGTAATGACAGAACATTTAGATACGCTCTCAAGGAATGGGATATGTGTTAATATTTTATGCTTTACAGAACACAATATGAAGCAAGGTGACCTTGATCTTCTGAATATACCAAATTTTATTTTGGCTGCAAGCTTCACTAGACTAAAGCGAAATGGTGGCTCTTGCATATTAGTTAATAACCACATTAATTTCAAAGAAATAGAATCTTTAAAAAAGTTAAATATTCCCAATGTGTTTGAATGCTGTGCAGTGGAATTAACTGACGATAACGTTATAATATTGTGTATTTACCGAGTTCCCAATCCAAATAAGGTACATCTTTTCTTTGATAATTTAGCTAACATATTGCAACAGTTTTGCTATAAAAGTTACCAAAAAATAATAATCTGCGGCGACTTTAATATTGATGTTCTTCAGAATACCAAAAACTCAACACTGTTTAAGCAACTTTTGAAGGAATTTAATCTGAAACTAGAAATAAAAGAACCTACGCGTCCTATTAGTGGGACATGTCTAGATAATTTTCTCCACAACATAAGAGGCTGCACAAGTGAGCTTTTGGAGCTGGGTGTGTCTGACCACACAGCTCAACTTATGAAGTTCCCGGTACAACAAAAGTGTATTTTACCATACTATTATATATATAAACGGGATTACAGCAAGGAAAATATTAACCTTTTTATGCAATATATCGCCAGTCTCAGTTTCTCCGAAATCTATGAGTCTGATGACGTAAACAAATGTTTTGATTCATTTTTTGAACTGTTTAAATTAATATATGATCTCTGTTTCCCAATTGTCAGACGCAAAATTTCTACAGTTACTAAACCAAAGTGGATTACACGCGGAGTTAAACGTTGTAGTAGAACTAGACGATCTTTATTATGGAAATATAGACTGACTCGAGACAGTCAGTCAAAAATGGCATTCAAAACTTTCTCGAAAAGATATCATAACGTTATCAAACTAACACAGAAAGCACAGAATACTTATTTTATTGGAACAAGCACCAACAAGTCGAAGGCAACTTGGAAAATTATTAAATCTATAAAACCTAACATTCCTAAAACTAATATAAATTCGATTAATGTAAATGGCAAAACTATAACAAATCCCAAACAGATAGCACAACAATTTAATGACTATTTCGTATCCTCAGCTCAACCGAATGCTAACTATTCAAAGTCAAATGTCTTTGGCACACAAGGATCATATAAATCCATGTTTATGTCACCAACTGTACCAAAAGACATAACTACAATAATAAATACTCTTAGAAATACCAACAGTACAGGCTATGATGATATTAACACCAGAGTAGTCAAATCAGTTGCTCGTATTATAGCGCCCATATTAAGTGACATTATAAATAAAAGTATTCAGAAAGGCACTTTTCCCGATAAGTTAAAGATTTCTATAATAAAGCCATTACATAAAAAAGACGATAAAACAATAGTTGCCAATTATAGGCCAGTTGCACTGATACCAGTTTTTTCAAAAATTTTTGAGAAGTTTTTATATAACAGCATTAACAGTTATTTAGAAAAAAATAACATTTTTTGCAAAGAACAAATGGGCTTTAGAAAAAATAGAACCATTAATATGGCTATTTATAACTTTTTAGAAAAAATACATCATAACATGGATAACAGAAAACCAGTGATGGCGATGTTTATGGACATGACCAGGGCATTTGATTATGTAGACCATAGAATTCTATTAGCTAAGCTCGAAAGATATGGTGTCAGAGGTAACGTCCTTAATCTGATAAAATCTTATTTAGACAATAGAAGTCAAATTACACAAATTAATAGAGTAAATATAAAGACCAAAACTGAGGTAGTTTACTCTTCTAGCTCTAGAATACTGTCTTGTGGTGTGCCGCAGGGTTCTGTGTTGGGACCATTACTTTTTATTTGCTATATTAATGACTTTCCCCAAGTAGTCGAACATCAAATTTCACTATTTGCCGACGACAGCACTGTTATTTATGATTCTGGCACTACAAAAGAAATAGAAGAGCATGTAAACAACAGTCTTATTCCTATTATCGACTGGTTAGATGCTAATAACCTTAAAATAAATCTAACCAAAACTAAAGTTATGAATTTTAAAATAAGACACAAAGAACAATCACAGTTTCAAATAAACTATAAGGGGAATGACATTCTTGAAGCTAATGTTACAAAATTTCTTGGACTACATATTGACAATGACATGACATGGAGAACTCAAATTGAAAGCGTTTGTGGAAAGCTTAGTAGATTTTCATATGCTCTTTATATGCTAGGTAAAATTGCGAATAAGACCGCCCTACTAGCAGCCTATCATGGTTATGTTGCCTCGGCTCTGCGGTATGGCCTCATATTCTGGGGTAATGCCCCTAAGATTCAAGAAGTGCTTATAGCACAGAAAAAATGTATTCGTGCTATTTGTAAAATAAAACAAACAGAATCATGCAAGCCACATTTTCATAAGCTAAAAATATTAACTTTACCGTCACTCTATATTTATGAAGCCTGTATTTTTATAAAACACAATATGAATTTATATAGATTTGTAGAAAGTAAACGGCGCTCAAAAAAGTTGCAGGTGTTAGCAACAAAAACAAAATTTCATAGCAAAAGCTTTTATGCAATGGCTCAAAAACTATATAATAAGTTACCAGGACAAGTTATCTCGAGTATTAACATTATCGAATTTAAAAGAAATTTGTTTAAATTGCTAAATAACAAGGTGTATTATTCTGTTGACGAATATTTAAATGACAAATTTTAATTTTAATTCGCTTTTACCGGAATCGAATCTGTTTTATGTGAGATACTAAATGATTTTGTTAATTTTGTTTATTGTGTATTAATGAATTAGTGACATTATTATTTTTTATGGTTGTATTTTTTGGTTCTTTTTACTTTATTTTATTTGCCATTTATTTGACATTTTATTTGACATTTTATATAATTTTGACATGATTTATAATTATTATAGAATTCTAGAATTATTGTTTGAATTTCGAAAATGTATTTGTTTAAGAAAAAAAAAAAAAAACCTTTGATATTTTGTATGTCTTTTGGCGGGGCACAGCTCGGTCCTAATTTATTTATAACATCTTTTGTATACACCCTGTGTTCACGAAATAAATGAATTTGAATTTGAATTTGAATTTAAAAAGTTAAGAAATATTAAATTAAAATAGTAAAATGGCTTTTGTGGTATTTACATTATAGATCATAATTATATTTAATTGAGTACTAATAAATTTGTAAGTCTTAAATGTAATATTTGGTTTTAGTTTATTTTATTGCACCATTATATACTTTAGTATAAGTTATAATAATAATCTAAAATTAACTTTTTTTACAGTATTTTTTAAATAAATTGGATAATTGGATTGAAAGGTGCGCTACTCAAAAACATAGAGACCCCGAACCACATAAATATTGTATTACAAACAATTTTTCACTCTTGTCTTTACGTTACAAGAATAACTGACATCCTTTTCCTTTTAGAACGTCTCTTGGGCGTCGCTGGTGTGGTTAGAATTTAACCCATGTCCGGACGGAGTGTCATCTCATTTCTGACGAAGAATGTTTAAAATCGGTTCAGTGGACTCGAAGATTACTTCGAGCATGAAATATATTTCCTTATATTTATTTCAGTGTTTGGAAAAACTGGTTCTGTAATTTCGAAGACTTGTATTTTATTCTTAACTAATGGTAGCGTATTATATAGTACTAACTAGGTTGTGGAGGTCAGATAGGCAGTCGCTTCATGTAAAATTCTGGTATTCAACTGCATCCGGTAATCCGGTTAGATGGAAGCCGACCCTAACATAGTTGGGAAAAGGCTAGGCAGATGATGATTGACTGATTAGTTACTACTGGAATACTAATTGGCTCGAAATATAAATATCAAGATATAGCTCTAGTGCCTGTCACAAGTACAGTGAGCGATAGCAATTAGCTGACCCACCTTTGCATAAATGGTTGAGATTTTTTAGAAAATGAATAGATAGAATTTTATAATTCTTTTATATTTTATTAACTTTGCTCAAATAAAGCAAATGCAAAAGAATTATAAAATTCTATCTATTCATTTTCTAAAATATCTCAACTATTTATGCAAAGGTGGGTCAGCTAATTGCTATCACTCATTGTACAAATAATATGATTAAAAATTACTACCTTGCGATCTATCTTTATCCGTAAACTTTTTAATTATTTCACCTTTACTGATACTGTTAGCCTGGGTCATCCCACTGCTGGGCAAAGGCTTTTTCCTTGACTTCCAGTTTTTTCGATCCAGGGCTAAATAAAAAGAAACTAAGAGAAACTGTGAACATATGTTCACAGATTTTTAAAATAAAGTGTATGCCAATAGTAGGGGGCACTCTCTGGTTCGCAATACCCCCTGTAATAGGTAATATTGCTACACTCAACAACTTTGATGGGTGCTCAAATCTTGATTGATAACTCGAGTTTATCCGTCGCTCCGGAACTTTCAAAATCGGCAGCTTATACAACTACTTTTAATACCTTGTTTTAGAAGGAAAGCACGAAGAGCTTTCTAGTTATAAAGTTTGTTATGGAAATTCGGGAAGCTCTAGTTTAGGTTTACGGGAAGTTTGATACCTAACAAAATAAGACCTAGAATAAGAGTGTTGTTAATTTGTCGCATAATCTAATAACGAAAAACAAAACACTACAGAAAAGCAAGTACCTACATCAATACTTTAAAGTTTGTGAGGATGGATGGATGTTTGTTACTAATTCACGCAAAAACTTATTAACGGATTTGGATGAAATTCAGCACACAGATAGTTTAAAATCTGGAGTAACACATAGTATACTTTTTATACCCGTGGTATGATCCCGTGGGACAATTATCAAACTCCACGCCGGCGAAGCCTTTGGCATAAGCTAATCCTAAATATGTAACAATTAAGTTTGTAAGTGTGCACACTAATAATATGGAGCTGTTGGGATTTTGACTTTTGGTGCTGAGTTAAAAACAAAGCGTTGAAAATGTCACTTAATGTTAATGTCATAAAAACATGAACTGCAAAGATGCAGTTCATGTTTGTTCACGTTACGTCTCAACAGTGAGTGTTACTACAATACCATCTAGGTTATGTCATTCGTTTTAGTATTTATTTTTATTAAATGTTATTATTTTTTTAATTATCGTTGAAATATCGTTGGATAACATGAAATAACTATAAATATATATATATTTAAGGTTAAAGAAAGATATCATCATCAGCCTACAGCAGTCCATAGTCATAGACCTCCTCAATAGCACGCCGCTGAACTCGTTTCTTAGCAACTCATCGAGTCACACGCAGCATACGCGCTTTGGACGTGGAGTTGCGGACACCAGCCCGTAAATACAATACAACTCTCATGCAGTTCCTACGAGTCACCCTGCGAAGATCGTCGCTCCAAAGAAAGATAAAAAAAATTAACCTGACCGTGTGCATACAAAAACTAAAAAAATAAAATGAAAAGACAACAAGTAGTCTAAAGATAAAGCTAGAAATAAGATAATTATTCTAAAATTATTTCGAGAAAGTCTTTTCAGGTAAAGGAAATACATTTCCTCCGGTATAAATTTAAACTTATTTAGAAATAAACAAACATCCGCCTTGAATGCCAAGGCTAAGATTATTCAGGGATAATGCCGATCCGATGGGCGTCGAGTAGGCGGCAATCCCTATTCATTATTAATGAGTTGTTAATAATAACCAGTTATCGGAATAGGAGTTATAGTACTTACTTGCGACTGTGGGTGGTTGCGACATATTTTCATGTATGGACATGCCTGAGATCCCGGGAAAGGTTATTTGTGTATTTTAGCCCGAGTTTTCTTACCATCGATCTGCCATATTATTTGAAAAGAATTTAATAAATTAAATGACTAAAAACTTAGACTTCGATTTTGAATTGTAGGATAAAGGACTTAAATGTCACGGGTATATGAACTTGGATTAAACTAGGTTCACTTGCATAAAAATAGATTATTCTTACGCAAAGCAGATTGGGTGGGTTATAAGTTTGTTCGAATATCTTTTATTATTATTAGCCACTTGTGACCCACTGCATGGCAAAGGCCTTTCCTCTTTCCGCTTATTCCTATTCAGTGCTGTTATTCCCCTGTCGTTGTGAAAAGAGTCGAGTTCGTCCCATTACCTCCTTTTGGGAATGCCGCGTTGCCGTTTGCTCTGCTGTTTGGGACCCATTGTGACTTTACTTTGGCCCATAGCTCAGCCCAGCCCAGCCCAGTTCCATTTGAGCGTAGCATCAGTAATTTACGTTTTAGAACGCAGTTTCGAGTTTCTTATATGATCAGTAAGTTTAACTCCAAAGATATCTAACAAGCTTTAAATAATCCAATTTTTTTAGTTAAAATTCTCGATAAAGTGTGTATCCGTAGTAACGTATCGTCTAAGCTCATAGGACCGAAATTACTTTCTCGCTACCTATCCCACGCACTGATAATACCATAGCAAAATTAGAACTGACATCCTGCGGAAGGATGAACCAACCCACCGTAAAACCGAAACATATTTTTGCTGTTCGAGAATAGAAATGGAAAAAAAAAACATTCCCGCCGTCATAATTTACAACCAGGAGGGTGACATTTATCAGCGAACATATCCAGTGTTCCACATCCATCAATGGGATCCCTCACTTGAAACCCACATGTACATCGATATTAATGATTTCACAGATTTATTAAGGACCTACATAAATTAAACATTTTCATCGCTGGCAACATTAACCGACTAACTTCCTCCCTTTCGCCTCGTTATTATGCCATGACAGTTATTGTAGAAACTTTCAGCCCCGGCTTTGATTCCGACCAAAAGCTTCTCTAACCCCACCTCAATCGGTATAAACCTTACATTCAACAGAACTATCTCTATCTCGCTCCATCACAGGGTCTAAGAAAGGGATGGACATAGTACAGGTGGAAAAGATTACGGGAAGCTGTAAGTTTGATTGGTCAAGTCTTTTGTTATCATAAAGTCGTTCGAACATCGAATTTATGGAGTCTGGCAGTCTATGATCGATGATAAACGGTAATAGAGTGATTGGAAAAGTATTCTAGCCATATTTTATTGTCTTTGACGGGGTACTGATTGGCTGTTCAGAGGGATATATTTTGTAAACAAAAACTTTAATATTTTCTACCGCTTTTCCTGTTAAGTTTGAATTATCTTATGATTGGCATTCTGAAAGTTTTAATGGGTTTATGTTGTTTCTATAATAGGAAGATTGGGAAAGTGTTTTCTTTTACTTAAGTCAAAATTGTTTGGGTAAAATATTAAAAAAGCCTTCACCAATGTATAAAGTTACTTTTAATTTTGTTGTGTGGTAAAAATAGGATTTTTATATAAAGTTTCTACGAATAGGTACTACTAAACCCTTTTAGATATTGATAAATGTTTTATTTACCAGTTTTGTCTAGGTTTATTAGTTACACTTAATTATTATAAAGTGTGTAAAAATAAGAATATTCTTCCGGCTGTTTAAAGGGTATAACAAGACCCTTAACGAAGCCGAAAGGCACTTGTTCTCCCTGTCATTGCGATATTTTTTGTTGTCTTAGACCATACCTTCTAGTTACGGAGATATTGGGAGTCAAAGTACCAACTTTTTCACAAGTTTTTTTTTTTAAATACATGTTTTTAATGTAAGATTTATACTTTAAACACCTTCACAATCCCCGTACTATTCAATTCATCCATCAGAACAGTGTGCGTGTGTGTGCAGTGTAAAATGTCGTTTTTCACCCAAAAAAAAAGTCGTTTCCCAGCAATAATTTTTGCGTAGAGTTACTTAGTTTGATGTACAGAATGCTTGGTTGACGACTTCGTGAAGGGTCCTTTTGCACCTTGTATACTGTAGAGATTTTAGCTGAACGGCTTTGCCAACCTGCCTTGACGGTTCGTAACAAGTTAATGGCATAACATAATATCATAACGAGAAGAATATCTTTTCGTTTTAGGAATATCAGAACAAAAGCACATCATTAAAGACCACAAAATATCAAATGACTAACATCCTCCACGTTCACAATACATTCGGCATAAACCCTCATTACTAGAAAGGAAATTAAAAAATGAACTGTTGGTAGGGCTGAAGGGTTGAATGATGAGATATTATAATTGGCTGAGGCTGTTAGGTGAAACAAAGGTCCGTAAAGGGCGAGCGAGGCTTCCGGGTGGTATCGAGTGTACCCTCCCGCCCGGACGGGTGGGGGACACAGATTATGTAGACCGACAGCGCTGGCAAACGGGAAGATGTGAAAAGAAATATGGTTTTGCAAAATTATGTAACTTGTTGAAATGGCTGCACAACAAAAATCAAAAGACATTGTTTTATTAAAACTAGGTTTTCATTGTTATAATTTAATAATTCTATAACTATTTTTTTAAGCTCAAGAAAAGGACGTTTAAAATTGTCATTGTTTACAAAACAAAATTACCTGAATTACATTTAAACGATTACAATTTTTGCAAAACACTTTTTCAAATTAATTTACATGTTTTTTATTTAGTTTCGATTATAATCCTCCGTCTGTGCAGCTAAGATCCGTCCAAAAGTACTCCTACGGGGTCTATCTAGCCTAGGTCATAGCTAATGTCTAAGTGAGCCCGACCGAGATTAGGTGATGGTCAATATTTAAAACACTGTCTATACGTGACACCAACCCTTTTCAACTCCACTTTTTCTACTACCCCAATAACGAAACAAACAAAAGCAATCCCTATTCTGCCTATTCACCCATCTACCCTCCGCCATCTTTAAGGTTTTCGCGCGTTGTTCGCAGCGGGCGGCGCGGCGCAGCCAGTGTTGGTCAGTGCCCCGCGCGCCGCGTACCGAACGATACGTGTTCCCGACTGACACTACGACATCACTAGCCATTCCATTTTTTAAATACTTAATATTACATGCTTGACAGTTAATTTTTTTCATCTTTCTATTCGACCAGTGTTTTGGCCATGTGGCGGGTGTAGGAAGAAGGTTACATATCCTCAAGGTAAGTTATAAGATATTTCTTCTTTCAGGGTGGATTGGCACGTGTTTTTACTTCAGTTTCAATTAAATGTTGTCTGAAATTATTTATTTAGCGTAATGGATACGGTTAATGGAAGGTTGCTTTGTACTCATCACCTATTTATTTTTAGGTTGTATAATTTTACGCACAGTTAAACGTCTACTACGGTATATTTTGGTTATGTTTTTTAGTGGAAGGTTAAATATCCTTAGAAATTGTGGAAAAAAATTGGGATGTAGATGTACCCAAAAGCTTAGACTTTTAAATGAAACAAGATTCTAATAAATTCGTAAGATGTATGTAAATATTGTTAAGATAAAAACTCGGATCTAAATAAATTACCTACAATCTTTAATTCTATTTTTTAAAAAAATATTTTCATGCTGAAATCTTCCTGATATATTCCTTCCTATCACAAGGAAATCGCATGGGTCAACATCCCAAGCTTTCACCGTCCTTGATCATATGTCGTAGCTCTTAACAAAAAAGAAAGAACTCTCTGATCTCCTTGAAAATAATATTTATTTAAAAAAAAATAAGGAATGAAGTTCTTGCCATCTTTTTCAATAATTCGTAGCGTTAGCGTAGCAAGGAGCTACGAGGTCTACGGCGTAGCGATTTATCGTAGCAGTTGTGACTTAACGCAAATCGTTTTTTTTACAACTGTTATTACTTTGTACTATGACTAGCTGTGTTAGTCATAATAGATGTACCTATATTGTAGGAAAATATATCAATGAACCTACAGCACAAAATTTAATAACACAATGACAGTACCCTCTTTTCGTGTGGTTATTTGCGTCGTAATATTATGAGCAACTAGTACTTTTTTACTAAAGTTGTATATAGGATATTTATTCCATATTACTTTATTGCAACAGTACTATATTAAGCTTTAAGTAAAATGCATAGTAATGTTGGAACCTAGATAACTTTAAATACATAACATAACATCACGCCTGTAATTCCCGAAGGGATAGGCAGCGGTGTAGTTAATGGTACACATGCAAGGCATTTCATACCTTGGGCTGCTACTAATTCCTGATATTTTAATAATTTTCATAAATTCTAATAATCCAAAGTTTAATTTTCTTTTTATCGCTTAGAATTTTTATATTTAGGCTCCCAGCGGTCTCGTACCGAGTTTTTATGAGCTGTAATGTTAACCCGTAAAACGTCGAGTGTAGTTCCACTGTTACCAGTTTAATGACCAGCGCTGAGGGTTGTTTGTTCCATTCCAGTTCTGAGGCACAGCGCGGGAGGGTTATGGCCCAAATTCTCGCTTTTTGTGTGGGAATATTTAATTAATAAAGTTTAGGAGCTATGGCTCGTGACTTATTACGGGCTTTTAAACAGAATGTGCCCTCAATTTACAAGCAATGGGCTTTTGATCAAAACTGGTTTAGTATTTTCGCATACATTTGCAAAAACCGACAAAATTTATGAAAAGGTTACCTTTTCATATTTTTTTTTTATTCTTTGTTTTTTTCAAACCATTTTTAATTACCCGTATTTTGCTAAATGCCTCTTCAGGTAAATTTAATAATGCTACAGACAACTCATAAGCTTCATTAAGTTACATCTTTAATAGATTTTAATTTAATTATATTAAAAACGAGCTTCAAGAGGCGTCCTTCAATTTACTCCTCCTTACTTCTTACGAGAATTCTTTTAATAAGATTTTTTTTATTTTTAATAGGAATTAAATTGATATTATGAACCCGACTCTGTTCAATCGCGATAAAATAAGCTGTTTCTATACAGGGTGGAAGGTACACCGACGCAAAAACGGTAACAACGTATTCAGTACAACATTCTGAGCAAGAAATTTTTATTAGAAATTTTTCATCGGTTATTAAAAAAAATCAGCTGTTTCCTATAAAAGTGCAAGACTTACACGATCAAAATTTATGAAACAGCTGTTTTTAACCGATAAAAAGTTTCTATGTAGGGGACTCAGAATGACACAGTACTAAAACCGTTTTCGCGTAGATGTTACTTCCACCCCGTATGTATATAAGGGCATTCCTGTTTTCCGCACAGTTAGGCAGGGCTGTATTATAGCATGACCAAATTGTATGTTATGTTTAAGTCCCATGTCATCGAGAGTGAGCCCATTGTCAGGAACCGGACAACGTTCTAACTACTAAAAATTCCTGATGGAAAAACCCAATAACTCTCTGCCCGATATATGAATCGAACCCAGGACTCCATGTTTAGCGGTAGCGCTTGCGGCTGCTAGACCAACGAGACAGTCGCCTTTTTTATTCAGCCCTTAGACGCCTAGACCATCCCACAGAATATGCACCTAGACAATTTTTCAATACGAAATTTTTCAATATCTGAAATTCATGCTTCAATTGTGCATGCTTGTAAAACATTTCATGTTGAAATTCATAAAAACTGCAAGACAGAAATAAATATACCGTCCTCCTCGAGTTTCGAAGAAGATATAAATACACGTCACATTATTAGATGAGTTCTGGGTAATAAACTGAATAATGCACTACTTAAGGTACTTATTTCAATATAAAACATCGCAATTCTGATAGATTCAACGGAAAACTTAACAAGGAAACGCTTTTAACCGCTGTACTACCAGTGTGGTCTTAACCACTATAATTTGAGACGTCGTGGTGGCGCTAGTAGCAACAGCTAAGCAATGATGCGTCGAACTCCATACATGCGATATTATTAGTTCCTTTTTTCGCTGCGTATCAATGTACTCTGGTCGTCGTTGAGTAGCGAATGAATGTTGGTATATATGGAGTAAACTTATAAAATATTCAAGAAAGATAATTCGAAAAACAGTAGTCTTGTTGGTAATTCGATGGATACACACTAATGACTCATTCAAGTGTACATTTATTATGCATCGGAGTGAGCATTTATTGTGTGTTATTAGACTCCGATTTTATTATTTATACTTTGGTAATGGGTACTGTTTGTTCACGGAAATGATTGAGGTTACTTTATTGAGATATCGTTTGTAAAGAAATGATTGATGGTCGGTTTTATGGGTTAATTACCGGAAGGTATATTAGGACAAATAAGTTAATGTTTCGTTGATTTTAATCAATACTTAATAATCTATACTATCTTTACTTACTAATATAATAAATTCGAAAGTTTGGATGGATAGATGTTTGTTACTCAATCACGCCAGAACGGCTGAACGGATCTGGATGAAATTTAACACAGATATAGATTGTAGTCTAGAATAGCACATAGGCTCTGTTTTTTTCTCACACATACTCATGAAAATTCCCGTTGATTACTGATGTTCACCACCGGCTTGTCCACCAGAAGGTTGACGGAGACACAACATTTCCACGCAGACGAAGACGTGGGCCACAGCTTGTACAATACATTACATTCACAAATAAAATTCATGTTTCGTGTTGACGGAAATATCAGAAAGAGAGAAGTGACTTAGCCTTTTTAAAGCAGTCAGATACACCATCACTTTAGGGGGTACATTAACCGGACTACTAACTTTCACAATAGTACATATTAGAAGTGCATTAGAAGGCAATTTTTAGTTTTTAGGAAAACAGAGACTTTCATGAAGGTCCTGCGTTCGATTTCCGGGTACCTAGGGTAAAGTGTTTTTGGGCTTTTCCATCACAAATTTTTCAGTAGCGACCGTGGAATCTGAATTTGTGCCCGGCTGATGGCAATAGGCTCGCCCCCTATAAAACATGTCTGGTGTAATGTGGTGGGTACACTTTTGCGTAACTCTTCGGAAACCACTGGCGTGATGTTATGATAAGTAAAGACTATAAATTCACAATTCCTTTAGAATACCTGATAACTAAATACACAGTACCGACAACAAAGGACAGAATAAACTTCCCAAGATAATACGCAGATATGACATTAAAGCCTGTAATTTAACGTAATTGTTAGTACACAGACCGAGAGGCACCCATTAGGACGTAACAGAATTAGTGGGAGCGACGTCGGCCAATTAGAGGGAGGGATACACCGCGCTGCCTTTTATCATATCAAACTGCGTTTTCAAAAGCGAAAAACGCAGTCAAACGTTGGGTTCAGACACAAAAAATGTTGATTTTTGTGAACAGTGTGCATTTTTGAAACGATATTGAATTAATCGGCCGTTTTTAAAAGGTTTTATTTGTGTGCGAAAGCCGCCTTTTGATTCGTTGTAGTTGTAAATATTGGGAGTGCAAAATATGAAAAAGCATCGTGTGTTTATCAACGATGATGACCTCTATATACAAAGCTTTATTTTATTCAGTTAGTCCTTATACATGCACTTTTTAAATCCACTTATTAATTTGTTCTCAAACCTAAAATAAAATAAAAAGAGATCAATAATAACGGGCCACTCGGGTCAATGTTCAGGTTAAGCCGCGCTTACCTAGGTTGGTCTGTAGATGGGTGCCTAATTACATACCGAGTTTCAAAAGCACGGATCACGGAGAAGCACAGAGCTTTGGAAAGCACGTTACGGCGTTGGTCCCGGCTGTAAATTGTAGATCTTTGACAGTCGTTACAGGTAGTGGTCCGAAAGTCTGACAACCAGTCTTACCAAGGGGTATCGTATTATCCAGTACTGTCTGGGTTGTAGAGGTAGACAGTCGCTCCATGTAAAAAAACTGGTATTCAGCTGAATCCGGTTAGACTGCAAGCCGACCCTAATATGGTTGGGAAGAGGCTAGGCAGATGATGACTTAAAACAAATAAAGTACCAAATTCCTCATTAGATTCGTATAAACGTAACTGAAGTTACTTCGGAAATACGTTTATTTCGATTTAATTAAATCAAGATTCCAGAAAACTTCCTTGTACTATTTATAAGCTTGTTTATTGTAAAAACAAATAAATTATTGTAGCACTGGGAAAGCTTCCAAACAACAAATTAACTGGCATGAACTGGTATCGAAACATAACAGGGAAGCAATTTACTGTTATTTGAACCTCCTTTTGAGGTTAAAAGAATTGGAAAGACTTTTACAGGAAACTTGCGACAACACAAGCGTTTTCCACTCTAGGCCGCATCATCGTTTCACATCAGGCGAGTTGCGGCAAAACGCAAGAATAATTAACACTAGCTGTTGCCCGCAACCTTCGTCCCCGTCAAATTTTATAGCCTATAACCTTCCTCGATAAATGGGCTATCCAACACTAAAATAATTTTTCAAATCGAACCAGTAGTTCCTGAGTTTAGCGCGTTCAGCCAAACAAACAAACTCTTCAGCCTTATAATATTAGTTTTAGATAAAAAAAACTTTTCATTAATTAGAATTTTCAGAAAATTACATTACATTAGCCTATGGCAATAGGCCTGCCCTATTACATGGGACTTAAAACATTACTGGGGAAATGTGGGTGTACTGTTACGCAAACCTCTGCCTAACCCTTCGGGGATTAAAGGCATGATGTTATGTTATGTTGTATTTCATTAGTATAAAACAGTGTTTTCTCTTTTACTTTTGCATTGACACATCAATCTTATATAGGAGACTATCGACACGTCTTCGTTTGGCACGATTTCTACGGCTTGATAACAATTGAGTTCTTTACTATGAGTACATTTCATATGATATTCTTACAATAATCCTCCAGATCAAAATCTTAAAATTATAGTGAAAATCTATTCAAAATCCATTGCCCGATTTAGTAAAACAATGCGGTCACACAGACAAATACAGAAGGCAACTTGAAGTTGTTTTTAATATTGAGATAAATCATCCGCACGTGAATTGTGCTAATTTCAACAATCAATATTTTGCGCAACCGAATTTGTACCAACATTGAAAACTTTTGTGCTGAACACAATGAAAAACACGTGGACGAAACTAGGACAAAGCCTTGGAAAGTTGCACGGAAGCCCCAAAAGTATTCTGTTAATATTGGCTTGGGTTGGGTTGAGGCCAGTACAAACACGACGGAAAATTATAATTGTACCCATTCTATATAGATACAAATATACACAAAGAGCAATTTTGAACTTAATCAACACGTAGTTAAGTATTCAGTTTGCGTGGCATTTAATTAGCGTCGTAGTTTTGTTTTTGATTTGAATAGTGACTTGTTAGTTCCAAGAGAATTTGATATTCAAGAGATAATTAGCTCCATATAAGATTTATGAATAATTTATAATATTTATACTGTAGCACTGTGATAGAATATTGCGTTTTATAATACAAGGTGGAAAGGACGCTGAAACGGTTACCACGTATTTAGTACCTCATTCAGAAAATCCACTGTTCCATACATTTTGACCGTGTAGATATTGCAACTTTATAGGAAACAGCTGTTATTTGTTTTAATAAGCGACATAAAATATCTGTGTGTGCCTCGCCCCTCCCCACACACAAATATTTTACGTTAGAACGATGTACTGAATACGTGGTAACCGTTTTGGTGTCGGAGTCCCTGTACATAGTAACATTCCTATTTAAAAAAAATATGTTCTGTTACATTATATTGCTTTATTTACTACTGCCACATACACCGAACAAAAATGTTTTACTTTCATGGAACAACTATGAGGGATATATGTGGGAAACTACCCGCTTGTTCGGCTCGGCATGGTTTGGTACAGCCCGTCGGCGAGTAAGTTCGGGAAAACGACGCCCGGCTTAGTTCCAATTGTGCCGAGCCAGCCAATGATACAGGGATGACAGATTCGTTTTTTAAAGATATTTTTCCGAATCAAATGTGCCGACCCTAACCCCACCACCAGTAGCGAAGTGCCCCTAATTTAAAAAAAACACATTATGAAACTCTTTGTAACAGATTCAAAGTGATATAATGGTCATACGCGAGCCTATCTAACATAAAAAGGTCCCAACATTAGTGCCTTCTTTAACAATCCAGCCTTTATCGTTGAAACTTTGCAAAGAACTTTCTAGAGAACCGAAAACATTTCTAAGTTTCTGGCGTGGCTACACTTGGAGTCTAAAACTTGTAGGTAATGGAGTCAAGCTGTCGACGTTCCTGTCCGATCAATTTCGCTTTCTACACACATACCCCTTTTATTTTAGACGACTTTTATTCCCTAGGTTTTATGTAAAACTTCTTCGAAAAATATCATGTATGACTGGTAGAACTGCCTTTTTGTGTAAGTGCAAATGTTGGGGATCTCGTGACTCAATTCCAAGTCATGGCAATGTCTTATCTGATTTATTCACAGGGATTTTTTAGTAGGAATCAGTAGTCTAGTTCTGTGTTCCGTTGATGATTATAGGCACCCCTGATGGACAAGTGAGGAATCAAACGATAATCCCTTTTTTAACTTACACTACCTACACGACACCTATATATAATGTCTAATTATATATATATATAATGTCTAATTGCGACAATTACACAAATTGTCGGTCTCCCGTAGTCGATTGCCTATGGAATTCGAGCAAACGACCACGTGTAAATGAACGGGGTCGAGTACGCCCGTCTTTCGTTTCGGTTACTCGTATTCGGATACCCGAAGCTAGTTTTCCTTTCATTTCTATCAGTGCACGCGGCGCATGCACTCGTTTATTCAAACTACTAGTCGTTAGCCCGAATTCCAGTGCGATGACCAGTGTAATTAATGCATCGGGAGCCCGGATTCGAATCTGTAGTCTTTCAAGGACCCGAATACGGGTTAACGACCAAGTGTAATTGCGCCATAATAAAAATACACGGCTCAGCGTTAAGTGTTGAGAATCTAACAGTACAATAATATTTTCGCATTCATGAAGACGTGGCTTTGTATTAGTGATAAAAATAATTATAAACAGCTGACAAAATGATGGTGGGCTATACAATACATATTATAACCTTCCCTTGTGGGACATACAACTGGCATAGTAGTATACATTGCTTGTTGATTAAACTCACTCTTATATATTACTTGCTCCATGTTGCCCACTAACTTTTCTTGTTTCATACTTTGCAAGAAACTTACAAGATCGTAGCGAAAAACATTTCTAACGTGTCTCAAGTGGACTTGAGTCTCAAAGTTCTAACCGAGATGTCGGCGTGGGTTTATTAAAGGTGATCCGGGAACATATCGGTAATATTTTTTTCCTATACATACATTTCATTTTTTTTTTTTTTTTTTCCCAGTACTAATTGGGTCGTGGAGGTCAGGTAGGCTGTCGCTCCATGTAAAATACTGGTATTCAGCTGCATGCAGATAGACTGAAAGCCGACCCCAACATAGTTGGGAAAAGGCTAGGCAGATGATGATGGCATTTCATACTAATAAAAAAATGTAATTAAAAAATAAATAAATATATGTAATTTGATTTTTTTTTACCCGAATTTTTTTTTTTTTCGCGTTAATAAATATGTAATTTTCCTTTAGGTTAACACATGCATACATAAATTCACGCCTTTTTTCCGATGGGGTTAGGCAGAAAGTGCAGGACGCCACCTGCTACAATCCTTACACTTACTATACTTCTTTTGCCTTGTCCACGTTCATACATCTGATCATACGCGCACTTTCTTTAGAAATTTTAGATATTGTGTTGCAAGTCACTCTAAATATTAATAACCCTATGAAAACTCATATTGCTATGCCAAAGAAAACGCAGGATAATCATCCTGCCTTTTCTTTGGGGTAGCCTAGGGGTGTGACCGTCGGACAGCCAAGTCATAGGTCTCAAGTTCGAACCCAAGACACGCACCTCTGATTTTTCAGATTCATGTGCGTATTGTATAATTATCGTAAGGAAACCAGCATGCCTGGGAGATATTTCTTGACGGCATGTAAAACCAAGTCAGAGGCCCATGGACGGCATAAAAACTCTGACACCAGGTTAAGCACTCACCACACGATAAAGAAAGAAGAGCCTGCCTTCAAAGATTCTTTTTTTTTACAAAACAGCTGTTACAAATGTTGCTAACGAAAAATACACAATTTTCCCTCTAATCTGTTCTACGTCTATTTCTCCACCTCCACGTATATGTCAACAAAAAGGTATGAATGTAATTCATTTGAACAGTACCGTAACAAAAACGAAAACGTATTTCTTTAAAAACATTTTATTTAATCAAAATGGACTTTGAAAGTTTCCACCATTTCCCAAGCTGTCGTCATCTGTCGTTTCAATTTCGAGACCCCGCTTTATTTCACCGACTTTTGCAAACCTGCATGTACTGCGAAATCGGAACGCCGACCGAATGCGAATTCGTTCGCAGTTAGAAATGACATGAATACGGGAAGTGAGCGAGCGATGTGGAGAGCCCTCGGGGCCTTACAGCCCTTCAGAACGGCTCTTGCTCGTTGTTCAGGTGCTTGACCTCTCTCGCAAATTAAGAATGCTCTGCGCTGTTAATGAGATCATAGTTCGACTGTAATTAGGTATCAGGCTAGTTAGTTCGTGTTTTATTATTTAGGAAGAGATGGCTGAATAGCTTTTGTTAATGGCTTTGCATGTTGGGAATTAGAACGGGATCCTACTACCACTATAAAAATATCCTAGGTCTTAAGCCAGGTCATAGATCTACCACAAGTCTACCCTATGGTAGACCTATGTCTACTACCATGGTGTGCGTTCAGCGTTAAGGCATGAAAGGTAACTGATAGGCAGACAGAGTTACTTTCGCATAAATTATAATATTGGTATGGATTTACGTCTTGAAGGACGTTGTTACAAATTGTTTCATTTTTCATGAGTCGTAGACAGAATAAATTGTTACGCTAACTTCTTTGTAACTCGTATTCATGTAATATGTAATGGACTTACCAAAAATATTGCTTGCCAAGTCAAAAGAATCCTATATCTCGCTGTCAGCAAAGTTACTAAGTAATATCTGTCGCGCTCGTAGTTACTAAGTAATATCTGTCGCGCTCGTTTTTCTGCGAAACGGCCGCAAAACTTCCAGGGTACCCTAAACTTTCGGAGGTAACGAATGCCGAAATTCATCGGAAACTTCAGCCCTGATAAACAATTCATGTATTCGCAATTTGCACACAAATGAAACCGGCTGTTGATGCTGTTTAGTTAGTTATGTCGGGGCGAGAAATAATTGAGTTATGGTGGCTCGCGGCACCTAACAGCCCATTTCTACCCTCGCTCCAAAATCGAAGACGATTATTAAAAGCGTTTTAATAGAGGACCGTTTTTATAGCCAGCCCCGGGCTCTGTAAATAAGAGACGAAATTGCTTTCGGTAAATTCTCGCTTTCACTAACGCACTGCTGAGGCGGCGCCGGGCGGAGTGTTAAAACCAACGTTTCCCGTTTGCTATTTTTAGGAAGGATTCCATTAAAACGTCCTTGTTCGCGGCTTGACAAATAACAACACGCGGTTTTGTTGTTTGGAGTTAATTAAACTTTTTGGACGGATACAGCGAGGATAGGGGTCGTGGACTGTAAAAGAAAGCTAAATTAAATAGATATGTAGGTATACAAGTATTTGCTACAGACAAAGCTCTTAACAGATCAAAACTAGTACTGGCTGGTTTCAGTTAAAGTTATGCATCTATGAAATTACAGCTCCCATGATCAATATCCCAAACAATGAGCATTATCATCGACTGCCTCTGTTTCATCAGGAACCATTATATAAATGGCTTGTCCATACAAACAGAGCGAGCATGAAAAGGGACTTAGATCTAACAACAAAGCCCCCTATTGTTGGGTCCGGAAACAAAGAATTTCTCAATACAAATCGTGCACTATTTGCTTCCCATAATTCAGTCTTTGTCGAGAACAAGTGATGGTCGATGTTGGGTCGTGAGACCACTGAGATGAAATTGTCTCGTTCAGAGCGGTTGTACTTGAGATTTTACCTAACGCTGTTTGTGTAGATTGGTAGGTACTCGAGATAGTCTTGTGTTTTTGTTTTGTTCTAAAAGTAAATAGATTTACAGAATTTTTATTTGTAGGCATCAAAAATATAGCTTTAATTTTAATTTTGACATACTTGGTTTCCTCCGTGCCTCGGAAAGCACGTTAAGCTGTTGGTCCTGGCTGTCATTTGTAGATCTTTGACAGCCGTTACAGGTAGTCAGCGGCCCGAAAGTCTGACAACCAGTCTTACCAAGGGGTATCGTATTACCAAGTACTGAGTTGTGGAGGTCAGATAGGTAGTCGTACCATGTTAAATACTGGTATTCAGCTGCATCAGGTTGTACTGGAAGCTGACCCTAACTTAGTTGGGAAAAGGCTGGGTAGATGATGACTTACTTTTGACATAATTAATATCCCTGTTGGATTACAAAACTAAATACTTCCTGACAAACTCTATAAAAAATTTCTCAGTACATCAAGAGAGAAAACTCAGAAATACGTCAGTTTTTGTAGCATTGCATCAAGCCTATAAACCGAAAAATCAACGTGTTAGACCTCTGTGATCAACGTGTTAGGCTCTCCCTACACCACATTTAGCTAGTTATGTTTAAGTCTCATGTAATACGGGGCGATTCTAATTACAAACAGTCAGTTTGTACAGTTATTATTCCATAAAATTACGTCTTGTTTTACAATATATAACGTGCAATTATTACAAACGCACAATTCCCAATAATCATCAACACTAAAAAGGCAAAACGTAACACAACCATATTACCCACAATCCACTGCACAAACAATCGATAGCCCTCGATCCCTGCACAGAGGGCTGCAAGGGCACAACGTTGGCACAACAGTGGTACAAGGGTCCTTAGTCAGCACGCGTTGTGCCAACGAGTGAGTATCGACCGCTCTGCGCCGTGGGTATTAATATCCTAGGTAATGCAAGGACGTCGCATCGTTGCGAATATTTGAAATAAAGGAATGGTTGATCTAGGAGTTTGAAACATTGTGTTTTTTCTTTGGTTGCGTTTGAGCAAGGAGATACAACAGGAAGAAATATCGCGAAAAACTGTGATCTCATGTCTCAGCGAAGCCGTGTAGAAAAACCGTGCAAGTGCGAGTTGGACTCGCGCACTGAGGGGTTCCTATAAAATTGTAGGTATTTTGTTATTCAACTACATATTTATGATTTTAAGATTTTTTCCTTCACATGTGCTGTAGGACATTTGGTACCCGATAGGTTTTGATTCCCTTGTGAAATCGCAAAATATGCGACATAAACGGTCATATCTTTTGATCACGTTGATTTACAAGTTTGAATTTTTCACTGTTCTAAGGAGGAGCAGACTTGAGTATTTGATATTAATTTCAGCTTGATACCTTTACGCGTTCCTGAGAAAAGAGGTCTTGAGAGACGGACAGACGGACATCAAAGTGATCAGGAACTCTAAAAATGACATTGCTGACACGTTTAATACGTCAGAGTGCTAGTTCTTTTAGTGCGTGATTATAGTTGGAACTAATCCCGTCTATCTTGTTTTCACAAATGTTTGCCAACAGCTCCTCCTAACATGTCATGCAAGCGCTAAAATTATCAACTGTTTAATAGGTTATTGCAAGTAGGTAGATTACGGTGTTCTTTTTTTTGTCCGGTCTATCGAAAGTAAAAAAAAAAATGTATATAGATCTTGTGCAGTGAATAAAGGACATTAGAAAATTATTACACACATAACCTCATGCCTGTAATCCCCGAAGGGTTTTACAGGGATACCGGTAATCGGAAACAAATCCAGACTGAGAGAAACTCCTGATGGAAAAACTGAATAACACTTTACCCAACCCGGGAATCGAACCCGCGACCTCATGTTCAGCAGTCTTGCTTGCGACCACTAGCTAGACCAACTAAGCAATAGATAGAAGGCAATAGAAAGTTATTAGGTACTTTCGTGATAATTTAGGTACAAAAGTGAATGAGCTTTTGACCTTTCAGTAATTGATAGTTTATTGAAAACTACGACAGTATTGATAGTTTTTTTCATGTTTGGATAACAATAGTTACTTTGAGTATTTTCTAGCTAAATGAAGGTCATTGCAGGTTCATTTGCGGTTAACTCTTTGATATATTCGAAGTGACTCAAGGTTTGGCAAGGTTTTATAGTTGCATGCACCTATCAAATAATAATATTACCTACGTCCACGTTCATACATATGGTCATCACGCACGTTGCTTGCGACCTTTCTGAAGAAAGTCGTCAATAAGGTCAAAGTATGTCCATTTGGGGCGTCTTTACTCACATCTGCCTTGTAAATATCTTTTGTTTTCATTCGCCTTTCATTCGTCCTCTCAACATTACCCTACCTCATTCTTAAATCTATCATCTAAAGTAAAAAATACCATACATACTTCACAAGTATCTAGCCGGTGGCGTTCTGTAACTTCTAACCACACACTTGGGAAATATTTGTGAGATTATATGTGTAACTAATGTATAATTAAAAGGAATATGTTAACCAAAAAGATGATGCCGTTAACAGCTCACAAAACTAACACTACATTTACAAATTAACAAAAAACACCGATCGCTTTTTGCTGAAACCAATTGGAATTGAAAACTCCCATCACTAAACTGGCATTGTAATCTCGTTGATAAACTCTGCCCGATCGGATCCGACAAAAAGCCCCGATGAACAAAGGAGACCTTTTAAAATAATTACGTGCAGATGTGGCTCCGGTTTCAACAAATTCATTAGTTCCACTAGTCCCACACATAGTTTCATGTTACTAGCATGTAAGTTTCATATTACTGTTTCGATAATTTGGTGGTTTTGTCAGCTAAGTTAGGTATTTTAAGAGCTATTGTTTAGCGAGATCAAAGCAAATTACTTATTTACTTATCAGCCTGTTATTCTGTTACTGTTGTTGTGCGTTATATAGTAAATCTCTCAATTCAGTGTCCCGCTTGGCAAAGGCCTCTTCCAGCTGCTTCCATTGAACTCTATTCCGAGCTACTCTCCTCCACTTAGGACCTGCAGTGAGTTTTAGTACTCCTGTCGCTTCCCATTTGTTGTATTTTCCTGCTCTTATTACTGTTTCTGGAATAACTGTCTGTTATAAATTTTTACACCATTTCTCCTGCTTCGCTCTCATCATATCGCATGACCAGCTCCATTTTTTATGGTCAATTCTGATCAAGATGTCCATCACTTTGGTTTTACCATTAGATTTTTCGTAGCTTTTCGAAAGTAAAAGAAAAAATCAAAGCACGACTTTGTGGATCCGATCCTTATGTCTTGGACTCTAATAATAGCTGTTTTAATGATACATTATTGATCGTTCAAAGCAAGTTCATAGTGAGTGAAAATCGATTTTGGAAACGCTGGCTTCCAAGGATATAAAAAAAACATGAGCTCACCTATGAATTTAAATGTTGTTTGGTCGAGACTATCAAAGGATTCTTGATAAGATATAGTTCATACTTATTACTATAGCTATCTTCTTGACACTGGAGATTTTAACGAAACATCTAGAATGAACCTATACCTTACCTACTATCAATCATCTTGGGTGAATACTTCAGTAGTCAACTCGTTAACTGAAAGGTATTTTATTTTTTGTGAATAAGAAGTATAAACAAACACCAAGTATGTTTCAACTTAATGAAAATAAGTCGCACCTTTAAAGGTAAACTTGTTTTGTAAGATGTGTCAAATTCTCTTGAAGTTTTCGAAATTTTAAGAAAAATGTTAATAGGTACCATAACTAAACCATATTTAACAAAATTTATGAAAAAAATCCTTTAAAATTTAAAGGATTACCGTGATAAAACAGTAGTTATGAAGTGAGACTAACAAAAGGTCACGTGGTGGCTCCCGGCCACCGTAGGTGCGGGCCTGTGGACGGCGAGTTATGGGCTAGCTCGCCGTCCAGCCGTCTTATGACGACAGGCCGTGTCGACGGCGCATTCGTGTTCCACGCTCGCCTCAAAGAGATGTCAGCAACTAAGTAGGGGTCCGCATGGGCCGATGAAAGAGCTGCGGGACTGTTCGAAAGAGATACCGTGGCCCTGGAACACAAAGGGCAAAGAAGGAACATGGATGGGTTTTAGTCAGTACAAGTCTGACACTCCCTTCCGCTCCGCACAGTGTCATTTGATGATTTCCAATACGAAAAAAAAAAAACTAACAAAACGAAACAGTACATATGTGATGATTATCAGAAAGGTCAGGTGCGTAGTACAGACCAGATATGAACGTAAAAGTATGATGTAACGATCATAGCAAGGCAGGTGTTCATTAGTTTCTGTCTCACATTTTTTCCGTGAAACGGGTACCCACGGGAAAAACGTGATTTTATTACTGTATGTTGCTGTCGCAGTCCCGCTCAGAATTTTAAATTAAAAAATAAAGAAAAATATTGCTCTCGGACTTGTACTAATAAAAAGTGACATAACTTTTTTAAACATGACCTAAAAATACCGTCGTTGATGTCAAACAAAACATTGGAAAATTCACTGAATGCGGAACTGTGCCACGGTCACGTCAGACCGAAGCAGTTTTAAATTAATTTCATGCCGCATATTTTGTTAATTTCAAATGTGAAATAACTTCATTTCTGTGAAGTAATGAAAATGGATTGTTTAGATCAGAATTAAAATAATGCAATTCCTGAAAATTATTAATTGACATAAAAAAGTAAGTTAGAATGGAAAAATTAAACAAAACGGCGACATATTTGACAGCTGTATGTGACCTTCAGAATGCACCCTCATTTCCTTGCACCGAATCACTGACCTTTAATAAAAAAAAAACAACAAAGTCTTTATCCCTGTCACTAAAAATAAAGAGCAAAGTGTCAGTTTACTGCCAGTACTCATGCAACGCTGAAGGCAAGCACTAACAAGTTAGTACCGAATAAATTGTAGCGATAGCATCCAAAACATAAAGAATTTTTATACCGAGAAGATAGGGGTAAGTCGTAAGTTTAGTACGGAAACTAGTACAATAGAGTTTTACAAGTAAAACTAGTAGTTTCTGACTACTCTCTCTCTTTGAAGAGATAACTGGGGAATAGTTTTGTCTACTCTCAGTTTATTAAGAAAGTGGTAAGTTTATTGTATTGTGTAAAACCTGTTCAAGTTTTGTTCTGTCTGTTATATTTTGTGGTTTGGTCTCGTTGGATTGGGTAGCTTACCAAATTAATTTTCAGGGTATTAGTAAAAGAAAATTTTGTTATCAATGAAAAATATTATCGAAACTAAAAAGAAACGTCATAATTTGTTTATGTAGCGGGAGGCTTCATTTCGAGATTCAGTTGTAAATGCCAGGGTAGGCCGCGAAATTCAAATTTTTCTAACGAGTATTTTATGAAAAAGTAATTCAATGGAATTAAATGAAACTTAGAGGGTTGTATTAATTATTTTAATTAATACAACCCAAAAGGCTGGCTGGCTGGCTGGCTGTCTGTAAAGCCATATTTGTTACCGTCGCGAATCCTATTTTGTTCAACATACAGCCTGACACTGACCTACAAATTGCAAAAAAATACCTCAAAATTACAAAACATTACATGTTTTGACAAGATCTACAAAAAATCCTGACTTGCTTACGTAAGTCAGTTCTTTTGTATATCAAGTGAGTTTTCACAACTAATCATATTATTTTTTTAGCTGAAACCTCTTATAACTAACACTGAGGGCATAAGGTTAGTTCTGAATCTAGCCAAGGACTTTGAATGGAAAATTACTACTTCATTTCAAAAGGCTCCACGTTCAGCCTGCATCACAGCGGTTGTAGTGAAAAAAAAAGCGATATCAGTAGGTATCTATAAAATAAAGTAAATGACACTATACTGCCTATATACCTCATACATAGGCGTGTATTGTACAGTGTAAAGGGTAAACACATCAGCGGCACTGCTCGCGTGCCGCTAACATTTACTCTGTTTGTCTGCTTCGTGTGACTTCGCTTTATATACCTAAGCTCTATCGTGTATCAGCTTTAGAATTTTGTTTATGTGGTAGATAGGTGCTTTTGTTTTATATAGGTCCGTAAGTCAAATTGATTGATGAGAGTGCAGGGTTTTAATTTAAAAAAAACCTAGTAAAAAGTTAAAAACGGACAAATGTTTTGTGCGCTTTCTATCTCTGGGTGAAAACAAAAGAATTAAGTTGGGACGGTAATAGCCTACCATCAGGTATACAGGAAGACCACAACTAACATGATAGTGCCCTTATAAATCTCTCTTTGCAGTTATTTTTGCTGAGCATTAGGAACTACAGGTAACGTAGGTAAATTTTTTTGTTAAAGATAAGTTTTTCATAAGCCTCTCTAAACAGCCTTTTAGTGTAATTTCGATAACGCAGAAAGTCGATAGACTTTATCAGAAAATAAGTATGCTTGAAATGCACTATAAATACTAGGTGAAAAGTCCCTGTGACATCGTTAACGCGTACCTCCTAAATCAGATAACCGCAGCAGTAAAACAATCCACCCCACATTGCTGATTACCAAAAAAGATATAAACTTACACATCCACACTTCACACGATTAGAAGTCACGATAATACGACTTTAACAAGACTTCCAAACTTCGCCCCATAGTTTTTACACTGGCTACAAATTATTATTTACACAACGTTATCTAGGTGCCTACAAAATAACCTTGAATGTGAAACTAGACCAAAGTTATCGACTTTTCACGGAGCTAGTTCTGGGCAAATAAACTAGTTGAATAGGTCCTAAAGCTTACCTGAATTTAGAGATGGGGTTGGTTTTCAATGGTTTGTAAAGGTTTTAGTATGAGTCCTACTATTGACATAGACCAGCCTAACGATTTCAGGCCAGGCTTGTTTGTCTTAGGCCAAACTTACCGGGCTAGGACTAATAACAAAAAGACGGCCATAATGCAACCCGATAAAATGTTTTAGGTTTTGTTAGAACTGTGACCTGCGTATTTACTTAGTTTATCCTGCCAGGATGAACTGGTAAACTGGTTTGGCCTAGGACAAAGTAGTTTGGCCTGAAAGCGGGTTTAGCCGGTAACTGATCTAACGTGCACAAGCTAGAGATTGATTTAAAAAAAAATATCAACAGTACTGTGCCCTGTATTCCAGGCATTCAAAACGTCCTAATACTTCCTTCAAATTAGACCAAACAGAATGAAAAGCTTTACACCGAACATAAAATACCGAACTAGTTACAAAGAATAGTTCCCTCTAGCGGCATTTGCGGTGAACTAAAAGCCCCAGACTACACATAAAACCACAAAATTCGCGTGTAAAGCTATCGCATAAAAATTAAAGGAACAAAAAAGGGTTGCTAGCACTAAAAAGCCCAAAGTGAAAAGTCTCGGTGGTTTGCCGCGGTAACATTCTTTTGTTTGGAACGGCAATTATTTCCAACTGGCGTGCCAGGGCTGGTAAGTGCTGGGATTTGTTCGATCAGTCTTGTTTGGGACTTTTGTATCTTTGACCGGATCGGATGGAACACAAAGTACCGTTTCTTTTCTATTGGGACTTTTACATTGAGAGAATATTTTGGTGAACATTAATAGTAGTTTTCTTCTTTCCAGTTTTCTTTTTTACCAGGCTAACCCGCGAGATTCAATTGTGTTTTTTGCGATAAGCAGGTCAGTGTCAAGTGGTATATTGATTAAAATATGATAAGCGACCGTAACGAGTATGCTTTATCATCATCATTATCCTCATAAATACACTCCTTCAATGACTTTTTCATGAAATAGACATTCAATGGGATTAAATGAACTTAGAGGGCCGTATTGATGATTTTAATTCTGTAAATTGATGCGTATTACGGCCGCAAATCATATTATGTTCAACATACAGCCTGACACTGACCGGCAAATTGCAAAAAACGTAAGAAAGCTTGAATTTCGCGGGCTACCCTGGCGTTTCCGGATTTTGATACCAACTTTGTTCACGGTATTCAGACTATAGATTTGATGGAGAATATTTCAATAAAATCCATCCTGCGTATTGAATCCCTGAAGCCTACAAAGATCTATTTTCAGCCTAAACCAGATTTCGTGACTAACTGAGCAAGAAAATAACCAAGCCGGTTCGGATATTAAATTCGCCCTGACAACCCTATTCAGTGAAGAGATAAAGAATTTATTTACATAGCTCAAACTACTGTTTTGAGCACTGCTAGCGGTACATTTACATTTTGTCGACATTTCGTGGACTTTAAATACTGAGTGGTAGGAATTATTGTCGCACTGGTTATTGTGGAGTTTCCTAGGTTTGTGTAGTTTGTGTTATTTTGGACCTCTGGACGTGACTAGGAAGGACGTGGAGGAATTAATGGGGATGAGAACGACTAGATCTGTGGGGGAGTTAGGGATGTTAAATGTTTCGCTTTGTTTTTAGTAAACACAAATAGTTTGTGGTTTTTCGTAGACATAATGTGGTGTTGCAAATAAAGATTATTCTTATTCTTGCTTACTTATTAAGTTCGTTTTTGAATAAGTATGTAGGTACGATTATTAATAATTATAAGATTTTTGATTAGGATGCAAATTAATTGTGTTCTAAAGAACAAATTTAATTAGCTCTTAAATTAACATTTTTAACGGAAAGAGTTCCTGAGTTCCAGCGGTGGAACATTAACGACTAATAAAAATAAAACTTACTTTTTAAGTGGGTATTAAATCAGAGCCTCTAAATACAACAAACTTTTATCTATTATAGTGACCACATTCTTCTTCGAAACTAGACAACGTATTTTGATGCCGTTTTTATCGTTACTTCTTTACATAAAATCTACTTTCTTCTTTTTTCTTAGATATTTTAAAATATGCAACGGATTTTAATGCAGTGTTCAGCAATAGATAGAATTATTCTAGAGGAAGGTTTATATGTAGGTATATTGCACCCGTGCGAAGCCGGGGTGGGTCGCTAGTAAAGAATAAAACATACACATCAGTTTATTTTTTATTTTTATTGGTTATTAATTATATTTACATTATATACAGACTACAAATAGAACTAAACTAATGATAAAAATAAGACTAAAAGTAAGAAAATATAAAACATCTAAACAACGACGACAATAGGACACTTAGGCGTCAGTTTTAAATAAAAATACATCAATCAAAAAACTGCATGATTCTATAACAGTCTACCATTTTCCAATATGGCGTCAATACGCCATTGTTGCGCCAACATCGTGCACGTTGAGAGTCATCGACTGAGCCGTTCATTATACGGAATTTTGCCTCCCATACACGACTCGAGCACCCTCTAACGTCACTGGCTCGAATAGAGCTCCACCTCAAATATGTCCCAGTTTCCAGCTCGGAAATGCTCGAATAGGAGCCTCTTATGCTCTTCAGGTAGATTTACGAGCTTGAAATCGAGCAAAGAAACTATAACTTTATATTAAGACTCGATTTATGCTGTTAATTATTTTAATATAAGTGTTAAAATGAGATGAGGTACGACTAGGTTTAATTTAGGATCAGCCTAATTAATAGGCCGGTCATGTGCTGATATAACGGGGTGTACATTATGATTTCAGAAGTTAATTTTCGCACCTTAGGGTCCATCCCACACAGACAAAGTGACATGAAAAATCATAATGTGATAAATAGATCGACATAATCCACCGAAGATCGGAGCTCTTGTCTAAATAATAACAGCCACTCAGGCCGATGTTTAGGTTAAGCCATGCTTTCCTAGGTTGCTGCGTGGATGGGTGACCACCCATTACATACAGAGTTTTTTTCCCATCCCTCGGAAAACGCGTTAAGCCGTTGGTCCCGGCTGTTATTTGTAGATCTTTATCTTTGTCAGTCGTTATAGGTAGTCCAGTAACCAGTCTTGCCAAGGAGTATTACCTAGTTCTATATGACCTGTAATTTTTGATAATTATTAATAAATAAACTAAACTAAACTAAACTTCTAACTGGGTGGTGGAGGTTAGATAGACAGTCGCTCTATATAAGATACTGGTATTTAGCTGTATCCGGTTAGACGGTAACATAGTCCAACATAGTCATAAAAAGGCTAGGCAGAGTCTACCGAAAATCATATTTAGTTAATCTTATTTTTATTGTTGTTGTACAATTATCAAAAGCTTTGAAAACGATTACGTATGCGCTCTCCGATTATAAATTGTGCAAAGTATCAAGAAGAATACATTAACTATATTACCAAGTGATAAGCTAGCAGAGAAACATTTCAAGGTACCTTAAAACAGGTAGGTTCAAATTCACGCAAATCAATAGAATAACTTGAAACTTTACCTCCCCCACACTTACTGCAAAAGTAAAAGGAAAATGCGTATACATTACACCCCTTAAACGTCACATCACGACCCTCAAGACGTGAGCTATCGATTGAGCAATATTAAAATGTTGTATTGAGTGACCCAATGCACAGGAGTAGATATCTCACAGAGACCGAGCTTCATTCAATCGTGTTGAGGCGCTCATTCGGCGGGGGCATTCGCCTGTAATGTAACAGTTCAGATTCGAGCCTTACATCAGAGGGAGGCAAACCGAATATTACAGTGCGCAACCTGTAACGATAGAGTTTGCAACAAATCACTTGTTTCTGAGAAAATTCGAATCTTATTGTTACATTATGGTCGAATGCTCCGGTGAGGGAGCGCCTGTACTGTGGAACGAATGCATACATACAGAACACATGTATGTTCGCGGCGTAGATGACATGAAATTGTCCTCTCGCCAGTCTAAGAGTAAAATCTGACAATAAAATCGTGCCAAATAATGGCGCTGTCTCGGGATGATTGTCGAAATGACAAATCATTTTAAATATCTACGTGCCTTGGCTCCCTGTTTTTTGTGGCGTATACTAAATCCTAAAAATAAGATAAGAACTGGCTTTGAGGTACTGTACTGCATATTATTTCATCTGTCAGTAAAATAGGTAGGTACCTACTTCAAAACTTACCAAACAATATGACTTATGAAGTTATGAGTCTAAGACAGACAGCAACCATATTGAAATAAATACATTCTAGTACCTATAGCTTAGTGTGTTATTCATTTGAACATAGCAAGGCTTTGTAAGTAATATTGTACCCATCACAATCTTCTCGCTCTTGTATGAAGCTCGGTCTCTGTCAAATTTATTTACTCCTGTACTCAGACTAAGGGCGGAACCTTAGCTGAGTGAGCTGACAATATCGATTCCTTTCGTAATAGATATTGATATTGAAGGTGATTCCGCGATTAAAGGCATTATTGACGGTTATACGAGTAAAAGGCATTTTGATAAAGATATGTGACACGCAATGTAGCGGTATTTACGTTTAATAGAGATTCAATATTTTGTTGTTTGTGGTAAAGGAGTATAGTTACTAGCTAGTGATAGAGGTATTACAGTACCTATTATATTATTGATTTGGCTTGTGCAGTGTGTAATATTGGTGTTTACTGTGCCAAAACCTTGGAACTGGGTACCAAAAACACTGGCTGCATTGCCACGGTAAATGGAAAAATCTTAACCATGTGTCCCGGATGCAAATGCAAAGCTATTGTTTATATTTTCATCACATGGGTCTGGAAATTGGTTACTTAGTGGTTTAAGTTCATAGAAGAAAATTATGGGGCAATATTTCATACCGTCATCATCATCTGCCTAGCCTTTTCCCAACTATGTTGGGGTCGGCTTCCAGTCTAATCGGATGCAGCTGAATACTAGCATTTTGCATGGAGCAACTGCCTGTCTGACCCCACAACTCAGTTAGTACCCCTAGTAAGACTGGTTGTCAGACTTTCGGGCCACTGACTACCTGTAACAACTGTCTAAGATCTACAAATGACAGCCGGGACCAACGACTTAACGTGATTTCCGAGGCACGGAGGAAATTCGGTATGTAATGAATCACTCCTCCACAGACCAACCTAGGCAAGTGGGGCTTAACCTGAAGATTGATCCGAGCGCCTCTTATTAAAGTCCAAAATAGTCAATTCATTTACGAAGTTTATTAGAAAAATAAGTCAAGAATGCATTACTTACAGCAGTTAAGTAAAGCATAACGACATAATGAACTAACTAATTTATGTGTTAACAAACGCAAGTAGCCTCGCTAAAATATTATTAAATTCAGTAAGCCATGGCCATAAATTCCGGGTTTTTCTCTTTGATTACCGGGGCAGCCGATAGGCGACATCCACAACCACCAGGTAGATTACGCCCATTGTTAAGAGTATTTTTATGTCCTTTAGATATGCAAAAGGATAATCAACCACATTTATATATCTAGCAAAATATATGTTAAAGTCATTTTTAAGTAGAGACTATTCGCCATGAATTTCTGGCAAATGCAATAACCTTAAATTCTTTTTTTAAGGATCTATTTAAAAACATACGTAAAAATGTACGTATTTCCACAAAATGTTATATTCTCGACTTAGGCCAGTTCCCTTGTTTGCTTCCTAACAAGCGGGCCGGGACACTCATAAACTTAATGTTTGGCTTTCGCTGCCAAATTAACATAGTGAGGACAAGGTACAACTTTATAAGACTTAGTAGTAAAACGATGAACTAACTTCCACGTGGAAGTAACTGCGAGCCAAGTTCATAGCAGGAACTCACTGGAGAGCATAATTTTATGGGCACAGAGCAGATTAGACTGGTAAATTATGAGTCTTTATATTATACGGCAATATAAAAGATGGATCATAACTATCTTTTGACAGAAAAGTAGCAAAAAAACACTTACTTTTGCCACTGAACGAACAATTTTATTTAAGTACAATGTCATCAACCGGGCACAAACCATTAGGGCCCGAAAGTCTGGCAGCCAGACTTACCTAGGGTTATAGTTTTACCTAGTACTCACTGGGTTGTGAAGATCAGATAGGCATTCGCTCCATGTTAAATAATGGTTTTCAGCTGCATCCGGTTAGACTGCAAGCCGACCCCAACAAACTTGGGAATAGGCTAAGCAGATAATGATAGAAAGAAAAGGAAGGGGAGTGATGAATGCCTTTGTCCTACAGTGGGAAAATCCAAGCTAATAATAATATTCTACCAATTCAAATACATCGGTCCAGATTGGCCCTGGATCGAATTTAGAATTTGGAAGTCATTGAGAGGGGCCTTCGCCTCTGCCCAGCAGTGGGATGACACAGGCTAACAGAATCAGTAATTAAAATACAAAATTACATAAACCTTATCACTCAACAATTACTCAACTAACTTAACTCACGGTTAACAGTACTACAACATCAGATAATTACGAGCCGTCTCCAAAGGAAGCGAACTGCCGAACAACTTGACTACGGCAACTTACCGACTTTGCTAACTTTATATTTAGATAGTGAACTATCTCGGATTCACCTGCTTTACCCGACTCATGTATTTTTGATTCGATTCGCCAACTGTGCGGAGTTGAAGATTTCGTGTCAAGAAAATATGAAATCATTTTTGAAACATGAGTTTTCTTTTTTGGGACGAGTTTTGTTTTGATGTCGAAGAGAAAATTTTATTTAAAATCTTCTATTATTATAACTAGCCAGTACTACCTACCTGCTTTTTCATTCTGGGGAAAGACTTGCTTCCTTCTTGACCATCGCCGCGGCGGGTCACATTCTATATTTTGCAATTTTTAATCTTTTGAATGCCATTGTCACACATACGTGACAAGCAAGCTCGTGCTCTGTACGCCAACAACAAAAATACGTGTCAAAAAATGCGGTGCACTATAACACGAAATAATAATTTTGGAATATTTTTGTAGTTATTTGTGGTGAAATTGTGGCTTGGGATGGAGGGCACGCGCGTGCGTTCATGCTTTGGCGTTCAAAAGTATATGGAACATGCCCAAGGTGTCCTCTCATCTCCTTTGTGGCCTACCACGGTTCGTCTCGCTGTTTCAGAGCAGCAATCTTGTCTCCAAAAAGTAAAATAAATTAGTAAATAAATCAACATATTTCGTTAGTATCGCAAGCAAATATCTTATCAAGTTAGTAACTGTATGATTTAGGTAGGTATACATAAGCACTTAATAAAAAAGATAATTAAATTCCTCTTGGAAGAATCTCTCCTTATTTTTCCGTCTAGCGAGTACGTGCCCTCCGTACTTTCTTCCACAAACAAGTTAACAGGAGTACCAACCTAACGAAGTTATTAACCTGTACCACAGATAATGTAATCCTAGCGTTCTTGTTCTAACAACAATGGCGGGAACTATAAATTAGTTTTGTGGCCCTCCTGAACCCTTGTAATAGTTATAACTAGGTTTAATGTTCGTCCTAGAGGTCTTTAGGTCCACTTTGATTTATTATAACTGCCTTTTACGCCATCTGTTCGTTATGATATATCAGAAGTGACGTTTTTATTGGCTACGAGTTATCATATTTTGTATTTTATTCGTGTAACAGAATCAAATATGGACGGGAATTGTTGTTTATTCGTATTAGTTTGCTATAATATAATTGTATTGTACTGTGTTGCATTGTCTGGACGTGTCTATTTATTAGTCTACCTACTCAGAAGCATTTTACTAACAAATATTTTAACGCAACATGAGCTACATTCAAGCACATTATTACTTTACAGACAAATGTGTTGTTAGGACGACTGTTCCGCTACTTATTTTCCGTAGCTTAACTAAAGAGCGGGCGTTTTCTTCTGAAATTTGACGTACAATAAGTGCTGATTTTCAGCCTATTTTTTCTGATACAAGAAGCTTTTCTTCTGCACTTTCATTTCATATAATTCCTTATTCTTTTTAAACACAGAATATATTAATCAAGATTTTTAAGAAACGAACCTTACACAAACATAATTCCATCCTGTTCAATTCACTTGCTCCCTCCGCCCGCTTATCCATCATTCTATCTTTTGTCTTTGTTAGACCTTCGATCTTAATCACCGTCTTTTTAATTAAACACGAGAAAATTCCTTTCTTTATGTCCAATGGAGGGTGGAAATTGGGTAAGAAAAATGGAACGTGAATGTTACAAAGGAAATTTGGCCATACTTGCACGTAGGGTCGTTATTCTTTTATTTCTTTAAAACGTTCCATAAATCTTTGTCTACACTTTGGCACCAACAGCACAATCAAATTGCTATACTAAAATCAGACCGCGAATGTATTACACTGATATTCCTGTTGTAATATACGCGGATATAAAATCAAAACTGGCCGATGTTAAATCTCGTGACCTTCATTGCTGTCCCTGTAGATCTTTAAAAATACCAAACACCTTAATCATTAAAGCTGGCGGGACGAGCTGGACAAAACCAACGACCAGTGGTCCGCATTGCCCCTGAATCGAAAGAAGTCACCTGGAAAGGCCTTTGTCCAGCAGCAGAGATGAGTTACTGTAAACCTGCAGGATGTGAATTTGATCATAACATTACATCCATATCAAAATCTTTTTTATCTTCCTTACCAAGAAACCTATTCACCAGTCATGGCCGCCCACAGCCAACAGACCCAAACAAACAATAAGTTGTCATAACGCAACTTTCCTATAAGCATAATCTGAAGTTTCATTAATTACGGCGTCCCAACAGACGAGAGATTTTAATTAAAAGCAAACATTGCTGGGACAAAAGGACTGTCTCACACAAGATCGCTAACAAAACCAGCAAGGCATTTTTAACGATTCAATTTAATGAGAATTCTCGCAATTATTCGTGTAAGGTCTTGAAGAGATTGTTACAGAGGAGGTTTGGAATGGGTAATTATTACGTTTTATGTCATGTTTGTAAGAGTGTAAACTTCTATTATTAATCTAATAAGAAATTATGGTTGTCACTGAAAAGAAACTCTAAATGGCAACTCGGAGTCTGAACTTATGCCCAGTTCATGGCAATAGGCTCTATGCCTAATACGTGAGATATAAACTAAGCAGAGGTGTATCCACATTTCGCCAGTTAGGTATTAACTGGCGAAATGTGGGTACACCTCTGTTTAACCCTACGGGAAAATACAGGTGTGCTGTTATATTGTTTTTGTTGTAAAAACTACAATATTCAAAATTGGCATCGTCCATGACATACGTATGCATAACTTATGTTTCATTAAAAAGCGAAGTTGGATCTGGAATTTGAAACGTTCTAAGGTTAAAAATTTAATTTCAACATTGCAGTGAAAATTCAAATAAACGCAATTTTTGCTCTACACCTGTGACATCCCCGTATTCAGTAAATGTCTGTAATTATATGAAAATGTGCTTGTGTAAAAGCTGGAAACTATCTCGAATGTCTGTTATTGTCATAAACGTGACAATTTTCCTGCTTTTGAACCTGAAAATTGTTTTTTTGTGACTGTGTTGGTCCGGGCCATTGTTTGTCCTTTCATTTCCTTCGGTTTCCACTGTTTCGGAATTCAAAAATAATTTTATTTTTCTGTGAATTGACACCAAAAAATATCGCTTGAAAATGGAACAGAGAATGCAACGAATAAAAGGAATAACTGGCAATATTCAGGTCTGGCAATCTTTGTTACTGGTACAAAAGAGAATGCGGCTTCTCATTCCCTTGGCGTAGTCGCATTATCATCTTGACGATACCTGCGAAATATAGAGAGTGGGACATAAAGTGCTGCATGGCTCTTTATGGCGCGTTACCATAATCTAAACAATTGAGATAATACCAATGGAGACGTCATATTTTACTATAATATGAATAGTTATACAAATATCTATAAAATCGACATACACATGCGAAAAACAGTTTTGTATATAAAGCAGTTGCTGCATGAAGAGAGAGACAAATACAGTTTGTCAACTGCTTATTTTGACACTTTCGTGTGACGTCATAAACTCAACAATGCGGTACCGTGTCGCGATGTCTTGCGTCGATTCTGGTAGAACTGCTGTCAAACGGTTGCGCGCTAAAAGTTTTTTTGTTGTTTCCTTGAATGATGATGAACGAAAATGGCGGCCATTTTGTGCGCTGGATTTTTGTAGGTAGTCACGCTAATACTGTAGGTATGCCTAATCTATGCGCCTTAAAGTCAGTAATCAGAACTAACGCTGCCATCTTACTTTATCCATACAATTTCCACAGACAATTTCACAAATGTCACGCACAATGAAGCGCTAAAAGAACAATGACGCATTAATTTTATAGATACCTATCTATATTCCTTAAACGTTTGATAAAAGGATTAAGTAACTACTTCCAAACAAAACCATATTTATATTCCAGCCGTAATCAGTAGCCCGACGTTCCATTAACATCATTAATTACTATCAGTTTACCTTCAAAGGTATTTAAACAGAGCGGTCAGTTCAAAACAGCGGAGTTATCTCTGGAAACTTGCTAATGCTTGTTTAATTAAACTTGTTCTGCTGGTTTGATACCGTGCCAAATTATTATCGGGACACCGCACCGTGGGGAGACCAGACAAACCTCCTTGCATACCTCCCTCTTCCCATCGTCGGGAGACTGGATGAGGTCGAAACCAACCTCTTTGCTTTTTACGCGTCGTTCACGACCTCAGGCAGCGACACTACTTGCGTCAAGCAACATTTATTCATTTATATATTCATTTATTTTGCATTCCATATTGTAAAAAAGATGTTACAAAGGGCTTATAGCTAGGTACATAAACATGGACCCTGTAAGGGCACAGCAAGGTAGGAGAGAGGAAGAGGTCTTTAATTTTACTATTAATTAGTTGGTATAGAAGAGTAACAATACTTAAAAAAACATGCGTGCTCGTTGCTTATTTTCTGTGCAAATCTTAACGCGGTGCCAACAACCTTTTTTGATCTGTTTTTTAACCAACTTCAAAAAAAGGAGGAAGTTATTTATTTCACCATAAATTGCCAGTATATATTTTTTTTTCTTTTGTACACAGGTTTATTAGGAATTTTTCGTGTTTTTTCTCGTGTCCCTTCCTGATTACTGGGCCGATTTCATTAATACATTTGTTTTTTTTCTGCAGTCGTCATCTCGTGCCGTGTGTTACTTGAGCGTGTAGCGTGGCCCAGTCTCAAGCTCGTCTCTGAATATTTTTACTGCTAAGTGCTGGCTGGCTCTTGTTGTATACAGATGATTTACTTCAAAAAGATGCAAAGTGCTTTTGGCTTTGTTATAAGGATGTGAGTAATAAATTGAATTTTCTTGGAGATTCGATGGAGTGAGAGAGTAAAACGGATTATTTACATTTTTCATGGTACATCGACATGAACAGTGTATGTTCTTTGTTATTATATTCTGAGCTTGCAGCCGGTAGCGCTATATTCGTAATTTTGTTCTTTATGTGTTGCTAGTGCGTTTACAAACATTAATATCGCAGACAGGGTGGAAGCGACATCGATGCCCAAACGGTTACTACATATTCGGTACATAATTCATGTACATAATTCCGAACCCACCCACTTGTAAAATTTTCATTGGTAATTTTAAAAAAAGTCTGCTGTTATATACTATACCTTTTTACCGTGTAAGATAGTGCACTTAAACCCGAAAATACTGTCAGACCGTACAATATTCTGTTCACTCACAAACTTATCCTTATACAAACAGTAATACCCTAATATTACAACCCAAAGGGGTAATTTAAAGAACCACAGCCAAATAGGTCGAGGGTAGTAAAATTGGCAGAGCTGCTTGGCCGAGTTTCGCTGAGTAAGTCACGCTGCACCTAAGGGTGCGTTGACATTAGTTGACGCGCGTCTAATGAGAAAATAACGCGGTTAGATCGCGTGATTTGATTAATGACTTTTATAATTGCTTTTTGAAGGAAATGTTAATGCGAATTAGACAATGATGTTTATTGTTTAAACTGGATTTTACAAAAACTTTCACAAAATTAAACATGAACATAACATCCTTGTAATCCCCGAAGGATTAGGTAGAGGTGTACCAAATAGTTCACCCACATTTTGCCAGTTATGTTTTAAGACCCGTGTAATAGGGGCGAGCCTATTGCCATCAACCGGACACATATCCAGGCGCCTTGGCTGCTGCTGAGAAATTCTTGATGGAAAAACCCAATAACACTTTACCAAATTACAAACACGTTAAAAGATGCAAGTATCAAAGTATAACACTTACTTGATATTTACATTTTATGTATGCAACCAGGAGCCAGAATGATATGGCGACATATTACATGGCTGTTTATGCAATGGTTTTACTTTTTGAGTGGGCCATTAAACCACGCGAGCGAGGGTTGGTGGGTGTCACATGTCCTCGAGTTTTTGTTTCTTGGAGATTCCAGTTTTCTCTAAATGTGAAAAACAGTCACCTGTTTTGAGAGCAGTGGTAACGTACGGTACGTTACCACTGCTCGCAAAACAGGTAGTACCGGGTGGTACCGGTGGTAACAGGTACTAGATCAATTAAACCATTAAAATGTAATTAATGGTGTCGTGCAAAGATCCTGACGCGACAGCTAATGTATGTGACAGTTACTCGAGTCAACACGCATGCATCAAGCAAACAAGCACGTCACTCAATGTGTGCACAGCCTAAGGGCTGCCAGACTTTCGTCAATCAATATGTACACGGCCTAAGAATTGACAGAATTTAACACGATGACACGACTTTACCGTGTAGATTGACACTGATCGTCTTATGAACGAGCATCTGACAAGCTTGACTTGTTTCTTTGTTTATTCATCCATGGAAGTCGGGGATTTTTCTTAGAGCGCTGCGAAATTGAGAAACTTTGTACAAGTTGATTGATCTAATAATTTAGTTCGAGAAAATGATGTTGCAGCAGCAATATGTGATCGCAGCAAGCGTAGGGAAAAGGCGTGAGTTTATTTCAACAAAAAAACCGACTTCCAAAAAACACTAACAAAGTCTAAAAGTCTTTTTTTATTTTACCATTTTTAGCTGTAGTATACCACACAAATTCTTTTCACGAAACAACTAGAAGTTATGAAGAAACTACGAGTATCATGTCGTCAACATAGTTAACATAGGCCAAGAAGAAAAAACCAAACTACTGAACCGATTTTGATGAAATTTCTATGGGACAAATCGGAAAGTACTATATAATAGTAAATCCTTTCAGATAAAAAGAATCATAAATGACGGAGTTATGAGGCAAGAATCACTAAAAAATGCAACCGAATTGAAAACCTCGTCCTTTTTTTAAAGTCGGTTAAAAATGAGTGATAGTGACACATCAAAAATCCTTTTTCTAAAAATAAGTCAACACTCAATTTCGATCAGTTTTTGTCATAAAGACTCCAATATTATGGCCCCTTTTTCAAAGTTAGGAAACAAGTAAACAGACCCGTTTAAACAAACATCAATAAACAATATATCAAAGTAAAAAACAAAGTGTAAAGTCATTATGACACCCAGCAATATATCACAACCTACATTAACTGGGACAGTGTGGCCGACCCTTATCAAACGGTTAATAATCGCCTCCTACCCGGATCATGTACCATTTACACCGTCAATAATAAAACTTGCCGATAGTAATAATAATAAATGAGCAGAGGTCCTAGCACGAGCGCGCGGTGTAAACGTAATACATCGATTTTTCAATAAAAAAAAAACATTATCCTACAGCATTTTAGTTAAATTGTTTGTAACAAGCAAAATCAGTATCATCCATAATATGAATAAATTCATAAAATTATAAATGGGTTTTTAAAATACCCTTAACGAGGCCGAAAGGTACTTGTTCTCCCCGTTACTGCGATATTTTTTTTGTTGCAGACTATACCTGGGAACCTTCTAGTTACTAATCAATGCATCCATCAGAACAATGTTTTGAATGCAATACGTGAATTTTCACTAAAAAAAAAAGTGTTTATCAGCAATATTTTCTGCGTAGAGTTACATAGTTTGATGAACAGAATGCTTGGTTGACGGCTTCGTGAAGGGTCCGTTTATATCCTGTATGTGAAACGTGTATTTTAATTTAAAAAACCAAGTACTTACGTTACGTTTAAAAAAATATAAAAATATTTATTACTAGTAACATTGGTACAGTAAATCTCCGTAAATACAAATTTAGGCTTTGGCACTCGTGCTAGGATTACCCTGTATCACGAATGCCATCACGTTCCTCTGGACCAGCTAGGTAGTTCGTAATACAATAAAAAAAAAAACCTGTACGAAAATTAAACTAACGTTTACACCGCGCGCTCGTGCTAGGGCCTCAGAGAAGGAAACGAGAAAAAGTTTTTGTAAATAAACTATTTGTTGATTTTGTTGGTAGTTTCGTTGAGAGAAAGTTTTTATTTGTCCGTGGAGACTTTGTCTACAGTAGCAATTAATGGTGAAACTATTCGACATAAAGTTTTTTTTTTCAGCAGTTATATCCTCCCTTTCGTGTCAATGAGCTACACATTTATCCAAGAAGATGGACAAATGACGATCGGTTTCAAAGCGATTCTTTTTTCTAACTAAAACAAATTTTAACAGGATTAACGTAAGTTTAACATAACATAACATCACGCTTGTAATCGCCGAAGGGTTAGGCAGAGGTGTATCTAATAGTACACCCACATTTCGCCAGTTATATTTAGTTGTCCCATGTAATAGGGGCGAGCCTATTGCCATCAACCAGGTTTAATAACGTACGGTTCTCGGTAGCTTATGTCAGTCCCATTCATTTATGAGTTTTTCCGTTGTCATCGCTAATAGTGTCTTTTTATTTTTAACTATTGAGATTTTTTTAATCATTTTTATTTTCATTCAAAAACAATATTGCGGTAAAATAATCAATTTACTTTTTCATTTTTATTTAGCCTATACAGTCCCAT
This sequence comes from Noctua janthina, assembly GCA_963576755.1. NCBI lineage: Eukaryota > Metazoa > Arthropoda > Insecta > Lepidoptera > Noctuidae > Noctua > Noctua janthina. The sequence continues at coordinate 4,509,361 of OY755055.1, read as the reverse complement.
TGCTGGGCAAAGGCCTCCCCCAATTCCTTCCACGAACTCTTTTCTCGCGCCACTTCGAACCAGCCCTCACGGTACGCATCTAGGTTTCAATTATTTTTGATCAAATTAATATTTGTAATACTATTCATAATATCCCACACACACATAATATGCTGGTGTTGCAAACCACATCAAAGCTAGTACAGAAATTGCTTAACAATTTGAACACTCGACTGACTTTAGAACACGGCCTTTGTAAGTCCCGCTGCACTTGCAAGGAACTGGTAAAAAACGAGAATTTCTTGCTGGCAACCCTGCGGTTTTATTTTAAAATACCTCGCAACTTCCACTACGGAGGCGGAAGTTTTATTCGATTGTTCTTTAGAGAAGTACCGAGTATTGAAAATAATTGCGGGCACAAATAAAGGTGAACTCTTTAATAGGGTTTCTTTTTATTTTTCCTCTTTGAGTTATAGTTTTTAATAGTTGGCAAGAAAAAGCGAACGGTAGGTAAATTAAAATGTTATATATTTTGATTTTTTCGAAACTTTTATGTTTTTCAAAGTAATCAGCGTGGAACACTCATAAAGTAGGTATACCTAGAACCAAAATCCGAAACAGATTGCAGCATTGGATGTCTAAACGAGCTTAGAATATTTAAATCGCAAAATAAAAATATCGTTCAAAGCGTACCGTGTAACATCCTAACATCTGTTCGTGCTCCAGCATCGTGAAAAGACAAACTTAAACAAAGATAAATAAATGTAAACCTTCCTTTTTAAACAACCTCAGTATATTTATTGTTCAAAGAAATAAAACCTCGAAGTCCCAACATTTTTTAATTTATATGAGCAATTGTTCGAGATTCTCGCGTGACAGCAAAAAAATGACGGGAAATGCATCCCGTCATACGGGCGAACTAAAATGAGAGAAAAAGAGAGCAAGAGCTATCTGCGATGCCTTTCATTTTAGTCATCGTCTATTTCCGCTACCTCCTTTCATGATGTCCTTTACTAGGGAAAGCATTTGCAAGTTTAATGGAACGGTCTGGTGGAGAAAAGGACACACTTAGCAACAGCCCCTAAAATGCGAGGCGATAATGTCCCCTAAAAAGTTTGACTTTTCAAAAGGCGATGAAAATAGCTTTCAGCGTAGATTACTTTGGTAATACTTAAGCTTAAATACTGGCTGGTAAATAAAGTTTTCTCGCCCATTAAAGCCTGTATTTATCGTCTGGTTGCGAACAGTAAACAGAACTAAGAATTAATCAAAGTAAATATTTCTAGACGTATTCCTTGCGTCTGGCTTCGCTCGTCGCTTTTCGCTACAAGAACACAGCGCTTGTACAAGATGAATTCATCAGAGCGAGTTAATGAACGCTAGAAAGACTGTTGAATTGAAAATTTCGCCGAGTCAGTGAGTTGGTATGGTCGCTTGGGGAGGGACGGACGTCTGCCGCGTCTCTTTTTACATCATAAATTATAAATTTTGCGCCTCTTGCATATTAAACAGGATCATTTTTGTGAATTTTAGGGTACATGATGAATGAGGAAGCGTTGTTATATTCATTGTTTATTCAAATAAGCTAGTCTGTTTCCCTATTTCCTTTATTACTGTGCGCAGAATACCAGAGCACCGCAGCTTCCCATCTCGAGCTGAATTCGATTTGCTACACAGTTGCGGTGGCACACAGCTTGCAATAATGAACAGGCAGTTAGAACTCAAGCTAGGTACTCTATTTCGTTGAACGATAGTATAATTAAGACACCTACTTAATGCAGCGATACTACAGTGCTGCTCGAATGGCATTAGAAACAGCATTAAAATAAACGATTTGCATAACAAAACACGATGAGTACTTAGAAAACAAGAAGAAATCCGATATTAGAAAACAAAACACGTCAATTTACGGGAAAATTGAGCAAGATATTTCTTACCTGCTTTTTGGGATCACTAGGGAGAGAATCTTGCAGGAATTCGCCGATTACGTATTTACATCCTAACATTTTTGTATAAAACCATGGAGCGGATGAAAGCGCCTCATCTTGGGACATAAAAGGTGACCTCCCTTTGAGTCCTCACCCCTTTCCTCGCCCTCCTGGCACAATGAGACACGTTGTTTGAAAGTAGGCTAACGTTAAAAGAGTTACATTCAACTTACGTCACCCGACTCCAGAATTGTAACACATGACATATGCTGTGCTTATTTTCACGTTTCACATTTACGCCAACTTCAGGTCGGTCGTTGTATCAAAGATTCTCTTGTTTTTTCCTACCTTTTTTCCTTTTAATACCGTACGTTGTAACAGACTATAAAAACCGTGAACCCGTTCAAAGCAAACAGACGTTGCTCCGGAATTGCATTTAGTTTTAACGGAGGTAAAAAGTAATCAAAACAGCGGACGAGCTTTGAATTCTAGCTTTCCGATTGGATTCTACAGATGTATGGTGGTATGTTCTGCTTTGTTTTTGTTAGTTTGTTTCGGACAGCTGTGCTTACGATATTTTGAAGAAGACAATAAATATTACAAAGTTTTTTATTCAAGTCAGGATGAAAAATCTTGTAGAAAATGTTCAGCTGTTAGAGATGATTATCTAATCATCTCATAATTTTAATACAAGTAAAGATGTTTAATGAATCTTCATTAAACATCTTGACTTGTATTAAAATTATAATCATTGTTTGTCTGGTTTTTAGTTTACTTTTTAATAATGACAATAACATTGTACTCGGAATTTATTATCTGTGCATAATTTTTGTCCGTTCAAAATAATTTGGATTCTTGAAATTGAGTTTTATTTAATTGATATAATCCCACAGAGACCTTACCCCTTTTACGAGCCTATTGTTGTGTTACATTAAAACAATTTAAGTTTTCCTATTTAATTAGGTTGTGTAAGATATATGGTTAGGTCAACCCTAATGTCAACCAAAATGGCGGGTGCGGTTGTCACTGCACACAACTTTATACCCTCGGTTAAAGTTATGTTTGATCAAGTTTCCCCGTAAATGTGTTAATAATTGTATTTAAAACAAGCTGTGACTGGGGCGACCGAATACATGTAAAACCTTTGAGCAGAAAATTACATTTTCTGTTGAAGGTAAATATGCAATTTTACGGATGGTTTCATTAAGATATTTAAATTATTTACAGTAATGATTTAAAAGTGAATATAAAGGTATTTTATCGATTAATAATAAAGTAGGTTTATGAGATATAATTGCGTCTGATATTGAAACAGATTACAGAAACGTAGAATAAAGATATGGAGTGCGTAAAGAAATTCAGGGTTCCGACATATACATAATACCCTAGGCAGTATGTATTCTATGAATATTGAATGTACAATCTCCTTGCTACCTCCTAGGTCTAGTGCTCACTTGCGGTCCTGGGTTCGATTCCCAGGTCGGGAAAAGTGTTATTAGGTTTTCCATCAGGAATTTCTCAGTAGCAGTGGAGTCTGGATTTGTTCCAGTTGATGGCAATGTGCTCGCCCCCTATTACATGGGATTTAAAAATAACAGGCGAAATGAGGGTGTAATATTAGGTACACCTCTGCCTAACCATTCGAGGATTACAGGCGTTATGTAATGATCATATGAATGTAAAACTAAGACAGCGTTTTTTTTTTTTTCAATTTGCGGTTTTTGCACAAAGAACAGATGAAAAATTTCTATGTGGGGGGGCTCAAAATGATGTACAGAATACGTGGTGACCGTTCTCGCGTCGGTGTCCCTACCACCCCGTATATTTAATGCCAACAGCAAAACGTACAAAACAAAACATACCTACACAGACACAAAGTATACAAAAATATATCATTTCAGAACACACACATGGTTATATAATATTCAAATGGTAAAATAAGAACCGTCGCAGGTTTAAATCTCGCTGACGAGAGTTTAATTTTCTACAAATCCCCGTTCAGAGAGAGGGCAAAGTTACTCGTGTAATCTGTAACCCAAACATTAAATATGAGCGATTACTTTCAGAAATTGTAATACAGCCACATGGCTTTGGGAAATTGTAAAATGTAGGTATGTGTCTGTAAAACCATTGAAGGATGATCATCATCTGCCTAGGCTTTTCCCAACTATGTTGGGGTCGGCTTCCAGTCTAACCGGATTCAGCTGAATACCAGTATTTTACATGGAGCGACTGCCTATCTGACCTCCACAACCCGGTTAGTAGTGGGTGATACGATACCCCTTGGTTAGACTGGTTGTCAGACTTTCGGGCCACTTACTACCTGTAACGACTGTCAAAGATCTACAAATGACAGCCGGGACCAACGATTTAACTTGCTTTCCGAGGCACGGAGGAAACTCGGTATGTAATGGGTGGTCACCCATCCACGGACCAACCTAGGCAAGCACGGCTTAACCTTAAGGTCGACGCGAGTGGCTGTTATTATTTAGCCACGAGCGCCTCATTGAAGGATGATCGCGCTTTTTAATAACCTTTGGGTGTACACATAGCAAATAACGGGCGGAGTTGGTTATCGTAACGTAAAATTGGAATGATTTTAAAGTTGAAAGTATTGTTTTCTAAGTTTAATAACATAACATCACGCCTGTAATCCCCGAAGGGTTAGGCAGAGGTGTACTTAATAGTACACCCACTTTTCACCAGTTATGTTTATTATGTTAAGTCCCATCTAATAGGAGGCGAGCCTATTGCCATCAATCGGGAACAGATCCAGACTACCCACCTAAACCCAATAACAATTTTCCCCACCCGAGAATCGAACCCAGGACCTCATGCTCAGGCGACCACTCGACTAAGGAGGCAGTAGTGTTAGAAAGTATTAAACTTTCTCATAACCATGCTCATATTACTTAAGTGTGTGCCATATATATACAACATTATTTTTAGTATATGCGAAACCTGCAACACGGGTCTAGTATTTTTACGTATAGAATCTATGTATGTACAAAATTTCAAAACTGTATCATGAAAAATCACAAAGCAAAAGCAAATCATAAGCTTGTTCTGTTACCTAGTTGTCCGCACAAAAACGTTGTTACCACGCAGCGCGCGCCTCTAGCGTCGTCTTGAGCTCATAGATAATAATAATTTGGCAGTAGGTACCTAAATTATTGCGCTATCGTACTGAAATTAGCTCGGGTTCAACTTTTAAAATTTTTAAATATTTTTGGGAAAAAATATAACATGGTTTAAAAATTATTGCAATCGGTTCAGTTATTTATTCTGAACAAACTATATTCAGGTTTCGCATATACTAAAAATAATGTTGTAGATCCAAATCAAAATTGTAGTTAGTAGTTAGCTTTAGCGTTAGTACTTTCAATTCAAAAATCTCTTGAATTCATATTACGTATAACAAACGTCATGCGTTGGTGCCATGTACTCTTATGTAATACTCACAAGTATAAGTTTAATAACTATAGAACCCGACTACGTAAATATTGCGCACTGAAAATTTTTGAATCAAATAGAAGAAAAAGTACCTTTTAAACATTTTTCAATTTATGACTTTATGTGTTCTTGAGGCCGCCATATTGAATATAAAGTCTATCTTTTCGTACACGAAATATTTTAAGAGTAACTTCTATAAGTCGTAAATTCGCCAGAGCAACGAAAAAAAAAAATATCTGAGTGTTTTTTTTTTACAAAATTATTATAAATCTAAAATTTTTGGAGACTTTTTGCATAAAACCTTTACTCCCATATTCTAACAATGACAGTAGGTAAATACGACGTAGTAAACTAGCGTAATGGATGCTTCAAAATAAGGATCCAGTATTTATTTTGTGGGTCAAGTAATTTAAAATTATTTATTTTTATAAAAAATATACTCGGATAAAAAAAATATCCCTTGAAATGGCTTTGTTATAGCCGTTAGATGATTCCATGAAAATATTACGTGTATGAATAGTTAGACCCTATGTAGTATAAAGTCACATAGCCTTTAACCAGCGGAAGATCAACCATCGTCCGCTGGTTCGCTTCTAAAAATACGTTATTTGTTGAAGTAAGAGAAACAAGCTTATGCCCGAGACTCGTCCGCGTGGAGTTCGGTAATTGTCCTACGGGATCGTAATACCGGGATAAAAAGTATACTATGTGTGTTCTTCACCACGATATCTAAATTCGTATCATTTCCGATACTAATAATAATACGTTTATTTCAGATAAAATCCATACAGCACAATAGTAAATTAAAAAAAAACAGTCGGCTTTCAAAAAAAAAAAATAACAATTTAAAATAAATTAAATTAATAGCACATAAATAGTTGGATAGTATGTCAATCGATTAATTAAATTAAATTAGAAATTGTACATACAAAAAAACACAACACTGAACTAATGAACTCAGATCTACATTTTGTAGCAGTTCTCCTGAAGTACTCAATCAATATTAAGAGTTATTTTAACGCCAAAAAAGCGTTTCAAATATCGCTTAGTCATTGACTCTTAAGGCTCCCCATGTCGAGTATCAGTGACGCGCTGTTATGTGAGTAAGACTGATCGTTTTCCTATGTGATCGAATAAAACGTGCTAAGAAATTGTAGCAGTTATAATTTGAAAATAACTGTTAATCTATCGTCGTTTGTATCCGACTGCGATGGAGGGTTAAGATTTCAACCCGTAAGCATGTATGTTTATCTGTTCTCGCATAAATTGTAAACCATCCTACTTCCTACTATTATAAATTGTAAACCATCATACTTCCTACTATTATAAATTGTAAACCATCCTACTTCCTACTATTATAAATTGTAAACCATCCTACTTCCTACTATTATAAATTGTAAACCATCCTACTTCCTACTATTATAAATTGTAAACCATCCTACTTCCTACTATTATAAATTGTAAACCATCCTACTTCCTACTATTATAAATTGTAAACCATCCTACTTCCTACTATTATAAATTGTAAACTATCCTACTTCCTACTATTATAAATTGTAAACCATCCTACTTCCTACTATTATAAATGCGAAAGTTTGTGAGGATGCTTGAAATTGAAATTTTGGCACACAGATAGTTTGTAACCTGGATTAACACGTAGGATTCTTTCTATCCCGGTAGTACGATCCCGTGGGACAATTACCGAACACTACGCAGGCGAAGCCGTTTGCATAAAGCTATTTAAGCATATTTTTTAGTCCTTCAAGTTTTTAATATTTGCTATTCTCGTTGCAGGTACAATGTATCTGGGGTGGTGGCTGATGGTGGCCGCGGCGCTGGCCTCCGCCGCCGCTGACGAAGCTTCCGACCCTGAGGGGCTGCTGGAACCTGTTTCCGGTAAGTGGAATATAGCTGACAATTGTTCTAGTGGAATATGCGTTAACGTTAAGGTAATATAATTTGTCTCTTCGTGATGTTTTGTAATACTTTATACTGTATACATACAAGTATGAGGTGAGGGGGTACATTGAGAATAGAAAAATTAACATAACGTGGTCAATAGGGCAAGTATCGTCACGTTGAATAGAGAAAAAACATCTTTTGGCCTTAAAATAAGCCATCCCTCTGGTCACGTCGCATGTGAAGAGTCGACCAACCGCTGGGCGATCTCTTTTTATACTTAAACTAAAATTAGAGGTTTAAAACAAAAATAATAACAAAATGACTGACTTAAAACGACAGGGACAAGTTAAGAAAAAAGTTAAATTCTGTAGTATTTACACATTTATTTAGCTTATACGTAATTGTCATTAACGTCGTTTATTCTTAACCTGACTGCAAACTACACCATTTAAAAGATAAACGAGAAAAGGAACAGAAGAAATTGCTATCCGGAGATTACTTCCTCAATAAACTGGTCTTAATTACTACGCCGTAGCCTCGTAGCACCCTCTACGACCGCTCGTAGCACGGTGTAGCACATAATTCTCCAAGTACGTAGCCATTACTTTGGTTATTATGTAGCCTGATAACGCAGTTAAGCTGTCAGGAGCAGCCATATTTAAAAGAACCGTCCAAGTGCGAGTCGCACTCGCACACAAAGGGTTCCGTACCGCCGAACAATATAATAACAATATTTTTAACGCTCATTCGTAGGTCAATTTACACTCAACAGCAAAACGAAGTTAATCATAGATTTTTATAATTCGTAGTTTAACCTCATTTTTGTGTAGCAGTTTATAGAAGAGACCTGCTTTCCAAATTTTAACTGTGTGGTGCCAACAGTCTCGGAGTAAAATGTCTGTGACATACGGGTGGACAGACGGACAGGACGAATCTATAGGGTACCGTTTTTGCCATTTGGCAACGGAACCCTACAAATATATAAAAGTAAGTTACGAGATAACGCGTCTTGCCGTCTAATCTTAATGTAAATAATTTTATATCGCCTTACGCGTGTAAGTATAATAAATGTGGTGTTTATGGTAAATGGGATAGGCAGCAGAGTTGTTATCGCATCAACATGATAACACATTACAATTACCAATGTATTTGCCAAGCAATTAAACAACATGAAGAACTAAGTATCAGAACACGTTAGTCAATTTTTTATCTTCATTTTACGATTCTTTATAGAATGGCGCTATGCTGTGCGACATGATAACGATCCGATACACTCAAAAAGAAGACAGAAAAAAGTAAATAAAATGGCCGTCACATGACGCCCGGCAGATGTAAAACATCTATGTTAATAAATATTATAATTCATAAAAAAAAACCTATAACGAAACATGGATTAAAATAAAAAATAAAGAAAAAAATTAACGTCATTAAAATCATTTTTTTTATTATTATTTTAATTATTATAAAAGAGACGTTCGACGTCATCTTCCGCCACGGCGGCATACGAGTCGGTTTTACTGCCTAGGCGCGCATATAGATGTTTCACATCAATAAAAGCTTGTAATCATGGCTATAAAAGCGACAATAAACTACAACAAATAACCGACCGAATAACCTTTCATCATTCTAACTTCCTTACTACTATTATAAATGCAAAAGTAAGTTTGTTTGTTACCTTTTCAAGCCTAAACCACCGAATCCATCATCCTGAATATTGCATATACATTGTCAGGTATACAGAAACGAACGTAGTTTTCCTTTTATCCCGAAAAAAAGGACTGTTCTCGAGGAAAACACACTTTCCGTATCAACTCCTGATAACATATCTCGTACTAACAGGACCCGCCCGCGCTGTCAAATCATGATAAAAACAATATTCAATTGAATTTGAATTAACTTGAATTGAATTAGGCGAAAAACGAAATGTTGGATTTTCAAAAGACGACTCGAAAAGATTTTCTAGCTTCTTTTTGTGCTTCCTACTTTAATGGTTTGGGCAACCTGTTATGTGTAATTTATTTATAAAGGCATAAGTTCGACAAATAGGAATATAAATTATTTACTGACCATAATCACCAACAAGAAAGAGACACAATTGTGCCTAAAAACAACAACAAATGTGCGACCTTTTTATGAATATTTAAATCACAAACACTACTCCATCTTCCCACATACGTTTCATATCAAACTTATGATAATATTTGCATCGGCTCCCGCCGTCCGGCCGTGATAAAACTATTTTTAATTAACAAACTGTTTAATATTCTCTGTGATACCCTTCGCAATTTTCTAGAGTAATTCTACGTAAACATTGTTGCTGAGATTTAGATTAATTTTGTTGTGAATTTATTAAAGTTTAAAAGATTTGTTGTTGAGGAAGAGGGCAGGATAAGCGCTTGAAGTTTTATAGGTTAGCTCGCTTTATAATGTAAGATTTTTAGCTTGAAAATACAGGGTAAAGTTGTTCGGTATTACGGGTACACTGTCTTCTCTTTCCTTAAGATTATTTCTTTGCTCCTGTCCTTGGGACTTGAACGTAACACGACATAACTGACCAAATGTAGATGAACCTCTGCATTACTCTTCGGAAAACGGGCGTGATACCATGATATTTGTAATAATCACAGCGTACATCACAATACGAAAACGAACTCATTTAAATGATCCCGGTTTCACACCTACATACGTATTGTATTGTATTGTATTGTATAACGGGCTGGTGTCCGCAACTCCACGTCAAAGCGCGTAAAGACGTACATACGTAAACCCACGCCTTTTTCCCATGGGGTAGGCAGAAACTATGGAACGCCACCTTCCATCTTCATCTCTTACATCTGCATCATTCATCTCATCTTCCTAACATCCTTACATACTCCTTTTGCATCCCCCTGTTCATACATGTCATAAACGCACGCCATTTGCGAGTGCTACGGACCTGACCTTTCTGGAGAAGCTCACCAATCGATTTTACACCTCACCGTTAATTCAATTCAAAGGTGATTTTCAAAGAATAAGACTTGTTTCCTCCAACTCTTCTTCAGTTCAAACATGAAGAGTCTCTTCTGGCTTTTTTTCAATAGTTTTCTCTTACATAAAGTATCTGCTATTCTGGATACAATAAAAGCAAGTAAGTGGATTATAAATGTACGAAACTCTTATTTTATGATGTCTGCACGTATCGTTTGGAGCACTTCGAAAGCTATCAGAGTATGGATCTTTCAAAGTACTTTTGTCTGTACTGGAGACCCACCCATCTAAATACAATAATAGTGTCTTTGGGAGTTATTTCTGAAAAGAAATCTCTGAAGTCGACGACCAAACTGTAAGTTGACTTGAAGTGGACCATTCTGTACAGTCCCAATAAAACGTAAAGTAGAAACACTCTTACATAATACAAAAAACTTAACCAAATAAAGGAAGGAAAGAGAAAATTATTTATATTTTATGTAGTTAACTGTAAGGAAATACAAGTGTATTACTTACTATAAGGTATAAAGGATTGTAGGTAACGGTATGCTAATTTATGCCATTTATAACACGAACCCTTTTTTTGGTTAACTTTACTTCGCAGTGGCTTTATTTCCGTTCTTGTCTTATGCCTACTTTGTTTTCACTTATAATTTTTGATATCATTTATAATATTACTAGCTTATGCCCGCGGCTTCGCCCACGTTGAGTTCTATAATTATCCCACGGGATCATACTACCGTGATAAAAAGTATCCTATGTTATTATCCAGGTTATAAAATATCTGTGTTCATCAAAATCCGTTCAGCTGTTTATGCGTGAAAGAGTAACAAAAACATCCATCCATCCGTCTTGGCAAACTGGCGTATTTATAACATTAGTAACATACACCACATAAGTAAGAATAAGATCATAAATACTTCGATTTGAATTGACTTGGTTAACTTTAATAACCATGTGAGTTACTTTCAAAAGATTTATTTTTGTAGTGCCATAGTCATCAGTAATATTTCAATACAAGTTTTCCTCCGCCAAAACCATTTGATTTTCACGAAAAGGAGAACCGGTGCTATCGAGAACTTTTTTTCTGGTAACCTTAAATAAAAATGAAAACGAAGCAAAAGGAAATGATATAAATAAATAAACTAAAGAAAATGTGCTTTTAAGGAAACTTCGAGATAAATTAACTCCGCCACATTTGACTATCATTTCGCATATTTTCCAATCTGAAAACAATATAATTTTCAGTAACAAATATTAAAAGTAAATATATTTTATTTATTTCCTCTCAATACAATTATATTGATCATATCAAAACATACGCGAAAAGTACGCCAATATAAATCAATTTATCGCAATGAAAGCAGGAACATCAATAAAAGGAGGTCGATCCGCAACATATAGTCTATGGAACTAATACACAAAAGAGTCTACACGTAAATTCAATCTTCCCTTGATCCGGGGCATAGAGGCAGAATGCGTACGTTCCCTTGCTTCAGACACGTCATGTTATGTTACGACCTAAATAAAAATAAAATCCTGTCGCTGCGTATTATGTAGAAAGTTTTAGGGATGCGTAATAAAATGTAATATGCAGTTATCTTTTGGTTCGACGGATGATTATATGTTGCAGCAGTTTTATCATACAATAACTTATAGCTGCTATAAAATAATATCTCATGCTTAAAACTTTGAAGCAATATAAGCACTTTAAAGACTGTTGTCGTAAAAGCAACAATACAATACATAACTTGAGTTTATGGTGAAATTTATTTTGACTGTTTACGTGCTTCTGTCTGGCAACACAGTAAGTTGCATCTTTATTGGTAAAATTACAATGCCCTCATCTAGATTTACCTCTAAATATAATGCAGTTGGCATTACCACATACAAGATCATCCAAGCAGTCTCCTAAAAGTTATGGAGTTATGTTGGCACTGCTACGAGTACATCAGGAACATCATAGGTATTACAGCCAACAGAAATACAACTTATGTAATTCTCATACTATCTATGAACCAATTTTCCAGTACGTACACACACAAACAAACACGCGTGCCGCTACATAAACAGTCCGGTAAACAGATCCCGAGCATTACAAACAAGCTTACGTATGTAGTTTGGACGCTCCATTGAGTAGGTAGGAAATGGAGGAACAATAGCGGAGATAGCATAAAAAAAATGTTAACGAAAATGCGGATTAATTGAAAATACAGTGCTACATGAAAATTTGGCGCTGGTATAACTTTGATATGTACCGGCTAAAATCCGAAGTCGGTTACACCTAGTTCTAGTCGGCTATACCTAGGTCCGGCTGGTAGCAGTTTGTTAAACTTAGGTATATCGTTTTCATTGTGCGGTAAACGGACAAAAAAAAAAAAGAATTGTGACCAAAAGCGCGCAAGCCAAGTGGGGACAGCGAGCGGTTCTTTACTAGCTGCCGGAGGGAGCGATATCCAAGTCGGTTGCTTCAAACAGCCAGTAAAAGGAAAGCTAGGCCTAGTTTTATCCAAATACATCCGGTTACACGAAGTATTAGCCGCCAATAAAAAGGATACATCTAAGCCTAACCAACTCCTATGTATAGGTACAGCCGGCTAAAACAAGGTCTAATCGTAGTTCAGCTTTTAGCCGTAACAGATACATTACCTACATATTGAAAAACAAGATGGCGGCTTTAGACAATTTACTAGCTATAGCTCAAAATTACCTACCTAGTTACCTAGTGCTAGTATCTGGCAATATATTGAGCCAAGGCCTTTTTGGAATAAGTGTATTCCAAGTACTTTTAAGGTATCTTATTTGTATTTATGCCAAACACATGTATTTTTAATTATTTATTATTCTCTTTAAATGCCGGCAGTCTTATAAAGATACGTATCTACTTTTTTCGCCTCCAATACGATTGATTGGAAAAACATGACGTGTCTATATTCATTTTTGTATGGTTTTCGAAACCCTTCTCTACCTGTTGGTCTCAAAAAAGCGAGTTAATCGCAAAAAAAATACAAGAAATGTGACACTTCTTACCGTTGCGTCGCCACAAAAACATAGTTTTTTAGTGTTCTTTGTACAATTCAGTTTACAGTTAGGAAAATCTAATGAAATCATATCTCGAGATCTAATCAAAACGCTATGATGTCATTACATGTTCCTAACTGTAAACTGAATTGTTTTGTGAATGTGCCCAAGTCCAACACAGAACATAAAACTTTTATGTTTTGTCAGCAGTTATAGTCTAAACACACTAAACCAACTACTCCATGTACTAACTACTCCGTGTTTCATACAGTTCACATACATGGGTAGATCCCGCAGATGGGCTTAACTTCGTTAAATCAATATTAACACGTTTTCGACGATGCAGGCTGGTATTACAACGAGATATTCCGGAACGTTCGCTATTTCATTCAGCTCATTAGTTCGTGTACGGTTTTCAGAGCTTATTAGTTTGTTTTGATTTTGTGATGAAAATTTTGAAAAATATTATTATTTTGAAGATTTGAAATGTTGTGTTTGAATTGTGTTTCTGTATAAAACAATAGTTTTACAGCTTTTGTATGGAAATATTTAAGAATACTGTGACTAGTTTTTCGCATCAAAATCAAAAATCAAAATCAAAGCATTTATTCATCGCTGGAATGTTGAGGTTTAAGTTAACTACTCATCATCATCTGCCTAGCCTTTTCCCAACTATGTTGAAGTCGGCTTCCAGTCTAACCGTATGCAGCTGAATACCAGTATTTTACATGGAGCGACTGCCTATCTGACCTCCACAACCACTACTACTATCTTTCTAATACATTCATGACATAATATTATCAGAATAAAAAACAAAAAGCAACGTGACTTTCCCTCAACCAAAAACTGAATCACATGTCACAAAAAGAAAGGCAAAATACGGTTACAGCAAAAGCGGGGTTCTTCGCCGCAGAAAAATATTTTTCGAGGCACGTCTTATCGAAAAAGATTGCACAATCCTTAACAAAAACAGAGTTAGAATGTATATTGTATACCCATATTTCGATCCAATATTAATTCCACCTTCAGGATCCCACCCCAAGGCGAAACTGGAGATGATAAAAACGTTAGATGAAAGGCGCGAATTTCCCCAAAGAATATAACTATAAATGTAATATTTTCACAAAATGGCGTCTGTAAAATTGGTGGGAACTTCGATAACTAAACGTGAGTAGTTATTCGCGCGGGATCTCGGACCTAAATAAACGTTAGCGAGTTTTTTTATTAATATCTTTACTCATAATATTAATATACCGGTTTTGTATTGTGGATATCGGAGAAATCCACAATATAAAACCAGGTTCGATTCCCAGATCGAGCAAAATGTTATTGCGTTTTTCCATCAGGAATTACTCAGTAGCAGCCATGGAGTCTGGATTTGTGCCCGGTTGATGGCAATAGGCTGGCCCCCTATTACATGGGACTTAAATATTATATATTATATATATCGGTATTTTGTACGAAGCGACTGCCCATCTGACCTGCACAACCCAGTTCGTACTGGGTAATACGATACCTCTTGGTAAGACTGGTTGTCAGAGTTTCGGGCCACTTACTACCTGTAACGGCTGTCAAAGGTCTAAAAATGACAGCCGGGACCTATTCACTATAAAACGCAGGAACAAAAGCAAGAACAATCGCCATCACTTACACGTGGCACATCAGTACCGCAGAAACCACGTCCACAATACATTGAATTACTTTTATTTGTACATTGTACATTGTTGAATGTACGCTATACATCCAAGTAATGTATGTGGCGCATTGTTGGAACATTTTCAGACACGTTTGTACAGCTAACAGGAAAATGGATCGGATGTACGAGGAGTGGACTCCAAGTTTGACAGTTCTCGATGTATCAGCACTTTACAACGGAGAGAGGTAAGAGAACATTGAAACTTTAAGAAAATATATTTCATGAAGGCAAAACAAAGTCGTTTTTCGTGTCTGTCGGGATGAGTGCTTAGATCTTCACACCAGTAGCGAAGGGTCAATTTTTCTAAGACTTAAGCCGGAGTACATATCTTTACTGTTTAGAAAATTATTGGCTATAGAAAACTGACTGTGCCATTTTTCAAAGGCAAGTCGGCAGGAATCGGGTTGTATGGAACCTTCGCCACTGCTTCACACCATCATTGACAGAATTTATTACAGAAGATGTATTCGTATGACACATATACATTTACACAGTAACATGATTAGAAATGTCACCACAGATTGTACCTGTGCAATACAGGGTCGAGTCGCTAACACAACATAATTTAGCACTCGGCGACGTACACCTCTCACAAATATCACCAACACAATATGTAATATCAGCAACCATTCCTAATACTTACGCGAACGTTTATCAAAACGCCTGTTCCCGTACGATAAGCCGTTTTGTGTCTAATTGTGTCGCACGGTGTCGTACTGGGTCGCGCAGTGTCGCACACAGACGGGCTCCATATTGTGCCCATAGATATTCACGACCTCTAACGACCTCGCCACTAATTGGAAACAAGAGAGCTAGAATATAGGTTCTGCTTTGAGGAAATTTATGTGAGGTTACAATAATAGGAATCGTAACTAATTGTATAAATGTGGAAATGAATAGAAATGCTCTGAGTTTCAAAAGGTTTCCAGGTAGCTGAATACCAGTCGTTAAGAATTTTTGCGTAGAGTTAGTAAGTTTGATGTATACAAAATGTTTGGTTGACGCCTTCGTGAACGGTCCGTTTACACCTTGTAACTAATGTGGCGAATTTATTTATTTCGAAGGGATTTTTAACTAAGTAATAACAGCCGCACTAGTCGATTGGAAGTTAAGCTACGTCTCTCGTATCTTGTCTGTTTCATCCCAGAAACAGACGAGATCCTCATAAACTGGTATTAAGTGATTTGCCAAGACTTGCGAAATACAACAAAAACTGCCTTGCAATGTGCGTACGTATTTATAACAAAATACCAAGTCGCTTTTAAATATTGAACTCGAGAAAATTTAAGACAGAATTACACAAGTGGCTTATTGAATGTAATTTTTACAGTTTAAAAGATTTTATGGATGTGAGATGTTGATTCCTTTTGTCTAAATATAAATTTTTGCATGCTATGTTATATCTTAGCGAAACATGTTGAGCTACTGTAATAATATTAACATCAATGTATACCATGTTTTACGCAAATAAATGATTTACTTACTTACTTACTTACGCTTACCGTGCCCGGTTCATGGATGGGTGACCGTTACATACCGAGATCCGTTCGTGCATCATAAAGCACGTTAAGCCATTGGTCCCTGCTGTCTTTGACAGTCTGTACGGTTAGACAGAAACCTGAAATTCTGCCAACCAGTCTAACCATGTATCTGTTTCTGAGCTGTCAGATAGGCTGACATTCAACTGCATCCGTTTACTGACCTGATGAATAGGTAATTATTTATTAAACGTCTATAGATTGTCCTCGGTGCGTCATTATCGTGTATTTATTTTACCTTCTTGGACATAATATTAATTGTTATATCGTATATAACAATTAATATTACCCTACATAATATAATTCAACTCATCATTCTTATTAATACTTTGGATAATATTCTTCATTTACTAGGTACCTACGTCTTTCATTGGCTTGAATGTGCCCTGGTGGTTAAGACATTCAAAAGTGCCTGTAATGGTCTAATTGAAATAAATGCTTTGAGTTTGAGAATTTCATACTCACTCAAATATCTTGCTGATGGTGGCGCATGTGTCAGATCATATCGTACTTTTCAAAATGGTTCAGTTGAAAGGTGCTACGGGTGCCGTCAGTTGGGACTGGCAATTTCTTAGCTGCCACGTTTTTTTTTTAATTGTTGATTTTATATTTTAATTCTGGACGCTATTAACGTGCACATCTTTCTACATCGTTCATAAATAAATACATAAAATAAAATAGTAATAAATAAATAATATAATTATAGCTATAGTTATGACAAAGTTGCTAAAGTCGCGTCTGTCTGTGTGACACTCAAAACAACACAATATTATTTTTCGGAAGGTGAAGGTATAAAACATTAATAAATAATTTGGACATAGCACAGAAATCTCGATTTTTTGACATGTCGACGTTGCACCAGTGCGAGGCAGAGTTGGGTCTCTAGTTTGTCAGTAGGTATAGCTCTCAAGGCTTTAGAAAGAAAACCATTTAGGTAAGGCCTACATAGATCCGAAAAATCCAATAATTCTCGCTTCCAACAACAACAATAACCTACACTCATTAGAAAAAACAATCGAATCCAGCAAATAATATAGGAAAAAAACAGACGTTACAAAGTAATTTCATTTTATTCCAATACGAACTACAAATCAGATTGTTTTGAGAGCAGTTCCACGAAGTTTCCACTATTGTTGCGGCTTCACCTCTTATTGTCTCCTAGTCTCCTGGTGCAATTGATAGCCATATGGCGGAGTATAAGCCGTCTGTGGACGCAAGTTATAATGGACTGTTCACTTAATATACAGAAGGAGCATTTAAGTAATTAGTGTAATTCTTTTATGAACGCTTTGGTATTGAATTGTTTGATTTTGTAGGGTATGAATGATCTTAATGGTGTAACGAGGCTCTTTACACTCCCTTCCAAATCAAAATTCCCTTCAAAATCGGTCCAGCCGTTTCAGAGATTAGCCGGAACAAAAAGACAAAAAAAAATGTGTTTTTGTTATAAGTGCCGTATATAATTTTTTTCGTATGCATTCAGTTAAAGGCTATTATTTTGATATTACAAACAGACACTTCAATTTTTTATTTATTTGTAATGGTTAAATACAAAGTTTAATTAATTTAAATAAACTAACTAAATACATTATTAAATAAAAACTATTAAATAACATAAAATAAATAAACTAAACTAACAACAAACTATAAAAGGGCATCAAAAACTCCTCCTCAACGCTGTCAGCTGGTAATGTGCCCAAGAGACTGGCGGCGTTGCCACGTTGTATGGCAACACTTAGCATCTGGCCAAGTGTTGCCATACAACACTATTTTTTTTATTTCTATAGATGATCTTTCTATAGCAACTTTCACGGTAGTCGAAACTTATGTTCAGCTAAGTTCATTTGTATTCTGTTTTCCGGAAAGTTTACTAAAGCTTTATTCGTAAAACTGGTTATAGAATCGTTTCTAATAACGTTACGGAACTCAAATAGAAGGAAATTGTATTTTTATCATTTAATTAATACTAAGAACCACAATGATTTTTGACGTTTAAACCTGACTATGTAATAATATAAGATAATATACGATAAGTCTAATATACGATATGACCAACACTGCTTACTGAAATCTATGTTTTGTAGTTGTTATGTTTTGTAGTTGTTATATTTTTGTACTAAGTTGATAAAAATGGCACTAATGAAAATGGTCCTGTGAGCACCCGGCAAAGATCTTAAGTCTCTGTAAGCCTATACATTTGCAGATGTCGTATTGGACGAACTAAGTAGCAGGAACATGAAAAATTAATTTCTATTTATGGCTACACTAATATCTAAGCTCCCTTATCATCAACCTCCTCTCTCCCGATTCTAATTTATTTGGGGTCGACGTCGACGTAGTACGTTTTTTTTTCTCGTAAATCATAGATATTAATCTGTTCAAAGTGTTGGGGTGTTTTCTCTCAGAAAATGATGTATTTTTTTAAAACGAGCAAATTCCTAATATCCTATATGTTACTAAAAAAAGGTGAAGTTTTGATATATATGACTCTTCTGAATGCATTGTTATGATTTGTACATTTTTAGGGTGAAGTACGGATACCTCAAAAGGAAAAAAACGGAGTCCTTATAGGATAACTCGCGTGTCTGTCTGTCTGTCCGTCTGTCACAGCCAATTTACTCCGAAACTACCATACCGATGGAGTAGAAATTTGGTGCACATGTGTAAGTCGGTGATCCAAAGACAGACGTGTAACGTAAATGACTGAATTTTAAACTCTTTTGGGGGTAAACTAGAAAATGAAATAAAAAAGTTAACTATGTATTTAGTGTTACACATCAAATGAAAGGACTCATTGTGAGCATTTTAAATCTATTTTTTTTATAATTTGCAGATAAATGGTTTTGAAGTTATTTAAGAAAATAGGCGAAAATTGACCATGCCCATACCACCCCCCCCTCGCCTTAACTAAAAAAACAGTAGAAAAACAGTTCTTAACCTATAGATTACAGGAAAATCTATAAGAAAACTATAACAACAAATAATAAAAATTAAAGGAGGCTCGCCTACTACGATGGTACGGAACCCTTCATCGCTCTTGGCCGGTATTTTTTATAGTTCGTTTTTAATGAGCGTTTCAGCGATCCATAAATACAGATTTTTCTCTAGTTCTACAGAAAAAACAGTATCCAACGAAAAACGTCACGTACTTGTAAAAACTAGGTTGAGCGGTTAGGCGTCCACTTCCGATGGAGGTCGCACCGGAAACAGAGAAAATGAAGACGTGCCAGCGACCGCAGCGACACCTACCGTTCATGCCGGATATCGGCTCCGAATGCTGCTGACATTACGGCTGAACATGTCACTACCAGATCTTACGTCACGGACAGGCTTTGGGGAAAGAATAATAATAATGTTATTTTGTGTTTCATAATGGAATTTCTTCACAATGTGTTACTGGTTATTCGATCACCTCGATATTGATAACTCTTTACGTTAAGGTGAAAGCGCCAGGGTAGCCCGCGTTATTAAAATTTTCTTAGGTTTTTTGCAATTTCCATGTCAATTTAAGGCTTTATGTGAAACAAAATATGATTCGCGACTGTAACACGTATGTAGTTACAGAATTATTATCATTAAAATCATCAACAACCCTCTAAGTTTATTTAATCATATTTAATGACTATTTCATGAAAAAGTCATTCAATGGGATTATATGAACTTAGAGGGTTGTGTTGATGAGTTTAATGACTATAATTCTGTAAAGCCATATTTGTTACGGTCGCGAATCATATCTTAATCAACGTACAACCTGACACTGACCTGTAAATTGCAAAAACCGTAAGAAAATTTAAATTTCACGGGTTACCCTGGCGCTTCCACCTTAAGCTACGCATCATGTAACCATCCATCCTGCTGCCTTGATTAACTGATCATCCTCTTCTTTTCTGAATTCTTCTATTCTGAATACTCCAGAAAGATAGCAACAAATTTATTTAGCCACTACTATGTCAAATTACATTAACCAGTACAAAATCGTAGCGTACACTTTTTACGAATGAAAGTTTATCGGTTTCAGTCATGTTTCAGGAGAAACCTATTTCCACAAAGTTTAACTTTGGCTAAGATTAAGTGTCTGTTAAACAAATAGACAATTAGCATCCCCTCTGGCTGACTTACTAACTTTGTAAAGAGCTTAAATTCTCCCTTTATAGTTTTGCTCTCAATACCTCAGAAGTAAATACTTAAGATATTCTAATGCATTCTACATCTATTCTATCTATCTATTCCTCTTTGGAGTGAGACTTATTGTTTATTAGCTTTTGCCCGTGGTTTCGCTCGCGTTAATTTAGAATTTGACAAACAATTCGGGTTGTACTCTGATACTGATAATATAATTCAATCATTATTCGAAAGACACGTGGCGCCATTTATTATCATAAGAACGTTATGTTGTTTTCCTCGGGAACAGTACTTTTTATCGGAATAAAAGGTACCCTTTGTCCGTTTCTGTACACCAGACGACGTATATGCAAAATTTCAGGATGATCGGTTCAGTGGTTTCGGCGTGAAAAGGTAAGAAACAAACTTAGTTTCGCATTTATAATATTAGTTAGGACCAGGATTGAAGATTTTTAATATCAGGATGCTCGATGCTCATATTTTGTAGAGATTGAGACTGATTTTGTGATGTTCGAGTTCGACACCATCTTTATCATAGATAGTCATGGCAAATTAATGTAATTAATAGACAAAAAAGTTGTAAATATAAAAACGAAAAATTGCAAAAACATTTATTTCTCATCCATCGTCAATATATTGTGTAAACAGTCACAGACAGAACCAAAACGGCCAAATGATACGCGAACCGTTGTCAGACAAACAATCGGTCCCCAATCTGACTGACAGCGGCAAAAATCGGTCAGAACTGAAATTCAGGTCAATTCGCACACGTTGTTCATTTTAACGTCGTTACGTTAGGCTGGTAGAACTCGATTTTGAATTAATCGTGTAAAAGCTCGGTTGTAACTTGACGATTCAATGTTTTTTCGATTGCTTTTTATTCCTAAGTTAACATTATTCTGTGATTGATTTATTGTAAAATAATCAATGGCTTAATTTCCCTATTTACAAAAGAATTTTGACGACACTACCATTAGTGCGGTCCTCCATTTATAAAACTTTTTTTTTTGTCAAAAAATGGAGATAATAAGACATTTTACGAGAGCATTTTTTTATTAATCAAAGTCAAAGAAAGTACCCGTCAAATATGTGTAACCACATCCGAGCTATTTTCCATCAAAAATATAGAACCCAAGCCTATCCACCCCTCATCCGTCACTTTGCCTCGTATTTTTGATCCCATTCTTCATATTTTTACCTGCCGACTGAACAACAGAACAGTTGTTCGCAAGGATGAACGAAAGCCAGCCTGTGTGCGGTTTTATCTATTTTCAGACTTCCGCTTTGCACGAATATTTTGTTGCCAGTGTTTCATGGAACATAGAGGTTTTATTCACTTTTGTAGCAGTGGGTAAAATGTAATGTTGCTGTCTATGGTTTAAATTGTACTCATGTTTCAAATTTTTGTAAAAAAAAAAGGTCTACTCTACTGCTACTACTACTTACTTTTAACATCTTTAAACCATTGCTCTAACTAAAAAAGCTGGAATGTTAGAGAAAGGCATGGTTCTAGGTCTTGACTTATATTCACAATACACGCTTATTGACTGACGCCTGACGGTTCTTGAGCCGTCACAAAAAACTTTTGAAAAGGACGCTTATGACAAAAAAAACTATGACTAGACGACGGTAAAAAGCAACAAGTTAAATTTATAATAACGCTAGCGGCAGCTTCATGTACCGACGCCCGTATAATACGCTCAGCCAGTAATCAGATTGGCCCACACCTACACACCCCCAATACACACACACACACAACACCTGCCAATTCTACTTAGTTTGGTGGCGCTCGGATCCAACGTGACGGGATACGGGTATGTTATCCCAATCTATTGTTATGGATTAAACGATATTGATGAGGCATCCAATATACTGGCGGTTCTAAATATCGGGGGTAAGGGTATTGGCAGTTTTGTTAGTGTAATTTCGTATACAATAAATCATTTTATCTCTGAAGTGAAGCGTAGTGTAGCACGCGCCGTTTTCAAGCTTTGGAGGTTACATCAGCGGCAAATTGTTAAAGTATGAATAATCTGTTGATCTTTATTATATAGACTTTGGATGTATGTATTAGTCTCTATAGCCTGCCAATAAAAGAATAGCGATATAGTGTATTATGCCGTGTTGGCAAAAACGTGTTACAATCATTTTCTTCTACTAACTCTATTATTTAAACTAAGATGTTCACTAACCGTTTAGTTACATATACCCAACAAAATGTACCATAAACTACAGAGGACATCGGAAGAAATGTCTTAGAAAAAATGTAAACTTGAAGCATGATGACATAAGTAGTTTCCAAGTTTGACAATACACTAAAACTGAAAAAAATAGCGAGCAAAGGCCAGTTGTATCCTACAAGCAGATTATCATTTCTCGTCGTTTTTCTCCCATCTATCGTATTTAAATGTCTTTCCCTATGCCCAATAATAATAACAAACAACGTCACCCATAACATTATCCCTTGTCCTCATAATCATTGGAATAATAATCAGGCCATTTTCTATTTCCTGTCGACAGCTACCACTATTAACCCTTTGGCATTTTCCTGTCATTATTTTTCACGACCGTTCGATCGTTTTATCTTTGCACCACATGCGAAAATTGATTTTAAACGGTACATTATTACAAAAGGCCACAAAATGTTTTCGTAAAACCATGTTTACTTTTGTGGAAAGAAGTTTGTAAGACAGATATTATCATCGTCTGCTCAGCCTTTTCAGGATTTGCGGCTTCCAGAACAATCGGTTGCAGATGTATACTGCTCGCCGATTTCCAGGTCGGGGAAAGTGTTGTATTGGTTGCAAAACGCTCGCTCCTTATTATTATAACTCCTGTAAGACCTCTGCGCAATCTGTCTGATTGTGTCTATGAGCCTTCCAATAGCCCACCAGAGAAACGAAACGACGATCTATCTTTTCAATACCTGCTTAGTTATTCAGTGTTTGGCAGGAGCAAATGAATTAACAACGTTCGAATCAAGCTGAAACATCTAGCCTATACCCACGAACTAAAGTTTGCGACTCTGTCGAAATCAAAGCGATCTTTACGTAGTTGCAAAAGGGTTGCTGATGGGATGCTGCTGCCAGAGGTAAAAGGACCGTATAGCCTACCCATGGGCTACCTAAGGGATGTTGGGAGGGGATGAAAGTCCGACTTTGGGTTGCTCCGTGGACGTAATCCACAGCCAAGCAAAGCTCTCCCCCAGAAGGATACCTCCGCAACCCTTACTGGGTTGTGGAGGTCATATAGGCAGTCGTTCCATGTAAAGTTTTGGTATTCAGCTGTTTCCGGTTAGACTGGAAGCCGACCCCAACATAGTTGCGAAGGCAGATGATGGTTGCTTGTTTTGTGATTAATTAATAACGTTATTTTTGTTTGTTTGTTTGATTGCTTCCGTGATATAAAACAATACGCTAAAGAAGATGTCACACATCTCCATGCCTTTATTAGTACAACGAAATCTGCTTTAAATGATAAATTAATAATAATTCAAATAAGGGGATGTGGACTCAGCGATCATTGTGCCGATAGTTAAATCAGCCCATGTTTTAATTGCCTAGAGCCTCGACCAACACCTGAGGAGGCGACCAATAGCTGGATTAAGGGCTTGATTCAGAAAGCGGAATACGGACCCTGGATACGGTCGTATTGTTAGGAGGTTTCTCTCTCTGGAGTCCTGACGCCGATGGCATGGACCCTGTTCCCGATACCGGTGGGCTACAATTTTTATATTTTTAAATGATTTTATATTGTTTTTTTTTTCTAAGGAATATTTAAAAATGTAAATGATTTATAAAAATATAAAAAAAGGAAATTCAAATAACAGAATCAAGCCGATTTCCAGTATAAATAGATTACCCCTTTTCTTCCCAAGGGCGTCGTCAGATTTGATTTAAATTGTTATTTAAAGTACCAAATTACGCATCGGTTTTCACCAAAACACGCCACATTTGTCGATAAACATGATTTATTGTAATGGGTTTGCCCTACATTTTAATAATGTACGATTCACCAATCATACGTAACATTTTTGATGTACAGTCGCCAGCCCATCAAGCTACTACAATCTGTCAAATTTCTTTAATAGATTTTCAACTTTATCGGTAAAGCTGACAATCTTAGGGTTCAAGATTAATTGGGAAAATTTGACAGTTTCGGGTAGCTTGGTGTGCTGGCGTCTGTACTTAGTAAACCTAAATAGTAAGCTGTTTGTGGACTATCGCAAACAAATTTAATGATCACCTGATTTTAACCTTTTGATTTTCGGCTCAATGTACGTTTAAAACTAAATAAGAATATGGAAGTAAATTCACGGATAAATGATAAACTATTGAATTGCGATTTAAAGTAAAAAAAACACTCACAATTTTCAATAGTTTAGAATCTCCCGAGATTTATTACAAACTGTATGTGTGTGCAATCATCTGGTGATATAGCTAACGCAAGAAAAGAATTGTAAGATTTGTGCACGTTGTCGTGCGTCACAAACTATTGCTTATGAAAAACGCTGCACATATTTCGCTAAATAAACTAATTGTCAACTCGCTTTGCCTAGCTGGTTCCACACCACACAACAATGCGAGCCAGTGTGCTACCGATTAGTAATCTAAATTGCTGTGTGCATTGGTTATCTGAGTTTCTAATTGCTTTTTGACAAGCCTAATGAGGGAACGGCCTAAGGCTAGGCGCAAATCATCGTTGAACAACCGCAATATTGGAGGTAAAATAACTGGACACGACTCCGACTCCGGACACCGGAGACCTCCGACAGACTGAAGTATCTACCAGTGTCCGGTGTCCGCAGCTAGTCCGGAATTATCTTACCGGTTTGACCGAATCTAAATACGTTGCAGAACTATACTGAGATCTGGGAACTTTTGGCCTCGTACAGGACCAATTTTAGTTTAAATAACACATGACATACATTGTCATGTTTTATTTTTAATTTCTGATGTTAATTTTGTTTTGTTGTTACTTTTAATCATTTTGTTTTGTCCTGTGCGAAACAAATAAATACTTTTTCTTTCTTGGAAAGCCGCCTTACGGCAGCGACACGATTTTTTACTATCGTGATACTTGTGGCACTTCCAGTACATATGCCTCCTTACAGCAAAGTTCCCCGTTGTTTGTTTTTTCAGATCTGCCCCAAGTTTTAATAACCTCTCCACGAGCTACAAACTCAAGTAAAACGCATCTTGTGACAGTGACAGCAGAGAAAACAAATAAAAGAAGTTGCTTATTATTTTTATAATTCATTTATTTTAGGTAACCATATAGCCCATATAAGAAACCATACAGATCTTTAAATTATTCAATAATAAATACAATATCACACACAAATAAATACAATATAAAAACAACAAAAACAACACGGTTAGAGCATTCCTGGACATTGTGACTTTCGGAGCGATGCGACGACGGTTTGGCGTGCACAGAAGTCGCATCGCCCGAGGCTGTGTAACAGTCATTATTGCTTCAGTTTTCGTCCATATATGCGTATGCTCGTTACTGCACAGTGTGTCTCGTCGCAGCCACAAGCCCGTTACATCCCCACTCCGTAGTTGGGCAAAACACGGCAAATTGGTTCCATTAGCGTGCATTAGGGGGCGCTGCCGACACAACTGGGACCGCGGATGGCCGCCCGTTACGGAAAGTGTTTTGGCTCGAAGAGAGGCCCGTCTGGCGCAAATGTTTACTCGAATATAGGCGCGTTTGAAACTGGTAATAGAGTTAATTGAATATTGAATGTATTTGAAACTCATCACTTAAAGATCCAATTAATTTGTGAACATTAACTACATAAATCATAGTTACGTAGATAATTAAAATTATCAAAGTTCCAACCGTTTTAAATACCCATTATATATATATATTTGTGCTGATCTGAAGTAAAATAAATATTTTAGGTCAGACCGAATTATTTACTCGTACCTGATGACCGTCTAGGCCAGGAAATTACATGCAACAGACAATAATTTGAACGAAGTAAGAACCGTCAAAGAAAGAAAATAAAGCTAAGAATCCAATTTATTGACAGTTCTAGCTTCAAACAATTACTAAACTACAGGATAAAATCGTATCATAAACAGTTTGTTTTTACTCAAGATATCCCTTTGACTTGTTTATAGATAGTATTATGTGACAGTCGTGTTCAGAGTTTTTCATATTTCTGCATCGACTTTCAGCCAGATTGACCTAAACTTTTCGAAAGCCTCTGTTAATCCAATTTTTTTTTTTACAGTGACAGATTGTCAATTTGTCAAGGCCCTCTGTAAGACAGCTTCGGCAGTCCGAAGAGCCCAAAAGAGCATTAAATAGAGCTCGTAAATCGAGTCTTTATTAATATAATGCTACAAAAGAACAGAGATGGTTTTGCGGTAGTTTCCCCCGTGTAGATACCCTGTTATAAAATTAACCTCGTTACACACGAGGGGTTTAGAAAATCCGTTCCACGCAGCGCCACGTAGGTATAAGTTTATGCGCGTGTAAATGTCACCGGGTTCTGATTCTCATTGCGAATCAGTTCGTGCTCGTCTGCGTAGCTGGGAACACATGAGTTATGCTGATTGTGTTGTTCAGCCAGGTGAATAGTGGCAGGGGGTAATATTATTATTTAGTTGCGTTATTACTTTGAAATGATGATATTCGAGTTGTTATTTACAGTCAACAACACTAACTTCAAAAGTAATACAACTACTTCCCATAATGTACATTAAAATCAAAATATACAGTAAATATTGAAATAGCATTATATAGAGTAAATTATATTTGTCGAAATGTAAATTACGGTTGATTACTTCAAACATTAAATGCTGATGGAGCTTGAATTTTTTTATTTGTATTTATAAGGCAGAAAATCAGAACTTTAAGAACGTCAAAATTACTGATTGTCTCCCTAAACGCAAGTCTTTCACTACTACTGCACAGTACACACTAGCAGATGTTGTAGAAGTGGCGGAAATATACTTTCGAGGTACTCCAGGGTCACCCTGCTTCACGTACAGTAGACCTCAAAAGTGCACTACCATGCTAAAGATTACATTGCTATGAACTGTGCGAGCGCGATACAGCAGTGTGTGTGCGTGTGCGTGTATGAGTGATGTCTCAACATTCTACACATACCACACACTAATGAACTGTCGTCACACTACGCGAAATAGCATTATATTTCTGTTGCATTTAGAATACACATCATAGTGATGACCTGTTCTTACCATTGCATTGTTAAAATTCGCGTAGTATTAACATGGGTTGGTAGCTGTTTGGGCTGAGCATGGGTTCACGATCAATGAAGTCCAAGTTCGAATCCATGTTATTACAATGTGTGGCTGTTTTTTGTTTCTTTGAAACCTTAATTATATTTGTATTTTAAGCAGAAAGTCGTTAGGTATTTATGTTTATTTATAATATAGTCATGCTTATTATTTATTTTTTATAAGAAGTTAAATATTAGATAGTTATTGTATTATTATTTAACCTCATTAATTGATTTTTATTTTATGTTTTCGGTGTTGGAAGGTGGAAATAAAAAAATCATGCTGAATGATAACAAAAATGTTTATTCGTTTTATTTATTTATAAAATTTACAAACTTTTATGAGAATGTGACGTCACATTCCTATCTAGGCAAAAAAAAGTTCTCCTATCACCGTTCATAAGATTTTTTGTTGTATACCCACTTAGTCAATTCATAATAAGAATAACATAACACGGAAAGGATATTCTAATAACACAAATATAATTGTTGATACCCGCTTATTATAGGTATCAGTATTCAGCAGAGTTAATTGAATACTAATATATGAGTTAGACTTTATGAACGTGTTTTTTTAATGTAACGTCACATTGAATGTATTGAGGTTATAGCTTAAGTGTTCATTTTCTTGACGAAAAGAATATTGAAACTAAACCCCAATTTAAGATCATTAAATTTAAAATTTATTTCTTAATTTTTTTTATTTTTATTTACGGTTATGTTAATATTACTAAATATTTAATTACCCGGTCTACTTATTAAATTAAGTATTATTATTTTTTCGCCATAAATTAAGTCTTCCTTTTGGCAAGACTTGAAAGTCTTCTCGTCAGAAAATACAGTCACCTCCCAGTTAAAATGTAAATAATCTCGAGCAAAACGTAGTCTTTCCTCCCTGTGTTTTTGTGTCAAAAATGGTTTTTAGCTGGCTTCCGATGATGTAAACCTTCAGCATGGACTGCATGGCGAACAGTCTGTAATGTAGTATCCAATTGCTCTGCAAACATTATAGTTGGAATGAAACCATTTGTTTCATATTCTTCCACCATAAAACGTCGCTGAGTCGGGTTAATAAGCGGCGGCCTTTCACTTCTTAGACGACTCTTCAGACTACCTTCTTCCTCAAACCTCTTTACCCAACGGCTAACAGAATTTCTAAAAAAAAACAAAATATGATTACACACTTGCAACTAGCAATTTATTTAATAATAAGAAAATCACACACCACAACTATCATCATAATAATTATAATTTTTAAAAATAACTTACACATTTTAAGCCAGTTTCAGTTGAAATTTGAGAAATATTAAGCCCATTTTTACGCAAAGTGACAATATTTGCCCTGTCATCAATACTAATATTAGCTTGCATCTTGAATAAAGACAATCAAACAATACGCTAATCGTAATAATAACACAAACGCTCGTAACAAAGTTCACCAACTAACAACGTCATAACTAACTACTTTGTTCAATCCAGAAGTTTATTTTGTTTCACATTCACCCTCATCTTTTTTGTTAATAATAAGTTCCAACTAATATTTAGAAAAACATATCTCATCGGGACTAACGTATCATTTATAATTAAAACACAAAAAGTGTAATGTCACTTGGGTTCGAAGGCAGACTATACCGTGCGAGACATTTTATCTATAGCGTTAACCGCTAAGCCAGATAGACACATAATTGTTAGTTTGAAATTAAATATCACTAACTTAATACTCCGTCGCGACATGACACTAAGGCAAATGATCATTATATCGCACTCTTTCTGACTAGATAATTATGAAAGAGTGCGATATACGAGATCGTGTATGTGTGCAAAATGTTTGTTATGGAAAAAGGTCGTAAGTGCGACTTGTTTTGATGCGATCGTTTTGTGAAACTGCTACTGCACTTATGGTCTCTACTGTACATTCTCATACATTTTATTCTGGAACGTGACAAAGTAAAAGTATCTATTCAAAAGTAAATACAACTTGTGCCAGTAAAAAATCGTGTCTCCAAATTATTTTTTCCACTCTTATATTTCTTATCACAACAATATTCACAGTATAAGAAACTTCGCAATAAATCTAAAACGAAAATAAATATCAGCAGAATCTTGCAAGGGAAGCTGCTCAAGGGAAATATATCAGGATGTTGATCGGGACGATAAGCCCGAAAACTAAGTGTTTGTGCAAGAATCTTACTTTGAACTTTACTCCTTGAACCGATTTATAAACTTCGGAGAAAGGAACGAAGTAATTTCAGGAATTCACATAGGTGTTTGCAAGAATGATGGTGAAACATAACATCATGTTTCATCCATCATTGAAATGACTGGTTTAAAAAACTTTTTACTTTTGTAAGTCAGTGACTTTTGTTTGTTTCATTGACTTTTTTGTTTACCACCGACTTCCGAAAGTAAACTTATTTCCACTTTTTTGAGTTTTTTTTGGAAGTCGGTAATTTTTTTTGAGAAAACGTTTTATTGTTTTTAGTTGTGGTATTTCACACAAATCCTTCGCAAGTACCAATTATAGATTATAATTAGAAGTTATTAGCACATCATCCACATAGACGAAGAAGAAAAAATGCATAATTAGAAGATAACTCATAAAGTGCCGAAGCAAAGTTAATAAAATTTATATGATACCACCTCGCAAAATTACGAGTACCTATACAATGAATTATAAATAGATAATATTCAATTAAAAACATAACAGATGAGTTTTGTAATTTCGTTACCTTCAAATAACTGTATTTTTAATATAAAGGATACTAAATAACCAAATGATCCAACATACCATCATGCCAATGGAAAATTTCATCACAAAAAGGAATTGACTAAATCACGCACGGATAAGCATTGAACCGGAAGCTTGTCACTAGAAAATGCAATTTCGAAACAGCTCCCCGAAATTCCAAGCGTCATTTCATCCGAAATAATTGGGAAAATCTCAACTAAACCCGTTCGTTATGTATCGTATGTAGTTTACTTTGTGATCATGATGCGAAGCTCTCGCTTTGTGTAATGTATCCAATACCTACCGTATTACAGGGATGTCAAACTTTGGCAAGTTTTGCCAGGTGTCTTATGACGACAAGCCGTGTCGACGGCGCGTTCGTGTTCCACGTGCGCCTCAAAGAGATGTCAGCAAATAAGTAGGGGTCCGCAAGGGCCGATGCCTGCCAGGGCTGCGGGACTGTTCGAAAGAGATACCGTGGCCCTGGAACACAAAGGGCAAAGAAGGAACATGGATGGGTTTTAGTCAGTACAAGTCTGACACTCCCTTCCGCTCCGCCCAGAGTGGTCATTTGATGATTTCCCATCCGGAAAAAAAAAAGGTGTGATCTCGGCATTGATTTAGTGTAGTTCTACGTTTGTACGGCTGAAATGATGATGGGCCTATTTTCTTTATGGGCCTTTAAGGTGTAAACAGACCCTTCACGAAGCCATCAACCAAGCATTCTGTACATCAAACTAAGTAACTCTACGCAAAAATTACTGCTGGGAAACGACTTGTTTTTTTAGGTGAAAAATCACGTAACACGGTAAAACTCAATGTAACGAATTATTAAGGTATTTAAATTAAAGTTATAACCTTAAAAACTAGTATTAAGAAAAAAACTTGTAAAAAAGTTGGAACTTTCACCTCCAATATTTCCGTAACTAGAAGGTATGGTCCAGAACAAAAAAAAAAATCGCAATGATGGGGAGAACAAGTGCCTTTGGCTTCGTTAAGGGTATTGTTACACGCATTATTGAGTTACAGGTTGTGAACTTATTAATAATATAGAATACATATCCTAATGTTCCAACTATCAGACAATGAGTAAATATTTCATGGAACATGGAAATGCTTTATTTGGAGTGTGTTCTATGAATTATCGATGAAAATGTCGTCTATTAATTTTCTTTATTAAACTAAGCAGAATTGTTTTGAATGTTAATCAGAATAAAACCTCATAACAAACCTAGAAAAAAATAAAGGTATTTCATCAATAAATCTTCTTATTTTGAAACCCAAAAAAAAACGTTCAAAAAAGCGTTAAAAACTGGTTTCTATAAGCTTATCAACTAATCTACATAAAAATGTTTAAATAAAATGCAAACAAAATACAGTAAACAACGCATAAACAAAGAAAAACAGGCTTCGTTGGAAACTGAACTCTCTTTCACAGAACTTTGGTAATAATATAAGCTTACATAAAAATTGATATGAAAGGTAAGGGCGCGTGACCTGGGAGCTTACCCGATAGGTCAGTTTAAAATAGATTCAGTGAAGACATACGTTAGTTATAAAGGTCAACGTAAGTATCAACAAGTTATGCAAGACTGCTATGAGGTTAAGATTCAATGTATTTAACAGAACATAACATTACGCCTGTAATCCCCGAAGAGTTAGGAAGGCAGAGGTGTACCTAATAGATCTCCCACATTTGCCACATGCCAGTAAATTATTTATTCGTCGCAGGGACAACAAAAAAAACAACAAAAAAAAAAAACAGCTTGCACGTCGTGACTGCGACAAGCAGGCAATCCAGTAATGTTCAAGTGCCATCAACCGGTCACAAAACCAGACTCCGGATCTGCTACTGAGAAATTTCCGGTTTAAAATCTAAAAACTCTTTGCCCAACCTGGGAATAAGGGAATTGAACCCAGGACTTCATACCCAATAGTCGCGCATGTAACCAATAGACCAATAATTCGATTAATATTCCCCTTAATAAAGCAAATAAACGTCTTACATAATAAGTAATAACACAGTACCTACAGCTAATACTTCAGACTATTATCACAAGATCTAATCAAATAAAGTGGCGAGTAAATGCTAATTATTTTCTTAACTAAATTACAATCAACGAACATTCGTTCTTCAGTTCCAAATATAGACATTGTAACTTGTAGAGGAGACTACGGTCGAAAGAGGTTGTATAATATAAGAAGTACAGTCGGCGACGAATTTCGACGAATGTATGTACAAGAATAACCAACTAAACGGACACGATTTTTTATTTTTTAAAACAGCTTGTTACCATGTCAAGCAATGTCCGGTTTTACGAATAGTTTTAAATCATTGATTCGTCATACCGCGCCAAAAACTGTTCACGTTTCTATTTAGTCTTTACAAATAAATCAAATTGAAGTGTCTGTTCTGTTCGTAACTTCAAAATAACAGCTTTTTACTGAATGTATATGAAAGTACATATATACGGGACTTGCAACAAAAACACATGTTTTTTTTAAATTTTTGCCTGTTTGCTCCGGCTAATTACCGAAACGGCTGGACAGATTTTGACGGGACTTCTACTGACAGATGTTCTAAGGAGTAACTTAAGCTTGTATTTTAGAAAAATGATTATGGTTCCGTACAAAAAAAATAAACCCTTAAATTGTTAACAAAATCCGATTCAAATAGGTAAGTTATATTTTTAGAATAATATTCACGTGGACGAAGAGTTGAGAGCAGCGGTGGCCCAGTGGTGGAGACCCCGACTTACGAGCCGAGCGTGTGCGAGTCGTGGGTTGGAACCCAGCCAGGCGCATTACTTTGTGTAAGTTATTTCATCACCACTGCTCTCAAAACGGTGAAGGGAAACATCATGAGGAAACCGGCATGTCCTAGAACCAAAAATTCGAAGACATGTGACATCTACCAACCCGCACTGGGCCCGCGTGGTGGATTATAGCCCGTTCCTTCTCATGGAGAGGAGGCCTGCGTCCCAGCAGTGGGAACATTAATAGGCTGATTATGCTAATTATGCTATGCTATGGACGAAGGTTGCGGGCAAGAGCTAGTAAGTACCAAATAAATCGATACGAAATTAGTCAAGAGACAGCTTTGTACCATTTCATGTAATGTCGTTAAGTATAGATTTAAATCGTAGATTCGCCATACCGCGCCAAAAAATGTTCACGTTTCTATTTAGTTGATAATAAGATTTCAAAAGTATTTTCTCGCTCGCTCTTACTGCATATCGTATCTTTTGTTTCATACGGGCTGTGCAACTTCGCTCATCTCAGTGTAGACACTTTTTCGCGAGACCTCAGTTCGGTGAGAGCTCATCTGATCAGGGGGGTTACTATGACGTCTTAAAGCAGGAGTAATTCCAGTGTGAGAAAGAGACAGAGCTATAAATCCGTCTAACGCCATCTCTTTCCCACACTGGAATTACTGCTGCTTTAAGACGTCATGGTAGGCCACCTAATCTATGATTTACATTTAGGGTTAAGGTTCGCAATAAGATTTAGTTATATTATAAGCTTTTATTTAACTTGCCTTGACGGTTAGTATGTATTGGTTTCTTGCTACTGAATTTCAAACCAGTTCCCCCTAACCTATTGAGCTGAAATTTTGAACATACCTTTGGTTCTGGTGACAATACATTTTTATGACAGACATGACTTGATCCCGCTGCCAAGATGGCCTCCTCACGAGAGAACACCTTAACGGTTAATAGTACAGACACGAAACTTTGTATACGCGTTCAATGTCATTTTATTTTCGTACTTAAGTTTTAATCGACTTCAGTTGCTGACCGTACCAAAGTCTTACAGAAAAAGTTTTAAATCACTTAAAGAGTTCTTTTTTTAAAACTTTTAAAAAGCAGAGGAACAGAACATTAATCTCGTTTTCTGATAAGGCTTTTGTACACGAGCGGTGTTTGAAAAGAATGGATTTCCTGAGCAGCTCCGAAGATAATCTCGTTTCACTATCATTGGACTAAAAGGTTAAGGAGTGTGCATAAAGGATCACTTTCTGGTTAAATAAATTGCTGTCTGTGTTCAAGGAGATTATTGTTATTTTAATTTTGCAGATAACTTATGTGATTTAAAACTCCTGCTAACTATTTCTACACTAGAGAATTATCGGTAGACTTCATTCGACTAACCAGTTGCTACGCCGTAGCCGTAGCACCGCTGCTACGACAGCTGCGTAGGCACCGCCGTAACACGACCGTACAGCTGTCTCAGATGATTACTAAAGGGGTAGTAATCAAAGCTCCGAAAAAAAATGAGCATACTCAAAATATGAAATTTACTGCTTTATATACTAATTTTCGAATACGAATAAAGAAACGACCGAAAAAAGCAGAAAATTCGGAAAATCAATACAGCATTTGCTGACATAATATTTTTCACCACCTTAAATTGCGTTTTACCGAAAACCAAATTTTCATCGTAATTCACCTATTATAAATTTAAAAATAATCTATCAAATAAATAAAACAGGAATAAAATCAACGTCAAGATAAATATCAAAATTTTGTAAGAAAGGCGTAGTCAACGTAGCCCTGCTACGCGGGGTCCTATTTCTGTCTGCAGGGTTTAAAGTAACCTAACGGAGTCGGGATGACCCAACACCCCAGCTCGATTCGCTCGCTCTTGCATTCTAAGTTGTAGCGCTCAAAAAAACGATTATTGTAGCAGATTATATTTTCGGAAACTTTTTATTATTTATTAGTTTATTATTTTTCGTAGAATTGTAATTTGAATAAGCTTATGTTTTTTTGTTAATATATACTATTAAAACAACATTTTTTGTCGGTTAATTTTGTATTCATTTTTCGGTAAGTAATTAATTTTAAGACAGCTTAGTATTACAGGCAACCACAGATCTTTTAAAGTTAATTTATTTTATTTCCCTTACTAAAGTAATTAACTTTTAGCTACCAAAACTTGAAAAATAAACGTAGTGAGAACATAATAACTACTAATTTCCCAAATAACTTTCTATCATTAGTCACCTTGATCACAAATTACCTAATATTTACTTCACTTAAACGAACTAAATTAAGGTCAAACACAAAGAAGTAAATTACATGCCTTGATATAATGTGTACCATTTCGTACGACGTTCGGTCGCGTCGGTCGCGTCGGTTAACTAAATGTGACTTATATGTGTTCAGCGGGCTGAGTTACTGCCCTGTTTCTGACAGCTAAATAATAGGCACCGAAATAAGCTGTATTACAGGATGAAACAACGTTACCGAATAAATTGAATACAGTTTTTGTCACGCCGTGGTACGAGTTTTATCGTGTAATTTATAGCCTTTATTTACCTACAAGCTTTTATATGGGTCTACCTGTACGTTTAAATAGAAGTTATATATTGGACAATTTCCTCCTGTCCTATCAATTTTAAATAGTATCCCCGCGTCATGCCAATGACATTTTTAATATATATATATATTAACTAATTCACTAATACTATAATTGTTACTGTATAGTTGTATGCCACACAGGACATTTTAGAATAATTAGAGTAATTTGTACTATAGTGAATTCATATTCGTGCGTATATAATTCAATCTTCGACACGAAATTCATAATTTTTCAGCTAACTCACCAGACTGAAAACTTCGCAACTAAATTGTTACAACCCTGAACATAGCATCTAATTTTCATAATGTGCTGAAGAATTAGGTTCGTCACAATTTACATACTGAATATATTTAATGTTTTTATCTGCTGTTTTAAAAACTAAGTATACAAGGTGTAAACGGATCCTTCAGGAAGCCGTCAACCAAGGATAACAAGTGACTTTCATTAAGGGTCTTTTTACACCCATTATTGTAGTAATCTTTGCCTCATGCATAGTTCTTTGCATTGGTTTTAAAATGTTTTTTAAACAGAGTGAAACAAAAAGTGTATAGTCATACATAAGGGTGTTTTTAGGACCACCAAACTGAACCACTTTATGCGTGGGTCCAAGATCGTAATTGCGAAAAATATCAGCTGCCCCATACATTTGGTTCGAGTAGGTTTTGAATCTTGAGGAGCTCGTGGCTAAATAATAACAGCCAATCTTCGGGTTAAGCCGTGCTTGCCTAGGTTGGTCTGTGGATGGGTGATCACCCATTACATACCGAGTATCCTCCGTGCCTCGGAAAGCACGTTAAGCCGTTGTTGGCCTGTCATATGTAGATCTTTGACAGTCGTTACAGATAGTCAGTGGTCCGAAAGTCTGACAACCAGTCTTACCAAAAGATATCGTATTACCCAGTACTAACTGGGTTAGGCAGACGCTCATGTAAAATACTGGTATTCAGGTGCATTCGGTTAGACTGGAAGCCCACCCCAATAAACTTGGGAAAAGGCTAGGCAGATGATGACGTTTTGAAATCTCTTTTTGAAATTTCTTCTATGTGGGGGGGCTCAGTATGGTGTACTGAATACATGGTAACCGTTTTCGCGTCGGTGTTCCTTCCACCCCGTATACATATACCGTAGATAAAACTTTTCAATGTATTCTAGAATTTTCTGATAAAAACGTGACCAGACAACCATGTAGGTTTACATTGTTATCAATACTGCTTGTCATAACCATTGTCTGTAATGATGACCTACGTGTCTCCGGTCACGTTTTATCAGAAAACTCTAGAAAAATGAAAATGAAGAAATACAAAAGCGTACAGCACTCATGACTCACGTGTTCACGTACTACAAACTGTCAACTGGTCCTCTCGGAGTCCTCATCAATATGCCAGTCACTCCCGCTGAGTGAAGACCCTCTCGACTGGCATACAAAGCGAACACATTGACAACTCACTTCGTTATTAACTTCACTATCAGCTGATGCTTGTCAATGGGTGCTGGAAAAGGCACATTCATATACAAATACAATATTAGACATTTTCGTTTTTATATTTTGATCAAATGTATTAAATTGGACGAAGCAAACGGCATATACAAGGTGTAGATAGACCGTTCACGAAGCGAAGCTATCAACTAAGCATTATGTACATCAAACTAAGTATCTCTACGCAAAAATAATTTTTGGGAAACGACTGTTTTTTGTGCAACGTTTTTGGTATGTAACGCACTCAAAACATTGTGCTGATAAAGTAAATTTATAACATTAAAAACTAGTGTTTTAAAAAATTGTGAAAAATTTGAAACTTTGACCTTCAATATCACCGTAATTAGAAGATTCCCAGATATGGTCTTGAAGACGGTCAAACCGACGTTGAACATATTTAAGGTATAGCTTTAATTTTATTCCCGGTAAAACAACATATGTTAGTATAATATTAAGGAATTAAACACGAAATAATAAACCAGAAACTTAAACAAGAACTATTTCGATGTCATTCTTTGTTGTTTTCTATAGCAAAAATCAAAACAAACCTGTCCTGAATGAAAGTTTCATATCAATCAAATCAGCTCTCTCTATTCTATAGCTTCAAACAAATCTTTCCATACTGTACCATCTGCATTATTCAATCGTCAATCCATAGAAAACTACGAACATTTCTCACAAAGAGAGCCGTGTCTGCACAATAGAGAAAAGATAACATCGTTACATGACGTTGCAAATGCGGCCGACTCGACAGAAGCAGACGCACTTACATGCTTCGCTATCACTTCGACTACCCAGCCTCCAAAGTGCTTCAATATAGCTCAATCTTTATTGTTATTATGGAAACAATAGATTGTATTTTCGTACCGAAGTATAAGCCGATTTTAATTGCAATTATTTGAAGCTTAAACGGTGTACGGTTTCAACTATCATTGAAATTGTGTTCACTGTTTTCAATTTCGAGCTCTGATTTGATTTTCAAATTACCCATCGACTTTTTATAAAATATTCACGTTAATTGGTGCCTGGATATGGTATTTTGGATAAACAAGAGCTAACTAATGACTCTCTAAATAATTACGCGCATTCACAAACAGATAATTAACATACTCATTAAGTAACAATTACATTGTGTGCGACAAATGAATGCGCTAATTGTAATAATCAAATTGTTGAGTAATTGGCAACGATAATCATTAATTTGACTAAGTAAGGTTTTTGTAGTGACATCACAGAGCGTATATGCCTGTAGCTGCATTGGGGCGTAACCGCATTACTGACAAAGAATCTGCTTGAGCCGATCTGAAAAACTTTGTCCTTGTATCAAAAGCGAAAAAAAAAGAGCTCGTGCTCAAATAATAACAGCAGCTCGGGTCCATCTTCAGGTTAAGCCGCGCTTGCAGAGTTTAGTCTGTGGATGGGACCCATCTGACTCATTACATACCAAGTGGTCCCGGTTGTATTTGTAGATCTTTGACAGTCGTTGCAAGTAGTCAGTGGCCCAAAAGTCTGACAACCAGTCTTACCAAGGGTGTTTTATTATTACCCAGTAAGTACTAACTGGATTCTGGAGGTCAGACAGGCAGTTACATCACATAAAATACTGATATTCAACTACGTTCAGTTAAACTGGACGCCGACCCCAACTTAGTTGGAAAAAGGCTAGACAGATCGTGATCAAAATGTAAAAAAACCGTCAAACGTCTCGTTTCGGTTCGGATCACGTGACTAGGAACCGCGTCGGACTATTCGCTTTTATTCTATGGACATTTAGCTTATAGTAACCAGCTGAAGTGGATGCCGCGTCGATAAGCATTACACATGAGAAGGCCGCATTAACTGTTAAGGTCAGAGATATCATACAGCATGGTCAGGTTTAAAGAAAGGCAAAATGGCCGTGTGCACATAAAAAGTAAAAAAAAAAAAAAACAGGAAGAAAGAATAAAGTCATGCTTATTTAGAAATGAGTGCGTGTTGGGTCTTTTTTTAAATAATAATAGTGTCATTTAACCGATTTCGACCATCCCCAGAACATTATAACGGTGTTATTATAAGTGCTTAGTCTACATTTCGCTGTTTAGCAAAATACCAACAACTAAAATCGAACATTTCACGGTATTGATTATTCATTATTCCGAGCTCCTGATATTTCGATGCTTTTGCGCTAGTGCTGTTGTTGACGGAAGATATCCCGTAATTGACAGTATAAGTTTAGACAGTAAAAGCTAGATAAAAGTGGCATATTCTATAATATAACTATGCTATTAACCTATTTTGCTATTAATTGAAAAAATGAACGAGACACTGAGAAATTCCTAATAAAAACCCAATAACACTTTCTTTCGGAAAATCGAATGCTAGAGCTCATCAAACTCTCAGTTGCGATCCAACGAAGCAGTTACATATACTCGTACCATTCACCACGTCATCATTTTCCTTTATCAAACAATCGATAATATCACCAAACCCCACGAGTAACTCCGACTTATAACACAACTCATTGGTCCTGCCCATTCACACGGAATAATCATCCCTCAGATACATCTAACGATATTCACATGGCATAATCATCCCTCAGATACGTCTGACGATATATTCGTATGGGAAGCACCTACGTGAATATTGATACAGTAACGTGTCTGAAGCGAGGAGTTCGTAGTTTGTGTTTGCTCAAGTTTCTGTTAAGCGTCTGGCACGTAGTATTTTATTTGTGTGTTTTAGGTATTCGTACCAATTATGCATGTGCAGGAGTTCGTGGCTAAATAGTAACAGCCGCTCGGATCGATCTTTAGGTTAAGCCGTGCTTGCCTATGTTGGTCTGTGGATGGGTGGCCACCCATTACATACCGAGTTTTCCTCTCCTTTGTGTGAGTTTCGTATCCTAGTCAGCCCAAAAAATTCTGACAACCAGTCTTACCAACGGGTATCGTATTACCTAGTACTTACTGGGTTGTGGAGGTCAGATAGGCAGTGGCTCCATATAAAATACTGGTATTTAGCTGCATCCGGCTAGACTGTAAGCCGACCCTAATATAGTTGGGAAAAGGCTGGGCACATGATGTATCAATTATGCATGTATCGAATGTAACTTTTATTTGTTTATTAATATCTAAATCTATGACCTTTTCTCTTTTCGCTCGAAAGGAAATGTGTTTATATGCGATACTTAAGGTGGAAGCGCCAGGGTAGCCCGCGAAATTCAAATTTTCTTAGGTTTTTTTGCAAAATGCCGGTCAGTTTCACTTTGTATGTGGATTAAAATATGATTACAAAAACGTAAGAAAATTTTAATTTCGCGGGCTACCCTTACGTTTTCACCTTAATACGTTATTAGCTATTTTAAACTTTTGGATAATTAGGTAACCATAAACTAGATTAGTTTGATTTTTTATTTACAAGTGATATTTGCACTGATGTATCGTCATATCTTGCATGTTACCCATAGCATATTAATGTGGACAATTATTGCTGAACCAATTAAATTAATAAACATCATGTTGGATTATACTTTGGGCAAAGAACTCCCCTATTTGGTCCCCTTGTCAAAATGTTGTTAGGAATTCGCTAGAAGATCCACTTGTCACTCTCTCACGCATATGAAGAAAAATTGACAACCAATAAAGGAATACCTATAAGAAGGAACCTTAACCACCATAATATAAGGTCTCATTAAAATAGATGGACAAATTTTAACACAGCGTTCAGTACGTCTAACCAAAGATATAGAAGAAAAAAAAAACACTGATAAAAGTGATTTTATTTTACCCTAAAACCAAAATATTTAGTATATTTTCGTTAACTGATTTTCTGATTTTTTTTTCTTGTAAGTATCTAATGCGTTTTTCTTATTTTTT
Organism: Noctua janthina; assembly: GCA_963576755.1. Classification (NCBI taxonomy): domain Eukaryota; kingdom Metazoa; phylum Arthropoda; class Insecta; order Lepidoptera; family Noctuidae; genus Noctua; species Noctua janthina. The sequence goes on along the minus strand of OY755055.1, from coordinate 4,468,074 downwards.
TTTTCCCATTGTAAAATTGTTGGTGGTCTGAATGATTTCTAAAAGTTTTTCCATCTATTTTAATGGGACCTTATATGTATATGTCATTTTCTCTTATGAATTCACCTTAACTAAATAATTAATTGTCATTATCCATAGCCACAGCTGAACTGCCGTTAAACTTGTCCTGAACTAAAAATAAAAGACATCGTAAACTAAAAGCTCTACAACGCTTTATGATAAAAGCCAAAGCTTTAATAATATATCCAGGTCGGAAAACTTTATTAATTTTCACAACTGATATTACCCGCAGACCACTAATTTTAATCCGTTGCCATAAACCGACCTTTTTACTACAATATCTAAAATTTTATTTGATAATATAGCCAATAATTTCATACGTCAGACTGTCAAATATTTTATGAAAGACAATTTAGTTACAAAAAATAACAACTTTTTTTGTGTGTAAATTTCTGAGCCTCATTCATAGGTTGACTTCTGAAAACCCTTTACCCTTAGTGTTCTGTGATAAAACCTGTTCAAAGTATTACATTTCTGTATTCAATAATTTCAGTGTAGTCTGTTAGTCAACCACAGGACTGCTCAATGGATTCGATACCTATAGCGAAAGAAAAAATATCTATGAATTACAGAAAAACTCCTAAATTGGAGAAGTGCGACCGACAGACGCAGAAATGTTGCGTATGTACTGACCAGCACATCAAGCTACTACAATCTGTCAAATTTATTTAATTGATTTTCAACTTTATCGCCAAAGCATTAGGTTCAAGGTTGATTGCCAGTTTCGGGTAGCTTGATGTGCGTCGTGGTATCTTTACATACAGAAAATGGATACAAAACTGTTTACAAACCCATTACAAATATCCATTAACAAATTTCAGAAAAATTATACGCCTATAAAGACATGAAATTAAATAGCGAAAAGGTCTCCCGTATTTACCGCAGTTGCCTCGGGCTACAGTAATGTGACCAGCTGTTGTACGTTTACCGGAAGTTCCGGTCTGGGCTCCCTTTGTAGTCCGACCTGGTTTAGCCCCAGGTTTAATACTCCTGTGTCGAATTTAGCAAAGAGAATTCTGACATAATAAAGCCCGTGAAATGACTGCACTTAACTGCACTTGACTGCACTGACTGTATTTACTGCAATCATTATTGGATTGCATACTGTGCATGTGCATTTTTATTTAAAAACAGGACAAGTGCGAGTAGGGGAGCCCCCTTTAATTTTTAAATTATTTTTATTATTTGTTGTTATAGCGGTAACAAGTAAAAAGTCTGACAACCAGTCTTACCAAGGGGTATCGTATTACCCAGCACTAGGGTTGTGGAGGTCAGATAGGCAGTCGCTCCATGTAAAATACTGGTATTAAACTGCATCCGGTTAGACTGGAAGCCGACCCCAATATAGTTGGGAAAAGGCTAGGCAGATAATGATGATGTTGTTATAGCGGTAACAGAAAGAAATACACGTTCTGTGAACATTTCAACTATCTAACTGACAGACAGAAGGAAGGACTGGAACGCTAATTTTTTTTTTTTTTGGTGTTTAAAATTTTAGATAACTTGATCCATACAGTCCAATTTATATTAAAATAAATTACCATGGAAATCAACATCAGAATAAAAACCAGGTTGCAGGATTTAAACAAACTCTCGTTCCTTTATTTATCTTCCGAATAAAACAAACAGATAAATAAACAAACATTGCAACATCATAAGAAATAACAAAAAATACGAATCTATATTTCCCTAACGAGCGCGGATTAAAAAACAACATTCTAAAGCTTTTTCTTTTCATCTCTAAAAATAAACCCAACATCCATAGTCCCTCTGTTTACAGCCATCCCCACGTATTGGTACCAGCAGACGGGACTACGGGAGCATTTTATCGCTCGCAACGTGGACGCTCGCGCCTGTAAAGCAGCAGATATAACCCCCCTTCCACCCCCCTTTTCAACCCCTGAGGGTATTTCCCTCGCCCCCATATCACCCTGTATAATCGATCGACTCTGCCGGATACTGTGTTAAGGAGACGTCGAGTCTGTATTGAAATAAATGTGTTTAACTGGCAATGGAGCTGAGGTGTTGTATCAAATGTGATTTGGAAATATACAGGTGAGTGATTTGTGCGTTGGGTAAATTCAATGGAGACTTGCTAGGTGTTATAAATACATGAATAAATGTATGCAACAAGTAGGTATAAATTACTGACTTTCCAACCTTGGAGTTGTTTTCACTTTGTTTTATTAATGAGAATGTAAACATTTCACAAATTTCCGCTCAAAGCCGACGTCCCAGAACAAACTTCGTAAGAAAAACCACAAAAATGTGAAATTATGCAAAATGCCGTAATGTTTTCCTTAAGTAAAGAAAACTTTTCTAAACAAATATTTTGACTACTTTCTTTATTACAAGATGGTGGTAGGAATAAATGTTTATTAAACATCTTTTGGGTTGTTCCACTTAACAATTTAACGTTGTCGCCATTTTAATTTGAAACCCTTTTCCTGTCTAGAACATTCTTTACGGATTCGTTGAACTTTTAAGGACTTGCTTAAAGTCCGTCGTCTAATTTCTTAAAGTCTTTGATGTATATCCTTACCTTAAATCGGAGCGTGTAACTCAAGTCTCAACTTCGTGTCACGCAAAATCCGATTAAAGCGTATTATATAGATGAAGACTTATATAAGGGTGTTGATACGATAATAATGATTTGTGTGAGTAAAATTAATGATGTGGGAACTGGAAGTAAACTTTATGGTTTTCAGAAAGATGGGGTATGTATGTGGAACTTTAGGTGTGGCTTACTGCTATGCGCAAATATGCATGATTTTTACGTTAAGGAAGGTGTCACGTAAATAAATGGTTTCAAGATTTCGTTAGGACCATCCCTGAGAGCCGTCAGGCTCTCATAACTAGATCACGAAGCCTGTTAAAATAGTTACGTAGTTAACGTTAGATCTAGACAATAAATAAAAATCATAAGGATAAGTATAATCAGCCTATAATGTTCCCACTGCTGGGACACACGGCCTCCTCTCTATAAAAGGGAATGGACTATAATCACCCACGCGGGTCTAGTGCGGGTTGGTAGATGTCACATGTTTTCAAATTTTTAGTTCTAGGACATGCCGGTTTCCTCACAATGTTTTGATTGAACGTTTTGTCTATAAATTCAAATATTTCTTTTTCTATAAATGGCCTATATCGGCAACATGCCTTTTGCAAGTGTATATAGGAAAAATTATATATTTTTATAGACATTTTCTATTAGGAAAAAGTACAATAACCCAATAATTCGATGTTACCAGACGATGAATATTCAGAAGGTACAAATTAGTCTCATCATATAATGAATATTGATGCTCGACTAAAGACAAAGTGATTAATGACTATCATTAATTCAGCGAATCGATGAAACCTTTTTGTTTATTCGCAATGTTGCTGATAATTGACAGTATTTGTTGATAATAATGTTGATTTTGGTTCTTATTTTTCTCGTTGTTGTGATATTATTGCGGTTAAACCTACGGCTGTGTTGCTATAACTAACACAAATTTTATTAGTATGTATAACTAGGTTGAGGTATGGATCTTTGTAAGGGTCAGTGCACGCCGCGTCGCTTGTTGATATAAGATAATGTATTTTTTTTTAACCTAACATTTGGCATGCAAAAACCTACATAACTTCATTAACATAACATCACGCCTGTAATCCCCGAAAGGTTAGGCAGAGCTGTACCTAATAGTACGTGTGGTACATTTCGCGAGTTATATCCAAGTTCAAATTCAAATTCAAATTCATTTATTGCAAATATGGGTAGTTCCGTGTAACTTTATTATAAAACCTAAAATTTGCATACTTATGTCCTTCAAATAGTTCTTTATCACAATCATATTCGAACACACACAACAAGATCCAACACTCTAATTTTAAAATACTTGACAACCAATTTCCAATATTCAATTTCGCAAGCAAAACATCACTTTATCAAATAAATTACATCAAGTTTGCTTGCAAGCTCTACGAACATCCAAAGACGTTTTCTAGATGCACTGTAACACCAATCTCATCACATTTCTATTTCCGAACTGCCGACATTTATCGAGACATAGGCGATACGCGCCAACGTGATCCAGTGACAGGCAGCCATTTTGTATTACTTGGTAGAAACGTTTCAGTGTAGATCGTGGATGGACTTTTATGGTTTTAAGGTTCTATGACTTCTATAATCACGACTAAACACGCTAAAGATGTAAGCAGAGATATATCTTTTACATTGTTTGTGTAGCAATGTGTTATGTGCTTTGGACCCAAAATCCAACACTCATCCTGGTATCTATAGTTAAGTTAACTACTTGAGTTTAAGTAATTACTTATGCAACCATTTTTAAGCAATAGACAAGAGTTTGAACGAAGTAAGAACCGTCAAAGAAAGCAAAGCTATGAATTCTAACTTTTGACGGTTCTAACTTCAAGCAATTATGTACCAAGCTACAGAATAAAAATTACTTTTACTCAAGTAATCACTTTGACTTGTTTATAAATACGGGCGTCAGTATTTGCGCTTAAAGTGTTGCGTTGATTGGTTAGTTGAACCAACGAGACACGAATCTCGTCAGATCTGCCGATATTTATCGCGACATAAAGGTGAAACTCGCCAACGGGCATGATCCAGTAGCAAACACCAATTTTGTATTATTTGGTCAACATTGACCATATCGGAGTGTGTTTATTTGGTAATAGAAACGTTAGATCGTAGTTGTGAATGATGTTCGTATGTTTGTTTATTTATATGTTGTATGTAATATTAGGTGCCGAAGGTATGGGTAGAGGTATGGCACCTACCTACAAACAACACATTTCGTCTAAACTTATATTGTCACTTACGGGATATCTTCTGTGATTATTATTTAAGCTCCCGATATTTCGGCGCTGTTGCAAGCGTCTTGATCATGACTGGAGAATGCGGGTGGATGGAAAATAAATTGTTAAGAACAGACAAATCTATCTACCCTCTTTCTTTGTCTTTTACTACGCGCACTACTGGAACTCGATACTAAGATAAGAAGATAACCCGTAAGTGATAATATAAGTTTAGTTATAAACCGTGAAAGCTTAAAACATTTCGTCTGTTATGGATACGAATTTGGGAGTGAGTGAAAACTTGATTTTTCCTCCGAAATTATTAAATCGTAGTATTTAGTACCTACTTAGCATTCTGTAAATGAAGGAAAACCCCATAACACTTCACGATCCAGGAATCTAAGCTAGGGATTTCCTTGCAAGCTCGACGAAAGTAAAACGACGTTTTCCAGCTAGAGCAACAGCAATCTCACATTTTTATTTTCGATCTACCGACATTTATCGAGACATATAGGACATTTGGTATTACTTGGTCAACACCGACGATGCCGTTCAGTGTTTTTGAATGGACTTACGTTTGTTTAAACAGACGTAAGTCGTAATATCAGGCCTGTTTTTCCCAAAGGTATGGGTAGAGGTGTACCTACCAACAACCTGTAATCAGTTATGCAACCAAATTAGTAGCGAGCCTAATACCAATAACCGTGCATAAATCAAGAGTTTGAATTTATTCCCGGATTTTTTTAATTCGAAGTAACAGGTGCTACGGAAATTTTTTAAAGGGAAAGCCCAATAACACTTCCCGGGTAAATAACCATGGAGCGCATGCTCAGTAGTCATACTTGCGAACACTGTGTATACTTTGGTACCTCATTCATTCAGTGAATCAACGCAAGCTTGCGCCATCCCATCCATCAAAGGAAATAAAAGACGCTAGTAACAATACTAAACTACTATGGACAGCTATAAATAATATATCAAATAGGACCAAAAAGAAAGACAATCCGCTTGAACTACTATCCATATCATCTACACCAAAGCAATCCGTCAACGACGTAAATAGTTTCTTCGCAAATGTGGGTAGAAGCCTTGCCGAGAAAATGGGTAATCGGACAATGGTGTCAACTAGTGACAATCCAAGTAGCGGCTCGCAATCCATGGTACTGATGCAAACTGACGAAGCTGAAGTCACGCAACTAATACTTTCTCTCCGGAATGAATGTGCCATGGGTTGGGACCAAATATCTTCCATCTTTCTCAAAAGACATCTAGCGTCACTGGTTCAACCTATAACCTTCATCTGTAACCTTGCCATCAGTACTGGTAAATTCCCAAAGGTCTTCAAAAGGTCCATCATTCACCCGATCTTCAAGGGTGGGGACAGAAACCGTGTCAATAATTACAGACCCATAGCTGTGCTACCAGCCATCTCCAAGATACTAGAACGCATATTGAATAAACGCCTCGTGGATTACTTAGAGAAATATAATCTTCTCTCCCCATCACAGTATGGATTTAGGGCCGGCAAATCAACTTCAGATGCGGTTCGTGACCTCACCAATCATATCGTCACTAATTTGGATGGTGGCCAAAAAGTCTTGGGGATCTTTTTAGATCTTGCGAAAGCTTTTGACACGGTCTCTGTTCCCATCTTAATAAGGAAGTTGGAACGGCTCGGAATAAGAGGAATCCAACTCGCACTTTTTGAGGATTATCTGAGTGAGCGCACCCAGAGCGTCAGGGTGGGTGGGAGTGTCAGTGACGAGTGCCGAGTTAGTTACGGTGTGCCACAAGGCAGCGTGCTCGGTCCGACACTCTTTCTCATATATATAAACGAACTGGGTATGCTCACTCTCCCAAAAGGCAAAGTCATAACTTTCACCGATGATACAGCCCTCTTGTTCACTGCAGACACCTGGAGTGAGGTCTTTGTGTGCGCCCAATTGGGATTCAATACTGTATCGAAATGGTTGCGCGACAATGTTCTCACCCTTAATGCGGAAAAAACTAATTACGTCACCTTCTCCATTAAACAGCAAACACTGTCTCCATCCATGACGCCGAACACTATCCTAGCCCACACGTGTGCATTTCCTCACTCCACTACATGCACGTGTGTTCAAATTAACAAAGCCGATCGCATTAAATACCTGGGTTTAACTATAGACAGCACACTCAAATTTCAGGAACATATCAACACCTTAAGTAACCGACTGAGAAAACTGATATATGTTTTTAAGACCCTAAGAAATGTGACTGATGATAAAATAAAAAAAATGGTATACTATGCTCTTGCTCAGTCTTTAATAACATACTGCATCACCTCTTGGGGTGGTGCTCCAAAAAGTACCCTACTGGAACTGGAAAGAGCACAGAGAGCCATACTGAAGGTTTCTTTGTCCTTACCTTATCGCTACCCTACAGCACTACTATACCAAAAAGCGAAAGTCTTGACGGTGCGCCAACTGTTTGTACAACAAACCATCCTGAAACAACATAGACTACTAACCTACAATCCTTTACTGCCTCGAGCTAAGAGAAGATTTAATCCCGTTGTTAAATGCCATACTTCGCCTACAACATCTTTTTCAAAACGTTTCTTCTATCACCTCGGTCGGTATCTTTACAATAAAGTAAATAGGATCATACCTATCTATGAACTAAATAAGATAAAGTGCAAAATGAAGCTATACAGTTGGCTCCAAGAACTCAATTACGATGACACTGAAAATTTATTAAAAGTTTTAACATAAACCATTATGCAAATATGCTACGATCAAAACAAAATATACACACACAACCCCCCTACACACAACCCCCCCCCCCCCCACACACACAACCACTGAACACACTTCTCTAACTACACATACTCGCAGTACACACTCAACCTCACTCATACCCTGATACTAACCATACTAACTAATAATCAATAATCTTTTAAAAAAAAAAAAAAAAAAATGTTAACATGTTCTAACTGAATACAGTTTGTACGAGTACATAAAATAATTCGTTAAATTTAAATGGAGGAGTCCTGGTGACCTGAAATACAGGCCTCGAGCCTAGTTTAGGCACCAGTCTCCCACAATATAATGCCCGTCCTATATGTCACCGTAGAAATAAGGTAACTAGTAAGATTAATATTGTGGAGAAGATAAACTATTTTATTATTATTATTTCCTTTATTCATTCTTTCTCTTATCTCATACATTTTTAAATATTTTTATAAAGAAAAGTAAACAAAACATTTAAAAATATAAAAAATAGATGGCCCATCGGCATCAGGAACAAGGTCCAGGTTGCCGGTGGTTAGGGCTCCAGACAGAGGAACCGCCTCACTATGCGTGCCGTGTCCAGGAGTACTGCTTTCTGAATCAAGCTCTTGACCCAGCCGCGCAATGAGAGCCTCCTAAGGTGTTGGTCGAGGCTCTCTGCTATTAGTCCATTAACCGTAACGACTATCGGTACAATGATTGCAGAGTCCACGTCCCACATGTCGACAACCTCGTGTGCTAAATCAAGATACTTGATTTTTTTATCATTCTCAGCTTTCACGAGATTCTCGTCATGAGGGACAGTGATATCAACAATCATTGCACGGCGCTCTCGGCGATCTATTATCACAATATCAGGTTTATTTGCTAAAATAGTCCTGTCTGTGATGATAGATCGATCCCAATACAATGTGGCATGACCATTCTCGAGAACTGGGTCGGGCACATACTTGTAGTATGGTACTTCAGAACTCACAAGGTTGTATTGCAAGGCAAGTTGCTGGTGAATAATCTTAGCTACTAGATTGTGTCTGTGCAAGTACTCACCGTTAGCAAGACGAGAACAACCAGAAACAATATGTCGGATGGATTCACCGGGACGGTGGCATGCCCGACAGATGTCAACCGTACCGTCCTTGATAATATATTTCCGATAGTTGTTCGTCATGATAACTTCATCCATAATCGCACAGACGAAACCTTCAGTTTCCCCAAAGAGGTCACCGAATCGTAGCCAGGATACGGACGCCAAAAAGTCTACATCAGGCCCATGTAAGGCCCGGAAAAAGCGTCCGTGTAACTCCTTGCTCTGCCATACCTCCCTACGGTTATTAGTATCCAATACCACAGGTTTGCGCCAGTTCTGGTTAGCCAAGGAGAGCGGGGTGAAGCTCTTGTCCACTGAGACCACATCTCGGTGCATCCCCACGTCGGTTTCGAGAAAGTATTCCCTGAGACTGCATACCTCGCGGTTGTGCAAGGTCTTAGCATTTAAGAATCCACGACCTCCACACTTCCGCGGGATATACAGTCTCATCACCGATGACCTTGGGTGATGCATCCGATTTGCGGTCAGTAGTGTGCGGACCTTCCTATCCAGGGCGTCAAGTTCCGTCTGAGTCCATTTGAGTATGCCGTAAGAATACATCAATACCGGCATGACCCAACCATTAAAGGCGCGTACCTTGTTTCCGCCTGATAAAAGACTGTTTAACACTTTATTCAGGCGGCCAAAGAAGCGCTCCTTTAATGATTGTTTCATGTCGGCAGCATTGATGCCTAATGCTTCCGACATACCCAAATACTTGTAGGTCTCGGTTGATGAGAGGGATCTAAGGAATATGGAATGCGAGAGTTGAGTTCCCACGGATTCCATAATCTCCCCTCGCTTTACATGCATGACTGCACATTTGTCCAAGCCAAATTCCATCCTGATGGCGCTACTAAAAGTTTCAGTCACTTTTAGTAGCTCCATCAGTTGCAAATTGCTGGGAGCAAATATTTTCAAATCATCCATGTAAAGGAGGTGAGATATAACCTGACCACCTCTCCTCAACCGGTAGCCTAGACCAGAATCCTCCAGCAGTGTGCTCAGAGGATTCAAGGCCAAGCAAAACCAAAGCGGACTCAAACTGTCACCCTGAAATATTCCTCGCTCAATCCTGATCGGTTCATCGTTCCCAAGAACCTGCCGACATCCTGGATAAAGAAGGACCGTCCTCCACTGCCCCATACACGACATCAAGAAGGTGCGAAGAGTTGCATCTATTTTGTACAATTCCAGCACCCTCATGAGCCATGTATGTGGCACCGAGTCATAGGCCTTCTTATAATCTATCCAACACGTCGACAGATCCCTCCGGGATCGACGAACCTGTTGGCTTATGGCCATGTCGATAAGGAGCAGCTCCTTAGTACCGCGGGACCCATTCTTACATCCATTCTGAGAGACAGACATAATTGAATTGCTATCTATATGACGAACAATTTTTGCTCTCAGAATGGATGTTAGGACTTTATAGACCGTCGGTAAACACGTAATTGGTCTATAGTTTTTAGGTTCCACAGTATTACCCGATTTGTAGAGCAGGTGGGTAACTCCTGTTGTAAAGAATGGTGGTAGCGACCCAGTCTCTAAGGATGACTGGAATTGTGAGGCTAAGCAAGCGTGTGACCTTTGTAGCCATTTAATCCAAAAATTGTGCAGTCCGTCCGGCCCTGGAGATTTCCAGTTAGGTAACGGACGGACTGCACAGGCCACGTCCAGTGGACTAATAGAAATGGCCTCCATTTCCGGAATTGAGTCACACGCTCGCTCAACAACACGCATCCAATCACCCTCAGTGTGGCCGACGGGCACCGACCAAATACTTCGCCAAAAAGCATTCATGGCGTCGTTATCCGGCAGATGCGCGTCAGTCACTCCTTGAATGGTAACGGGCCGCTCCCATGTTCTGTACACCCACCTTTCGTCACTCTGGAACATGCGGTTCTGAGTGTATCGATCCACTCTTCGCCTGTACCGACGGATACGGTTAGCCCATGCATAAACTTTCTGCTTCAGGAAGTCGATGCGCTCTGTGACTCGTGACATGTATTCTCGGGGACTGATATCAGTTCCCGAGAATGCCCGCCTCACAAAGCGCATCACCCTTGGGCGTGTATTGCCCTCCCTGAAGCAGATGAGCTTCCCGATGAGTGCCCTGGCCTCATTAATACGACGCTCAATCCTGCATTGCCAGGCTGGTACGGCAGATTTTGGTCGTGTAGGACTGTCAGTGTTTGGAAATTTGACATTGGCTACACGACATGCCGCAACAGCCGTGCAATACAAGATTGAGTGTGTATCACAAAGGTTTGTGCTGCTTTCAATAAAATTTGGTAACAGCGCATCCAGGGCACACACCAGTGCTCTATTCTTTTTATTCATGGGCAAACGTGGTAATCGTGGTCTAAGATCAGGTGACATGAACCGATACTCACGAATCGCACCCTCCAGAGCGCTCCTTAATTCCACATTGCACAGGTTATCTGCAGATATAGTCCTGTCATCCTCTTCCTCAGCATGATGATTTGCCCGCAGTGGTAGTACAGCAGGCACATGTGTAACGTTCTGGGATGGGAGAGGGTTGCTGGCTGGGCTAATCTGCATTTCCGAGCGCAGCCGATCAAGTGTAGCATCATCCAACCTAGGATTATTTAGAATGACGCGCACCTGATCCGACAATCGTTGAGCAGAGACATTGACGGCAGGTTCAAGAGCCTGAAACAGAGAGAGCATCCGACATCGGTACGCAGTAAGGTTAATTCCTCCCTCTGTAGCCCCATAATATGCGCGCATCACATTTTCGTTCATGGATTGCGTCCATCGAATGCGCGACACATTTCCACCGGCAGCGGGGACCCTGTTCGTGGCCTGTTGGCCTCGAGGTCCCAAGCCCGCTGGTGGCCGTCCTCTTCCTCGTCGTCGTGGTGGCGGTGGTGTCGACGGCGGGGAGAAAAACTCGTCACTCGAGCTCGACGCAACTGCAGCGACCGGCGACGCAGCGCTCACGGATGTGGCGCGTCCCGGCGAATGCGAGGCGGAGCTGAGTGATGAGCCCGGAGATGGTGGGTGTGTCTCGTGTAATTTGGCCCGGCGTCTGGTCAGCATTTTTTAAGACGTACGTCATACATACACGTTTTCAAATATTTATATGATTTTAGGCTCCAGTTTTTTGATATATCTGTTTTCTTTTTTTTTTATCATAATTATTGATAAAATTAGTTTATTATATTTTAAATATGGGTAAAATCGATAAAAAAAAATAAATAAAAATTCAGTTTGATAAAATACGTGCTGTCAATTTGACACTTATTATTATTATTACTATCCCATCTTCCTAGCATGTCGGGCTGTGCTGAAGCGGCTGCTGCAAGTGCTGAAAACCTCAAACGGCGCAAATACAATAACTCAATTGGTAGTCAAGCCGTTTGGGGTTGAAACACTAGGGCCAAGGGTCCAAGAGCCCACCTAGTCTTTCGAAATATCGGCAAGCGGCTCGTCGACTCTTCACGGGCACTTTTCCTGTTGACAGCGATGTGGACGAATTTTTCTCCCATTTTGATGCTTGTACATATTTTTATTCTTTTTATAGTTGGTGGTAAATAATATGTGTAAATACATTTTTAGGCAAGGTTTATTAATTGAAAGTTTACAATTCAGTGGATAAAAAATAAAGATGTGTCGTATTGAGAACCTCCTCCTTTTTTTTCGTCGGTTAACTAGACGATGGAGTACTAACAGAACTGATCTCAGTTCACTATCCCTGCCTAACTTAAAATTAAGTTGTTAGTCTCTACCCCCGGGTAAACTGCCGGATTAGCATTTTCACTACCGTTTTGATGCCAGTTAGCTTCATATTCCGGGTCAGACGTCCGGTAAACTTCTCAACTTTGTACAGGTCAAAGACTAGACGTCTAACTAGTTTTTAGAAGCAAGCTAAAGACAAAAATTAAATTTCTTATGAAATTTCCCTGACTGAATAAACCATGAACAATTATTTTTCTTTAACTAGTAGTTAGGCGTACTTGTGAAGATATTTTTTTAAAGTTCATACCTTTGCTTTTACTTTATATTTGTAGAAACTAAAAACAAACTGTGTTTGTTTTAATTTTTTTTCTAATAGTAGTCAAAATATTGACGAGTGAAAGTTTTATTTTTAACCAATTAACACAACAAAACTCGTTTATTGTTTTTACTAAATTAATAGTACATATTTATTCATCTGTCTTCTACACTATTCAAATGATTATCTTCCAAAAGGTTAGAGCAGCCATTTAATATCTTAAAAATTGTTTAAAAGAACTATATTTCTGCAAAAGGTCAGGGCTTTGATCAAACAGTCCTTTGTAGTCTCTCTAGCCAGTCTACCCCAAATTTAAAAGAGGTCAACTCACTGACACAAAAGTCTTATCTGCCCACGCTTTATTTACATAATAAAGAGGCGAAAAGACTCGCCTGCTTCAAAGTAATCTGCTTACTGAATAGCTGAAAAATCGATTCTAGAAAACTAAAGAAGAAACCAGCACGTGTAAGAAAAAAAAAAGATTATTATGTGTGATCTATGATGGATGACACATAATCATCATTTTTTTTTTCTACTGGACTAAGACCCATTTTCTCTGATAGGGTGAAGTCCTTCGTCGTAGCAGCAGGCATAAGGTGATAACCTATGCAATATGTTTTGTGATGGAAAAAGCAGTACTTTCTATCCCACTCTATCTAACTCAAACCTGGAAATACATTTCAATTCTTAAAAGCAAATATAAGCCGAGCAAACCCCAATACAGAATACGTTTATTTTTTCTCACAATGTAAAATCAAAGGTACAAGCAAAAGAAATTTCCACGGCACAGTTCATTTATAATCCCCTCAATTTAAACCTCAGAGGAAAACGACCCAATCTTGCTAAAAAGTATTCAAAAATGAATCAAATAAACATCCACTTACAGACATTTTTTCAACATCCCAAGAACGTATAATCCTCAAGTAAAAACTCTTCAGTAAGTGCCTAACAGTGGGCTTTCAAGAAGAGATTAATTCCAGGGGAGGTAAATCGTCGAAATTCATTAGCTGGATCTCAGTCCCGGATCTGTAGTCAGGTGACGGATCTTCAGCTATCTTGGCAGCGTCGTCGTTAATTTGCTGAGAAATCCGTCAACCTTGGCCTCATTGGATCGAAGACTTAGCCGGCACAAGGACTTTCTGGAAAGGTCGTGTCGTGTCGAGAGCTTTGGTGGAGATTTAGGAAAAACGTTTCTTGTGAACACTTACAAGTTTGCTTTAGTTTACATAATGCTATTGTACAAGTATATCTTTATTTATCTTTGGTAAAACTGACTTGATAACTACAATCTTTAAAATGTGGCCGGAGGGGACTGGATATGGAACGCAAAGTGAGTGAGAGTGCAGTGGCGTAACTTGTATAAGGCCGGAGTTAAATACAGACTGACATTTAACAATTTAAATACGCTCAAAAATATTGATTATGCCAATAGATTTGTTTGTCGAATCACAGGTGTATTATACTGCATAGACCTCTACCCACCCCCACAGTCGATGTGATATAACCTAAAAACGGCGAAGAACAAGAATAGAAATCCGTGGAGCGACATTTGGATAATAAAAGCAAGTCATCAATAATGCCAGTCATCATAAAAGCGCGTATTCCGAGCAAAAGGATCTACTTATCGCTCTCTGGAAGAAGTAGGCGTCAATTTATATTCATCACGTTGGATTTCGCAGCAGTTTTATTTATAAATCCGAAAAGTCATGCTGATCAATATAAGGTTCATTATTATTTCATGTAACTGTTGAAATATAATTGCAATGACCGATTTGCATAATTGTGGTGCCCGAACCAGTATACAGGGTGGATATTTTAAATGGGCGTGGATGGCCAAATCCGAAACTATGAGGGATAGCGAAAAATGCTCAAAGGAATCTCGAGCCCGATTTTGATGAAAACTAAAACTGCATCATTAGATTTTTGGAACATAGATATTCCTAGCCAGGAATCGAAGCCGTTGATTTTGAAAACAAACACTGAATTATTAGACCATTCGATAGTGTTACTTATAGGGATTAAATGTATAGACGGCTTTGGTAAATGAAAACCCCTTAAGGTGGGATTGAGGGTAGCCCGCAAAATTATTATTTTTACGTTTTTTGCAATTTGCCGGTCAGTGTCAGGCTGTATAGTATATCGTAAGAAAATTGAATTTCGCTAGCTGCCCTGGCGCGTCCACCTTAAAAGTAAAGTATTTTTTCTGTGTGAAGATGCAATATAAGTATATTGCACCTAGATATGAGAAGGAACCACTATTTGTATGTCTTATGAATATATTCTTACCATGCGGAAATTGAAACCAAAACACGTCGCGTCCCGTACGTACACTGTCACATCCCACAGTCGCTGCGCCTTTCGAGCTATCAAAATTTTATTCCATGTTATACAAAATATAAAAACGTATAGTAATGAATCCTACCCCATTAAATGAGTAATATTTTTAGAATATAAATAATCGTGTTCTCAAACATGGCTCTGACGATTTCGATGAAAGTTGCATACTGTAGCTAGATCGATTTTGTGTGTGAAAAATCGATCGACCTGGGAGTCAAACACCGAACCTCATGTTTCGCAGTAACATTTGCGACCACTAGACCCCCGCCCCCGTAAGCCTTAAAAAACAATTTAGCTAGGAAATTTCTAGAAAATTCGTGTGAAATAAAGAACACTAATCGCGCCCAAGCATTGCAATGTAATTGGTCCAGTGGTGGTAAGCGCTAATGCGAAGCACGAGGTGTTGGGTTTGATTCCCACGTCACTCAAAGTGTTATTGGGTATTTCCATCAGCAATTTCTCAGTAACAGCATGGATTTGTGTCCGGATGATGACAATATGTCCTCTACCCTCACCCCCTATTACAGAGGCCTGGCGAAATTTGAGTGTGTGTACTATATAACCCTTCTGCGATTACAAGCGTGATGGTGTAAGGTTTTTTATATGTCTATGAAACAAGATAACCTTATCTCCTTTCGATCAAAGGAGTGTTACGACAAAAGCGCGCCGAACAATTGCGTCGCAGATACTATTCCATTCTCCCTGTACTTTATTCAAATGATCTCACAGATGATAAAGTAAAAATATAGACTGAGAGATAACGTTTATATTATTTACATAGACACAGACTTCAAAGGCAAACTTAGGGATGGTTAGGTGACATAAAATAGAGCAGGTGTGTAATCGACTAACATAGAATAATAAATTGGTACTAGTATAACTCTCTTGGTTTGTCTGTCTGGTAACTTCCTTAACAGATTCCGCTCTTAATGTGCAAGTCTTTCTACATCGTTCTCACATATATATATAATCTCTGAATGATGTAACCAAGATTTTGTTAAAATATTTTGATTTAAAAGAGTGTCCATGGAGTTTCTTGCGCATTCTTCTCCATAGAGATCTACGCTTTGGAATGTGCAACTACAGTACTTTCTAAGTTATTATGTCTTGTGACTGTGACTGTAGCTTTGCTTCTTTTTGTTTAGTGATGGTTTAATTGAAATAAATGCTTTTGACTTTTGATTTGGATGAAATCTGGCACACGCGTGACCTGGGTTAGGTTAGGACACTTTTTATCCCGGCAGGGCTCATGGGATAATTTCCGACATCCACAAAAAACAAGATCTAGTAGTATTACACGGTAGTATGTATATGCTTTTAACTTCAAATATTTATAATTCTACTAACTGTTACAGACTTCGTCATTTGCATAAAATTTTGAACCCGCTTAAAAGTGGTCAGGCTTGAGGATCAAAGGATACCTTAAAAGTGTACCTCTAGATAAGTACCATCTTTTCTTTTCTTGATTTTTCTGGTCTATCATCAGATACTTATGAAATTGATCGAAAAAGTTCGATCAACACTTTAATTGTGTAACCTAATTGAAATTGCAACTTCAAGAATTTTAAACGAAATTCATGTTCGCTTTGAATATTTTAAAATTTCATCTACTCGACAACGTTAGTAACACAAAGAATAACACCCGTATCTTTGTATAATCAAGTCAAAGTGTTTACTTGATTAATAATTACTTAAGATACGATTTTTATTCTGTAGTTTAATAATTGCTTGAAGTTAGAACTGTCAAAAGTTATAATTCTTAGCTTTAGTTTCTGTGACGTAAACTCAAGTAACAACTTTAGCTCGACTATAGATACGGGTGTTACTATTGTTGATATGTCAAAATAAAACGCACTGCCATTATTGTGAGCAATAAGGCTACAAATACCAAATACGCGCAGTCAGCATCAATACAACAAAACGACTCAAAACCCCCCATATTTGATGTCCCTACACAAAGCTACAAGGAAAAATATCTTCCGACCATAACACACATAGGTACACGACCATTACACCACGAGGCACGTCCCTACCCACTACCCAGTGCTGATGTATGCATGAATGCGGCCACACTCTCTGATTTATAGCGTAATCTCCATGGCGACAGCGCACCGTATTTTCCACTTAGGGATCCTTGTAACTATTCCTGGATAATTTTTGAGAAATTGTTCAGTGGAAATGGAACTTTATGGTGGAAAATTGTAGTGTTAAAACTGGGAGTCACTGTTTTATCAGTCCTTAAACGTGTCGTGGTGACAAAACGTCTTTTTTTAAGAATATGCGTCAAAACTGTCAAGTACACATTCACCCCGTTTGCCACGAAAACTTGAGGTGGTAGTTAATTGTTGGATAAAGCCATAAAAAACCATGTTATTTGGTTAAGGCTTTTGTCTCAGTTTTATCATCATCATCACCTAGCCTTTTCCCAATTATGTCGGGGTCGGCTTCCAGTCTAACCGGGTGCACCTTTTGTCTCAGTCTATCGCAACACAAATCTTGACTCGGACTTGCAACCCGATATAACACAAGGCAGGTCTATGATAAACCATGACAATTGCCTATCCTATATCATGTTTATCCCATAAATATATCACTAACTTAAACGCAATTAATCAAACGCATATTGCGTTGGATTAATTAATATATATAGATTAATAATATAAATTAATATATGTAGATAATAACATAATTATCAACCCATCTCGTCAGATATTAAGCAATCCGTTATTAATATCATCACGAACATCAATTTGTGACGGCAATTGACAATACGGCTTCGATTTAAATGGCGGCTGACACGTGTATCACAAAGCTTTGTCGAGCCAAGGATATTATGTGGGCACATTCACTTAGCAAAATTGAAAAAAATATATTGACTGTAAACATTTTACCCGCCAAAGCATTTCCAACTCTATTCTAAAAGTCATTGGGTATGAAATTGTGTTGTTGAGTTTGAGGAAAACGCGCAATTGTAGTAAGCGGCTTATTCCTGAAATAGAATGAATCGTTGACGTTAAGGGTTGTTATTGTAAGTGTTCTGGAGCCTTTAATGAGTAATGCAACAATAGGAGCTTCAATAACAAAAATACTAACTAATTGTCTGTTTTGAACGATGACGAGGGATATAATGTATGACGAGCTGATTCATACGACGAATACTAACGGTAAACGCACACTTATCACAGCCGAAGGAAGCGACGGAGCCGAAAAAATCTAATTTTAGAATTACTTTTATGAATTCCTATGAAACCTCGCACACTTATCCGCGCTGAATCGGACGAATTGCTAATGTTATACGTATGATAGAGCGTTTCGTTCGGCGCGATCGATTTTTTCGGCGAGGACAACTGTGCGTTTACCTTAATAGAGAAGTATGGAAGAAGCTGACACGAAATAAATTGAGATAAGGGCGATAGAATGATGATCACTAATAATTTGTGACCGTCTGTCTCTTTCTTTCGTTGACTAAAAGTATTTTTCCACAATACTTTGAATGTGCCTTTACGAAGTTTTGGTTCCTATAAAACTGAAGAAGCAATTTTTAACACATAACATAACATGACGCCTGTAATCCCCGTAGGGTTAGGCAGAAGTGTACCTAGTAGCACCTACACCTATATTTTGCCAGTTATGTTTAAGTCCCATGTAATAGGGAGCGAGCCTATTACCATCAACTGGGCACGAATGCAGACTCCGTGGCTGCTACTGAGAAATTTCTTATGGGCAAACCCAATAGCACTTTGCCCGACCCGAGAATCGAACCCATCGACCTCATGCTCAGCAGTCACGCTTGCGACCACTGGACCACAGAGGCAGTCAATTTCAATTTCAAGGACTTTTTAAATATCTATGTATTTTATATTTCTTTGACACAAATAAAGAAGGAGTACACCAATAGCCTTTGGTAACTCCCTCGAAACCCGCCTTTTACGATTCGCTCTGGATGTTCAGCAACCGTGACAATACCGTCATTTCCGGAAATATTTTACCGTTAACCCTGCAGCGTTTAATCCAAAGCCAAGTATTACGGGTTTAAAGTAAGTTAAAGTACTCAAATAAGTAAATGCACCTCTTGTAGTCCTGCTGTACCGAGCACTTAATTCCAGTTCGTGAGCACGAAAGTACTCGTAAAATTCACAATTCCGTTGAACTGACCAATAGGAGCAGAGCAGAGCTGTTTAGTGATTTATATCCTTAATACCTATCTAGACTAAAAGCAACGCTATTAGCAGATTTTAACTGTATTCTCGAGCCGTCATAGCCACAATAAGTTGTCTGGCATTTTGCTGACCTGGGCCTATTAGGAGCAACCGTGAGACACACATCATATCTTTCTTGATTAGATTATGTATTGTTTTTGTATTTTAATGATTTTTGTTTTACATTGTGCCAAATAAACGAATTTTCTTTCTTTTTACAGAATATAAACAGAGACGTTCTTGAACGCGATTTAAATGTGATGATCACAGTCAGTTTATTGTTGAAATTCGTCTTTACTGTAGATCTTTATTTATTATTTACCACAAAAGCATGGTTGTGTACAAAAGAAATCCATACATCTCATCACACATTTAAATCTAAGATCCATTTTTATTCTGCCAGTAACTTTTAAAATAAAAAGATATCTCCCTAGGTACCGAATTTCAAAGATAGACTCGTATATAACAAAGTATGTAACGTGTATTCTAAGCGAAGTACAGATTAAAAACATTGAATAGGCTTCTTCAACAAAAAGCTTTTTGCTCTATTTATAAGATTTGAGGAAAAATTGAAGAAGCACTCCACAGATTTCCGCATTCGTACGTACGGTATGTTTGTACACTCAAGTGCGGCTATAAAGCGGTGCGCCAGCAAAAATAGTCGAAAAAAGTCGGAATATAATAGCAGAAAATATCAAGGGTCAAGTCCGAATGTGAGGGTAACAAAGGGGGAAAATATCGTATTACCGGCCAAGGGTAAAACCGATATTTCATACAAAATAAATATGTCCGGCTTATGACCGAATTTATGGACAAATGAATAAATCATGCCGGATCGTTGGCGGTAAAACACGGCAGAAAGACATTTGTGGTCCAATTCATTTCGTATGGGGTTATAATGGTAATGTGTGCCGTGTGTTGCGATGTCCTTCTGTAGGTAGGTGCTTTGTGATTAGGCCGAGCCTAAATGCTGATTTCACTTATAAATCTAAACGATACGAAGGAGTTAGTATACCACATCGAAGCTGACACAGCTTTAAACGAGGTTTATATGTGATGGTCGTGTTGTATCATTGGTGAAATTCGCCCAAGACAGTAATTACTTAATCAGGACTACGGTCTATTCATTCATTATTTGCCAAAAAATCTTTGACTGTGTGAGGAATTATATGAAAGAAAAAGAAGTAAATGATAGACCGACAGAGGAGAATGGAAGAAAAAAACGTGTTGCGCCGACCCCCAGTAACATGGGTTAAGTATTTTTTTATTTTTTTATTAGTTATAATAAATGCATTTGGCGTTGTTGGTAGGGTAGGCTAGGCCTAATTGCCTCTATGGACGGCACGCCCCTGCATGGGACAAGCGGAAAGAAGATGATTTGCGAAAAAATCTTTGGCTCAGATTTACGACAAAGCTACAAATACAACATATTATCTAATAAGTGAGTAATAATTACCTACAACATAATCCCGTATCTTAATATAAGTGGAAGAAAATTGTATTCACCACTCATTCACAGAATTTATATTGAAAACTCATTTAATCAAACCATGAAAACCTCCCATTATATACTGCAGTATCGCTGCAATCCGAACTAATTTGATTGGGTATTTAGTTATTCGCAATATCGTCCGATATTCGTTCATCGAGTCCAATCAAAGGCAAATGAATGTTTGCAAAAATAACTAGCAAACAATGCGAGCTTCCGCCATATTGGTTCATTTGATTGGAAACGTATTTTATTGGGTAACGCGAGTATTTTTCTGTTAATTGTTCGTTTACCATATCGTGGAAAATTTACGTAATGCAACATACGTACAGTCACGAGCACCAATATGTGTACACTTTCCTAAATTTAAAAGCAATTTTCGCGAAAAATAACGATTGTTACTTGGATACAGGATCTTTCTCATAAAAAAAAATATTGGTTCCAAAATACTATGTTCATGTTGTTAAGTGTACATATTGGAGCTCGTGACTGAACAGTACATACGTAGAGATATGGTATATTTTTTTGTTTTGAATTTATATTTTTTTATGAAACAGTCATCATCATTAGTGTACCTTTTTAGGAGTGATTTTAATACCTACAAAGTCTGTACTGACAGAAAAAACCTATAAGTAAGTGGCATTAACGTGAATACCATACACGATGCATACAAAATTACGATAAATCCCTTTGAGCAATGAAGTAGAATAGTTGACAAAAGCTGTGCGTAGGTACTAGAACTTACGTAGATTTATTTAAAACCTACATCAGAACCAAACTAGGAACGCACCTAATGAAATATATATGTAAATAACAACCTATATGCCTATAAAGGGTTATATACCTCGTCTGAAAATATAGCGCCTTTCACACCCGATTTTTCTCTTTCACGTAACGTTGAAAACTAAAATGGCGGCGGCACAATAAATCTGGTGCGTGCCGGGGCCATTTTTTACCAAACTGTGCGAATACAGTCTGCCCCGGTTCTACTTCACAGCCATCAGAGTTTAATGACCTGTTATCTACGTGGGTGTTTTTCTGAGATAGTGTTGGGACAAATATGGGCCAAGCTTAGCTTATACTTACCTATATCCCTTATTTAGGAGTTCTGCACTAAATATCTTTCGTGGGACATGATTTATTTGTCTACGTAGTTCATTATCTTCTTAATTTTTTTTTACCCTATTACATAGAACTTAAACACTTTAACTGGTGAACTGTAGGTAAGTGGACATTAAAGTTTACTTCTGCCCAAACTTCGAGGATTACATGCGTGAAATTATGTTATGTTATCTGCTAATAAAATATCATGATTATTAAATATCCAAAGAAAAATAAAAGGCAAGAAAATCTAAATATAAAACCAGTGAATCGTCAGTTAATTTTTATTATAAACACCAAATGCCCGCTCGGGTTAAAGATTTAATCGCTCCAGCCGCCAGCGCTAAATAAATTATCCTTCATAACGGAAACTTCGTCAAAAAGATTTGCATCAACCCGACTTCAAAGGCGAATTTAAATAATCCTTTATCTAATTTCTAAATAACCGAAATTGGACATATCTGGCACAGAAACCACAAAGATAAACAAATTCTGAAGCGTCAACAGTTCTTTGTAAATAAATCCTCTTTTGACAGAGGTGACTGACCTCGCTTGCTTCGGAGCCAGAATTGGGGGTAGTAGCCTAACCTAAATTGGAAAACTTTGCTCTAGTAAATGTTCTCTCGCGAGAAATCATAGAGATGCTCCGAAAAGTTTTAATGGATTCGCAATATACAGCTAAAGATCGTATAGCATCGAGTTTTTGTGAACATTGCTTTTAAATATATTATGGCGAGAAGAGAAAAAAAGATAGGTAAGAAGTACCTATAAATAAGTAGCTGAGGGAGTCGTCTTAGAGACCGGTTGCTCAACGACCAACACAATAAGCTTTTAAAAAGAACCGAGTTGCTTGGTAACCATCAGTAAGCTTTGTACCTATTTTTGTAAGTATTAAGAATACCTCGGACTACTTTAATAAAATGAAGTTCTATGATTTCTTTTTTAATAGTTTCCAGAATCAACAACGGTACTGACATAATGAAGTATCGAATTTTATTTTTCAATATGTTACTTACGAGTTGGACTCGTTCCTGACTAATTGGCTACAGAAGGCAAACATCCGGAAGAGTTGGAAAGGAATGGAGAGGCCAGCATTGGGACAGAATAGGCTCATTAAAATAGAAAATTACTTACAAAATATTCATAATATTTTTTTATATTTAAAAAACAGAATGTAATTTAGAAAAAACTAAACGACCATAAATCACATAATTAAATTCAATACCTTTTTTTAACTTTTAATAATCCATTATTCTCTTCACAAATTACAATAATATCTACTTGCCAGTTTAACTCAGTGAACTTAAAATAACGAGTTTCCAGTTTCATCCTTATTGGAAAATGAAAGATAATGCCTTTTCTTTCCGTTTCCAATTTAATTTAATCCCCTCAGTGATTAGTATAACTTCTGACAATAATCTTTATTCTTATTCAAAGCCTGTTATAGGCCTACAAACATTATTGAGAAAAATCGTATTGTTTAATATTAGGTCTTTACCTATGAAATTGGAGATTTGTATGAAAAATTTAACAATAAAAATTTTTGTTTTTTTTTTTTTATTTTAGCTTATCTAACTTTTTTATCTTTCCGATTTGACGCAAGTGCTTCAATGTCGTTTTGACACTAACTCCAAGGCCCGCAGCAAGCTCAGCCGTAGATTGGGTTGGATCCGTTTCCACTACCGCCTTCAATTCGTCGTTGTCGACAATGGTTACCGGCCGACCGCGAGGCTCATTCTTCAACTCAAAATTTCCAGATTTAAAACGATTGAACTAATAATGGACCGTGTTTATGCAAGCAGTGTTAGGCCCGTATACGTCGTTAATGTTTCGTGTTGTTTGCGCAGCGGTATGTCCATGTAGGAACTCATATTCGAAAATTGTACGAATTTTCAGTTTATCCATGGCGCCAAAAACTACCACAATTTCACAAAAACAAAAAACTATCTAAAAACAAATGACTGAATTTGAAATTAAAAGAACACGGCTTTCGAATAAAATTTATTTGAATTTCGAATTGCGCGCCAATCCACAGATAATTCAATCTGAAAATGCTGGTTATTAAATCTCCAATTACATAGGTAAAGACCTATTACAATTAAACGTACATCAAGCTACTACAATCTGTCAAATTTCTTTAATAGACTTTCAACATTATCGCTAAAGCATTAGGTTCAAGGTTGATGAAAATTTGACAATTTCGGGTAGCTTGATGTGCTGGCATCTTAGAATGAGAGAAATTTAAAATGATTTAATTTAATTTGGTTTGATTGATTCATTGATTGACAACAATGGTAAGAAAGAGAAAGAAAGAAAAGTATTTATTTGACTAGCACAGGACCAAAACAAAATTAAATAAAAACAACCAAAACCAAAACGAATTAAAAAATAGGACACTGGTTCTGTACGAGGGCACAAGGCCATGGCATGGTGCAATGGTACAGTAAAAATTTATCAAGTAACGGTTAGAATTAGCCCATTCATTTTCATAGAGAAGAGGCCTGTGTCTCAGCTGTGGGAACATTAATAGGCTGATTATGCTTATGCTTATGCTTATGTTTAGAATTAAACAACATCGGAATTGAGTCGTGCTAGTCTCACAAATTAGTACCTACTCCAGACCTACTCACACACTTTGACACAACTCAAGTCCTCGATCGCATATAGTCGTATTTCGGTCCGTTTTCACCAAGCGAAAAAATCCTCGCACACTTACAGAATAAACGGCTGTATCAGTATTTCCTTTAAGTATATAATTAAAATCGTAGATAGAGTACATAAAGATCACGACATAGCATGTCACGTAAGTATTTTATGCTAAATCAGCACTTATTGAACGCAAAATTCAACTCTCAATACTTCAAAGTATCAAGACGGACAGCAACAAAATCCTCTAATACCCTTTCATATTTACCGTCTATCATCACACCAGAATCGCACACGTTGGCAACTGTATTCCCGGCAGGTGTGGAGCCGACGATTGCATTAGCGTCGGTCAGTCTGCGCTTCAATCGCTCCCACCGCTCACCGCTCCGACCGCTCTCACCGCTTTCCGTATTCCACGCAGCACCGTGGCTCTTATTAGAGGAGGAATGTTGAGCATTCCAAATGTTTCAGGAAAATACTTCAGAATTTCAAATAGGTCGTGGTTTTGAAAAGGATACTTCGTTGTTGGAAAGATTTCTGATTACAGACGGATATTTTAAGTTGAGTGCGTCAAATAAAGATATAGTTTGACGAAGGTACTCGATCTCAGTTTGATAGAGGGTTTAGTCTATCGCCCAGTTTTTGGATATAGGTATCCGAAAATAGACGATAGACTACGCCTCGTCGCACACTTCTCGGGATAAAGCCTTTTTTGTGACGGAACCTAACAATGCCGTAGCTTGACCGCTTTTAGGGATTCAACCTAAATTATTATAAGGTTTTAGCGTTGAAATACTTTCCACATCTTAGTATCACACTGCGAAAACCTGAAGTATTTGTACTTACTATATTTTAAGACATATCTTTGTAACACGGATTCAATTCTATACTTCCTTGCTGTATCCACACAAGTACTTATATGTACCACGAATGTTTAAGCAATTACATACGTTGACAACAGAGATGTGTCCACAGCAGATGTAGATTCACATTGAATAGCCGTAATTAAGCTTTACAACCCACGTCCAGTAGGTAAGCACACAGTTGTGAACCTAAACAACATAATTTAAACATCTCATCGGCATTAAATTAACGGTTCCCGAACCAGATGCTAAGCCGAGGCTTTGCGGGGTCCTAACGTACCCGCAGGGCCAGTTGTACCCCAATAATCCCTCTTTGGCCGATTAGGCCTTCAATTGTCTTAATATACATCGGTTCAATGAACTAAGAGGTCGATCCTATCTGTCTTATTGGATCGCCAATGAATATTCGGAATAAGGTTGTAAATCTTAGTCATTGAGTTGAGTTTAGAATGTTATCTTTTGATGGATTTTTGTGTTATAGATTAGCATTAAGTTGTAGAAATCCGATGCGAATTTGTCTTCTCACATTGGATGCTGTTTCATGACTAATATTGACGGTTGCAGAAAGCTAGCAATTATAGACAACTAGGACGCTGACACTATTAACATAAAAATCTCTTTTCAACACAAAAGTGAAAAAGTTGAACTATGTTTTACTAGAGGTAGGTAAATTTGGTTGATAACTTCTTATCCCCGAATGCATACCAAGGCTTCCTAGATATTGTCCCAATCCAATTTATTGAACTAATTTAAAAATACTTTCACAATAAATAAAAACACAATGAAGAATTCGTTTGGTATCCTTAAAAGCTCTCGTTGTTTTCTTTTTTATAAGTCGGAATAATCGGGGCTTATTTTTAAACATAAAAACTGTTAAACGCGTAAACAAAGGATGAAAAATTAAATGCCCATTTCTGGAACAGGAATAGAAAGTGGGTACCTAACATGGCTGCCGTTTTCGTAGAAAACAACAAAGCCGAAAAGTTTTTCAACATTTGGGACAACAAAATCGGCACGTGTATGTCAATTACGTTTTCGAAGTTAGAACACGTGTGCTGCTAAGTTAATTTATTTGCAGGAAAAGTGGGAAACGCTGTAACTCAAGACAGGATAAAGTTGGCTAGGACAGATATAGGATTTCGGTAATCTGAGAAGCTGGTTTATTCGGAGACTAACGAAAGGCAGCTCTCTACAGTTCTGGAATACTGCTGGATATGCAGGGATGTTATTTATGTACATATGTGTATGTCTAGCATACCGCGGCTGCGACCCAGCAGTTAAAAAAAAGAATAAAATAAAATACTTTAAAAAAAAAACTATCTTTAATAACTTTAAAAGTTATTAAAGTTAGTATTGACTAGCGTGTTTGATGGTTGTCCGTCCTATAACTGCATATCCAACAGTTGCGACGAGGACGATTTTACGTGTGCGAGAATGTCTACTTTTGGAATTTTGACCAACTTTGACCATTTATCCCAGGACTGGACAAGTTACTAATCTCGGTTACAACAATGGTTTATTGCAAAACGGTTAACGGTATATTGGTTTCGGATGTTTGAATTTAGATATTATCAACTGTTACCTAAAATTTACCTTGTTTTATAATACGGAAGAGCCTGCACTCAAAACTAGACAGTATTAAAACGTCATATTCGTAAAAAACTTAACTTTTTATCCAACTTCAAATAGAAAACTACCTTTTCATTGTACTGCAATAAAATTTAGCAGAATTTTACACTCAATAAATCAAAAAAATTAAAACTGTGCCATTAATAACGGTTCAAAGTCTCCATTACAAACTAAAAATTCACATTTTCTGCGCACTACACTTCAATCTCAAAGCTTTTACATGCAAATTGCATCATGTGGCGATTTTACATAAATTACGTCTATGTACATGTAGGTGCAGACAGGGCTAGGCAGTTTACGAATGACTTGTAACAGTAATACATATTTAAAATACAAATATGTATTGTATTGTATTGTATTGTATAACGGGCTGGTGTCCGCAACTCCACGTCAAAGCGCGTATTTTGCGTGCGGGTGGGAAAATTATTCGATCCACCCTAACTCCCCGAGAAAGGCCAGCAGCGCCTTGGTGTTGCTGACAATCTCGCGGAGAGTACCTGGGGTACCGAAGTACTTTGCCCTGTATGTTGCAACCACTGGGCAGTGTAGAAGCACGTGGGCTGCCGTTTCGTCTTCCTCCATGCAGGCTCGGCACAGGGGGCTGTCTGTGACTCCTATGACAAAGAGGTGTTTATTAAAAGAGCCGTGTCCAGTGATGGCGGCTGTAAGTGTGCGCAGCTGTATTTTGGTCAGCCGAAGCGCTCGTTTGGTGAGGCGGCCATCGATAGTAGGGAGTGCTTCCTTGGCCTGCCTGCACTCGCCATGGTCCAGCCACAGCTTGTGGTGTTGTTCACTGGTTCGTTTCCTTACCAGTGTGCGTAAGTACCCGAAGGGGAGTGGCACAATGGGTTCGGGACCCACTGCTGCCATGCTCGATCCCCTTCTAGCGAGTTCGTCCGCTGCATCATTGCCTCGGGAATCGCTGTGTCCTTTGATCCATTGGATGGTTATATTATTGTGATTACCAACCTGGTTCAGGCGTTGGTGACACTCGTGTATTAACCCAGAGTTGACTATATGGTTGTTTAGTGCTAACAGAACAGCCATGCTGTCTGAGAGTATACGAATAGAGTGGTCCACAACCCCCCTGGCTAAGATGGCTGATGCCGCCAGGGAAATGCCCATGCATTCTGCCTGAAAAACCGTGTTGTGGACCCCCAGTGGTGTGGCAATATGGATGTTGAGATCTTCCGAGAAGACTCCAGCTCCAGTGCCAGTACCTGTTTTAGATCCATCTGTGAAGATCCGTAGTTCCGCAGGGCTCAATCCCTCGCAGCGGTGGTCCTCATGGAGTTGGATTTTGTATTTTTTGTCGAATACGAACTGTTTGGGTATCCGATCGTTTATGGCTTTCGCTAGGGGGAACTCGTTATAGAATCCCTCCAGTATTGCGGTGTGCTGTGTGTACTTTTTACCCCAGAGTTGAAGTGTTTTAAGGCGTACTGCCGCCATCGTTGCTTCCTGTTGTATGAACAGATGGAGCGGTGGGAGCCCCAACATGGCTTCCAGAGCCGCGGTCGGAGTAGTCCGCATACAGCCTGTAGTCGCCATGCAGGCGAGTCTCTGCATACGTTGCAGTTTGCTGGAGGCTGTAGCTAGTTTGGTGCGGGGCCACCAGACCACTGACCCGTAAGTGATCATGGGTCGGATCACCGCGCAGTATAACCAAAGTATAATTTTAGGGGATAGGCCCCACTTCTTACCTATCATCCTCCTGCATTGCCAGAAGGTTATGCAGGCTCTGTCTAGTTTGTTGTCTAAGTGTCTGCTCCAGTTTAACTTACTGTCAAGGATGACTCCCAGGTATTTGACTTCTTCAGCTAACTGGAGTTCTGTATCGAATAGTTTGGGTAGGCGATAAGGGCCTAGTACTCTTTTTTGGGTAAACATGACTAGTTCAGTCTTCGTGGGGTTCACCGAAAGGTCGTATTCTATACACCACCGTTCAACGATGCGTAGCGCTTGTTGAGTGAGATTACAGATTGTCCCCGTCACTTTCCCCGAGATGAGGATGGCGAGGTCGTCCGCGTACCCAATTGTGTAGAAGTGGTTTGCGTTGAGCTTCATGATGAGATCATTAATCACCAGATTCCAGAGGAGGGGGGATAGTACGCCTCCTTGGGGGCAGCCTCTAGCTATCATGGCCATCTGCTGTTCTTCCGCAAGGCGAACCACTCGTTTGCTTAACATGTTAGTAATCCAGTCTATCAATACCTGTTCTACTCCGTGCCGGGAGAGGGCGGTGCTGATGCTGGAGAAGTTTGTCTTATCGAAGGCTCCTTCGATGTCTATGAAGGTGCCCAGGCAGGTACCCTTCTGATGTATCGCTTCTTCTATCCGGCCGACCACTAGATGAAGAGCTGATTCAGTAGACTTACCCGAGCTGTATGCATGCTGGTTTACATGTAGTGGGATCGTTTTCAAGGCCCCATCCCTCAGCTCTCTCTCGCAAATTCTCTCCATGGTTTTAAGGAGAAAGGAGGTCAGGCTGATCGGCCGGTGGGATTTGGCGTTTGTATAGTCGCTCTTACCCGGCTTAGGTATGAATATAACTTTCACTTCCCTCCATCCTTTTGGAACGTATCGGAAGGCCAGGCACGCTCTCATTATGGGCACTAGTCTGCTGGCGACAGAGGACCCACCCCACTGCAGTAAGGCGGGAAATATTCCGTCCGGACCGGCCGCCTTAAAAGGATGGAAGCACCGGATCGCCCACTGGAGTTTCTCCAGCGTTATCACTTTGTGTGCGTAGCGCCAGTCGTTTTCTGATGGTGTTAGAATTACCTCTGTCCAGTCAATAGTCTGTGCGAATGCGCAACCTGGGAAGTGAGTTTCGATAAGGACGCGCATCGCCTCTTCTGGTGATGTGGTAAGTGTGTTGTCGGGTTTGCGGAGAACATCGGGCCCATTTAAGTTCTGTTGTGCCAGAATTTTCCTTACCCTGTTTGCTTGTTGGCAGGATTCTATGCTGCCACAGTATTTTCGCCATCCGGTAGAGCTCCTGAATCTGATGCATTTTTTGTAGCTGGATTTGGCCGCGTAGTACGCGTCCCAATCCTCGTCAGCACAGGTGTTCATGGCTCTGTTTAGAGCTGCCCTTACCTTCCTGCGCTTTCGTTCCAAATCCGCTCCCCACCAAGGTTGCTTCCCTGGTGTTGTGTGCGGAGTGGTTTCCGGGCAGGATGATCGGTAGCTGTCTAGCATTGATTTCGTGAGATGACTTACTCGTCCGTCGATCTGCGACGTGTCCTCGAAGGTCATCCAGTAGTTTGTTGGCGCAAGCTTGGTCTCGAGGATGCGCGTATATGCCGCACGGTCTGTGTTGCGTGGGTTCCGCCGTGGCAGCGTTGGTGTAATACAGACCTGGATGTCGAAGCGGATCCATCTGTGGTCGGAGCAGGAGGCCTCTTTGGAGACCTGCCAGCCGGTGGTGATGGCCGCTGCACCCTCCGATGCAAGAGTGAGGTCTATGATTGTTTGGCTTCGTCTGTTTACGAAGGTTGGTTCGGAACCTGTATTCAGTAGGGTTAAGTTTGTAGTGAACAAGAAATCAACTAAAGTCTTACCCCTTGCGTTTTGCGTGTCCATGCCCCACAGAGGATGATGGGCGTTTGCGTCAGCGCCTATGATGACTTCCACCCCTGTGTTCTCGCAATGTCTTACGAGGCGGGCTAGTTCATGCGGGGGCGGCTCCTCTGCATCAGGCATATATGCCGACGCGAAGACTACTGCCACCTCCGTGTCCCCACGCTGTATGAGCAGCCTAGCTGCAGAGAGATCCCTGCAACAGAAATCTGTTAGTGGCTGTGTTTTAATATTTCGTGTCGTATAGATACACGATCTTGGTTGATCGTGATCTGTGCAAACTAAGAGCTTACCACCAAGATTGGAGAGTCCTTGTATGTGGCCAGCCCTGATCCACGGCTCCTGGATCAAGGCAATGGCCGTTTGTTGAACCTCCAGCCACTTCCGCAGTTGAGCCGTCGCGGTCTGACTGTGGTGGAGGTTAGCCTGCAGAACTTTACAGGTCGACGAAGGGGACGCCATCGCTGGTCGATCCTTCCTCGTCGCCTGCTAGCCGCAGCCCGGCAAACAGGTCGCCCGCGTCGAAAAACTCCCCCTCCACGTCCGATGCCGACGACAACAACGACAGGATGTCGCCGTCAAGCTCATCGCCCGAGGAGAGGACGGTACCCACGCTGACGGCAGTAGGTGCGGCCGGCGCTGCTGCTGCAGGAGCATCCGCGGGTGTAGCCGCGGTGTTTGTAGGGGGAGCTGCCACCTCCTCCTGTGTCACGATAATGGTTTCCGATGTCGGATCCCAACCCTGAGGGACGTCGGCATATTTGCCGTTCGGACCCTGAAACCGCATGTACACCGTCCCTACACCAAAAGAGAGACGGCGTCCAGCCTTCATCAGGGTCGGAATTTGGTCCTCAGGGACCCCGACCACCACAAACCATGCATCGGCCTGTTTATTGATGTGCAGCAACACCCATCCCTTGATGTCCACCCAAGGATTTTGGTAGCACAGAGCGCGCCCAATATTGGTCGGCTCTGCGAAAATACCCTGCTCATCCGGGATGAGTATGCCGCATCTTACTCGTTTAAGTATCTCCGCCTGCCTCCTGACCACTAGCGAGGTGCTGGTGGGGGGAGGCAACTCGGAGATAAGTTTCCTTAGCCAAGCTAAGGTGTGGTCGTCACCGCACCACAGTTTGAGGACCCCACTAGTGAACACCGGCCTTGCTTTGAAGGTCGGTGCGGGTGAGTCCTGTTTGGGGGAGCAGGCCTCGGCGACTATCTTCCTCTGGATAGCCGCGAGAACCAGCTCCGACACTTCCCTGCTGATCAGCCCCGTGCGGCCGCAGGTGACTGCGACATCTAGGTCGGAGCTGACAGCTTGGGCGTAGCTGCGATTGGCAGCCCGCTTGGATTTATCAAGCCGCGGCCGCTTGCGCTCCCCTCGAGGTGAGGAAGTCTCATTGAGAGCTCGCTTGGCCACGGCCTGATCCTCCCGAACAGGTCGCTGTGCTGTTTTCTTGGCTGGTCCCTCCTCGGCGCTGGTTGACGGTCGGCTAGGTTCTGGTCGGCTAGTGCCGGCCTCGACCTGCGACCGCATGCCTGCGGAGAAGTTGACGTTGCCACTGGTCGGTTTAACCGGACCCGTGGCATTAGCCAGTGTTTTTTGTGGAGTCTTACCTTTCCACCGTAATTGACGCCGCTCCTTCTTGGACGGTCTGTCCCTCCTTTTGGCAATACCTGCCGAAGGAGCTGTGGCAGCCTGTCCTGAGGGTTCTGCGCGGCGTTGTATATCCCGAGTGTTTTTATCCTTATCCCGGCGCCTTTTCTTCTGCACCTGCCAGGTGAGCGCGAACGCGTCGCCGGAGGTGCTGGTCTCCTCCGGTTGGCCAGTTACGGCCAGCAGGGGAGGAGCGGCTTGAGGAGCCGTAGGCGGGGGCGGATGTATGAGAGGGCCCCGGCCACCGGGGTTAACCGTCGTGGGGGGCTGTGTGCCTGCAAAAGAGGAAGGATCGGTACTGGTCCCAATCAGCGCCGGTGTCCTTTGTTTATTACGGGACTTGGATTTGGTCTGAGCAGCGGTTCTCACCACTGCCGGACCGACACCCGCGCTGGTGCTCGCCGCGTTGGCAGCAGAGCGCCCAGGGGCGAGAGAGGTGCTGCAAGCACCTCTCTTAGGAGTCTCGTTGGCTTTCGCCTCCACTCCAGTGTGTAGCTGTGTAGTGTGCGTATGTGTGTGAGTAGGTGTTGTGTGCGTGGTTGGTGTATGTGTGATTGGTGTGTGTGCGTGTGGTGTGTGTGTGGTGGTATTTTTTGAGGTATCCATAGTTTGGTGTTTGAAAATTCATCTCTCCGGCTTCCCACCCTCCTTGGAGCCCGCACCTGGGAACGTCTCGCTACAAACTAGCTCAACCGTTAGGACTACCATCGAGATATAGGGGCGTGAGGCTGGCTTACAGTGCGACATCGGGTGCTCGATCGGGTTTAACCCTCACTTACACCGTCAGCATGACCTTAACCCACCGCTTTGGCCATCCAAGGACGACCTCCGCGGACCTCCCGCCCCTCGCCGTGACCCTCTGACGGGACACTGTGGCCATTTCCCTACCCCTGGCTATTGGGTAGGGCCACCGTTTCGCTTGAAATCCGGACCAAAGAGGGCGTGTTGCCTCACGGACGCATTACCGCCAGCGCCGCTCGGCTCAACCCTCCAGGACTCCTTCATCCCCGCTTACGGCGCTCAACCGCGCAGGTCCTAGCGCAGGTGACTAAATTTACCTACCCGTCGTCAGCTGAGTTTAGTGACGGACGAGCCCACGCCCACTCAGTCACAGAAGGACGTAGTTAGGTTGAAAAGCGCCTGGTGGTTTCTGTTGCGTCTATTTCTTAAGGAATTAGACCAATAACAGGGCGGCAACCTCGTGAAGGTGAACCCACCAGACTTGCCTTGAGGATCTACACGACTGTAGCGCTCCCCCCCAAGACCTCGCCACCTTACCACCTCTGAGGGACGTAGTAAGGTAGACCTGCATCTATACTACCAAGCAAAGCGAAAGCAAAGCATGTCGTTGTGCAACCGCAAAAGCATAAATACAAGCCCGCCCCCAAATATGTATTTTGGTATTAGTATTTTAATTACTTCCTAAAAAATTAATTCGTAAATGCTATTTCAAATACCTGACGCGGAAGTACTTACTTTGTGATTAGCATTTCAAATACTAATTACAAAGTAGGCTTCAAAATAGACTATCACATAAATACAGTTTTAGATTTTGTCAGACAGTAAAATCTTTAAATTAAAAAAAATATACTTTCAAGCGTGCCCGCAAAGGTTCTGAATGTTACTTAAATAAAAATGGTAAAAATACTGTATTCAATGTTTTATATTTCAAATACAGGACTTGAAAATATTTTAGATTTTGTATTTTAAATGCTTGTAAAAAAAGTATTTTATCATTTGTATTTTAATTTAAAAAAAAGCAAAGTTTTTGCCCAGCCCTAGGTACAGAATATGTATGCGGTATGCGTGTCACGCAACAATAGCCCTTGTTATAATGATCGATATTGAATCGGCTGGCCGCTTTCAGCAAATATGACAGCTTGTTTAAATGGTCTGCTACGAGTACATTAGCCATCACTGTCCGTCGGTTTAGAGTAATGCGGTTGTGTTCATGTAGAATTGTTTCTGTTGATTAATTCGAATTCAGAGAGTCTATATAAATTGTCATTTTTTAATATTTTATACGCAAACCCTGCGTAGGGAACATAGCTGTTTTTTGACATGGAAAGAAAAATTCCAGTGCGAGCAGGGTTTTAAGTTAGTTCGATACTTTCTTAAATAGATGGCGCTAACGTCACCGTAAGACGTTATTAATGGAACGAAAATTTCGAGATTTGTGAGCGGGGTGCGATGGTCTAGTTGGTTAAGACATCCGGTGTACTGAATCGGAAGGTCGCAGGTTCAAACCCTGCTCGCACTGGAATTGTCATTTTATCAGCAAATTACGATGACGGTTATCTCTAAAATATAAATTGAAAAGCTCAGGTCAATCATCTTGAAAGTCATTGTAAAAATACCATAATTATTCTTTAAATGCTACTTTTCTAGGCCCTCAGATGTCTGAAAATACACGATCTAATGTGCATCTACCTAGCCCAAGCAAAAAAAAAAAAAATGGCAATAGATGCTCAACTTTCAACTTGAAAGGCTAAGCAGATGATGATGATTTGGCATGAGTAAATAAGTTTTCTTGGATATCCAAGAAAACTAGCTTTTTTTAGTCTAGCTTTTTCCCAACTATGTTGGGGTCGGCTTCCAGTTTAACCGGATGCATCTGAATACCCTTATTTAAATGAAGCGACTGACTATCTGACCTCTACTCCAAAATCCTTAGGATTTTAAATTGAAGATTTTCTCGAAGGTACAAGCTGCAGCTATAAATATTTTCTCGAAGGTACAAGCTGCAGCTATAAATATTTTCTCGAAGGTACAAGCTGCAGCTATAAATATTTTCTCGAAGGTACAAGCTGCAGCTATAAATATTTTCTCGAAGGTACAAGCTGCAGCTATAAATATTTTCTCGAAGGTACAAGCTGCAGCTATAAATATTTTTCCTTCGGTAGTTTCTACAAATATAATTTAGAACAAAAGTTACACTTTCCTTCATACAAATTCAACATTAGCACTATCTTGAAAGGTCACAAACTTTATATTACTCACTATTATATTATGTAAAGAGCTCTAGAAACCAAGTGAGCGTCCCACAGCGGAATAGAACGTAGGAATTCAAGTTGTATGCAGACATGACTCCCAAACGTTCCTGTTTGTATGATAAATAAGTAAAATATTGTGTAAAATTTGAAGAAAACATGTTTACCTTGTTCCATTTCTAGGTGTCCTTGTTGATGGAGCACTCTTGCTTTGAGAACGTTGGGTACTATAGAATATTTTCTTGGAGGAAAATATTGAGGCACAAAGGAAAATCACTGAAAAAGTAGTAAAACAGTTGATATGGGGTTGTCTGCATAATAAATTACATTAATTTTATAAACTCGCACTTTGACGGTTTTTAAGTTTACAATTGCAATGGTGTTTACCTTAAAGACTAAATAAACGATATAACACTTATGAGTGACTAACAGCAAGCCCAAAATGGCTTTCTCCGTCACTGAAAAACCCACACGCCGTTGGCTATCGTTCATAATAAAAAATGCACACAACTATACAAAGTGACATATGACCACCATACACACATAAACCTACGTCTTAACCTATGGGGATAACACAATGTTGAAGGTTATATACCGCAAGTTACTGTACTTATCCTAATTCGAGGGTCTTTGGGTCTTCCTAGCCGTTTTGATATCCGGGTGACGTTAATACTTCGGATCCTTATGCTCCATTTACCGTCATCATTGAAGACACCTTATTTGATAAACAGTTTTACATCACAGAGGCCATAATGCATCTGTAATGACTGTGTACTTTTCGGGTTAGAAGGTGGACTTGACATATTTTGAAAGTTTTACTATTTATTAATTACTTCACTACATAGTATAAAACAAAGTCGCTTCCCGCTGTCTGTCCTTATGTATGCTTAAATATTTAAAACTACGCAACGGATTTTGATGCGGTTTTCAGTAATAGATAGAGTGATTCAAGAGGAAAGTTTACATATATATATTGCACCCGTGCGCAGCCAGGGCGGGTCGTTAGTTAAAAATAAATGAAAACTCTTCCAAGTTGAGTAGTCACGTTGCAAAAGTACCAATAGAAAGAAGAAAGAAGGAAAGAACTAATGTTGCCATAGAAACATGTGTTATGATTTAATTGTTACTTTACTGATTAATAATACCGACCTATTACTGTCTCACTGCTGTTGGACAAAGGCCTCTTCTCATACAGAGAAGACACGAGCATTGATCACCACCCAGCAGCAGCAGCGTTCATCAGCATTGATCTCATCCATTATTTTTTGTTTTGTCTTGTGTGAGTCTAATAAATACTTTTTCTTTCTTTCTTTCTTTCACCCTTGCTCAAGACAGGTTGGCGAAACCTATAAGTCCAGGTTTCCTCACGATATTATCCAACACCGATGTCTGTAATGTCCTAGATAAACTAATAAAGTTCATATGAATTGAAAAAGGCACATTGGTACTTGCCCGGATTTAAACCCACAACCTCATGCATCAGAGGCGAGGCCTTAACCTCTGGGTCATCACGATATCACTTTACTGATTACAATAAAATAAAAATTACATTTACGATCAAAATTATGTAAAATTATCTGACATTCATAAGATTTTAATCACATTATAATTATAACTAACACCACCCTCCGGTTCTAAGATGAAATTCTCACAAGCAAATGTAACTTCCACATTCGCATACATTGCAGGAATATTCAAAACGTAGCTGGTGTAGAAATTACATCACCGGCTTGGATTGAGCGTACCATCTGTATGCAAATGGAGTCTCATGGTGCCGGGGTCCCCACACGAAACATGAGATTGGAAGGCATGCTGTACACCAGTTCGGTTCGGTGTTAATCCGTTTTGACTGTGTAGATATTTGTATGGAACAGACGATTATTTTGAAGTTGAGTGTTTGTTGGTGAGTAAACTAAAATGGATTCTATTCCATACAAAAATATACTCGGTTATATCACCGGTTCAATGTGTATGTCATGATATTTACAATGCGTTTTATTTAGGAAAAATGATACTCGGATACCTGGTAAAGGTTGCAGGGTACCGCTGGATGCGAGACGCAAGGGACCGGTCAATGTGGCGACACTTGGGGGAGGCCTATGTCCAGCAGTGGACATCTTTCGGCTGAAATTATGATGATACTCGGCTGAGCTTGGCTGTAAAAATCAACTGCAACACGCCAATGTACTGAAGGCTGAGTCCGAACAAAGTGTACTAATGAAAGCTGATGATAAAAATATGTAATAATGTCTTCGGGTCGAAATAATTATTCTGAAAGTACTGCCGAGTGCTAAATCCAGTGTGTACCACGCCTAAGATCCCCCAACATATTGCAATGTCTCCGAGTTATATGTCTGAGACCTAACGTGGATGGAGCGAGGTCTATCAGTGTCTGCAGGCTTAGGTACCGATTTGTCAACTTGATTAAAATTAACAATCTCGTTTCGAATTTTTTTGCCGACAGTTTATATAAGATTGAAGAAATTGAGTTCTTTCTGAATACGTTATTTAACTCCAGGTATGTCATGTATGTCTGAAACTGATATTGTTAGCCTGCGTCATCCCACTGCTGGGCAAAGGCCTCTACTCCATGACTTCCAGTTATTTCGATCCAGGGCTAATGTGGGCCACTGGTCGTTGGTTTTGTTCAGCTCGTCCCGCCATCCTTTACCAGGTCAAACTAACCGACCATGTACAAAAACACAAATTACTGACGTTGCTCAAAAATCCTCTAAGCTGAAGTGGGACTGGACTGGCCACGACTGCTATGACCGCATGAGGGATGTCATACGTAAGTGAAAATACGGCCAAATTAAACTTAAACGCTCTCTAACAGCTGTTATTAGTACCTTATCGATGGGGGCACCGAACTTGTCTAGGACCAAATGTAAATATAAACAACCTTTCCGAGTCTGTCTGTGCGATAGTTTTGTTAATTTAAACTAGACAATGTATTTTCAACATCATTACTATGAGAATTTATTTTGAAAGGTTTAAGAGTGTATACTTTTACTATTCGATATTTTATATGCCGTTATAATCCTGAGAAAAAAGCGGTTTGCTAGTAAACTGTAATTACGTCACATACAATATAGTAGTTACAATTAAGCACAAGTTCATAATTACTTTACACCACATATAAACCTACTCAAAGCAAACATTCTGTCGCTTTAATTAAATTTTAAATTACACACTTAATCAAATATATTGGAAAATGAGTGTTTTCAATCAACGGGCACTTATAATAAATTACATTATTGATGGGACGCAGGCGCTCCCATTAATTTGATGAAACCCAAACGGAACCCGACAAATGACTTTACTTGTTAATTTCCTTAGAACCCCGCGGACACTTTTCATAATATATTTTTAGAATTTTCGGTCCTTTATGAAATTAACGTTGATTTTTTTTCAATTACGGAATCATATTTTCGGTTTGATGTGTAATCTAATTTTAATCAAATATTAAAAATGATGACGCGGCTGGCTCAGAAGGAGATGGCCAGATGAGCTGGACTTAAAAATGGAAGCGAGGGGTTTGCCGTGTAGAGACGCAACAAAGGTATAAAAGAATAATGAAATCAATTATTATTTTTTAATTGGAGAAGTTCGCGGCTAAATAATAAACGACGGATGGGTCGACAGCTGCATCCAGTTAGACTGGAAGCCGACTCCAATATAGCTGAGAAAAGGCTAGGCAGGTGGTGTTAAACAAAGTAGAATCTGAAAGTGAATTTGGAAGATTATTTCAATCCGTATAACCCCACTGACAATAGAAATTCTAATCAGTTAGTAAAGTTAGTAATAATCTAATTTATCACGCTACAACTTTGGTTGTTCGACAAAAAAGTTGTGAACGAGTTATCTAAATAGAATTTATAACAACATAAAGTTAATTATTTACTCGCCGAGACAGCTTTACGAGGAAAAAGTTAATCTACGAAATTGGTTGGTTATTCTTATCAAATTACGTCGATCTAGCTAGATAATTTAAATTTATTTTCAGACTAATCTTTCAGTGTTTTTAAACAGATTTGTGCCTTCGTGTTATAGCTTAGTGCGGTAAGTAAATAAAGCCAAACATATTATAAAACCTTATAATTATATTAAAAGATATATTTATCATATAAGGCAGATGTGAGTGGCTACGCCGGGAGGGGACACCTTAGAAGGACTATACACTGATCTTATTGGTGAAGTTCTTCAGAAGGGTCAAGTGCTTAGTACTCGTAATGAACGTGGATGAGGCAAGGACGTGGAGTCTGTAAGGATCGTAGCATGTGACGTTCTGTGGTTATTGCCTACCCCCATGGAAAAAAGGCGTTAGTTTACGTATATATTGAATTATAACTAGCTCTCTACAAAATTCTGAGAAATTAATAAGTTACTAAAAACGCTCAGAAATTAACATAAGCATACCGGTTATTCAACAACATAGCAAACCAGTGTTACCAACAACAAATTCAGTCTCAATCCTCAATCACATATGTCGGTGTTAAAAATAAAATAAAAAATAACAAGCTCCTGGCAACACAGCCACTGTTGTGTCAATGTAACAACGATAAAGATAACAAGGCTGCATAAATAGATGCTATCGCCCCTTGTGCCACAGAAAATAAATATTGCGAAAAAGTAGGTCACCAAAATGCTTTTGATCATAGCTGTATAGACAACATACCTGGTTTGTTGGTGGATGCTATTAAGCTGAGGACCATTTCTTCATCTTTTAATGAGAAGGTACGAGAGCCTCTTTAACGTAATCACAGTTTTTAATTGTAAAATTTTTAGCAAGGGTATTCTATTCGGACATACTTGTATGGGAGCGAAGTACTAAATATAGACAACTAAATAAAATAAACGGCTCTCAAATTGGTGAAGGAAAACATCGTGAGGAAACCGGCATGTCCTAGAACCAAAAATTCGAAGATATGTGACATCTACCAACCCGCACTGGGCCCGCGTGGTGGATTATAGCCCATTCCCTCTCATAGAGAGGAGGCCTGGGTCCCAGCAGTGGGAACATTAATTGGTTGATTATGCTAAATAAAATAATCAGCGTTCTCTACACTTTTCCGAGTTATGCGACCATAAATGTATCATTATAATCTGGATCTCTTCAAAGTTCGAGTGCTTTCTTTCAACTTTAGGGCGCATCCTCGCTTCACACCAGGCGAGTTGCGGCCAAACGCAAGCCTATTTAGCAATAAAAAAATATGAATCAGCTCACCTTTTTTTCGCAATTATTTGTTGGTCCTATTAGAGAAGTTTTTAATTTTCATGGGTATTACAGGCCTTTAAATTATATCCCTCGTGTAAACTATTTCCTTGTATAAAACTTATTTTCACATTAGCTACGTAATTTGCCTGAGTAGCTGGCGTAGCATTGTAGCTACGCGGCCGCGTAGCATCGTAGCAGCGTAGTGACGTTGCAGCGTAGCGACGTAGCTGCGTAGCGACGTAGCAGCGTAGCGACGTTGCAGCGTAGCGACGTAACAGCGTAGCGACGTAGCAGCGTAGCGACGTTGCAGCGTAGCGACGTAGCAGCGTAGCGACGTAGCAGCGTAGCGACGTAGCTGTGTAGCGACGTAGCGACGTAGCAGCGTAGCGATGTAGCAGCGTAGCGACGATGCTTCAATACAGCAATTTTATTATGCCTTCCTTTCTTAACGCATTCCGCTAACGAATATTCTAAGTAAATCAATCAAAGGAACACAAGAAGCACTTAAAACACAAACTAATTTCATATCCCCGCTACAAAGTGCGACACGAGCCATCCGCTCGAACGCTAAAGCACTACCTGCCATTAAAGGTTAGGGAGCAAACAAATCGTTCTCCCCAGGCTAATTCGATATCGTACACTTAATTAATCAGAGTGAAAACTGCCGCGTCTGGGAACTACTCGCTCCCTCAAACACTTCGTAGGGAAGACAGAATTGCCACTTGGTAAAAGGTCCCATTTGAAGGATCTGGCTGTATCTGAAACAATAATATTATTTTGAAGAGGTAATGTTTGTAAATTTGGATTACCTGCTAGGTAATCTATGAAACTACTCAACCAGTTGCTAAAATTCTTTCACTGATGGAAAGTACGATTACGAAGTAGATTGCTATTGGATATGTTCTATGGTAGATATAATAAAATTCCACTCGAATGATGTCGCGGGTGAAAGATAGTAGTATTTAATATGTGTGTTGACACATTATGATGTTGTTCTTTATGACTGACCGGCTATAACAATCAGGTTTGTAGATTTGATAGAATAAATCTCCTGCAATTGTACGATTTTTGTTCAGCTATCGGTCAAAATCCAGCCCTACATCTTGCTAAGGTTCACAATCAAATTAGAAGGCAGAGCATATTCCTGTATGTTGATGCTAATATCAGCACACACATACCGCAGTTGCCATTTAAACTGTAAATCCTCATCGGAGACTACTTTTTCTTCTCGAATCGATGATTCAGATTCTGTCCAACCAGTACGTAGCGACCTGGACAGCTCTGTCGCTTGCCTCATTCAAGTCGTGAAGGATGAATAGTTGTGCATGACGGTCAGATGAGAAGATGTGGCATATCCTGTGTTGGGGCTCCACACTCGCATTGTGCCCGAGATGGGTCGATTGTACCCCACTAAAAATGGATTTCATAAATAAGAGAAATTCATAACAGATTTCTACCTTCTGCACCCATATCTGCTCTACCTCTCTGCCATCTAATGAGATTACAGCGAGATTTTAAAAAGGCTCCTTCAACGTCTCCCGTAATTGTATAGGTTTTTCATTAGTCTGTTGTCAGCTAAGGATTTTGAGCTCGTTGTCCGTTTCTCAGCTTCTTTATGAACTGGATTTTTGATTAAATTTCATTTTCATGAAATAGGGGACGAAAATGTGATTGGTTGAACAAAATATGAACTCTGTAACATATTTTGCTCAAATTAGATTAAATGTAGACGCTATAAGCTCTAAATTAGTTTTTTTACACACAAAAAAATGTTATGAGCCCATAGATATATTTTCTCGCTTATTAGAAAACCTGAAAAAAATATCTGCAAGGCAGCAACAAAAGGCCCTAAAGTCTCATCACATCTAACCATATTTTTTCTCTAAAGGCCCGAGCGCCTTACAAGTCAGTTCATAAATAACTGGCCAGCATTTTACTTATTATCTAGAACATTTCCCGCGGCTATTCCGCGCGTGGTAATAGCGTTACGTTTAGGCTCGTGTATTATGAAGGCAAGCTTACCGCGTCGCTCATGATTAATGTTCTGCCAGTTTCATTATGTACTGAGCTATTACGTCAAGTGGTTTCAGAAACGGGACGGAATTAAGCAAGACTGGGAAATGTGTCTTGACACTGCGCTGTAGCGGTGCAGTGTAAATTAAGTTAAGAATATAAAAATCTACATTTTGTTCAAGCTTTTTAATGAAAATAACTGACTGGGATACGTACAAAATGCCGAGGCTGCTAATTTTAAGTTGATTAACAAAAAAAAGACTCGACTGTAGAAAATTATGCAATCACTAACAAAATTAAAACTCGGAAATGTTAATAAAAAAATGCCTTTCATATTTCAGCATTCATAATCAACAATAAAACTCCTAATAAACACAACTGGAAACTCCACAAATTCAAAGTGCAAAGCCCGTGTGAACAAAATTACACCTCCGTGATGTTGACACACGGTGTGTCAACCTAGTTGGTGCCTCTGCTACCTCGCAAAGCCCGTTTGCCAGCTGCCTCATACATTCAATTTCTCACTGTTCCATTTAAACTAGCTTCGCCGGTTTTAAATTTGAATTTCGGTAAATTAAGTCACTGCTCCCAACTATTTTGGCTGGATGTGCATTTACCTTTGAATGCCACTAGATTTTAGCTGACAGTTTTGAATTCATTTATAGTTCATTTGAACTGTAAGTTGTCTACACATTTGATTTATAACTAGACATTAATCTTTCGGCGCGTTGTTTTAATAAGAACTAAGGCCGCTATCTTTAGGGC
This sequence comes from Noctua janthina, assembly GCA_963576755.1. NCBI lineage: Eukaryota > Metazoa > Arthropoda > Insecta > Lepidoptera > Noctuidae > Noctua > Noctua janthina. The sequence continues at coordinate 4,424,837 of OY755055.1, read as the reverse complement.
ACGCCACCATAGTGGCGATAAGTCCCCTCTTTGAGGAGTGGCTAGAGAGGCGCCACGGCGCCCTCACCTACCGCCTGACGCAGGTCCTCACCGAACACGGTTGTTTCGGGAGGTTCCTGCACCGAATCGGGCGGGAGGAAACGCCCGGGTGTTCCCACTGCGAGGATCGTCCGGAGGACACGGTGGAACACACCGTGGAGGTCTGCCCCGCTTGGGCGGAGCACCGCCGTGTCCTCATAGCGGCGATTGGAGGCGGCGATCTCTCGCGTCCGGCCTTGGTTCAAGCCATGGTTCGGAGCGAGAGGGAATGGGAAGCTGTCACCTCCTTCTGCGAAGCAGTCATGCTAGTGAAGGAGGTGGCAGGACGTGAGAGGGAAAGAACCTCACGTCCCAGCCGCCGCGGGAGACGCCCTGGGCGTCGGGGGTCACGTGGTGGCTTCCGACCACCGTAGGCGCGGGCCTGTGGACGGCGAGTTATGGGCTAGCTCGCCGTCCGGCCGTCTTATGACGACAGGCCGTGTCGATGGCGCGTTCGTGTTCCACACGCGCCTCAAAGAGATGTCAGCAATCAAGTAGGGGTCCGCATGGGCCGATGCCTGCCGGGGTTGCGGGACTGTTCGAAAGAGATACCGTGGCCCTGGAACACAAAGGGCAAAGAGGGAACATGGATGGGTTTTAGTCAGTACAAGTCTGACACTCCCCTCCGCTCCGCCCAGAGGGGGGGGGGGGGGTCATTTGATGATTTTCCATCCGGAAAAAAAAAAAAAAAAAGGCCGCTATCTTTTTACCAACAGCGCTCTCATGACTATTTCATTCAAGCCCCAAGAACCATGCAGCACAGTATACAGGGTGGGAGGGACACCGACGTACAAACGGTTACCACGTATTCAGGACATAATTCTGAACCCACCCATACAGACATTTTTCATCAGTAATTTAACTTGTGTTATGTAAAAATCTATGGTTCAAAATGATGTACCTACTGAATACGTGGTCACCGTTTGTGCGTCGATATTCCAGCCTGTATGTGCTGAAAAAGTTGTTGATTAACCAACCTCATTTCTTGAACAATGCGAATAAGTCCTTTCAAATCTTTTATTGAAAAAGGCTACATTGAATTGAAAGGTCATTCGAGAAAAAACTGGCCGGTAATGTTGGAAGCCCTTTAAATTAAAACAATACACAATCGATGCTTTTGTTTTCTTTTAAATTGTTACGTATTTACGTATTTGTGTGTTTTCACAAAGCAGTTTTAATAAAATGGTAAATTAATATGAAGCAAAACTTTTTTCTATAGAATTCGTATTTAACAAAAACTCTACGGAAGAAACCTTTAACGCCAAAAAATAAAACCAGTTTGAAAAAAGACTTCAGTTTCGATAGTCGATGAGTTTTGTTTCTTTGCTTTATTCACTTTTTGCCGAAAACATAACCTTGTCACATTTTGATGTCGCACCAACATCCACTATGTTTTAAAGTCATACTAATGTATTTATTTTGTTTGTTACAGAACCATCGACAAATGACTCTGAATACTCCATCTACGTGGGCAAATGGACTAAATGCAACCCCCTGGGCGCGGGGGAACACGCGGCACGCACCATAGAAAGGTACCATAGCATACATTCCTCTGTTAGCTTTGACAGTTGCATACCAATAGCAACCTTATTGCTCCGTTAATAAAGATCACAGTGATTTTGACAGCGATGAAAGGATGGAGTTAAAATAATGTGAAAGAACGCATACATTCCAATTTTAGCTTTGACAACGGCCAGTTATACCATCAGTAAAAAATATTTTATGTTTTTGGCGCGCCGTTATTTTTTTTAATTCTTTTTTAATACTGTGTTTGCTGCTTTTGTGTCTGGCATTCAGTTGCTCAATTATTTTTTGTAATAAATGATATTGGTTGTTTCTCACAAAGCTAGTTTTAAAAACTTCATAATGAATTAATTTTCAATTCATATCACTTCCTCAATGATATTTGTTTTACGTTAACCTTTACTGCACCTTTGATTTGTTTCACAGTAAATTATTATCCAAATTTTTCAGCTTTGGAACTAAAATAAACAAATATTCATCAATAAAACGAAATCAAAGTCAAAATACACACAAAACAGACACGCGTTATTTCATAATTTTATTTTTGTAAAACCCTTTACCATTTTGACAAATTAGATGTCAGTTGATCCATCAATATCGCGCAAGTAACTCGCTTTCAAAAACTCCATTAATCTTCGTAGACTAGATTCAATACTTTTTATGGCTGGATACCCGTCAAAGTTTTCTACATCTAATTAATTATCATACTCCTTTAGTTTAATGTATTTATAACTTATATTTCTAGCTTTTCCTATTTTATGATGTTCGGTCATAGAGCGAATATTTTAGATGTTTTTTTTAAACACCAATTCGTACTTACTATCATTCTCATTCAAAGAGTTGGCAACAACGTAGGTAATCGGGAAATTAATAAGACGGAAGTAAATAATAACATTAAGGTGATTTAGTATACAACGTGTAACAGAATAAACGCCTGAAAGTAGTTGGTTCAGAATCGATTTCCGTCATAAAAAATAGATGTTAAATTTTGACGGAAAAATCTTTTAAATAACTTAAATTAGAAACACAGTATCATGACAAATTAATACAATCCTTAATTCAGGGAAATTGAAACCTTAACTCAGAGTAATAAAGGCTACTAAACCGCAAGACATTATGTGTAGTTCGCTCATAGCTCATAATACACACGTAAATAATATATAGTCATTGATATCGCGAAAGTTCATCAGAAGCATAAGTGGCATCTGAGATACATTTTTTACCCGCGTGTGACGCACGGAGTCCGGGCCCTTCGTTAGTTTCGTAGTTCGGGTAAAAAGTCGCTGTTTTAAATGCATCCCCTTTACTAAGCCTTTTTTTTCCGGTTGGGAAATCATCAAATGACCCCCCTCACTCTGGGCGGAGCGGAAGGGAGTGTCAGACTTGTACTGACTAAAACCTATCCATGTTCCTTCTTAGCCCTTTGTGTTCCAGGTATCTCTTTCGAACAGTCCCGCAGCCCCGGCAGGCATCGGCCCTTGCGGACCCCTACTTATTTGCTGACATCTCTTTGAGGCGCACGCGGAACACGAACGCGCCGTCGACACGGCCTGTCGTCATAAGACGGCCGGACGGCGAGCTGGCCCATAACTCGCCGTCCACAGGCCCGCGCCTACGGTGGCCGGGAGCCTCCACGTGACCCCCAACGCCCAGGGCGTCTCCCGCGGCGACTGGGACGTGAGGTTCTTTCCCTCTCACGTCCCGCCACCTCCTTCACTAGCATGACTGCTTCGCAGAAGGAGGTGACAGCTTCCATTCCCTCTCGCTCCGGACCATGGCTTGAACCAAGGGCGGACGCGAGAGATCGCCGCCGCCTATCGCCGCTACGAGGACACGGCGGTGCTCCGCCCAAGCGGGGCAGACCTCCACGGTGTGCTCCACCGTGTCCTCCGGACGATCCTCGCAGTGGAAACACCCGGGCGTTTCCTCCCGCCCGATTCGGTGCAGGAACCTCCCGAAACAACCGTGTCCGGTGAGGACCTGCGTCAGGCGGTAGGTGAGGGCGCCGTGCCGCCTCTCTAGCCACTCCTCAAAGAGGGGACTTATCGCCACTATGGTGGCGTGCCCTGCACGGGGTTGCGAAAGGCGCTCTCTCCATGTCGCCATGAGATCACGCCGGAGGTCTGTCCGCTGAGCGGCAATTTGCCGCGGCAGCGGAGTTTCCTCCCGACGTAGTGCCTCCACGCGCCATTCGTGCAGGCGTGCGAGGACTATCGCCTCCAGATCCCATGGCGGCAATCCGGCAAGGAGGCTAGCCGCTTCGCCGGAGATCGTGCGGTACCCCCGGATTAGCCTTATGGCTATTACCTTTTGGGACGCGTTCAGGTAGTGGGCGGCTTGCCGCCTCAAAGAACGCGCCCACACCGGGGCCCCGTAAAGGGCCATGGACCGCACGACCCCCGCGTATAGCCTCCGGCAGGAGGCGTTTGGACCCCTCAGGTTGGGCAAGAGCCGCTTGAAGGCAGCCCCTGTCCGTTCCAGTTTGGGAGCCAAACGTCGGAAGTGTTCCACGAAGTTACTAAGCCTAAAGTGTTAGATTCGTGTTGATAATTTCACTTACTAGAAAATTATCAATCATTATACGGTAAACTCAATGAAGTATCAAAAGTTATTCATAATATCAGTCTGTGACATTTTAGGTACCTACGTAAAATTCGTTCATTGAACTAACGCACATCTAAAGCCTACAGCTATGGTCAGTGTGCGTGTCGCGTCAGATGCTAACATTGCATGAGTGTATGTGCAGGGATGTTGGTGCACCTACATTTTGCGTTTAGTAAGGATAACTATTTTATAAAAAAAGACTAGGTTTGGTTTAAATTTATTTAATTACGGATGTTGTTTTAGACTTATAATTTAATATTCTAATTGGGGTGTCTGAGGTATTGCGCTAAATCTGGTACACGTTGTATAGTGAGGAAAATCGATGCATAAACGGCTATCTCGTGCTCAGTACATTACACCAAACGGAAATCTATCACCGGTTAATAAAAAAAACAACAGTTTCCTACAAAAGTATAATACCTACACGTTCAAAATGTATGGATCAGCTGATTTTTATCATATTCCTTAATAACCGACATTATCTTAACAACCGATTAAAAATTTCTATGCGGTATGATGTACTGTACGCGTGGTAACCGTTTGTCCGTCGAAGTCCCTTCCACCCTATATACCCTGACTGTACATGATTACTGTTCAATCTTGCAAAACATTCCATCGAAAATGCTATAGATAAAGTATTCACAAAAACATTTCCAATCTCGGCTTTAATCGAGATTGAAGGACGTAAAGATAAAAATACTTCTTTTGATATAACATTACAAGTATTTTCGGCCTTCCTTCCTCGGACCTTACTTGTATCTTTTTTCGCAATTCTTCCGTTCAGAATTTTTCCGCATAGAAAAATTCCTGAGAAAAAAAACTTGTATGAATGCTTTTGTATGTTATATTTTGTACATGATTGTTATTTCCTATAGGTATATGCGTACGGAGACTGACTCGCTAGTACATACACCCCGACTTGGCGTGCAGCTACGCCAGGTGCAATGTCGCAAGAAGGATGGACACTTTGTGGAACCCATGTAAGTGTATCTAAATTCTACTTCATTTTATGTCTATACGGCCTGAAATGTATTGTTTACTTAGGGCTTAGATGTGGTAACTTTTTGATAGGTTGAAAAATAAACTCTTTCATAGTTTAAAACTATAATAAGATAAGGAAGTCAAGTAATATATTTACTACTTACACTCGTTACGCTACTCAAGGAAGATTTTCAAAAAAAATTGTATTAATCTTGCAGAATTGCAGGATACAAACAAATTATAACAAGTGTAAGTTAATATAAATTCCTGAATCCCTGTAAAAACATGTCAAAATTAAAACCTCCTACATACTTTTCTTACAAAACATGCATTATTCACATGTCGTGAAAGAAATTTCATATCCTGAAAGTTGTCTGATCTTGCGGCTCAAGGCTTGCATTCTCACGACACTTGGGAACTGGGTCAATTCGCTCACTTATTGATCTAATGCCACTTGAGAGCATAAAAACTTTATGTGCCAAGTTATGGAAGGAGAAATGGCAGGGACCACTTTTCATCTCTCGTCACGTGCCAAGCAAAGAGTTTTACTGATCATCATTAGAGTTTATGCTGACATTTGTCTCACGAATGCTTTCTGGAACGTCGTGAATAAATGATGGTGCGGCGTTTTAGAAATGCTGATTTATGTAAGGACGTGTTCATCGGATTCGATGTGAATTGGGAATAAACGCTACATCAGCTGTCGGGTTTGGATATTACTGTATCTGCAAAAATGCTCCAACAACATGATAATCCATAACGTCGTGTTTTTTTACACAATGGAGACTTTTATTACAAGGCAATTTTGCCCACATTTTTAAGTTCCAGGTCGATTGCACTTACTAAGTCCATGATTGCACTACATTCGTAGTATGATTTGTATTTACTAAAATACAATTTCTTCAGGTATTGTGGAGCGACACTGGCGCAGATAGGAACAACTCGTGTGTGCGTGATCCGTGAAGATTGCATACTGGCCGAGTGGTTACCATGGCGCCCACGGCCAGATGGTGCACTGGTGAGGACGCGGAGACTAAAACGATTGCCGCAAGGTTTGTGCACAGTAATACCTATAACTTGTTTTGAAAACTTGAAATTTATTCACATTTTCTGAAATTTATTCACATTTTTCCTCACTTTGTGCCAAACACTTTGTGCAGATAAAGATTGGTAAAGAATTTATGGCTATATTACCTCAACTTTTTGTCTCTCCTGTAGGCAACAGATATCAAGAAGATTAGCAAATGTTGTAAGCCAATATTTGCTAGTCAAACAGATTAGAAGCGGGTCTGAAGTGGCTTTACTGTTCTATACGCGCTAGAAAGTGATCAGTTTTATTTCTCAAAATCATGAGTTAGATTTCCTAGTAAAATTGCCATAACAAAAACTAATATACTAACATATTTTATTGCCATGTACCCAGGAGGAGGCAGGGAATGTGAAGTGGTGGAGGAAGTAAGGCCTGCTGCCTTGGAAGCCAGTGCTCACTGGACCCCGGGACCTTGGGGTCAATGTCGCGTCGCCATCGAGATTGGACACGCCACTGCCTTGCCTGGTCAGTACTTTTACATTGACACTCAAACGGTCAAATATTTTTTTGTAAGCTTCTTTTCAAAGAGAGAAGTCATGAACATCCCATGGTTGCGGGTTTCTGGATCTTCTAATTTAATCGTACATAGATTATGCACTTTAATATAATTTAGAGAAAAAAAAACATAACAAACATTCAAGAACTTTATTTTTCCTATCTTCATATTATCAATTATCTCTTTCACTTTGATGTTTTCTCTTAATTAAAATCTTTCTTTGCTAGCTGCAAATTAAAGCATTCATATTAATTACTCATTGATAAATTTCCTCGTTACATAATATCTCATTTTCTATGACATCGGCTGTCATTATCGTTCCTTTGTTCTATTAATCATAATGGGCATAGGTACCGGTCCCTGAGTAGGCGATTTAGCGAGAAGCGAGTAGAGTTAGCAACTAAAAATGAGTTACCAAGCAAGGAGTACGCAACGGTGACGGGCGTTTACTCATTGGTATACCTACGTATTGCGTACGCACCCAGCGATAATCTCTTTTAGCAAATATTCAGCTTGCCAAGAGAGCGTCGCTGAAGGAGTACACTCTTTGATATAGTCGGCAAACATCTGTGAAATTGTCTGTGGAAATTGTATTGACAAAACAAGATGGTGGTGGTTTTATTTCGACTAATATATACACTGTGAACCCCTCCATAGCAATTTTTCGTCGGTTATTTAATAACAAAACAGCTGTATCCTACAAAGCTGCAATACCTACACGGTCAAAATGTATGGAATAGATGGTTTTTTGCTGACGTAATATTTATATGTGGGGGGAATTCAGGATGATGTACTGAATACGTGGTAACCATTTTAGCGTTGGTATCCCTTCCACCCTGTATTAAAAAAATGCTGCTCCCAGCGACTAACGAATACTCGCTTAATATAATGTAAATCTTTTACTTACACGGGACCTTTTGTTCGTTTCTTGGGCGAGAAAATCGTCAATATACAAGATGTTTTTTTTTTATATCCCATAACTCGAGGGTCTGAATGAAACCATATCAAAGAATCAAATGGCATAAGAATTATTTTTAAACTATAATTTTTTTGTTTTAATTTTTCATACAAAGTAATTCGACAAAGTCACGATTATTAATGTAAAACACTGTTACGTGACACATAACAACGTCGCATTTTCTTAGCTTAAAAATTATAATTATGAATGATTGGTTTGAATGAAAATGAATTACTCGTATTTATCAATGATTCATACAGGTGACAATTTTTGACCTAAATTAATTATGATTGATAATATTTTCCAAAATATGTGTTTTGGACCACATATTCGAGGACTTTTTGTATTATTTTTACTTATAGAATTTAAACTCGAGAGTTATGGTATATCAAAAAACACGTTGTATAGTCGCTTCCTCGTCTGCAGTGAGACAGATGCCTTAGTAAAACGCGAGCAAACGATAATAAGGTTCATTTTGATGAGTAATAGACTAGCGCTGTTACTGACCCATTGTTCCGTAGGGATTAATTGATAAACTGACATGATTTGTAGCGATAATTATGCTAAAATTGAACGTGAATTGTTGCATGTATTTGTATTCAGGAAGATAGGGGTCGATAACCTGGATTACAGATATTTGCATAATGTTAGCGCTACATTAGCATTCATAGACACATTTCCGATGAATAATAAAACCAGCTTATTACTGTCCCACAGAACCGTTCTCTTACTGAGATGGCAATGAGTATTAATCACAATGCTTGATCAACACGGGTACATCTAACTCGCCGTCCGGCCGTCTTATGACGACAGGCCGTGTCGACGGCGCGTTCGTGTTCCACGCGCGCCTCAGAGAGATGTCAGCAATCAAGTAGGGGTCCGCATAGGCCGATGCCTGCCAGGGCTGCGGGACTGTTCGAAAGAGATACCGTGGCCCTGGAACACAAAGGGCAAAGAAGGAACATGGATGGGTTTTAGTCAGCACAAGTCTGACACTCCCCTCCGCTCCGCCCAGAGTGGGGTGGGGGGGGGGGGGGGTCATTTGATGATTTCCCATCCGGAAAAAAAAAACACGGGTACATGATTTCAAACTTTGAAATCCAGGTTTAATCACGATATGTTTTCTTTACCAATGTCTTTCACATTTCCGATTGGTTTGATTAGGTAGGATATTTTTCATCTTGAAAAAAATATAAAGGTATCCCTATAACAGAGAGGGTCTGTGTAGCAGTGAGGACATTATCGGCTGACTGATTATACCTGTATAAACAATTCGTCTTTTTTCTAAGCAACACAGGAAAAGGCCTAAGGAAATGCATTAATGGGATTAAATGAACTTAGAGGATTGTATTGATAAGTTTAATGATTTATAATTCTGCAACTACATACGTGTTACGGTCGGGAATCACATTTTGTTCAACATACAGCCTGACACTGACTTGCAATTTACAAAAAACGTAAGTATCGTAAATTTGAATTTCGCTGTTTATGCTGGCGTTTTCACCTTAACTTAAAAACATTATCCTCAAGAGCAGAGTAACCTCAAACATCACAAACGATGTTTCCAAGAGTATTAATTTTGTCTTGATGCCGTATAGCGTTCGCTGACGTGATGAATGTGGCGTTTGGACGCGAGCCATGTGTTAAAACTGCATAGTTGATCACTTAGGTCCTGTTACATATTTATGGAAATTGTATGAGGACTTGAGTAGAAGGTTCCAGGAAAATTATAACTTAATTTTGTGAAAAGAGGTTTTTAAATTTAAGCCATGTTTCGCTAAGCTAGCTTGAATTTTTTTGGCGATCTTTGTCTTCTGTGAGAGTGCTCATTTGATCAACTCAAAAAGGACATCAAGTGCAATAAAGTATTACCTTGTATATTGTCAGTATCTTTGGTCGGACGGGTAGGTTGATACGCATGACGCTTTAGTCATTTGAATGGAGTACAATTGATGTCATTCAAACCAGTACTTATACCCAATCAATGCGAGCTAAGTGGTGGCTCAGTGTTGGTTAATATTTAATCATAATGCCTCTTGTACCAACATCAACATAAAATTTATTTGTTGATGATCGCACAAGATGTCATTAATGACTTCGGGGCTACTTCGCGGTAAGTTTACAATTATAAAGGGTTATCTAGGTGATGATTATTATAAGGTTACCTAGATGTTAACCCTTCTTTTATAAGTTGAATTAAAACGTCAGCAGTTACGGTGCAGTCATACCGGTACGGTTAAATTAAATAATTACCCCGGCTCTTATTTCTTAATTAAATAATTAATCAAACGTTAATTTGTCCGATTAGTCGTCCAGTTACTATTGATTTAACTGATGCTTTAAACGTTTATAATTTTACTTATACAGTGAACACAGACGACGACGATGATGCGGACGATAACGACGCGATCTACGATGACGATGATGACGATGACGACGGCGAGGACGAGGGGAAGGCGGCGCGGGACGCGGGTTGCGGGGGAGGGGTGCAGCGGCGGGACGCGACCTGTGTACGCGCTGATGGAAGAGCGCTACATCCTGCTCAGTGTGCTCATGCACCGATGCCGACTCTTGTACAACCTTGTGAGGTAAGATTCGACATAAACCATTTTGTGTCTGACCACAATCTCAACATTTTGAAGCTGACCATAAATGTAAGATTCGACATAAACCATTTTGTGTCTGACCAAAATCTCAACATTTTGAAGCTGACCATAAATCATAGTCTTATTTTATGTTTCGAAATGGTGAGGACTAGGGGAAATAACGTGGGATACTGGACATGTGGATTTCAGCAATTTACCGGATCATTTTTCAAACAAAACTACGCTAAGCCACTTGAATCGGTCGTAAATCAATTTATAATGACCGGCCGCACCGAGTGTTCAGTGTCAAATTTCAAAAGCAAAGTTTAACGGTTTTTTTGCAAACGAAAGCAATCGACAGGCTAACTTAGACTAGCTGAATTCTTAAATCAGATCAACTCTTCGGGAAAAGAGTAAAAAGGAAGGCTTTACAGTATTTAATTGCTACACTTTAATGAACACACGCGACATCCGGGTCGAAGGACCAAAAATGTACGGTACATGTAAGGTACATTTGATAGACTGATAGAATTAATAATTTGTTTATAGAAGGAACACCCAAAACTCATAGACTCGCGGTGAATGAGTCTTTTGTTGTTAGCCCAAACAGTGCTACGCGACTACTGATCGTTGACTTAAAATTGTATATTTTATTCATTCGCTGCGCGTCGATACCAGCATCAAATGGATACATTTGATATTGTACGGGTTTACTCGTATACTTCGCATAAGTGTAAGCTGAATAAATAAATAAAATTTGCTAGAGTTTCACATCGGAAGTCATCATTCTGGATAGCTGAAAGTAGACAATGGCATGTGTCAGTATGGGTGACTAATATTCTACCCTCACGTTAAAGCTACTTCTATGAAATGACTCATTTTCAGTTTCAGCCCTACTACCCTTTAATATCAAGAAAAACCATGACGATTTCAGATGACTCATAATAATAATTGTGCTTTACGGCAGTGTTCATCAATAATGAATCATGCGAATTTATCGATTTAATATGATGAACGCGTTTTAAAGACGAGCGTCTGCAGCTGTCTCGAGACAGAGCGATTGGTAACTGGGTGCATTCTCTTAATTGGTGATACTAAACTTAAACTGGTTTATTTTGGAGATATTGGACGTTTATGTATTCTTCTTCGTTTCCATTTACTTACAAGTCTGCTTCTTTTTCATAGGTTCCCTGTCCTCGTGACTGTGAGGTTGGCGACTGGGGAGAATGGGGAGCATGCCAACCTACTGACGGATGCCCGCTCTTCCCCGTGCAACAACTTACTACTACTGGTAACACACCTAACTACGTATAAAACCTTAAAGTAAAACATTAGCAAGAAAGACAAGTCTTTTTGAACCTTGAATCCTGAAATCCCAGCATTCCTTCACCTATCGCTATGCATCAGGAGAGATCGAAATCAAGAGCACATCAGGCAAGAAAAAAGAAAAACCAGTTACGTACCTCCGACCCGTGCACGTTTGATCGTCGCACGGCTCGGAAGTAGTCAACTGGTTTGTCTAAATATCATCATCTTCATGATCATCTCACCCTGAGCTTCATCACCTACTGCTGGTATCAGATATCTTTCTGTTTCTCAAAGTCCAAAACGTTATAGCATGCTTATATGCAATGGTTTTGGAAGTTTTAAAAAAAAAAGGAGAATCAAAAATACAAAAGTTCTTCTGAAGCTAAAGTTATTTTTCACTTTTTTGTGGTTGATGTCGGTTTTATTTGTTCTTCACACACTTACGTTTGGCACACGTGTTCAGAACCCACATACTAAGGGCACCTTCAAATTAGCGGCGTAAAGAAGCGCTGCAGATGCTACAGTGGCGGCTCTGTGAAATGCTAACCGTGCCACTACGGATTTTCATACAATCATCAGAAACGCAGTCGATACGCCACTATCGCGCCACGCCACGTCATTTTTGCAAAGTGAAGTAACACGCACTTATGTTTACGCCACTGCAGTGCCTCTTCACGCCTCTAATTTGAAGGCGCCTAACGTAATTGTGCAATTCCAACTATATGACATACATACTAGTCGAACATGATAACCTCCTTTTTTTAAGTTGGCGAAAAATAATTATTTTTACTAGATGTCTCGGACCCTGGAACTGAACAACTTTTGTGCTATTTGTTTTTGTAATTCGCAAAAAATAAATTAGACTTTCTATCGAAATCGAAGCGATCAGCATATCAACACTAAAAAAAAAAAAAAAAGTAAAACTAAAAAAAGTTACGAATTTCCAAAAGTCATAGAACAAAAGTTGTTCAGTTTCACGGTCTGAGTCACCACACGAGAGGTTGTGCGTTTATTGTATTACACCTTTTATTTAAATATTTCCTAGTGCGACAAAACAACTGAATAATTTGAAACCCTAATTTTATGTACTCTCCAGGCTACAGTGTCCGTCGCCGGCGCGTAATCTCCGCAGCCTCAGGCGGCGGAGCCCCCTGCCCCCCTCTAGAAGAGAAGCGAACCTGCAGCACCCCTCGCTGCGCCTCTTGGAAGGCGTTGCCGTGGGGGCCCTGCGTGCTCAACCAGCCCCACACCACCTGCGGCCCTGGCAAGAGGAGCCGCGATTTGAGATGTGTTGGACATGATGGGGTAACAGATTTTTTAAACGGGGCATAAACCTTTTTTTGAAAATCGACTGTGAGATAGTATCATCTATCTTGAAGCGTTCATAAGAACTTCGCCCGATAGATGACGTACGGCGCGGCTATCTGCTTTACACAGATTCACTATCAACCTAGCTTTGAGCATGCTAATCTGTTCAAGCAGTTAAAAAATAAACAAAATCACAACCGTATAATTTTCAATAACCCTCAAAAATCATTTTATCTATCCATAGTCACTCTATGGAAACGAATTTCCCATAATTACCCTTCCTTAGCTTTTCTAACCATTTCATCATAACCCCCACAGAAAGAAGCTCAACGCGCATGGTGCAGTGGAACAGGTGCGCCCCCTCGCAGTGAGAGATGCCGCATCGCCTGCGCTGGCGACTGCGTGGTATCATCGTGGGCATCTTGGAGCCACTGCTCGGCTCCCTGTGCCGCGGCTGCTCATCCACGACCATCCAGGACCAGGCGACGTCATATACTGGCTCATTCAGCTCCCAGTAAGTAGAATACTTCGTCAAAGAATAAGTGCAGAAATGGATTAATATGGCTGCTCTTATTCTTTGCGGGTCGATCACAGTCAAATTTGGTTTGACAAGCATTTAGTTGCATCATTAGGTTCATTTCAGTCCTGAAAAACACAAGTGAAAACATCGTGAGGAAACCGGCATGTCCTAGAACCAAAAATTCGAAGACGTGTGACATCTACTAACCCGCCCTGGGCCCGCGTGGTGGATTATAGCCCATTCCCTCTCATAAAGAGGAGGCCTGCGTCCCAGCAGTGGAAACATTAATAGGCTGATTATGCTATGCTATGCTATGCTAAGTCCTGAAAGATCTGTACCTTCATTTTTCATGTTTCGGGGAGCTGTAATCTGACTACTGCGTGGCAGCAGCACGCACCAGTGTCTGTCCATAACAACTATTCTCTAATTAGATGATCATCAAACTTCCCCTGCCTTTCGGAACTAGGCAACAACACGAACTGGCCCACCCTGTTTCAAAGGAGTCTGGACTGTTGCATACTCATCTTGTCACAAAACCTCGTGGAAACGTGCCATGAAAGGTCTGAAACATTAAATTCAAACACCAAGCTATGTTTAAAGTGATGACTAATAAACATCCCCTTGCAGACGGCTGGCCCTGTCCATCAGAAGACCAACTGCGCCAGAACGAGACCTGCAACACTCATGCTTGTGCCACCTACTCGTGGCTCGCCACACCCTGGGGACCCTGTGAGAGACGGCGGCAGGACTACATGCCCGTCACCAACTATACGGACTTGCTGGTCAGTTGTCAGGCTTCTAATAGTATAAGTACAAATATTATGCGTTTTCTCCCTGCGTCCTTTTGTTAATGTGTATTTTCTCGCCCGTAAATGTGTTTCGAACATTGTTTGCCATTACCTTTCGGCTGGCTACTGACAAAAAAAAAACTTCTACTAGTGTTCGATAGACTCATATTTTAACATTGTTTCCAGGATGGGGAGACATACAACGAGAGTGATGACGAAGAGCCGTGCATTGAAGAAGGTGAAATGGTGCGAGATGTGATGTGCGTCCAGAACAATGCTGATGTAGTTCGTGAGGCTTTGTAAGTATTCAACTTGTCACTTTACAGCATTTTATTGGAAATTCCTTGGTCAATAGGAAATTCCTCTTCAATCTCCGGGTGCTAATTTTTGCATTAGTCAATTATTATTTAATTGACTCTTATACATACTGCTCTTATACATGCGGCTACTTTTTAGCTAGCCATAGCCATTTTACTTGGCCATAATTCCAACGCAAAATTATTATGTGTTATTGACTTTTTATTCTTTTTAGATGTGCTCCTCTGAGGCGTCCTGCATCGCGTCGCGCGTGCACAGTACGTTGTCGTCGTGGATGCAGGGTGGAAGCTTGGATGCCCTGGTCACCTTGCCCTAATACTTGTGGTACGTACCTTGTGGCTCCTTAAAAGGTCTCTGTTTGATTTGGCCTCTGCGCTGCCTCCAACGACTTTGAACCAACAAAATGAAGAGTCTAAGTCTTGCTTTACACATGTATCCTTAACTTTATTTTCGTCTCTCTATCCCACAGAGCCAGGCAAGCAAGTCCGCGTGCGCGTCGTACACGGCGGTCCTAGCTGCGGCTCGCGCATGGAGACGCGCGACTGTCCCGTTTCGCGCTCGTGTCGAGCTCGCGACGCCGCCTGGGTGGCCGGCGACTGGAGTACGTGTCGCCTGCCACCTATGCAGCGCTGTGGCGTCGGGTACAGAGTCAGGAGTGAGTAGCACAATATAATAGGGATCTGAGAACTACACGGCGCAATTACCTTAACTGTGATCACTTCAATCAAAAAAACAATTAACTCAGCCCAATCATCATCATCAATCATCGCAGTTCAGTGTTGGACATAGACCTCTCCTAAGTTGCGCCTATACCGTACGTACTTACCCTGTTCTCCGCCTTCCGTACATAGTCAGACCCAGCCAAATGTTTAAAGCCGTTACCGTCGGTCCATCTTGCTGCGAGCTGCACAATCAACACTTTCCGAAACGCGGTCTCCACTGTGCATGACCTATCGACACAAAAATTGAAACGCAAAATTCAGAAAAAGAATGGAATAACAGTTGTAGATAGATAAATCTGTGTGGTTTTTTAATTGCATTTGGGTCTTGCGCTCTGGGACAGACTACTAAAACCATACGAAGTTCTTCAATAAAACTTGGCTCTGGAAAACTTGCTCAGTCAACTGCAGACCAAATCTGTCTTGCCCTGCTTTGTTTTGGATGTGCCCAGCACCAGGCAATGAGGAAACCAAGGACGAGGAGAAGAACGAGAAGGAGCTTTTTGAGAATCATTTGTCATCATCACATAATACCCACGTTATGATTACTTATACTCAATTTTTTTCCAGGTATCTGGTGTGGTTCTGAGTCGCACCGCGTAGAAGCGGGCGCTTGCGCCGGTCAGCTGATACCCCGGGCTGTCGCCGCCTGCCGCGTCACTTGCGAACACATCACGCCCCTAACCTGTGACGTCATATGCGCGGACCCGCTCAAGTAAGTAAATTTACAACTCGTCAAGGACGTAGACAAAATAAGTAACAACGACTTCCTTGAACAAATGTGAATTCTGAGGAGCAGTAAGTATGATACAGGTTTATGAAGAACTAGTCTGGGACAAAAGTTTTTGTAAATTGTTATCCTCATGGATGTGGGATTATGTCGGACTATAACCGACTAAAATCCAACTGTTCCTACTACAATCATGAGTCAGAGGCCTACTACCACAACACCTATTCTATCACCGAATAGTGTTACTGTGGTATGGTTAAAGGATATGGGTGTCAGTCTAATAACTGGTACAAGAAACATTCACCTTGTTAACTGGTCAAGATGGCGATTGGCATCGTCTGTTACCAGTCTTACCATTACATGGCCATCTGCTGGTCTGCTATCCAAAAACTTAATTTTTCTGTTGTTTGCAGATTCCTAGATGCTTCGGATCCTGATGTTCCAAATTGCGTTTGTAAGAACGTATCCTTGGAGCTGTTACCGACCGACTCGGACTGCATCCTTCCATCCGGGTATGACGTTATTTCTCTATATTGCTGCTGTCTTTACCAGGTCATAGTCAGCGGTCACCTACAAAGGTGGTCATTGTTCCAAATCTACCAACTATGTTGGGTTCGGCTTCAAGTAAAGCCGGATGTAACTGGAAAGCAGAATTTTTAACCAAGTCTGTGAGTAAAACTTCTAGTTAAACTTTCCTGATCTTATGTATGATGTTTAGTTTATAAAGGTTTGCTTTTAAAGCCCGTCGCCCGTTGCTGAAGAGTAAAATGAAAAGTTTAATTCCAGAATGGAGTGCGGTGAAGGCAGGTCTCTTCGCGCCGCCAGATGCATGGTGGGAGGACGAGACGTGCCGATGGACGTGTGCAAGAAATATCACCCGCTTACTGGTACGTTACGTTCTTATACAAATTTTAACGGTTACCTAAATCGCAGATTTTTTAGGCAGCAAACCTTTTAGCCTCTTTCTTTAAGCCTCATGTATATTATTGATTCATTCAATTGTTATAGAAGAATTAGAAGCTGTTCTATTATTTTCTAGATGAAATGACGTGGTCTGCAATAGCACGTTTTCTGCTAAGAATCTATATAACCTTTCTAACAATACGATCTTTTAGTCACTTCAACCTGCAATCATATAGGTACCTACTGCCAGATCTATATTATCATGTCTTCTGATTCTTGTCACGATTATTGTTGTGTCCGCTCCAGGTCCAAGCCGCGTCCGCGAGGCGTCCACGGACGGCTACTCGTACGACATCGAGTTCTCGTCGCTGTTGCGCGGCGCGTGCAGCGTGCGGTGCGCTCGCGACTGCGCGGTCGGCGAGTGGGGGGAGTGGGGGCCTTGTGCCTCGGAGCCTGGCTCTAGGGCCGCTTTCCGGTTCAGGACGAGGTGGGTGAAAACCGACATCCTTCATCTAGAAACTGCTTATTACTAAGAGGAAATAAGAAATAGGTTACAGTCCTGAACGTGTATGTAGATGAAATCTGGTTGTTCGAGGAGTAGAAAGTCTTCAAATAACCAGATATCAATTTCAAAGTGGTATGGCCATTAGTAGTCAGTACCTACGATCTTTTTACGCATACTTATACCCGTATATTCGAATAATTATGCTGTTCATTTAAGATAAATTTAGCATATAGAGTTGGCTTCAATGAACGTATGCTGCGAAGGGTTCTTCAGTATGCTCAACAATTGAATGGGTATGAGAATACCAAAATTTGATCGTGTTGGAATTCCTTTTCACAAATCGTGTTGTTACTGTCAGGGAGGTGATAGAGGAGGGCTCAGGCGGAGGGCGCGAGTGTGGCGCCACCCTGCAGCGCGCCACGTGCGCCGTGTCGGAGCCGCGCTGGGCGCTCGGCGAGTGGAGCGTGTGCGCGCCGCCGCGCTCGCTGTGCGGCCGCGCCGTCATCAACAGGACTGTCACGTGAGTACTTCTTATACTAAACAAAAATGATGCTTTTTTCCAGTTCAGAGAAGTTCATCTTCATACTAAGTTAAGTTTGAAGATCAAATCATTAAAATAATCAGCTGCAGCTCCCTACGCAGGGGTTGCGTATAAAAATATTAAAAATTAAAATGATCGTTCTTCTACAGTTGTGTGGATGCAGAGGGCCAACTTCTGGAGCCAGCGACATGCGAGGCGGCGGGCGCAGGCCCGGCCCCCACACGCGACGCCACCTGCCGCGCGCCCTGCCCCAACGACTGCGTCGTCAGCTCCTGGTCCGAGTGGAGCCCTTGTGAACAGGTAACGTTACTGGGTGCCACTGGCACTTAAACCTCTTACCCGGCAATCCTACAATCAGGTGGCCTACCATGACGTCTTAAAGCAGGATTAAATCCAGTGTGGGAAAGAGATGGCGCTAGACGACCTATATAGCTGTGTCTCTTTCCCACACTGGAATTACTCATGCTTTAAAATGACAAAGTAACCCCCCAGGTTACTTTACTTTACCTCTGACTTTTAGCTAGTCTGGTAACAACCGAACACCAAGCACCAACCACGACGAAACTAGATGTCGCCATGTCGCTGGGACAGTGATGCAAATGCAAAGATAAAATAATTGTAAAAGGGTTTTATGCAATAAATCTAGCCTCTTCTTAAAATGAGTTTATGAAATCAAAGACAAAGCTTGTGTACCAATTAGAGACCACTTTTTTAACCAACTACTATGTTATGTTATGTTTTCGGCTGGCATCTTTTTTTCATGTATATAAGTACACCGATTACTTCGGTATTACTAGGCCGATTTACGTGATTGTTTTTTCATTTGGGGAAACTCGAGCGGTGGTCCCATGTAATTAACTTTTATTTAGTAGTTTATTAGTTTTTCTTTTTGGCCTATGTTGATAATGGATCCCTTAACAACTTCTAGCTACAATGTACACTTAATTTTTGACGAGAATTTAAGTGGGGTACTGGGGTACAACTAAAAAGGGTACAATATTTTTTGGCGAAAAAAGCACTAGTAACTATACTTTCGGAAGTCGATGGCAGAAAAGTCAATGAGAGAAACTAAATCAGAAGTTGGTTTTTTTTTTGCATCAAAGTTTTGTTTTTTTCATCACTGCCCAAGTAGATAGTTACAGCAATCACAACTGTAAGCGTGAAGATGTTCCCGTTGTACCAAGTGGTTTAGTATCTCATTTCATCATCAGACTAAGTGGGGTGGTCGTCGTGACCGTACCCGCGTAGTGCTCCGTCCCGCTGATGATGGCGGCTCTCCCTGCCCGCACCTGGTGGGGGCGGAGCCCTGCTCCCCCCACGCCTACTCCTGGCACGTCGCGCCCTGGGATGACTGCCAGCCCCTAGGTATGTAAACGAGCATGAAAAAATTTTGACAAACCGAAGTGATGATGGCATCTAGCCGATTCCGGCCATAGCGATTGCGGGATATTTCTTGAGAACTTTGGTGAGCTGATCTTACCCGAAGTATTTTAATAGTGAACACTCGTAGTAAATTTCACTAGTCTGCTACTCACAGAAGGAGTCACATACATAAATTCACCTATTTCATGCATTGGAAGAAATCTTAAAAATATCTTCAAGAGTATTTAGTTCTGTCTCATTTGGTCTACGATTTTTTTTTTTTTTTTTTTTTTTTTTTTTTTTAATAAAAACGTTGCCCCACACTAGGAATTTCTCCTGTATCGTGGGTGCGTTTACAAACATTTAAACTCACATACACAAACAGCCAATTACTCGTTAAATAAATTTAATTTAATTACTCGTTTGCTTTCAGGTGGATCCCCATGCGGTGAAGGCACAAAGAAGCGGTCTGTCAGATGCCTTCGAAGTGACGGAATTTTCGTCAACGATTCATACTGCCCTGTAAGTTGAACACACAAACATACATAAGTGTATATTCCTAATTCCACTAAGTTTTCTGAGGACTGTCGTTTGTCTGTTTTTGACATTATTATTTTCTATGGCAAATCTGTCAAAAGCCAGTGAACCGTTTGTAAAAATTAAATATGGCTAGTGTTAAAGGCAACAATTTCATAATATCCGTTTCGTTCTTTCACCTCAGAACACTACAGCCACCGAAGCCAAGGAGTCGTGGTGTTACGTGCCGTGCGGCGTGGACTGCGAGCTGAGCGAGTGGGGCGCCTGGGACGCGTCCGCCTGCTCCTGCGGCGACGCCAACACTGCCAGCCACATGCGCCGCACCAGGTACGGAGCGATACTTCTGTCACTCCACATCAGAACAGGGAGCTCTCCAAGACCAAGACAAGCCCTTCTCAATCTTGTCTAAGCACCGTAATTCTACTTAGTTTGGATTTGAAGAATGTGAAATGGTACCATGTGAACGGAGTTGTCGCCCTGCTAGCTTCATCTCACATCGACTAATATTGTCTGTCCAATTTCAGGCAACACCTGGCAGCTGCAGTATGGCCAGGCCGCGCGTGTCCACCCACTGAACAGCGCGCTCCATGTCCCCGGGAGCCGTGCCTCAAGCTTGTTGCTAGACCCTCGCTCGGATGCCACATACAAGTCGTTAATGAGGTAGTGCACACTTTTGTTGTTTGTAAAGTTTTCTTTACCTAAATAGCAATAAAATCTTAGTTGGTCATGGGTGTCGCCGGGGGGGGCAGGAGGGGGCTTTTCGAGCTCGCTTCGCTTGCTCTTGCAGCCTACTTTCTCTTGAATCTTAACATTGTCTATTATAAGTCGCCCAAGTAACTCCGGTAGGTCGAAAGTCGAAATAATCCTAACCAGTCTAAGGCAAGTTGTCAAAAAATTTTCGAGCTCGCTTAGCTCGCTCTTGAAGCCTAATTCCTCTTGAATCTTGGCTTTGTCTGTAAGTCGACCAAGTAAGTCCTGTATGAAGGGTCGAACCAGTTCTAACCTATCCAAGGTAGGGTGTTAGAATTATATTTCAAAGATTGTATCGCTCTCCCGCGTCTGGGCTAATGCCTCCTTTCCCAAATCTGGGGGCACGGTAGTGCTCTCGCCAAGACGAGCTAAGCCAAGCGAAAGGGCACTACCTACCTTTTCTCGAATCGCTTCGTCATTTTTTTGAACCCTCATAACTTGAATTTGGATTATACCAGATAAACAAAATTCTCGGGATATGATGTCAATAGTAGATTTATTAAACATACAAAGTTTCAATTGCATAGCTCTTATACTTTAGATTTTATTGATATCTAAAAACCCCGGTTTCGTCACTGACTACAAGAACTACTGTATAACAGAAAAAAAGTGAACGGTAAATATTTTTTTCACCTTACGCCCATGTGACGGTAGCGAAACCGCCAAGGCACATATTTTGATTTAGGTGTTGGTGTTGTTGAGTTTGTGAAGTTAGGACTTACAGAGTTAGGGCGTATAGAGTTAAAAGCTTGGCTCTACTACATGAGATCTGATTACATTTTGACAGTGCGAGCCATTTGGTCTCCTCTTGGCAACATTTTACATGAAAATGTTTTTGGTGGGATATTCTTTTACTTACTGCCTTTACGGTAGTAGGTATAGGAAGCATCTTCATGATAGTAATATTCTGTTTTAATACTAACGGAATTCGAGCCATTGGGAGTCATGAATTTAAAACGGTTTAAAAGTCTTCTGTATCTCCTAACCTAATCTCGTTTTTCGCCAGACGTCAACGGGCTCGGAAGCAGCAAGTACTTGCGGCTGGGGTGTGAAGGTGTCGCACGCGCGCTGCGAGTTGACCAGCGCCGATGACACCGCTGAGCTGTTTCTGCAGCCCTGGCGCTGTGCCACTGTACTTCCCGGCAGGATCGTCGCGCCGCCCATGCACTACCAGGTCTGATGAGATACTATAGTGACGCCGCGTGAATATGTAACACGCAGATTCCCTTAACCTTCACCACGTCATTGGCCCATCTTTGGGGGGGACTTACGCTGCCCCTGCCACCATACTCTTAGAACAGGCAGATGTGTTGATGGACAGTTTCTTCCGCCACATCTTTCCAGCTAAACCACTAGCAAGTTGAGAAGGACAGGGATTCTGTGGGACTGTCTAGTCTGCTTGATTTGAATAAAATTACTTTCTCTTTACATTTGGCTCGATAACATTTTGGCTATATCAGCCAACCGTTATTTGAGGATTATGGAAATATTAAGATCGAATGAATATACCCTTAGTATACCAACTACATCTGTTTACAGGAGGACGAAGTATGCGAAGTGGAATGTGGCTGCAAGCAGTCGGAGTCAGGTCAGCCGGGCCCTTGGGGTTCCTGGGGCCCATGCCGCGGTGGTGCCCGCTCGCGTACCCGGCAGCTACTGGTGCCAGCACGTCGGGCTTGTAGCACTCCTTCCAGGTACATCATCATGTCAGTTGTAGCTTGGAGTTTGGTCAGCCAGCCTCCGACACTGTAAAGACTGTTTACCCGATTGACACCTAAAGATAAAAAAAAATTGTGGACACACTAACACATTGTTGATGTCTACTTTATAAACAGTCTTTTTTTATGGTACGACTAAAATCATAAGAGAATGTTAACAAGGCAAGTTACAATCCAGATTGCAACTGGCGGCGGAGAAGTCCATATTCTAATGATTTGTATGCAATTGGCTGCATTACATTAACCTTAACGCCATTGAGCTAAATGCTATATAACCATATGGAGACAGAGTTCATAACAAGAGAAAGTTATAATAACTCTACCGTTGTAATAACTCTACCATTTGGACTTTCAGATACGTAACAATTGAGTGGGCGAACTGCACCGGCGAGCTGGACGAGATCCCCGACCTGCTGGCCGTGGAGCCGCGCGAGGACAAGCCGCGCCGCCACAACCACCACGACATCTACCACGACGGATACATCGGTGAGACTCCAAGAACATTTAAATTAACTCGGCTTATCGCAGTTCACTTCTGGACATAGGCCTCTCCCAAGCCTCGCTATGACACCCTTTCGTCCGCCTTCCGCGTGAACTGGTCCAACTAGTTGGGGGCATCCCACACTAAGCTTGTCGATACGTGGTCTCCACTCCAAGACTCGTTTCCTCCTCCATCCTCCACTTTAGCTTGCTTACTCTGCAAGCTATGTCGAGTAGTCCAGATCTTTTTCGGGTTTCAAGCTCAACATCATCTTATCAATATAATATTTTTATGTTCGTCTTTTACAGAGGGCAGCAGTTCCGTACTGGCGGTGGTTTGGACTGCGACCATCGTGCTCAGTGTGTACGGAGCCTACATGTTGTACCGCGGCTTTATAAGGTACGTCAACCTTCCAAACGGTTCATCATACTGTTTGCCTTTAATGTTGATAACGCATATTACATTGTCAATACTGGGCCACGGGTATTTTCTGTGCTCGCGTGTTGGTCAGTAGAGCCCACGTGGACTACGGCCCTCTCCCTCCCACAGAGAAGACGACTGAGTCTGAGCGTTGGGAACGTTATGAGTTGGTTACGGTGATGAGATGCACTAATGTATCTATTTCTAATACCCACAAGTATTTTACGAGAATATTTTATGTTACTCCAGGTGCTTGAGGAGTAGAAAACTGAAGACCATCACCAAAGTGTAAAGCCGAGGCAGGTAATATTTGTGACAACTCGCTCGCCGGTGACGTCATCACCGGCCCTTCTCGTTCGCATGGACATCGTTCGTTCTGTCTGCGTTGTACCTTCATTACGTCGTTCTACTGTTGTTTAGTTTTACTATCACCTAAGTTGAAGTTAAATAACATGAGTTTGCTCATTTAATTCGCGTCGATTATTTGCGAATTGTAACGTGTTACCATTATCGTCTACAATAGTATGTATCGACAACTGTAACCACATCAACTACTGTCAGTTTGTACACATTAGTAATATAACAAATGATAGCCAGCAAGAGTCTGTCCGCAGAGTGCTTCCATGTTTTTACTACGTATATAAAAATAATGCTTTAGACGGTTTTTATAACTCCACGCTAAACGATTAGCTGAAGCAATCGTCGGGCTTTTTGATTGACAATATACTCGTTAGCTGTAATACTAGCTAGCTCGCCCGCCGCCCGGAGCGGTCTCGGTAGACAACGTTGGACGCCTTCTATTCGAGTTATTAAGGAGTAGCCCTTTTTAAGATTCCCGTAACATTCCAACCGTCAACCGTCGGAAACTGAGGCAATGTGACTAACACAGAGCCGTCCATTTTGATAAGCGACACTTGAAATGATGCGACATAAGTTGGCTAGGACTTTCAAATGTATTTAACGTTAATCACAGTGTTTATTGACTTGCAAATATTCCGCTAATTTCTTTACAATTGCAATTTACGCAAACAGCAGTAAATCTATTTTCATGACTCTTTCAGTGACTACTATTTTTATAAAACAAAACTTTTACAGTAATCTTTTTCGCACAAATACTAACGTAATAATTTTAAGTGGAATTTCAACGCTTAGTTAATTTACAGTACTCGATGATAAGCATTTTAACGATACCGTAAGATTAGTAGATGTCGAGGGGAGTGTACTGCGTGTAGTCGTACCGAGGGAGGACTTGTGTTGACCAAGTAAGACGTGACACATCATACCACATATCAGTGTTAATCTTAAACAATCGTCGTAATTACTATAAAATATCTTCTGCGTATGAATACAAACAAACCATTTTCATTCTCAGCAAAAACATCGCGGATTTACAAGATTTTAACATCTCATGCGCCATTTTGAAACAAATCTAGTCATGTGCGGAAGACTTTTTATAAAAACGCTTAATATCATCCAAGTAGAGCTTTGGCGCACAAAAAACTACCTATATGAATAGTGTATAAGACCTATTATTAACTGATCATACCGTTTTGAGATAATAATCGTGTATAACACTTTTTTGTAGATTTTGCATTTAAGCCCATGTATTGTGTACAAGTATTTATAATGTGAGTGTGTTCTATGTCTCGTTGACTTCTCTCCTACTTTTCATTGTTTCCAGTGCCATGTATTTCATTCTTTGAAACTTGTAGACTATCAATAAACTTCAATATCTACATTTCACGAACTTTATTTAGCTTCTATTAATTATAATTTATTATTTCTGAATTAAAAACTATTAGATTGTTTGTGTCTTTGTATAATATTGTTAAGTTTTCATGCACGAGTATAATATGATTATTATCCTTGGCTACTTCTTGTTCCTTCATGACAATATTGATAAATGTTATTTATATCGTATTCTATATAACTGTCTACTATCAACAACTTCTCTGTAATTCGATTCTGTCCTTTACTAATATCTTTTGATCTGTCAGTACGTTATCGACCCAGTGTATTTGTAACCGTATTATTATGCCATTACGAGATATTGATGTGAAACATGATAGTTAAGGAATCGTGTTAGACAATACAATATTTGATATTTAATAAAATTTGATTGTGTTTTTATAACTCTGACTTTTATTTCTTACTCATCTCCAGCAGTAATGTGGTGTTTACTAGAAACACTAGTTAGGGTTTAGAATAAAACCACTTTTATCAGTAAGGTAGATGAACTACTTTAAGGGTACGTGCACTCGCTGCCCGGGATAAGTCAGGACTAAGGTCACGCTACGTTTTTTCTTCTTAGCGTGTCGATGGCAATCTAAATTGAGTCAGCCCAGAACTGAGCTACAAGTTTGGCGCTTTCGGTAGCGTCCATCAGTTCCTGAAGTGAACAAACAACAGGACACGCAGGACACGATATTAAGCGCCCCATCGTTTGTGGAACAGCACCACATTTACACTGCAGGGCAGAGTCATGAATGAATCTCCACCTGAGCAGGTTTTCCTTGCTGCGACCACGGCTACGTTTATTAGTATATCACAACAAGTCCCCAGATAGCTAAGAATTGCCATGATTGTTTTTATTTAATAGCCAAACCAAATCGAACAATCAGGAACAACGTAAGTAGGTATTCACTCGACTAAATAAAAACAAAAGCTTATATCAAATCTTTTATTTTTATACAACCTAGTGTTAGATCTTCAGTCATTTCATTGCAACGTTTAAGCTGGTGAGAGCTTTAGGCTCGTACTTGAGTTCCGCCAGTCCTTTCTGCACGATGTCATTGACCCGAGCAGCTCGCAGATCCCTTCTGCAGTTAGCCACGTCCTTCTCAGCGGCCGATAGGTTCTCAAGGTTGTTGAGGAGAACCTAACATGAAACATGCAGCACCCGGTTAAGAGAGTGGCGCTCTGAAAGTTGGCACTGTAAATAGCGGACAAATATTTGACTGTTTCAATTATTTAGTGAATGAAATTATGGATAATTGTTCTGTGTTTCACTAAATATTGACTGAGTATTGCAATAAGTTTTAGTTATAAAAAAAGCATTTGGAATATTTCCAATTTTTTTACCTAAAACCAAATATTCTGTGTAACTACTCGTACAAATATTCTGTGTAACTAATGAGTATTTTAGTGCAACACTGCGATGTTAAATTTTCATTTACCTATTGTCTAAGGTCCCTCCTAAGGCCGAAATTTACTCATCTATTTCCCGAATGTAGAGTGATGTTTTACATTATGATACAAGAGAGCAAACTTTGTGATTGCAGTCGAAGCGGAATTCATACCCGAGCCGAAGACGAGGGTATTATGGAGCCGAAGACAAGGGTATTATAGAGCCGAAAACTGCAAAGACAAATGTCCACGTGCGTGAAACGATGTTTTTTTCCGCAATTTGCCTTCGCAGGTTGAAGAACCCAAGGCAAGAAGCCGCTAAACAGCATAATATTAAAATTAGAAAATGAAAATATTTTCAGAACACAAATAAATGTAATGTCTTGTTAAGTATTTTGTGTGTACATAAATAAATAAATAAATAAATAAATGTCAATTTGTTCATAAAAGTAAATATTTTTTAATTATCATGTTTATTTATGAAATTCTATTTATAAACACAATTTAAATATTTAAAATATATTTACGCCGTAAAGACGAATATATCACCTTGCTGAGATGAAAAAAAAATCAATCACCGATTGTTTTTTTTTTTTTTATTGATTGATTGATCCAATTTGGATTTAGTCTATGGGAATTTTTATTTCCGCAAACGTTGTGATAAATGAAAAAAATCCACGTGTGTGAAATAGGTACAATGAATGTTGAACCAACACTGCGATAAGGGCAAGTTTTCGAGGAAGTATTGAAATGTTTTTTAATACACTTCCTCGAAAACACCTTCAATTCCTGTAGTCGGCGGTGATTGAGTCCCTCCAAAATACTGGTATTCAGCTGCATCCAGTTAGACTGGAAGCCGACCCCAACATAGTTGGAAAAAGACTAGTCAGAATATAATGAATGAGGAGACAAGAAAAACGAAAAAAAAAAACAGTACCACCCAGATTTGTTGAAATACTACCTTACCAGAAACAACCATTGTTTTCTGGTCACATCCTTCCTAAAACTGGATTTGTGGTACCATTTTAGAAAGCTAATGAGACAAGGAAGTCGTTCCTGTAATTTGTGCAAGATTTATTAGTTCACTAGCTGTTGCCCGCGGCTTTGTTCGCGTGGAAATTTAGTTGTGTATGCGTGTTCGATTCCCGGGTTGGGTAAAGTGTTATTTGGTTATTCCATGGGGGTTTCTCAGTAGCAGCTACGGAGTCTGGATTTGTGCCCGATTGATGGCAATAGGCTCGGGCGCAGACGGGAAAATTCTATTTTCCGAAGAATTTTCCCATCCAGTGGCTACAGAGGATGCACGCACATCCACATCATCACAATCATGCACGTTTTTCCCAATTTGGAGGTTAATATAACAAATTAAGGGTGGTTGTGTGAGGGGTAGTGCTGTCGCCAAAGAACGACTGGGTGTAAGAAAGAAAAAAAATGATACAATCGTCGGCGTCGACATCCATAGAACAGGTGATGGAGAATGATGATAGTATTGCCTACCCCATTGAATTTCTCAACTGCCTGGGGTTAGCGGCATACCGTCCCATAAGCTGGAGCTAAAAGTTGCGCGTCCCAGTTATGCTGATGCGAAACTTTGATCCACCCAGACTGTTTAATGGAACCAGGCGTCATATCACAGAGCTGGGCAGGAGTATTATTATAGCCACCATTATTACAGGAGTGGCTAAAGGAGAGAGCGGTTTAATTACCCGTATACCCATTATTCCAAATAACTTGCCATTTCAATTTAAGAAGTAGCAATTTCCCTTACAATTGGCTTTTACAATGACGGGCAAAAAATTCCAAGGAAAAATCTTAAAAGTGGCGGGCATTCATTTGGGCACTTCATGCTTCTCACACTGTCATTATACAAATCATTTAATATTGTATACAAAACGATATTACAATAAATAAATAGGGGCCAACAAGGCGTTTGATTGTTCACTTTGAAAAAAAGTCGTATGGCACCATAGTGTTCTGGTTTTTAAGCCTTATCGTCGCCTCTTCGCCATTTGTTTTGTTTCAGACCTCTGCCGCCCAGAATTACAGTACCCAAAAAGACGCCTTTTGTAGTCATCAGTCATCACCCACATTATCACATTTTGATCAGGCCTTCAGTTCTCACACATAACATCTTGCCTGTAATCCCCGAAGGGTTAGGCACAGGTGTGTACCTAATCGTACACCCACATTTCACCAGTTATGTTGAAGTCCCATGTAATAGTGGGCGACCCTATTGCCATCAATCGGGCACCAATCCAGACTCCGTAGCTGCTACTGAGAAATTCCTGATGAAATTACCAAATAACACTTTGCCCAACCCGGGAATCGAACACGCATACACAACATTTCCACGCGAACGAAGTCGTGGGCAACAGCTAGTTAGTTATAAGTGTATTTTAATAGAGGTTTTCTTTATTGAGTTTATTGTTGCTTCGGCTGTTGGTTCCGGTTGTTTTATGGTAAAACTTAATAATAACGTAAGTTTCTATTACTATTATTTTGTATTATTGAAGAATATTAATTACAAAATATGTATCGTAAATATAGTGTATGAACTCGTGGGGAAGTCATTTTTACTGTTAATATGTACCGCAATTTAGTTAGTTTTTACAATCCCCTCCGAAAAATAGCACATTAGTATAGTGTTGTAAATAAAATATTTCATCAATTCTTATGAAAATTCACCATTCTTTGAAATTGCTCTTCATTAAGTACTTCGTAGAACTTTATTAGTAAATTAGTACTTGTAGCAAGTAAGTATTTTATAGGTAAATAAATCGCCTCAATTTTAAAACAAATTAGGGTTCCTTTGGAATATGCCTGTTTAAATTTACTTTTTTTTGGATTTAATTAACAAGATGATTGTATTTCGTGATGTCGACTGTTTTTTGACCAAATATTCATAAACGTTACTGACAAATATGAGACGGCCTTGGACCAAACACATTTTGTGTTATCTGAAAGCTGCAATGGGTGTGGATTTCCAGTTTCCAATCGCTTAAATTCATGTTCAACTTATTTCCTCAAGACGAAGGGAAACAACTGAATTTCAACAAAATGGCTGAAATTTACTAATAAAGTTATTGATCTAGTAGCTTTAAGCTCATCAAGCGCTCTTATCAAGTACTATTAGATTTAAAAGAGTCTTGAGCAAAACTATAACGGCGCAAACTTATAGTGATCTCAGCTAAGTATGATATAATATCTTGTTCACTCACAAAATGCTACTATAGGATCAAAATGTTATTCTGGATTATTTAGTTTTAATGTAAACAATTATAAGAGACTTATTCCTAAAAATGTCCTAAAAGATAATCTTGTAGCTAACTATAAGACTGAGTTATAAAAGCAAATCCTCTTGAGAATATCTACGCTTATGAAATGCTATTACTAGTAAGTGTTCTATACATGTTTTATAATTAAGTCTTGTAGCGAACTATAAGACGAAGACGCCACTCGACGCGACTTCTATACAACATTGATTGGGCTGCAATGTCAACGTGTTGGTTTAAGTTAGTTCGATCCTTTCTTAAATAGATGGCGCTAACGTCACCGTAAGACGTTATTAATGGAACGAAAATTTCGAGAGCTGTGAGCAGGGTGCGATGGTCTAATTGGTTAAGACATCCGGTGTACTGAATCGGAAGGTCGCAGGTTCAAACCCTGCTCGCACTAGAATTTTTCTTTCCATGTCAAAACAGCTATAAGACGAAGATATAAAAAGTAATGGGCTTGAATATGTTAAGGCTTGGCAAATTCTATTATAAGTTAAATAGTCTACCGCAATGCCTTACAAGAACGTTATTGTAGTAGTGATGGACTTATAATCTTTCTTTATAGTATTACTTTGCTAGTTGGGAGTAACTCAGATCATGTGTGAACACACACACAAAGAATTGTTCATCTAAAAATATAAAACCACTAAAAATGTTGTTTATAAATTTTACTAAAATTGGAGTACACAAGGGCTAATAACAAAAAAAATTAAATAAAGTATTAATTAGGATAATATTTTGATTTTTCAAACGCTACCGCTGCTCTTTGAGTCTTAACCATAGTGGGAGAATTATAAGTGAACACATCGGAACAATAATATTCTTTCATTTCTTTCATATCTACGCAAAACTCTTTGATTTCTGATGATAATAATAATTGATCCTCTATTAGGTCTCCGATTAAAGGTTCAAACAGCTTCGGTTGGTACATACCCAAACACGTGAAGTTTGGGCTAATTTGCGCCATTCGAGTGCAAAGAGAACTATGATCACTGTAAAATAGACTAATGTGAAGGTATTCTGCTAGAGCACGAAATATTTTCCAGTCGTGTCTAGCTTTACCCGGAGGAGTGACGGCAGGGTACGCGAACTGTGACCTACCCTCCATATTCAAGAAGAGCCCGCCTGCCTCTGAGAATGCACTTCCAGGCAAAATCAAAGAAGCACGCTCCGCGCCTTTGTCACCTTGAAAACCAACGTAAATTACATTAGTAGATGCAGGCGGCCTCCACTTATAGAATATCTCATCTGCTCCTAGAGAGATGATTAACTTGGGTTTCTTCTCCACCACCGCCTGATTTGCTCCAGGCCTCCATCCTGCCTCTAAGGCACCGGCAAAACTCGCGTCTCGAGTTATAATGTTTATTGCTTTCTTCTTGACTCCTTTTATTGCTTTATGTAAAGCCTTCATTATGCTTGGAGCCGATTTCGCTTCTAGTGCCGCTATTCCAATGAATATGAGAAGATTCTTAGCTTGAAGTAAAGTCTTACTAATAAAAGACAAACCATTAATATCTTCTGATAAATAAGTAACGTGATAGTTGTAATCACACTTTGGACCAATCACGAATATATCACATTCGTTATTTCTATAAGCTTGTCGAATCCACATGTTCAAAATTGGTGCTTCAAATCGAGGATTAGTGCCAATTAATACAATCATATCAGCTTGTGGGATATTTTGTAAAGGTGTGGTTAAACAATATGAAGCCCTTATGTCAGCCACAGAGTTTGAGTAATTCAGCCCTCGTTCGACATAAAACATTTCGCATCCTATCATGTTAAGTACGTCTTTGCTGGCTACCAAAGTCTCAACATTAGTATATGGGCCAGCTATCACCATTATATCGGAAGGACGTTCTGCTTTAATCATTTCACAAGCCATTTTAAGGGCACAATCCCATTCAAGCAGACAACAACACGAATCTTTTTTTGTCATAGGAGTCACCAGCCTTTGCATCTCGAGCGAATCTATTGCCCATCTGCCTTTATCCGAGACATATTCCTGATTTATTTCATCGTTTTCCCGAGGCAAAACACGAAGTACTCGGTCAAACCTATAATTTAATATTATATTCGTACCTACGGCGTCGGTAATATCAATAGAATTTGCTTTCTTTAATTCCCAAGATCTAGCTTTGTACCTGTAGGGGACGTTAGTTAACGCTCCTACTGGACATAAATCTACGATATTTCCAGATAATTCAGATAAAAACAGTTTGGGAACAAAAGTTCCAACCAGCATGTCGTGGCCGCGACCCGTCGATCCCAAAACTTCCAGGCCACAAACTTGAGAGCTGAAGCGAATACATCTGGTGCAATGAATGCAGCGATTCATATTCCCACGAATGAGTGGGCTTAAAAATTTACTTTCCACGGCTCTTTTACCCTCGAAATGTATGTCTGTGAACCGTGAACGATCATTGCCATACCGCACAGACAAGTCCTGCAGATCACACTCGCCTCCCTGGTCACATATAGGGCAATCCAACGGGTGGTCGAGAAGTATGAACTCTAAAACAGATTCTTGTGCTTTACTGACTACTTCTGAGTTAGTGCGGATCCTCATGCCCTTGGCCACGGGCATAGCGCAGGCCACTTGCGGCTTCAACCAGCCCTCCACCTCAACCAGGCACATTCGACAGTTCCCAGCTATCGACAAACGTTCGTGGTAGCAAAATGATGGTACCGTCACATTGTGGCTTTTTAGAGCTTGCATAATCGTAAAATAAGAAGGGACTTTTATGGCCTTACCATTTATGAATACCCGAATCACATCAGATTGATATCTTGTTTGCAAGATCTGTCGTACGTTTCGCCATTTTAATAATTTGTTTGGAATTTGAAACGCATTGAACATTTTGTCTTCTGATTTCTATTCACCATAAATACAATATGTCACAGTAAACAAAATATAAATTGATTAATGTCATATGTCAGGGTTTTTTATTACTTTATTGTTTTGGTATTCAAAAGATTTTGAGGTTTTAATACAGGACAAAAAACCATAAAACGAACGTTTATTTTGGTGGGAGCAAACTTCGATCAAGGGGGTAAGCGATGGTCCAATTCTGGACGTTTAATTTTTTTAATTTTTGTGATTGAAATGACATATTAAATCACTGCATACACCAACCTATATTTTACTGTAACACATGACTTTTCAATAAATAAATAGCATCAATACAATAATCTTCAAAAAAATACTAAATCATCAATATAATCAATATTATATTATACAGGCTGGAATTTTTCAACGCCACCTGGAGGGAAAGTACTCTAAATACTCATCATCATCTGCCTAGCCTTTTCCCAACTATATTGGGGTCGGCTTCCATTCTAACCGGATGCAGCTGAATACCAGTATTTTACATGGAGCGACTGCCTATCTGACCTCCACGACCCAGTCAGTACTGGGTAATACGATACCTCTTGGTAAGACTGGTTCTCAGACTTTTTGGGCCACTGACTGCCTAGCGACTGTCAAAGATCTACAAATGACAACCGGGACCAACGGTTTAATGTGCTTTCCGAGGCACGGAGGAAACTCGGTATGTAATGGGCGGTCACCCATCCACAGACCAACCTAGGCAAGCACGGCTTAACCTAAAGATCGACCCCAGCGGCGGAAAGTACTCTAAATACTGTAGATAGAAAATATTACTCAAGGGAAACATTCCTTTATTTTTTTAAATAAATGAATCTGCATTCAAAGATTTTGAAAATTCACTTGCCACACTCGGAAAACGAACCGGTTATATTCCAAAAAAAGAACACCCTGTACTTTTATGGCATCAATCGATAGGATCAATCATAAGGATCAAATCTCTCTAACAAACATGATAAATTAAAAAAAAAGGAAAACCATTAAAACCTTAACTTATTTTAATACAACCAAAAAAAAGAATAAACTATTAAGATTAGTTGCTCATAATGAGCAAAATTTTGTTGGATACACAAATTTATTCTTTTATGTAATTCATTTCCAGTAACTTTTAATAGCGAGGTGTGATGAATATTGAAAATCGTTCGATTCCCGAGTGTGGCAAGCGAATTTATTCGAAAATCTTTTAATGCAGATTTATTTCTTTTTAAAAATAAAGGAATGTTTCCTTTGAGTAAAATTTTCTATCTCGAGTACTTAGAGTACTTTCCCTCCAGGTGACGTTGAAAAAATCCACCCTGTACAGGCTGCTTCCGAATGCGCTTGTTTTATTTTTGCTTTTTAATCGGGTTTTTAGTTTTTATAATTCCTTTTTTTATTCCCAGCATTTCAGTTTAATAATGATTTCACTGACGATTTAACTTTTATATGATGAATGTTATTTCGAAAAACCAACTTTAAATCGTTATGTATAAATCCTAAGCCCATTCGAAATGAAAAAATATATGAGAAACGTTATTACCTACATACTGTAAGTTCCATTCCATTATGCGAGGGAAGCCGAGGGCAAAAGCTAATAATTGGAAAAATCAATCGGGTCGTTGTAAAACCTCTCTTTTCACACGTTCTGACTGCTGGCTTACTGGGTCGCACTAAAAACTGTCACGCCCCGTTCGCGACCATAAGCGATACAGCCTGTGTCAAGCGACACGAGACTGCGTTACTTGTTTCTTTCGAGTACCCACTCGAACTACCCAGAGGACCGTCGTGTTACAAGTCACTTTCCGAGGACTCCTAGCTGGTGGCTATACACTCTCGACCGAGAGCCCTTCTCTATGTCTCGCCCGAGACATCTAGCAAAAACCGACAGAGAACAAGCGAGGCACACCTAACACAGCTTAAACGTGTGAAAAGAGCCTACGACCATAATTGTCTGAAGCCGCATATGACATACCTGATGAATTGAATCGATTAACAGCACAAGTGCATCTTTGAACTGGAAAAATATTTCGGTGGCTCTCTGGTACCTGAAAAGAAACATACGAGTCCATCACAACCATTATTCATTGTTGATGCTTCGTTGCCACTATTCTTGAGCATTCCATTCCCACTTCCCATGTGCTGTAGCGCATAACAGTCCAAAAATAAACAAAACAAAAAACTGATGCTGTACGACATGCAAAGCTACTTCCAAATATTCTTTAGCGCTCGAATGGCGTTGTCAAGCGCTATTGAAAAAACAAGACGGTGGCCAGTTACCATTTTGGTCACGCGTTAAACAATCAATTTACAGCTACAGGGTTTTGTACTGCATTTAAAAGTATAGTAAGAAAGTGAGAGCAGTGATGGCACACAGTGATACGAGTTGTAAGGTTGCGGATTTGAACCCAGGCAGGCGCATTACTTTGTGCAATTTATTTCATCACCATTGCTCTCAAAAGTGCGAAGAAAACATTGTGAGGAAAGCAACCGGCATATCCTAGAAACTATTTCGTAGACATGTGACATCTACCAATCCGCACTCGGCCCGCGGGCTGGACAGCCCAGCAGTGGCAGTGGGCAGTGGCTGATTGTGCTAAAAAAGTGAATCATTCAGCTCTAGTTACTTGTGGTCGTGCACGGCATCAGTGAAGGCGTAATCGAGCGCGAGG
This sequence comes from Noctua janthina, assembly GCA_963576755.1. NCBI lineage: Eukaryota > Metazoa > Arthropoda > Insecta > Lepidoptera > Noctuidae > Noctua > Noctua janthina. The sequence continues at coordinate 4,389,677 of OY755055.1, read as the reverse complement.
CGTAGTGCGCGTGCGGCGCGTGGTGCTGCGGGCGCGGCCAGCACCCGGCGCGCGCCTCGCTCGGCACAGCGCGCCGCCACCAGCAGCGCACACGCATCCGCTACTGCTGCTGAGCGCTCCCAGCCGCTCCTACTAGTACGGCCGACGTTAATTGGAAATATAAATTATATACGGGCCAAAAATCATACCAATATCGTTTTCCCTGAGTGGGAACAAAAGAATTCTGAGCGTCTGTTTTATGTACACGAATCATGATTAATGTTTTTGTACCATATCATCGATAACAGACCAATATCAACCTGAGCAGTTTTTTCTTGCTTCACCCACGAAGCAAAGAAACCCTGCTCAACAGAAAAGTTATGTTATAGATAACTCTGCTCTGGAGATCAAATATAGCTGTTCCATAAACCATGTTCTGATGTCTGCTCATTACAGGAATGCTACTGAAGGTGCGAAACTCGTAGCCAATTTGTGGACCAATTCAGTTTAGATTATCATCGACACACTAGAAAATAATTAATTGTTTCTACCAACTTTATCTATTATGCATATATTGTCTACCAGACTCGAATGCGACGACGAATGCCTCGTAGAAGCCCGCACACGTCAGCTAGCTCTAGCACTTCAAATACGAAACCCTGATGTGTCAGCCAAACTAGCGCTGAACAAAAAGAATAGCTCCAGTAATCATTCTTAGCACTGACTTGCCAACAGTAGTCATCTTCCAAGCCGGCATGGCGTCGTCGAGCAGGCGCACCGCCGCGTGCGCATACTCGGCGGCGGCACGGAGTCTCGCGGACACCGCCGCTAATGCATCACGCAAGCCCAGCGCCTTCGTCAGCGCGCTCTCTTGAGCACTGCCGGGACGAGCGGCCGGACCCCAGATAGATTCTAGATGTATAAATATTTAATAAAAATTCTAACTCATGTCACTCATATCTTTTATTTTAGCTCGTGGCTAAATAATATAAAAGGGCTCAGGTCGATCTTAAGCTCGGGGTAAGCCGCGTTTGCCTAAGTTGGTTCGTATTACCCAGTACTAACCCGGTCCGTGGATGGGTGGCCGCCCATTACCCACCGAGTTTCCTCCGTGCCTCGGAAAGCACGTTAAGCTGTTGGTCCCGGCTGCCATGTGTAGATCTTTGACACTCGTTACAGATAGTCAATGGCCCAAAAGTCTGACAACCAGTCTTACCAAGGGGTATCGTATTACCCAGTACTGACTGGGTTGCGGAGGTCAGATAGGTAGTCGCTCCATGTAAAATACTGGTATTTAGCTGCATCCGCCATCACCACCACCCACCACATCTACCTTCTCCCTTCTTCCATCGGGAGTCCAGACGTACTGCAGGTTATCACCCATACCTAGTCGATGTTCCACACATTCGTACGAAGCGCTTTACTACATCATTTATTATGCGCACAGCCAAGGAGTGGAATTCCTTGCCTGCGTCGGTGTTTCCAAGTTCATATGACCGAAATCTATTTAAGTCGCGAGTTAATAGGCTTCTTTTGGGTTAGCTCGTTCCATCGTCGACCTCATCTCTGTCCTCGGAACTAGATTGAGGTCAAGAGTAAGCCTATTTAGTATAAAAAAATAAAAAAATCCGGTTAGACTGGAAGCCGACCCCAACATAGCTGGAAAAAGGCTAGGCAGATGATGAATTCAACATGTAGAAGCAACCCAAAAATACAAGATAGTAACGATATTATGGACGAATTTAACCTAGGAGACACGCACTACGCATGTCTTTGCCTACTCTACGATTACTTAGTGAGCGTCGAAATCGTGCTGCGCCGTAATAGTTCTGTGTAACAGCCGTAGCAGTTCTGTGTAACTGCCATGGCAGTTCTGTGTATATGCCGTAGAAGTTCTTTCTGCGTTTAATTTTACCAAAGTGTTTATAACACGAGTTTTTTTATTATTAAGAGTGGAATTAAGAATTGGCTTGTTTGTATAACCCCTGAATACAACTCACTTACCCAACAAGTGCTGCAGCTGAGCGTACAGCGAGCGCGAGCGCAGAATTTGTGCGTGCAGCACGCGGCGCTCGCGCACCAGCTCCGTGTATCGCGTGCGAAGCCAGCTGAGCTCCAGGCGACGCATCTCCTGAAGGATAATTATGACTTAGTCTATTGCCAGACCAATGGGAAGACTTTATTTTTAGCATACTGTAATACAGTCATTTTGGTATAATTATTTTAGTCTTTCAATACGTTCATATGCTACGTCTCACTTGCATGGTGTAAGTGAGACGTAGCATATGAACGTACCAGTGAAGGAACGTAGCATACACTACCAATGAAGGAACGTACCTTTCTATTAACATTAGCGACGAAATCCTCATTTTCCGATGCTAACATCGGCCGTCTGTAGAGGTCTAAGCTTATAAACAACTAAAACAGTTAAAACATTATTAGAACAAAAACATTACAATAATATAAACTAATGTCTTAATTACGTATGGTTATGCACAGTAAGTACTCACTTGGTGAATGGTTTTGGCATACGTATCTTTCGTTACTGTAGCAGTGATCTCTTCAAATGTCTTGATTTCCTAGAAAAAAGAAATAATCAAATGTTATCCCATTTCGCGACTGCTGAGCATGAAGTCCTAGGTTCGATTTCCAGGTCTGGCAAAGTGTTATTGTGTTTTTTCCGTCAGAAATTTCTCAGTAGCAGCCATAGAGTCTAGATTTGCGCCGGGTTGGTGGCAACAGGCGCGCCCCCTATTAAATGGGACCTAAACATAACTGGCGGATTGAGGGTACTACAGGTACCTCTCTGCCTAACCCTTCGGGATTTCAGGCGTGAAGTTATATTATGTAATCCCATTCCATCATGACTATACTTCTAGGCAAACATGCTCTATCGCTTACTAAGAGGTGAGGCAGTGGTTGGACGCGAGCTTATCAATACCCACTAATAATAATAATATTACAGACACATGTTTTTTAGTTTTTGTCAAAACTAAAAAACACGCTCTCTCGTACAGTTTTCAGCAAACCTTTTCATTTGATACCCATATCATGAGAATGCTTAAAAATAACTAGTCCGTCATATTTGGGAGTCCGTCATATTAAATTTAGAATAATTTCACTTAGCTAACCATAAATTGTCATCCAAACTAAACATATATGCAAGATTTCAGCTCAATCGGAAATCGGGAAGTGGGTCAAATTTAAGTACTAAGATTTTTTTACATAGTTAGTTACAAGTGGGGCTAATAAAAGCGTGTTAAAAAAAATGTGAACCAGTGTACATCAATCAATCCTACAGCGCCTAGAATCGTTATTTAAGCAGGTACCAAAAACGTTACACATATGGAGTTTTTTTAGGGATAGGTGAAAACCCTAGAGTAGGTAAAGGTTAACACGTATTAAAGCGTTAATCAGCCTATAATAACCGGTTCACGCACAGAGTTCATTTTTGTATATAAAAATGCAAGAAAGTGATGGAGTAAGCCCGTGCTCGATTTCTCAATTGCTCGGATTCTGGATATTTAAATGGTTAACCCATATATCATAAGGGTTAACGCGTATAATGATAATGAATCAGATATGGGTTATAATTCTAACCGTTTATACTTTTAAACCCAATTAATCGGTCCCTACCCCTAAGGCGTCACTTGAATCATTTTTTCGCCTGTGAAAGATTAGGTTCTACAAGGCGTTTTAATGTACAGACGCCAGCACATCAAGCTACACGAAACTGTCAAATCCCAATCAACCTTGAACCTAATGCTTTAGCGATAAAGTAGAAAATCTATTAGTACCCACAGCAGCGGCAGCAAATATCGCCGAAAAATTACGGCTCCTTCTCTAATTGAAATTAACACTAAGCATCTCACCTGTTGTATACTCTCCAACTCAATGGCGACGACTGCTAGTCTGGCGGCTGGATGGGTCCTCTCACTCTTGGCTATCTCATCGTCCAACCTCGTTAGTGCTGACAGTACCGTTTCCGCTTTGACGGACTTCATTGAAGATTTAGAAGGTTCGGAATACTACGTGAAAATTGATTTATTTAGAACAATTAACTAAGTACTAATGGTTGAAATTTGACCGTACCTAATTCATATTGTTTCTTGTTTTTAAGTATTTTGTATTATCTTTCTACATTCGTATATATGACTCCGTGCACGCGCAATGTGCTTAAAAGGGTCACGAAGCTTTTCCTTCACGTAATAGGTATATTATTAAGTATCTAGATGATAACTCATTTGAAAATTATATAGGTATTCTATTTAAACAGGCTTTTCTTTTTAAATTGGCAGCAACTTTTAGCCAGACTACACCTTTTTAAGATTTCACTAGTTGGTTTCAACCAAAAATAAAAAAATAAACTATGTAAAACCTATCAACATCATCCACAGCTCGACTTCACTCACTGCTGAATATAGGTAGATATTATCAGTCTTGCACTCGGATCGTGTCCGTTTCATTCAGGTTTTACCTGGGCTGCGATTGTAATTAGTTCGTTTATATCTTTAAATTTTAATTAATAATATAATTTAACAACACTCACAGCAGCCACACTACTTATTTTCTGGGAACTCGCCATGCACCCCATGCCCACTGCCTGCACCATAACTAACCACACTACTTCACTCAAACGTCTTCAACGGTTCTAAATAGCAAACCAAATAATGGAGGTAAATCGGCCAAGGTTACTACGAAATAGTTAATATTCTTTAGGGTTGAAAGGGATCATTGACAGACAATAGAGCTTTCGCGGCACGGCACCGAACATGATAAGGGCTTTTTAAATAATTATGTAGATGTGTGAAAATGTGGAGGTGGTACCTAAATACCAACTGTAAAAGTGAAGATTATTTTCCGTTAATGTCTCTGAAGGCTTATCAATGTTGATAGATAAAGTGGGTATTACACTCCACTGAATCAGGGCGCTGCATACCTACCTAAAATAGGCACCTACAAATAAAATAGATTTAATACGATGTCAGCATTTTAGCCTTCTAAAAAGATCAAAATGTATTCGTAAATAATACCTAGTTTAAATCTTAGCAAATTGCTTCGTACATCAACAAAGCATAATTAGTCACAATCACGGTATTCACCTCATAACACGAAACTAGCATGAGTTGCAGCATAAACGGAGGTCTCACACATTTTTGTATCTAAATACATACGCTACGCAAGGCAGTGAGTCAGGGAAATTATTACAATGTTTCGATACGCAGGTACTTTTATCGCTTGCTGATTCATATATTTTAGCGATTATCTTTAATAGTCACTCGTCTATTGATTATCTTTATCTACCTACTACTAATACTATTTTATTTCAAAATATTAATAATCTTTAGTGTGGGATTTCTTTTCGCCAAATTACGCATGAAGCAAACATGAAAAGAAAGAATATGGGATATAGTTATTCACTTTTATGCTTAAAACCCCAGCAGTCTAGGTTGTTCGTGCGTGCTAAGTAGATTTATTTCACTTCATCACTCTCTTGCCGAATACACCCAATTTATGAGGAGTCGGCGAGGATTGCATCCATTTTTCTATATAACTACGTTCCTTACGTTTTGAAGAACAACAACATCATAAAATAATTCTAAATTGCAACATAATTATCATGAAAATGATCGTCAAAAACATCTGAACAACATTGTGCAATAGGTACGTGGTACATAGTAAAGATTGTGCAAATGTTGTGCAATACTGAAAACAAAATCAAAAATTCCCGCTCTTTCTTTGACACGTATTCTGGGTACACGCTAAGCTCTATTAGCATATCGAGAATATCTTCGCATATTAGTTTAATTAAGATTCTGTAGATTGACTATATTTTAAGTATTTAAAGTGAAAACATAATATTGTTTTTGTTTCGTAATTATTTTATAATTTATAAGTATAGGGTTTGCTTATTTTAAAAATTAAAATTTAAAAACATGTTCTGTCTTGCGTTCTGAAAGTTGCAACGACTATACCTACAGTCAAATTGTCAACGTCGAGTGTCGACTGTCGACCTCCCCCTTCAACCTTCTTCCGAATCCGAATCTGTGACTGTGATCCGAATCATCCTTGTCATATCGTTTTAGTTATTGCAATTTTGTAAATTATTAAATTATTTTAGTTTACTTTTCTTTACTATATAGTTATTTTTAAGAAAACGTATCGGTAGACAAAACAAGCAAGTGGTAAGTCAACAGTATTTATCAATTATTTTAGAAAGTGGCACATGTCGGTTGGTCTCGAATTTGATAACAAATTACCTATTTTATTAATTTCAGGTAGAGTTACACGGTTAACTCGAGACCTCAGGCTTCGGCCTGCGGTCATAACATCACCGTAACAACAAAAAAACTCGTATAATCCGCTAAATTCTTGGCCATACTTCCTCCAGTTAAACACAAAATATTTTGTTATCCCGTTATCATGTCTCAGTGGAACAACACATACGCTTACAATAACCAGTACCAAGCTTGGAACGGCGACCCAAATGTCCAATATGTCAACCAAGCCTACTACCCCAACAGACCAGAGCAACCCAACCAGTATGTGAGCTTTAATGAGTTTCTTTCTCAAATGCAAAACAGTGGTGCGCCCAATGCTAACAACTATAGCAATGTGCAGTATGAAAACTATCCTGCAAGACAATATAATTACCAGAATGTACCTTCCAGTGCTCAAAACCCTCAGTTAGACAGTTATGGTTATGCAGCAACAACAGCCAACATGTCCAGTGGCACAGAAGCATACCCAATGAATGTTCAAAGTCAATACAACCCAGTGACACCCAATCCTAATGCTTATACTAATGCAATGATACTCAAATCTAATCTCACTCCAACAGCTACTGAATTTGTGCCAAAAGGTTCTATGCTGACACCTGCAACTAGCACTCAGAACATTCCTGAATCTAGTACTGTACAAGATGATAGCGAATCTAAGAATAATTATAGTAATGTAAATGAAGCTAAGAACCATTACAGTATGAATGATTCACGAAACAACTACCCTAGTATAAATGAACCACGAAATGCTAGTGGTAGTTCATCAGACACCAACTGGAGAGAAAGGTCGCAGAGCTCACAACAAAACACTGAAACAAGCCAGAAAACTGAATCATACCAACGTCCACAAGAGCACCCTAGGAACCAAGAAACAAATGGTCGCCACCGTGATAAAAATAATCGCAATAACGAATCGAACGGGCGACATGATGACTCAAACAACCGCAATCAGGAATCAAGCAACCGTAATCAAGAGCCTGATAGTAGACAGTGTGAACCAAGTAGTCGCCAACAAGATTCTAGCAGCCGTAACTATGAAGCTAATAACAGAAACGATTCAAGTAACAAAAGAGGCCAAGGAAAAGGTAATTTCAAGTCAAAGAATAAAGATGATGCTCGTACATTCTACAACAGTACAATTAGTAAAGACAGTCAGGATGTAAGGAATGGGAGAGGAGAAGCTTCAGGTCGTGGTAAGAATTGGGTTGGAACTCCACGGCTTAGAGCAATGGAACGCAATAGCACTGAAGATGAACAATATGCCAATACTTATTTACAAGGCAGAGAAGAGAGGGATAATAGAGACAGGGAAAGCGAAAACCGGGAGAGGGACAGAGATAGAGAGAGAGATACCCGTGATAAGCATAGAGAAAGTCGAGAAACTCATGAAAGGGATAGAGATCACCGAGATGTCCGTGAGACAGATAGAGACAACCGAGATATTCGGGAGAGAGACAGAGGTAACCGCGACATCCGTGAAAAAGATAGAGATAGCAGAGATTTCCGTGAAAGGGGTAGAGATTACCGAGACAGGGATAGGGAGAACAGAGACATCCGGGAAAGGGATAGAGATTACCGTGACGTTCGTGAGAGGGATAGCAGGGATATCCGTGAAATAGATAGAGATTACCGTGATTCCCGTGACACAGATAGAGATAATCGTGATACTCGCGAAAGGGACAGGGGTAACCGAGATATTCGCGAAAGGGACAGAGATACTAGAGAAAGAGAGAGAGCAATAAAGTCTGAGAATGTTCCCAGTCCTGCTCGAAACAAAACTAAATATGGCACTGATCAAGGTTTGTACATGCTTTTATTATTGTTTAAATAATTAGAATCTCATTACATCAATACATAATTATAATAAACTGTAAAAAGCCGATGTCTGTAACTCTGTACATTAAAGATATTGTAAAAAAAAAAATATCCAAAACAACAGTTTTTAGAATTTTTTTCGGTATGTCTTTCTTTTTGGATGTTTGTACGCGCATCACGCAAAAACTACTGCATGGATTTGAACGCAGTTTTCACTGCTCTACTGCTAGCTATGCTATGCTTAACTTAAAATATAGGCTACATTAGATATAGTTTTGGACACGATAGGTGGTGCTGTGAATCATGTTCATATACTACCTATTTTAATCATTCATGAAATAATAATGGTTATTTTGTAAATCAATCTTTGACATTTCACCTTAGATCTTAAAGTCCATTCAAATACATCGCTTTAGAATGCATAGCATAGCACACCTCAAGTCTATAATAATGAATGATGTAAGCTAGCTTCAAGATGATTAAATTTATTTGATACACAATAATATAATGATGATCTTTGTTATTCCTTTATAGTAGAAACAGTCTTGTTTCTCCATAAACACATCGACATTGTTACAGCATTTATTACAGCTTATGTTTAAAGGCACACTAAATTGCGTTTTCTGACAGCAAACCTTACAATACAAAATGATAAAAGGCGCACCGAAAGATTAAATATATTGAATATACCAAGACTATACAGTTTTCTTCTAATACTAATGGCCGAGACACAGGACTCGTCTTAGTTTGGGTATGGATGCTCCCAAGTAGAGTGTGATTTTATAAATAATAAAAAAAATAAACTTTATCCTATTTCAGTAAACAAAGAGATGACCCAACGTGAGCGTCTAACGGAACAACTAGACAAGGGTACACTGGAGTGTCTCGTCTGCTGTGACCGAGTCAAACAGTATGACCAGGTGTGGTCATGCTGCAACTGCTACCATGTTTTGCATCTGAGGTGCATCCGCAAGTGGGCTTTGAGCAGCATGGTTGGTGAGTACATGGTTTTGTTTAATGTCATCCGTAACCCAGTTTCCCACAAAAATATTTATGAGAGAAACTGGCTTAAGGGTGATGTTATGTAAGTTACACCTTTTCCTAATCTGTCGACGATTACAGGTGTGCGTGATGTTATACTTATGTAGACCAAACAAGCGAATGCACATTCTATCCCCAGTCTACAAAATTCTTTTTAGGAAACTTTTAGATTCTTTGAAAAAACTTGCTTGCTTCGGTTCCATGCTTGTGTCTAAACTCAGGTTTAGGCTGAGGTAAAAGTGTTTGAACAAATTGTATGAACTTATCTTCATTGTATTGATTTTTATGATAGGATAGCATTTCCTTATGTGTGAGATCTTTGATTTTATTTATTTATTTATTGGCCTATCTACAATTGTTACACTGTTTATCCTAATACTACTACTATGATACAAGTCAGCATAGTGTACAATATGATGCGATAGACACCAGTAGCGAAGGGTCAATTTTTGTAAGAGGTAAGCCGGAGTACGTATCTTTAATGGTATTTTATTATTTGTCTATAACATACAGACTGTGCCAGTTTTCAAAGGGAAGCCGGCAGGAATCGAGTTGTATGGGACCTTCGCCACTGATAGACACAGCATACAATTGATGATTACTCAATATGTTTCTAACAGTTTAATAAACATTGTGTAATTTAGCTGACTCAGACCAATAAGTAGGTCTAGTTTCGTCATAAATCAGTGTATGTAGTACATTGTCTTAATGTCTTGTTTTTTATATAATATATGATGAACGGTTAGAAAACTATCAGCCTTTCAGTGGCGAAGGTTACATACAACCCGATTCCTACCGGCTTCCCTTTGAAAAATGGCACAGTCAGTATTATATAGCCAATAATATTCTATACAGTAAAGATATGTACTCCGGCTTACCTCTTACAAAAATTTACCTTTCGCTACTGCAGCCTTTATCATCTTCCTCTTTACTCTAAATATTAAAAAAAAAAATCCCAAAAAAAAAAATTGCTACAACACTCCTCCTCCTAAGCGACAGGGAAAAGAAAAAACAAGCTTCTACAATTACGTTAGATTTTGGAATTGAGCTTTTATTTCCAAAAGTAGTTGAACCATTTATGTTATTGCTATCAGAGGGCAAATGGCGCTGCCCAGCCTGCCAGAACACGAACGAAGCCATCCCTACTGAGTACCGCTGCATGTGCGGAGCGGTGCGCGCGCCGGAGTACCAGCGCGGCTCCACGGGCGCGCACACCTGCGGCCGCGCCTGCCGCCGCGCCAGGGCCTGCCCGCACCCCTGCACGCTGCTGTGCCACCCCGGGCCCTGCCCGCCCTGCCAGGCCACTGTTGTCAAGTACGTATGATGGATGTTAACTAGGTCTTACGCCGAAGAAGTAAAATATAACTTAAGCATTAATTGAGGAGAGTTCTACTTTTTTTTTTTACTGTTAAGGAAAACATCGTGAGGAAACCGGCATGTCCTAGAACCAAAAATTCCGAAGATATGTGACATCTACCAACCCGCACTGGGCCCGCGTGGTGGATTATAGCCCATTCCCTCTCATAGAGAGGAGGCCTGCGTCCCAGCAGTGGGAACATTAATAGGCTGATTATGCTTATGCTACTTTTTAAGTATTTCTCTGAATTAAGACTCAACACTGTCTATACCCTTACTTGTCACTCAGCTGCCTAGCAACTTCCTGACCCCAGTTTCTTCCAAGTTATCTACCCCCTTAAAAATTCTCCATTCAACAAATTCAACATTACCCCTTTTTTGCAGACCTTGCGGTTGCGGTGCGGAAACCCGATCAGTGCTCTGCAGCAGCAAGTTACCGCAAGTCTGCGGTCGCGTCTGTGGACGCAGCCTACTATGTGGTGTGCATAACTGTGCCAAGGACTGCCACGAAGGACCCTGTGACATTTGTGCTGAAACTGTTGAACAAGGTATGGAGAGAGATTCTCTTTGCAGGAGTTTGATTTTAAAATGTTGTGTTGCTTATCTCAAGTACCTTCTGTAGTTGTATGGAGATTTCAGATTTGAAAGCGTGTTTATTGTGTTAACTAAACTGTTTAATTAATCACAAATCTGTTACATGTACACAATTCTATGAAAATTATCATTTTGACCACATTTACGGCATCGTGATGGGTTTTTTAACCCGACAAAGCCAAAGAAGATTTATTATTTTAAAACGCCATGTATTTCTTCCCTCATAATTATTGCACCCTGTAATTCCACGTCCAGTATGCTACTGCCCGGCCGCCAAGTCGCACTCGGTGGCGTGCACATTGCAGACGGGCTCGTGCACGAGCTGGTCGTGCGGCGACACGTGCGGGCGCGTGCTGGCGTGCGGCGCGCACGTGTGCCGCGCGAACTGCCACGCGCCGCCCTGCCAGCCCTGCCAGCTGCTGCCGCAGTACGTGCACAGCTGTCCTTGTGGGAACACGCAGTGAGTAGTACTACTACTAGTAAGCCTGTAACACGCTAATAAGCATGTTTCTTTTATTGGTATTAAATTACACGAGACTAAAACTTAACTGGCCATATTGATGTACCATTCGTACTCCTCTGCCTAACCCTTCGGAGATAACAGACGTGATGTTATGCTATGTTTATGGTATAAAATTGTTCTTTATTTCAATTAATTGTGATGCTTCTTTTAACTGGGAAAAACCTCTGGAATAATTCGAACCCTTGTTTTCCGTAGGTTGGCGAAAGATTCGCGCAAGGCGTGCACGGACCCGATCCCGTTGTGCGGCAACATCTGTGCCAAACCATTGCAGTGCGGCCCCGCCGGCGACAAACATTTCTGCAAAATTAATTGTCATGAAGGTCAGTTTATGATTGGATTTTCAACTTTTTGTACTGGCCTGAACTTTGCGAATCCAACAGTGCCGTCAAAGCCCCGTTACGGCATTGCTAATTTCCATCCGCGTCGTTATCACAATCCTCTTACGACGAGACTGGAAATTAGCAGATTCTTTTGGAATAGAAAAAAATAACTATCAGAGATTTAAAAAGCATATGCCTTATGCCTAAGGCATATAGGCTGAGCTAGGAGCTGAGGTAACTATCAGCTAGTCAATATTGCTTATGTAATCTTCGAAGACCAAGTTCACTGAACTCAATCAATTCCTGTCTACTGACTTAATCTGCCTTTAAAAAGTTTATAAACAAGTCATCATCGAGTGGAAGTGGACTGACCGCGATTTGATTGCATAATAAGTAACTAATCGTTTAAAACTACAATTTCTGTCGTTATCCAGGCCCGTGTCCCGAATGTCCCGATAAGACAGTGCTGCAGTGCCGCTGCGGGCACTCCAGCCGCGAAGTACCCTGCGCTGATCTCCCTGAAATGTACAACAATGTACTGTGCCAAAAGAAGTGCAACAAGGTAACTACTATAGTAGTTGTGTTTTAGCATGGCAATAGCGGTCATTACCCTTTCCTTGATATCTCTTTACACGAACTGAAACCACAAACCGATTAACAGAAGAAACGATAAGTACACCTTATCGTTTCTTCTGTTAATGTTCAGGATCACAATCAATGTCAATTCAGGGGATATTAACAGGTTTGTATACGTTATTTAAAAGAAGAGATTCAATAAATGTATGTGGTTTAGTGACCGCTATTGCCATGCTAGAACACCACTACTATCCATACCATACAGTGTTATTTGCAGATTACTTAGCCTAAGGTGGTAAATAGATGTTTCAACTCGGCAAAGATCTTTTAGAATTAGAAACAGAAGACTGACGAAGGTCCGGTTTTCACCTAATCGAACATGAAGACGGAGACTTGCAATATTCGACAAATCACAGAAGAGACACGATGCGAGTTTCAAGCTGTAATTGGTTGGGCACGTTTTCTCTCCATTTCTCCCGTCTCAGCTTTAGTGGAAATCGGGCTGGTCGCAATTTTCGTTAGAATTGCACCAATTTGCTTTTCCAAAATAGCTACAATGGGAGCAAGCGTATGGCTGTATTTACATTCAAATTTTTATCTTTCCCCAGAAACTATCCTGCGGACGTCACCGCTGCCGCACGGTGTGCTGTTCCGCGACGTCGCACCGCTGCGCCGTGGTGTGCGGCCGCACGCTGTCGTGCCAGACGCACCGCTGCGAGGAGTTCTGCCACACCGGCCACTGCGCGCCCTGCCCGCGCGTCAGTGAGTACTGGCCCTTACAGCTTGCCCATGAGCTTCGCGCTCAAGCCACAAGCGTGTTCCGATAGCCCCTGCAGAGGAAACAAATGAAAAAAGTAGCTTTAAGCACGCCACTAGTCTCGCGCGAAGAAACAAGTGACGAACGCGAGTGTCGCTTGATAAAAAAAGATTCGTCCGAAACACCACTCAAAAATATTAATAATACTGAAATTCCTGTTTCGACCGGATCGGACGAAACTCAGCGGCCGAAACGCCAACTAAGCCACGCAAGTCGTGGTTGTATGTTCATCAAGATCGACTGACTTGATTGTGTTTGAGCAGGCAGAAAATCTCGCATAAATTTCACCCTGTGATATTTTCCGTTTCGGTATTTGGCCGCTGGTGTGAACCAAAAATAACTATGTCTTCCATGGGGAGAAATCGTTTCATGAAATGTTCTGACACACTTTCAATTTCACACGGGTCGTGATACCGCAACCCGCTAGCATTTTTAAGTCTTTTTTTGGGCAACTCCGTCGCACTATTCCCAACCACTATCACTGCTACTCTTGTAACCTAGAAACAACGGTGGTCACAATGTCGCTTGTTGGGACTCCCCAGAGACAAAATTCAACCGTCTTGATTCTCGCACAAAACAAAAACAGAAAAGAACAGCGCAGGATTAAAAACAAAAAGAGTTTTTTCTTAGAATTTAATTTCAATTTAATGAGTGTGTTTATCTCCAGGTTTCGACGAGCTAACCTGTGAATGTGGTGCGGAAGTAATCCTGCCCCCCGTCCGCTGCGGAGCGCGGCCCCCGGCCTGCAGCGCGCCCTGTCCGCGCGAGCGGCCCTGCCGCCACCCGCCGCACCACTCCTGCCACTCCGGAGACTGTCCGCCTTGTGTCGTGCTCACTACCAAGCGTTGTCATGGTGATCACGAGGTGAGTGATCCATCTTTGTATCTCATCATCATTATGTATAGCCCGCCATCAGCCACAGCGGACTATAGGCGTCTCTTCACTTGTGTCAATCTCGACGATTTTATACTAGCCTCGTCCAGGTTTTGCCCAGGATAGCAACAATGTCGTCTGCTCATCTCACCGTCGCGTCGTTTAATTTCATGATTTTACTGCCTGTTTAAAAAAAACACTAGCCCTCGAAATGATTCAGACATCATGCATCGCACATTAGATCTGTCAAGAGGAACGTCACAAACGGTTAGTGGTGGTCGCCAATGGGGAAGACCGTTAAAGCTAATTGTAGATGGCGCGACCATAGCTAGGTCTCAATCTGTCCAAGAGGTCAAGCTATTTTGAAATATAAAATTACATTACCAGCTTTTCAACCAATGACGATGTGTGGAGCCAGCTATGCTCACGCCATTAGTTTCACAGTTACCGTCCCCAGATTTCTTCCTAAGAGAATGCCACTACAGTGCTACAAGGATTTATTTATGTACACACAAAATACTTAACAAGACATTACATTAAGATAGAAGAGCACAAAGGTACTGCTTGTTTCATAAGAAAGACCTGTGAGAGGAAAGTAGGATTAGAAATGTAGACACAGTGTAACAGAAAAGACAAAACAGGAAAATTGAAATTGGAACTTAAAACAAAGTTACACCTATATAAAATAAACATACATACAAATATACACATATAAAATAAATACTTGTACTGTTAATATATACCTATAATATATCCACAATATTACAGTATAGAGGAAAGGTAATGTTCTTTGACTTGCTTTTTAAACATAAATAAAGTTTTAGAATCACGAATGTTAGGCGGAAGTTAGTTCCACAAACGTACTGCGTGAACAGTGAAGGAGTTAGAATAGAATTCAGTTTTATGGGATGGGAAATGAGAAAGATGGTCATATTTCCTCAGGCCAAACACAAAACGAAAGCAAAGATTTTGCAGACGCTCCAGCTTATTCAACAGCTGCTCAGTGACATCCAAATAGCAGGCATCAGCGTAATCAATGATCGGCTGAATCAGAGTTTGAGCTAGGTAAATTTTGGTTTTTAAAAGGCAAGAAGCTCTGTAAGGATGTATGCGAGTGGAAAGAAAAGTGTACCTTACGACTAACCTCATTCACCTCAGCTCGCCAAGAAAGATTGCTGTCTAATAAGACACTTAGCTGTTTCAGCATAGGCAATGGTGAAGCAGCCCAGAGATAATGGAGTCAAAGATAACAAGTCGAGTGCAGTGCGTTAGTATCTGCTGCCTATGATCATGGCCTGCGACTTAGTAGGGTTAATCTGTAAGCTGTTCGACTTAGCCCATTGATAGATACTTTCCAGGTCATGATTCATGGCACTGATTGCTGATTCCGCATCAGCCAGCAAGAAATGTAGATACAGCTGCAAATCGTCCGCGTAGAGATGAAAGCTGGAAATGATAAATTTGGTAACAGTATTAACGAAGATAGAGAAAAGAAGAGGAGAGAGCCCGCCGCCCTGAGGCACACCAGCAGTAAGATCACACCAATCAGAGTAAATCTCTTCTTGTCGAACAAACTGAAAGCGACCCCGAAGATACGAGTCAAACCAGGCTAACGTAGAGGCAGAGAAGTTAAAAGATTGAAGGATCCCAAGAAGGATGTCGAAATCCACTGAGTTGAACGCGCAACTAAAGTCAAGTAACACTAAAACAGTCAGAGACAAGGATCTTTTGGCGTATGAATAACATTATCAGGAGAGTACTGTTTGTAAAGCAAGATGGCAGAGTTTGTTCATTTAAATATAAAGCAACTGATGTGTGAATCATACACGTCGTTAAGCAGTGATGTGCTAATAAAATCCTTATTATGATTTTCTGTTCAACAGGAGAGGAAAACAATACCGTGTTCTCAAGAGGAGTTCTCATGCGGCCTGCCGTGCGGAAAGCCGCTGCCTTGCGGCAAGCATACCTGTATCAAGATCTGTCACAAGGGACCCTGTGACACTGGCAAGTAAGTAATTTTATTGAAAACTTATTATGTTTTTTATTCAAACTCGTACTGCACAGAAAATAGTTTTAAAAGTCCATACATTTTTACAGCAAGTTCCAGAACGATTCTCACATGGAATACACATTCATTAATCTTTATCTATGCGTGGTTTTCAAACGTGTATTGCAATCCACATAAACTTAGCTAAATACAGACCACAAGTATTGGATGATAAAATTCCGTGTACAGGTTACTAAATTATAGCGTGCAAGTTTTAAAACATTCCTCGTGGAAGTGACAAAGATGTGAGCCCGACAAAATTCAAAAGATCGTTGAGGCCAGGGACCATGAATAACATAGCAAGGTGAAAACGAAACAAAAAGTTAGTTACAAGTGTAACCTTCTCACAACCCCACCCAGATGCTCGCAGCCGTGCGCCGAGAAGCGTCCGTCGTGCGGGCACCCGTGCGCCGCGCCGTGCCACGCGCGCGCGGGCGCCTGCCCCAGCGCCGCGCCGTGCCGCCGCGCCGTGCGCGTGGCCTGCGCCTGCGCGCGCCGCCACGCCGAGCGGCCGTGCTGCGACAACGCCAGGGACTACGCCAAGTGAGTGCTCTACCCGACTAATGCAACACATGTACCGTGCCATAAATGGTGCGGTGTTATGCCATAACTGGCTTGTGCGAATCGAATAGACATCTACTTCATGTAAAACACTGGTATTGATTTGCAACCGGCTAGCCTGGAAGCCGACTCTTACATAGTTGGAAAAGGCTAGACAGATGATATTAATATGTCTTTACCTATGTAATTGGAGATTTAATAACCAGCAGTTTCATATTTAATTATCTGTGGATTGGCGCGCAATTCGAAATTCAAATAAATTTTATTCAAAAGCCGTGTTCTTTTAATTTCAAATTCAGTCATTTGTTTTTAGATAGTTTTTTGTTTTTGTGAAATTGTGGTAGTTTTTGACGCCATGGATAAACTGAAAATTCGTACAATTTTCGAATATGAGTTCCTACGTCGACATACCGCTGGGCAAACAACACGAAACATTAACGACGTTTACGGGTCTAACACTGCTTGCATAAACACGGTCCATTATTGGTTCAATCGTTTTAAATCCGGATATTTTGAGTTGAAGAATGAGCCTCGCGGTCGGCCGGTAACCATTGTCGACAACGACGAATTGAAGGCGGTAGTGGAAACGGATCCAACTCAATCTACGGCTGAGCTTGCTGCGGGCCTTGGAGTTAGTGTCAAAACGACATTGAAGCACTTGTGTCAAATCGGAAAGATAAAAAAGCTAGACAAGCTAAAATAAAATAAAAATACAAAAATATTTGTTTTCAAAATTTTCATACAAATCTCCAATTTCATAGGTAAAGACCTAATATTACGATAAACCGATTAATAAAATTGAAACTATATATCTGAGGTCAATATTTACGTCCACTACACGTTTCTTTTCAATAACACATAAAGCATTAAGGCATAAGGCATTTGTTTTCAATATTATCTAGATATCAAAATTTCCTGCAACCTGCTAGATATGATCCATTAAAAAAATGGGAAAAGTATTCTATGACTAACAATATTTTTTTATTTTGTTTTCAACAACTATAAATATATTTTTATGATTTGGATATGCAAGGGCACAGTAATCCATGAACTTGTAAGTGCTCACTTCAACTTCTTGTCTTGTATCAGTATTTATAACCAAAATCTTTCTCAACAGGATGATGAGCGCTCTAGCCGCCACAAAGATGTCAGAAGGTGGTTCAGTAGACCTGTCAGATGTACAGCGTCCCGGAAGTATGCTGAAAACGTAAGATTCTTCACTTCCCTCACTTGCTTGCAGCTTGCTGATTTTTGAAAAATATACTAGCCAGAGAGAGATCAAACGATTATCCAGCAAATTTCCTGTTATAGGTTTCTTTTATTATCAAACCATAAAAAAGAAATTAGTCACCCTTTGTCGAATTTCGGCCATGGCGGCCACGCTCAGCAGAGACCCCAGCGACGCGGGTGATATTATAGTGCATAACAGTTTGCACACACGCAGGTGCACTCTTTCTTTTCATCACAGCCATAGGCCGTTGGGACGGCAATGCGACAAGACCGGAGAAAGAACAGGCGCAGACCCACGGCTTAACGTGTGCACCAAGGCACGGTTGTACCACACCACCAATTTACAAACTCCATGCTCCTACTGAGAAATGTGTATGAAATCCGGCCGGACTTTGTGTGGAAGGTCCACACAAAGTCCGGCCGGATAGTTACAAGTTCGCATATATTATCTAGGATCAAAATATATGTTTTCCTTTGTTTTCCAGTCTCGAATGCGACGACGAATGCCGCGTAGAAGCCCGCACACGTCAGCTGGCCCTAGCCCTTCAGATACGAAACCCCGACGTGTCGGCCAAACTCGCGCCGCGCTACAGCGAGCACGTGCGCTCCACGGCCGCGCGCGAGCCCGCCTTCGCGCACCAGATACACGACAAGCTCACCGAGCTCGTGCAGCTCGCTAAGAAGGTAAGAGAGGAAAAGGACGTAAATCCTGCATAGACACAAAAACCGTCGGCTCACCAGATACGTCAACCGTCTGTCCGGAGGATCCTCCCTTTTCAATGGAGGATGAAAAAATTCATAGCCTGTTCCACATACATCATAATAAACACAATTATTAAAACGTGCAGTGCGGTGCCACACATATGGGCCAAATCAGCATGACATAAAAAAAACCATTTACCTTGACCCAACAAAATTTACCATCGAAATCACAATGATTATTTTTGTTCTCCAGTCCAAACAGAAGACCCGAGCGCACTCGTTCCCGTCGATGAACTGGCAGAAGCGCCAGTTTATACACGAGCTGTGCGAGCACTTCGGCTGCGAGAGCGTCGCCTACGACGCGGAGCCCAACAGGAACGTTGTGGCTACTGCTGATAGAGAGAAGGTATTCATTGTTGTTGCGTAATTTATGAAACTCTCTCTTAATTCTAGTCAATATTTCTGGGGTCATATTAACTGTTAACAAAAATAGTAACAAACAGTATTATTGCGAGATTTGATTTTCACCTGTAGACACTCGGATAGTCAGGGATTGTGTTGAGCGTTTTTTCAGCGAACGCCGCGTTGACGCAGCCTAAACATATAGAGAGATCCTTATAAGTGGGAAAATATCCCCATATTTTATTTAAATTTCTCCGAATCCATAAGAGATGCCTGGAAATTATCATCATCATCCACAGCCTGGCTTCAACCACGTTTGGGTATAGGCCTCTCTTTGCTTGTGCTAAGATCCAGGTTCTTATGCCAGCGCTATCCAGGATATTCCGACGATGGCAACAATGTCATCTGCCCATCTCGCCGCCGGACGATTAACACTTTTCTTTTCTAATCCTTGGACGCCACTTGGTGACAGCTTTACTCCACTTTTCATTAAAATAATTATGATGATGATGTAATGGAACCACGGCTTCGTGTGCGTCAGTATGGCTGGTTGCCTGTATCGGTTCGCGTCAGGCTGGTGACCAAAAATTGCTACCTATTTGCTACCTTTTACTACCTATAGTCAATTAATTGCTACCTAACTTGGAAACAAAATAAAGGGACTTCAAAATGACCAGCCATTCTGATATCAGGATGGCTGGTCAACTCTCCGTTTGTGTGAACTATTCTGTGTTATTATTTTTACTTGAATAATTGCTACCTGATTGCTACCCTCACGTCTTTCAATTTCCACCTTGTAGCTTTAACGAGTAAAAAGATGTGATCATTTGATTTTTTTACAGAGAATGGATTGTGGTTATTGAATAAAACAATTTAAAACGATTACAAAAA
The DNA here is from genome assembly GCA_963576755.1 of Noctua janthina. NCBI lineage: Eukaryota > Metazoa > Arthropoda > Insecta > Lepidoptera > Noctuidae > Noctua > Noctua janthina. The sequence continues at coordinate 4,369,669 of OY755055.1, read as the reverse complement.
TGTTTCTTTTTATTGGAATACACCGACCTTATGTAAATTGAACATATAAATGTTCACATACCTATAGGCTGTTGTGGAAAAAAGAAACATTCAATTTTTTTTTAAGTTTTGTAACTTTCATTATGAAATAATTAAAAAAAAATCTTTTTATAAATAAGCTTTTATCAAAGAAGAAAATAAACCTTGGAGTAAATAAAACCGAATAAGAATTGTTTTAGTCGGTGTATTCCAATAAAAAGAAACAATGTTATAAATATTATTATTCAATGACCTTAATCCATTCCCTGTAAAAAAATCAAATGGTCACAACTTTTTACTCGTTAAAGTTACAAGGTGGACATTGAAATACGTGAGGGTAGCAATTAGGTAGCAATTATTCAAGTAAAAATAATAACACGAATTTGAATAGTTCACACAAACGGAGGGTTGACCAGCCATCCTGATATCAGAATGGCTGGTCATTTTGAAGTTCCTTTATTTTGTTTCCAAATTAGGTAGCAATTAATTGACTATAGGTAGTAAAAGGTAGCAAATAGGTAGCAATTTTTGGTCACCAGCCTGACGCGAGCCGATACAGGCAACCAGCCATACTGACGCTCACACGGCTTCTACGCTACATATACACGGCCGCCAAATGCTCGTGTTCGTTGTGCGAGACGTAAGACTGTATCCCTGCCCGCAGTCGTGGCTGCCGGCCATGAGCGTGCTGGAGGTGCTGGCGCGCGAGGCGGGCAAGCGGCGCGTGCCCGGCCCGGTGCTGCGCGCGCCCGGCCCGGTGCTGCGCGCGCCGCCCGCAGGCGCCAGCTCCGCGACCGCAGCCAGCACCAGGTACGTACTCCTGCGCACTTACCTATCTCATCTGTCACACACACGAAAATCTTTGGTGAACAATACATATAGATTGGTTTCAGTCTGGTATAGTGTCGGAATGCATGCAGGATGATTGGGACGACTACAAAACATTTTTGTAATAATGCGAGCTTATCAAGATGTATACAAAAAAAAACAGTGTGTTTTGGACGATGGAAAACTAGATTGCTGATTGGCTAACCTTAGAATCAATTATAACACCTTTATTCTGGTTGATCAGAACTGAACCCATTCGTCAGTGCATAGCAATCATAACAACCAATCAGCGGCCAGACTTAACCTCGTTGTTTACGATTTTCCTTATAAAATATAAATCCTTTTTTTTTAATTATCCTGCGACAAATGCTAGGTATTCAACCATCATGCTCCGTGATTATAACTGATTACTTGAATCTTCTAAAAACAGTAAGTCCCCGACATTATCTGACTATTCTACCCTCCATTCCATCACAGATCGGGCTGGGCAACACTCACCTCAACGAACGCATGGGCCGCTCGCAGCCAACCGAAACCTCAGCAGTCTCAGCAACCGCAGCAACCAGCCGCAGAGAAAATCGACTATTTCGACAACCCGCCCGAAAACTAGGCGACTAGCTCAAATTGTAGCGTAGGAGGGTACACTCAGTGCACATTATATTATGTAGTAACCTTTATTTAAAACATTTAAGGCATATACATCAAAGTTTCTTTTTGTAGAGCAACATTTGCAACCATACGGTCTAATTAGAGAATTTTGCGCTAGATGGCGCTTAAGTAAACATTTCCCAGTTTTTTCTTTATGGCCCCTTGTTGCTGTTTCTCGGATATTGCTCATCTAGCTTCCATACCTCTATACCGATTATCATATATAGCCTGTTGACAAAAGATGAGTAACACTGCAACCTTAAGTAACTCTTTGTTAACTGTTCACTAACCCTTACAAACTTTGCTCACTTTGCTCACACCAACGTTACTAGTGTACTGTACACTAGTAACTTTGGTGTGCATGCACCATAACATAATCAACGTTCCCACTGCTGGGACACAGGCCTCCTCTCCCAGTGAGGACAATAATTTATACTTAGATTAATACTGGCCTAGCGGCATTTTGGTTGGGATGCGTATGCGCACGGGTTTACAGGCGGCCCTAGGGTGGTGCGGGAGCACCGAGGGCTGTCCCAAGAAAACACCCGAACTCTTCTTCAGCTTTTAAACAAAATGATTCCCGAATGTACAAGAGAACGAAGTTTTAGTGAATTAAAACTAATGAAATCATACTTATTAAATCATATGTTATAGAATATCATACTAACTAAAATAAAAAGAAAAAAATAAAAAGATTAGGCGAGAAAAGGCTGGAATTTGGTATACCCAATGATGTTTGAGTAAAACTTGTACATTATATTTTAGATTTTCACAATTAATTTTGTCCAATCAATTTAAGAAATTGAAACTACTTATTACTTCCTTCCGGGGCTGCGGGACTGTTCGAAAGAGATACTGCGGCCCTGGAACACAAAGGGCAAAGGAGGAACATAGATGGGTTTTAGTCAGCAGAAGTCTGACATTCCCTTCCACTCCACCCAGAGCGGGGGGAATCAATTGATGATTTCCCATCCGACAAAAAAAAACTACTTATTACTTAGACATTATTTCTTTGTTGATCTCCCAGTTACTTATTTCAACAAAATGGTTAATATGTTCATGCTTGCGCAATTTTCTTTTAGATTTGGTTAGTATTTTTTTGAGCACTGAGTGTACATCAACAGACCATAGAGTCAATTTTATAATTGTTTACTATTTCTTATTGTAATGTATTTATACACTTAATCAAAATATCAAATAGGTAAGATATAGAGTTTTCTAATGGGGGGCAACCACATTCGGCGTATGAATTTATCACACGGCAGAGAAATGTCTGCTATTTGCATAAGTAAATTTAAAAAATATATGAATAATCTCCAAATATTATAATAGCTCCTATACACGATAGCAAATACCGGCAAAAACATAGCAAGTCTCAATAAAACAATGAACATCCGCAGACCAAGAGCCATTGTGTAAAGGAGCTTTCAAAAATAATCTAGCACAAATGTGAAGCACCTAATATTATAGCTAGCCCCCTTTACTCATCATAATTGATCGCGCTTTATTTAATAGATAGATATTTTATGAAACATTTTAGTGAATTGAAACACGCCGACGGCGTACAACAGAAGCACGCCTTACATATTACCGTCACACGATAAATATAAACATTACCATATATATTTATATAATGTTTTGAAAGTAATAAATTTGTTGTATGAACAGTCTTTTACCCGATTATGGTGAACTAGGTACCGTCAAACGGGGTGAATAGAGACAAAACTTTGAAAAGTATTTAAACGTTGAATTGATATGATTATGGTACCAAAAAGTACTCTGTTTTATTTACTTAGTTATACTTAATTATTTAGAGATCTTGTTGGCAACATAACATATTAATTCAACATTAAAATCCCTTTCAAAATTTTGTCTCTATTCACCCCTGCGTTCCTATTCACCCCGTTTTACCCGATAAACATTTTTGTTACTTAGGTACTTGATATTGTAGCTATATTTATACAATTTATGTTAAAAAAAAAACCTGTCCGACCTGAAAGGGGGATATAGGTATACCAAATAAAATAAGATACTTAAAATATTCCTGAAAGTAAACATATTAATGAATTTTAAAATGCATGATTTTTGTGCCCAAATTACCACCATTTCTCTAAAATCAACACGATCTTTGGCAATAATATATTCGATAGTTGTTTGTTTATGACGTCACAACCCGAAAAGCGACCGGAGTGTCGCCGGCCGCGCCCCTGTGTTGCCAAGTAAGTTTCCCCATTTTAGTACATTTTTATCAGGGTACTTTTTTTACTTGTTATCCAAAAAGTAATACATATTTAGAATCTAATCTCGATACCTAATAATTCCCTCACGGATCAGACAGGGTTTTTTTTTAACATATTGTATAGAAGTTACCCATAGTCCTTTCACACAAAAATAAAAACCACAGTTCTTTATTCGCGTTTCAATAAGGTTGTTATTGGGTTACTTCTGTCAAAGGTAAAATAACTAAATAGCTGAACTCATGAACTGGTTCTCCAAGCCGGGCCTTCCGGAAACAGTGTAATATTTAGTTGCACCTCCTGGTTGATCTGTAGTCGGCTATAAGATCCAATAAATGCCTTTCATAAGTATTGTACATTTGCAGATGTCGAAATATGAGTTTAAATTTGAGCTGTTGTGGAAGGGGTGACAGACATGGGTCGATACTAAACAGCCGGGCTACAAAATCAAATTATTATTTCCTTTATTCATTTCTCTTATTTTATACATTTTTAAATATTTCAATAAACAAAAGTAAACAAAACATTTAAAAATATAAAATATAGATGGCCCTCGACATCAAGAACCGGCAGCCTGGACCAAGGTCCAGGTCCAAGGTCAGGGCTCCAGAGAGAGGAACCGCCTCACGCCTATGCGTGCCGTGTCCAGGAGTACTGCTTTCTGAATCAAGCCCTTGACCCAGCCGCGCAATGAGAGCCTCCTAAGGTGTTGGTCGAGACTCTCTGCTATTAGTCCATTAACCGTAACGACTATCGGTACAATGATTGCAGAGTCCACATCCCACATGTCGGGAACCTCGTGTGCTAAATCAAGATACTTGATTTTTTTTATCATTCTCAGCTTTCACGAGATTCTCGTCATGAGGGACAGTGATGTCAACAATCATTGCACGACGCTCTCGGCGATCTATCACCACAATATCAGGTTTATTTGCTAAAATAGTCCCGTCCGTGATGATAGATCGATCCCAATACAATGTGGCATGACTGTTCTAGAGAACTGGGTCGGGCACGTACTTGTAGTATGGTACTTCAGAACCAACAAGGTTGTATTGCAAGGCAAGTTGCTGGTGAATAATCCTAGCTATTAGATTGTGTCTGTGCAAGTATTCACCGTTAGAAAGACGAGAACAACCGGAAACAATATGTCGGATCGATTCACCGGGACGGTGGCATGCCCGACAGATGTCAACCGTACCGTCCTTGACAATATGTTTCCGACTATTGTTCGTCATGATAACTTCATTCATAATCGCACAGACGAAACCTTCAGTTTCCCCAAAGAGGTCACCGAATCGTAGCCAGGATACGGACGCCAAGAGGTCTACATCGGGCCCATGCAGGGCCCGGAAAAATTATTATTATTATTATGAGCCTGATGTGTCTCACTGCAGGGCAAAGGCCTCCATCCCTCTTTCCATTTATCTCTGTCAAAATCAAATGTGCATGGATAAAGGCCAGCGCAGATGAGGGACAGTCTTCGGAGTACTTTTTTTGAGACAAACAAGTACGCCGAGGAATGTCCTTCGTCTGCGAAGGCTTTAAACGTTCGGGAAAAACGCTTCGCCCAAATTGTGCTGAGCGGACCCTAACATGATTCAGCGATGGTACGATTCGGCCCAAGTCAAATACAGGATGTAAGCAGACCCTTCACGAAGCCGTCAACCAAGCATTCTGTACAGCAAACTAAGTAACTTTATGCAAAAATTATTGCTGGGAAACGACTTCTTTTTAAGGACGAAAAATCACGTTTTACGGTAGGACTCAATATAACGTATTTGGGTCGTACAGGTGTTTAAAGTAAAGTTCTCACATTAAATACATGTATTTTAAAAAAAACCTGTATGGTCAAGAACATAAAAATGATCGCAATGACGGGGAGAACAAGTGCCTTTCGGCTTCGTTAAGGGTATTTTTACACCCTTTATGTTGGCTTGGTGTCTGCAATAGTTCACAACAAATAGAATCCAATGCGCTATTCGAACATGTATGCGCCCTTAACAAGCAGCGTTGCCTTAAATATACTGAGTGCACTACGTCACAAGAACTTCAAATAAACCACAGTAATTCTGGATATTGTTACAGTATAAAATATTTATAAAACACCAATTTACCGTTAAATGATGATAAAATAGAATAAATATTACCCATAAATGTTGTTGTGTGTTTATTGTAAGCTTGCTTAAGCTTACAATAAACACATAATTAATCAGTTTGATATAGAATTGTTCCTTCCTTATAAAATTATTTCAAGCCGCGTCGCTCTGAGAAGCTCTTAAACAAAATGTATACAGTTTACAAACAAAGAAAAGTTAATTTTATACTTTTTATAAGGAAGGATCAGAAACTAGTGTTAGAATTTATTTTTTATACCACTTTAGTTAGACGATATATT